>JAZARR010000230.1:0-2400000 GCA_037389465.1 Baylisascaris procyonis
ATTATCATACTTTCATTAATTTGCTGAGGTTGCAATCTTACCTGGTTGCTGGGAAAAGGAGTGTTCATCGATGAAGTTGGTGACTGTCAACGTGAGTGGCATTGTTTCAGTTGAAGGCCCAAGAAAGTCCTTATGGTGCCGAGATGGAGCCGGACAAGGCACCAGAGGCGATCTCACGTTCGGTGGCGTCGCTGCCTCCCGAGCAGATGTTCGAATTGATGAAACAGATGAAGCAGTGCGTTCACAACAATCCCAATGAAGCGAAGAATCTACTTATGAGCAATCCGCAGCTCGCCTATGCATTGCTTCAGGTATTTCAGTACCATTTATTTCTAAACGTTTTTTAAGGAAGAGAGGAGATTGGGACGCGGAATGGGAAATGTGAAAGATGATTCTTTGTAGCGTTGTAGTGAACCGTTTTCGAATCAAGGTTCGAAGAAAATTCGACTAAGGAGGCTGTCTGCAATTGCGTCATAACATCAATGATAGGCAGTGGAGATATTTTGAGACTGAAATCAGCCAGTATTGTTTGAGTTTGAAATGTCGAAGTCCTTTTTGGCAAATTTGAGGTTTCATATTCAACGAAAGGTCGTGGCTTGGTGTGTAGAATTTTAATGAAGCTCACTCCACTGAAGGTCTAATCAAGAAAGATCTGCTGAAATGAGTGTCATTGGCAGGACGTTTTTTACTTGGGTTCGGCAATTTTGTTGAAAATACTGAGGGATCACATTTTTAGTTTATCATTGGGGGGGGGGGGGGGTAGGCATTTAGCTGTTTACCGTTTCGCAAACTGTCAAAAAATTTCAGTTCTTCTATACAGAAGTGAAGCGGTATAATGCAGAATGAAGTGCTACAGACTGTATATGTGAGGTTTTGCCCAGCTGTAGGATTCGTGCCACAACGTTATGTGAACAGTAAAACGGCAGCAAAGAAAACATGGGATTCCTTAACACTCATTCTTCTTCACCTAGTCATTGCCGATGATCACTGACAACATATTGTACCACCAAACTGGCGTATATTAACAAAGAAGGTGTATGAAGTTTTGTGAAGAAAGATTTGTAAGTTTGTGAAGAAATCTAGGGGCCTTACTTCTACGGTGGCTAGAGCAAGAACCTCCATAAAGGAACGAGAAAAATTCTGCCATAGATCAGCAGCATTGCTATTTCGAAATAAGGAAGCGTGTACTACTATGTTTCGGATCATCGGGTTCGTAGTTGATGAAGGCGGGACTTTTCTCGACACGGCAAAATATTGGTGAGATATCAACTCGCGATATGTTCACTTTAAAAGCCGATCGAGTTTTCGAAGGGGTTTTGCCAGGCAGTCAAAATGAAGGTTGACTGAATGGGTTGCTTTTAAAGAGGGAAAATTATAGCTAGCAATGCTTGAATGGAAGGACTGCATCTCAGTTGAGGTGAGGGAGAGGGGATGATGAGTGACCTGTTCTTGTATCAAATTTTCAGTATTTATGCTGTCAACTGTGCTTGATGAATGCTTTTTCCACCGTTTAATATTTGGTTCGTTTTGCTGAGGATATGCTACGGATTGAACCAAGAAAGGGAGGAGATAAGTTTCTTTCTATCTTCGCTGCGCATCTTGTTTGCTGTATATTAAGCATGCTTTCGGCCATCCTTAATAGTGACCTGAAACTGAGCCATATCCTGCTTCAAAGGCGAGACTAAAATCGTAATTTCCGTGCGTGGAAGGTGAAGTGATGTTTTAAGGCACAAGTGGTGATGCGAATCGTGGATCCACAAGTGGCGATCGCAATGTTGCACAGAGAGACCCCAGCCATATCGCAACCGTTCCACCAACAAACACCACCCACCTTCCCTACAGGTTTGCTTTTTGCAGATGGCATCACTGTTTCATTAGTGGGATTAGTTTTGAACTATTTACTAACTGTTTTTAGCACGGCAGTGTCAAATGAAGCTTTCTAATCTCTTAGAGTCTTATAATGCTAGAATTTCTAGTGCTTTTGTAGCCCAAACCTTTTTAGTTTCCTGACTGTGAGTTCAGTTATTGAAAGCGTGGATGCTTCTCGTCACAGTTATTGCTCTAAGCGAGATGCTTGAATAGCATTTCTCTGCAATATTGAATAATATTTGCTGATAGGTGATGTCATTGGTTGATGGCATGGAGCAGTGTTGATTACAGAGGTTCCTGCAAGCGGTGTCGCATCAATGTATGCTGCATCGGTGCCGGCGATGATGCCTCCGCCTATTGTTCCGGCAGTGGCGAGTGCGTTTCCGAGGGGTCCACCAGCGCCTCACACTCTACCACACTCTGGTGCCGAACCTGAACTAAGCGCAGATGATCAGCAACAGGCGCAGCTGCTCATGCAGGTATTTCTTTCACCAACTTTTTAAATGTTATCTTTACAAAATTGTTCGCACGATTATTGCGTAATCAATCTTTGACGACGGATCCGCCTTAGCTTGCAGTGGTTTTAAACAGAGTGTTATGTACGGTGTGGGCATTTTTATAGTGAAGGAGAATTGAGCTGTTACCAAGCGGACGGACGAGCAGAAGGGAGCCTAATTGTGTATATATGCGGAGCAATATTAAAAGCGCCTATCAGGTCGCTAAGCAACAAAAGCGAGAGTATTCATAATGGATGCTTGATATAAGTTGCACTTATTCAAATTCCGGTGCTGAACTTGACGTGCACTTGAGAGGGTGACGTTAAGCCTGAACAAAACGTTAGCATGATCGTTTTTAAAGAGTTGGTGTTAATTGTTGGTTCGCATACAAGAGTAGGGTAAGTTGATGAGCATGATGATGTTGACTATGCTATACCTTGATTATTAAGTTTATTAGTTTTTTATTAAGTTGATTATTAAATTTGAATTCAGTAAGAAATGACTCGAACTAGAGGTCTGTGACTACTTCTAAGTGTTGTCCTGAATGTAATATGTAAAATACTTAAGTTATTTATTACATTTAAACTATAAAATTATTATATTTGCTTTCACCTATTGTAGAGGTATTAATTTATATAAGATTAGTAAGTAAGGTGTGCGTCTTTGAAACCAGTTGGTTTCTTTGCGTATGCTATGCATGTTTCATCGATTTCTTCAAGTTCATTTAACAAGCAAAGATTCGGTTTGGAGTGCACCGTGCGCGGTGTTTTAGATCATGAATTTCGTATCGTAGTGGGAAAGCGGGTTAATTTACAGCCGTCTACAGTGATTGAATTTCTCTGAATGTGTAGTTCTGGATTCAGAATGGAACAATCTGCAAAGCCTTCACGGATTTTTGCAGAATATTGAAGTAGACAAGGGCAAAGATGAACTGCAGGGACTGTAAAGACCATTGTAGACGGAATCGACGTGTTGTAGGGCCAGAGAGAGTTGTGAGAGCGCATACTGCGGAAATCATACAAACGGCAGCATGTAAAACGCTTTCTGTTGCGTCTGATATAAGAATTTTCGTGGATTCCTTGAACCTTGTTATGCGAAAAATTTTTATTAAGAAATATGTAGTGCTGCATAGAAAGTGCATATCAAATTGTAGCGGTAAAGGCCGGTAAAGGCTAGTTTTTAGTGCTGCTAACTGCGCCTTCAAGGTATTGTTGTTGATGCGATCTGTATAACATTTATAATAGTAAAGGCTACTTGATAATGCTGCTAACTGCGCCTTCAAGGAGTCATTGTTGGTGCGATCCGCAGAACATTTATAATACTTCGTTTTTTATAGGTCTTTGAATATTTCGGAGATATGAAGCGCAGATATGTAAAATTATTGATTTTCGGTTTTCTTGCATGCATAATACTGAGTTATTCATGAGATTGCTTCGCGTCATAGGGAAGATTGTATTATGAAATTAGCAGATTAGCATTAAAATAGTTTCCATCTTGATGTCTAATTTTACTATTTAAGCATTTCGAAGTGGGATTGTTGGCATTTGGAACATTCTAGAAATTGAGTCTTTTCACGCCTATACATAATCTGCTCTTCGTTTATTAGTTTCTCAGTAGCGCTCACAGTTAAGAGGAAATGACCGGCGCGGTGAAGGCTGATTCTTGAAAGATGCCTCCAGCGGCCAGGTAGTTTCGCATTTGAAGCATCATCTTAACACATTAGTTGCGTTCGCTTTTTTTTAAAAGTTTTCCACAAGAGAATACGTATGTGTATTGCGACTGAAGTCTTTTCTTTCATGCCTATTCTTAACATTATTAACTACCAGGTACTCCAATTAATCGACTAACGTTATTAACTGTCAGGTACTCCAACTCAACGAGAGTCAAATAGCGTTGTTGCCACCGGAAGACAGAAGAAAAGTTATCGAATTGCGAAATCAGCTGCGATCGAGCGTGTGATTTTTGATCTCTGGTTTTCACGTTTCCATAATGTTTGTCAAAAATTCTGTCCTCCTTGGCCTTCTCTTAAAGATTTTTTCCTCTGCGGTCTTCTCTTTTTCAAATGGAGTTTAGTTGCGTTTTGCGTTTGGAAGTATCATGCTAGCGATCGATCTTCTATCGATTGCTTGCATCTTCGATATCGGGCCATTAATCCTTTACACAGGAAGATTTATCAGGTTTTGATGTTCGAATCATGCGAAATCTATGTGAATTGAGATCTTGAAATAAAATTTGTTGGAGATTATTTAAGTAGCACGTGGGACGAAATATGTTTTTTTATTTGTTGATTGTATGTCTATACTTATGCCTTTGTGGATGACTGTACTTTTTTATGCACATGTATGGATGAACTTTTTTGACGTGCACGTTTGTTTTACCGTTGGACGGATATGTAGAAAGTATGAGATGCAATAAGATGAAAGCATCGCTCTCTGATACTTGTTTTATTTTTGGAACGGAGGTCTATGTTGTCGGTTCTAAGAGCACAAATACCTAGCGCATCAATTTTGAAACGAATGGGACTCTTTGAAGACCGTCGAAAATAGGATCAGTTTTGAGAGATACACGTTCAACTGTCGATAGCGAAACAGAAGTTTGAGCTAATGAGATATCGTTGTATCGGGTACGCAGCAATCGTCCGCGGTACTTTTTCAAATGAGAAACCTGGTGGCCTTGAGGAGCTAGGTGGAGTTTTAAGATACTGCCGAATGCATTTAACGTTCGCATATAGCGTTTATCCAATGCTGAGTAGACTTGCAGGCATTTTCTGCTGAAGAATGAAGCTTATCTAAAATGTAAGACAGTTTTAAAGATGTGGTTGGAGTGCAGATTCAGGAGCTAGTGACAATGAATTTCGTAGAGGCTTTTTAACATGTCCTCACAGGTGTTATCGTCATGGTTGGTACTGCCAAAAGAAACGTTGAAAAGACCGCACTAGTGGGAGGAGATAGGTATTATCGATCGTAATGAGTCTTGGCAGGGAATGTATCCTTGTTCCATCATGACTGTTTTTTCTTTCTGCATGGTAGGCTGGAAAAGTTTGTATTTTGCCTCAGCAAAATACAAACTTTGTATAGTGCAGTCCATTCTCGCAGGATATGCGAAAAATGGTAATTGAAGGCTTCATTTTTGCATAATTAAGGTGGTCGCCGCTCGTATCGGCGAGGGCGATACATCTAGCAATATTTTAAACTTAGCACACGAATAATACAACGGAGCTGTCATCGTGCGTGCAGTTTTATCTCCTTACATTTGCATTTTCTTTAGTAAAGGAGTTTACGTATTAGTCTAGTTACCAACGCTTATGTAGTTGTTGTGATGTTCAGCAACATTGTTATATCGCTTGCATGCAGCATTGAATGAACTTGTTCATTCGTTATGCTAGGACTTCCTTAAATAGCAGGATGACCATTTTGTAGGCACTTCATTGCCGAATGATGTTACTAGTTAAGGTTGAATTAGCATCGAAATAGAAATGTTTTCTGGATTTTTTCTCGGATCTCGTGAATTTCTGATTTGCCGAACTTATCACTGAACTTCACATCCGACCGAGTAGACTCTTCGAAAAAGAAAACTCGTATGAAGCTTGCTCACAAGAGCAACATAGCCTAAAAAGAAGTGCATATTGGGTATTTACTGGCATGAATCAAGACAGATTTTATTATCTGGCATTTTTAACCGTATTGCTGCTATTCCATGGTGGTCGGTGATGGCTCTTTTTTATTCTTAATAACTTTTCTTTTAAGGCTTTCGAGATATTTCATGGACTGTCATGAGCGTTAGAATAGTTGATGCACAAGGAAATAATTCAGGGGCGTAGGATAGATTCAGTTAAATTTCACTTATGCTCTATACCCGATTGAATGGAGAAAAGCTTACAGTCAAATGTAATACCTTCTAACTTTGGTGTTGGGGTCTTTTTTTTTTTTTTGAACAAAAGCAACGTAAAAGTGGGATATAACGTGGAGTGTATCGGTTAATCTAGGTTTCACCTTTAATTTTATTTTTCGAGTTCAACTTGTTAGATATTGTAGAGAAAAAATTTATAGGATTGAACTATGTCTATAATAAAGTGGTGAAATGGATTTCTTTATTGCATTAAGATCACTAAAAACTATCGCATCAGGTTTTTCACTGTTGTAGAAGTTTATTAATCGAACTATCCTCAGTGATATATCATTAGGATTGGGGTTAGTACCCGAGAATAGCCACGAAACAAAAGGCAACTCATAACGATGTCGTGATTGAACGGTAGAGGGAGGATGTACCTGCCCGTATATTTTTAGATTGCATTGAAATTTGAAGTTAGAATATAGTTTAGGATGTTTGTTACTATTTAACAATGATGCAGTTGGCATCTCAAATAAAATACCAACAAAAAGAAATCAAAATTGAGATTAAGTGCTTATGTTGAGTCCATTGCATTGAGTGACCTGTATTTTGAAAGTCCACAATTATGATTGTGCAATCCACTCTGATATCAACAAATTTACTGCACATTTATTAGATAAAATGAAATATTGTCGACGAGTAAATTAAGGTCATGATGTTTAATTTAACAGTATGAAGTATACAACGATGAGCGATGTCGCATTCACAATAAACGGACGCTTCGCTATAGCTATTCGCATAGAAATTTGCGCATTTATAGACATTCTCTTTCATTATTCACACTTTCGAATCTTTTTGAACCTTTTAGTAAAAAGACTTATAAATAAGTTCAAAAACAGTAAAGTTGGTAGTTGAAAATCTTATATCGAACGATTCAAGCGTCTGTGGTGTGGAAAAGCGCAACGCGTGACAACGAACGAGATCAAGTTGGCGAAGCTCACGCTCAATCCTGAAACCGAAATAGCAGTGATGAGGTTGAGTTGATGAACCTCATGTTCGATGTTTCAGTGCTGAGGATTGTGCTCTCATCGTCGACCAACATCGCCGAGTCTATCGAGGGCACCGAAGTTTTTGAGGATGTGATTCACCACTTCTGCATTGTTACGCTTCCGTACTGTGTAGTCATCGCTGAACGCGTCGACTGGCTGCAGTGGACGATGAAGTCATAGAAGGCTTACAATAAAGGAAATGTGAGTCAGTTTTCTGCATTCTTACCCGGGTAAAAATTTCCCCAAAATATGGGAAATGAAAAATTTCATTCCCGGTAACTTGAAGGTGTTCAACCTCGCCGTTAACAGCCTCCTCTAGAATGTGGGCGCAAGAATTTTCACATAATATGTATTCTTTGACATAACAAATTAGCTCTTGCGAGGTTAAGTGTCTTGCCTGTTGTGGACGAAGAGCTCTTGATAAGTTATTTTTTTTTAAATATGCAGTCTAACGGTCGGTCATCGCTTAAATATCCATTCATTTTCGATGCATTATCTACGGCATAATCCGTTACTGTTGACGCTTCAAATTATCACAAATGGGGCGTTATATGAAGGTTGTTTCGAGAGTTACTTGAAGAATTACTCAAAAGACTGCTCACTAGCGTTTCAATTCATCAGACCAACCGGTTTTCTGAGCTTTTATCTCACTAATCTCTTTATTATCTCATCTCCTATAGATATGATCGGTTTTACAAATCTTCAGTCAAAACATTTTCTCGCCATACTCAGTCATTGATAACACATTGTTTTGCTGGTTTTATTACCCCTTTAAATATGAACAGTTCGTAGCGAATGTGATCGACTGTAACACAACTTATAGCAGATTCACCTACGGAAAGTTCGTATCACGCCTAATCTATGATGCAAGGCGAACGTTGAGCCAACATGTTGGGGTGGACACACAAATGGTCATATGGGCCGAACGGAATGAGGTAAGAAAAGAAAATAGTGCTCTCTTCATAGTTGTCAATGCTGTGGGCTTTTTACAGCTAAAGAGATCAGTTGCGTCCATTGATAGTGAATAAAATGGTCATCCCTGAGCGTTACCTGAGCAGCATAGTAATATTTTTGACAGAACTTTGGCATTTCCATTGGGCTGATCGTCTGTTTTGAAAAGTTTTCACATACTCAAATGGCTGATGTATAAAAATTACGAATTACGTGCTGCGAAAAGTATTGTATATTATATAATACGGCAATTTTGCGAAATCCGCTTTGTGGATGTATTCGTATGAAGTGGAATAATCTAATGGCATACCATCATAGCAACGTCAAAACGCTTGTTTGGCAATCCTTGATAGAGAGGAAGTCGTTCAAGGAATTGTGCGATCACCCTGTTGCTCATTGCGGGCTGAAAATGTGAACTCAGCGAGGGTCGTGACGTACTTCATCTGGGCCCCGCAAGCCTCAAAGAGTTCGTAATCTTCGAAAACGAACGCTTGAT
Organism: Baylisascaris procyonis; assembly: GCA_037389465.1. Taxonomy (NCBI): domain Eukaryota; kingdom Metazoa; phylum Nematoda; class Chromadorea; order Rhabditida; family Ascarididae; genus Baylisascaris; species Baylisascaris procyonis. The sequence continues at coordinate 8,694 of JAZARR010000230.1, forward strand.
TCAGGTGAGAACTTGTGTTGTTCGCATAATAGTAAAACAGGTATCCATTGAAAAGAATCGGATATATGTGGAGAATTATAGCGTTCTCAGCCTTCCATAAAGTCCGCCGCATTCAAGAAAAGCTTATAAAAAGGAGATTACAAGTAGGATATACAGCAAATATTTTCCTTTGGTAAAAAACTGAAAATTTCTCAGGTAAAATTGCTGTACAGGTGGGAGATTTTTTGAGATCTCACCTTGATGCTGGTTTCGATATGGAACGATGATTTGTGAGGTAATTGGTGCAAGTGGTTGCTTTTATTTTTTTTTTAAACTGAGCTCTTCCATGCGCGTTTGCAAATTTGCATTTGCGGAACTCGTTATGAGTATGTCAGTGTTGTGCGTGCTTATATATTTGTTTGTGTCGCTATATCTTTTCACAGTGCTTCGAATGCAGAACTCAAGCAGTTGTAAAATACGATGAATATTATACGTAGTATAGCTTGGTTGCTTACACCCTCTTTCAATTTGATCGTTTTCTATGCTTATTTCGAAGAAAATTTTGGGCATCTAAATTTATTTAAAATCTATATGCATTCTGTATCGGTTCTGCATGTGTCGGATTGAAATATGGAATCTACATAGTTTATTCGCATATATTATAGGATGTGAATATGTTGGTACGTATTTATTTATAGTTTTTTTTTTTGAATTGTTGAGTTGAAAAAGAGTGACTGTGGAAGCACTCACCGTTTCAATTTCTCAGGTGTGCTTTTCCACCTGTTCAATTTGCTTGTTATCGCCTATCTTATTGTTTATTTTGTTCTTGTGAAAATGATCACTTGAACAATGCACGAAATAGGAAGAAAAATTTGAAAAATTACGAAGAGACTAACCAGTGATCTTCTTTCTTCATTCTTTGCATTTACAGTGATGATCGCAAGCGCCAATACTGCAGACAATGCAGTAAATTTCATCGTGCAATCCGTTCGCTGTATCCTGAAAACCCGGAATCCATGTTGATGCTCGACACGTAACACGTCGAATAAACGTCACACGATAAATGTAAGTCTACAAGTATATTTGCCTAGCATCACTTTTTGCAGCAGTTTCATTTTCCAATGGAAACTCTCACTGCCTATATCAAACATCCGTAATCTCACTAATATGTTGGTGTATTCAAGGGTGACGTGTTTCATAAGCAGAATTTGATGCCCGCACGATGGGATAGTTCGATTAGGAAAATTAGATCATTTGAAATTTGAGAAAATGGAGGACTTCGACTGATATCCAAGATAATAAGCTTTTTAGCTTATTGAGGCATATAGTTCAACATTTATTGATTATCGCTGCTCAGTATATTTACCTAACTTTTGTCATAATATTATATCGTCCTATGTCTTCTGTATTCCACCTTCCCCATATATTTGTTTTACTTGTAAGGAAGCTTCAGTTTCTATGTTAGTATTAGTATTCTGTTCTAATATTTTATACTAGTATTTCGTCTTTAGAAGGTTTTAGTGAGCTTCATATTGCTTCTATAGGTCTAGTATTAGGTAAGATAAAATAAGTATTGCTCTACATGTGATCACTGTTGGCGCGAAGCCGTCAACATCTACACTTAGATTTATCCATTACCGGTCATTATCACATATGTTTATGGTCTCATTTCTTTCGGCTGTGTGCTTCAACGTCTATTTACTTTTAACATAGCGTACAGTCTATTCCTATATTATAGGTAAATTCTAAATGTGCTTTAGTTTCCACATTCTTCTTTTATTATATCATCCTTAAGCTTTGATTTATCTTTATTATTTCGGACTAGATTAATGTTATTGCGTATAACTCATATTTACTACAGTCTTTCTTAATTTCCATTTTTTATTTATTCAAATAAGAGTTTCTTTTTCCATTCCTTTCTACTTTTTTAATATTATGTCGGATTTTAGAAGTTAATATTGAATATGAGGCAGCTTATGTATTGCTGGTTATGAGAACCGAGAGTTACCCATGAACTGGCGAGAAGTTTGATTAGTGTGAAACTACTTGCCTGTATGTGCCATCGAGTTTGGATTTCCGGCATACTGAAGGTGACTTAGCATAGAATTTTGGTAATGCAGTGCTTGCGAGGGAATATATAAAATTTAGAAATACAGAAGCGTCAGTTATTTATTACGTGCACCCATTCACATAATAGGTAGATAATAGGTAGTGAACATAATATCAAAAAGAAGCGGGCGAAACACGAATACAGGAAGGCCATAAAATGTGCATTCCTTCTAAAATCATAAAAATCTCTAAAGGTTTTGCTATTTTCAACGTGAAACTTGCGGTAGACGAAACAGCTTGAGAGGCATAAGGCACGCCGTAGATTGGTCTTTTACATCAATGTTCAACCTAGTCCTTAAAATTCTAACTTGATTAAAGTTGTTTGATATAGAAATGCTGGAGAAATTTGTCGGAACAGCTGGATGAGTTCGCATGTTGGCGATTTATTGACAGCCTACAAAGATTGCTGATTTGATACACGGTCTTGCAAAGGCACATATCGTGGCAACTCCTCGCTAGCATACTTCTGCACTTGATTTTCTTAATATTTTTGAAAAAGGAAAACGGCGCAGTTGCTTTTCGAATTCTTATTTTCAGTAAGAAATCGAACGACCTTTATCCTTATCTTAAATCTTGATTGTTGAAAGGGAAGATCTTGTGATGTGGAGTAGTCCCGATATGATGCCTTATCAAGGATTTTTTTTTAGGAAAATGAAGGACTCATAGGCAGAATTAATTCTAGCGTACATAAATGGTTCTTTGTCTAATACATTTTACTTGAATCCTGTCACAGCCTCTTCAACTGTGCATTTTCCGACCAAGATCCTGCAAAAGTTGTTAGCATAATATAATGCAGATGTTTGCCTAGAGAACTAATTCCCTGTCAGTTGGGCTATTAGAGAGATTTGGAGCTTATGAGCGCTGCAAATAGTGGAAATATAATAGTTGAAGAAGCAAAGAATATTACAAGGCTTTATGAAAGAAACAGTGTTCCTTATTTGAAATCTAAAGAATCTGCATCCAAATGGTGAAGTAAAGCGTTTTCTGAAACATTTGCAGATTCCTAGCTTCCTGCTAGCGCCAATAGGCCGTTTGATAGCAGCTAACACTGTTAGGGCGTAGACGATAAGCATAGAAATGAGCGTTATATAAAGAGCAGTTCTATAATGAATGTGTGCTAGATCACGATAGAAGGGGACCTCTTTTGAAGGGTGGGATAGCGGCAAGTAAAATAATGAAAAAAAGCGGCAGACTGTCTAAGCCTATCAACTTGTTAAGGGATCTGATTAGTGCTGAATGTAATGAAAAAACACAGTAAATCGTCTTCGAGAAAGCAAAATTTGCATCGGTGGGATTTGTTCGAGTATATCCTTTTAAACAAAACCATTAAGAAATATCGATGATTGCTGCACATTTGCGTTTCGCTCAATAATACAAATGGAAAATAGGTAACGCTATAATATTATATGGTATTGTGCTGAGTTGTTTTTGCCGAAGATTGGGAGGGGCATTGAGAAAATATCGGAAGAAGAGGATCCGGTGATGTCATGAGTTCCTTAGAAAGTCATTGGAGGGAAAATGCAGAAAATCTCCTTTGTTCTTTCCCCATTCCCCTTCTTTCCTGGGATCTTAAAGGATTCACCGGCTGATCAGAAATTGAATATTGGTAATGAAATTCTAAAAAGCGAAGGGGAGTACCTTGGCTCTACAAATAAGAAAACACTGATAGTGTTCCACTATCAGTGTTACTCGTTAGTTATTACGGGATTGAACCCTACGTAGATAACCGTTGTAGTTAATTTCAAACTATTCAGTAGAGCACTCTTACAGTAACAGTCATAAAGCCAACATATAAAATTTGCTATCTAAAAAAGAACGTCGTCGGAAATCGTAGTTATTGTAATGGAACGTCGTTTGAGGTTTAGAATCTTGTAACATTATGTTCTAGAGGTCTAGAAGTGTAGCGATATTAGCAGCTAATGCAAAGACATCATAGAATATCACACCAGTTTAAAGGTACTCAATATAATCGTAGTGAACCTTAGCGGAACGTTCTAGAGCTATGAAGAGTGGTGACTCGAAACCGTAATTCGATAATACTTGATGCAAAGTTTCCTCTCTTATAGCAATATGATAGCATTGAGAATGTGTAGCAAATATGCTCATTATAAATTTGAGAAGTGTCAAATTTCCATCGGCAACGTCGATGATGAGTAGCCTAGGTATGGATATGGCTAATTTAGCTAAGTAGAGGATCATCTGAATAGATCTCATTCATCCCACATATCATCATCATTTGCAAAGAAGCCTATACGTAACACGTTGTTGTTGCATTAGGCGCTAATGCAAAATGAGCTTCAATCTGCGTGAAGTGAGTGTGACGCTATGCATAAATTTAATAGATCATAAAGAGGTAGCTGAACATATGCGGCATTAAAACTAATCCACTAGTTTTTGTAATTGGCTTAAGTAAAGAAAAAATAACTAACGAATAAATAAGTATATATTTTGCTTATATATTTAAAATATTTCTGTATAATGTGTTCTAAAGAATGCAACTTTGCCTTTGGAATGGAAGTATTTTGCTTTATTGTTCTATGAAAAGGTGGAGGGAAAGATAAATGGATACGATTTGTTTGTGTTGATGGAAAGGCCAGAGGGCACCAAAACATATCGAAAGGCCAATATTAGGTTGGTTCAGTGAGCGGAAGTAAGGTTTGGAAATTTAAAGAAATGAATTTTGAAAAGAAAGAAACAGTGAACTCACTTGCCATAATGTGTCGTTGTTCATTCATCAAATAATGACTGAACGAACATACAATATAGCATTAGACCGTCTAGAGAAGAAGGTAGCATTGAGGGGATATCATAGGAAATCACTGATCTTAGTGATGAGGAAAGGACTGCTAATATTATGCAAAAAAGATTTGCATTCATAAAGTATATGCAAAATTATGATGCTCTATTGCTTACTTCCTTCAGAGCGGAAGTGTTGCATTATTATGGAAGGTATTCTTTGTGGAAGAAGGTAAATCTCATCTGTTTTCCTAAAAATTCACTTCCATAGTTGCAACATTTTGCTAAATATTGTTGAACGTTGAAAAGTTTTTTCGTTTTTTTCTCTCGTTTCTATTATTCGCATCTAGATTTTCTTATCTTTCTATTATTTGTACCTAGGTTTTTATACCTTTCTGTTATTTGTACCTGGGTTTTTATACCTTTCTATTATTTGTACCTAGATTTTCGTAGCTTTCTCGATTATGCCCAATTTTTGGAGATCACGCTTGAACTTTTCATATATAATTGCAAAATTTGTAGAGGGCAATGCAAAATTGATGATTCTATCGTTTCTTTTATTTATCTTAAATAATTGCTACCTTGTTTCAACTTTAATTACCCTTACATTTTGAATTTTATAATTAGCATGAGATGCTCGGTAATCACCTCGTTGCTTTATTTAACATTAATCCCACGAAATAGTTATTCCCTTTATCGACGTTCGATTATATTTCCATACAGAGGCAAACCCGCTGAAATGAATTCTAAGGTGCGTTGAGTAGTGCCCCAGCTTATTCTCTTTTATGGCTGCCCTTTCTGCCTGTACGGTGAGTAGAAACAATGTCGTATCGTTGTGTATTGTTCGTGCATAATGCTTTTGCTAAGTCTGCGCGCCCATTGTCCCCTGATCCTGGTTCGAATTCCAGAATTGTTATTAGAGGTCCATCATTGCTTTATAACCATAAGAAAGACTTCCTTTCTGTGGATGAGTGGAGAAAAGAAGAGAAATTCCCATCTTAGTTAGATTGTAGCGCTGGCGGAGTCGCACTCTGACAATAGCAAGCTCTTATGTTTATCCATGGTTAGAATGGAGTTGAGATGATAAAAATTATTACATACAAAGTTTGGCAAAAATTCGTTGAAAATTTAAAAGATTTCTGATAATGGCAGTTATTTATCAACAGGTAAAAAGTAATTCACTGGTTAGAGATTTAAATGAATTAGAACAAACTATCACTTCATAGCAAAATTTTAGCATTTCCCCATGCCAAGGTATCGTAATTACTCATAACCTCGTAGTGCCTTCATGAAATCAGTTGAAGAATTCAGCAAAGAAATTTATGGCACCTATAGAAAAGTAAATAATGCACTTTTATAGAAATAGACGGAAGCACTCTCATTCTGCTGGTCGATTGCCGTCACTGAAACTCACCTGGTGCTCTACTCTCGAATGTCGGTGATATATACTATTCGCTGTGCAAGGAGGGAGGTTATGAGGATCAATTCTGTTGACGAGGACGAAATTAGAAGGTGAAACTTTTATATGCTCGTGTTTTTTTGAATTAAGTGAAAATTTGATAACGGCTTTAAACGGTTACTGAATTTTAAATGGTATTCTTACTTTCGAATTGAATATCAATATAAGTGAGCAACTATAGAAACCGGTCGGGTCGTACTGCAAAAAAAAGCATTTCTCGCAACACTAATTTTTATCGGCTATAAGCATATTATTAGTTAGCTATATTGCTTGTTCATCCGCGTGATTCCGGAAGGTACAAAATCATTCATGAACGGAAGTTCCCTAGACGTGTCTAAAAATGGAGCTCATTCATAATGAAAAATATTGTAAAACCGGACAAACGCAACGGGAAATTATCATTTTGTAGTTCGTTTTAGCTACATTTTGGCGTTGTAGTCAACGACTGAGGATTAGCTATATAAAATGTCACAGGTTGAGATTGTGTTGTTTTCGTTGTTGTCTTAGGTTCTGTTTTTTTTTTCTAAAATCTTAGGTTCTGTTGTTGTTAGTTAACCGATAAGAACATAAAACATTAGCTATCATCCCAAAGAAGATAACATTTTTCTGTTATATCAAATCTAATTTTAACATCGCGAAGATCAGCTCACTTAGAGGTGATAAGAAGATTGTAATAAACTACAAAAATCAGCGCCGTGGAAAATTTCTCTCCTTTTTTTTGATAATTCTTAGATGATCCCCTAATCTAAAATTGAATATTAAAATTTTTTTAGCTGCGCGTTTTTACTTTTGGCCAAACCTGTTGTTTCGAGTTGTTTTTCGACCACGTTTCTTCATCCATCAAAATAAAATTTTCTCCTCTATTCGTGTTATCGCTAAAGATAAATTCTATGCGCATCTATGCTATCTCGAATTGAATTTCTGAACACGTTTGTATGCAAATTTAGTTGCCAAGAAAAGTATGTGATTTCCGAGAATGCCTATAAGATCTTATCCTGAAGTACTAACCGCATTTACATATTTGATCGGTTCGTGAACTAAAAGCCGAATGTTTTCCACCATAAGTGCTATTTCGTAGCAGTCGTCGAAACTTTAAATAAGTGAAAAATCGTCGAATAGCAAATAAAATATTTCACTGTTTGATGGCAACTAAATTTTTACTTGAATGGGGATTATGTTGCAATTTTAACACCATGAAATCGTTATGTGAGCATTTCCAATTCTAGGTGTATATTTCGCGCAAGATTATTTTACATTTTGCTCTTATGAGAGCGAAATTCGCACAGAAATCACTATTGAAGAGATTGAGCGAATTTCTTGATGAATAAAGACTAGCGAACTTCAAGCATTCGAAAGATAATCGAATAAACGAAATCGAATTACTCAAAAAAAGTTAAAAGTTTATCCTGCTATGAAAGTATAGGATTTTATTGTTCTGTAACAATGCAATTTGATCTCATTTAAGGAGAAAGTTGGATACATGAAGGATAACGGCCGCTCAAGCGTAACGTTGAGAAAATGGACCGCTCAAGCGTAACATTGAAAAAAAAATGAGCCACAAAATTTCGGTGAGCCTTTTTTCTTCATATGAAACATCAATGAGAAAATAGGATTATTTAACTCAATTGGGAAGGGTTGCTTTGCAGAAATGGTCGCATCGAATCTTCAGCAGCAAAAAGCAATCTGAAATGATCCGTAATACCAAACTAATTGAGGGCTCAATATGAAATTAGAAAAGTTGAAAGTTTTAAAACGCATTTAGCATGGCATAAAGCAACCCGATGAGGGGGTGATAAACGATGAATAATCATTAATGTACCGTTAAATGAGGAGCTTAGGCGGGGGGTGTGGCTTATGAAGGAGCTCAAGATGAAGCCACTTAGATGAGTTACCTAATGAACCTAGCCGAATGATAGGCTTCATCTAGTGATGATAACATCGCGTAAAGAAATACATCAAAGCAGATGTTTACGAAAACTCCCCTTTCAAAATCTTGCGTTAAATAAACGCCTAAGTTCGAATCTTATTTATTGGATATTGGTCGATGCTCTCATGTGACTTTTTCTATAATTATTTATTTCCTTGCTCGTTTGAGGGAACACCATTCCTTCATGCTTCATATAGGGATTCGCTTTTGGCAAAATTGCTTTCCTCTCTCTCTCTTATTTTTGTTGCACGTCATCAGTTTTGCTCTGACGTTATATTATCATGCATTTTATTCTAAATTCTAACTCCACTATAGTAATCAGAGAGTCGAACTGAACTGCTCAATTTGTACAGTATCGGATAGGAAATCTCACTCGATGTCTATCATCTAGAGATAAGCAGCCACTACTCGTCGATGGCTGCAGATCTTTACGGGTAATCACTTGCTGCAAATCGAAAGACGCTAGAAATTGGTGACTTTCGAAGTTTAGTCGGGCGGCTGAAGAATCTTGATGCGCCTCTAAAATCACTAATGCCCATTGGTGACAAGTTTGCATTGATATAAAATATAAATTTTGAGAGCACATAGAGAAAAGAATTGAAAACTTTAGAAATTTATAAGAAAAAAACCATCCAAAAGCGTGAAAATTCTCAGCACTTTCGACGCATTTTCCATTCACTTTGCGTCTCTTGTGTTATTCGATCACGCGAAAATCCACATCAGCGAATCCCATCAGCTGCGATTCACTAAAAACAGTAGCGCTCCTAACAATTCGATTGTCTAGCTTTGAATTTCTCTAGGTGGAAAAAGAATCTGCTGACAACTTGCCATCTAGAAGTTAGGCAGAAATAGCGAGCGATAAAATTTTGTCTAAATGGGAGGAGATGGATGTTCATGTGTGACTTAAATTGTCCGCTGTCTCGCACGAAGTGTTCACTTTCACTGTAGTTTATTCGTATCGCAAATTACGCTACTATTATATAACCTTCCTGCAAAAAAAAAAACAACCCTTAGCTGCCGATTTCTGAATCAGCATTCCTGAGCACCGGAAACTGCTAGCGCGGAAGCGTCTTTCGGTCAGTCGATATTGAAGGCAGACTGATGCTTGAGGAAGATCTCTGTTTGAAGGGGTTTGCGCAGCTAGCACTTACTCGGTGGACATAACCAGAACTGCAACGTTGTTCATTAATGCATAAATAGAGATCATAGTTCACTGCTTTACATTGAATATACATAAGAACGATTATGAATTGTTTAGGGAAGCTATAGAATTATTTATAACGCTTGAGAATTCCATTGTAACAAGGTTTTTCTTCATATCCCAAATCACGCTAAAGGGTAGAATGACATTTTGCAACCCACAAAATCGGAACAAATGGAAAGATGTGCTATTCTGAGAACTAAGAGGCTGACACTAACATGGTAGAAGAGCTGGCACGAAATGCTTTTTTCATTTTCATCATCTTACTAACCAGTCACATAAATTGAAAACAGAAATTGCATATGGAAAAAATTGTCTTCCTATTTTAATCAAGCTTATTTCTCGCATAAATCTTTTAAGCATGATTCGTCTTTTTTATGATCCAATCAGTATAAAGTGGTACAGAAGATATTCTAAAAATTAGGCAGATTTCTTGTTGTTTTTATAGTACTTATAAGCTTTTTTAAAAGTTTAGGCTATAACTTCAGTTGTCCTCAAGTTGAAGCTGTCGAAGAGAGATACATATGCAAATATACACTAAACGGAAGACTGCTTAGAGATAACGTCGCCTTGACGCTGAAGCAAATTTGCATAAGCGCATAAAAACGAGACTGTTTTATTGAAGGTTTCTATTAGCGATCGGTCCCATTGGTGCGTGGATGTGTTCACACGAATATCTTATTTGTGTATAGTAGTCGAACAAGGGAGGAAATGTGGTCCTTACATGCATCGCGACATTGGATGAGGTATGGGAAAAACTTTTTATTGCAGATTAGTTGAATTTTTCATAGAAGAAAAACTCAGCTATAGAAAAAAAAAATTTAGGTCGGCGATCCTTTCGCGAAATTTCAACGCATATAATATTAGCGCTTCCGATGTGTTTATGAATTTTTTCTAACGAAAATGTCGAAAATGCAAATAGCATTTACTAAATGTGATGAATTTTAACATCTAACTATGTAGGGTAACATTGAGCAATTGAAATAAGTTGATTATAAATTCTTAGAAAAGCTTTCTTTTTGTCGCAAAATGTATTACTGAAGTGATTTTTTTGAAGTAATATAGGCATTTAATAGATAAATGTCGAAGTTATTCACTATTTTGCATCAGAAATCTCTAAGGGAATTTTTCTTAAAAAATTTTTCTCAATGTGAAGTCTTTCAACACAACGAAAGTATTACTATTTTATGTTCCTTAAAATTTTTGCCACTCTTTTTTTCATTTTTCTTATTATTGATCTTCTTCGAGCCGTTTTTATATCCAGAATTATTGCGAAGGAGAAAAAATGCTGTGATGATACGAATGCTATGAAAGAAAAACGTTTTAGGAACCGTTTTTTAGGAAGGTGAAAAAGCGTTTTCATTGCATTGCAATTGGCGTGCACTCGACATTGCTTTTTTGTGGTTTGCAGAAATTATGCGAAATTTCGCGCACTATTGCAGAGAAAACTTCATATTTTCCAACTTTTCGGAGAAAAACCTTTCGTTTAATTTTATTACGATTGATGTTTATGATTATTTGTTGTTTTAATCGAGTATTTACCTCAGTTTGCTTTATTATAATAATAACGATATTTTAATTTCTATTGAAATCATTGGCACAACATTTTGAGTGTATTTTCTTTTGTGCGCAGTTGTTATTGCTATGTAATAAGGCGTTTTATATGAGCTCCACTCAGTTCCTTTGATATTATATGTGTGACAGTTGCGTTTGCAATCGTGTATGCGCTCTTAAGGCATTATTAGTGTGTCGGAAAATGTTCCAAAATTGAAAAATTAGCATAAATTTATTTTAAAAAAAACGCGCTAATGCGCTTTTCAGTTTGTTTTTCTTTGAGTAGTAGTATTTTGGAACCCCGTACTCTATAAATGAATCCCTTGATATATTTCAGTTTATCTGCATTCATAAACGGAAATATATAGACCAAAAACGTGTGGTTCATTTAATTATAATAACGTGTAACATTGAACAGATAGTTTTCTTCAGGTACTGCAATTATTTATCGACGAAAAAATTATTTGATTTATTTGACTAGTTTAGCTCATGTGCTCCATTTTAATAGTTGCAGGAAACGCATCTCTTCATAACTTCACTCACTGGTAATTGTTCAACAACAGCAGATTTGCTGCAGCAGAAACACCTGCACCACCGATATCTGCATCATCTGCAGCATCAATACCTGGAGCACCATTGACGCCAGCACCAATAGCTACAACACATAGCAGATTTCCACGGAACTATCGAGCACGTTTACGATGGTTAACAGGTGGCATAGTTTGAGCATACTACTGGGATCGTGCTAAGAAGCTGCTGATAACGACGTGATAACCGCATTATTAATTTTCTTTCATAGGAATAATTGATACTTATCAGCATTCAAATCGATGGCTGCGAAAAATTTGCTAAAAAAATTTACGTTTTTTCTTCATTCGCATGTTTAATTAGGATGCTAATTGCTCTGTTGGATATGTTGGTGAAAATATACGCTATCAGCTTATTCGTTTAAACGAATTGATTATTGCCGAACGAATACAACGTTTCGTGTGTGCAGATCATTATAGATTTTTAGACAATGAGCTAGATCATATCCGCATAAGTTGGCAAGAGGATTTCAAGGTGGCCAACAGGTAACAACTGAATGAGGTGATAACTGAAGTAGAATTACAAAATTCGATTTCTACAATGTTAATTCTCCGCAGAGATCGATCAATTTCGAAGTTGGTTACATATATCTGACGATACTAAAAAGTATTCATATATTTTATTTCAGCCGGATTCTCGGATGCTGGTCGCAATGCAAAAGATGGCAACACGAGCGGTCGGCTACATTAAAATATGAGAGAGTATTCCCTACAGGTCAGTATTTGTGCGTAATTTATGAAAGTCACCGGTCACACGGACACAAGGGGAAAGAACATATCGAGTTAGCTGCTGAGGTAAGCTTCATTTTTTGCCTAATGAAAGTGAAGTTACAGCGTTAAAATTGCTATAATAAAGCTTATTTAAGTATCTGCTGAATGATGAATTGTAGCTAGAAAAAGCCCCAAAAGTTCCATATTTTTTGAGTTATTCTCCTTTGAAATTGCTGAAACTTTCAATTCTCCAGAGTTCTTTCGAAGAATTATTCAGAATTTGCATGAACCTGCCCATTCTGCTTTCCTTCGTTTGATGTAATTATCAGAGGGTTACCCTAATGCAATTGATGAGTGTTACCTTTATACAATTGGCACTATTTTAAATTTCATCGCTTAGAGGCTAATTATAAAAGCGAAATTGAATTGGTTTACTCAATGAGTAGAAATAAGAGTTTCGCCACAAACAACTTCAATACTTTATCATTGTTTAATTTGAATTGGCATTCCTATAAATTAGTGATTCTTTTTTCTTTATTTTTTTCTATACTTCCGCAGTTTACCTATTGCCACGTTTCCACCAAAGATACACGGAAGTTATTGCAAAGCATTTTTTGCAGTATATCAGGTGTTGTGCAAATAGCATTGTGCAAAACATAGCATAAGGATATTGTGCATAGCACGTGCACGCCATCATTTTCTTAACTATGGACTAACATAGAGCTGTAACCAGAAATAAAGTGGGTAACATAGATATTCTTTTTAAGAAGAGCGTTTCGAACTGTTCACGCCTGGAACAAGCTCCCGTCAAACGTCGTTGCTGCGTGATATATTTTGGCGATCAAGAATCTCCTCGATAGATTTGATCTCCATATCACAGGTGATCTTTTCGATCAATGAATCGTTCAAACACTCTTTTCACTCTATTTTTTTTTTCTGATCTTACTATTGTGTACATGTGTAAGGCTCAGCTCCACTTTGCTTGTCTACTTGTTCAGGTCTCCTTGAGGATCTGGCCCTCTGTGGAGATATGGCCGAGTAAATTGTGAGGTGTAAGGGGTGAGCAGTCTGCTACTCTTATGCAGTAGTGTGATATAAGAGAATGAACAATAGGGCAGCTCGAATTGCCGGCACGATCCCGCAATTGAATTCCACGCTGCTGCCATTATCCTTACGCACTCCAACGGCCACCATTAGAGCGATATGGCCTTTAGACTAGCCTAGAAGCGAGAATGGGTACATGAGCGCATCAGTCCCTTCTGTATCCCCCCGATTCTGCCTCAGGCTAGCCTCACGGCATATGTTGGGCAGTTGTTTGGTTTGACCGTACGCTGGCGACCTTCTTTGACCTATCTTGCAAGGCGCACGCACTACTCCCGATTGATCTATGGCCAACTGCTCTGCCTTATATATGACTCGATTCACCATTTTTTCTCATTCTTCTTTCGTGTTCGTTTCGGAGTGGGTTCATCTAATGTTTGCTCGCAGTAGTTTTATTTGATGGTTGTTCGTAGTACTTTTATTTAACGTTTGTTCGTAGTAGTTTTATTTAATGTTTATTCGTAGTAGTTTTATTTAATGTTTATTCATAGTAGTTTTATTTAATGTTTATTCATAGTAGTTTTATTTAATGTTTATAACTGCTATTAGTAATTACATTACTATGAAAACAATGAAAACAATTTTAGGCATTTTATTTATAACTGCTATTAGTATCTAATTTCCAATTTTAGGCATAAAGAAAGTTTTTGATGAAATAAGATTACGCCATCAGGTGAATGAAGACCCTGCCATGAGCAAACCTTCCATCTCTCCACCTCTTCCATCGTGTTAGTGGGTGATGTATAGTAGTGTTGCAAGTGAACACTTTCAACGCATTGGTATTCGTCAGAGTGTTTGCCCTTTATCAATCGATTTATTGTGCGGACGTGTCGCGTTGCGTTTTCTTGATAACGAAGCACGCGTTAGTTCATTGTTTAGGATGGAGAGTGGTATTGAACTACCCTCACCCCTAATTGTATATATTGCACAAGAGGTAGCTGAATACTTCTAGAAGCTTGACTAGCTCGAGCTATATATCGCAATATTCGCGAGAGAGAATCATGATATATTTAGGAATAAAGAAATTTTTAAAAAAAAGTGTAAAAATTTCTGAAAGCATCGTCATGAGTTGGAGCAAGTTGAATGAATACATTTACTTTATGAAGTAGACCTTAAAATCCGTCGTTATCCGGTTCGACCTGTCCGGACCGACCTGTCTTTATCCGATCTTTATCCGATGCGACCTGTCCGGGCCGCTTCAAAGTATGATCATATACGTATTATAATGGGATTACGTCATATCAATTTAGAGGTGTTGTTCAGCAGAATTAAGGCACACTGTTGAAAACTTTTTTCCTTACCTGGGGATTTCTTTTGGATGCACCTACTTACTATCTTCTAATATGACCACAAATTGAAAATATTAGGGATAGTAGAGGTAATCGTTTGTTCAGTTATTTGAATATATTATTTACGAAATTGCAATTGGCTAATTCTTACGACGATTGCCTTATTTGAATGCAATGCTTTCTATGGTTGTGAATGAATAACTCATACATAGCGATTAAAAATATATAAACATTTTTATTGATATGATAGCAGAAAATTTTATTACAAATTAAAAAAAAAAACAATCATAAATTGGTTATTTATTTCTCTCAGATCTTTGCATAATCTGTGCTGTTATAAAAAAACAATCTCAAATTTAATGATTCCACAAATTTTTGACTTTTCCGTTGTCCATATTTAGTATACTTTCCGGATCCATGCTCAGGGCTTACCATAGAGTTCGGAGAGCTGAGTTATGAGTTATGATGCACAGTTTAATTGCAATTGAAGTAGTTCAATGTAGCCTTAACGTTTTCACTTCATATCATTACATGTCTCTCTCTTCATTTCCCTCTTTTCTTCCTCACTCGTTCTCCTTTTCCACCCTTTCTATCCTCCTCTTCCTTCTTCTCCCTCGTTTCTGCCCTGCGCTCTCTCCAGCTCCTTTTTTCTCTCCTCTTCCTCTCTCCTTCCTTTCTCTTCTCTTCTTTCTCTCTCTCTTTCCGTCATTTCCATCTCCTTCTTCCTTTTTCTGTTTGATCGCTGCATTAAAGTTTTACGCTGCAGATTAGTTGTACTTTGTTCGTAGACATCAATGTTCTGTTCCTGGAGTTGAATAATATGTGAGGGTAAAAGTTCAATAGGAAAGAGGTAGTATTGCCTCGTGCCGCATTACGGGAGTAATTTCTAGACATGTGCCAAATGTTACCACATTTGAATCACTTCTTATCTCTTTCACTTAGCTTCCGGTACTTTCCCTTCCGTTAGCTTCTTATATTAATTACCGGCAATGCATTTTGTTGCTGTAATGTTATTTGCTGATGGATTTTACCAGTTGTTGATTTGGTCGGAAGCTCACTTATCGCCATTTTTCTAAATCAGAAGTTATAAGTTCATTAAGAAAATTGAAAAAAAAAACCGGAAATCAGGAATAGGAAATAAATCGGAATCGGAAAAAATTTATTTCAAAACAAAAATCTCCATGCTCACACTCAATATTACTAAATCCAGCTCTTCATGTATGTAGATAAAGAAGGGAAGACCATGCAGAAATCAGTAGGATAATTGGATTTCGGTGCTAATTGTTAGTTGATCGCTTGTTAACATCTAGTCAGGTGTTTTTGTATTAGGAAGATACATGACTTTTAAGGTATACATAAAAATATTCGATATTTACCAAAAATGGAACCTGTTGTTTTATTACTTTTGATGTTGCCAAGCTCGCTTGTTAGCTGGTTTCCTGTGATTCTTTATATTTGAGGGAAAATAAGGTGAGTGTTCAGTGCATTTGGGATAGTGATATTGCATTCAGTCGAAAAGAGAACTCAAAGAATAGCTACTACTCTATAGTTTTCTTGAAAAAGATTTTGTGCAAAATTACTTGTGCAATTCGATCGAAGCCCGGAAGTAATAATAACCATTACTGATAGCGTTGTTGGCATATTACTTTGAACTTTGACCTTTGACCTTATGAATTGAAAAAAAGAAGTGTGGTACGCTCTTATCTTGAACCATACGCAAAAATATATGACGTTCCACTGCATTAAACTTAACGAGTGGCAACAACATTTGATGAACTTGAATTGTATGCAAAGATGATGCTTCGCATTGCAATAGTTTTTATTTTTGCACACATAGAGGGTGGCAGCTTACTTGCCAACTTGCCATTTTCCGCCTTCTGTATGCGCGTGTCTTCTTTTCTGGTTTCCTGACATTTTGATATCTCTTAGATCGAATCTAATCAGTAATAAATGCTGAGTATTATTTAAATAATTGTGATGAAATTTCATTATACTAAACAATTAGAATGGATGTAGTTGCTTTTTATTTCCGGTCTTTTTATTGTTGAAAACAAATTTGAGGAATTTTTATCGTTGAGAGTCTAATTTATTTGCTGCAGTGATCGCTTTTGACCCTTGGCTATGTATGTATCTCTTTTTTTTGTGTGTAATAGCAGCAGTTGGCTAGTTTGGTAAGCTAAATCGGTAAATTTGTAGGCATAGGTGGCATATTTTTGATGAAATTGGCAAGCAATTTTTTTTATGACACATCCAGTCAGCTAGAGCGAAAGCAAGGTTTTATAAGCTTTTGCAAATTGTTAAATTAGGCCTTTTTTTGCATGTCTGGGGGTGTGTATGTATTTATCTATGTCTGTGTCTGTGTCCGTGTCTGTTTGCATTAGTGTCCATTTGATGAGTGGCTTCAGCTACTCACTTCCCAAGCCACAAAAGCTAGAACAATTTACTTTGAATGATGAAACCTACATCGAAGAATGACTTGTTAGAATGTACGAAGAATGACTACATCGAAAACCAAGGAACACGGCGAAACTGCGTGATGGAGTGTGTTAGAATGTTAGAGCGCCGAAAGGCAACGTGACGCGCATGTGTTATCAGAGAATAAGATGCTCCTCATCTTATTTGCTGCCACTTTTGTGATATGAAAATCGCCTCCCCTACACTTCCTTTTTCTAACACAACATAACATTATCGTGGTCCCCTCTCACTGGCCATGAAGCGAATATCCTTCCTTTATAAGCAGTTCTTAAAGTTTTCTTACTACTTGCATTTAAGAGAACATGCAACTGCTTTTGGCAAAAATATGAATTTTGGACTTCAGCCGCGATTTCTCTGTCAAACGAGTTGCCAAAAGTACACCAAGACTGCATTTCAGCTTTTCGAAGATTATTTCGATTGCATTTTCCCATGAAAACGATACAGCGCAATAGCATGAACAGTGTGAAAAGTCCTTTTAAAAGAACTGGGCATTATCGAACCTTCCGCCCACAAGGGAATCCCCGCTCTCCGGAACTCCCTCGCCTCATGCGCGGATTCTGAAAGCTCAACCTCCACCCCCGCGAGAATCCTCCCCGAGGTGAAAAGCTCCCTCGCTCCCGCGAAGGTATGATTCATCATCCCACCTGGCTGGGGCCTCCGTTCACGGTGTTCCCTTCCAAACGTTAACGGAGTTAGAATGCTACAGTTGGTGAACGGAGAATGCAACGTGCTGATCAGAGAGCACAAGCTCGATCTTTACATCACAAAGGTCGTTCGCACACGAATGCTGATGAATTATGTGGCTGTCAGGAGGTTGGCATTGGAGCACGACATTATCTAGTAGGCGTTTAAACGATAGCAAGCTTGAGCGAGTGTTGTAGCACGTGTTCAATCGATCGAAGCACAAAAGCGAACTCTGATCTCGTATTGTTGGGCAACCTAGAGAAGTGAAAATAATGCTCAGCAACTCTTTTCTATCAATTAACACGTTACTCTATTCGAATGCCGTTTGTAACATTTGTGCTGTGGAGCTTCGTTCCGATATTTTCTCGCAAATTTTTATAATATTTATATTCATCGAAATATTTCATCGATTGAAATGATTGCCATCGTGCATATGTTATTGGACTTTGTACTCGACTTCTTTAGTTATAGAAAAAAATTGATTGAAACATCCGAAAATATCTGTGTGACTAACGCTCATCATTCAATAGCACATAGAGTGTTGTTGCATAGAGGCACAACGATTTGTATTTTTGCAAGCGATACGCCGAAAACGTGCCAAGTATACTATCATATACTGGAAGCATTTAGCATAGCAGACTTATAGTGATAGGCAGATAGCTGTGATGCTTTTTTATGTCTTTAAGGACGTTATTGATCTTGGCGTATTGCTTGCTGTGGTTGTTTTCTAGTCTCGTAGAGTTCAAAGCACTTTTGGTTTATTTACAGAACAAAATTTGGCATTAAATTGCTTATGTTGTCTTTATTAAGTAGACATGCTGCAGAGAAATTAAAACGTCCTTCTTGAACATCCTGACAGGGGTTAGGTCTTACCCCCTCAGGAAAAGTGCCACTGTATTTCTTCTTTGTGTCCCGATGTGTCAAATTTTCGACATTAGAAATTTTACGTTTTTGAAAATGGATACCACTAGATCTTCTATTTTCACACTTTCAATGTCTATTCCTCTCGTAATTTCTGATTACTGTGATGGGTTGTGGTTACGGTTGGATCGTTTAAGTTTTCACTGCGGTAGTCGAGTGTTGCATTTGTCAAGCGTCTTTTAGAAAAAAGGTATCTAGAAATGCCAGTTTCTACTTTATTTTCTTTCCAATTTTTTAATGAAATTTACAAGGAGTGATTTTGAGGGGAAAAAAATTGCGAAACAGGATTTCGACCAAAACTTCTAGAAAACAATTGTCACAAACATCAGAACTTTTTTAGCCTTTAGATGTTTTCATCGAGTTTTCCTTTAACACCTCAGTTTTTGCGATACCGTCAAACATACTCATAACTTCAGATCGCCTCCAAATTAAAAATAGGAAGGGCAACGATTGTGATCTGTAACTTAAACGTTTATTTATAACTTATCTGTTGTGGCAGCTTGCCATTCTGGTGGCACCTCCTGTCATCTTTATCCTTTTTTGCTTTTTTTACACTTGCCGACTTATGGGAATTTCCAACTCTAATTCAGTCTCATTTAGTGTCCTACATTGAATTTGCATAAATATTCAAATTTTCTTTCAAATAAATGTTCAAATTATCTTTTTAAAATTTTTGTTTGTTATACTAAAGTAAACTTGTTGCATTCTTAACTTTATTTATGCGAATGTTTCGTTATACTCGTTTTTATCTGCGTACTTTACCTTTCGAGACACTTTTCACATACAATTGTTTAAATTACCTTATTATGCGTAGTTGCAAATTTTCTACAAAGACGTAGGTGGATGTTATTCATTCATGGATATATTCTTTTCCCGTCTATTCGATAGTTTCCACTCATTATAGCATTGAAATTTAGCTAACGTAATTTTTGTGAACATTAAAATGCGCTTCTATTCTTCACATCTTTAGAATTAAAGCAAGGTGGATTTTGTGGATTAATTCTATCAACACCCATATTGCGTGTTCCAACTTCTTTTGATATTGGACTTAAGGGATCGATAGATTTATATTGCTTTTTGAATATAATTTACGTCGACTAATTTATGAAAGAATATTTAAGTGTTAATAATGACGGCATATGGGAGCGGTTGGAATTGAGCTCTCCTTCCTTCCCTTTTCGGCTTTGCGATGATGCAAAGGAGATGTCAACTTCCTTCCCCTCCCATCATCCCCTCCCTTCTCCTCGGCCGCTTTCATGTCAGAACATTGCTCTTCAAGGATAAAAACCATCCTTACTTTACCATTATCTTTCTTTCTTCTTTCTTGAAAGTCCATCAGGATTAAAGAATAGCAAAAGTCGTAATTGTATTATAGGGCTAGAGGGGCTAGAGGAATGCTGTGTGTGTGGCATTAGCATTGATTCATCAGCATCAAATTTAGAAAGATCTATGATATCATTGATTTTCGAATATGCGTTATTGCAATGGGCTACTATTAAAATTTAAATTGATAGTTTCACTAAAAATCTGTTCGATTTATCCCATCCAATAAACGAATTAAAAACGATTAATCGGTATTCTAAAAGTTCTACGCTTATCCTAATTACCGTTTTAGAATATTTCCTGAAAAATATTCTAACGTTGATGTTTTGATGGTGATGATCGCTAAAGTGTTAATGGATTTATTACTTAAAATTTTTGAATTTTAATTGCATCTCATAAATACGTAATGATTATTGGTGCCTGTGAATTTTGGAGATATATGGTCATGTTGGAATTTTTGAAGCAAAAAGGCAACTATGACGATAGTCGTACACCATGGAATGCATGTTCAGACTTCATTATACCCTTTATGAATTGTGGATACTTGAGCATGCAATGAGATCCTCCATTGATATGCATTTTATATGAGACACTTGGATGGTACAAACTGATAGATTAATAGGCATCATTCCATAATAAAAATTGTCGTATAATTAAGGTGACAGCTGAATGAATCTATAGCTCAGAGAGAAATAATTTTGCAGATTTCTTTTTATGTCACTTCAAAAGAGGAAACAACTTCCCTTGTATATGGTATTTGAAGTATTCACATTTTTTAAATGATGTTTTTATTGAAGTATTTCACATAAATGCGATATCGAAACGAAGATAGTGGGCTTGTTCGGATCTCTCAGACGCTGCATAGCTGTATCCGTCAACGTGAAACTGTTATTGCCACTTCTGTTTCGTCCCTTCCCTCTAGGAAGTCCGTGTCTAGTAGGAAACCTTAAATCCAAATCTTAGGTTTTATTCTTAGGATAGGGTATCAATCATTTTCTCAATGGCACAAGGAGTATTAAGAGATATTGCCGACTCCATTCTATGCCTTTAAATCTTATATCTTTCCCAGCAATGCTGTTGAGGTAAAATTAAGTGAAATGCAAATGATGTGCTTTTTTTTGCGGTGTTACAAACTCATATTATTGGTGGCAGTCATTGTAAATAATTACATGTTTAATAAATAGAGTAGATTCTATGTCAAAATTTTTTATTAAATTCTGCATAAATTATAATAATGGATTTGAATAATAAGTTTATTCAAATTTAAATTCGATGAAATATGTAAATTGAACATTTTATTCAAAATTTATGAATTTATTTGGAAATCCATTGACTACGATGAATAGGTGAAACCTTCTTAAGCTATTGATATGCGTAATAAAATTTCATAAGTATTACTACTCTTAATGGTGTATTTACTTGTTTCATAGGTGGAAGGTATCTTGTTCAATCGCATCATCGTATCATTTCTCTCCCTCCCTCTCTCTCTTTCTTTCTTTCCTTATCTCTCTTCTTCCACTGAGAGGTTTTTCCTTACCATAAACATTGGCAGGTGAGTTGACGATACAGTTAATGACTTAGGCTATACAATAGATTGTCTACACCAAAAGACATAAAATGGAGGAACGAGGGGTGTTCTACTCGTTGTATAGTTCACCTTTTCATATATCTATTTTTTGGAATAAGTGAGATGATTTGGGGAAGTTCAATACAAGTTTTGCAAGGAAAAAGTACACAGAAAATATTAAAAGCGCGTTACGCGCTTTTTATGAGATGGTATGTAGAGGTATATAGAGATATAGAGGCGAGAGTTCTCTACTGGGTGGTATGTAGAGATATTATTACTATAAGAGAGAGGCGAGAGTTCAAGTAGCAGCGGATTTAATTATTTGATGTGGAGAGCACTTTGGTAGATAGTGAATGAAATATGAAGTTAAGTCGTTAAAAGTATGTTAATAAGCAGGGTTGTGCGAGGATCGGACAGAATCTTATGGGGTTACCCTGTGGCGTTTTGTGTTCCTCATGCTACATAACCCCCCTCTCCCTTCTTTCCCTCCACCCATCTCCCTTCTTCCCCCCACCCACCTTCCTCCTCAACCTCGTCCCTCGCGGCTCGATGTTTGATGCTTTGAATAGTTTCTTCCATTTGTTTTTTTTCAACTTTATTTTTTATTGATTTCGTATCCTTATCACTTCCGTCTTTCCTTCTCTGGAATTGTTATCAAGAGTTGTTAGCTTACGTAATGACTGTTATCAGCTTTGCTCTTATTATCTGAGTAGAGAACGGTTACTACTCGAGTTGATTATTTATGATATCCTCAAAGCACTATTAAATTTTCATACATTCATAACCTTTTACCCCTTCTTAACCACGTGGATTACATTGATACGATATTATGGATTAATTCACATCGAACTACGTCTTATTCATATGTTGGTGATGTTGCATTCCATTGCAATCTTAATGCAGTTCAAAATTCATCGTTTATCGAACAGGTCACCATCAAGTTTGACTTACATTCAAGACGGATTCTGCTTCAATCATCTTGGACAGACGTTTGTGCCTTACTGGAAGGATACTAAGCTGAATTGCCGAGTGCAGAAGCGCATCGGAAAGCCAAGCTGGAGGCCATTATTTCGTGGAGATCACTTACAACGACAGATTCGCTGTGGCCTAAACTCGTCATACAATATTCACTCGAGATTACTTGATCGTTGTTGCACATTCGGCGTAATACCAGTATCGATCATCGATTGGTCAACGAGTGGTCATCATAATCGTCTAGAACGGCTTCCAGATGAGTGCCGTTGTGCAGAAAGCTGTACCAACTCGTACATCGAGTGGGGAATTCATAAATAATCCAGTATCGCCACCATCATTTGGACTCGATTCGTCAAACGTACCTTCACCTAGTGAGTCATTTATTTCTCATTTAGTATCGCTCACCTGAGTTCTTCACCTAACACCTCACCATTGATCCCTCTAAAACTCTTTAGCTGTTGTGCCGGTTCATTCATTGAATTTCAAATCATTTTTTTTTTTTAATGCAATAATAACCTGCAGGTGTTTCATCGATAACTTTCGATTAGAGACTTCCAATAACAAGAGTTTAATAACACGGTATAAGATGAAATTAGATTGAAATGTTAAAACATCCGATAGCTTAAATTTTTACGCCATTCAAATTCGCTGTTTTAGTAGAAACGTATCACATCGTTTTTTAATGTTTCGATGATACTTAGTGCATTTGGCTATTCGCCCGTTTGATTGTACAAAAAAGAGCTATGAAACTGCAAATCATTTGTTGGTGTGGCATTCTCACTTATTGAAACACTTGTATATAATAATAGATTCTTGTCAATGGACTATACCGAAACTAGTATCTAAAATGACGTTTATTATCCATCGAAATGCATTTTATGCGTCAATCTGCTAAGATCGATTGTTTTTCATATTTACTAGAGGAGCGTATGCAATTTATGCCTATCAATTTGCATGAACTATGTGAACTAACTGTGTTCAGGATCTGATGATTCGCGAAATTCGCCACTTTGCTCCCAAAATCGCGTTACTTTTGTCGCACCTATCAGCGATAATGAACTCTCTCCAAAGATGGCCACTGGTAAGCATTTACCGTACTCCTCGAACAACGTTATGCGTTCGAGTGATGCTTGATTTGGTAATGATAGCATTCTTAGGTTCCCGGCATTTTCCGGCTTCTTTCGATTTCCAGTTGCGTTTTTTGGGGCATTAAAAACCGAAGACTTGAACAGACTATGGGTGTTATTGCCATGAAGTATGAAAAAGAATCTTGCTTGATTTTAATACCTTCGATAGGTATATTTCTCTCTATAACACAGTGGATCTGGGTGTACATTTGAAAGGGAAAACACAAGATAGAAAAAAAGAAGAAAGATGGGTTGATTACTAGAGAAGGTTAAGAGCAATAGAGAATTGCAAGAATGTTCGATAGAAAAAGAGAACGAAGAGAAAAAAATTGAGCAGAAATTTGATTGTTGTTTGAGAGATGGAGACGTGACTATTGCAGCAAATCAAAGAGTATCGTAAATGATGTAGCTATCAAATTTGGTAGGCATTTGTCGGGAAATTATTGCAAAAAAACTGTTATATGTAATTTATCAGCTCAATTGTGCTCGCTGATAATAGGTTGATAAAAATTTTTATTGATAAGCTGTATAAAGCGTCGTTTATAATCAAGCACCTATTTTGATAAGTTTTCAACTTGCTGTCACACTTCATTTGTGATTTACATTGAAGTGGGATCTTACCGAAAATGTTGCTTTGCAGGAAAATATAAATTTATCGTCCATATGAGGAATATATAGAGAGTTAAAAAATTTTTTTGTGGAGAACTAACTTCCTTGCCATTTCAATCTCACGAAACTCCAATACAATAATTTTTGAGAGAGAATCAAACATTTTTTGGGATTATCACTCGAAGGTTAAATTTTAGCAGCTAATATTATCTGAATTTAACTGGGATATTCATAAATGATTAAGAGATAGGACTATGCATATCAGAGACTTCTTAACTATTCTTGTAAACATTGTAGAATTTTCAACTCTGTTGAAAACATCTCTCGTATTCGTTGCTCTTATGCAAATTTCTATAATTGTTTTAGACTTGTTTTTGCAATGAAATAATTGAATGTGTTCAGATGTGGCAAACGGTGATGCAAGTACATCTGCCGTACATCTCACAACACCTCTCCACAAAGAAAGTGGTCGTAAACGTAGTGGTCCATGTACGAGCAATGCGGCTGGCGATAAACGTACCGCAACGAAGATCTGTCGTGTATGCGGTGATAAGGCTTACAGTTACAACTTCAATGTGATCACATGCGAATCGTGCAAAGCTTTCTTCCGACGTAACGCCAACAAAGATAAGGTACATATTTATTTATGTATCAATGCATTGACTCATTTTTCATTCGTATCGTTTTTCTGGTCTCTATTTATTTCTGAAGAACGAGATGGCCATGCATGGAGTTCGATCTTCATCGTCGACTGGTGCTGCTAAAAGTGGACGGATAAATAATCTATGCTGAAGTTTGCTTTCACCCACTAGTTTCACCCATGGCAATTCTAATATGTCATTTGGGGAGAATTAACTATCAACTTGGGAGACAGACCGTGGAAAATAGATTGATCATTTATAAGCAGTTGTCAGGGCCGATCTTTTGGTAGAAAAAGCGGAGGGGGGTGCCATGGCAACACCTCAGGCTACAAGTATTCTTTTGTTCTTATTCAGATAGAACAATTGGTTAGCGAGGGATTTTTAAGTTTCCCACTTTCTTCAGCGTATTTTCGTATTGATTCACATTACGGGAAATTAATTACTTTCCTCGGGTGGGAAAAATATCACTGCTATCTGCGCTGATGTTTCTTTTTCATTCGGAAGTCTGCTGCTGCTCTTTGGAAAGGATTCATCTTCTCTGGAAATGTTTCATTTTTTTTGGAATTATACCCCCTCCCCCCCCCCCCCATATTTCACTTCCTCTCTCTTCCGAGATTTTTTAAAACATTACACTTGGCAATCATTGGTTTCTACATGTTTCGAGATCGACGGGATTTGAGATATTTGGGGTGAAGATGATTACAAGAGCGTGTTATACGGGCATGGAGGGTGCAAGTACTATCCATAGTACAATTTGTGCGTCCGTAGTACACGAAATTCCCTTCCTGCCACCTTTCTACCCTCCCCCCCCCCCCCAATGAAAAAATTTTTTTGAGGAAGGTGGTCGAATCGACGAAATTTTTGCACATCTTTGTCTCATCGATTTATATGAAAGAATTCTATAGAAATATTTGATATTTACGGCCTGGCCTATAGATGTAAAAACGATCGAGTAAGCGGGTCATTAAGATTGGAGATCTGCATGGGTCACCAAGACGAGAGGCGTACATATTTCGAGATTGACGGGATTCTAAATATTTCGTGTACCATAGATTACACTTGTGCCTCCCATACCCGAATAAGAAGCTCTTGCAATTAGTGACCCGTTTATTGGATCGTTTTTACTTGGATTGGCCCAGCTGTAAGTATCAAATATATGTGTAGAATTCCTTCGTATAAATTGGCGAAATAACGATGTGCAGAAAGTTCGTCGATTCGACCACCTTCTTCAAAAAAATTTTTGATTGGGGGTTGGGGGAGGAGGTAGGGTGGCAGTAAGCGCTCTTTGTATGCTATAGACCCACAACTTGTACCGTGGATTAGACTTGTGCCTCCCATACCCGAATAAGAGGCTCTTGTAATCATCTTAACCCGAAATATAGGAATATTTGATACTTACACCCTGGCCTATCCAAGTAAAAAAGACCCGGTAAACGTTTCGTCAAGACGGGAGATCTACATGGGTCATTAGGAAGGGAGATCTACCTATTTCGAGATTAACGGGACTCCAAATATTTCCCGTTCCATAGATTACACTTGCGCCTCCCATACCCGAATAAGAAACTCTTGTAATCATCTTCTCCCGAAATATAAAAATATTTGATTCTTACGGCCTGGCCTGTCCAAGTGAAACGATGCAATAGACGGGTCATTAAGACGGAAGATCTACATGTTTCGAGATCGACGGGATTTTAGATATTTGGGTGAAGATGATTGCAAGAGCCTGTTATACAGGCATGCAGGGTTCAAGTATTATCCATAGTACAATTTGCGCGTCCGTAGTACACGAAAGGCCGTTCCTGCCACCTTTCTACCCTCCCCCCCCCAATGAAAAAATTTTTTTGAGGAAGGTGGTCGAATCGACGAAATTTTTGCACATCTTTGTCTCATCGATTTATATGAAAGAATTCTATAGAAATATTTGATATTTACGGCCTGGCCTATAGATGTAAAAACGATCGAGTAAGCGGGTCATTAAGATTGGAGATCTGCATGGGTCACCAAGACGAGAGGCGTACATATTTCGAGATTGACGGGATTCTAAATATTTCGTGTACCATAGATTACACTTGTGCCTCCCATACCCGAATAAGAAGCTCTTGCAATTAGTGACCCGTTTATTGGATCGTTTTTACTTGGATTGGCCCAGCTGTAAGTATCAAATATATGTGTAGAATTCCTTCGTATAAATTGGCGAAATAACGATGTGCAGAAAGTTCGTCGATTCGACCACCTTCTTTAAAAAAATTTTTGATTGGGGGTTGGGGGAGGAGGTATGGTGGCAGTAAGCGCTCTTTGTATGCTATAGACCCACAACTTGTACCGTGGATTACACTTGTGCCTCCCATACCCGAATAAGAGGCTCTTGTAATCATCTTAGCCCGAAATATAGGAATATTTGATACTTACACCCTGGCCTATCCAAGTAAAAAAGACCCGGTAAACGTTTCGTCAAGACGGGAGATCTACATGGGTCATTAGGAAGGGAGATCTACCTATTTCGAGATTAACGGGACTCCAAATATTTCCCGTTCCATAGATTACACTTGTGCCTCCCATACCCGAATAAGAAACTCTTGTAATCATCTTCTCCCGAAATATAAAAATATTTGATTCTTACGGCCTGGCCTGTCCAAGTGAAACGATGCAATAGACGGGTCATTAAGACGGAAGATCTACATGTTTCGAGATCGACGGGATTTTAGATATTTGGGTGAAGATGATTGCAAGAGCCTGTTATACAGGCATGCAGGGTTCAAGTATTATCCATAGTACAATTTGCGCGTCCGTAGTACACGAAAGGCCGTTTCTGCCACCTTTCTACCCTCTCCCCACCCCCCCCCCCCCAAATGAAAAAATTTTTTTGAGGAAGGTGGTCGAGTCGACGAAATTTTTGCACATCTTTGTCTCATCGATTTATATGAAAGAATTCTATAGAAATATTTGATATTTACGGCTTGGCCTATCCAAGTAAAAACGACCGAGTAGCGGGTCATTAAGATGGGGGGTCTACATCGGTCACCAAGACGAGAGGCGTACATATTTCGAGATTGACGGGATTCTAAATATTTGGCGTACCAGAGATTACGCTTGTGCTTCCCATACCAGAATAGCATGCTCTTGTAATCATCTTCACCCGAAATATAGGAATATTTGATTCTTACGACCTAACCTGTCCAAGTAAAACGATCCAGTAAACGGTTCATTGAGACGGTAGATCTGCACATTTCGAGATTGACGGGATTCTAGATAGTTCGAGTGAAGATGATTGCAAGAGCCTGTTATTCATTTATGGGAGGCATTAGTATAATCCGAGGTAGAATTATAATCCATGGTAGAAATTGTGCGTCTATGGCATAGAAAAAGCGTTTACTACCACCTTCCCCATCCGCCCCCTCCCATCAGAAAAACTTTTTATGAAACCTGTTCGAGTCGGTGAAATTTTTGCATTTTTTCTTCTGATATTTCTCCCTCCATCTTCAAATATTCGTTTTCTTTCTGCAGTACAAAGTTCAAAGTTTGTCAGTTATTGGAGAGCGAGAGAGTAGGATTGTTTTAGGATGCCAGCGCGATGACCGTCTTATTTATCGGATATAAATGCCATCTGCTGCTTCTTTCAGCGATTTTGGAGCATAATTTATTCTATGGCTATAGCTCGTAATTCATATAATGAATGAGGAAGAAAATTTCTTTCGATCAACGAAATATATATAAGGTACTAAGATATTCATAAGGTACGTTTAGAAGTTCCAAATTATTTTGTCTCTACAGAGTTTTGCCACCTGTGTTGATATGTTGATGCGTGTTTCCATTGAGATGCTGGATTTGTGAAACGTGCCACTTGAATTTTTTAGTACGCCATTTGCCTTCAAATTTTAGCAACGCGTTTGCAATTTGAGAAGAAGGAATTTGCTCGAGTTGATTAGTAGTTTTATGATATTTCTTTTATCGTCACTCCGTCTCCTTTCCCCATCTCCCTTGTTCTCGGTGGAATTTTATTAGAAATATTTAGAATGAAATGGTGGCATCCTTAGGCGCTCATGCAGATGGCGGATATCACAGAATCCTAGAAATTCAGTGTTTAGCTATGTATAATCTAGAAGAGACGTCAACTCGCAGGATTAATAAGTTTTTAGTTTCAGGAAATAAGGTGTCCATTCAACGATCATTGCGATATAAACATTGTTTCACGGCGATTTTGTCAGCGTTGCCGCCTTCAAAAATGCTTCGATGTAAGTTTTCCTCAGAATGATGTCATACTTCTTAAAGTTGGTCATTACAACTCTCCTTGTATTTAGGTTTTGAGGTGAGTTGTTAGGTGTTATGATATTACTTAAGACATGTGGATTGAAAAATAAGATTCAATGTTCTTCTTCAATATCACCTCTATTATTTCTGTTATCGACTCAGATGGTCTGATAAAAGGTTGTATCTAATAATGGAGGGAAAAACTTTGAGAAGCATATAAAATTATTCTTTATTAGGTTCGTTCATGCATCGCGTTTCTGTTTGTTTCGATTACACAAGCACCATCATTGTGTGCCAACAACAGCAATGCTGCTAATGACCGACATAACGAAGCTACAATTAACTTTATTCTTAACATTGAAAACTTTATTTCAAGTATTTTTTTGTAACAAATGAGCTCATTTCTGATGGGCAGTTTAGTAGTGGCGAGGTATTCATTTTGTTAGACATGGCTAACGTGACGCAACATTTATTCATTTTTATTCAATAAAGAGTATTATTTAGGTTGGTATGAAAAAAGAATGGATTATGAGTGATGAAGCACGAATCGAGAAAAAACAGCGTGTTCAGGAAAATCGTGAGCGACGACTTGCCGAGGCGAACAACACACCCGTTCATGTAAGTTTTTTGAATGTTTTGATAGAATCGATCGCTTCTATTGATGCATTGTTGTCTATGCTGTACTAGATCGTTACTCTACTTTAATTGAATATAACGGAGATCAAAAACGTACAGTTGAAAAGGTGCAGAAATTTGCGTCAAGGCTCGCCATATAGTATATACGGCTGAATGCTTCAAAGAGTAAGTTTTTCTGACTAGCGTTTGTTGAGCTTATGCCGCTTAGCCTGTCTGAATTACACTGAGGGACTCCTTCTATTGGTTAATTGCGCAAATGGGAGAGAATAATTGCATATTTAGGATGTTTTTTGGGAGGACATCGCCTTAAATGATGAGCAGGTGCTGCTAGAAATGATGATTTTACGGGGAATCGCGGGAAATGAAGAGTTTTTGATGGGTCGTGGGTATATTATTTTTAAATTAAAGGAGGAAGTTCAACGTCTAAATGATGATCTACTCGAGGTTGTTTTAAATTTCGAATCTTGAATCTCCAGGTCCTATGAGGAATTTTCATCGATTATTTGAAATCAGAGACTATCATCGGCATATTTTGGTCGCATGCGCTATAAATAGTTTTCGCCGCTATGAGCGAGAGAGATTTGACTTCAGTTGTTGTCGGTGAATCGAACTGCGGAATTCAAAAAGATAAACTCTGCCTTCAAAAGGGATGAATTGTTAAGATTCCTTTACTATAGCTTATTTTAGCGTGTTAGAATGACTCATAATGGCGGGTATTAAGGCATTCACTTATAATCGTTGGATCGCTCTCAAATTCCATGCTTTGGCATTTAATAAATCCAGTTTATTATTATAAAAATTTTGAAAATGATTCACTTCTAGATGCATTATTTGTTCGTTTCAATAGTACGTGTTTTTTCTAGGGGCGTCGAACTTCTAGAATCATTTCCTAGTGGGTCTTTCTTTTCAAATTATGAGACTGAATAGGTATGGTGTTTAATTTCAGAATTTTGCCTCATTCAGTGAATAGCCTATGGCAGTTAAATATCGTTTACAACGAATAACACTCTCTATAATAACGAATCTTTCTTAAAATAATTAGGTAACTAAAAGTAAATAATATTATTAGCTAATGTCTACCTTTCGTAAATTAGGTAAGCATTAAGTGAATTAGGTAAAAGAATAAGGTAACCTTATGTTACCTAAAGAATGCGGTTTGATGTTTCATATTCACTGAATTGATGTTCAACATTTTCATAAACAAAGAATATAAGTATCAATTTCAATAATATTTCAGCAGAAGAAAGTGGCAAAATGTGGCTATACAGAAGAAACATCTTTACCGAAAGAACAGTCGGCAACACTTACGGGATATGATTCGTCACCCAATGTTCATTTCTATAATTCTGCATTGTAAGCTGATTTATGGTGTTATGTGCGGTGTTGGCAATGTATGCAGCTACTTCCTTCCCTTTTCATCCTCCTCCCTCCACCTCCCCCTCCCCGTCTTTTGTATATAAAGATGTTTGCTGCTGCTAGTTAGGAAATTCAAACTTTAGCACCTTTCGCATAATGCCTAAACTAGCTTCGTTTGTATTATTCAATAAACTCAAGGCAGCAAGTAGCCTTCAAAGTTTAGCCGACGAAGGTTGCGGAGATGCTATAAGAAATGGATGCTTTTTTTTTAAGAAGATCCTATAGGAAATGGATGCTTTTTTTAAGAACCCACCTGATTTGAGGTATAGTAAGAACACTGAATTGTGCTTTTTTACCGTTGAGCCACTTCTATATCGTTAGTTGTGCGAAGGTACAATAGCCATTTTTGAATCAAAAGCCGTAATTTGCGTTCAATTTAAGCAATTGAATAAGTTGAATTGTTGAAGGCCATCGCTTGCTGGAGGCGCAACTCCGGGCTCGTTACCTGGGACGAGTACTTTTAGCGATGTTGCCCCACCTGGATCCATTGAGTCACTGCCATCACCGATAATAGCCAGTGCCGGCTTTCGGCCACCTCTTTTTACTGAATCAAGTTCGTCTTTCATGTTTTCTTAAGATCGTTTTGAGCGAAGTAAGGGCCATAGCGGAAATGATAGCGGCATAAACGGTTGCATAAAATTGAGCTTGCTGTTAGGGAGCCGTTTCGTACTGTTCAGTTATTGCGAATCCTTGCGATCGCTGAATGACGGGCTATCAATGCTGGAGGAGGTACATCTAGAAGAGGAGATTGCATTCATTACTCAGGCATTTGTTTAATCGAGGTCCGAGAAGCATGGATTGTATTCAGATTTGATTTCATCTGTCTTTAAAGGTAGTCAGTTGTTCAGGAAAGTTGAGCGCAGCGCTCTGTTATTCTAGAATCTGAAAGCGTTTCGACCTTTCAAATAAGCAGGTTCACCCCATCACCACAGACGGCATTAGAGCTTTTTTTAAAAGATCCATTAACCGTTGCCATGAGCAATTTTCTCTGCTAAGCGTATGTGTGGTTTCACTGTGCAAGTAAGCGTTGATTTGCTTTTGTAATTGCTGTGAAGGAATAAGGCGTTTGAATGGGTTTTTTTCTTGCAAAAAGTTTTACATTAGGCGAAAGGAATGGAAATTTTTCTAAAGCATATTATTCAGAGAATAATTTTTTTCACCATTCAAAAATCTCTCCGATAAATGGGATGAACGAAGCAATAAGATAGGAAGAAACAGGTAAATTGCAAAAAAAACAACAAATTAGAACAGGTGAAATAGGATTGATTGCAAACGAAGAGAGTATGGAATTGAGAGGGCAACCGAACGAATTGGGGATTGCCAAAAATAAGATAAGGTTATCTGGCCGACAGTTGGCTTTAAAAGATTTTTAAAAGTTTTATAATTAGCAATATCTTTATTAATCAATTTTGAGGCACAAGTCTTAATCTCAGGTCAATTGCTAATTTAAAGAATAACTCTAAGGGAATGGGCCAGGAAATTGTTAAATAGTGGCATATTTGTTTATATGTGGGAGGCGCTGTATGTCTAATGGCACTTTCATTTAGTGTCGTTTCAGCGAACTCTTTAATCGCTGCTCCAAGTGGTACCATTATGCAGCCACAGAATATGTTCATGTCGCCGCAACAGCAGCAGAGTTTCGTTGATCAGGTAGCGCAGCAAGTGCACTTTGCTCAGGTTAGTGGTTTATTCTATACATGCTCATCAGGCAGCTTAAGTTCTCGATGCGTTCATATTTAGTAGCGTCGTTTCATCAGGTCCTTTCTGCTTCCACCTTCATCCCTTTATCCTTCTTTAAGTCTCAGTGAGCAAGTTTTGTTGTTGAGAAACTTTTTCACCATTAGATTGTGAGAAAAGACCATGTTTTACCCTATTTAGGTTGTGAGAAAAGACCATGTTTTACCATATTTAAAGTTGCCATCATTCGCAGAAAAATGCTTCTAAAGTACTGTTAAAGCACATCGGTGATTATAAGTTGATTGAGATATTAGACGCTTATATTAGAAGCTTTTATTCATATAATAGTGCGGTGAATGCTATTCAAATGATAAAAATTCGATCTTATAACAGAGAGGTAGTTTATGCTATTTTTGCCTAATATTCAAAAATTCTTCAAAAATTGCATTAATACCGGTTGGCAACGTAATTGCTAATGTAATGGAATAATTTAGCGTTATTTTTTTGAAAGGTTGTTGAATGATGCTTAGAGAGAGTTTAGTGGTTATTGAACTCATCGCTTTTGAGTATAGCATGAGGGTGATCAGTTCCGTCAGAATAAACGCTAAGAATCGATCGAAAATGAAGATTTATAGGCAGTATTTAATGGAGTGAGTAAAATGAAAACTAAGGAAGTCAATAAGTACAATTTCGTGATGAAAGGCCATATTTTACGTTTGTTTCATTTTTGAGAGAATCAGACAAGTGTTTTAAGACCAACAGAGGGTATAAACTGAAAATGTACCACAACTTTTTGTATGAAAAATTCTCCTCTTATTTTGTTTTTTGTCGTACCTCTTTCCTTCATTCTCATTTCTTCTCAAAGCATCTATGATTTCCTTGTTCACCGCTCATATCATTCTATGTTTCTCTAGCATTAGATCGAGATAGCGGTCGTATTGCTTTCTTAGTTGACTTTTTCTTATCAGCAATTTTATTGCTTCCCATCTTTTCATCTATGCATTTCGTAAAATTGGTTTCAAATTTTTAAATCATGGGTTCCATCTTGTGAATTTCTGGTTATCGCTATATTTTCCACTCACCTTGCATGGAACTTATCCTTTTCCCCATTGCTCAAATTTAGGCAGTTTGTGAACGATGCATTAATACATCAAAGTTTAGCCGTGCGTTTTTTCTCATGCCGCCCAAATTTCCCCCTCTTTCGTCGTCTTAGACGTTGTTTTTCGCAATTTTAGCGTAGAGTTCGACTTGTCAATTTTTATGTAGACTTTGAAAAAAATCATTGCGCAAAGGTTGTTAAATGACTACTGGGAATAAGCCACGGGTAGGGGATGTGAATGATTCACATGGAGTTATATATTTAATGGGATATATTTGATGGGTGAGGTACATAGATTTTTCCTTAATGTCACTATAAAACGACATTCCGAATCAGTTCTTTCGCATGTCCACGCATCGCCTTCCTCACCTCTACGCGTATATTTTCGAACGCTATCTTCAAAAACGTCAATCAAGCATCGGTACCTGAAGCTATTCTTATATAACTCACTAAGACGATATTGTCCCGGTACAGATCGTCGCCGCATGTTTGCTATCATTGCCGAGTAACATCTGTTTTGAGACTCGAAATATTCGTTTTCTGCAGTGTTTTCTATGCTACCTGCTCTGAAATATTGACGTTAATTTCGTTTAGGGAAGTTTTTCAAGTTGTCGAGATTTCAGGCTCAGATACAGCAAACTGCGCAGTTAGAGCAGCAACTACAACATCAAGCGGCTGTGCAACTAGTTCAACAACAAGCAACTGCCCGTCAAATCGTTCAACAACAGGTTTCTTTCATAACTTTCGCGCATTTCT
The DNA here is from genome assembly GCA_037389465.1 of Baylisascaris procyonis. Lineage (NCBI taxonomy): Eukaryota > Metazoa > Nematoda > Chromadorea > Rhabditida > Ascarididae > Baylisascaris > Baylisascaris procyonis. Next base: position 43,501 of record JAZARR010000230.1, read on the forward strand.
TCCGCTTTTCTTTCTTCCTGCTGTTCTGCAAGTTTCATTCCTCAATGTTCCTTTCATTTTTTCATTGGAGGGAATTCCCAGTGACTTTTCAATGCCCTGTTTTGTTCAATTCCCATCGAACTGATTATGAAAATGTTACCTCATTGTGGAAAGAGTTAGTGGAGTGAGGCGGGGAGAGCTCAAAGTGGATGCGGGAGGGGAGGGGAGCATCTAAGGTCTGCTGCTTGATTGCTTACCCTATTATCAACCTTCGAGTGAAATGAAGCGCCAATAAAAACGAGATTCATGGCATCAGATCACCATTGCTAAATAATAGTTGAACGATAGCTAAAGAAGATAGGGAGGTCGCTGTAAATTTGAGAATTGTCTATTTTCGGTTGAAGTGTCAAATATGGTTGGTGTCTATTTTCTCCGCTGCCAAGAGAAATGAATGATTGAAGTGGTAAACATATTAGTAACATGAATACGACTTCAGTACAGTTTATCTTACACCGTATCGCTTAAGTTTATGGAAAATGCAGTGGGCAAATAGACAATAAAATTTGGCCTTTCCTTGTTTCAGGCGGCACAACTTGCAGCCGTTCAAGTACAACAACAAGAACAGCAACAACGTTTAGCAGCAGCAGCAGCGGTAGTAGCGGCCGCAGTATCAACGGCGACATCATCACTCACTAATGCACCCAGCGTAGTGAGTATCGCGTCGTTGAATCCGGCAACGCATTTGACTCCTCTCAATATTGTCACTCAGAAGCTCACTTCACAATTACCACAGAATGTTAACGTAAGCACACCTTTCTAAATGTTGATAAACACACTGCCATCGAAGAGCTTCTGCATCGATTTGAGAGAGTTTGGGCATTTTTATAGAGATTTGCATATATTTTGTATTACAGCATTTTTGATTTTCATTTCCTATTTTGCATATCTAATATTGAATCATTCATATCAAGTTGTTATTAGTTATATTCAACGGCCACTAATACACGTTATGCTGTATACCTTTCAGAATAATCGAATTGCTATCCAAATCTCATAGGAGTATATTATGAAGCTTGGTAACTCAAAAAATGTCATTTAAAAAAATCAAAAGTTTTCACGTGTGAAGGCTCTTTTTTTTCTTGTGATTAATATGTAAGGAGAGAGTTTCAGAGTCAATTTTTCCTTTCCTTTTGAAAGTTGCATTGTGAATTCACCGAGCGCCTATCCTTATAAATTTGCCAACGACTCTGCCGAAAAAACAAAACGGATGATGGGCATTAAATTATACAATAATGCAGTTCTTGCAACCATAACAATTTCATATTATTTTCATGTGTTGCATTAAATTTGATAAACGGCTATCAAAAGCATAAAGAGGGATGCTTGTGCCTTTGTCAAACTATATAAACGTTTATTGTTTTGCTTCTTTTGACAGTGGATACTTGCATGATTTAATTCATTTTTTAATGGATCTTATATGAGAGAGTTGAGTAGTAAAGCAATAGTGAGTATAATTATGCTTAATTAATGACTTGAAAAGGTTTTAATGCTGAATTTGAAAAGTTATATTGTGTCATCGCATGTTATGTTATTGATAGATTGTTGGGCATAGGAGCCACATTCGCGAAGAAGATCCATTCTCCGGAAATATTTCTTAGTGCGGCACGGATCCGTTCTCCGGAAGTATTTCTTTGTGCGGCATGGAAGATCCATTCTCTGGAAATAGGCAAATTCATTTTTTCCAGGTGTTATCTGATGCGGCAGTGACGACAACGCTTGCTGACAGAGATATGGTGACGATCCCCAAAGACGTGCTGTTGAGACTTGTTGAGCATAATCAAAGCGGAAATAGCACACTCCCGCCGACTCACGCCACATTGGGTGTTCATCAGAAGTGCCTTTGTACGTGCCTTTGCGGACGCTATCAAACAGGCAAATTGATCGTTGATGAGGTACCGTTTGTCGCATGAAGTTTTTCTTATTATATATTTTTTGAGTAGTAAAGAGTATCTCTTTTTTATTTTTATATTGAAACCATGCCTATAGCAACTCGAAATTGCAGAAACGCCGCCTAAGTTTCCCGCCTGTTTGTTGAATAGTTCCAACTTTTGAATCAGGAAATGTGCGATTGCATTATTTTGCCAATCTTTATATCGTAGAATAATTTCCCAAATCCTATGTTTGTTTCCGATTCCTCAGCTGTCACCAGAATTTGCATGTGCAAATTTTAATAACGGCTGGAGAAATGAAAGCAAATAGGGATTGAGAGGCAGAGGTTTTAAGGCATTATAAAAATTTATCGGTTCTCTGAAGAGCCCGAACTCTGTGGCTTAGTCGTTTCATTCCGGTCTTGAATAAACTGAGCGTTTCAGAGAATTCTTGGCTTGTATGGGTGAGTTCAGTGCCACAAGACGTCATGTGGACTGAAGCTCCCGTCAAACGTTGTTCGCATTCCTTGAACCGAAGTGAGATTCATAAACAGCATAGAATGTTGCTAACCTCCTTGTTTAACGATAGATGCTGCGTCGTTTTTTTTTATTTGTTTTTTGTTTTTTTTTTTTGTGGAATTGGTATTGCATTCAATGTCAATTTCCTACGAGACAGTAGTGGCATTAAGGTGTAATTTTCTAGCTATTACATGTTTTAATTTCCAAATGCAGTTATTAAATGTTATTTCGCTGCTATATATGAATCGCCAAGCTTAAGTCAATTAAAGGATTGATGTGGAAATGAGAGAGTTCATTCGGGAATTCAATAAGTGTCACTGTTTCACTTGCAGGTGATGACAGAACTTCTGGCGAATTCCACATCGAATGCTGAAGAAGTCGAATCTAAAGGTTGCGCATTTAGGCCGAATCCAACAAGATCCGGCGATACGCTTCCGCATAACAGAAGTTCTACTGAATGGCTTCGAAGCAATAACACCGTCAGTCGAGCTCTTTGCGATTCTCATATACTTCAAGCTTTTCCTAACAAAACACATAGAGGTGGATTCCAAATAAGTGAATTAAATGACCTGAGTGCATAAACGTTCTTTCTCTATGCGTTCAGTGAAGGATTCTGGATTTTTTATAATTTGTTTTTTTCTTCATTTTTTCATTTCAAATTCTGCCTTTAATCTACCTTTACATAGTTTTTTTTTTTTTAATTTACAAATTTTTTTCACAAACATTTTTATTAGCCATAAAAAGTCTACGAGAATATATTTATATTTGGGAATTATTTTATTGTGGTTGCTTGTTTGATCCGTGCTAGGATTTGGACTAGAACTTGGAGTGTTGAATTTTCGGTGCTCATCATATACACCATGTGGTTCATGCTTGATGCCTCTCCTGGCTTCATCTACCGTAAAACACTCTAATTCATTTATGATTGTCTCCGATACTTCATATAATCATACAACGCTGGAACCTAAGATGGCAACCTTGGAGTGAAAGAGCCGCATGGGAGTTTTTAACAACTTGCTGCATTTTTGTGTGATTGTTATTTTCATGCTTTCTATGTTTGTGAAAACTTGAGAATGAGAGTTCTTACATCTTCCAGGGCATTCCATTTATTCCGTTACTGTTAACAGCCTCATTCTTTGGAAGTTCTCTTTTTTTCGTTGAGTGTTCGGATAGCAGACAGAGCAATATTCTGTCTTTCGCATTGTCCCTGTTCATGTGCTTCTTTTTATTTAGCCGTTCTCGTGTGTCATTTGAAGTCGTTTTGCTAGAGGTGACTCCAGATTGCTATTGGTGCCTTCGTTCCCCCATATTAATCCGTCATGCAAGAAGACCACAATCTATAATGATGGCAGTCGTAGTTCTGCAGTTGCCTCTGACAATGTGTGCTTTGCTAATGCGGTACCTGTGTGCTTTGCTAATGCGGTACCTGAGGCTCAGCAATTATTCAGGCTTATCGTAGCTCAACTTCCTCGTCTTACATTCTCATGCATAATATTTTAGCTCAACTCAGAGACGGTCTTTCGTTTATTATAAGGCTGACTGAGTCGCCTTCCAAAATGTGATAGTTACGGAATGTTATAATATGTTGATCTTTTCAAAAAATTTTCCGCAGAGTGTACATGATGAAATATAGTCGAGCTCTTTTTGCATTGGCACTAGGGCAAAGGAAAATAAGATGAATGCCCACTCCCTGTCCACCTCCTCTTCTCCTCCGCGCTGTCTGCAAAGAAGAGTGAAGGACAATCCCATCCCTAAGCTAAGTGTGTGGGGAATCAGAAGACTTCTGGTTAAATCTGCTCTGGGACTGAAGGTGGGTCGAAATTTTCTAAGATTTTTTGTTTTCGAAGATTGCTTATTTTACCATGTTTGCTACATTCACACCCTTTTATTTTATTAACTTTTTGTTCTAATTCTATTATCTGTTTTCTATCTATTTATTTCCTTTCACACTTCCTAGGTAATCTGTTTGTTGAACCGAGCATCTATAATAGGGAAGGACATGCTACGTTCTGTCACTTTGATGCATTTTCTCTCTCTTTTTTGTAACATGGAAATTTATCTCATTCTCTAATTTTTATCTCATATTTTTTTGAATTCTTTATTTTTAGGTTTTCTAGACTATGCGGAACACTTGATTTAACCTAGCTATGCGGAACACTTGATTTAACTTACACTGAAATTTTTCTTTATTTGCTTTCTTTGATGAATTTTACTTGAGCATTAGTGGCATCGCTTTAAAATGAAGCTGCCTATTCCGCTTATGTTGGGAAATTCTGCGTAGAGGTCTCAATTCAAATGGGAAGTCTCCTTCGCAGGTGTGCGTGTACCTCATCGCTTCTCTTGACTGCGGATTTGTTGTGCTGTCGACACAGGTGAATGTGGGATATTCGGTCGAGAAATACTGGCGCAATTTCAGGATGAGAATGCAATGAAGTCAACACGGCGATCACTTTTCAACAATTCTTCTTTGCTTGAGGAAGAAATGAACTCTATAAAAGGTATTCGCTTTGCACATATCTCTCTAAATGTAAAACACAATATTGAGATGTTCGTCTTGCCTTTATCTTTTGAAAATATAGTTGACTATTTCATCGTTTGCTGATTTTGAGGTTATCATAGCAGTTTATTTAGATATATTAGAAAAGATTCAAGTTGAGATCTGCAAGCTGCTGGAAGCTCTATGCAAATAATTTTGCCATTTCTAGGATTTTTCCAGTATTTGCACATTGATCTCTTTAGTGCGCGTATTCCGTCTAGAACTAGGCGAATTTCCTTCCATTGGCATAGGCACTGTGGTTCTCTGATTTCTGAAGAAAAAAAAGTTCTTATTTTGGTCAACGTGGATGGCGAATTCATGCTTACTAGAGATTTGTTTATCACTAAAGACGAGGCTAAAGGATTATTTCCTGACTTTAAATGGCCAAAGGAGTCAGTTTTCTCACGCATTTTATAAATTTGCATATGCAAAATGCCCTATTGCAATGTCATATCTTTGCGTACAGGTGTGTATTCGTCCACCTATCCTGAATTTTCAACTCGTTATTGATTGAAAATGGAATTGCAAAATCTGACGGATGTAATATACGTGATTTCGATCTACTATATCATTTTTCATATTGTTCTGTTAATTTTGAAAGAACTTGTAGACATCAAAAGATATCAGTGATGTTCCACCCGTTTTGGATTCTGTCAAGTTTTTGTTTGACACCGGTGGTATTCATATTAAGGTTTGCTTTTCTCCATCTCGAGTTGCACAAAACGCGTGCAAATTTTTAGTGTACCTCTCAAGTTCTAGCATCACTTCTAGATATCTCTAGGTTATTTGGAAATTGATGGATCGACATTAAGTATCCTGTGATGTTTGTTGCATTAACCACATTTTGGAGCTCTAAATTTAGTGTTGTCCGAGTTGAAATTATCACACATGCCTTTTTGCATGGACACGACAGAAAATTAGTCAAACTTTGCCTACCATACAAATTTCGTAACCATTGCGATGAGTGCAAACTGTTGTATTGTACTCGTCAGGTAATTTTATAGGAGCTCTTCTTTCCACTATTTCGTAATTTATGCATCCCTGTCTTTCCTTCTTTCTTTTTCTCCTTCTCTTCCTCTTTCTCTATGGCTATGGTTGTAGTTGATCCTGATTGTTGTCTGATAACATCGACAGATCAAGATCGGCTCAATGAGCTGATCTGTGCAAACGGTGTTTGGGCGGAGCTGGAGCCGAATTCGATCGATGCGGCACGACATGAGCACGGCTGTCCATCAAAACTCGATATGGTCAACATGGCAGATGGAGCGATTCGAAGAATGATCAAAATGGTAAAACGGATAGAAGCGTTCCGAAGCATCGAACATCATGACCAAATACAAATCCTCAAAAGTTAGCTTTGAGCTAATTTACTGAAATGTTTATTCTTCTTTAGAACTTTTTCATGGAACAGACATTCATAGATCTCGTTTTGTGTTAATTTATTCGTTAATGCGCTTAAGAATATACTTTCCCAATCGAACAGAAATATCGGGCTCTTAATGTTTCCGCTGTAAACGAGAAGGGCTTCTATTTAATATTGTCGTTCAGAACTCCGAAAATTGATGTGTGGGCGGTGATAGTTTTGAGTGGAATTGTATAGGTATTTTTATGTGCGTTATGCATGTATTTGCGCATGTATACTTTCATATAGCCACATTAGATGAATAAAATGAAATGCAATCTGCAGTGAACTCCCGTCTCGCGCATCATGAGGAAAAAGACGCGTTAATTCGTTTTATGAGATGAAAAAACCGCTCTTTTGGCATGCAAGTTTTTTTTTTTTTTTTTTTTTTTTGGTAACTTATCGTTTGCACTTGTTTGATTGGCACATTTTTACTGTCGAATATTTATAGTGCGGTAGAAAATTCGATAAGCAGTTGTAATCAGCTTGATAGCAAGAAAGCATAAAGTGAGATATGATAAAGCATTCTGATAGTAGAAGAACAAAGACTAATCAGTAGGAACTTCATTTAAGACGAGAAATTCGAACCTTACTTGTGGTTTTTTTCTATTTTAAATTAGCATTCTCCATTCTAAACTCGTTTTATATGATGTTGACATTTTCGCACAAAAAAAAAAGAGTAACACTATAAGATATTAGATTATCAAAATTCCAATACTATCTCCTATTCGTTGCTATAACTCGAGGAACATTCGTTTTTCCTAGGATATAGTTTCATTCTTATTGTTTCAAATTGTCGCGCTATAAGTATATTATTTTTAGATAGTTGTATGGAATATATTATTCTTCGCGGTGCGATGTCATATGATCCGGAAAAGAACGCATGGAAGGGGCCAACGATGAACTCGGGCTATAATGTCAAGATGGACGCTATGAAGGACACCCAAGACGATATGTTCGAAAGCAGTATAAGGTATTGAAATGATATCTTAAGGAACTGTTAGTAAACTAGCAATGTTGAGGTGTAAATAAATATTTTTAGCTAGTTCTTTATGAGCATCAAGAATTTGCTGTTTATTGAAGACAGAAAAAGTTTAGGTAACGTTCCGAGAGACGATATGTTTTGTGCTGTGGTTCGATTTTTGATAAGATCACGTTATTAGGTGTTCGTTATTGTTTTTGTAAATTTGAATAGTCGACTGGCATGAAAATTTAAAGTGTAAAGGCGCATTTTATTCCGGCCTTCTGGCAAAATATGCGCTCCTGTAACTCATGCCACTAGGTGTTACGTTCTTTTCTTAGCAAGTTTCTTTTTTTTTACCTCACGTTTTCACTTTATTTTTTCCGTGGCGCGGGGAGGGATATTTTGCTTTATTCTTTCCATTATTTTTCTTTTTGGCGAGTGGTTTGCGTTATATTATTCAAAAATAATTTCAAGGTTCTATTCGACTTTCAAAGAGGAATGGCGGACTAATGAAGCCGTTATGCTATTGCTTGGTATGGTCGTCATCTTCAATCCTGAATTCCCGAATCTCCATAACCGAAGTATAGTCGAGAGAGAGAATCAGCTTTACAAGAAAGTTTTAAAAAGGTTTGTACTTGAAATATTGCGCTCAATTTGATCGGGTTTGATCTTAATGTAATGGCGACAAAATAAGTGGATGTCGTCTTAGAAGTGCTTCAACCTCTTTTTATTTAGCTCCTTAATTTTTTTCAGTTTTGCTAGAGTTCTGCTCAGTTCAAGTGCTTCCTAGGAAAGCATGCTTCAAGTTGCCCGCAGGTGCGAAATATGACTGAATGTGGATGGAAAGAAGTTCCCACTTTTAAAGGTCCCCTTATCTTTATGAATGGGATTGGCGTTCGTATAGTTTGCGTCAATGTGGGAGGAACTTTAAGTTTTCACATATGCGTGCGTATGCTAACGACAGGTAAACGTAATAGGAGGAAGGGGATTCATTGACATGGTCATATGGTACCCCTGTCTATCTGATCATAAATATGAAAGGTTATAGGTCTCAATGCATTGCTGCAGTCAGTAGAAGCACCTAGTTATCTACGATTAGTAATTATTAAGTATAAAAAGGCACGAAAAGTACTTTAATATAGGTGATGAGTAAGTCTCATCAGAAGGATTCTTTATAATAGATAGGAGATGCCGATGACATGAACTGGTTTGTAAGGTGTCAGAACTTGTTGATCAGTTGACGTTGAGATTATGAGGCCGCCGATATGATAAATATTTTTTGTTAACGGAAATGAAGTTTTCTATCGCCAGTACCAAATTTCTTAATACGTACTCCCTCTCCCCTCCCCCCATTTCCTTCCTCTAGGGTTGGTTGCTCGTAGGTGCATAGTTTTTAATTGTGATCTAAGCTGTAGTATTATGACGCATTCAAAAATGTATAGGTCCACGTTGTAGTAGGGGGCGTTGAAAAGATTCTGAATTTGTTTTCACAATTAAGCGATAAGAAAGTAGTCTTCGTCTTCCTTACGGAGCATTGCAAAATGGAGTCTGTGAGCACGTCTAGATGATCAAAGCATAACAATGTTCTGTTTTTTTCTCAAGGTTCTGGATCCGGAAATACATTTTGGAAGAATCAATAATATCGAAATGTGGTATCTCTTAAGTGAGACGATCCCTTGAAGTTCGGCAGGCAACAAGCGGTTGCCGGCATTGTCCACTGAACTAAATTACCTCCAAATTTCACAACTCATAGCTTCAATGACTTCCGAGTTCAAGTTATATCAGGAACGCGTATGTACAGGTGTGATACAGGAAACATGAATCATGGGTAAATGGAAATCAAGATGTTGATTTAGATCATCATTTGCTATGAATAAGTGCGCACGTTCATTGCATCATCAAATTTTTCTTGCGTTGCGTTGAGATTTCAGAAGGAACTATGGTAGACAAATCCTTTCAGGGCAGACGCTAGGAATAGACATCGTAATCTAGGGCGTAATATCAAGGATCTTTTTGAGGGGAAAATTGTTGTAAAATTTAAGTGCGAACTACACTCAGAGATGGTACTTCTTCTGACAACACAAATGGAACTTTGTGATGAGGTATCTTTCCCTCCCTCCCTTCTTTCTTCCTTTCTTTCTTATTGCGGTGAATGAAATCACCAATGTGCCTGATCCGTTGTCGCATTTTTTTCCATTTGTTTTATCAACTACGCAATGTAAATATTTTAAATAATGCGTGAAATGACTACTATGAGAACTGCTGTAGTGGTCAAAGTACGTTTTAGGCGTCGATATCTGCAAGGGACGTGATCCCATCCATTTCGTAACACCGTTCTCGTAGATGAGTCTGGTGCTTTTCCGGCATCCGTCAGCTGGTAAGGACAGTGTGCAGCGAAACTTTAAAAGAAACGCTGAGGCTACCAGAAAAAAACAACTAGGCAAAGAATTAAATTGCAGGAAAGTGAACTTTTAGTTGCATTGGTTTAAATGGTGGTAGGGACCATTGTGTTCTGAAGTGCGTACTTACAGACATATGTTTGTTGCATTTGTTTATCGAGAGAGAGGGCTTCCTTCTTGTCTGTAAAAATCTGTTTCGGTATGGATTGCTTTCACTCTTCGAAATTTCGATGTAGGACACTCTGCTGGCATATTGTGGCCAACCGAAAATCTAAACTTTTCACTTTAATTCCCAGAGACCGTGAGAGAAAGAGAGAGGGGATGGGGAAGTTCATCTATCAGCAGCAGCCATAGTTTACCCCTTGTTGCAATCTACAAGCACCCTAATCTTCACCAGTTTACTTCCATGACTGAGTTCTAGGTTCATCTGCCACTTCATCACTGTGAATTGCAATCGTACAATAATTTTTGTACCAATGCTCAAAATTTGATTATTACAGGTTGTTATATTCGTTATGCGATGAAGATGCGAAGCGCACAAATGTGGAATTTATGGGTCTGCTGGACAAGATCACCTACCTCAAGCTATTGAATATTCGAGCTCAGCGAATGCTACATGAGGTCGATTCTAGTCAGGTGGAACCACTACTGCGTGAGATGTTCGACCACTAAGTGCTTTCCATTCCAGTTTATTTTTTCCTATCCATAAATTTTTCTCTTATCGTATAGCTCAATTATAGGGCCATATCGACTAGGATTAGTTTCTGATTATTAGAATCTTTACCACTACAGTGACTCTTTCTTTGTGTTTGTTTATCGAAATGTCATTCGACATTTTCCATTATACTGTTTTTATCGATTGTTTTTCATAAAAAATGCCTCTTCTTTTTTAAAAAGTGAATTGACGAAATCTTTGTTTCACTGACTGAAGGGGAGGGGGATATCGTCTCTGTGCACTTTTTGCATATAAACGCAAGTGATATCATACCTGCGCTTATTTATTTCTCTTATATTCGGTCCTTATACTCATTGACAAGGAAAGGTATGGCGATGAAATTTATAAGGTATAGCCCGTGATCGAAATAACCAGTTTCATTTTGATAGATAATCTCCCTAATGAATTATAGAGGCTCAATGTTAGTATCCCATTTACGTAGGTAGATTCAGCCGAATGCGGAGGGAAATAATTTTTGAGTGTCGATTAATACGAACATAATTTTTGAGAAGTTTGGAGAAACGAATCCTTATCTTGCGGACTTGTTTTCTTTTTTTAGGACGAGGCGATATTAAATAAGTTGTTGTTTTTGGCTATAATATAGTCGACGGGTTGGATTAGCGGAACTGTGGAAAGCGCATACCGTGCCAGCGCTTATGTCGCATCATGTCACCTTTGTAAGCGGTCTCTGAATTTTGCATTAGCAAAGCGCATTATGTCGGCATGGTGTTTGTGGCTATGTACTTCTATATCTCTCTTCTTGTCCGCTTGGAATTCACCTCGGGAATTATTCAGTGAATTTGACTTATATAGTTGGGTGATAGATCAAATTCCACTACGAACTGATCAAGTTATCCTTCAATTTGAGATGGAATTGTAGTCACGTAAAAATATAGAAGAATTCCTATGTATTTTGCAATCCATCAGGTTTTCATTTCATGACCGCCATATTACACAATAAGTGGAGCATACTAGAGGAGATGGCAGATATACGTTTTTAGGTTCGCGTCACTTGAGCAGCTGATGTAAATAATGTACTTTCCGAGTGGGATCAATCGGACGAGAAGAGAGGCAGACGTATTAACGTGCGCTTTACATATGCCAGTTTGCCAAAAATTCATAGAAACGAGTCTTTATAAAGGTCGCTCGCAAAACTATGGCTGGAGATTTGCGTACACTAATCCGATCGCAAATTTTCATCGGCTGGATCGCCGTCTTAGGGTCGCGGAGACAAATCTTTTGTGTATGGTTTGTATGATCAGTGAGATTAGCTAAAATTTGAATGTATTATTTTGCACATTTTACTGTTTTGCAGCGCATAAAAGTGGTTAATGAGGTAAAGAGAATTGTGAAGGCGTTTACCATATCGTCTTATCCACTCAATTTCCAATTTGTCTTCAAAGGGTAGCATTCGTTAAGGATTGTTCACAACAATAGGGCATACCCTTATTACGACTACATGTTTTAAATGCTTTGAAAGTAATGAACTTATCGCACTAGTGGCCGAACATCACGGAGTGGTCGAGAATTCGAAACTTTTAAGATTTTTTATCATTTGCACAGCGAATCGCTTCCAGGAACAGACTACGAGCTTCCAACTCCACACTTTTAGAGCATTCACTGTATGCTTCGTAATGGGAGAGACTAGGCATTTCATAATAACTTATAATGAAGCCTTGTTCCTTTCGAAGAGATCAAAATTTCAAAAATTGAGGTTAAATCAAAGCTTTTCGTTGACGTCTACAGGTGTAAAATGTTCGGCTGTTGACGCACATACCTTGTTGCGCTCTTACCTTCACATTCAGGTGTGTTGCTTGGATACGTTGTTTTACCGGCGTTATCCGAGCGTATTGCAATTAATTGCTGATCTATTCAGCGGTTCCCTTCTGTTGCGTTTTTGTTTTCAGTTTAAAAACAGCCGTTGGATCTGCCACAAAGCTACTCCTCTTATATTGTCACTTGTGTTGTTTCTCGGCTGTCTGTAAAAGAATTTTCTTCAAAGAGATTTGACGGGCATCTTTGTTTACATAAAAGTATATTATATTGTTGACCTCACTAGAATTTGTTTACAATGAGTTTGTTGTTTTATCGGTATTCGTGCACCTGAGCTTTTGGTGCTAGCGTCGAAGGAAATTACCAACAAACAGGTGATGAGATCCATATGAGGTGCTACATCAGCTGAATACTGTTTATGTTCTTTTTTTAAGTATAATATAACAGCTGTGATATTAACATATACTCGTATCAGCTACTGTGGTTAGGAAATTCTTTCACATCCGTTGCATATTCATTGAAAATGAAGGTTGTATAAAGAAGCTTCGAACGCATTTTGCCCATTCAGTGATATTACCACTGATATTCCTCTATCAGTTGCATCCTGATTATGGGAAACTCAGTTGCACAAATACTGTTTCGTTTTTTGTGCTATGGGGAACTCGATATTTCGTTTGCTATAATTCTGCTGTATTTTTTATTCTATTTTCTCGGATCCTCCTACGCTTCAGCTGTTCGTTTATTTTATTAGTTAGATCTCCCATCGTACTGCTATCATCGAGTGATTCTGTTCGCAAAAATTATTCTTTGAAATTTTACCCATCATTTCTCATCTGAAAGTCGTATCTCCACGGCACAATAGTTTCGTCCTAGCAGATCATTCTTGATCTATTTGTATAATTAAGATAATTACCTTATAGAATCGGATCATATTGATCTGTATTTATAATCGATTAAAGCGAGATTATAATCGCATTTGCGGATTTATTAATAAACTATAGGTCCAAATAGTCACATCAGACGTACAAATTGATTTTAAGTCGGGAATGGTTTTCAAGCCAGTTTTTAGGTCAAAATTCTCCTCAGAGTGTTCGTTGGCTTATCAAAAAATCAACTCCCATCTTAGCGGATCACTTTTTGTAATGTGCATCGCTATATGTAAACCTTTTTCTTAAGATATGTAAATCTGCTTTATTTTCAAGCCTCTGCAACTGTGCAATTGTAAGGTAGTCCAGTCGGCGATAGATCAAGCGGGAATTGTGCACGGTACAAAGAAGATCAAGAGCATATAGGCAGATCAAACGACCACCCAGCATGTGTTGGGCTAGCTTGAGGTAGAATCGGGAGGGTATAAACAGGAGTTGATGTGCTGATGCATTAATCCCAGCTTCTACACTGGTCTCAAGGCCGAGTGGACCTACATGTGGCCACTGGAGTGCGTAAGGAGATCGGCGGCAACGTGAAGTTCGCTGGGTACGACTATAGGATCGTGCCGACGATGAAGCCATTTCTTGTGAACGAGTCGCTAATTGTTTATCATTTTATTGTATAATTGTGGTAAGCTGTTCGTCCTTATACCGATATCGTCTTGCAGTCGACAGAGGGCGCGTATCCTCAAGGAGACTTGGACGAATAGATGAGGCAACAGGAGCTGACCCTTACAAAAATAGCATTATGTGTTGAGTGTTGAGAAATGTCATCCTCACCTGAAATATTCAGGGACGGCATTCTGAAAGAAGTATTACTGGCATTAAGAAGTTGTGCTATTGGGATGTCACACTCAGCTCCAGCGCCCTTCATTTACTAAACTATTTACCAATAGAGGTACTTGCGGTGATTGCTCTTCACGTACGGTGTTTTAGGTGTGATGCGAGAAGAGTGCTGCTTGCATGCAATAGTTTTTCAGTTTGATTCTCACAACGTCTTTCTGCTTACGGTAGCATTTTTTAGAAATCAAACATCACTGGTTTGCTATTCAATTCGGTCGCTCAAACCGCTACATTTCTGTATCTTTTTTGAACCATTGGCCTGCAAACGGCCAAGCGGATTGCTAGTGGAGTTTGTGGTCCTGTGTGGTTGTTAGTTGCAGGTTCGATTAATGTGTATGATGCTAGAAAATTACGAGGTGAGAGTGACTTATGCACTTGGTTCTCGATGAGTAATATGAAGCTTGAAGATTGGACTGCACGAAACTCTCTTGTTCAACTGCAGGGCCCTAAAGATCGGACATCTAAACTTTGGAGTGGCTACCGGAGGAACTTCGATTTGTTAACCTGCAAGGTCGATCGTCCACGACGAATCGGTACGTCACCAAAGTTATGCGATATGGAGCAACTTTCCGTTGGCAGTTGCTTTTCGTGACGTTTGTGTCTCAGCAGTAGCTATCAATCATCAGAGAGCGACGGGCTTGGTGCAGTGAATCCCCTTCTCAAAGACTTCCTTTGCGAAGGTAGTTAGCGCATTTGGCAGATGGCAGAGAACGACGACACACTTGCTACGAACCGCGAACGACTCTGCACTCTGTGCAAGCGAATACCTTGCGTACACCACAGGAACTCGGAAACTTGTTATAGAATTTTTTTGTTATAGATTTTATTATAAATTTTGTGATATTTTATCACAATTTTTTGTTGTAAATTTTTTTGTAAGAACTTATTATAGAATTTAAACTCTTGTCATAACTTGTTACAGCATGCAATTTTTTCCATCATTCGATTCAAAATGTCCAATGATGTCCCCATGCAAAATTTCAGCTCAATTGAAGGAGGGTAAGTGCACTTGCTGGAAGGGCTTGCAGGATTGGTTACCTCCTTACTCAGATACTTTCTCGTTGGAGGAGAATTTGATTGAACTGTGGTTGTCATTAACTCGTAAAAGGATATTGCTCCACCTGCACTGGGATGGAGCAGAAGTGCCTCATCGTTCCACCGTTTTTGAATGTAACAACAGATTACGGCTAGCACTCGATGTCTCATCGTTTTTCCCTGTGAAACTTTGCCACTTTAACTCGATTTGGTTCGCGTATGCGTGAAAATGTGCACCTAAATGTGTGGCTGGCCATCTATTAACGTTGAAGCCTGTAAGTTTTTTGATCTGGAATTTACGAGGTGTTCGCTTTTCTTCTGGAATTTCGAGGTGCCCACTTTATCCGAGAGTTCTTGAATTCCGCGAATTCCCGAAATTTCGGAGCTCCGTCGAAGTACCTCGGTTTGTAGTTCCCGGGTGACCGGGTTCCCGGGTATATATATATATATATATATATATATATATATATATTTGCATTTATTTATTTATCTATTTATTTATTTTCTGTTTTCGATTTCTGATTTTCTGTTGAAGGATGTAAACAACATGATGGAACAGCTCATTTATTCGTGTGCACTTTTTCTGCTTTCGATGTTGCTTTTTATAGTATTGGGAAAATGTGAATGTGTCACTGTGCAGTGTTACCAAAGTTTTTTCTTTTCGTTCAATATACATTTGAGCACTGGATTTTTCTGTTTCCGCTAGCGAATGCTTGCGCATCCGCTGTACACCTAATAATCTGAATGCTGCAGCCTAGTAAACGACAGTCGAATGCAGAGAAGTTAGTGCAACGAAATGCAGTTGGTATGTGCGTGGCGACGGACGATTCTGCTTGTGTCTCCACTTCAGGATGCATCTTGCTCACGGTATCAGCAACGGGGTATTGCACGAATACCTCATTGGGAGTATCACATCAGGTAAGTGACATTTAATGTCTAAATTTTTGGCTTATTCCGCAGACCGTTGAGTACACAGCAAATCTCGAATGATTGGGCGTTTTAATAGATCATAGATTCGGAACAGGCAGTATTTTGTGGAAATAGGATTCATCTCCTGTAAGAAATATTTGTTGCTTAAAATGTTACAAGACGATAAAACCCACAAGATTTGTTGCAATTTGCATATTAAATACAATTACTGGGTTCAGGCTTGCACACTGAGATTAAATTGGGAAACATGTGCCTCTATTATTGCCACAATTAGGCACTTTATATAAGAAACTTCCCTTCATTTCGCAAAATCCTTCCTATCCCATCCTTTCTACGTTTCCCTACAGGTGTGGCTGAATTAAATGAAAGATGAGAGTGACATATGTTTCACGCATTATGAGTGGACGTATAGCTGAACGATTTGCTGTGACGATTGCTAGTGCTCCACTGTTTTTCAGCCTTCACGCTTCCATTCCTCTTCTCCTTGCTCCAGCGTGTGAACTGCAGTTTGCTTGTCTCTGTTCCATTTACTAAGGTTGCAAAAGTATATTGTTATTCTTCCGGTTCCGATTCCTTCGGAAACACAAGTCCAAGGAGCTGGTTTTGACCACATGTTTTGCTTTTACTATTTCCATTTTGAAGATTTCTGATCTAAAGTTTAAGGTTCGATCCAAAAGAGGGTCGTAAGCGGCCTTCACAGGATGTGCTGGATCGGTTCAAGCGACTTAACAATGGCATGTGGATTCGTGCTCATCCAGGCAGGACGAAATTGCGCTATACCAAAGATCAAGTATTCCAGAAGGTTAGCTAATACAACAAAACTTTCTCTCTTCAATTACATCTAGTGAACATGTTCTGACTAATTCTGACTAGTACTAGCATTTTTCCACGTGAAGAAACACCGGATCACACTTTTCCACCTCTTATGTGAAGTTTTCCAAAATATCAGATAGAATCCGTCCATTTGTAGTTAAGATATGACATAGGACTGCTCAAGATGGCGGACAACAACGCGCACGCGGCGTCGCCGCGCGCGCACGTCCTCCCTCGGGCCACACCTTTCCGCAGGTCACGAAGTGGCGCACACAAAATCGCGTCAAAACTGCTCCATCCAGACCCGAGATAGGTTGATAATGCGCATAGCACCACGTCCGGTGATACTCACTCTGCTCTGCACCGGACAGTTATTTGCACTGCGTTCGTATAAGTACCACACAACAGGCGAAGTTCTATATAACAGGCTCGCGCATCCGGCAGTCGCAAAGACAGTAGGCGAAGAAGTGGACTGCATACTCGCGCATTGGGCAATCGCTATATCCCTTCTAGTGAGAACAGGAGGGGCCGCGCCCAACTACCCAACGCAAGGTAGGATGCTGCTTCCCTATCACCCTCTCTCCCCACAAACACACCACACACCATACACCAAACGCGCCATACGACACAAGAACACCACAAATCACACACACGACACCACATACAAACGGATCACACTACACAACGTACATACCACACATACGTACACAACACACGCAGATACAAACACACACACAAACACAGAGACAAAGACACACCGAACCAACCACAAGCGGATACACGCGGACACATACGCACGCGGATATACACAGAGACAGACACGGGCACACACAGACAGACACCTCAGGCTTAGGCTTGCAATAAGCTTAGGCTTAGCATGAGGCATCCGCTGAAGTTGAGCTTAGCCTTAGGCCTAGGCCTAGGCTTAACCTCAGCTTTAGGCTTTGGCTTGGGCTTAGGCTTAGCCTCAGGCTTGGGCTCAGATTTAGGCTTGGGTTTACTATCAGGCTAAGGCTCAGACCCACGCTTAGGCCTAGACGTAGGCTCAGGCCGATGCCTAGCCCAGACTTGGGCTCAGGTACAGAAACAGACGCACAGAAACACGGGAAACGCAGATATGCGCGGACCAGGCTCACACGGACAGACACATGCACAAACAGATGCGCAACGTCTGTCTGTATGTCCAAGCGTCTGTTTTGCGCCCACGTGTGTCGGTGTCTGCGCTTCTGCGTATCTGCGTGCTGTTGTCTTTCTGCGTGTCTCCCTGTGTGTCTGTGTGTGTGCCACTTTGTGTCTGCCTCTGTGACTGTCTGTGTCTGCATGTCTGAACCTACGCTCTAAGCCTAAGGTTAATCTTAAGCCTAAGCCTAGGCCTGAGCCGAGGTTGAGCTCTAAGCTTAGGTCCAGGTTCAAGCCCAAGCCTAGCTCGAGCCTTAGCCTAAGCCCAAGCATCAGCCTAAGCCTAAGCCTTAGCCGAACCTCTAAGCGTTATTCTCAGCTTATTTCTAAGCACTAAGCCCACGCCCAGGCCCAAGCCTAAGTCCAAGCCTCTGCCTAGACCTAAACCCAAACCTGAGCCCTAAGCCTAAGCCTAAGCTTCTAAGCGTTATTCTGAGCCTGTTTCTAAATCTGACCCTAAGCCTAAGCCTAAGTCTAGGCCTCTAAGCGTTATTCTGAGCCTGTTTTTAGGCTTGAGCCTAAGCCTAAGCCTAAGCCTAACCTTAAGCCTAAGCCTAAGCTTAAACCTAAGCCCTGAGTCTCAGCCTAAGCCCTAAGCGTAAGAACAAGCCTAAGCCTAAGCCTGAGCACAAGCCTAAGCCTAAGCCTCTAAGCGTTATTCTGAGCTTGTTTCTAAGCCTAAGCCTAAGCCTAAGCCTAAGGTTAAGCCTAAGCCTAAGCCTAAGCCTAAGCCTGAGCCTAAGCCCAAGCCTAGGCCTTAGCCTAAGTCTAAGCCTAAGCTTAAGCCTAAGCCTAAGCCTAAGCCTCTAAGCGTTATTCTGAGCCTGTTTCTAAACCTGAGCCCAAGCCTAAGCCTAAGCTTAAGCCTAAGCCTAAGCCTGATCCTAAGCCTGAGCTCGAGCCCAGGCCTAAGCTTAAGGCTAAGCCTCTAAGCGTTATTCTGAGCCCGTTTCTAAGCCTAAGCCTAAGCCTAAGCATAAGCCTAAGCCTAAGCCTAAGCCTAAACCTAAGCATAAGCCTAAGCCTAAGCCTAAGCCTAAGCCTAAGCCTAAACCTGAGCCTAAGGCTAAGCCTAAGCCTAAGCCTAGGCCTAAGCCTAAGCCTTAGCCTAAGCCTTAGCCTAAGCCTAAGCCTAATCCTAAGCCTAAGCCTAAGCCTAAGCCTAAGCCTTAGCCTAAGCCTAAGCCTAAGCCCTAGCCCTAAGCCTAAGCATGATCCTAAGACTAAGCCTAAGCCTAAGCCTAAGCCTAATCCGAAACCTGAGTCCAAGCCTAACCCCAAGCCTAAGCTTAAGCCGAAGCCTAAGCCTGATCCTGAGCCTGAGCTCGAGCCTAGGCCAAAGCCTAAGGCTAAGCCTCTAAGCGTTATTCTGACCCTGTTTCTAAGCCTAAGCCTAAGCCCTAGGCCTAAGCATTATTCTGAGCCTAAGCCTAAGCATAAGCCTGAGCCCTAAGCCTAAGCCTAAGCCTAAGCCTAAGCCTAAGCCTAAGCCTAAGCCTAAGCCTAAGCCTAAGCCCTAAGCCTAAGCCTAAGCCTAAGCCTAAGCCTAGGCCTAAGCCTAAGCCTAAGCCTAAGCCTAGGCCTAAGCATTATTCTGAGCCTAAGCCTAAGCATAAGCCTGAGCCCTAAGCCTAAGCCTAAGCCTAAGCCTAAGCCTAAGCCTAAGCCTAAGCCTAAGCCTAAGCCTTAGCCTAAGCCTATGCCTAATCCTAAGCCTAAGCCTAAGCCTAAGCCTAAGCCTTAGCCTAAGCCTAAGCCTAAGCCCTAGCCCTAAGCCTAAGCATGATCCTAAGACTAAGCGTACGCCTAAGCCTAAGCCTAATCCGAAACCTGAGTCCAAGCCTAACCCCAAGCCTAAGCTTAAGCCGAAGCCTAAGCCTGATCCTAAGCCTGAGCTCGAGCCTAGGCCAAAGCCTAAGGCTAAGCCTCTAAGCGTTATTCTGACCCTGTTTCTAAGCCTAAGCCTAAGCCCTAGGCCTAAGCATTATTCTGAGCCTAAGCCTAAGCATAAGCCTGACCCTAAGCCTAAGCCTAAGCCTAAGCCTAAGCCTAAGCCTAAGCCTAAGCCCTAAGCCTAAGCCTAAGACTAAGCCTAGGCCTAAACCTAAGCCTAAGCATAAGCCTAAGCCTAAGCCTAAGCCTAGGCCTAAGCATTATTCTGAGCCTAAGCCTAAGCATAAGCCTGAGCCCTAAGCCTACGCCTAAGCCTAAGCCTAAGCCTAAGCCTAAGCCTAAGCCTAAGCCTAAGCCTAAGCCTAAGCCCTAAGCCTAAGCCTAAGCCTAAGCCTAAGCCTAAGCCTAGGCCTAAGCCTAAGCCTAAGCATAAGCCTAAGCCTAAGCCTAAGCCTAGGCCTAAGCCTAAGCCTAAGCCTAAGCCCTAAGCCTAAGCCTGTTTCTAAGCCTAAGCCTAAGCCTAAGCCTAAGCCTAAGCCTAAGCCCTAGGCCTAAGCGTTATTCTGAGCCTAAGCCTAAGCCTAAGCCTAAGCCTAAGCCTAAGCCTAAGCCTAAGCCTAAGCCTAAGCCTAAGCCTAAGCCTAAGCCCTAAGCCTAAGCCTAAGCCTAAGCCTAAGCCCCCTAAGCCTGAGCCTAATCCTTAGCCTGAGCCTAAGCGTAAGCCTAAGCCCCTAAGCCTAAGCCTAAGCCCTAGGCCTAAGCGTTATTCTGAGCCTAAGCATAAGCCTAAGCCTAAGCCTAAGCCTAAGCCTAAGCCTAAGTCTAAGCCTAAGCCTAAGCCTAAGCCTAAGCCTAAGCCTAAGCCCTAAGCCTAAGCCTAAGCCTAAGCCTAAGCCTAAGCCCCTAAGCCTAAGCCTAAGCCTAAGCCCCTAAGCCTAAGCCTAAGCCTAAGCCTAAGCCCCTAAGCCTAAGCCTAAGCCTAAGCCTAAGCCCCTAAGCCTAAGCCTAAGCCTAAGCCTTAGCCTAAGCCTAAGCCTAAGCCTAAGCCTAATCCTAAGCCTAAGCCCTAGGCCTAAGCGCTATTCTGAGCCTAAGCCTTAGCATAAGCCTAAGCCTAAGCCTAAGCCTAGGCCTAAGCATTATTCTGAGCCTAAGCCTAAGCATAAGCCTGAGCCCTAAGCCTAAGCCTAAGCCTAAGCCTAAGCCCCCTAAGCCTAAGCCTAAGCCTAAGCCTAAGCCTAAGCCTTACCTTGAGCCTGAGCCTAAGCCTAAGCCTTAGCCTAAGCCTTAGCCTAAACCTAAGCCTAAGCGTAAGCCTAAGCCCCTAAGCCTAAGCCTAAGCCTAAGCCTAAGCCTAATCCTAAGCCTAAGCCCTAGGCCTAAGCGTTATTCTGAGCCTAAGCCCAAGCCTAGGCCTTAGCCTAAGTCTAAGCCTAAGCTTAAGCCTAAGCCTAAGCCTAAGCCTCTAAGCGTTATTCTGAGCCTGTTTCTAAACCTGAGCCCAAGCCTAAGCCTAAGCTTAAGCCTAAGCCTAAGCCTGATCCTAAGCCTGAGCTCGAGCCCAGGCCTAAGATTAAGGCTAAGCCTCTAAGCGTTATTCTGAGCCCGTTTCTAAGCCTAAGCCTAAGCCTAAGCCTAAGCATAAGCCTAAGCCTAAGCCTAAGCCTAAACCTAAGCATAAGCCTAAGCCTAAGCCTAAGCCTAAGCCTAAACCTGAGCCTAAGCCTAAGCCTAAGCCTAAGCCTAGGCCTAAGCCTAAGCCTTAGCCTAAGCCTTAGCCTAAGCCTAAGCCTAATCCTAAGCCTAAGCCTAAGCCTAAGCCTAAGCCTTAGCCTAAGCCTAAGCCTAAGCCCTAGCCCTAAGCCTAAGCATGATCCTAAGACTAAGCCTAAGCCTAAGCCTAAGCCTAATCCGAAACCTGAGTCCAAGCCTAACCCCAAGCCTAAGCTTAAGCCGAAGCCTAAGCCTGATCCTAAGCCTGAGCTCGAGCCTAGGCCAAAGCCTAAGGCTAAGCCTCTAAGCGTTATTCTGACCCTGTTTCTAAGCCTAAGCCTAAGCCCTAGGCCTAAGCATTATTCTGAGCCTAAGCCTAAGCATAAGCCTGAGCCCTAAGCCTAAGCCTAAGCCTAAGCCTAAGCCTAAGCCTAAGCCTAAGCCTAAGCCTAAGCCTAAGCCCTAAGCCTAAGCCTAAGCCTAAGCCTAAGCCTAGGCCTAAGCCTAAGCCTAAGCCTAAGCATAAGCCTAAGCCTAAGCCTAAGCCTAGGCCTAAGCATTATTCTGAGCCTAAGCCTAAGCATAAGCCTGAGCCCTAAGCCTAAGCCTAAGCCTAAGCCTAAGCCTAAGCCTAAGCCTAAGCCTAAGCCTAAGCCTAAGCCTAAGCCTTAGCCTAAGCCTATGCCTAATCCTAAGCCTAAGCCTAAGCCTAAGCCTAAGCCTTAGCCTAAGCCTAAGCCTAAGCCCTAGCCCTAAGCCTAAGCATGATCCTAAGACTAAGCGTAAGCCTAAGCCTAAGCCTAATCCGAAACCTGAGTCCAAGCCTAACCCCAAGCCTAAGCTTAAGCCGAAGCCTAAGCCTGATCCTAAGCCTGAGCTCGAGCCTAGGCCAAAGCCTAAGGCTAAGCCTCTAAGCGTTATTCTGACCCTGTTTCTAAGCCTAAGCCTAAGCCCTAGGCCTAAGCATTATTCTGAGCCTAAGCCTAAGCATAAGCCTGACCCTAAGCCTAAGCCTAAGCCCTAAGCCTAAGCCTAAGACTAAGCCTAGGCCTAAACCTAAGCCTAAGCATAAGCCTAAGCCTAAGCCTAAGCCTAGGCCTAAGCATTATTCTGAGCCTAAGCCTAAGCATAAGCCTGAGCCCTAAGCCTACGCCTAAGCCTAAGCCTAAGCCTAAGCCTAAGCCTAAGCCTAAGCCTAAGCCTAAGCCTAAGCCCTAAGCCTAAGCCTAAGCCTAAGCCTAAGCCTAGGCCTAAGCCTAAGCCTAAGCATAAGCCTAAGCCTAAGCCTAAGCCTAGGCCTAAGCCTAAGCCTAAGCCTAAGCCCTAAGCCTAAGCCTGTTTCTAAGCCTAAGCCTAAGCCTAAGCCTAAGCCTAAGCCTAAGCCCTAGGCCTAAGCGTTATTCTGAGCCTAAGCCTAAGCCTAAGCCTAAGCCTAAGCCTAAGCCTAAGCCTAAGCCTAAGCCCTAAGCCTAAGCCTAAGCCTAAGCCTAAGCCCCCTAAGCCTGAGCCTAATCCTTAGCCTGAGCCTAAGCGTAAGCCTAAGCCCCTAAGCCTAAGCCTAAGCCCTAGGCCTAAGCGTTATTCTGAGCCTAAGCATAAGCCTAAGCCTAAGCCTAAGCCTAAGCCTAAGTCTAAGCCTAAGCCTAAGCCTAAGCCTAAGCCTAAGCCTAAGCCCTAAGCCTAAGCCTAAGCCTAAGCCTAAGCCCCCTAAGCCTAAGCCTAAGCCTAAGCCCCTAAGCCTAAGCCTAAGCCTAAGCCTAAGCCCCCTAAGCCTAAGCCTAAGCCTAATCCTAAGCCCCCTAAGCCTAAGCCTAAGCCTAAGCCTTAGCCTAAGCCTAAGCCTAAGCCTAAGCCTAATCCTAAGCCTAATCCCTAGGCCTAAGCGTTATTCTGAGCCTAAGCCTTAGCATAAGCCTAAGCCTAAGCCTAAGCCTAGGCCTAAGCATTATTCTGAGCCTAAGCCTAAGCATAAGCCTGAGCCCTAAGCCTAAGCCTAAGCCTAAGCCTAAGCCCCCTAAGCCTAAGCCTAAGCCTAAGCCTAAGCCTTACCTTGAGCCTGAGCCTAAGCCTAAGCCTTAGCCTAAGCCTTAGCCTAAACCTAAGCCTAAGCGTAAGCCTAAGCCCCTAAGCCTAAGCCTAAGCCTAAGCCTAAGCCTAAGCCTAATCCTAAGCCTAAGCCCTAGGCCTAAGCGTTATTCTGAGCCTAAGCCTTAGCATAAGCCTGAGCCCTAAGCCTAAGCCTGAGCCCTAAGCCTAAGCCTAAGCCTAAGCCTAAGCCTTAGCCTAAGCCTAAGCCTAAGCCTGTTTCTAAGCCTAAGCCTAAGCCTAAGCCTAAGCCCAAGCCTAAGCCTAAGCCCTAGGCCTAAGCGTTATTCTGAGCCTAAGCCTAAGCCTAAGCCTAAGCCTAAGCCCTAAGCCTAAGCCTAAGCCTAAGCCCCCTAAGCCTGAGCCTAATCCTTAGCCTGAGCCTAAGCGTAAGCCTAGGCCCCTAAGCCTAAGCCTAAGCCTAAGCCCTAGGCCTAAGCGTTATTCTGAGCCTAAGCATAAGCCTAAGCCTAAGCCTAAGCCTAAGCCTAAGTCTAAGCCTAAGCCTAAGCCTAAGCCTAAGCCTAAACCTAGGCCTAAGCCTAAGCCTAAGCCTAAGCGTAAGCCTAAGCCTAAGCCCCTAAGCCTAATCCTAAGCCTAAGCCCTAGGCCTAAGCGTTATTCTGAGCCTAAGCCTTAGCATAAGCCTGAGCCCTAAGCCTAAGCCTGAGCCCTAAGCCTAAGCCTAAGCCTAAGCCTTAGCCAAAACCTAAGCCTAAGCCTAAGCCTCAGCCTAGGCCTAAGCCTAACCCTAAGCCTAAGCCTGAGCCTTAGCCTAAGCCTAAGCCTAAACCTAAGCCTAAGCCTAAGCCTAAGCCTTAGCCTAAGCCTAAGTCTAAGCCTAAGCCTAAGCCTAAGCCTAAGCCCCCTAAGCCTAAGCCTAAGCCTAAGCCTAAGCCCCCTAAGCCTAAGCCTTAGCCTAAGCCTAAGCCTAAGCCTAAGCCTAAGCCTAAGCCTAAGCCTAGGCCTAAGCCTAAGCCTAAGCCTAAGCGTAAGCCTAAGCCTAAGCCCCTAAGCCTAATCCTAAGCCTAAGCCCTAGGCCTAAGCGTTATTCTGAGCCTAAGCCTTAGCATAAGCCTGAGCCCTAAGCCTAAGCCTGAGCCCTAAGCCTGAGCCCTTAGCCTAAGCCTAAGCCTAAACCTAAGCCTAAGCCTAAGCCTAAGCCTAAGCCTAAACCTAAGCCTAAGCCTAAGCCTTAGCCTAAGCCTAAGCCTAAACCTAAGCCTAAGCGTAAGCCTAAGCCCCTAAGCCTAAGCCTAAGCCTAAGCCCTAGGCCTAAGCGTTATTCTGAGCCTAAGCCTTAGCATAAGCCTGAGCCCTAAGCCTAAGCCTGAGCCCTAAGCTTAAGCCTAAGCCTAAGCCTAAGCCTAAGCCTAAGCCTAAGCTTACGCCTAAGCCTAAGCCTGATCCTAAGCCTGAGCTCGAGCCCAGGCCTAAGCTTAAGGCTAAGCCTCTAAGCGTTATTCTGAGCCTGTTTCTAAGCCTAAGCCTAAGCCTAAGCCTAAACCTAAGCATAAGCCTAAGCCTAAGCCTAAGCCTAAGCCTAAACCTGAGCCTAAGGCTAAGCCTAAGCCTAAGCCTAAGCCTAGGCCTAAGCCTAAGCCTTAGCCTAAGCCTATGCCTAATCCTAAGCCTAAGCCTAAGCCTAAGCCTAAGCCTTAGCCTAAGCCTAAGCTTAAGCCCTAGCCCTAAGCCTAAGCATGATCCTAAGACTAAGCGTAAGCCTAAGCCTAAGCCTAATCCGAAACCTGAGTCCAAGCCTAACCCCAAGCCTAAGCTTAAGCCGAAGCCTAAGCCTGATCCTAAGCCTGAGCTCGAGCCTAGGCCAAAGCCTAAGGCTAAGCCTCTAAGCGTTATTCTGACCCTGTTTCTAAGCCTAAGCCTAAGCCCTAGGCCTAAGCATTATTCTGAGCCTAAGCCTAAGCATAAGCCTGAGCCCTAAGCCTAAGCCTAAGCCTAAGCCTAAGCCTAAGCCTAAGCCTAAGCCTAAGCCTAAGCCTAAGCCCTAAGCCTAAGCCTAAGCCTAAGCCTAGGCCTAAACCTAAGCCTAAGCCTAAGCCTAAGCCTAAGCCTAAGCCTAAGCCTTAGCCTAAGCCTAAGCCTAAGCCTAAGCCTAAGCCTTAGCCTTAGCCTAAGCGTTATTCTGAGCCTAAGCCTTAGCATAAGCCTGAGCCCTAAGCCTAAGCCTGAGCCCTAAGCCTAAGCCTAAGCCTAAGCCCAAGCCTTAGCCTAAGCCTAAGCCTAAGCCTAAGCCTAAGCCTGTTTCTAAGCCTAAGCCTAAGCCTAAGCCTAAGCCCTAGGCCTAAGCGTTATTCTGAGCCTAAGCCTAAGCCTAAGCCTAAGCCTAAGCCTAAGCCTAAGCCTAAGCCCTAAGCCTAAGCCTAATCTTAAGCCTAACCCTAAGCCCCCTAAGCCTGAGCCTAATCCTTAGCCTGAGCCTAAGCGTAAGCCTAAGCCCCTAAGCCTAAGCCTAAGCCTAAGCCCTAGGCCTAAGCGTTATTCTGAGCCTAAGCATAAGCCTAAGCCTAAGCCTAAGCCTAAGTCTAAGCCTAAGCCTAAGCCTAAGCCTAAGCCTAAGCCTAAGCCTAAGCCCTAAGCCTAATCCTAAGCCTAACCCTAAGCCTAAGCCTAAGCCCCCTAAGCCTAAGCCTAAGCCTAAGCCTAAGCCCCCTAAGCCTAAGCCTAAGCCTAAGCCTAAGCCCCCTAAGCCTAAGCCTAAGCCTAAGCCTTAGCCTAAGCCTAAGCCTAAGCCTAAGCCTAAGCCTAAGCCCCCTAGGCCTAAGCCTAAGCCTGTTTCTAAGCCTAAGCCTAAGCCTAAGCCTAAGCCCCAGGCCTAAGCGTTATTCTGAGCCTAAGCCTAAGCCTAAGCCTAAGCCTAAGCCTAAGCGTAAGCCTAAGCCTAAGCCCCTAAGCCTAATCCTAAGCCTAAGCCCTAGGCCTAAGCGTTATTCTGAGCCTAAGCCTTAGCATAAGCCTGAGCCCTAAGCCTAAGCCTGAGCTCTAAGCCTAAGCCTAAGCCTAAGCCTAAGCCTAAACCTAATCCTAAGCCTAAGCTTAAGCCTAAGCCTAAGCCTAAGCCTAAGCCTAAGCCTAAGCTTAAGCCTAAGCCTAAGCCTAAGCCTAAGCATAAGCCTAAGCCTAGGCCTAAGCCTGGGCCTAAGCCTAGGCCTAAGCCTAAGCCTAAGCCTAAGCCTAAGCCCCTAAGCCTAAGCCTAAGCCTAAGCCCCTTAAGCCTAAGCCTAAGCCTAAGCCCCTAAGCCTAAGCCTAAGCCTAAGCCTAAGCCTAAGCCTAAGCCTGAGCCTAAGCCTAAGCCTAAGCCTAACCCTAAGCCTTAGCCTTAGCCTAAGCCTAAGCCTAAGCCTAAGCCTAAGCCTAAGCCTAAGCCCTAGGCCTAAGCGTTATTCTGAGCCTAAGCCTTGGCATAAGCGTGAGCCCTAAGCCTAAGCCTGAGCCCTAAGCCTAAGCCTAAGCCTAAGCCTAAGCCTAAGCCTAAGCCTGTTTCTAACCCTAAGCCTAATCCTAAGCCTAAGCCCTAGGCCTAAGCGTTATTCTGAGCCTAAGCCTAAGCCTAAGCCTAAGCCTAAGCCTAAGCCTAAGCCTAAGCCCTAAGCCTAAGCCTAAGCCTAAGCCTAAGCCCCCTAAGCCTGAGCCTAATCCTTAGCCTCAGCCTAAGCGTAAGCCTAAGCCCCTAAGCCCAAGCCTAAGCCTAAGCCCTAGGCCTAAGCGTTATTCTGAGCCTAAGCCTAAGCCTAAGCCCCCTAAGCCTAAGCCTAAGCCTAAGCCTAAGCGTAAGCCTAAGCCTAAGCCCCTAAGCCTAAGCCTAAGCCTAAGCCTTAGCCTAAGCCTAAGCCTAAGCCTAGGCCTAAGCCTAAGCCTAAGCCTAGGCCTAAGCCTAAGCCTAAGCCTTAGCCTAAACCTAAGCCTAAGCCTAAGCCTAAGCCTAAGCCTAACCCTAAGCCTAAGCCTAAGCCTAAGCCTAAGCCCTAAGCCTAAGCCTAACCCTAAGCCTAAGCCTAAGCCCCCTAACCCTAAGCCCCCTAAGCCTAAGCTTAAGCTTAAGCCTAAGCCTGAGCCTAAGCCTAAGCCTAAGCCTAAGCCTAAGCCTAAGCCTAAGCCTAGGCCTAACCCTAAGCCTCAGCCTAGGCCTAAGCCTAACCCTAAGCCTAAGCCTGAGCCCTAAGCCTAAGCCTAAGCCTAAGCCTTAGCCTAAACCTAAGCCTAACCCTAAGCCTCAGCCTAGGCCTAAGCCTAACCCTAAGCCTAAGCCTGAGCCTAGCCTAAGCCTAAGCCTAAGCCTAAGCCTAAGCCTAAGCCTAAGCCTAAGCCTAAACCTAAGCCTAAGCCTTAGCCTAAGCCTAAGTCTAAGCCTAAGCCTAAGCCTAAGCCTAAGCCTAAGCCTAAGCCTAAGCCTTAGCCTAAGCCTAAGCCTAAACCTAAGCCTAAGCCTAAGCCTAAGCCTTAGCCTAAACCTAAGCCTAAGCCTAAACCTAAGCCTGAGCCTAAGCCTAAGCTTAAGCCGAAGCCTAAGCCTGATCCTAAGCCTGAGCTCGAGCCTAGGCCAAAGCCTAAGGCTAAGCCTCTAAGCGTTATTCTGACCCTGTTTCTAAGCCTAAGCCTAAGCCCTAGGCCTAAGCATTATTCTGAGCCTAAGCCTAAGCATAAGCCTGAGCCCTAAGCCTAAGCCTAAGCCTAAGCCTAAGCCTAAGCCTAAGCCTAAGCCTAAGCCTAAGCCTAAGCCCTAAGCCTAAGCCTAAGCCTAAGCCTAGGCCTAAACCTAAGCCTAAGCCTAAGCCTAAGCCTAAGCCTAAGCCTAAGCCTTAGCCTAAGCCTAAGCCTAAGCCTAAGCCTAAGCCTTAGCCTTAGCCTAAGCGTTATTCTGAGCCTAAGCCTTAGCATAAGCCTGAGCCCTAAGCCTAAGCCTGAGCCCTAAGCCTAAGCCTAAGCCTAAGCCCAAGCCTTAGCCTAAGCCTAAGCCTAAGCCTAAGCCTAAGCCTGTTTCTAAGCCTAAGCCTAAGCCTAAGCCTAAGCCCTAGGCCTAAGCGTTATTCTGAGCCTAAGCCTAAGCCTAAGCCTAAGCCTAAGCCTAAGCCTAAGCCTAAGCCCTAAGCCTAAGCCTAATCTTAAGCCTAACCCTAAGCCCCCTAAGCCTGAGCCTAATCCTTAGCCTGAGCCTAAGCGTAAGCCTAAGCCCCTAAGCCTAAGCCTAAGCCTAAGCCCTAGGCCTAAGCGTTATTCTGAGCCTAAGCATAAGCCTAAGCCTAAGCCTAAGCCTAAGTCTAAGCCTAAGCCTAAGCCTAAGCCTAAGCCTAAGCCTAAGCCTAAGCCCTAAGCCTAATCCTAAGCCTAACCCTAAGCCTAAGCCTAAGCCCCCTAAGCCTAAGCCTAAGCCTAAGCCTAAGCCCCCTAAGCCTAAGCCTAAGCCTAAGCCTAAGCCCCTAAGCCTAAGCCTAAGCCTAAGCCTTAGCCTAAGCCTAAGCCTAAGCCTAAGCCTAAGCCTAAGCCCCTAGGCCTAAGCCTAAGCCTGTTTCTAAGCCTAAGCCTAAGCCTAAGCCTAAGCCCCAGGCCTAAGCGTTATTCTGAGCCTAAGCCTAAGCCTAAGCCTAAGCCTAAGCCTAAGCGTAAGCCTAAGCCTAAGCCCCTAAGCCTAATCCTAAGCCTAAGCCCTAGGCCTAAGCGTTATTCTGAGCCTAAGCCTTAGCATAAGCCTGAGCCCTAAGCCTAAGCCTGAGCTCTAAGCCTAAGCCTAAGCCTAAGCCTAAGCCTAAACCTAATCCTAAGCCTAAGCTTAAGCCTAAGCCTAAGCCTAAGCCTAAGCCTAAGCCTAAGCTTAAGCCTAAGCCTAAGCCTAAGCCTAAGCATAAGCCTAAGCCTAGGCCTAAGCCTGGGCCTAAGCCTAGGCCTAAGCCTAAGCCTAAGCCTAAGCCTAAGCCCCCTAAGCCTAAGCCTAAGCCTAAGCCCCTTAAGCCTAAGCCTAAGCCTAAGCCCCCTAAGCCTAAGCCTAAGCCTAAGCCTAAGCCTAAGCCTAAGCCTGAGCCTAAGCCTAAGCCTAAGCCTAACCCTAAGCCTTAGCCTTAGCCTAAGCCTAAGCCTAAGCCTAAGCCTAAGCCTAAGCCTAAGCCCTAGGCCTAAGCGTTATTCTGAGCCTAAGCCTTGGCATAAGCGTGAGCCCTAAGCCTAAGCCTGAGCCCTAAGCCTAAGCCTAAGCCTAAGCCTAAGCCTAAGCCTAAGCCTGTTTCTAACCCTAAGCCTAATCCTAAGCCTAAGCCCTAGGCCTAAGCGTTATTCTGAGCCTAAGCCTAAGCCTAAGCCTAAGCCTAAGCCTAAGCCTAAGCCTAAGCCCTAAGCCTAAGCCTAAGCCTAAGCCTAAGCCCCCTAAGCCTGAGCCTAATCCTTAGCCTCAGCCTAAGCGTAAGCCTAAGCCCCTAAGCCCAAGCCTAAGCCTAAGCCCTAGGCCTAAGCGTTATTCTGAGCCTAAGCCTAAGCCTAAGCCCCTAAGCCTAAGCCTAAGCCTAAGCCTAAGCGTAAGCCTAAGCCTAAGCCCCTAAGCCTAAGCCTAAGCCTAAGCCTTAGCCTAAGCCTAAGCCTAAGCCTAGGCCTAAGCCTAAGCCTAAGCCTAGGCCTAAGCCTAAGCCTAAGCCTTAGCCTAAACCTAAGCCTAAGCCTAAGCCTAAGCCTAAGCCTAACCCTAAGCCTAAGCCTAAGCCTAAGCCTAAGCCCTAAGCCTAAGCCTAACCCTAAGCCTAAGCCTAAGCCCCCTAACCCTAAGCCCCTAAGCCTAAGCTTAAGCTTAAGCCTAAGCCTGAGCCTAAGCCTAAGCCTAAGCCTAAGCCTAAGCCTAAGCCTAAGCCTAGGCCTAACCCTAAGCCTCAGCCTAGGCCTAAGCCTAACCCTAAGCCTAAGCCTGAGCCCTAAGCCTAAGCCTAAGCCTAAGCCTTAGCCTAAACCTAAGCCTAACCCTAAGCCTCAGCCTAGGCCTAAGCCTAACCCTAAGCCTAAGCCTGAGCCTAGCCTAAGCCTAAGCCTAAGCCTAAGCCTAAGCCTAAGCCTAAGCCTAAGCCTAAACCTAAGCCTAAGCCTTAGCCTAAGCCTAAGTCTAAGCCTAAGCCTAAGCCTAAGCCTAAGCCTAAGCCTAAGCCTAAGCCTTAGCCTAAGCCTAAGCCTAAACCTAAGCCTAAGCCTAAGCCTAAGCCTTAGCCTAAACCTAAGCCTAAGCCTAAACCTAAGCCTGAGCCTAAGCCTAAGCCTAAGCCTAAGCCTAAGCCTTAGCCTAAGCCTAAGCCTAAGCCTAAACCTAAGCCTAAGCCTAAGCCTAAGCCCCTAATCCTAAGCCTAAGCCTAAGTCTAAGCCTAAGCCTAAGCCTAAGCCTAAGCGTAAGCCCTAAGCCTAAGCCTAAGCCTAACCCTAAGCCTAAGCCTAAGCTTAAGCCTAAGCTTAAGCTTAAGCCTAAGCCTAAGCCTAAGCCTTAGCCTAAGCCTAAGCCTAAACCTAAGCCTAAGCCTAAGCCTAAGCCCCCTAATCCTAAGCCTAAGCCTAAGCCTAAGCCTAAGCGTAAGCCTAAGCCTAGCCCTAAGCCTAGGCCTAAGCCTAGGCCTAAGCGTTATTCTGAGCCTAAGCCTAAGCCTAACCCTAAGCCTAAGCCTAAGCCTGAGCCCTAAGCCTAAGCCTGAGCCCTATGCCTAAGCCTAAGCCTAAGCCTTAGCCTAAACCTGAGCCTAAGCCTAAGCCTAAACCTAAGCCTAAGCCTAAGCCTAAGCCTAAGCCTAAGCCTAAGCCTAAGCCTTAGCCTAAACCTAAGCCTAAGCCTAAGCTTAAGCCTAAGCCCAAGCCTAAGCCTGTTTCTAAGCCTAAGCCTAAGCCTAAGCCTAAGCCTAACCCTAAGCCTAAGCCTAAGCCTAAGCCTAAGCCTATGCCTAAGCCTAAGCCCTAAGCCTAAGCCTAAGCCTAAGCCTAAGCCCCCTAAGCCTGAGCCTAATCCTTAGCCTCAGCCTAAGCCTAAGCCTAAGCCCTAGGTCTAAGCGTTATTCTGAGCCTAAGCCTAAGCCTAAGCCCCCTAAGCCTAAGCCTAAGCCTAAGCCTAAGCCTTAGCCTAAGCCTAAGCCTAAGCCTAAGCCTAAGCCTAAGCCCTAAGCCTAAGCCTAAGCCTAAGCCTAAGCCTAGGCCTAAGCCTAAGTCTAAGCATAAGCCTAAGACTAAGCCTAAGCCTAGGCCTAAGCATTATTCTGAGCCTAAGCCTAAGCATAAGCCTGAGCCCTAAGCCTAAGCCTAAGCCTAAGCCTAAGCCTAAGCCTAAGCCTAAGCCTAAGCCTAAGCCTTAGCCTAAGCCTATGCCTAATCCTAAGCCTAAGCCTAAGCCTAAGCCTAAGCCTTAGCCTAAGCCTAAGCCTAAGCCCTAGCCCTAAGCCTAAGCATGATCCTAAGACTAAGCGTAAGCCTAAGCCTAAGCCTAATCCGAAACCTGAGTCCAAGCCTAACCCCAAGCCTAAGCTTAAGCCGAAGCCTAAGCCTGATCCTAAGCCTGAGCTCGAGCCTAGGCCAAAGCCTAAGGCTAAGCCTCTAAGCGTTATTCTGACCCTGTTTCTAAGCCTAAGCCTAAGCCCTAGGCCTAAGCATTATTCTGAGCCTAAGCCTAAGCATAAGCCTGACCCTAAGCCTAAGCCTAAGCCTAAGCCTAAGCCTAAGCCCTAAGCCTAAGCCTGTTTCTAAGCCTAAGCCTAAGCCTAAGCCTAAGCCTAAGCCTAAGCCTAAGCCCCCTAAGCCTGAGCCTAATCCTTAGCCTGAGCCTAAGCGTAAGCCTAAGCCCCTAATCCTAAGCCTAAGCCCTAGGCCTAAGCGTTATTCTGAGCCTAAGCATAAGCCTAAGCCTAAGCCTAAGCCTAAGCCTAAGTCTAAGCCTAAGCCTAAGCCTAAGCCTAAGCCTAAGCCTAAGCCCTAAGCCTAAGCCTAAGCCTAAGCCTAAGCCTAAGCCCCCTAAGCCTAAGCCTAAGCATAAGCCTAAGCCCCCTAAGCCTAAGCCTAAGCATAAGCCTAAGCCCCCTAAGCCTAAGCCTAAGCCTAAGCCTAAGCCCCCTAAGCCTAAGCCTAAGCCTAAGCCTTAGCCTAAGCCTAAGCCTAAGCCTAAGCCTAATCCTAAGCCTAAGCCCTAGGCCTAAGCGTTATTCTGAGCCTAAGCCTTAGCATAAGCCTAAGCCTAAGCCTAAGCCTAGGCCTAAGCATTATTCTGAGCCTAAGCCTAAGCATAAGCCTGAGCCCTAAGCCTAAGCCTAAGCCTAAGCCTAAGCCCCCTAAGCCTAACCCTAAGCCTAAGCCTAAGCCTAAGCCTTACCTTGAGCCTAAGCCTAAGCCTAAGCCTTAGCCTAAGCCTTAGCCTAAACCTAAGCCTAAGCGTAAGCCTAAGCCCCTAAGCCCAAGCCTAAGCCCAAGCCTAAGCCTAAGCCTGATCCTAAGCCTAAGCCCTAGGCCTAAGCGTTATTCTGAGCCTAAGCCTTAGCATAAGCCTGAGCCCTAAGCCTAAGCCTGAGCCCTAAGCCTAAGCCTAAGCCTAATCCTAAGCCTTAGCCTAAGCCTAAGCCTAAGCCTGTTTCTAAGCCTAAGCCTAAGCCTAAGCCTAAGCCTAAGCCTAAGCCTAAGCCCTAGGCCTAAGCGTTATTCTCAGCCTAAGCCTAAGCCTAAGCCTAAGCCTAAGCCTAAGCCCTAAGCCTAAGCCTAAGCCTAAGCCTAAGCCTAAGCCCCCTAAGCCTGAGCCTAATCCTTAGCCTGAGCCTAAGCGTAAGCCTAGGCCCCTAAGCCTAAGCCTAAGCCTAAGCCCTAGGCCTAAGCGTTATTCTGAGCCTAAGCATGAGCCTAAGCCTAAGCCTAAGCCTAAGCCTAAGTCTAAGCCTAAGCCTAAGCCCTAAGCCTAAGCCTGTTTCTAAGCCTAAGCCTAAGCCTAAGCCTAAGCCTAAGCCTAAGCCTAAGCCCTAAGCCTAAGCCTAAGCCTAACCCTAAGCCTAAGCCTAAGCCCCCTAAGCCTAACCCTAAGCCTAAGCCTAAGCCCCCTAAGCCTAAGCCTAAGCCTAAGCCTAAGCCCCCTAAGCCTAAGCCTAAGCCTTAGCCTAAGCCTAAGCCTAAGCCTAAGCCTAAGCCTAAGCCTAAGCCTAAGCCCCCTAAGCCTAAGCCTAAGCCTGTTTCTAAGCCTATGCCTAAGCCTAAGCCTAAGCCTAGGCCTAAGCCTAAGCCTTAGCCTAAGCCTATGCCTAATCCTAAGCCTAAGCCTAAGCCTAAGCCTAAGCCTTAGCCTAAGCCTAAGCTTAAGCCCTAGCCCTAAGCCTAAGCATGATCCTAAGACTAAGCGTAAGCCTAAGCCTAAGCCTAATCCGAAACCTGAGTCCAAGCCTAACCCCAAGCCTAAGCTTAAGCCGAAGCCTAAGCCTGATCCTAAGCCTGAGCTCGAGCCTAGGCCAAAGCCTAAGGCTAAGCCTCTAAGCGTTATTCTGACCCTGTTTCTAAGCCTAAGCCTTAGATTTAGCCTAAGCGTTATTCTGAGCCTAAGCCTTAGCATAAGCCTGAGCCCTAAGCCTAAGCCTGAGCCCTAAGCCTAAGCCTAAGCCTAAGCCTAAGCCTTAGCCTAAGCCTAAGCCTAAGCCTAAGCCTAAGCCTGCTTCTAAGCCTAAGCCTAAGCCTAAGCCTAAGCCCTAGGCCTAAGCGTTATTCTGAGCCTAAGCCTAAGCCTAAGCCTAAGCCTAAGCCTAAGCCTAAGCCTAAGCCCTAAGCCTAAGCCTAAGCCTAAGCCTAAGCCTAAGCCCCCTAAGCCTGAGCCTAATCCTTAGCCTGAGCCTAAGCGTAAGCCTAAGCCCCTAAGCCTAAGCCTAAGCCTACGCCCTAGGCCTAAGCGTTATTCTGAGCCTAAGCATAAGCCTAAGCCTAAGCCTAAGCCTAAGTCTAAGCCTAAGCCTAAGCCTAAGCCTAAGCCTAAGCCTAAGCCCTAAGCCTAAGCCTAAGCCTAACCCTAAGCCTAAGCCTAAGCCCCCTAAGCCCCCTAAGCCTAAGCCTAAGCCTAAGCCTAAGCCTAAGCCCCCTAAGCCTAAGCCTAAGCCTAAGCCTTAGCCTAAGCCTAAGCCTAAGCCTAAGCCTAAGCCTAAGCCTAAGCCTAAGCCCCCTAAGCCTAAGCCTAAGCCTGTTTCTAAGCCTAAGCCTAAGCCTAAGCCTAAGCCCTAGGCCTAAGCGTTATTCTGAGCCTAAGCCTAAGCCTAAGCGTAAGCCTAAGCCTAAGCCCCTAAGCCTAATCCTAAGCCTAAGCCCTAGGCCTAAGCGTTATTCTGAGCCTAAGCCTTAGCATAAGCCTGAGCCCTAAGCCTAAGCCTGAGCCCTAAGCCTAAGCCTAAGCCTAAGCCTAAGCCTAAGCCTAAGCCTAAGCTTAACCCTAAGCTTAAGCCTAAGCCTAAGCCTAAGCCTAAGCATAAGCCTAAGCCTAGGCCTAAGCCTGGGCCTAAGCCTAGGCCTAAGCCTAAGCCTAAGCCTAAGCCTAAGCCCCCTAACCCTAAGCCTAAGCCCCCTAAGCCTAAGCCTAAGCCTAAGCCCCTTAAGCCTAAGCCTAAGCCTAAGCCCCCTAAGCCTAAGCCTAAGCCTAAGCCTAAGCCTAAGCCTAAGCCTAACCCTAAGCCTAAGCCTAAGCCTTAGCCTTAGCCTAAGCCTAAGCCTAAGCCTAAGCCTAAGCCTAAGCCTAAGCCTAAGCCTAAGCCCTAGGCCTAAGCGTTATTCTGAGCCTAAGCCTTAGCATAAGCGTGAGCCCTAAGCCTAAGCCTGAGCCCTAAGCCTAAGCCTAAGCCTAAGCCTAAGCCTTAGCCTAAGCCTAAGCCTAAGCCTAAGCCTAATCCTAAGCCTAAGCCCTAGGCCTAAGCGTTATTCTGAGCCTAAGCCTTAGCATAAGCCTAAGCCTAAGCCTAAGCCTAGGCCTAAGCATTATTCTGAGCCTAAGCCTAAGCATAAGCCTGAGCCCTAAGCCTAAGCCTAAGCCTAAGCCTAAGCCTAAGCCTAAGCCTAGGCCTAAGCCCCCTAACCCTAAGCCTAAGCCTAAGCCTAAGCCTAAGCCTTGCCTTGAGCCTAAGCCTAAGCCTAAGCCTTAGCCTAAGCCTTAGCCTAAACCTAAGCCTAAGCGTAAGCCTAAGCCCCTAAGCCTAAGCCTAAGCCTAAGCCTAAGCCTAAGCCTAATCCTAAGCCTAAGCCCTAGGCCTAAGCGTTATTCTGAGCCTAAGCCTTAGCATAAGCCTGAGCCCTAAGCCTAAGCCTGAGCCTAAGCCTAAGCCTAAGCCTAAGCCTAAGCCTTAGCCTAAGCCTAAGCCTAAGCCTGTTTCTAAGCCTAAGCCTAAGCCTAAGCCTAAGCCCTAGGCCTAAGCGTTATTCTGAGCCTAAGCCTAAGCCTAAGCCTAAGCCTAAGCCTAAGCCTAAGCCCTAAGCCTAAGCCTAAGCCTAAGCCTAAGCCTAAGCCCCCTAAGCCTGAGCCTAATCCTTAGCCTGAGCCTAAGCGTAAGCCTAGGCCTCTAAGCCTAAGCCTAAGCCTAAGCCCTAGGCCTAAGCGTTATTCTGAGCCTAAGCATAAGCCTAAGCCTAAGCCTAAGCCTAAGCCTAAGTCTAAGCCTAAGCCTAAGCCTAAGCCTAAGCCTAAGCCTAAACCTAGGCCTAAGCCTAAGCCTAAGCCTAAGCGTAAGCCTAAGCCTAAGCCCCTAAGCCTAATCCTAAGCCTAAGCCCTAGGCCTAAGCGTTATTCTGAGCCTAAGCCTTAGCATAAGCCTGAGCCCTAAGCCTAAGCCTGAGCCTAAGCCTAATCCTAAGCCTAAGCCTTAGCCAAAACCTAAGCCTAAGCCTAAGCCTCAGCCTAGGCCTAAGCCTAACCCTAAGCCTAAGCCTGAGCCTTAGCCTAAGCCTAAGCCTAAACCTAAGCCTAAGCCTAAGCCTAAGCCTTAGCCTAAGCCTAAGTCTAAGCCTAAGCCTAAGCCTAAGCCTAAGCCCCCTAAGCCTAAGCCTAAGCCTAAGCCTAAGCCCCCTAAGCCTAAGCCTTAGCCTAAGCCTAAGCCTAAGCCTAAGCCTAAGCCTAAGCCTAAGCCTAAGTCTAAGCCTAGGCCTAAGCCTAAGCCTAAGCCTAAGCGTAAGCCTAAGCCTAAGCCCCTAAGCCTAATCCTAAGCCTAAGCCCTAGGCCTAAGCGTTATTCTGAGCCTAAGCCTTAGCATAAGCCTGAGCCCTAAGCCTAAGCCTAAGCCTGAGCCCTAAGCCTGAACCCTTAGCCTAAGCCTACCCCTAAACCTAAGCCTAAGCCTAAGCCTAAGCCTTAGCCTGAGCCAAAGGCTAAACCTAAGCCTAAGCCTAAGCCTTAGCCTAAGCCTAAGCCTAAACCTAAGCCTAAGCGTAAGCCTAAGCCCCTATGCCTAAGCCTAAGCCTAAGCCCTAGGCCTAAGCGTTATTCTGAGCCTAAGCCTTAGCATAAGCCTGAGCCCTAAGCCTAAGCCTGAGCCCTAAGCTTAAGCCTAAGCCTAAGCCTAAGCCTAAGCCTAAGCCTAAGCTTACGCCTAAGCCTAAGCCTGATCCTAAGCCTGAGCTCGAGCCCAGGCCTAAGCTTAAGGCTAAGCCTCTAAGCGTTATTCTGAGCCTGTTTCTAAGCCTAAGCCTAAGCCTAAGCCTAAACCTAAGCATAAGCCTAAGCCTAAGCCTAAGCCTAAGCCTAAACCTGAGCCTAAGGCTAAGCCTAAGCCTAAGCCTAGGCCTAAGCCTAAGCCTTAGCCTAAGCCTATGCCTAATCCTAAGCCTAAGCCTAAGCCTAAGCCTAAGCCTTAGCCTAAGCCTAAGCTTAAGCCCTAGCCCTAAGCCTAAGCATGATCCTAACACTAAGCGTAAGCCTAAGCCTAAGCCTAATCCGAAACCTGAGTCCAAGCCTAACCCCAAGCCTAAGCTTAAGCCGAAGCCTAAGCCTGATCCTAAGCCTGAGCTCGAGCCTAGGCCAAAGCCTAAGGCTAAGCCTCTAAGCGTTATTCTGACCCTGTTTCTAAGCCTAAGCCTAAGCCCTAGGCCTAAGCATTATTCTGAGCCTAAGCCTAAGCATAAGCCTGATCCCTAAGCCTAAGCCTAAGCCTAAGCCTAAGCCTAAGCCTAAGCCTAAGCCCCCTAAGCCTAAGCCTAAGCCTAAGCCTAAGCCTAAGCCTAAGCCTAAGCCTAAGCCTAAGCCTAAGCCTAAGCCTAAGCCTTAGCCTTAGCCTAAGCCTAAGCCTAAGCCTAAGCCTAAGCCTAAGCCTAAGCCTAAGCCCTAGGCCTAAGCGTTATTCTGAGCCTAAGCCTTAGCGTAAGCGTGAGCCCTAAGCCTAAGCCTGAGCCCTAAGCCTAAGCCTAAGCCTAAGCCTAAGCCTAAGCCTAAGCCTAAGCCTGTTTCTAAGCGTAAGCCTAAGCCTAAGCCTAAGCCTAAGCCTAAGCCTAAGCCTGAGCCCTAAGCCTAAGCCTAAGCCTAAGCCTAAGCCCCCTAAGCCTGAGCCTAATCCTTAGCCTCAGCCTAAGCGTAAGCCTAAGCCCCTAAGCCTAATCCTAAGCCTAAGCCCTAGGCCTAAGCGTTATTCTGAGCCTAAGCCTTAGCATAAGCCTAAGCCTAAACCTAAGCCTAGGCCTAAGCATTATTCTGAGCCTAAGCCTAAGCATAAGCCTGAGCCCTAAGCCTAAGCCTAAGCCTAAGCGTAAGCCTAAGCCTAAGCCCCCTAAGCCTAAGCCTAAGCCTAAGCCTAAGCCTAAGCCTTACCTTGAGCCTAAGCCTAAGCCTAAGCCTAAGCCTAAGCCTAAGCCTAAGCCTAAGCCTAATCCTAAGCCTAAGCCCTAGGCCTAAGCGTTATTATGAGCCTAAGCCTTAGCATAAGCCTGAGCCCTAAGCCTAAGCCTGAGCCCTAAGCCTAAGCCTAAGCCTAAGCCTAAGCCTTAGCCTAAGCCTAGGCCTAAGCCTGTTTCTAAGCCTAAGCCTAAGCCTAAGCCTAAGCCTAAGCCCTAGGCCTAAGCGTTATTCTGAGCCTAAGCCTAAGCCTAAGCCTAAGCCTAAGCCTAAGCCTAAGCCTAAGCCTAAGCCTAAGCCTAAGCCTAAGCCTAAGCCCCCTAAGCCTGAGCCTAATCCTTAGCCTGAGCCTAAGCGTAAGCCTAGGCCCCTAAGCCTAAGCCTAAGCCTAAGCCCTAGGCCTAAGCGTTATTCTGAGCCTAAGCATAAGCCTAAGCCTAAGCCTAAGCCTAAGCCTAAGTCTAAGCCTAAGCCTAAGCCTAAGCCTAAGCCTAAGCCTAAACCTAGGCCTAAGCCTAAGCCTAAGCCTAAGCGTAAGCCTAAGCCTAAGCCCCTAAGCCTAATCCTAAGCCTAAGCCCTATTCCTAAGCGTTATTCTGAGCCTAAGCCTTAGCATAAGCCTGAGCCCTAAGCCTAAGCCTGAGCCCTAAGCCTAATCCTAAGCCTAAGCCTTAGCCAAAACCTAAGCCTAAGCCTAAGCCTCAGCCTAGGCCTAAGCCTAACCCTAAGCCTAAGCCTGAGCCTTAGCCTAAGCCTAAGCCTAAACCTAAGCCTAAGCCTAAGCCTAAGCCTTAGCCTAAGCCTAAGTCTAAGCCTAAGCCTAAGCCTAAGCCTAAGCCCCCTAAGCCTAAGCCTAAGCCTAAGCCTAAGCCCCCTAAGCCTAAGCCTTAGCCTAAGCCTAAGCCTAAGCCTAAGCCTAAGCCTAAGCCTAAGCCTAAGTCTAAGCCTAGGCCTAAGCCTAAGCCTAAGCCTAAGCGTAAGCCTAAGTCTAAGCCCCTAAGCCTAATCCTAAGCCTAAGCCCTAGGCCTAAGCGTTATTCTGAGCCTAAGCCTTAGCATAAGCCTGAGCCCTAAGCCTAAGCCTGAGCCCTAAGCCTGAACCCTTAGCCTAAGCCTAAGCCTAAACCTAAGCCTAAGCCTAAGCCTAAGCCTTAGCCTGAGCCAAAGGCTAAACCTAAGCCTAAGCCTAAGCCTTAGCCTAAGCCTAAGCCTAAACCTAAGCCTAAGCGTAAGCCTAAGCCCCTAAGCCTAAGCCTAAGCCTAAGCCCTAGGCCTAAGCGTTATTCTGAGCCTAAGCCTTAGCATAAGCCTGAGCCCTAAGCCTAAGCCTGAGCCCTAAGCTTAAGCCTAAGCCTAAGCCTAAGCCTTAGCCTGAGCCAAAGGCTAAACCTAAGCCTAAGCCTAAGCCTAAGCCTAAGCCTAAGCCTAAGCCTAAGCCTAAGCATAAGCCTGAGCCCTAAGCCTAAGCCTAAGCCTAAGCCTAAGCCTAAGCCTAAGCCTAAGCCTAAGCCCCCTAAGCCTAAGCCTAAGCCTAAGCCTAAGCCTAAGCCTTGCCTTGAGCCTAAGCCTAAGCCTAAGCCTTAGCCTAAGCCTTAGCCTAAACCTAAGCCTAAGCGTAAGCCTAAGCCCCTAAGCCTAAGCCTAAGCCTAAGCCTAAGCCTAAGCCTAATCCTAAGCCTAAGCCCTAGGCCTAAGCGTTATTCTGAGCCTAAGCCTTAGCATAAGCCTGAGCCCTAAGCCTAAGCCTGAGCCCTAAGCCTAAGCCTAAGCCTAAGCCTAAGCCTTAGCCTAAGCCTAGGCCTAAGCCTGTTTCTAAGCCTAAGCCTAAGCCTAAGCCTAAGCCTAAGCCCTAGGCCTAAGCGTTATTCTGAGCCTAAGCCTAAGCCTAAGCCTAAGCCTAAGCCTAAGCCTAAGCCCTAAGCCTAAGCCTAAGCCTAAGCCTAAGCCTAAGCCCCCTAAGCCTGAGCCTAATCCTTAGCCTGAGCCTAAGCGTAAGCCTAGGCCCCTAAGCCTAAGCCTAAGCCTAAGCCCTAATCCTAAGCGTTATTCTGAGCCTAAGCATAAGCCTAAGCCTAAGCCTAAGCCTAAGCCTAAGTCTAAGCCTAAGCCTAAGCCTAAGCCTAAGCCTAAGCCTAAACCTAGGCCTAAGCCTAAGCGTAAGCCTAAGCCTAAGCCCCTAAGCCTAATCCTAAGCCTAAGCCCTAGGCCTAAGCGTTATTCTGAGCCTAAGCCTTAGCATAAGCCTGAGCCCTAAGCCTAAGCCTGAGCCCTAAGCCTAATCCTAAGCCTAAGCCTTAGCCAAAACCTAAGCCTAAGCCTAAGCCTCAGCCTAGGCCTAAGCCTAACCCTAAGCCTAAGCCTGAGCCTTAGCCTAAGCCTAAGCCTAAACCTAAGCCTAAGCCTAAGCCTAAGCCTAAGCCTTAGCCTAAGCCTAAGTCTAAGCCTAAGCCTAAGCCTAAGCCTAAGCCCCCTAAGCCTAAGCCTAAGCCTAAGCCTAAGCCCCCTAAGCCTAAGCCTTAGCCTAAGCCTAAGCCTAAGCCTAAGCCTAAGCCTAAGCCTAAGCCTAAGTCTAAGCCTAGGCCTAAGCCTAAGCCTAAGCTTAAGCGTAAGCCTAAGCCTAAGCCCCTAAGCCTAATCCTAAGCCTAAGCCCTAGGCCTAAGCGTTATTCTGAGCCTAAGCCTTAGCATAAGCCTGAGCCCTAAGCCTAAGCCTGAGCCCTAAGCCTGAACCCTTAGCCTAAGCTTAAGCCTAAACCTAAGCCTAAGCCTAAGCCTAAGCCTTAGCCTGAGCCAAAGGCTAAACCTAAGCCTAAGCCTAAGCCTTAGCCTAAGCCTAAGCCTAAACCTAAGCCTAAGCGTAAGCCTAAGCCCCTAAGCCTAAGCCTAAGCCTAAGCCCTAGGCCTAAGCGTTATTCTGAGCCTAAGCCTTAGCATAAGCCTGAGCCCTAAGCCTAAGCCTGAGCCCTAAGCTTAAGCCTAAGCCTAAGCCTAAGCCTAAGCCTAAGCCTTAGCCTGAGCCAAAGGCTAAACCTAAGCCTAAGCCTAAGCCTAAGCCTAAGCCTAAGCCTA
This sequence comes from Baylisascaris procyonis, assembly GCA_037389465.1. Taxonomy (NCBI): domain Eukaryota; kingdom Metazoa; phylum Nematoda; class Chromadorea; order Rhabditida; family Ascarididae; genus Baylisascaris; species Baylisascaris procyonis. The sequence goes on from JAZARR010000230.1 coordinate 84,979, forward strand.
AGCATAAGCCTGAGCCCTAAGCCTAAGCCTAAGCCTAAGCCTAAGCCTAAGCCTAAGCCTAAGCCTAAGCCCCCTAAGCCTAAGCCTAAGCCTAAGCCTAAGCCTAAGCCTTGCCTTGAGCCTAAGCCTAAGCCTAAGCCTTAGCCTAAGCCTTAGCCTAAACCTAAGCCTAAGCGTAAGCCTAAGCCCCTAAGCCTAAGCCTAAGCCTAAGCCTAAGCCTAAGCCTAATCCTAAGCCTAAGCCCTAGGCCTAAGCGTTATTCTGAGCCTAAGCCTTAGCATAAGCCTGAGCCCTAAGCCTAAGCCTGAGCCCTAAGCCTAAGCCTAAGCCTAAGCCTAAGCCTTAGCCTAAGCCTAAGCCTAAGCCTGTTTCTAAGCCTAAGCCTAAGCCTAAGCCTAAGCCTAAGCCCTAGGCCTAAGCGTTATTCTGAGCCTAAGCCTAAGCCTAAGCCTAAGCCTAAGCCTAAGCCCTAAGCCTAAGCCTAAGCCTAAGCCTAAGCCCCCTAAGCCTGAGCCTAATCCTTAGCCTGAGCCTAAGCGTAAGCCTAGGCCCCTAAGCCTAAGCCTAAGCCTAAGCCCTAGGCCTAAGCGTTATTCTGAGCCTAAGCATAAGCCTAAGCCTAAGCCTAAGCCTAAGCCTAAGTCTAAGCCTAAGCCTAAGCCTAAGCCTAAGCCTAAGCCTAAACCTAGGCCTAAGCCTAAGCCTAAGCCTAAGCGTAAGCCTAAGCCTAAGCCCCTAAGCCTAATCCTAAGCCTAAGCCCTAGGCCTAAGCGTTATTCTGAGCCTGAGCCTTAGCATAAGCCTGAGCCCTAAGCCTAAGCCTGAGCCCTAAGCCTAATCCTAAGCCTTAGCCTTAGCCAAAACCTAAGCCTAAGCCTAAGCCTCAGCCTAGGCCTAAGCCTAACCCTAAGCCTAAGCCTGAGCCTTAGCCTAAGCCTAAGCCTAAACCTAAGCCTAAGCCTAAGCCTAAGCCTTAGCCTAAGCCTAAGTCTAAGCCTAAGCCTAAGCCTAAGCCTAAGCCCCCTAAGCCTAAGCCTAAGCCTAAGCCTAAGCCCCCTAAGCCTAAGCCTTAGCCTAAGCCTAAGCCTAAGCCTAAGCCTAAGCCTAAGCCTAAGCCTAAGTCTAAGCCTAGGCCTAAGCCTAAGCCTAAGCCTAAGCGTAAGCCTAAGCCTAAGCCCCTAAGCCTAATCCTAAGCCTAAGCCCTAGGCCTAAGCGTTATTCTGAGCCTAAGCCTTAGCATAAGCCTGAGCCCTAAGCCTAAGCCTGAGCCCTAAGCCTGAACCCTTAGCCTAAGCCTACCCCTAAACCTAAGCCTAAGCCTAAGCCTAAGCCTTAGCCTGAGCCAAAGGCTAAACCTAAGCCTAAGCCTAAGCCTTAGCCTAAGCCTAAGCCTAAACCTAAGCCTAAGCGTAAGCCTAAGCCCCTATGCCTAAGCCTAAGCCTAAGCCCTAGGCCTAAGCGTTATTCTGAGCCTAAGCCTTAGCATAAGCCTGAGCCCTAAGCCTAAGCCTGAGCCCTAAGCTTAAGCCTAAGCCTAAGCCTAAGCCTAAGCCTAAGCCTAAGCTTACGCCTAAGCCTAAGCCTGATCCTAAGCCTGAGCTCGAGCCCAGGCCTAAGCTTAAGGCTAAGCCTCTAAGCGTTATTCTGAGCCTGTTTCTAAGCCTAAGCCTAAGCCTAAGCCTAAACCTAAGCATAAGCCTAAGCCTAAGCCTAAGCCTAAGCCTAAACCTGAGCCTAAGGCTAAGCCTAAGCCTAAGCCTAGGCCTAAGCCTAAGCCTTAGCCTAAGCCTATGCCTAATCCTAAGCCTAAGCCTAAGCCTAAGCCTAAGCCTTAGCCTAAGCCTAAGCTTAAGCCCTAACCCTAAGCCTAAGCATGATCCTAACACTAAGCGTAAGCCTAAGCCTAAGCCTAATCCGAAACCTGAGTCCAAGCCTAACACCAAGCCTAAGCTTAAGCCGAAGCCTAAGCCTGATCCTAAGCCTGAGCTCGAGCCTAGGCCAAAGCCTAAGGCTAAGCCTCTAAGCGTTATTCTGACCCTGTTTCTAAGCCTAAGCCTAAGCCCTAGGCCTAAGCATTATTCTGAGCCTAAGCCTAAGCATAAGCCTGATCCCTAAGCCTAAGCCTAAGCCTAAGCCTAAGCCTAAGCCTAAGCCTAAGCCTAAGCCTAAGCCCTAAGCCTAAGCCTAAGCCTAGGCCTAAACCTAAGCCTAAGCCTAAGCCTAAGCCTAAGCCTAAGCTTAAGCCTTAGCCTAAGCCTAAGCCTAAGCCTAAGCCTAAGCCTTAGCCTTAGCCTAAGCGTTATTCTGAGCCTAAGCCTTAGCATAAGCCTGAGCCCTAAGCCTAAGCCTGAGCCCTAAGCCTAAGCCTAAGCCTAAGCCTAAGCCTTAGCCTAAGCCTAAGCCTAAGCCTAAGCCTAAGCCTGTTTCTAAGCCTAAGCCTAAGCCTAAGCCTAAGCCCTAGGCCTAAGCGTTATTCTGAGCCTAAGCCTAAGCCTAAGCCTAAGCCTAAGCCTAAGCCTAAGCCTAAGCCTAAGCCCTAAGCCTAAGCCTAAGCCTAAGCCCCCTAAGCCTGAGCCTAATCCTTAGCCTGAGCCTAAGCGTAAGCCTAAGCCCCTAAGCCTAAGCCTAAGCCTAAGCCCTAGGCCTAAGCGTTATTCTGAGCCTAAGCATAAGCCTAAGCCTAAGCCTAAGCCTAAGCCTAAGTCTAAGCCTAAGCCTAAGCCTAAGCCTAAGCCTAAGCCCTAAGCCTAAGCCTAAGCCTAACCCTAACCCTAAGCCTAAGCCCCCTAAGCCTAAGCCTAAGCCTAAGCCTAAGCCCCCTAAGCCTAAGCCTAAGCCTAAGCCTAAGCCCCCTAAGCCTAAGCCTAAGCCTAAGCCTTAGCCTAAGCCTAAGGCTAAGCCTAAGCCTAAGCCCCCTAAGCCTAAGCCTAAGCCTGTTTCTAAGCCTAAGCCTAAGCCTAAGCCTAAGCCCTAGGCCTAAGCGTTATTCTGAGCCTAAGCCTAAGCCTAAGCCTAAGCCTAAGCCTAAGCCTAAGCCTAAGCCTAAGCCCCTAAGCCTAATCCTAAGCCTAAGCCCTAGGCCTAAGCGTTGTTCTGAGCCTAAGCCTTAGCATAAGCCTGAGCCCTAAGCCTAAGCCTGAGCCCTAAGCCTAAGCCTAAGCCTAAGCCTAAGCCTAAACCTAAGCCTAAGCCTAAGCTTAAGCCTAAGCCTAAGCCTAAGCCTAAGCCTAAGCCTAAGCCTAAGCCCCCTAAGCCTAAGCCTAAGCCCCCTAAGCCTAAGCCTAAGCCTAAGCCCCTTAAGCCTAAGCCTAAGCCTAAGCCCCTAAGCCTAAGCCTAAGCCTAAGCCTAAGCCTAAGCCTAAGCCTAAGCCTAAGCCTAAGCCTAAGCCTAAGCCTAAGCCTAAGCCTTAGCCTTAGCCTAAGCCTAAGCCTAAGCCTAAGCCTAAGCCTAAGCCTAAGCCTAAGCCCTAGGCCTAAGCGTTATTCTGAGCCTAAGCCTTAGCATAAGCGTGAGCCCTAAGCCTAAGCCTGAGCCCTAAGCCTAAGCCTAAGCCTAAGCCTAAGCCTAAGCCTAAGCCTGTTTCTAAGCGTAAGCCTAAGCCTAAGCCTAAGCCTAAGCCTAAGCCTAAGCCTAAGCCTGAGCCCTAAGCCTAAGCCTTAGCCTAAGCCTAAGCCCCCTAAGCCTGAGCCTAATCCTTAGCCTCAGCCTAAGCGTAAGCCTAAGCCCCTAAGCCTAAGCCTAAGCCTAAGCCCTAGGCCTAAGCGTTATTCTGAGCCTAAGCCTAAGCCTAAGACCCCTAAGCCTAAGCCTAAGCCTAAGCCTAAGCGTAAGCCTAAGCCTAAGCCCCTAAGCCTAATCCTAAGCCTAAGCCTTAGTCTAAGCCTAAGCCTAAGCCTAAGCCTAGGCCTAAGCCTAAGCCTAAGCCTAAGCCTAAGCCTAACCCTAAGCCTAAGCCTAAGCCTAAGCCTAAGTATAAGCCCTAAGCCTAAGCCTAAGCCTAAGCATAAGCCTAAGCCTAAGCCTAAGCCTAAGCCTAAGTCTAAGCCTAAGCCTAAGCCTAAGCCTAAGCCTAAGCCCTAAGCCTAAGCCTAAGCCTAACCCTAACCCTAAGCCTAAGCCCCCTAAGCCTAAGCCTAAGCCTAAGCCTAAGCCCCCTAAGCCTAAGCCTAAGCCTAAGCCTAAGCCCCCTAAGCCTAAGCCTAAGCCTAAGCCTTAGCCTAAGCCTAAGGCTAAGCCTAAGCCTAAGCCCCCTAAGCCTAAGCCTAAGCCTGTTTCTAAGCCTAAGCCTAAGCCTAAGCCTAAGCCCTAGGCCTAAGCGTTATTCTGAGCCTAAGCCTAAGCCTAAGCCTAAGCCTAAGCCTAAGCCTAAGCCTAAGCCTAAGCCCCTAAGCCTAATCCTAAGCCTAAGCCCTAGGCCTAAGCGTTGTTCTGAGCCTAAGCCTTAGCATAAGCCTGAGCCCTAAGCCTAAGCCTGAGCCCTAACCCTAAGCCTAAGCCTAAGCCTAAGCCTAAACCTAAGCCTAAGCCTAAGCTTAAGCCTAAGCCTAAGCCTAAGCCTAAGCCTAAGCCTAAGCCTAAGCCCCCTAAGCCTAAGCCTAAGCCCCCTAAGCCTAAGCCTAAGCCTAAGCCCCTTAAGCCTAAGCCTAAGCCTAAGCCCCCTAAGCCTAAGCCTAAGCCTAAGCCTAAGCCTAAGCCTAAGCCTAAGCCTAAGCCTAAGCCCCCTAAGCCTAAGCCTAAGCCTAAGCCTAAGCCTAAGCCTTGCCTTGAGCCTAAGCCTAAGCCTAAGCCTTAGCCTAAGCCTTAGCCTAAACCTAAGCCTAAGCGTAAGCCTAAGCCCCTAAGCCTAAGCCTAAGCCTAAGCCTAAGCCTAAGCCTAATCCTAAGCCTAAGCCCTAGGCCTAAGCGTTATTCTGAGCCTAAGCCTTAGCATAAGCCTGAGCCCTAAGCCTAAGCCTGAGCCCTAAGCCTAAGCCTAAGCCTAAGCCTAAGCCTTAGCCTAAGCCTAAGCCTAAGCCTGTTTCTAAGCCTAAGCCTAAGCCTAAGCCTAAGCCTAAGCCCTAGGCCTAAGCGTTATTCTGAGCCTAAGCCTAAGCCTAAGCCTAAGCCTAAGCCTAAGCCCTAAGCCTAAGCCTAAGCCTAAGCCTAAGCCCCTAAGCCTGAGCCTAATCCTTAGCCTGAGCCTAAGCGTAAGCCTAGGCCCCTAAGCCTAAGCCTAAGCCTAAGCCCTAGGCCTAAGCGTTATTCTGAGCCTAAGCATAAGCCTAAGCCTAAGCCTAAGCCTAAGCCTAAGTCTAAGCCTAAGCCTAAGCCTAAGCCTAAGCCTAAGCCTAAACCTAGGCCTAAGCCTAAGCCTAAGCCTAAGCGTAAGCCTAAGCCTAAGCCCCTAAGCCTAATCCTAAGCCTAAGCCCTAGGCCTAAGCGTTATTCTGAGCCTGAGCCTTAGCATAAGCCTGAGCCCTAAGCCTAAGCCTGAGCCCTAAGCCTAATCCTAAGCCTTAGCCTTAGCCAAAACCTAAGCCTAAGCCTAAGCCTCAGCCTAGGCCTAAGCCTAACCCTAAGCCTAAGCCTGAGCCTTAGCCTAAGCCTAAGCCTAAACCTAAGCCTAAGCCTAAGCCTAAGCCTTAGCCTAAGCCTAAGTCTAAGCCTAAGCCTAAGCCTAAGCCTAAGCCCCCTAAGCCTAAGCCTAAGCCTAAGCCTAAGCCCCCTAAGCCTAAGCCTTAGCCTAAGCCTAAGCCTAAGCCTAAGCCTAAGCCTAAGCCTAAGCCTAAGTCTAAGCCTAGGCCTAAGCCTAAGCCTAAGCCTAAGCGTAAGCCTAAGCCTAAGCCCCTAAGCCTAATCCTAAGCCTAAGCCCTAGGCCTAAGCGTTATTCTGAGCCTAAGCCTTAGCATAAGCCTGAGCCCTAAGCCTAAGCCTGAGCCCTAAGCCTGAACCCTTAGCCTAAGCCTACCCCTAAACCTAAGCCTAAGCCTAAGCCTAAGCCTTAGCCTGAGCCAAAGGCTAAACCTAAGCCTAAGCCTAAGCCTTAGCCTAAGCCTAAGCCTAAACCTAAGCCTAAGCGTAAGCCTAAGCCCCTATGCCTAAGCCTAAGCCTAAGCCCTAGGCCTAAGCGTTATTCTGAGCCTAAGCCTTAGCATAAGCCTGAGCCCTAAGCCTAAGCCTGAGCCCTAAGCTTAAGCCTAAGCCTAAGCCTAAGCCTAAGCCTAAGCCTAAGCTTACGCCTAAGCCTAAGCCTGATCCTAAGCCTGAGCTCGAGCCCAGGCCTAAGCTTAAGGCTAAGCCTCTAAGCGTTATTCTGAGCCTGTTTCTAAGCCTAAGCCTAAGCCTAAGCCTAAACCTAAGCATAAGCCTAAGCCTAAGCCTAAGCCTAAGCCTAAACCTGAGCCTAAGGCTAAGCCTAAGCCTAAGCCTAGGCCTAAGCCTAAGCCTTAGCCTAAGCCTATGCCTAATCCTAAGCCTAAGCCTAAGCCTAAGCCTAAGCCTTAGCCTAAGCCTAAGCTTAAGCCCTAACCCTAAGCCTAAGCATGATCCTAACACTAAGCGTAAGCCTAAGCCTAAGCCTAATCCGAAACCTGAGTCCAAGCCTAACACCAAGCCTAAGCTTAAGCCGAAGCCTAAGCCTGATCCTAAGCCTGAGCTCGAGCCTAGGCCAAAGCCTAAGGCTAAGCCTCTAAGCGTTATTCTGACCCTGTTTCTAAGCCTAAGCCTAAGCCCTAGGCCTAAGCATTATTCTGAGCCTAAGCCTAAGCATAAGCCTGATCCCTAAGCCTAAGCCTAAGCCTAAGCCTAAGCCTAAACCTAAGCCTAAGCCTAAGCCTAAGCCTAAGCCTAAGCTTAAGCCTTAGCCTAAGCCTAAGCCTAAGCCTAAGCCTAAGCCTTAGCCTTAGCCTAAGCGTTATTCTGAGCCTAAGCCTTAGCATAAGCCTGAGCCCTAAGCCTAAGCCTGAGCCCTAAGCCTAAGCCTAAGCCTAAGCCTAAGCCTTAGCCTAAGCCTAAGCCTAAGCCTAAGCCTAAGCCTGTTTCTAAGCCTAAGCCTAAGCCTAAGCCTAAGCCCTAGGCCTAAGCGTTATTCTGAGCCTAAGCCTAAGCCTAAGCCTAAGCCTAAGCCTAAGCCTAAGCCTAAGCCTAAGCCCTAAGCCTAAGCCTAAGCCTAAGCCCCCTAAGCCTGAGCCTAATCCTTAGCCTGAGCCTAAGCGTAAGCCTAAGCCCCTAAGCCTAAGCCTAAGCCTAAGCCCTAGGCCTAAGCGTTATTCTGAGCCTAAGCATAAGCCTAAGCCTAAGCCTAAGCCTAAGCCTAAGTCTAAGCCTAAGCCTAAGCCTAAGCCTAAGCCTAAGCCCTAAGCCTAAGCCTAAGCCTAACCCTAACCCTAAGCCTAAGCCCCCTAAGCCTAAGCCTAAGCCTAAGCCTAAGCCCCCTAAGCCTAAGCCTAAGCCTAAGCCTAAGCCCCCTAAGCCTAAGCCTAAGCCTAAGCCTTAGCCTAAGCCTAAGGCTAAGCCTAAGCCTAAGCCCCCTAAGCCTAAGCCTAAGCCTGTTTCTAAGCCTAAGCCTAAGCCTAAGCCTAAGCCCTAGGCCTAAGCGTTATTCTGAGCCTAAGCCTAAGCCTAAGCCTAAGCCTAAGCCTAAGCCTAAGCCTAAGCCTAAGCCCCTAAGCCTAATCCTAAGCCTAAGCCCTAGGCCTAAGCGTTGTTCTGAGCCTAAGCCTTAGCATAAGCCTGAGCCCTAAGCCTAAGCCTGAGCCCTAAGCCTAAGCCTAAGCCTAAGCCTAAGCCTAAACCTAAGCCTAAGCCTAAGCTTAAGCCTAAGCCTAAGCCTAAGCCTAAGCCTAAGCCTAAGCCTAAGCCCCCTAAGCCTAAGCCTAAGCCCCTAAGCCTAAGCCTAAGCCTAAGCCCCTTAAGCCTAAGCCTAAGCCTAAGCCCCTAAGCCTAAGCCTAAGCCTAAGCCTAAGCCTAAGCCTAAGCCTAAGCCTAAGCCTAAGCCTAAGCCTAAGCCTAAGCCTAAGCCTTAGCCTTAGCCTAAGCCTAAGCCTAAGCCTAAGCCTAAGCCTAAGCCTAAGCCTAAGCCCTAGGCCTAAGCGTTATTCTGAGCCTAAGCCTTAGCATAAGCGTGAGCCCTAAGCCTAAGCCTGAGCCCTAAGCCTAAGCCTAAGCCTAAGCCTAAGCCTAAGCCTAAGCCTGTTTCTAAGCGTAAGCCTAAGCCTAAGCCTAAGCCTAAGCCTAAGCCTAAGCCTAAGCCTGAGCCCTAAGCCTAAGCCTTAGCCTAAGCCTAAGCCCCCTAAGCCTGAGCCTAATCCTTAGCCTCAGCCTAAGCGTAAGCCTAAGCCCCTAAGCCTAAGCCTAAGCCTAAGCCCTAGGCCTAAGCGTTATTCTGAGCCTAAGCCTAAGCCTAAGACCCCTAAGCCTAAGCCTAAGCCTAAGCCTAAGCGTAAGCCTAAGCCTAAGCCCCTAAGCCTAATCCTAAGCCTAAGCCTTAGTCTAAGCCTAAGCCTAAGCCTAAGCCTAGGCCTAAGCCTAAGCCTAAGCCTAAGCCTAAGCCTAAGCCTAACCCTAAGCCTAAGCCTAAGCCTAAGCCTAAGTATAAGCCCTAAGCCTAAGCCTAAGCCTAAGCATAAGCCTAAGCCTAAGCCTAAGCCTAAGCCTAAGTCTAAGCCTAAGCCTAAGCCTAAGCCTAAGCCTAAGCCCTAAGCCTAAGCCTAAGCCTAACCCTAACCCTAAGCCTAAGCCCCCTAAGCCTAAGCCTAAGCCTAAGCCTAAGCCCCCTAAGCCTAAGCCTAAGCCTAAGCCTAAGCCCCCTAAGCCTAAGCCTAAGCCTAAGCCTTAGCCTAAGCCTAAGGCTAAGCCTAAGCCTAAGCCCCCTAAGCCTAAGCCTAAGCCTGTTTCTAAGCCTAAGCCTAAGCCTAAGCCTAAGCCCTAGGCCTAAGCGTTATTCTGAGCCTAAGCCTAAGCCTAAGCCTAAGCCTAAGCCTAAGCCTAAGCCTAAGCCTAAGCCCCTAAGCCTAATCCTAAGCCTAAGCCCTAGGCCTAAGCGTTGTTCTGAGCCTAAGCCTTAGCATAAGCCTGAGCCCTAAGCCTAAGCCTGAGCCCTAAGCCTAAGCCTAAGCCTAAGCCTAAGCCTAAACCTAAGCCTAAGCCTAAGCTTAAGCCTAAGCCTAAGCCTAAGCCTAAGCCTAAGCCTAAGCCTAAGCCCCCTAAGCCTAAGCCTAAGCCCCCTAAGCCTAAGCCTAAGCCTAAGCCCCTTAAGCCTAAGCCTAAGCCTAAGCCCCCTAAGCCTAAGCCTAAGCCTAAGCCTAAGCCTAAGCCTAAGCCTAAGCCTAAGCCTAAGCCTAAGCCTAAGCCTAAGCCTAAGCCTTAGCCTTAGCCTAAGCCTAAGCCTAAGCCTAAGCCTAAGCCTAAGCCTAAGCCTAAGCCCTAGGCCTAAGCGTTATTCTGAGCCTAAGCCTTAGCATAAGCGTGAGCCCTAAGCCTAAGCCTGAGCCCTAAGCCTAAGCCTAAGCCTAAGCCTAAGCCTAAGCCTAAGCCTGTTTCTAAGCGTAAGCCTAAGCCTAAGCCTAAGCCTAAGCCTAAGCCTAAGCCTAAGCCTGAGCCCTAAGCCTAAGCCTTAGCCTAAGCCTAAGCCCCCTAAGCCTGAGCCTAATCCTTAGCCTCAGCCTAAGCGTAAGCCTAAGCCCCTAAGCCTAAGCCTAAGCCTAAGCCCTAGGCCTAAGCGTTATTCTGAGCCTAAGCCTAAGCCTAAGACCCCTAAGCCTAAGCCTAAGCCTAAGCCTAAGCGTAAGCCTAAGCCTAAGCCCCTAAGCCTAATCCTAAGCCTAAGCCTTAGTCTAAGCCTAAGCCTAAGCCTAAGCCTAGGCCTAAGCCTAAGCCTAAGCCTAAGCCTAAGCCTAAGCCTAACCCTAAGCCTAAGCCTAAGCCTAAGCCTAAGTATAAGCCCTAAGCCTAAGCCTAAGCCTAAGCCTAAGCCTAAGCCCCCTAAGCCTAAGCCCCCTAAGCCTAAGCTTAAGCTTAAGCCTAAGCCTGAGCCTAAGCGTAAGCCTAAGCCTAAGCCTAAGCCTAAGCCTAAGCCCAAGCCTAAGCCTAAGCCTAAGCCTAAGCCTAAGCCTAACCCTAAGCCTAAGCCTAAGCCTAAGCCCTAGGCCTAAGCGTTATTCTGAGCCTAAGCCTAAGCCGAAGCCCCCTAAGCCTAAGTCTAAGCCTAAGCCTAAGCGTAAGCCTAAGCCTAAGCCCCTAAGCCTAAGCCTAAGCCTAAGCCTTAGTCTAAGCCTAAGCCTAAGCCTAAGCCTAGGCCTAAGCCTAAGCCTAAGCCTAGGCCTAAGCCTAAGCCTAAGCCTTAGCCTAAACCTAAGCCTAAGCCTAAGCCTAAGCCTAAGCCTAACCCTAAGCCTAAGCCTAAGCCTAAGCCTAAGCCTAAGCCCTAAGCCTAAGCCTAAGCCTAAGCCCCCTAAGCCTAAGCCCCCTAAGCCTAAGCTTAAGCTTAAGCCTAAGCCTGAGCCTAAGCGTAAGCCTAAGCCTAAGCCTAAGCCTAAGCCTAAGCCTAAGCCTAACCCTAAGCCTAAGCCTAAGCCTAAGCCTAAGCTTAAGCCTAAGCCTAAGCCTAAGCCTAAGCCTAAGACTAAGCCTAAGCCTAAGCCTAAGCCTAAGCCTAAGCCTAGGCCTAAGCCTAAGCCTAAGCCTAAGCCTAAGCCTAAGGTTAAGCCTAAGCATAAGCCTAAGCCTAAGCCTAAGCCTAGGCCTAAGCCTAATCCTTAGCCTAAGCCTAAGCCTAAACCTAAGCCTAAGCCCAAGCCTAAGCCTGTTTCTAAGCCTAAGCCTAAGCCTAAGCCTAACCCTAAGCCTAAGCCTAAGCCTAAGCCCTAAGCCTAAGCCTAAGCCTAAGCCTAAGCCTGAGCCTAAGCCTAAGCCTAAGCCCCCTAAGCCTAAGCCTAAGCCTAAGCCTAAGCCTAAGCCTAAGCCTAAGCCTAAGCCTAAGCCTAAGCCTAAGCCTAAGCCTAAGCCTAAGCCTAGGCCTAAGCCTAGGCCTAAGCCTAGGCCTAAGCCTAAGCCTAAGCCTAAGCCTAAGCCTAAGCCTAAGCCTAAGCCTAAACCTAAGCCTAAGCCTAAGCCTTAGCCTAAGCCTAAGCCTAAACCTAAGCCTAAGCGTAAGCCTAAGCCCCTAAGCCTAAGCCTAAGCCGTAGGCCTAAGCGTTATTCTGATCCTAAGCCTAGGCCTAAGCCTAGGCCTAAGCCTAGGCCTAAGCCTAAGCCTAGGCCTAAGCCTAGGCCTAAGCCTATTCCTAAGCCTAAGCCTAAGCCTAAGCCTAAGCCTAAGCCTATTCCTAAGCCTAAGCCTAAGCCTTAGCCTAAACCTAAGCCTAAGCCTAAGCCTGTTTCTAAGCCTAAGACTAAGCCTAAGCCTAAGCCTAAGCCTGAGCCTAATCCTTAGCCTAAGCCTAAGCGTAAGCCTAAGTCCCTAAGCCTAAGCCTAAGCCTAAGCCTAACCCTAAGCCTAAGCCTAAGCCTAAGCCTACGCCTAACCCTAAGCCTAAGCCTAAGCCTAAGCCTAAGCCTAAGCCTAAGACTAAGCCTAAGCCTAAGCCTAAGCCTAAGCCTAAGCCCCCTAAGCCTAAGCCTAAGCCTAAGCCTAAGCCCCCTAAGCCTAAGCCCCCTAAGCCTAAGCCTAAGCCTAAGCCTAAGCCTAAGCCCCTAAGCCTAAGCCTAAGCCTAAGCCTAAGCCCCCTAAGCCTAAGCCTAAGCCTAAGCCTTAGCCTAAGCCTAAGCCTAAGCCTAAGCCTAAGCCTAATCCTAAGCCTAAGCCCTAGGCCTAAGCGTTATTCTGAGCCTAAGCCTTAGCATAAGCCTAAGCCTAAGCCTAAGCCTAGGCCTAAGCATTATTCTGAGCCTAAGCCTAAGCATAAGCCTGAGCCCTAAGCCTAAGCCTAAGCCTAAGCCTAGGCCTAAGCATTATTCTGAGCCTAAGCCTAAGCATAAGCCTGAGCCCTAAGCCTAAGCCTAAGCCTAAGCCTAAGCCTAAGCCTAAGCCTAAGCCTAAGCCCCCTAAGCCTAAGCCTAAGCCTAAGCCTAAGCCTAAGCCTTACCTTGAGCCTAAGCCTAAGCCTAAGCCTAAGCCTAAGCCTAAGCCTAAGCCTAAGCCTAATCCTAAGCCTAAGCCCTAGGCCTAAGCGTTATTCTGAGCCTAAGCCTTAGCATAAGCCTGAGCCCTAAGCCTAAGCCTGAGCCCTAAGCCTAAGCCTAAGCCTAAGCCTAAGCCTTAGCCTAAGCCTAAGCCTAAGCCTGTTTCTAAGCCTAAGCCTAAGCCTAAGCCTAAGCCTAAGCCCTAGGCCTAAGCGTTATTCTGAGCCTAAGCCTAAGCCTAAGCCTAAGCCTAAGCCTAAGCCTAAGCCCTAAGCCTAAGCCTAAGCCTAAGCCTAAGCCTAAGCCCCCTAAGCCTGAGCCTAATCCTTAGCCTGAGCCTAAGCGTAAGCCTAGGCCCCTAAGCCTAAGCCTAAGCCTAAGCCCTAGGCCTAAGCGTTATTCTGAGCCTAATCCTAAACCTAAGCCTAAGCCTAAGCCTAAGCCTAAGCCTTAGCCTAAACCTAAGCCTAAGCCTAAGCCTGTTTCTAGGCCTAAGACTAAGCCTAAGCCTAAGCCTAAGCCTAAGCCTAAGCATAAGCCTAAGCCTTAGCCTAAGCCTAAGCCTAAGCCTAAGCCTGAGCCTAATCCTTAGCCTAAGCCTAAGCGTATGCCTAAGTCCCTAAGCCTAAGCCTATGCCTAAGCCCTAGGCCTAAGCGTTATTCTGAGCCTAATCCTAAACCTAAGCCTAAGCCTAAGCCTAAGCCTAAGCCTTAGCCTAAACCTAAGCCTAAGCCTAAGCCTGTTTCTAGGCCTAAGACTAAGCCTAAGCCTAAGCCTAAGCCTAAGCCTAAGCATAAGCCTAAGCCTTAGCCTAAGCCTAAGCCTAAGCCTAAGCCTGAGCCTAATCCTTAGCGTATGCCTAAGTCCCTAAGCCTAAGCCTATGCCTAAGCCCTAGGCCTAAGCGTTATTCTGAGCCTAGGCCTAACCCTAAGCCTAAGCCTAGGCCTCTAAGCGTTATTCTGAGCCTGTTTTTAAGCTGTAGCGTAAGCCTAAACCTGAGCACTATGCCTAAGCCTAAGCCCTAAGCCTTAGTCTAAGCTCAAGCCTAAGCTCCAGCCTCAGGGCTAATCTTAATCCGTTACGTGTTCCGAGTCTTTGCTCCATATCAGGGTCAGCTTCTAGGTTCCGGGTTTCCAGGTTGCGGGTCAAATTCCGTGTTCCGTGTCGGTATCCGGCTTCGGTCTGCTTTCCGGTTTTGGGCCTCATTTTTGGTTTCGGGTTATGTTCCGGGTCGAGTTTCAGGTTTCGGGTCAAGTTCCGGGTCTCGGGTCGTGTCCCATGTTTTGGGTCAAATTTCTTGTTTGGAATTCCTTTCCGCTTTTCGGGTCAGGTTCCGGGTTGAGTTTGAGGTTTCGATTCAAGTTTCTGGATTCGGGTCAGGTTTCTTTTTTCGGGTCAAGCTTCGGGTTTCGGGTCAAGTTCTGGGTCTCGGGTTGGGTTCTGGGTCAAGATCCGGGTCCTGGATCGACTTTTGGGTCAGCTTAGAGATTTCGTGTTTGGGATTTTGTTCCGATTCTTAGGACAGGTTCCGGGTTTCGGGTCGAGTTCCGGGTTTCCTTTCGGGTTTCGAGTCGTCTTCCGGGTTTCGGGTCCGGTTACGGGTTTCTGGCCGGGTTTTGTGTCAGGTTCCGGGTTCCAGGTCAGCATTCGTGTTTCGCTTCAAGTTCAGGGTTTCGGGCCCCCTTTTGGGTCGCTATTCGGGTCTCGGGTCAGCTTTCGGGTTACCCTTCGGGTTTTGGTTCGGCCTCTGGGTCAAAATCCGGGTTCGATGTCAAATTAGGGGTTTCATTTCGGGTTTTGGGTCAAAATTCTGGTTTCGGTTCGGGTTCCGGGCTTCGGGTGAGGTTACGGGTTCCGGGTCAAGTTCCGGGTTCCGGTTCAGCTTTCCTTCTTCGGGTCCGGATCGATTTTATATATGTTAACAGCACTGCCTGTTGTTGTTGGATAGAGCTCTCGTTATACTCGCATTTGCTACAAGTATTTCTTCTGCAACTCCTACAGTTTGTCAAATGCTGGCGAAGCCGTTAGCAATGAAGTCGCGTACATACACACTTTTAACCCACTTGCACTGAGGCTACTCCATCCATGAAGTATTGGTTTGGAGAGCTCAACCTCATCATGGCTTTCATCAAGAAATCACTCCCCACTTCCGACTCCCTCGTCTGGAAACTTCAGCCAAAGACCAAAATTCCTCACGCTTTTCTGTATTATATTGATTGATGATTCTGTATCAATCAGATAAGTATTTACTGATCCAGACAAGGTTGCTGCCTCCCCCTTCCGTTTTTTGACTTGTTTGAAGTCATTATACCAGTTTTTTTTAGTTTTTTCTTCACGTTCTGGATGAGATTCATTTTAGGGCGTGACCAGCATTCTTTTGCAGGAGCATTGGAGGGAAAATGCGTGGCATCTGGCTAGTGGAACGTTATTAACGTTTGAAAAACTGGATACCATGCTGGCTTTCTTTAAGTTCAATTTTTTCTGTGCATGTAATTTGGATATGAATTTAGAAACTTCCATTTAGAAAATAAAAATTTTCTGTGCATACGCTTAGTCTTTTTCTGTTCATACAAATGCTGTAACTTTTGCAGACCAGTATGTACTACGAGACATGTACGAAGGAGCAGTGTTGGATGCTGGATCGAATGATGACGCCATTCTGGCTGAGGCCTAAATATTATGTAAATGATCCATTCGAGGTGAGTATAATTACTGCTTATTTTTGCTTCTTATAGCTAATTGCTACAACATGTTGCGCATGCTCAAATCGTATGGAATGAAGAAAGATAAAAGGTTTTTTACAAATTTTTTTCCGCTGTGCCTTCAAACTCCAAAAACCAATTTAGTTCTTTATTTATTTCCCTTCTCTGAGGAACATTTTGTTCATCGAATCACTGTGGAGATACAAGGAAGGGAAAAAGAAGAGGAGGCATTGAAGAGACAATGAGAAGAAGGCATCTCTGTTAACTGTCTGTGTTCTTATAGGTTTGCTAATGAATTGGCGCTCTATGCGTAAAGCAAGCAATCCTCCATAGTAAGCTGGGAATACCATTTTATAAAAGACCTGCTGCTTGCTAATGATAAAATTAACTACTTCGATGGGTTGCGTGTAGGGTAAGATCAGTGCATAACGGTCTCTGCTGCCCGAGAGTGGGACTAGGTCGAGGCATCTGAGAATGGGAGGTCAAAATCGTTGAAGGTAGGAGTAGGGCTGGTGCCATCTTGGCCTCAGGGGGACAAACGAATAAGACTTCATCGAGGGGCTTCAAGCAACATGGCATGTAATATTGGCCTGATGGCTGCTGACCCAGTTTTAGCATCGAAGGTGCAAAAATAATATTGCGATACCAGACAAATTTGGTCAAAATGTTTTTGGAAAAGCTTTGGGATAACTAAGCCAACAGGCTGAGATGGGACGGATATTGTTAAAGAGCGATGTGTGATCGGGGGTACTCGTGGGATGCAGAATGCTAATGATTGAGTGCTATCGAGAGCATTTAGAAGGTCAAACACATATCATAGTTTCATTAGAAGCTAACATAACATTTAAGGACTTCCGCCGAAGTTGGAGTTGCTGATTTGTGTAATCTCATTTATCTGATTATTTGGCAACCCGATTTAGGCGTACCATGTGCGACATGGTATCCGTTCGCCTCGTGTTGGACCCGACGGGAAGTTGCTAAGAGAGAGACCGAAGATTCTACTCGAGGACTCAGTCGCCGATCGCTACTTCAATGATCGATGAACTCATTTCATGATCAAGTGTTTTCGTTGATCTGATCATTTATTTGCAATGTTGTATATGTCCAGTTTTTCGAATAGTTTGGGCGTATAACCTCAGGTACATATTTCTCAGAAATAATACGGAAATCGGAACGAATATTATCGGTCCTTCTTTCTAAAATTAGTGGAAAATTATATTCTGTTCGCGGGGAGGGGGTGAAGGGGAGATTTAAATTCGATTGCTTATTATCGGCAGTAGTTACTGGCTTTACAGTTCTTAATCTCCACGCATTGTATAGCACACCGTAGATCGCATTTCGCGATTGAACATTTTGTGCTACATTAAAGAGAAATGCAGTGGTCATTATGAGACTTTCTCGCTTAATGGTGTGCTTCTTTCTGACTGTTTTTGTTTTGTTTTATGATTAGAATATTTTTGAAACAGAATATTTGTTTATTCTATTTTCACTCGATTGGCTAGATTCTATTAGTAAAGAAAAATGTCATATATGATTTCATAGCGATCACTGAAAAGATAAAATAGTAACTTCAAAAGCTAAAATCGGTTGGTCGCTGATAGGCTTTATTCGGTATTGTCGAAGAACGAATATACTCTCGAAACCCAGTGAAACTAGGCGTTTATTGGATATTAAGCGGCACTAATTCGTTAATATGAATTTATGTTTAAGTCATCTACAATACTAGGGAAAAATTATCGATAGGATAGTTGATTATGTATCATTTGATGAGCGAATGTACTACGATTTCCAAATGCGAAAATATATTTTTATATTCAACTCAGTCGTCAAATCATCCTCTCTTCTGGTGAAGAGGAAATTAGTTCCTAATCTAGGTATTTTTACAGTTAGACGACGGAAGATACGCCGATGTTGCGTGCAGGATATGCCTTGTGCATCCCACTGACTAACCAGTTTTTAACTTGAAACCTTATAAATATGCAAATTCCCTCATATCTTAATTCAACTCAATGCCGGCACCAGTCTTCTACAAAAGGTTCATTCTTTTTATGGTTTGGTGGGTATGAGATGAAAAGTCAACCAGTGTAAATGCTCACAGGGTTTTCCACTCCCAAAGATCCATAATTCTTTCTAAAATTGTAGAATCAAAATGGACTTTCTAAGACGTTATTGGCCTCAACCTCGTCAAAATTTGTATTTCTAACTACAGTTGTTCTTCATTCAAAACCTTCAGAATGGATACATGCAGGTAGATGGCTATGCACGGAAACGATATTGCAGTAGTGGGCCTTGAAGATGCAAGTCTGTAAAAGTGCATTGAAATCATCTGAGGTGTAAAACTTTCGGCGAGTCGTTCGTCGCTGAAGTCATCATTTTTAAGAGGATTGCTGGCCTCGCTTTCAAGGATTAGCACTCAGGATTTTTATACCTCCATAAGCGATCTACATCAATGTGCCCATTTCGTATTTCAACCATTGATTTTATCAGAACGTCTAGTGCCACATAAATTAATATCATTCCTGCTAATCGCTCGCTATTAATGATAAAAACGAGTGATCGGTAAATATCAGTCAAAGGTAATAATCCGATTACTCATATGTTTATCATTTGCGTATGATGTTCTATCATGGTAGCGTTATGACGGTGCGTTGACCAGCTGAAAATTTAGCGAAAATTTTATTTCATATAAGCTATAAATGCTGTGTCAGAGTTGAGAATTGTTTGCAATGTTTATTTATCAACGATGGATCGATGAGATATCACCTATTTGATATGATATCATATCACAGCTTGAAATGAAGACTTGTATGAAGCACGCTTATAAAGCTCTCTTAGTTGTTAAAATCTTGCATTTCTCACATACTGATATCCCTTCACTGTTATAACAAATAATGAGAATATCTATCTAAAAGTACAAGTACTCGGAAATGCAATCAACTAGCGCTTATCATTGTTGATGTGAATTCTGAACAATTGATATTGGTAAGGATTGAGTTTGAAATCATCGTCTTCTACGAATACGCCGTCTTCTGAATCGTTCTCGAGATCGACACTCACGGCTATCACCATCGCAACTCTCTGTATCGAAATCGCTTTCTGACGATCGCGTTAGAAATGTTGAAGCTGATTTAATTATTGGCTCCGCACCAACACTTCTGAAATATGATGATGTAGTCTGCCATATAGTAGAGCTTCTACGAGAGTATGCACCAAAAGTTGCAAGGCAGAATAGAGAAGACATACCTTGGACGAGGATTTCTTGAAAAGCGCTCTCGGCTACCTTGTAGAGCGCGTGACATTCTGAACTTTCGAAGTGATCTGCTTGGGGCCGATGTCGATGTGCTCCACTCCTCATTTATGACCGATGGCCTAATTCGTTGCTGTGGCTGTGGCGTTGTATGTGGTATCTTTCTGCAAAAGGTGACAATCCACTAATAACGGAAATATTTGACCACTTGGTCTCGATAGGTTTTCAATGTGCAACATCGACAGTAAATTCATCATGCTAAGAGAACAGAAATAAACAGGTCAACCGTAGCTTGCGGTGGGGAATATCAAGGAGCAGATAGAGCAGATGTACCGCTTCAGCCGTGAACCCTCTTTGAAATTAAGTATTTCAGCTGTTTCGGTTCTCTTTTTTTTTGTTCAAAAATCTTAAACATTTTGAATGGTTTACATTTCCACTTATATTCTTTAAGACAATTCAGCTTGAGGTGTAACTTCCACCTTTACTAGTTGCAACTTACAGCTTCCACCTGTATCATTCGGGTATGAACATCATGATGTTCTGCACAGCCGCCGACTCTTTGGACGTTTCCTACAACAGCGACAGAAACGTATAATTGGATGAACAGTTTGAAATGGACTTTATGTGGCTATTTAAATGTAACGCTTCGGCCTATGCATGATATGGGTTTTGCTGTTTTGTACTATGTGTGGGGTTTTAGAAGTACATTGTTACTTGCTAGGATTTTACGAAATTACGTGGCGTTCTATATCTGGTTCTCTTAAACGTTCAACCAACCTTCCGGTTCCAATTAGTAGTTCGTTTGCAATCTCATCGAGTGTTGGTCTTGTGTACATATCGTCATTCCATGCACGCGCGCATATCTGTTTGATTTTAGGTGGTGCCCATTCGGGCATTTTCAATCGGTATCCTTTTAAAACCTAAAAAATTCTACAATTCACCTGAATATTTTATTTCACGTTCCCCATGTCCGTAATATTTACAGTTTGATAGCATATATTCTTATTTACATGACCAATTTCAGCGATTTTAATGAATAACGCGGTTTTGGGTCTTTTCTATTCACAATTTTGGAATTTTTATTAATCGCCCCACAAAATTTCTGGACATCTTTTTGATGATTTTTTTGTAAGGAATATAAAAAAGTTTATATATTGTGGGTGAGTTAAGGAATGAAGAGTCACCTCCATCTTGACCTGAGCCCCGTTCCAGCCTTTGTATGGTTCGACCGCATTATTAAAAATTTCCCATACCAATACACCATATGCCCAAACGTCTGCGCAAACTGTATAAATATGTGTTCTGAAAACCTGAAATTCATATTCTTATGATCGCTGTTTGTTTCTTTTTTTTGACTGTTGAAAAAATATGTTGAAAGTGAGCATTTTTTAAAACGTGTAGATCATTTAATTAAGAGATAAATCTAGCAGCTGACTAGCAAAGATTTAAGAGCTGAAGGTACATTTGTTGAAATTAAATCAAATAGAACGATACAAAATCGCATGTGAACGATCACGTTTAATCCGTATGAGAAACTGATCGCAAAATACGAAAGATAAAGGCTAAAAATAGGCGTTCTCTATATTGCACTTATTATCGAATTTAAAACTTGCTTAGTTCATTCCCATATTCATACTACTCTTGCTTACATCTGTTGAACTCTGTTTGAATCTCTGTTCACCTGTAAGGTTTGTAAACGCTTTGCTTTTTTTCCATCTGCCGTTTGTTCGCTATCTTTTTTGCAATATGTTCTTGTACTCGTATTTACATATTTTTACTTGTTTTCATACTTCAATACGTTAAAATAAAAGAATTAAATGCAACTCATCTTAGGTTTTTTCTTTGGGGTCATTTTAGCTCCTGCAAGAGTTGCAACTAGGTGCCCTCCCTCCGGATATCTGCTCCGGATCTCATTTTTAAATGCCACTTTGCTAGCTCGAATCAAACATTTCACTGCGAGCGCAAAAGTTTTTGCATAAATTCT
This sequence comes from Baylisascaris procyonis, assembly GCA_037389465.1. Taxonomy (NCBI): domain Eukaryota; kingdom Metazoa; phylum Nematoda; class Chromadorea; order Rhabditida; family Ascarididae; genus Baylisascaris; species Baylisascaris procyonis. Next base: position 105,017 of record JAZARR010000230.1, read on the forward strand.
ACCGCTAATCATCTATTACGAGTCCAAATACATCATTATGTCAAATCAGCCGGTTAAGCAGCTGCTCAAACCTTTGTGTAGTGGGAGAGATTCAAATATTTGAAACGGCAATGGACTTAGTTGGCAGAAATCAGTTAACGCTTAAAATCCACCAACGGACCAGATCCATAATTACTGCATGACCGTCACCGATCAAACATCCGTTATTGGCTAAGACCCACTCTTAGCTAAATGAGTTAATTCTATAGATATGGTGGGTGACCAAATAAATTCCTCTTCGTCGGACTCTCGTGGATCCCCTGCACCAGACAACTTAACAATCGTTCAGTTGGACGCTAAGTTAATTTCACGCAAAAGTTCATGCTGTATACTGTCTGGGACTCAATCATGTATTCAGTTAAAGTTTCATTGTTCTTTTGGATGAGGATAGTCAAGTATCTCTACTCGATGGTCGAATTTTCTTCCAACCAGAGACCGAAACGCTGTTTGAATGACTTACTTCTGGAGCAAGCCATCTTATAGGCGCCTTCTCAGCCGCATCGAGTATATGCTGACTGCCCTTTTTTGACATACCAAAATCGCTCAATTTCACCTCTTCTCCATTGTAAAGGCAGTTACGTGCCGCTATATCTCTTTAAAAAGTTTGTTAATGTAACGACATTACATTTGGATTGCCCATCTCTGCCAACATCAGCTATCTCAAAATAAACGGAGGACTGCAACTACTTGATAAGCATTCGTGCAAAATTCTTTGACTTTTGAACATTTTTAAACATTGAGTGATATCACTTGTACTATCATTTTCGCTAGAGAAATTCTTGTTCTTTATTCTTTACAGACATCCTACACCACTGATAATGAAAGCAATGTTCACCACGACGTTGCAAACTATTGATAATGGTGTTTGGTGAGAATTGCTCGATGCGGTGTAGAGGGAGAGGGGGAAGGTGGAGTGTTAACGCAGCGATGCGGTGGCATAAACGCGTGCCGCTGCATGTGCCGCAAAACGCGCGCCACCTCTCACAGAGCAGTTGACGCTGCAAAATTATCCATCTGTCAACACGCGCCTCGGTTCAGGTACGGAATGCCACAGATGGAGTCCGTTTTTTAGAAGTAGATAAAACGCCTCCTAGGGTTACGGTATTGCTGCTACTGAATAAGGGGGTGGAGGCTACGTTGTCCGTGTGTTTTAAATAAACGTATTTTGCTTGTTTATTCCAGCAAAACAGCCTAAAGGGAACATTTAGCGGTTGAATCAGGTTCTCTAAAAACTGTGGGGCCATATGCCACCTCATTTAACGATCTACCGCCCTACGCATCCGTCCACACAGTACTCAATGCCATGGACTGTCGAACCATAGCGTTTATTACTATGGATATGGGAAATTCGGACACACCCATTTTGCAGAACCCGATATGCGTTCCTTACAGTGCAATGTGTAGTTCTTTACTTCATATTCGTCATCTTCATGCTTTTTGACTTGTCGGGTACCTTTCAATGCTTTATTTCAAGTCGAATCTCTCGCTGGCTGCTTGATGCGACATATTTATGCCTGCTGACCATTATCAACTGCCACCTGATTTGATGGCATTGACAACTGCCACAAGTTGGCGAATGCCTTCTTCATTGCTATGAAAGATGTGTGCAAACCACTTAACAAAGCTGGCACTCAAAATTCACACTATTATACGCCGTGATCGTGACTTAGCAATTTTTTTAAAATGTCAATGGGGACGTGTTGACTTCTCGATACATTCGCATGCGAACTCTTGCATGGTGAATACAGCAAAATTGCTCGATAAATGTGAAAACATTCGCAGTCATCTGTCTCACATGTGACAGATGTTTAGAATTTGTGCAGTCAAAAATTAAAACCTAAAAAAGATTAGCAAAATGTAACGAAAATTAAATGAGTCAGAATAGTATAAAGAACTAGCTGTGCAGTTCAAATACAACAATGCTCCCCGAGTGCTGCATAAGTTAGATATGTTTTAGCATTTAATTTTAGATTACAATAAGGGACCCTTCGTAACAATATTGCACTAAAGTATAAAACCGGCCTTCACATGTACTGGAAGGATTGCTAAACGCTCCCTCAGAGCGTATTAGCAACCATATGAAAAGTTGCTTTTCAACATACTGCGCTATGTGAAAAGCTCCTTTCCCTTATATTTCACTTCGATGCACGTAAAAAATAATTGCAAAACTCTACTAGCGATTATGTTCGATCAGAAGAGTGCTAAATAACGGCAACTAACCTATGCATTATTCCAAGCGCATGAACATATTGCAATCCAAGTGCAGCATCACAAGCCATTGATACTCTTGTTTCCACTTTTATTTCGTTCGCTTTACTCACTAAATATTTATCGAGTGCACCTCCCTGAATTCTTTTCAGGTAAGTCAACTAGTAAACGCATACTGCAGTGATTTCCTCATTTAACCAATCATTGCCATGGAAGCACTTCAGAGATATGCAATAAGCAAACTATCATATCGAGGCATATAACTATCCACATCAAAATTCGTTCATTACCTTTGGAAAGTTGTACACATAAAGTCAACGAAATGCAACATGAATAACGAAGCTAGCCATATACCCTAAGAGGGAAAAGTGAAGTGGGTCGTTAAGGAAGAGTACTATTGACGAAATGAACCGGAAGTTGGACGTTCAAATGGATCGTTGAATACGGACTACGGAGTGCCATGGCATAAAAAAGGACCTTGATAAGCTCCATAACTATCATTAGCGGCTCCTGTCTATTGGCTACTCCATAGAAGCGAACAATATTCGGATGACGCATATCGCGCATCATTCGCACTTCCGTCATCATCTCATCGACCTTCTTTTTGTTCATTACACCGCATTTTAGCTGCAAATTTGCGTCTTTTATGGTTCGGCCGCTTAGGTGCACCTTTATTATTTTATAGTCGATTTGTGCAATACCGTCTAGTACGTCTATCATATGAATTAATGAGGAATCTTCTATTTTGCAGTACTTCTTTACTTTTCCCCTCATCTCTGCCCATCCTATTCGCGTAGAATCGTCTACATGCTGAGGGGCGCACGCACTCTCTATCCCCCCTCCCGCCATCCTCGATCGAGGTGATGCAGAGAATGGGATGGGAAGGAGTAGAAAAAAAGGAGTGGGGAGAGTCAATAGCAGCTCTTTTTCATCACGAGTTCGGCCACAACTGTTCCTGAACCTTATCATGGCGGCTTCTGGTTCGCAAAATTGAAGCTTGCCCGTCCAACATATCGTGATGGAGTTCGTTGCTCAATCTATGAAACTGAGCCAATATATACCTGCACTAATTTGGCTTTCTCCATAACGATTCACAGCTGTTGAATAACGGCCACACGATAAATATATTGCACATGTTAATGGTAGAGCTGGGGATGAATAGATGGATATTATACCCAACCGTTCGAAGGGGGTAGGGTAGTAGTGGAATCTAACACTTTAACAAAAAAATCGAAAAGTTTTCGTCATTGAGGTGGATCACTTTAAGGGCATTCGCTAGAAAGAAATGGATTTTAAGTTAAGATTTTTCAATTTATCCGTTAAACCTGGAAAAGAGCGTTTCTATCCATGTGTAGGAAATGGATGATACTCCACTTGCACGAATGCTCAAGCTCCTTTCCTTCGAATAAATATCGCATTCACTCAATACGATCGCCTTCGAATATATGCAAATCTAGCAGAAAATGGGAGTGTGAACAAGCCAATTTGTCATTTATCCACCGGAAATGCTTCTATTAAATATTGTTCTGCTGCAAATTTCATTGTTTCAAAGAAGTACAATTGTCACTTCTTTTTTGGGAAAATAATTTAATCACGGGAAATGATTTGCTGATCAAATCTGTTGAAGATGACTCATAACAGAATCTATAAAATGTGATGATTTAGTATGATCAGTTACAAATGAAAGGCATTACGAGTTTAACTGCAACATTAACAACGAATCGAGGAGTGAGTGCAAGCCGTCCGTAGTGAACTTCTCCGAAGGCACCTTCGCCAAGTTTCTTTAGAAGCCGAATCTGTGAATGCTTCAACTCCCACATCTGGAGTGAACATTTCCTTCAGATACCATCTGTCACATTTGCCTATTTCTCTCAACAACATTCCCCTTTACACCTAAAAAATTGATGGAACTAAGGAGCGAATGCGATAACCGGCATCCAGTTTCCACGTTTGTCAGCCTTCCTGTATGCCTAGGCTCCACTAAGATAGGTGGAAATCGAATAACCGCAAAACATTCAATTTCTATTTTCCATTTCTCTTTTTGAAAAATAGCATTTCCCCACATGAAGCAACACCGAATCCGGGCCTAGACTGAGGCCTAGGCTTGGGCTTAGGATTAGGCTTAGGCTTAGGCTAAACTTAGGCATAATATAAAGCTGAGATCCTTGGCTAAGGTCTACGCTTAGGCTTAGGCTAAGGCGTAGACTTAAGCAATGGCTTCGGGTCCCGGTTCCGGTCACGAATAGGGGTCGAGGTTGGTCGGGGTCCGGGGCCGTATCGGCTTCGGGTAATTGCCGAGCCCCGGGTCAGGTTCCGAGTTCAAGTCTAAATCCGGGTTGGATTACAAGTCCGAGTAGTTCCGAATTCCGGACCCAGGCCCGGGTCGAGGTCCGAACCGGGTTTCGAGTCGGTCCGGATTTCGAGTCGAGTTCCGGGTTCCGGGTCGGTTTCTGGGTCGGCTCCCGGGTCAGGTTTCGGGTTCCGGGTTTCGGGTTTCGGGTCGGGTTTCAGGCCCGGCTCGAGGTTATAAATATACCAACAGCACTGCCTGTTGTTGTCGGATAGATTTTAGCACTGCCAACGGTTTGTCAAGTACTCACGAAGCCTATGAAAAGTCGTATACATATACACCTTTCACCCACCTGCACTGATCCTACTCCAACCAAAAAGTATATGTTTGGACAGCTCAACCTCATCATGACTTTCATCAAGAAATCACTCCCCACTATAGACACCCTCGCCTGAAAACGTTAGCCAAAGGCCAAAATTCCTTACGATCCTCTGTATATTGACTTGTGTATTAAATAGATTTAGTGATGTTCTATATATAGTAGATGTTGATTGACTGATTGACCCTAGCATTATATGTCGGAATTCCACGTTGAGTTGATTATGAATTGATTACCGCACAATAACTAGACAATCAGCATATTTACTTGTGTGAGGATGGGATTCTTTAGCAAAATTCGCATGCTTCCAATAGCGAAAAATTTCTTTGTATAGAAGTCGATCAAATCTGCAATCGTCGGAAAGGTGAGATTCGGATCGAGCCCATATTGAAGATTAGCCTTGTTTTTGTGGACGATGACATGATGAACTCCTTTCCATCGCAGAGATAGGCATAACTGTAAGACGCTGCATTAGGAAATGTTTTTTATGCCTCAAAATGGTATAGCATGCACCATATTGCCACTGCCCTTCTTAAGAACATCAAACGAAATGGTCAATTAGCATACTACTTGACTACATATACATCTCCTTTCCTCTCTTGTGTTGCCAAAATATACTAGTCAGCTTTAGAATTTTCTTGATTGCTTTCTATTACCTCCTTTCTATTTTCACCGTTTCGTTGTTTCAAATCGCATCGTTCTGTCTATGTGCGATACTCCTATTGAGTCGTTGCTAATATGCATATGAACTGTAAATCTTTATGATGTGCTGTATAGAAAGAATGTTGAGCTTTCTCAATAATCCCTCCGTAAAAAAAACTTCTCAATTTTCATCGTGAAATTGTTGAATAGAAGGCTATAAAATATGCTGATATTACGAAACGAAGTTTGTAGTGCATCCTTGAAAAGAAACTATACTACAGCTGCGTTTCGAAGGAAATTTGGCGAACATATAGCCTAGAATAAAGTTATTAAGCTAACATTTCGATTGTCGCCACATGCGATCTCGGTTGTCCGCAAAAGGAAATCGCCATCCAACGCAAGTAATGAATTTGCATCTTCTCGTGGCATGAACCTAGAGATAGAGATTTATTTATTTATCTATTAATTTATTCACTTATTTTTTTAAAGAGATTTATTTAATTATCTATTTATTTATTCACTTATTTTTTTAACCATTTACCTACTTTGACTATTTATTTATTTACGCATTAATCGAAAATGCACCTGATGACGATCGTAATATTTGAGCAACGAAATCAACATGAATTTCTCCAGCATTGCACGTTGCCCTCTTCATCATCCCCTCTCTCCCACCCCTCCCCCCCCCCAACACACACTACACTACGTTCACAGTCAGGTTTCCGCTCAAAATCATCGATTTCTAGTCTTATAAAGATCCAGTGATGGAGTCACAACAGTAATCTTTTACGTCACTCAGCAAAGACTGAAGGAATGCAAAATGACCTTAAGAAATCAAATTCGATGAGCAGAGCTTTAATAAATAAAATATGCAATTAACCCATGATAGTAATCCTCTTCTTGAATGACCACTTCGGGAGGTTGTACAGAATCGGGCAATGAACGGAAATCCTCATCAATAAGTACGGTGGCGGGTGTTGTTGCACCAAGCTTATCATGCGTTTCTTTCGGTACGCCTTCACCGAACACCTCTTTAATTTCTTTTTCACCACCATCTGAATTCTGAAATTGAACATTTATAGGAATCTATCATAAACTTCCCTTTGATTTTTAAATTCTTTTTTTTTTCAGATTTAGCATTACAAAAAAGACAAGCAATTAATGCGCAAGTCAACTAACCTAATTCGAATGACATCTGAAATCAACTAACCTAATTCGAATGAAATCCACAGGATGGTCGTCCAGGCCTATTTTTAGGTTCCTTTATTAGCACCTAAGTTTTCGCCTCAATTAAACTGCCGATATTTTTGTCCTCAAGAAATAATCTTGTCTGCAAAAACACCTACTTTATCCTATCAATCAAAATTCTCACCACATATACCCCGTACCAGTGAATCGGACCCACCACTGCCTATGCAGCCGCAGCAATGCGTCTAGAAGGCCGAAGATGGGGGGAAGAGGGAAGAAAACAATGGCGTCATTAAAGCCTAACAGAAGTAAAACTGCCATTTCGGGTGATTGTTGCGTTGTAGGATATTTGCGCCACAGTTGCGCCTCATAACAAATTTGCACTGAAAACTGCGCCACGGACCTCCAGACAGGGCAGCAGGGTGGCGTGATCTTGCACGGTAGGAGAGTTGCTCCACTGGGATTTGCGTCATAAGCTTTTTCTTCAAAAAGAACTGCCAAAAGTTTGGATCTATCACCGCAAAGTTTGGCGTCACAACACATTTGCGTATAACAACGCCTGCCTTGAAATTCTTTCGGTCTAAACATTTATCACATGACTGCAGTCTAGATAACTACACCGCATGAGATGTTTGGGGGCATCGAAACAAAATATCTAATTTACTGATGAATTCGTTCTCACCACTTACACAAGTTTTATGCAAATTTCAGCTGCTGAAGTGAAACTTCCCCAACGGGTGACCGAAACTCGCATGCAAATTTTGTAGAAAACGACAAGAAACCACGACCACTCGCCTACATAGCAATTGTCTTTTTTCTGGCATATTTTGCATGCGCTGCGTACATGCGTATGTTTACTTGCTTGGTGCTTGTTCACCTCATTTTCTATGACAACCATTTTCATATACTCGTTTCGCAAATCTGAAAAAAAAAAAATTTCCCAGCCCATTGAAGTTTCCAGAATGAAGCCCAGCCCCGTCTTAAACAACTTCAGAGCGCTAAAGTTTATAACATTCGGCGCAGTTTGGGGCGCATCTGCGGACAGTTGCGCCATGATGAATTTCCCCACCAGTGAATATATCGTCACTTTCTCCATGCGTTCATTATGTGCAGGTAACCTCAAACATTCGATCAGTAACTAAGAGTTATCCCATTCGAATTCTTAGAAATCAGCCCTCTTTATTTGCATAATCATCCGCTGCGGAAAAAGATGCGAAAAAAGTCTTTAGCTGCATACTGAAGTGACAACTACCATTTCCTCTACAAATATAACACACCGAGGAGTTACAAGAACCTCTCTAAAAACTGTCTGAGTTTATTTAATATAGCACTGAATTGTTATGTGTCAATCTACTGTTAAATATTTTATAGAGAAGTGTTTTACATAAGATAGCCTGCAAGTATTCCACATTGCTGCGTTATACCTGTGATAGAGCTTCAAAAACAACCGATTTCTAAGATTGGTAGTTTGATATATCCGTAAAATGAGCTGCTAACGATAATTTGTGATACCTTTTTTCCACGCTTTGAAGAAGGTGTTCCAGCGAGTGCGACTCCTTTCATGTCGGGCGATGAACCCGCCTCATCATTTGATCGCTTTTTTTGACCACTTTCAGGCGTATGTTGTGCCTCGACCTCCTCAATAATTGGATGGTGATGAGCACACAAGAAGTGATATCGCTTATGCGCATAAATCGACTTGTCATATGAGCTTTGCAAATGGCGTGTCCGATAGAATGAATTTTATGGACTATCCTGAACTATCCTAACACATCGCATTGGAATTTTTTTAATATTTCTAGTCAAGTCCATTTCGTCGAGAACGATAAATAGAAATCCGGACAGAACACTAAGGTAATGATGTTTCACTGCGAATAATCAGCGACAGACCAAATGGAATTCTTCAAATTTTGAAAATGAATTTGCAGTGAGCTTATTCCCACCCGTATTTCAGCAGACGAACGTATAATGTAACCGTCATGCTCACCTAACTTACTGACGATATAACCAAACAAGTAAAGATTACTACGTTGTGTTGTTTCTATGACTATACTTAATGAAAATCGGTGTCAGTGGCAAACACTCGAACCCGTTCCGGGGGAATTTTCTGAAGTTAAACCAGAGACCCAACACACCTATGCATATGATGCAAGGCCGAAGCTATGCGAACGCAAGCTCAAAATTTTGTTTTCAGCTAAGGATGCCAACAGACCCCTCTTCCTCTCCTCTTGAAATGATGCCCATAGCTATGCTTTATGGAAACACTACTTGGCAATACCAGTTTTCTATACATTTCACCGCTAAAAGAGCGCAATCGTCCCTGTCTTTGTTGTGTTATTTCTCAAGATTTCCAATGTAAAGGCGATAGGTACCTTAGGTGTCACAGCGGATTCTGCGTGACGAGGTTGCTCACTTTCCTTGCTAGCCATTATCTGAAAGATGGACAAAAAACCTAGCTACAGATGAATTTCGCAGTCTGCTTTAAATGATATTTGTGCGACGAATATGACAAAATTCTCTTTTAGAAATCTTCTCTGTTCCCTGATGTTAAATATTCCTCGCTCATTCCTCATTGCCTGTTACCTAACAAATATTCATCTAAACATTCATCAGCAAATGTAGGAGATCTCAGAGAGTTTGAAAGCAATGCGATATCCTCATTTTCGCACGCGAGTTTCGTATTTTTCCGCTAAGTATCACTTGTGAATATTGACTACATTGAAGAATTAAACAACAAGCCGCAATGGGTTCTCAATACAACATTAACAGATAAGTCAAAACGTTGCAAAATCCGCAATGACGAACTCGCTAAGCATATGACGATAACCGAATCTGGCCGCTGCTTCACAAGTATGAAAACACAATGTTAGATTAGAGAATGAACGTTTTGGACGTTTTGTTAGCGCAATTAGTCAAAATCAGTAAGCCGTCCTTATGTAAATTATGGCTTTTTAAAAACATCAATGAATATGAAAAGTTCGACCTCAAGAAATAAATCAAAGAAAAAAATCGATTTCGTCACTAGTAACGGGCAGCAATCTGGAGGCTAGATCTTCCTGAAATTCTTTTTTTTTTTAATATATCTAGGTGCAATTCTTCGATCATTCAGCCCCTAAGATGTACTGAAATTTCCTGGTGGGGCAAATAAATGTGGGAAAGTGCCAATCTTAAGTCGTCCACTGCAACTGGAAACGGAGGGGAGTTCAAATGGGAGTCCAAAAAATGCATTTTTTTGAGTCTGTTACATCCCAATAAATTTATATGGTTGTGAGAGTTCACCCAAACCATCGTGGTAGTTCAGGCTTGGAATTCCCCCCCCCCCCCCTACCCCCACCCCTCCCTCCCCGCCAAAAAAGAATTTCATACCGTTTTTGAATGACTCTATGTAAAATTTTCATTTGGCCTTAAAGATCTTTGGATTTCATCCATCGTCTCAACGAGATTTTTTAAAAAGCTTCAACTTATATGAAGTACCATGTCACTACTACTGATCGATGTGCAACATTTTTCTATGTAAGTGTAATGTGAGGAGTGATTAATAAATGTATACCAACTATTTTCGTGCAGAATAGAGGTGACAACCATAAGACACAGTAAACTTTCTACAAATGCCTCGCGATAAGGGTCGGCCAGCATAAAAGGACGGCGTATTTGCTTACATGAATCGATGTGTTTCGAGCTGTTCCTGAGAGGTGTATCGTGGCCAGAGTACTTCGGAATGTAGTCGGGTATAAGGAGTGCTCGTGCTCGTCGGCGTGGATGTTGGACTGCTGGTGCCAAGGTTCCGTCGGAGTGAATTCCCCCTCTTTGTCGCGTTATCCCCTTCGACGTTCCCATTGTCGCTTTTATTAAGGCGTAATAGAAACCCTGACACCTCATCCCGTTGCAAGATTACAGCGTGATGTGGGAATAGATTCTAACCTTTTAATCGAGAATCCGAAAGTTTGGCCTCATTCATAAACAACTTCAAGCACTAAACAATATCTTTTAAATCACTTTGAGTTAGAGATGGGTATTTTTTGTAAAATTTGTCATCTCGTCTTCTTCTTTTTGAGCTTCGGTAGCTGCTTTGGGTTCTGAACTATCTTTCACAGTCATATGTGTTCGACAACTTAGTGCAGATAAAACTTCATGCAGGTAATTACTACTCATCCATTTTATACTTCTGAAACAGATATAATATCCAACAAAATACTTCAAGATCTCGTCCATTATACCTAATCTCACAAAAGTTCAGAACCTGAATGATTTTCGAAAGGCACAAATAAAGTCCCTTTCGAGAACACATACTGGTAAAAAAATGACGCATAAAAACGACAACGAAGTGTTTCGTTTCACTCGACTTCGTCATAATAGGAACTCTCAAAATGAATCCCTATTTCATTACTCATTTCAATTTTCAAGCCATATAACAAGAAAGCAGTGACCAATAGCAAATGTTTTTGCCGAAGCAGTACATAATGACGGCTATAAAAATGAATTCTAGAGAGCGGATTTCATTTAAACATCAGAGCGAAAAACAGATGCATGGAAATCAAAAGTAGATTTAAATTGGTCTGTCGGTCTAAAATTTTAGGTCTAATATTTTGTTTCTATTCGATTCAACAATCAAATTCAACATTCCCACTAAAATTTCTCAATCGATTTTTAATATTCGCCATCGAATTGTGGCCAATGCATGATGCATAAATGTACAACATTTTTATGCTGATTAATAATGATGAACAATAAAAATTGAACAGCTGTTATCGCTTATCATATCTGAAGAAAAAAATCTTAAAACATAAACAAAAATGACCTATCTGACGAAGAAAATTCTACACTCCACCACTATCTCCAAGCAAAGGCAAAGAACATAAACACCTAATGAAAAAAAATTTTTTTTTTTTAATTCACGCAAGTGAAAGGAGCAAAAAATTTTTCCTCTCATCGTAGTCATCGAGATATCAAATTTATTGACTAGTAGAGTTTGCTGAAAGTATAGATAGTGATTTACTAACAATTTTTCAAATGTTTATGGCAAAATAATAGAGATAAATTTTTTCATAATTGACACTCTAGAATCTCACAACGTCAATTAATTATTCTCTTCTCAATAGGACAATAGTATTTTAGCATTTCAAACGTGATCAAAGCAAACAAAATGAACGTTACAAAAAAAAGTATCGTAATTAAAAATACGAATTTCACCTCCTCGCTTCTCACCAATATTTTAACCACTGATTCAATACTCTGAAATATGCGTTTTTTTAAACGAAATCGCCAAGCAATATTGATAAAAATCTCTGACATGTGCTGAACTACTAGAAAATATGAATCTTGCAGAAATTGACGTTATTTTTGATTACATCTCTCCGTGCACCTGTTGGCTGTCCGGTCATTCCCAATCGGAAAATGATGGCCCCTTAGTTCATGAAATAGGCATGCCATGAAATACGTAATTCATTATAATTACGTATTTCAAAAAAATTACGACAGATTTCTTTAGTGAGATTCTAACGGAATAATTTCAACTTATTTTGCACCTCAACAATCCAAAAAAAAGTAGTTCCCCTTACATGCCTACATATCGAAAAATAGGTTTTTTCGACAGTAACTGTTGTTATCGAAATGGTGACTGCCAACCCGCTCTAACGGTCTCTGCAATTAATGCTCTTATATTGGCAGATGGTGCACATCGGATGATGAAAGATGCAAACCTGTTTTGCTGAAAGATCGTCAGAAGCATATGTAGAGGAGTGCTGAATGTTGTCACGCTCCTGGAATAACTGAATGCTGAAAATGCGCTAGCCACATAACGCCTTCGTTCACATCACCTCTCGCCTTTCTGCGTAGTACAAGAGTTCATCATAGTAGCTTGAAGAATGTTTTGATCAACGAATTTGATCAATGCTGCTAGCAAGGGCTTACTACCCGTTCAGACAGCTATAACGAAACGATACGACTATTTCTACAAACCAGCCCGAAAGGATATTAGGCTCGTTGAATGAAGAGCTAAACGAAGTTGACTACCTGACCGTTGCACGCAACAAGGTGAAATCGGGTTCTCTTTGGAGTTGTTATACCTGCATTTTGAGATGTAGGTAGTGCTGTTTGGACTCCTAATGAAATTATCCCAGTCAATAACCATATTATGCCATATGTCGATGGTTAAGCAATCTTGGCTAAACATTTCCATTGAACCATGAGACGAATGTTTCATCTATATGCGCTAAGCACTTCAAAGCAATTAAAACCGTACTGAGAAAACGCATGTTCCATTTGTCTATTCTGAAAGCATTTTCAGTCTTCCATCAGATTTTTTCTCTCTAAAATTTCTACAGGAAGTTTGAATTTATATTGGCACTCAGCTCGGTATACACAACTTCGCTTTTGTTCACAAATATATCAGTCGTATCGCCATCGTTCGAAATCGTTTACTTTTCGAATGGAAACTTCCAGTATATCAACTTCCAAATGTTCATAAGCTAATTAAAATGGATAACCTCAGAAGGGAAAAATAGACAAAATAAGAAACAACCGCTGTTTGTGAAGCATCGGCAACATTACGCGCTTCGACGGAGCAAACCGACAAGAGGGCAGTCATCGACATGATACCAAACGATAATCCCACCATATTGCTCTTTGTGTATCAAATTCGATGGACGAATACCTAAATGAGTTTTTATGAGTCTTCTTGATCTCCCTTTATACATAATTTATTCTTCTCCGTATTAGCGACAACGAGTAGAAAACTATATAAAAGACTACAACTGTGTTTATTCGTTCTATGTAGCGAAAATAAGCTGATAAGCTCGCTTACAAGCATATCATAACGATCGGTTATCTATTTTCTAGTTGCAAATGGACAAGCGACTTCTAATATAATCAGCGAAAGTGAATGAGGTCTGAGTGAAGACTCAATGCTTTTCTGAGTGAAGACTCAATTCTTTAATTGCTAATCGCTTCATGAGGGTCCAATTCGATTCTTACGCATTTCGTTAGTTGTGGACGGCTGAATAGACTTAAATTGAAAGAAAAATAAAAGATTTACAGCACTGAAAATGAAACAAAAACCTTTTGAGCACTAGAAATAAAATTATGTGATCTTTTGCTCAATAAATATCACTTCATGGCTATCAATGCAACTACCATTCTTCTATCATACTTCAATTGCTACAGTTCAATATCACCGACACAACATAATCGGCCCGTCATATATGTCTATAACATTTGAGTCATATATGTCTATAACATTTGACAAAATGGCCTAAACTCTGTTCCATAAGATCTTCATCTGAATAATTCCACTTTTTCATTAAAACCAGCTTATATAGAATACAGTCAATGAAATTTGCATATCGCAAGTAGTGACGAGTGTTATATTCTCAAGTGAGGGACTTGTAACTGTTTCGCATTAACACTGGCTTTGAACTAATTGTGGTGCAGGCAAATTTGCTATAATTTATGATGTTAACTGCAATTCCCTATCTTCTAATTGACTATTTTTAAGAAACGAAAAGAAATGAAATAGTATCGAGAACATGACTTCCTGCCAAACTTTGTATGGCCTTGAACATTGGAACAATACCAACTGAGAAACATCTTTGCTAGCAATACCTGCAAAAAACGTTTGGTCAGTACACGTTCAATCGATAGGCATTTAAAATAGAAAGGCTTATACAACGGACGAAGTGGCTAATTTGCATACGAAAGGAGACATCGCTTTGTGCGGCTTTGCACTTCTTTATGGAAATTTGCGACCATTTGCTATCGACATTCATTTCACGATCATACCTTGCTAATTGCACCAATTTGCTATTTCTGAATTTAAATATTAGCGGGGCAATTATCAGTAATAACTATCGAGAAATTCATTGTTGGTGAGTGCGAAAAGTCTGCCAGGTTTGTTCTTAACGTTACATCTATCCGTAGCTTCAAGGAAATGTTGCAGCCAGAGGAACCTGTTTTCGCCCTGTCTATTTGTATAGACTTGATTTTTGGGACAATACCGACTGACAAACTTCTTAGCTAACAAAACTGTCGACATTCACCTCTTAGTACCACAGAAATTATGCCTTCATAAGCCTCTCGATCCACTTTGACCAAAACGTCAAGTAGTTATCAATGTGCAGATATGAATGGAAAACAAGGAATGAAATGATTCCTCCTATATCGCTCTAGAATCCTCCTATATCGCTCAAATTTGTTAGGGTTATGCGGGGCACATTTCAGCCAGTCCGCGAATTCGGTAATGCCCTAGCATCTTTTAAAGGTGGAAGCCGAACTATCAACTCACATTCTGCATTATTTACATTTGCTCCACGAAATGAATGGTAAAGAAGAAGATAGAGAGGTCGAAAATGCAACCAAAGATTTCAAACGATCACTGGTACCATCTTCTTATTTCCGAGAAAACACAATTCAGCACCCACTTTTATGCTTCTCATCACGTCCCTCTTCTGTTACTGTCCACCCTTGACGAACACCCTAGCAAATATTTCTTGATGATTACCCCTTTATTCTGAAAAAAAAAAAAAGAAAGCAAGATGTCGTCATGTAAGAAAACGCGCAATCTTTCATCTTCAGCACAAATCCAAGAAATGTAAACAACCTGTGAGTGGACGGAAGATGCTTGATCGCGTGCAATTCCTCCTTGCAAATATCCTTCGACGATAACTGTGACAGATCCTAATAACCTCGAAGACAGGATCTTGAAGGTATTATATAGCAGTCATTGATGTCCTACTTTAGAGAAGGCGCGGTAAACCAAAGAAACGAAGAGACGCTTCGCCTCCTTCTATGTCGCCACAACTCTATACAGGAAGAGAAAAGGTATGCCTCCATTCTTCCGAGAGTTCCTTATGAGCAAGTATTTTTCAAATATTTTTCAAGGGGAAACATCCTTAATCTGCGGCGAATTCAGAACTCAAAATTCCAAGATGGATAGTGCAGAACGGATCAAATAAATATACTGGTTCGGTAGGGACCCTCCTAGTCAGGTTAAGCTTTTACCATTCAACAACAAGACATACTAATTTCACCTTCATCCGGTTTATGGAAAGTTTTGATATGCAGCATAACCACTGATCATCGACAGTGACAACACTCATGCGACGATCGGCTAGCGCAACTATGACTTGGTTTTGCAGTCAGAGGGTGAGATTTCACCCACCGATATCAGCTATAAGAGTGAACGAAGTGCGCATGACAGCGGTCTTAAGCAGCGCAGAAAGCATCAACGGGCTAAACGATCCATCTCCCCCCGCAACCTGTATTCTTTTATAATTTATCACTTCACTGATATCTCATAATTCCCTCTAAGAGTCATTCAAATTCACAAAATTTTTACCTGCTATTTATTATCTTTCCTCTCTACCGTCGAGGTCTTAAAGTTACCTAGATCCTGAAATATTTCTACACGATAGTTTCATAGATTAAGGAGTTGTGTTCATTTTCTGGGATAGGCAAAGCATCCTAAACGACAAAGACTATTTGGCTGCACTGTCTACCGGCCATTAGTACCATATATTGTAACAATAAATAAGCATATAGTACAGAAATTGTGAACATATGAAGCGGATGGTCTCAATTCAGACTGCTTTCTTGGGAAATCATTTTCAGATTAGCCCATGATACAAGAGATATTGGCGTGGGAGTATCAAGCGATGATAGCGAACCACAAAATCTATGCCATCATTGTAACGTAAGTTCTCAAAAACTGTACTAATTTTTTAAACGAATCGTTCATTTATGGAGAGGACGGGAAATGAGTCAACACCAAAAATTCATCAAAAGCTCATTAACTCTCTATGATTGCACTTATATACGTTACTTCCCTTCACTTTCTCTAGTTAGGTCAAGGGCAGCATATGTATTCTTACCCTGACTAAGTGCATAAGCAATGATAACTTGAAAAATCATTACTAATCTATAGACATATCACGTCGAACTGTTTTCCATAATTTTGTCTTCAGAACTAGCATTCTAATAGTGGTCTTCAGAACATTCTAAAAGCAAAACTGTGCATTCTAAATAATGCACAGTTTTGCCTCGTAATAAAGCTTTCGTATGCTTAGCCATGATATGTTTCGACCAGATTAAGCAGAATTTCTTCTCTACAGAGCCTCACTTCGGTGCCACGATTATATCCACAACCCAGCGAATATTTATACGACAAATATGATCAACCAGACAGTGGTGCTGTAGGTTTTATTTTATATTTATAATTCGTACTAATGTTTCTTAAACCGGTATTTTCCCGTATTCATTCATGACTGAGGGGAGAGAAACATCGAATAAACTTCATTCATTCATATTCATTCATGACTTCATCCTCATTCAACTTATATTCTGACCCGATTTGCAAAGAACTTTCTAATCGCTTATAGGGGAAAGAAAATGCTCTCAAGTCTAAACGAAAACATCGAATAAAAGAAGAAGAAATAAAGAAGAAGGCACTGACCTGTGAAATCATTTATGCGTTCAAACGAAATTTGTAGATAGTACCCACAATGCCGAGCATAGTATTCGAGCTTGAGCAAGTACCATCGAAGAAGCTCTATTACTGTCGATGGACCGTCTACTGGATGCTGTGGATTATCACAGTTGTTCTCTTCTATTTACTTACTAACAGAGATTACTATTGCCAATTCCTTGATGCGAATGCCTCGTAATCAATGCCTCCACAAATATTCCCCTATCTACTACCACACCAATTTTCACCTATTATTTTATATCTATCTTACATAAACAATATTTTAGTGTACAGTCATTTACATTTGTTAGTGCTGTTATGATATGAATTTAGCGACAGCGATTAGCCATGGATGGATAGCCAAACTAATAGAATTGCAGCACTTATATTGTCACTGCTTGAAGTTATAAAAAATGTACATTCAACATACTTTTCGTTGTTCAATAGCACATCACAAAAAAAAAAGATTTTCACGAAATTTGCATACAACCACAAGAGAAATAATGAGAGTAGACAACTCAAAGAGCAAAAGCATCAAATTAAAAAAAAAACGAACTTATTGAAAGCGATATAAAAATATCTCCTAAAAAAACTGCTCTTTTGCCCCGTTCAAAATTAGTTCTTGACCATTTACATATCTTATCCACACCATTTTATATATTTTAAAAGTGAAAATCTAAAAAATATAAGCATAAAAATGTCTATCATTTTAGCGTATACCACCAAAATGAAAGCGAAATTTCTCTTCGTCTGTTTTATTTGAACTCATCTATTCATCACTAGCCAATATTAACTTCAAAAACTACATACTGCTCATGTATTTATTGTGTTAATAGCCACCGTTGTATGCATTTCTATTTGTTCCCATCGAAAAATTGAGTTCATATGTCAACTCATTCGCATATCTCATCAACCCCCCCCCCCCCTTCCCATCTGTTTGTTGATTCATTTAGCACTCTAAAGTGATCGATGTGAAAACGTTTTTGAAAATCGTTCAATCCAATGTTAACACCTATCGTTTTCAGCTAATCCTTATTAATTGATAGGCGCGGAAACAAAAATTTTGGGAATGAATAAATGCATTTCGAATGACGCAACTGCAGGAGAAAACATAAGTTCACCACCCTTTCAGAAAAAAATAAACTTAAAAAGAATAGTTGAATTCAAATTACAAAGTTGAACAGATTTTTTAAAAGAAATACAATGCAAATGCATAAACAACATAACAAAGAGTCGAATAAATATTCAAAAAAAAAAATATGCGAAAGTTGACGAACATGTGACAAAATAATAGCACAAATAGCTCACTACGAGTAAGAGAATGAATCTGTATACCTCCTAGTGCTTAGGCAATGCTAAATGGTGATGGCAGTTGAGTGAAACCACGGGGTAGCCAGCTGCTAAAATGCCATGAAAGTTGGCAACTTGTATCTTGTGCATCTCTCAGTGGCCTTGTTTTGTCAGCTGTAATAAGACTTTTGATTCAAAACGTCGGATATGGTTACTGAAACGAAATAAACGCTTTTTTGTTTTGTTATCTGACAAAAGGTGATGTTTTTCTACAAAATTTTAATAGCTCTTTTCTGCATCAAATGACGGTTCAGATACATGGATGTTGTAAAACAAGACGATGCCAAGCAGCAGGCTACGTAATGGTTTAACAGCAAAAAGGATTTCGTTGCACGCTAGCAATAGTTGTTGGAAGATGAAGTGAGAATTAGGAAGCATGTCGAGCATATCTGTACAGATATATTCCCTTCTGGCATATCCATACCGATTTGTACCCTTCTTTTTCCTCTCTACACAGCTCTTAGATGCTAATGAAAACCGGTGAGTAAAAACTTTTTTAGTACACAAGAAAGAATGTATTTCATGAAAATATTGCTAAACAATTAAGAGAAATAAAACTACAAACTAATATTATATACAAAAAGTCGTACAGTGTACATACTATTCGCGTTCGTACTCAAGGTCGATCAGTTTCGCGATTGTGTTCAGTTGTATGTTTGACGTGCCCTCGTAGATCGTTCCTTAAACGAATCAACTCGTTAATCATAGACATCGCTCACTGTTGCTATTCAAAGTTAACTTGAACTCTTTTTTAACTGAATGATCGGTAGAAAAAAAATGCAACAAAAAATGGCAAAGATTTAATAAACATACAAAACGACGAAGAATTACAGAGTTCGATCAATCAATGAAACGAAATCGGTGGAAGTATATATATATATATATATATATATATATATATCGAATATAAATTTCTGGTTATTTTAAGCGCAGCAATCTCTCAAAGATTAGCTCACCGATTTTACAATCGCGGTAATATTTCTCGATAGGGTATGACTTCGTGAAACCAACACCACCCATCCATTCGATACACTTACTCGTTGTGTTGGTCGCCACAACCGAGCTGTACCATTTCGCCATCGCTGCTTCCTAAACACCACTTTTATATATCCGCAATGTGATGCGCATAAGAGATACTTTCAAAGTTTTTCGTAAAAAAATATTTTATATGAAGCAGCATCGAAAGTTGGATATAGTAGTCATCGAAAGTAGGATATAGTTTTGCACTGCACATAGACGGTCTTAACCAGACAACCTTATATTCCCTTTCCCTTTGCACATTTTACTATCCTATGGCTAAAATATTCTGTTGCATTTCGTATATTCAATGCAATGAGCCAAACCTGTTTTATGTAATGAAAACTACTCTTTGAGAAATAAGCGGTCTATAAACAACAACAACAGTAGCAAATGGGGATGGATAACTAAAATATTTAGGTTAGACCAGTATAACACTACTTCTATTTTGGCTCATCTGTGGAACTCGAGTAAAAGGATAAACTGTATATAGAAGGACAGGTTCGTATGTGAAGAAAGGCAACGTACCTTTACATAGTCTATAGATGACTCTTTCATACGTGCCGTATTGTACACGAGTAGGCGTGCAGTCTCGATCTGCGTTGCTATATCCGCGACTTGATGTTGTATACCCTGCAATCATTACAATAACCATCAGGCAAGTTTGCAGTTTACAGCATCGCTTCTATGGAGTCTCATGAAAAACATTTCCGATAAAACTGCCTCATTTACGGGGAATAAAAATACGATTTCTTCACATGCTAGCTTAATGTGCATTAAAAACCTAACCGTAGGCATTTACGACGGATCAAAAATACTCACCTCGTCGAGGAGTGTATGCATTTCCTGAGGTATCCTAAAGACCCAGTCATAACCACTCTATTTGGGGTAGAGTTTGAGAATTATCAAGGGTAGAGCTCGGCAACGATTTCAGCAGTGGATGAATCGATTTGGTTAATGGAACGAAAAAATTTCAAACATTCAAAAACATTGTTTTCGACGTTTTCAACTCGAATCATTTTGATTTCTATCTATCACAAATATCTTGATTTATAGACAAATCAAGATATTCATCCAGTTTCAATCGCTCAATGATTATATTCTATATGGGTGTTTGCAAGTTTCGGTCAGTGCCCACGAAGTGTTTTGGAGCCGAAACTAAAAATACATCCGGATACCTCAAATTCCCGTCCGACGTGGAAATCAAGATATGCGCTCTCTGCTGCGCCCAAATAGATACTCCCTAGCAACGGGTAATTACAGGAGATGAATTACGAAATCGAGGACTTGGGTCTATGGGAGAGATTTGGTGCTGTGGTACTATTCCACCTGGGTGCCTATGTAACGTAAGAACGTATACCGTCTTTTATATTGAATCGGTGGCACCTACTTAGTGAAAAATCAGGAGGAGAGGTATCAACAGAGTACAGTTGTTGAACGGTTTATTGACTTTTAGGATCATTGTGTGCAAGTGGTTTGGGGACCCTTACCGTAAACCTAGTTCGATTCAATGAAGCGGATCTTGAGTTGAAATGTGCCCACAGGTGGATAGACAAGTCATCCGCAATGGTTTTGCAATAGCAAAACGGAGACATAAGCAGGTTGGAGGTGATGACAACCATTCGTTATGTAACGTCAGCTAAGTGAACTAGCGACTAAGACTTCTGATTGAAACGAGCGTGCAAAGGACAGGAAAAAACCTGGAAATCAATAATGCGTTTGTTGAATTGCTTGCGTTCTTGCAGATATGGTATTGTTGCTTCAAAACATCCCTCAGCGAGGCCGATCATCTGCGCACCGATACCAATACGACCCGCATTCAAGCATTCGATAGCTATTTTATACCCTGTATTTCAAAAATTAACATTAGCGATTAATCTCAAATTTTCATATCTACCTTGAAAGAGAAAGGATATGTGATTTTACTATGAACTTATCTAGTCATAAAATGTTAATTTCTCGATTGAGATTTTACATATTTTTCAAAGAAAACGGTGAAGCATCAGATAAGATGAGTGTCGCGAATCATCGCGAAGAAACAATGATCACTACAGCGAAGACAGCGAAAGGCTTTGACATCCCGTCAGAAGCTCCATTTATGGCGCTTCCGGCGGCCCTCTTTCTAGCCAGATATTCTCATCAATACCGAGCAAGACAGCTGCCATTCAATCGAATGAATCGAATAACCGACAGGACAAAGTGCTCAGAAGGGATATAAGACTGCCTAATGCAGCAGATACATTTTTTTTTCCTCTTCCCTAACAATAATGTGGCGATAATATGCTTTCGCTAAATCTGCTTATCAAAGTAACATACACTATATGCTACCAATATATAATTAGGCATACGCAATAACATATGCACATTTTAAACAAATCGGCGCTCATTTAAACCTTTCACGCTTCAGCCATTTATAAACAGCGTTTTCGAGAGATGAATGGCTATTAACGATTCTGATGATCGCAAAATATGCGCAAGCTTTAGGCATGATGCACTAACAGTAAGTGGTTCCATAATGTTGGATTAACTTTAAAGCTGGCGATGGTAGTCAACTTACTGTGTCGAACTACCAAAGAGACGTAAGAATACCCCAAAGAGACCCCAAACGTACGAACTGCAAATGCAAAGCCGCCAACGCGCATGACAGTTAAAGGGCAAGTGAGCAATAATATGGCTGCCACATATTTAAATTGACTATTCCTATGCAACGCAAAAGGAAATACCTTTGCCAACTTCGCCAAGGACCATGTCCTTGTTGACACGGACATCATCGAAATGAACAGGACATGTGCTGCTAGCGCGAATCCCGAGCTTGTCCTCTTTTTTGCCCACTTCTACACCTTTCAGATTCCTGTCGACAAGAAACGTCGTTATTCCTTTGTAGCCGATGTTTGGATCCACATTTGCCATCACCTTAAACAGGTTCACAGTAGAATATTGTCTCCGAACATCCACCGTCAACTTTCGATAGCAACTGATCATGATCAAGTCATATCAGCACCCCGATACTTCTATTTCAACTAACAGCCGGAACTAAGTGCATGTCTAAAACAGAAGATATAGAGACCCGGGAATTGTTCATCGCGAAAATGAATAGCATACCGACAGTCGAGTCGAGTGACCTTTTTCATAGCTTGAAGGAATATGGATAATATGACAAGACACGCAAATAAGACGGTTTTGAGGTGGTTGAAACCGAAGTAAGACCAAAAAAGGAGCAATTCATGTGACAAATGAAATCTTCAAGTCCCTTATGGGTTGAGGAACTAAGTGCAGCCATGATGTACTAAATTATTGCTATATTGAACTGTTAGGAAAGACCTCATTTTTGAGTTGAGAGGGAAAAAAAGAGAGCTAACTAGTTACAATGAAGAAATGAGCGTTCGCTGCATTCGACGTCCACATCTTGCTGCCCGTGATGATATAATCATCGCCATCTTTCTTGGCTGTGGTCTTCAGTGAAAACGCATCCGAACCCGAAGTGCTTTCCGAAAGGCAAAAGCTCCCAATCTGAAATTTCACAGTTTATAAATCTCCAACCGTCTATCAACTAGCATCATTATGTACACTCGCTTTCTCCTCAATAAACTCGTCCTTGTATTACATATCACTTTCTGTAGTTCCACAGCTTCAGCCAACACAACCTGGCTGCAGCTGGGACTGAAGTGCAAGTGGTTTCACTAAAAGTTGTTTGCCTCAGAGCTGTAGGAATGATAAGGTGTGATAGACCTACCCAATCGGAGTGAATCCTTCGCAAGTATTTCTCTTTCTGCGCTTTCGTGCCATATTCAATAATCAAAGGCGCTATCAGCGTGTTTTGTACATCACAGAACACGGCCACCGAGGGATCAACCTGAATAATAAAATACCGTAAACTGGACAGCACAGCAAACAATCAATGTTAGGAAACAAACATACGTACAGACTTACGTACAGACGGACAAGCAAACAAACATACGTACAGACACCCAGATATGGCCTTGTCATAGAAGTGAACAGATGTGAAATGAAACCTTAGCCAATTCTTCGACAATGATAATAATGTCGAAGAACGTTGCTCCAGGGCCGTCATATTCGGGTGGAACTTCAACACCCATGAAGCCGTTATCGAAAGTACCCCTCATCACACGATCATCCATCGTTGAACTGTCGTCCATCTGACGCACCAATGGTCTGACCACTTCCTCGGCGAAACGCTTCACTGAATTTGTTCATTTACTTGTAATAGTGAAAATTCCTCTTTCAAAAATAATTTCACGCCTAAACGAATACTTTCTGGGCATGCATAACTAATCAAAGCAGCTGCCCCCGGCATTACTAACCAACAGATGGTGCTGCTTATCTTTATTAGGTCATTTTATTAGGTCTTTTTTATAACATTTGAAGCAGAATAACTATTATGATGCTATTACTTTTCACTGTGCGCTTTTTCTTGAATAGTCGCAAATTTTCAGGTGACCTTTCAATACATTTAATGGAAAAATTCACTTGTAGTTGGATACTTGTGGTCACAGTTATCAAAAGCTTAACTGTATCGTTCAAGACTATTCACTGTTCAAATACATTATGTATTAAAATAGCAGCTAATGCGCATAAATAAACAAGCTTTTTCAAGTGTCTATATGATGCATATTTCTTATTCAGTCACAAAATATTGAAGCTTCAATATCTGAAAAAGTCAATTTCGAGGAAATAAGCATTGCACCTACCGCTCCTTTTCAGGGCTGTTTCCGATTCACTGAGTTGAGTAACCGGTGGTGGGGGTTCATTTCCATACTCATAGCGAGGTTTCGTTGCCACTGCAAACCACAAAATACTTCGTATATATATTATACCTCATGTGTATATAACATATATATATATACATACATATATATATATATATATATATATATATATATATATGTTCCTCTATCACCTATCACTTCGTCAGAAAGAGACCGTTAAATGATATCGATATGGATAGGTGCGAAAGGACCAAACGGCAACATTGTAACGGAAACTACAGGTCTAAAGAGAACCATCAAACCAATGCTTCCTCATAAGTATTTATTCAGTTGAACGATGAATAGGCACCAACCTGCGTCTTTAAATGAGCGAATTGACGGTCGCAGCGGCAGTGAAGTGAGCAACCTTCTTGATAGCATCTTTCCACCTGAAATTTATTGCTATTCATCCTTATAACATTGATAAATAATCGACATAATAACGTATAACAATCGAGGAAGATATGTAATATGATGGCTGCATGAAATTGGGCATAGTTGGCCTTTTGTTGGTCACAGATGGTCACAATAAGGGAATGTTGAAGAGGCAATGAAATGTGTCTCAAAACAAGGAAGCGTCATTCGTTTGCGTTGCCCCACCCCTCCCCCCCCCCCCTCTCCAGACCCAATAGGACGCGTCATTCTTATCCCACATCTCCTGCCCCCTTCCCACCCCTCCAGACCAGATAGGACTCGTATTTTTATCCCATATCCTCTCCCCCTCTCAGGACCGGATAGGACTCATCATTCTTATCCCACATCGCCTGCCCCACCCTCCTCCAGACCCAATACGGCTCATCATTCTTATCCCACATCACTTGCCTACCTCCCGTACTTCAAGACCGGATAGGACTCCTCATTTTTATCCCACATCGCTTGCCCTTACCCCCCCCCCTCTCCAGACCCAATAGGACTCGTCATTCTTATCCCACATCGCCTGCCCCCTTCCCACCCCTCCAGACCAGATAGGACTCGTCATTTTTATCCCATATCCACTCCCTCCCTCCAGACCGGATAGGACTCATCTTATCCCACATCGCCTGCCCCACCCCATCCCCTCCAGACCCAATGGCTCATCATTCTTATCCCACATCGCCTGCCCCCCTCCCACCCTTCAAGACCGGATAGGACTCCTCATTTTTATCCCATATCCCCTCCCCCCTCCAGACCGGATGGGACTCATCATTCTTACCCCACATCGCTTGGCGCCCTCCCAGCCCGTATAGGACTCGTCATCCTTATCCCATATCGCGTGCACCCCCTTCTCCCCTCCCTTGCAGACCAAAAAGGGACCATATACATCGAGAAAATGACCAGCTAATACTCTAGAGAGAAATAAAAATGATTCAATTCTACAATAACTAAATTATTCGGCTTCTCTAATGATCAGTTTCTGTGACGTCACCACTCAACTTTCATTATAACGACAGAATTAATGAACTGCATACAAGTCTCATGATATATAAATATTGAACTAAACAAAGAAGAACTAAACAAAAGCGTGCCTGTAATACTAGAATTTATATTTTACCAATTATGAAAGATGTTTTTTGTATTCCATCAAAATTGTTTTGAAAACTTGAAGGCAACTTAGTGCAAATATACCGGATAATAGTGCGGCATAGCAAAAGAATAAAAATTAATACTAGATGAGAGTCATCGTTTGCTTCAAACTCCAAGCTGCGTTCATGAATATATCTAAGTCATGTGCCGACTGTTGTTCGAAAAACCTACCAAAGTGGCAATAAAATTTGCCACATGATGCACCTACCTAGGCTACCTAAGCTGTACATGTCCATTCAGATAGCACAGCTACCTGATGACCGCATAATTGCATATCGAAAGGTCATTTAAAAGTCACAATGGTCACAACATCGGTCACAATCAACTGAAGAAGCCGAAGCTCATTTCCAAAAGGTAGCTACTGAACTTCATCGAAGCTAGAAAGTACTTGCAGAAAGTTATCAGAAATGCTCAACGAATGACTTCGTCGAACGTTTCTGATAACTACCTTCCATTTAACAGCCCTGCCAACAATCTGTAGTTTTTCTTTTGATGGGTTCAAGGATTCATTAGCACTAATAGTTTTAGCCATCCAAACGCTTCATATTCTAGACATCGCATATTTGCTCATACATTTTTGGGTGCAATCCCCTAAGAGGATATTACAGCCCAATATATCAAGACGGGGTTCAACACATAAAAGCGTTTAATGAATCCATTAAATACAAGGCTAATCAAGAAAATTGCTCAAACATCATCATATAGCGAATGAAGTATAGAACAACCGATAGTACACTCATGTCGATAAGGCAACCGACTCGTGACGACGCTCTTGAACGAATGATTCTTGCGGTGATGAGCGAGGAATGTTGATGCCCAGTGGGTAAATCGATGAGGGATCAAAGTCAGTGATTACGCACCACTGATCTGTTGGGCGGTGATTACGTTCAACAGCTGCCTTATTTATGCGAGCGAAAATCTGCAACATGCCGGGTCATTTAGCGAAAACAAAGCACAAAGGTCGAAGATAACTGAATGTTCTCTGCTCATACATATATATCTCCCATTTAAACGTTCAAAAGGTCAACTTCGCTTGCTGAGGGCAAAAAAACGAAAACAAATACTTGAGAAAAATCCCCACATCTGCTTCAATTGAATCATATAAAATAACGTTCTGTATATTTGCTCTTACAAAATATGGCAACATAATAATCAAACTAGATGACCGACAAAAGGAAATTGAATATTTGCATATGAGAGAGTCAGAATGAAAGTGCAGAGATGGATCTAGGTATTGGAAGCGTGCAATTCTAACATCATATAGTTATCAATAAATCAAATAAACTCTCAAAACAGTAACATTTAAGGTTTTTTTATGCATACTTCATTAATGCCATTTGTGAACGCGGCGGTTGCGGTATTCTTGCTTCGGTGTGGCAGTGCTGTGAAGTATTGAAGAGCCATCGCGTGCAGGACAAGGGCAATATTCAGCATCAGGACCACGGATGCCAGGACTCCCTCGTTGTCCAGGTTTTCCTCTTTTTCCGGGAGCTCCGCTTTTGCCAGGTGGACCGACGCGGCCAGTTGACCCTTGTTCTCCTCGCGGACCTGTATGACCATTTTCACCACGAGTTCCGATGGATCCAGGTGGTCCTATAGGACCCTTAGGACCCTTCCTTCCCGTTGCCTTACGTCCATCCCTTCCTTTTGCACCTGATCGTCCGAGTTCTCCCCTTGGCCCTGAAATCATTACAATTTCACAGCCGTAACATCAACAATACGTCCAAGTGACATTCCTGATGAGTCAGCAAAGTTCGTTGAGATCGTGCCAAGAACTTTTCGGCACAAGAAAGTATTTTAAAGTTGCCAGGTAACTTAAAAATGGCTAGATATCATTCAATTCGAAATGGGTTGCTTCTCGTTTATTTTTCATACTTATTGTGGATTTAATGTTCTCAGAAACACATAACTCTGAACGTTCGCAAAAGAGAGTCATTAAAACACTTCTTTTAGGCAAAACAATTAAGACAGGAAACAACTGACCTGAAATTAGGATAGCAAACAACTAACCTATGGTAGGAAACAACTGACCTGAAGCATTTAAATGTTCCATGTTACACATTCTCCCTATACAGTGTCAACTAAGAAATGCAACACAAACGGACGACACTTTAAAATTTCGAAATGATTCAAGAAAAGCGAAAAAAAGAGAACCTGGAATGCCGGCATCTCCTACAGGTCCATCCTTGCCTTCCTTTCCATCTTTACCAGGCTCGCCACGTCGACCTGGTTTGCCATCGAGCCCAGGTGGTCCACGTGGGCCGTCCTTTCCTGGTGGACCTCGTGGTCCCCGCTCACAAAGAATACAGCCGCCCGGATTTGGGTTCTCAATAATGAGTGTCACTCCGTTCGCTCCATCCCTTCCGGGGAGTCCCGGTACTCCATCCTCTCCATCGCGACCCGGTTCACCATGTGGTCCTGGTGGGCCAGCCGGACAGTTCCTCGGCAAAAGATTCGAACATCCTTAAAATTTTTGTTAAAATTCATGTTCGAATAACTGTTTTCGATGCAAACGACGATCAAAATGTGAATTGAAATTAATGTTCAATCTCTTGATTTGTTCTACAACTTTGTTGCTTATGACCTTATTCACTAACAAACAGTCTTGCTATAAACAGAAATAAGAAATGACTTTAAAACTATTTTTGATAGATTATAAATGGAAACGGCTAGGTGGGCATTTGTTCGAAAACACCTTCTTATCGCTCTAATGGTTTCAAGAAACGCTTAGAAATAGATGAAATTAAAAATCCGATCAAAAAAAAAAACAAAACTATTCTTCTCATAATTGATAAATGTTTAAAAAATGAACAAATTAGAATAAATCTCACCGCAGGATGCTCCTCTTTTCGTTCTACCAACTAGGACACTAATCTTTGCGATGTCTTCTGTATGGGCAATTCCCGGTTGTGCAATTATGACCATCATCTCACGCCATGAATCAGCAGTCAATTTCTAAATATTTAATCGATACGGTTAAAAAGCGAGCAAATGCAAAGTGTGATCACATTAAGTCTCATGTAATTTCTACTCAGCGATTTCTACCCATTTTCTACACAATGTAACATCTATTGATAAAAAATTGCTGTATCTATTTTTATGTACAGTTGACTTCTTATCGTCTATTCTTCTCTTTCGCATCATTTTCAAACCTGTCCTTTTGTCTGTGCTAATTTGACATAAGACGGATATCAACAGATCGAACAGTATGCCAGAAGTCTCAGAAATTGCCAACAAACGTTAACTACACACGCTAATTTCATCATATTTTAAATGCCCCCTGACCACTATTACAAATCATCTTCATAAGGGAACCATTTTTCAACGATTCGACTTATGAATAATGAAAACTCGATTACGATAAAAGTGTATGCAATCTTTATGGCACCTTTAAATACCAATAACTCTTCAAATTTAGTAGAGTAAGAGGAGAAGTGATATATGACGCCATCCTACGGCCTACATCATGTCCACCAAGTTTCGAAATTATAGCTTTAGCCATTCTCGAATTCAACCTATCGGACAGATAGGCAGAGAGACAAACACAGACACACATATATGCACAAACACGATGTTTTGCATAGCAAATTTGCAAAAGCTCCTAAAAACGGTTGGAAAAATTGTACTAATAATATGTTGTTGCAATAAAATTTCCTATAGAATTTCCCTTGTGGAACGTTCTTTTAGAGAAAAATTTTCTAAAAATCGATGCTCAACATCACAGTAAACGATCAGAAAAATTGTGGCAAAACTCTGTTTTTTTGTAACATTAAATCACTTACTTCATTGATTACGACAATATATCAATTTTTCAAAGAGGTTAGCAATGTTCGATTTAGCCAATATTTCATCGTAGCATTTTGTGAAACTTAACGTTCATCGTATACTCACAAATTATAGCCGCACAATTCAAAATTTACCTTAAATTCGTTCATATCACTCATAACTTCATCTTCCAGAGAGGCTATATCGTTGTAAATGGTAGCGATCACAAAGAGGGAGCACAAGATCGCGAAGCCGCTTAGTAACGATGCCGTAAAGACGACCACCTTCCCCGACATTTCCTGAAAGTATACATAAACTAACTCTCAATTGATTAAATTGCTTTTTATATGATGGCGTACGACTATCAACGACAAACTTCATTGAGCGATTAGATAACTTAAACCGAGATTCCATCATTGCCACTGTGCCATATTAGAGAATTCATATTTTAGGTTCTCTTGAAGCAAATAAAGTGCTTACGATAGTTTGAGGCGCTTTCATTTACTCCATTTTTGCAACAAGTTTTTGCCTATTCAATTTGATTTAGTCACAATAATGACAGGCTCACCTTAATGAATTCTATTCCTAACGTTATTTGGGAATTTTTAGAACAAATTTATCTCAACTTCTGGCATATTAAGATTCGAAAAGATTATTTAGAGCGTTTCAAAGATAATAGGATAACGAGATAGGAATTAATCTTAGAGATGAGTCTGTCGACCGCAAGAAAGTGACGCTAATCAAGGTGAACGAGGAAGAGGCAATCAAGTGTAGACGATTTTGCCGATGAATGCAATCAGCGGCGTCTTTTATATGAAGTGATGCGCGACCGCCCACCTCAAAACCCGATCATTGTGTGAGTGCCTCACTGTTTTATGCAATAGAAATGAAGTGAATAAAAGCGAACACAGGAACAGATGAAACCGCCTGAGGGCATGCTTTATAACATAACTGCGCTCAATCATGATTAACCCTTGCAAAGCAATTAAAAGTCGTCATACTATTTGATTCCACTGCATAGGCTTTGTTGTCACTGATAAAAATAGCCTTCCGATAAACGACTAGAGAGAAGATAGCCGCAAATGCATGCCGCTGAACTCGCTGCAAGCAATGTGTAGAAAAATGCGTTCAAAATCAGCACTTTTGTTTGGTGCAAATTTGAAAGCGTTGAGCATCGTTTGTCTATTGATCTACCGATATTCACTGTTCTTTGGTCTCATATATCTTCTTGGATATTGTCCTTGTAACTAAACTTTTTTTTCCAAAAAGGTCGCATAACCGAAATTTGTCACACATCAATTAGAGAAGTTAGGAAAAAAAAGCTTCTGAAAAATTCCGAACTCGACGAATTTCCCACACATTGCAATATCATTTCGCTTGATTTCGAATAGAACGCATTGCTATGCAGCAAATATTACGCAGTAAGGGTTGCAATTGACGTAAAAAAAATTATCTATTGCCTAAGACGTTCCCTACGACTTCGATTGCTATCGTAGAATGGTTGCTACGAGAGAGAAAGATGACCATTATTGGGTAATTTTCAAAGACTGAAATTACCTCGGATAGCTCAAAAATGATCACCTTGAGTCATCAATGACTAAAAGGATGAAATATGCAAAGAAATGAGAAAAGAAATACTCTCTTTTGAAGGACATTCACCGAGGGGAAAAGGAGAAAATAGTTGAGAAACGAGTTTGATAGGTCATTGTGACGCATTTAATAGCACAGCATTTTAAAATGCATTACTTTGAATAAAAATGCCTGATAAGTGCCGCTCGTCAAATGTTTTCGCTCTCAATTTTTCTGCTCTTTCTGGAGACAGTAATAGATCACTTTTCTAAGAAAGAAAAATTCAGCAATCGAGAATATATCCATGAACTCATGGATGCATTATGGAATACTCATTGAGCATATAGAGCATTTATAAAGCGAAAATTAAGAGATTCACATAAGCCAAAACTATAATGAATTTTTGCACTAACCCAGCGATTTGACAACTGACTGAGAAGATGCGCAAGGCAATTGCCACGTCTGTAGACAGCACCGAAAATATTGGTGTCGTAATTGACCCATTTCTATATTGGAGGTGGCATTGTTGCAGTATTACTGAAAAAGCATCGAAAATTCTATCCTTTATCCTCCTCCATGTTTTGCAGCACAGCTGCTGCGAACACTATTTAAAGACCTTCATTGCCTATCTCCAAGCCATTTCAAAGTGCTCTATCTATGTATGTTTTTTTGTGTGGGCTCTAATACTAGACTATTAAACTATTTTTAAAAACGTTTCATTCATACTACTTTTCACAAGGTTTGTCATTCCCTATACTACCCAAATTACATTCTAAGCTAAAAATCTTTGACCTAGAATCATTGCAATATCGCAAAACTTAAGTTTAATATGATTCGTTGTTAAAAAATTGCGTTCGGTTTTTGCAACATTTCGCATCAGAAATACTTCAGTTTGCTCTTTTTTGAAGTTGTCATCAGTATGAGTTTCATCTCATCAAAAAAGTCACACCACAAGAATTTTCTGCATAGTCCTCAGTTTCATTTCCCAAGACCTTGAAATCTGCTTTCCGTCAGTGTTATTAATGCATCGCCTTCATCGTTCAAATTGCTGCTAAATCGTTCCATCCTCACACTATCGTTGCGCTCGCAAATCGAACAAAAGAGATTCAAAGTGTGTTCGCCCCGACTCTAATTTTGTTGTCCTATTCCTATACCTCTCGTGTATTTTTCCATTTTTAGACTTTGGAAAAAAAAGGATCTAGTAGCTCTATCTGCATATTTATAAGAAAAGCGTTTATGTTAGCAGATCGGATAATTTCATCAAAGGAACAACACTTTTCACACTAAACATCAAGCCGAATACTCTTTGACTGCATTGGCCATCTCACTATACCTTATTTCTTTAAACCCAAACTAGCCCAAATACTTAAGCCGCTCTTGATTTATCGCTGCTACAAGCACATTAAAGCAATGCCATCAGTGGCACTTTCGAAACCAAAAAACAAAGAAGTAGAAAGGAGTGAAGTACCCCGCAAGACTGAACAATATGCTCTTACCATTATTGCTAATAGGTGTAGATTTGTTGTTTCATATGTGCGATTACAACCGTTATTGCTCGGTGGTGCGTTATTGCGACACAAAAAATAGATCTCTTCGGTCGTGATCTGTGAATTATTCGACTACCATTTTCCTAGAAATATGACCTATAACACACAGAGGTAAATTTTTTCAACTTCGTCGAAGCCTTTCATCGTTATAAATAATGACGACTTGTTTAGACGTGCAAAAAAATCTTGCAAAACATCCCATCTTTACTATAAACAATATTTGTCATCGTTAATGTGACTCAAATGTAGCGCTTAATTTTTGAATGCCTTCCTATCGTTGTCTGAAACGTGTTCTGTCGATAACTAGCGAATTACATTTTTATGAGTGCTGTTCGTTATGCTCTTCTTGTTGACCATGTTCGTCGTGTGTCATCGAAATTAATGAATCTAGTTGACACTCTCGTTGTGCTAACTGTTACAAAAAAATTCCCTTCTCCTTCGAGACAATTTTTCAACACATTTCCTACTACGTTCAGCTAAGAGATCTGGATTATTCGATCTCAATCTGTGAAGTACCACCTAGATCGTTTCCCTCTAATCCTTAAGCGGCAAAGAAAGCTGGAACTACAATCCGGTGTTGTTTGCGAGAACCTTGTGGGTTGGGGGTAATTGCACGGGGCACAAACAGTCTGCAATTTTGGTTGATGTCCACCTTGCTATGACCAAACCGGTAAAAAATTTCCACATGGAAAAACTTAGGGTTGGTAATAAAATATTTCATCGTCTTGACAAGGTGGTTGAACGATATCTCTAAACACGTCTTTCCAGGGTTACTGCAGACTTACTAACTTACCTATATGAAAAGCGTTTATCTATGTAAACATGAATTTGCTTTATCACCCTCATCAAACTAGCGCCCAATTTTTCTTATATATTACTATAAATTAACATCATTAATCACTGCACTCATTACTGATATTCTTAAAAAAAAAAAACATCAGAAATTTCCCACTTGAATCTACAGTGATAACGGCCCCTATTCTCAATGCAGTGGTTAGTGAATCAAATCGATTAATATAAATTTCATAAATGAAGTCTATATAGTTTACAATTACAACACACAAAGAATAAAAATGATACAACATCATAGCAAATAATGCATGAAAGTGAAAAAATTTTAAACATGGGCAACTAGTGATCTCAAATATTCAGCTCATTAAATGTGCTATCCACTAGATGAGCGGACCTCGGATCTCGTTCATCGACTACTCACTATTATATTTCATCGAGTACATAGGTTATTCTGTTTTCTAAGATAATGAAATGAACATTCAAAACAAATGCTGAATATACAAATGATACGATAAAAAAGCACCACCTCCTCCCACCCCCCACCCAAGTATTTTAGAAAATATATATATAACCGAGACTGTGTTTTTTGGGTGGCATTAGTTCGTCAAGACATGGTACTTGTTGAATATGCAGCTTGCTTACTACAAGTACGATTTATTGCCACTTAGATTACCAGACCGCTTTATATGAAGCGAAATGCTAAAGAAAGCATAACGACGATCACACTGTCCCTGGAAAAAACCTAGTGTTTTGACTATGGACAGTATAAATCGGGGGACGCAGCTGTCTACATTTCGATGACAACCTAGTACAATAACGAATGGGTTCTGCGATGCCCGTATTGGATATTCATAAGCATTCTACATGCTGGTGGCTCCGCACTACATTATTTCTATCCTATTTAAATATTGCTAAACAAATAAATAAATTTTAAAAAAAGAGAGAACTGAGCAAACCATAAATTATACAAACATAGATATCACCTCAAATATACATCATTCTATAGTAACAGTTGGTTGCTATGATACTTTTAGTGTTATAACATGATAGACATGTATCTAATTTAACGATTATAAACAGATAATCTCATAAAGTTATGCAACACATTCCATATGGGAAAGGAAAATTGTAATCGAAGGAAAAAAACATCGTATCAACGTTTACCCACGTCTTACATAATTTTCCCGGCGGGGTAGTACTCCTCATTCCTATCCTACATCGCTTGCCCTGTCCCTCCAGACCGGATAGGATTCATCATTCTTATCCCACATCACTTGCCCTTCTCCCACCCTTCCAGACCGGATAGTACTCGTCATTCTTACACCACATCGATGCCCCACCCCCATCCAGACGGGATGGGACTCATCATCCTTATCCCACATCGCTCGCCCGCCCCCCCCCCCCTCGAGACCAAAAAAGTGACCATATATATCGAGAAAATGACCAGCTAAGACTCCTAAAGAGAAGTAATACAATTCTACAATAATTAAATTATTCGACTTCCTTAATGATCAGTTTCTGTGACGTCACCACTCAACTTTCATTATAACGACAGAATTGATGAATTGCATACAAGTCTCATGATATATAAATATTGACGTGAAATTTTTTAACCATTTGTATAAACAGTTCTACGCAAACAAAAATTGGTGCTTTATTTGAAATGAATCGATGAAAGGTTCGCCCCTTATTTAGTATAGAATTATTTCAGCAACAGCAACTTAGAACTAAACAAAAGCGTGCCTGTAATACTAGAATTTATATTTTACCAATTATGAAAGATGTTTTTTGTATTCCATCAAAATTGTTTTGAAAACTTGAAGGCAACTTAGTGCAAATATACCGGATAATAGTGCGGCATAGCAAAAGAATAAAAATTAATACTAGATGAGAGTCATCGTTTGCTTCAAACTCCAAGCTGCGTTCATGAATATATCTAAGTCATGTGCCGACTGTTGTTCGAAAAACCTACCAAAGTGGCAATAAAATTTGCCACATGATGCACCTACCTAGGCTACCTAAGCTGTACATGTCCATTCAGATAGCACAGCTACCTGATGACCGCATAATTGCATATCGAAAGGTCATTTAAAAGTCACAATGGTCACAACATCGGTCACAATCAACTGAAGAAGCCGAAGCTCATTTCCAAAAGGTAGCTACTGAACTTCATCGAAGCTAGAAAGTACTTGCAGAAAGTTATCAGAAATGCTCAACGAATGACTTCGTCGAACGTTTCTGATAACTACCTTCCATTTAACAGCCCTGCCAACAATCTGTAGTTTTTCTTTTGATGGGTTCAAGGATTCATTAGCACTAATAGTTTTAGCCATCCAAACGCTTCATATTCTAGACATCGCATATTTGCTCATACATTTTTGGGTGCAATCCCCTAAGAGGATATTACAGCCCAATATATCAAGACGGGGTTCAACACATAAAAGCGTTTAATGAATCCATTAAATACAAGGCTAATCAAGAAAATTGCTCAAACATCATCATATAGCGAATGAAGTATAGAACAACCGATAGTACACTCATGTCGATAAGGCAACCGACTCGTGACGACGCTCTTGAACGAATGATTCTTGCGGTGATGAGCGAGGAATGTTGATGCCCAGTGGGTAAATCGATGAGGGATCAAAGTCAGTGATTACGCACCACTGATCTGTTGGGCGGTGATTACGTTCAACAGCTGCCTTATTTATGCGAGCGAAAATCTGCAACATGCCGGGTCATTTAGCGAAAACAAAGCACAAAGGTCGAAGATAACTGAATGTTCTCTGCTCATACATATATATCTCCCATTTAAACGTTCAAAAGGTCAACTTCGCTTGCTGAGGGCAAAAAAACGAAAACAAATACTTGAGAAAAATCCCCACATCTGCTTCAATTGAATCATATAAAATAACGTTCTGTATATTTGCTCTTACAAAATATGGCAACATAGTAATCAAACTAGATGACCGACAAAAGGAAATTGAATATTTGCATATGAGAGAGTCAGAATGAAAGTGCAGAGATGGATCTAGGTATTGGAAGCGTGCAATTCTAACATCATATAGTTATCAATAAATCAAATAAACTCTCAAAACAGTAACATTTAAGGTTTTTTTATGCATACTTCATTAATGCCATTTGTGAACGCGGCGGTTGCGGTATTCTTGCTTCGGTGTGGCAGTGCTGTGAAGTATTGAAGAGCCATCGCGTGCAGGACAAGGGCAATATTCAGCATCAGGACCACGGATGCCAGGACTCCCTCGTTGTCCAGGTTTTCCTCTTTTTCCGGGAGCTCCGCTTTTGCCAGGTGGACCGACGCGGCCAGTTGACCCTTGTTCTCCTCGCGGACCTGTATGACCATTTTCACCACGAGTTCCGATGGATCCAGGTGGTCCTATAGGACCCTTAGGACCCTTCCTTCCCGTTGCCTTACGTCCATCCCTTCCTTTTGCACCTGATCGTCCGAGTTCTCCCCTTGGCCCTGAAATCATTACAATTTCACAGCCGTAACATCAACAATACGTCCAAGTGACATTCCTGATGAGTCAGCAAAGTTCGTTGAGATCGTGCCAAGAACTTTTCGGCACAAGAAAGTATTTTAAAGTTGCTAGGTAACTTAAAAATGGCTAGATATCATTCAATTCGAAATGGGTTGCTTCTCGTTTATTTTTCATACTTATTGTGGATTTAATGTTCTCAGAAACACATAACTCTGAACGTTCGCAAAAGAGAGTCATTAAAACACTTCTTTTAGGCAAAACAATTAAGACAGGAAACAACTGACCTGAAATTAGGATAGCAAACAACTAACCTATGGTAGGAAACAACTGACCTGAAGCATTTAAATGTTCCATGTTACACATTCTCCCTATACAGTGTCAACTAAGAAATGCAACACAAACGGACGACACTTTAAAATTTCGAAATGATTCAAGAAAAGCGAAAAAAAGAGAACCTGGAATGCCGGCATCTCCTACAGGTCCATCCTTGCCTTCCTTTCCATCTTTACCAGGCTCGCCACGTCGACCTGGTTTGCCATCGAGCCCAGGTGGTCCACGTGGGCCGTCCTTTCCTGGTGGACCTCGTGGTCCCCGCTCACAAAGAATACAGCCGCCCGGATTTGGGTTCTCAATAATGAGTGTCACTCCGTTCGCTCCATCCCTTCCGGGGAGTCCCGGTACTCCATCCTCTCCATCGCGACCCGGTTCACCATGTGGTCCTGGTGGGCCAGCCGGACAGTTCCTCGGCAAAAGATTCGAACATCCTTAAAATTTTTGTTAAAATTCATGTTCGAATAACTGTTTTCGATGCAAACGACGATCAAAATGTGAATTGAAATTAATGTTCAATCTCTTGATTTGTTCTACAACTTTGTTGCTTATGACCTTATTCACTAACAAACAGTCTTGCTATAAACAGAAATAAGAAATGACTTTAAAACTATTTTTGATAGATTATAAATGGAAACGGCTAGGTGGGCATTTGTTCGAAAACACCTTCTTATCGCTCTAATGGTTTCAAGAAACGCTTAGAAATAGATGAAATTAAAAATCCGATCAAAAAAAAAAACAAAACTATTCTTCTCATAATTGATAAATGTTTAAAAAATGAACAAATTAGAATAAATCTCACCGCAGGATGCTCCTCTTTTCGTTCTACCAACTAGGACACTAATCTTTGCGATGTCTTCTGTATGGGCAATTCCCGGTTGTGCAATTATGACCATCATCTCACGCCATGAATCAGCAGTCAATTTCTAAATATTTAATCGATACGGTTAAAAAGCGAGCAAATGCAAAGTGTGATCACATTAAGTCTCATGTAATTTCTACTCAGCGATTTCTACCCATTTTCTACACAATGTAACATCTATTGATAAAAAATTGCTGTATCTATTTTTATGTACAGTTGACTTCTTATCGTCTATTCTTCTCTTTCGCATCATTTTCAAACCTGTCCTTTTGTCTGTGCTAATTTGACATAAGACGGATATCAACAGATCGAACAGTATGCCAGAAGTCTCAGAAATTGCCAACAAACGTTAACTACACACGCTAATTTCATCATATTTTAAATGCCCCCTGACCACTATTACAAATCATCTTCATAAGGGAACCATTTTTCAACGATTCGACTTATGAATAATGAAAACTCGATTACGATAAAAGTGTATGCAATCTTTATGGCACCTTTAAATACCAATAACTCTTCAAATTTAGTAGAGTAAGAGGAGAAGTGATATATGACGCCATCCTACGGCCTACATCATGTCCACCAAGTTTCGAAATTATAGCTTTAGCCATTCTCGAATTCAACCTATCGGACAGATAGGCAGAGAGACAAACACAGACACACATATATGCACAAACACGATGTTTTGCATAGCAAATTTGCAAAAGCTCCTAAAAACGGTTGGAAAAATTGTACTAATAATATGTTGTTGCAATAAAATTTCCTATAGAATTTCCCTTGTGGAACGTTCTTTTAGAGAAAAATTTTCTAAAAATCGATGCTCAACATCACAGTAAACGATCAGAAAAATTGTGGCAAAACTCTGTTTTTTTGTAACATTAAATCACTTACTTCATTGATTACGACAATATATCAATTTTTCAAAGAGGTTAGCAATGTTCGATTTAGCCAATATTTCATCGTAGCATTTTGTGAAACTTAACGTTCATCGTATACTCACAAATTATAGCCGCACAATTCAAAATTTACCTTAAATTCGTTCATATCACTCATAACTTCATCTTCCAGAGAGGCTATATCGTTGTAAATGGTAGCGATCACAAAGAGGGAGCACAAGATCGCGAAGCCGCTTAGTAACGATGCCGTAAAGACGACCACCTTCCCCGACATTTCCTGAAAGTATACATAAACTAACTCTCAATTGATTAAATTGCTTTTTATATGATGGCGTACGACTATCAACGACAAACTTCATTGAGCGATTAGATAACTTAAACCGAGATTCCATCATTGCCACTGTGCCATATTAGAGAATTCATATTTTAGGTTCTCTTGAAGCAAATAAAGTGCTTACGATAGTTTGAGGCGCTTTCATTTACTCCATTTTTGCAACAAGTTTTTGCCTATTCAATTTGATTTAGTCACAATAATGACAGGCTCACCTTAATGAATTCTATTCCTAACGTTATTTGGGAATTTTTAGAACAAATTTATCTCAACTTCTGGCATATTAAGATTCGAAAAGATTATTTAGAGCGTTTCAAAGATAATAGGATAACGAGATAGGAATTAATCTTAGAGATGAGTCTGTCGACCGCAAGAAAGTGACGCTAATCAAGGTGAACGAGGAAGAGGCAATCAAGTGTAGACGATTTTGCCGATGAATGCAATCAGCGGCGTCTTTTATATGAAGTGATGCGCGACCGCCCACCTCAAAACCCGATCATTGTGTGAGTGCCTCACTGTTTTATGCAATAGAAATGAAGTGAATAAAAGCGAACACAGGAACAGATGAAACCGCCTGAGGGCATGCTTTATAACATAACTGCGCTCAATCATGATTAACCCTTGCAAAGCAATTAAAAGTCGTCATACTATTTGATTCCACTGCATAGGCTTTGTTGTCACTGATAAAAATAGCCTTCCGATAAACGACTAGAGAGAAGATAGCCGCAAATGCATGCCGCTGAACTCGCTGCAAGCAATGTGTAGAAAAATGCGTTCAAAATCAGCACTTTTGTTTGGTGCAAATTTGAAAGCGTTGAGCATCGTTTGTCTATTGATCTACCGATATTCACTGTTCTTTGGTCTCATATATCTTCTTGGATATTGTCCTTGTAACTAAACTTTTTTTTCCAAAAAGGTCGCATAACCGAAATTTGTCACACATCAATTAGAGAAGTTAGGAAAAAAAGCTTCTGAAAAATTCCGAACTCGACGAATTTCCCACACATTGCAATATCATTTCGCTTGATTTCGAATAGAACGCATTGCTATGCAGCAAATATTACGCAGTAAGGGTTGCAATTGACGTAAAAAAAATTATCTATTGCCTAAGACGTTCCCTACGACTTCGATTGCTATCGTAGAATGGTTGCTACGAGAGAGAAAGATGACCATTATTGGGTAATTTTCAAAGACTGAAATTACCTCGGATAGCTCAAAAATGATCACCTTGAGTCATCAATGACTAAAAGGATGAAATATGCAAAGAAATGAGAAAAGAAATACTCTCTTTTGAAGGACATTCACCGAGGGGAAAAGGAGAAAATAGTTGAGAAACGAGTTTGATAGGTCATTGTGACGCATTTAATAGCACAGCATTTTAAAATGCATTACTTTGAATAAAAATGCCTGATAAGTGCCGCTCGTCAAATGTTTTCGCTCTCAATTTTTCTGCTCTTTCTGGAGACAGTAATAGATCACTTTTCTAAGAAAGAAAAATTCAGCAATCGAGAATATATCCATGAACTCATGGATGCATTATGGAATACTCATTGAGCATATAGAGCATTTATAAAGCGAAAATTAAGAGATTCACATAAGCCAAAACTATAATGAATTTTTGCACTAACCCAGCGATTTGACAACTGACTGAGAAGATGCGCAAGGCAATTGCCACGTCTGTAGACAGCACCGAAAATATTGGTGTCGTAATTGACCCATTTCTATATTGGAGGTGGCATTGTTGCAGTATTACTGAAAAAGCATCGAAAATTCTATCCTTTATCCTCCTCCATGTTTTGCAGCACAGCTGCTGCGAACACTATTTAAAGACCTTCATTGCCTATCTCCAAGCCATTTCAAAGTGCTCTATCTATGTATGTTTTTTTGTGTGGGCTCTAATACTAGACTATTAAACTATTTTTAAAAACGTTTCATTCATACTACTTTTCACAAGGTTTGTCATTCCCTATACTACCCAAATTACATTCTAAGCTAAAAATCTTTGACCTAGAATCATTGCAATATCGCAAAACTTAAGTTTAATATGATTCGTTGTTAAAAAATTGCGTTCGGTTTTTGCAACATTTCGCATCAGAAATACTTCAGTTTGCTCTTTTTTGAAGTTGTCATCAGTATGAGTTTCATCTCATCAAAAAAGTCACACCACAAGAATTTTCTGCATAGTCCTCAGTTTCATTTCCCAAGACCTTGAAATCTGCTTTCCGTCAGTGTTATTAATGCATCGCCTTCATCGTTCAAATTGCTGCTAAATCGTTCCATCCTCACACTATCGTTGCGCTCGCAAATCGAACAAAAGAGATTCAAAGTGTGTTCGCCCCGACTCTAATTTTGTTGTCCTATTCCTATACCTCTCGTGTATTTTTCCATTTTTAGACTTTGGAAAAAAAAGGATCTAGTAGCTCTATCTGCATATTTATAAGAAAAGCGTTTATGTTAGCAGATCGGATAATTTCATCAAAGGAACAACACTTTTCACACTAAACATCAAGCCGAATACTCTTTGACTGCATTGGCCATCTCACTATACCTTATTTCTTTAAACCCAAACTAGCCCAAATACTTAAGCCGCTCTTGATTTATCGCTGCTACAAGCACATTAAAGCAATGCCATCAGTGGCACTTTCGAAACCAAAAAACAAAGAAGTAGAAAGGAGTGAAGTACCCCGCAAGACTGAACAATATGCTCTTACCATTATTGCTAATAGGTGTAGATTTGTTGTTTCATATGTGCGATTACAACCGTTATTGCTCGGTGGTGCGTTATTGCGACACAAAAAATAGATCTCTTCGGTCGTGATCTGTGAATTATTCGACTACCATTTTCCTAGAAATATGACCTATAACACACAGAGGTAAATTTTTTCAACTTCGTCGAAGCCTTTCATCGTTATAAATAATGACGACTTGTTTAGACGTGCAAAAAAATCTTGCAAAACATCCCATCTTTACTATAAACAATATTTGTCATCGTTAATGTGACTCAAATGTAGCGCTTAATTTTTGAATGCCTTCCTATCGTTGTCTGAAACGTGTTCTGTCGATAACTAGCGAATTACATTTTTATGAGTGCTGTTCGTTATGCTCTTCTTGTTGACCATGTTCGTCGTGTGTCATCGAAATTAATGAATCTAGTTGACACTCTCGTTGTGCTAACTGTTACAAAAAAATTCCCTTCTCCTTCGAGACAATTTTTCAACACATTTCCTACTACGTTCAGCTAAGAGATCTGGATTATTCGATCTCAATCTGTGAAGTACCACCTAGATCGTTTCCCTCTAATCCTTAAGCGGCAAAGAAAGCTGGAACTACAATCCGGTGTTGTTTGCGAGAACCTTGTGGGTTGGGGGTAATTGCACGGGGCACAAACAGTCTGCAATTTTGGTTGATGTCCACCTTGCTATGACCAAACCGGTAAAAAATTTCCACATGGAAAAACTTAGGGTTGGTAATAAAATATTTCATCGTCTTGACAAGGTGGTTGAACGATATCTCTAAACACGTCTTTCCAGGGTTACTGCAGACTTACTAACTTACCTATATGAAAAGCGTTTATCTATGTAAACATGAATTTGCTTTATCACCCTCATCAAACTAGCGCCCAATTTTTCTTATATATTACTATAAATTAACATCATTAATCACTGCACTCATTACTGATATTCTTAAAAAAAAAAAACATCAGAAATTTCCCACTTGAATCTACAGTGATAACGGCCCCTATTCTCAATGCAGTGGTTAGTGAATCAAATCGATTAATATAAATTTCATAAATGAAGTCTATATAGTTTACAATTACAACACACAAAGAATAAAAATGATACAACATCATAGCAAATAATGCATGAAAGTGAAAAAATTTTAAACATGGGCAACTAGTGATCTCAAATATTCAGCTCATTAAATGTGCTATCCACTAGATGAGCGGACCTCGGATCTCGTTCATCGACTACTCACTATTATATTTCATCGAGTACATAGGTTATTCTGTTTTCTAAGATAATGAAATGAACATTCAAAACAAATGCTGAATATACAAATGATACGATAAAAAAGCACCACCTCCTCCCACCCCCACCCAAGTATTTTAGAAAATATATATATAACCGAGACTGTGTTTTTTGGGTGGCATTAGTTCGTCAAGACATGGTACTTGTTGAATATGCAGCTTGCTTACTACAAGTACGATTTATTGCCACTTAGATTACCAGACCGCTTTATATGAAGCGAAATGCTAAAGAAAGCATAACGACGATCACACTGTCCCTGGAAAAAACCTAGTGTTTTGACTATGGACAGTATAAATCGGGGGACGCAGCTGTCTACATTTCGATGACAACCTAGTACAATAACGAATGGGTTCTGCGATGCCCGTATTGGATATTCATAAGCATTCTACATGCTGGTGGCTCCGCACTACATTATTTCTATCCTATTTAAATATTGCTAAACAAATAAATAAATTTTAAAAAAGAGAGAACTGAGCAAACCATAAATTATACAAACATAGATATCACCTCAAATATACATCATTCTATAGTAACAGTTGGTTGCTATGATACTTTTAGTGTTATAACATGATAGACATGTATCTAATTTAACGATTATAAACAGATAATCTCATAAAGTTATGCAACACATTCCATAT
Organism: Baylisascaris procyonis; assembly: GCA_037389465.1. NCBI lineage: Eukaryota > Metazoa > Nematoda > Chromadorea > Rhabditida > Ascarididae > Baylisascaris > Baylisascaris procyonis. The sequence continues at coordinate 149,173 of JAZARR010000230.1, forward strand.
GGGAAAGGAAAATTGTAATCGAAGGAAAAAACATCGTATCAACGTTTACCCACGTCTTACATAATTTTCCCGGCGGGGTAGTACTCCTCATTCCTATCCTACATCGCTTGCCCTGTCCCTCCAGACCGGATAGGATTCATCATTCTTATCCCACATCACTTGCCCTTCTCCCACCCTTCCAGACCGGATAGTACTCGTCATTCTTACACCACATCGATGCCCCACCCCCATCCAGACGGGATGGGACTCATCATCCTTATCCCACATCGCTCGCCCGCCCCCCCCCCCTCGAGACCAAAAAAGTGACCATATATATCGAGAAAATGACCAGCTAAGACTCCTAAAGAGAAGTAATACAATTCTACAATAATTAAATTATTCGACTTCCTTAATGATCAGTTTCTGTGACGTCACCACTCAACTTTCATTATAACGACAGAATTGATGAATTGCATACAAGTCTCATGATATATAAATATTGACGTGAAATTTTTTAACCATTTGTATAAACAGTTCTACGCAAACAAAAATTGGTGCTTTATTTGAAATGAATCGATGAAAGGTTCGCCCCTTATTTAGTATAGAATTATTTCAGCAACAGCAACTTAGAACTAAACAAAAGCGTGCCTGTAATACTAGAATTTATATTTTACCAATTATGAAAGATGTTTTTTGTATTCCATCAAAATTGTTTTGAAAACTTGAAGGCAACTTAGTGCAAATATACCGGATAATAGTGCGGCATAGCAAAAGAATAAAAATTAATACTAGATGAGAGTCATCGTTTGCTTCAAACTCCAAGCTGCGTTCATGAATATATCTAAGTCATGTGCCGACTGTTGTTCGAAAAACCTACCAAAGTGGCAATAAAATTTGCCACATGATGCACCTACCTAGGCTACCTAAGCTGTACATGTCCATTCAGATAGCACAGCTACCTGATGACCGCATAATTGCATATCGAAAGGTCATTTAAAAGTCACAATGGTCACAACATCGGTCACAATCAACTGAAGAAGCCGAAGCTCATTTCCAAAAGGTAGCTACTGAACTTCATCGAAGCTAGAAAGTACTTGCAGAAAGTTATCAGAAATGCTCAACGAATGACTTCGTCGAACGTTTCTGATAACTACCTTCCATTTAACAGCCCTGCCAACAATCTGTAGTTTTTCTTTTGATGGGTTCAAGGATTCATTAGCACTAATAGTTTTAGCCATCCAAACGCTTCATATTCTAGACATCGCATATTTGCTCATACATTTTTGGGTGCAATCCCCTAAGAGGATATTACAGCCCAATATATCAAGACGGGGTTCAACACATAAAAGCGTTTAATGAATCCATTAAATACAAGGCTAATCAAGAAAATTGCTCAAACATCATCATATAGCGAATGAAGTATAGAACAACCGATAGTACACTCATGTCGATAAGGCAACCGACTCGTGACGACGCTCTTGAACGAATGATTCTTGCGGTGATGAGCGAGGAATGTTGATGCCCAGTGGGTAAATCGATGAGGGATCAAAGTCAGTGATTACGCACCACTGATCTGTTGGGCGGTGATTACGTTCAACAGCTGCCTTATTTATGCGAGCGAAAATCTGCAACATGCCGGGTCATTTAGCGAAAACAAAGCACAAAGGTCGAAGATAACTGAATGTTCTCTGCTCATACATATATATCTCCCATTTAAACGTTCAAAAGGTCAACTTCGCTTGCTGAGGGCAAAAAAACGAAAACAAATACTTGAGAAAAATCCCCACATCTGCTTCAATTGAATCATATAAAATAACGTTCTGTATATTTGCTCTTACAAAATATGGCAACATAATAATCAAACTAGATGACCGACAAAAGGAAATTGAATATTTGCATATGAGAGAGTCAGAATGAAAGTGCAGAGATGGATCTAGGTATTGGAAGCGTGCAATTCTAACATCATATAGTTATCAATAAATCAAATAAACTCTCAAAACAGTAACATTTAAGGTTTTTTTATGCATACTTCATTAATGCCATTTGTGAACGCGGCGGTTGCGGTATTCTTGCTTCGGTGTGGCAGTGCTGTGAAGTATTGAAGAGCCATCGCGTGCAGGACAAGGGCAATATTCAGCATCAGGACCACGGATGCCAGGACTCCCTCGTTGTCCAGGTTTTCCTCTTTTTCCGGGAGCTCCGCTTTTGCCAGGTGGACCGACGCGGCCAGTTGACCCTTGTTCTCCTCGCGGACCTGTATGACCATTTTCACCACGAGTTCCGATGGATCCAGGTGGTCCTATAGGACCCTTAGGACCCTTCCTTCCCGTTGCCTTACGTCCATCCCTTCCTTTTGCACCTGATCGTCCGAGTTCTCCCCTTGGCCCTGAAATCATTACAATTTCACAGCCGTAACATCAACAATACGTCCAAGTGACATTCCTGATGAGTCAGCAAAGTTCGTTGAGATCGTGCCAAGAACTTTTCGGCACAAGAAAGTATTTTAAAGTTGCTAGGTAACTTAAAAATGGCTAGATATCATTCAATTCGAAATGGGTTGCTTCTCGTTTATTTTTCATACTTATTGTGGATTTAATGTTCTCAGAAACACATAACTCTGAACGTTCGCAAAAGAGAGTCATTAAAACACTTCTTTTAGGCAAAACAATTAAGACAGGAAACAACTGACCTGAAATTAGGATAGCAAACAACTAACCTATGGTAGGAAACAACTGACCTGAAGCATTTAAATGTTCCATGTTACACATTCTCCCTATACAGTGTCAACTAAGAAATGCAACACAAACGGACGACACTTTAAAATTTCGAAATGATTCAAGAAAAGCGAAAAAAAGAGAACCTGGAATGCCGGCATCTCCTACAGGTCCATCCTTGCCTTCCTTTCCATCTTTACCAGGCTCGCCACGTCGACCTGGTTTGCCATCGAGCCCAGGTGGTCCACGTGGGCCGTCCTTTCCTGGTGGACCTCGTGGTCCCCGCTCACAAAGAATACAGCCGCCCGGATTTGGGTTCTCAATAATGAGTGTCACTCCGTTCGCTCCATCCCTTCCGGGGAGTCCCGGTACTCCATCCTCTCCATCGCGACCCGGTTCACCATGTGGTCCTGGTGGGCCAGCCGGACAGTTCCTCGGCAAAAGATTCGAACATCCTTAAAATTTTTGTTAAAATTCATGTTCGAATAACTGTTTTCGATGCAAACGACGATCAAAATGTGAATTGAAATTAATGTTCAATCTCTTGATTTGTTCTACAACTTTGTTGCTTATGACCTTATTCACTAACAAACAGTCTTGCTATAAACAGAAATAAGAAATGACTTTAAAACTATTTTTGATAGATTATAAATGGAAACGGCTAGGTGGGCATTTGTTCGAAAACACCTTCTTATCGCTCTAATGGTTTCAAGAAACGCTTAGAAATAGATGAAATTAAAAATCCGATCAAAAAAAAAAACAAAACTATTCTTCTCATAATTGATAAATGTTTAAAAAATGAACAAATTAGAATAAATCTCACCGCAGGATGCTCCTCTTTTCGTTCTACCAACTAGGACACTAATCTTTGCGATGTCTTCTGTATGGGCAATTCCCGGTTGTGCAATTATGACCATCATCTCACGCCATGAATCAGCAGTCAATTTCTAAATATTTAATCGATACGGTTAAAAAGCGAGCAAATGCAAAGTGTGATCACATTAAGTCTCATGTAATTTCTACTCAGCGATTTCTACCCATTTTCTACACAATGTAACATCTATTGATAAAAAATTGCTGTATCTATTTTTATGTACAGTTGACTTCTTATCGTCTATTCTTCTCTTTCGCATCATTTTCAAACCTGTCCTTTTGTCTGTGCTAATTTGACATAAGACGGATATCAACAGATCGAACAGTATGCCAGAAGTCTCAGAAATTGCCAACAAACGTTAACTACACACGCTAATTTCATCATATTTTAAATGCCCCCTGACCACTATTACAAATCATCTTCATAAGGGAACCATTTTTCAACGATTCGACTTATGAATAATGAAAACTCGATTACGATAAAAGTGTATGCAATCTTTATGGCACCTTTAAATACCAATAACTCTTCAAATTTAGTAGAGTAAGAGGAGAAGTGATATATGACGCCATCCTACGGCCTACATCATGTCCACCAAGTTTCGAAATTATAGCTTTAGCCATTCTCGAATTCAACCTATCGGACAGATAGGCAGAGAGACAAACACAGACACACATATATGCACAAACACGATGTTTTGCATAGCAAATTTGCAAAAGCTCCTAAAAACGGTTGGAAAAATTGTACTAATAATATGTTGTTGCAATAAAATTTCCTATAGAATTTCCCTTGTGGAACGTTCTTTTAGAGAAAAATTTTCTAAAAATCGATGCTCAACATCACAGTAAACGATCAGAAAAATTGTGGCAAAACTCTGTTTTTTTGTAACATTAAATCACTTACTTCATTGATTACGACAATATATCAATTTTTCAAAGAGGTTAGCAATGTTCGATTTAGCCAATATTTCATCGTAGCATTTTGTGAAACTTAACGTTCATCGTATACTCACAAATTATAGCCGCACAATTCAAAATTTACCTTAAATTCGTTCATATCACTCATAACTTCATCTTCCAGAGAGGCTATATCGTTGTAAATGGTAGCGATCACAAAGAGGGAGCACAAGATCGCGAAGCCGCTTAGTAACGATGCCGTAAAGACGACCACCTTCCCCGACATTTCCTGAAAGTATACATAAACTAACTCTCAATTGATTAAATTGCTTTTTATATGATGGCGTACGACTATCAACGACAAACTTCATTGAGCGATTAGATAACTTAAACCGAGATTCCATCATTGCCACTGTGCCATATTAGAGAATTCATATTTTAGGTTCTCTTGAAGCAAATAAAGTGCTTACGATAGTTTGAGGCGCTTTCATTTACTCCATTTTTGCAACAAGTTTTTGCCTATTCAATTTGATTTAGTCACAATAATGACAGGCTCACCTTAATGAATTCTATTCCTAACGTTATTTGGGAATTTTTAGAACAAATTTATCTCAACTTCTGGCATATTAAGATTCGAAAAGATTATTTAGAGCGTTTCAAAGATAATAGGATAACGAGATAGGAATTAATCTTAGAGATGAGTCTGTCGACCGCAAGAAAGTGACGCTAATCAAGGTGAACGAGGAAGAGGCAATCAAGTGTAGACGATTTTGCCGATGAATGCAATCAGCGGCGTCTTTTATATGAAGTGATGCGCGACCGCCCACCTCAAAACCCGATCATTGTGTGAGTGCCTCACTGTTTTATGCAATAGAAATGAAGTGAATAAAAGCGAACACAGGAACAGATGAAACCGCCTGAGGGCATGCTTTATAACATAACTGCGCTCAATCATGATTAACCCTTGCAAAGCAATTAAAAGTCGTCATACTATTTGATTCCACTGCATAGGCTTTGTTGTCACTGATAAAAATAGCCTTCCGATAAACGACTAGAGAGAAGATAGCCGCAAATGCATGCCGCTGAACTCGCTGCAAGCAATGTGTAGAAAAATGCGTTCAAAATCAGCACTTTTGTTTGGTGCAAATTTGAAAGCGTTGAGCATCGTTTGTCTATTGATCTACCGATATTCACTGTTCTTTGGTCTCATATATCTTCTTGGATATTGTCCTTGTAACTAAACTTTTTTTTCCAAAAAGGTCGCATAACCGAAATTTGTCACACATCAATTAGAGAAGTTAGGAAAAAAAAGCTTCTGAAAAATTCCGAACTCGACGAATTTCCCACACATTGCAATATCATTTCGCTTGATTTCGAATAGAACGCATTGCTATGCAGCAAATATTACGCAGTAAGGGTTGCAATTGACGTAAAAAAAATTATCTATTGCCTAAGACGTTCCCTACGACTTCGATTGCTATCGTAGAATGGTTGCTACGAGAGAGAAAGATGACCATTATTGGGTAATTTTCAAAGACTGAAATTACCTCGGATAGCTCAAAAATGATCACCTTGAGTCATCAATGACTAAAAGGATGAAATATGCAAAGAAATGAGAAAAGAAATACTCTCTTTTGAAGGACATTCACCGAGGGGAAAAGGAGAAAATAGTTGAGAAACGAGTTTGATAGGTCATTGTGACGCATTTAATAGCACAGCATTTTAAAATGCATTACTTTGAATAAAAATGCCTGATAAGTGCCGCTCGTCAAATGTTTTCGCTCTCAATTTTTCTGCTCTTTCTGGAGACAGTAATAGATCACTTTTCTAAGAAAGAAAAATTCAGCAATCGAGAATATATCCATGAACTCATGGATGCATTATGGAATACTCATTGAGCATATAGAGCATTTATAAAGCGAAAATTAAGAGATTCACATAAGCCAAAACTATAATGAATTTTTGCACTAACCCAGCGATTTGACAACTGACTGAGAAGATGCGCAAGGCAATTGCCACGTCTGTAGACAGCACCGAAAATATTGGTGTCGTAATTGACCCATTTCTATATTGGAGGTGGCATTGTTGCAGTATTACTGAAAAAGCATCGAAAATTCTATCCTTTATCCTCCTCCATGTTTTGCAGCACAGCTGCTGCGAACACTATTTAAAGACCTTCATTGCCTATCTCCAAGCCATTTCAAAGTGCTCTATCTATGTATGTTTTTTTGTGTGGGCTCTAATACTAGACTATTAAACTATTTTTAAAAACGTTTCATTCATACTACTTTTCACAAGGTTTGTCATTCCCTATACTACCCAAATTACATTCTAAGCTAAAAATCTTTGACCTAGAATCATTGCAATATCGCAAAACTTAAGTTTAATATGATTCGTTGTTAAAAAATTGCGTTCGGTTTTTGCAACATTTCGCATCAGAAATACTTCAGTTTGCTCTTTTTTGAAGTTGTCATCAGTATGAGTTTCATCTCATCAAAAAAGTCACACCACAAGAATTTTCTGCATAGCCCTCAGTTTCATTTCCCAAGACCTTGAAATCTGCTTTCCGTCAGTGTTATTAATGCATCGCCTTCATCGTTCAAATTGCTGCTAAATCGTTCCATCCTCACACTATCGTTGCGCTCGCAAATCGAACAAAAGAGATTCAAAGTGTGTTCGCCCCGACTCTAATTTTGTTGTCCTATTCCTATACCTCTCGTGTATTTTTCCATTTTTAGACTTTGGAAAAAAAAGGATCTAGTAGCTCTATCTGCATATTTATAAGAAAAGCGTTTATGTTAGCAGATCGGATAATTTCATCAAAGGAACAACACTTTTCACACTAAACATCAAGCCGAATACTCTTTGACTGCATTGGCCATCTCACTATACCTTATTTCTTTAAACCCAAACTAGCCCAAATACTTAAGCCGCTCTTGATTTATCGCTGCTACAAGCACATTAAAGCAATGCCATCAGTGGCACTTTCGAAACCAAAAAACAAAGAAGTAGAAAGGAGTGAAGTACCCCGCAAGACTGAACAATATGCTCTTACCATTATTGCTAATAGGTGTAGATTTGTTGTTTCATATGTGCGATTACAACCGTTATTGCTCGGTGGTGCGTTATTGCGACACAAAAAATAGATCTCTTCGGTCGTGATCTGTGAATTATTCGACTACCATTTTCCTAGAAATATGACCTATAACACACAGAGGTAAATTTTTTCAACTTCGTCGAAGCCTTTCATCGTTATAAATAATGACGACTTGTTTAGACGTGCAAAAAAATCTTGCAAAACATCCCATCTTTACTATAAACAATATTTGTCATCGTTAATGTGACTCAAATGTAGCGCTTAATTTTTGAATGCCTTCCTATCGTTGTCTGAAACGTGTTCTGTCGATAACTAGCGAATTACATTTTTATGAGTGCTGTTCGTTATGCTCTTCTTGTTGACCATGTTCGTCGTGTGTCATCGAAATTAATGAATCTAGTTGACACTCTCGTTGTGCTAACTGTTACAAAAAAATTCCCTTCTCCTTCGAGACAATTTTTCAACACATTTCCTACTACGTTCAGCTAAGAGATCTGGATTATTCGATCTCAATCTGTGAAGTACCACCTAGATCGTTTCCCTCTAATCCTTAAGCGGCAAAGAAAGCTGGAACTACAATCCGGTGTTGTTTGCGAGAACCTTGTGGGTTGGGGGTAATTGCACGGGGCACAAACAGTCTGCAATTTTGGTTGATGTCCACCTTGCTATGACCAAACCGGTAAAAAATTTCCACATGGAAAAACTTAGGGTTGGTAATAAAATATTTCATCGTCTTGACAAGGTGGTTGAACGATATCTCTAAACACGTCTTTCCAGGGTTACTGCAGACTTACTAACTTACCTATATGAAAAGCGTTTATCTATGTAAACATGAATTTGCTTTATCACCCTCATCAAACTAGCGCCCAATTTTTCTTATATATTACTATAAATTAACATCATTAATCACTGCACTCATTACTGATATTCTTAAAAAAAAAAAAACATCAGAAATTTCCCACTTGAATCTACAGTGATAACGGCCCCTATTCTCAATGCAGTGGTTAGTGAATCAAATCGATTAATATAAATTTCATAAATGAAGTCTATATAGTTTACAATTACAACACACAAAGAATAAAAATGATACAACATCATAGCAAATAATGCATGAAAGTGAAAAAATTTTAAACATGGGCAACTAGTGATCTCAAATATTCAGCTCATTAAATGTGCTATCCACTAGATGAGCGGACCTCGGATCTCGTTCATCGACTACTCACTATTATATTTCATCGAGTACATAGGTTATTCTGTTTTCTAAGATAATGAAATGAACATTCAAAACAAATGCTGAATATACAAATGATACGATAAAAAAGCACCACCTCCTCCCACCCCCCACCCAAGTATTTTAGAAAATATATATATAACCGAGACTGTGTTTTTTGGGTGGCATTAGTTCGTCAAGACATGGTACTTGTTGAATATGCAGCTTGCTTACTACAAGTACGATTTATTGCCACTTAGATTACCAGACCGCTTTATATGAAGCGAAATGCTAAAGAAAGCATAACGACGATCACACTGTCCCTGGAAAAAACCTAGTGTTTTGACTATGGACAGTATAAATCGGGGGACGCAGCTGTCTACATTTCGATGACAACCTAGTACAATAACGAATGGGTTCTGCGATGCCCGTATTGGATATTCATAAGCATTCTACATGCTGGTGGCTCCGCACTACATTATTTCTATCCTATTTAAATATTGCTAAACAAATAAATAAATTTTAAAAAAAGAGAGAACTGAGCAAACCATAAATTATACAAACATAGATATCACCTCAAATATACATCATTCTATAGTAACAGTTGGTTGCTATGATACTTTTAGTGTTATAACATGATAGACATGTATCTAATTTAACGATTATAAACAGATAATCTCATAAAGTTATGCAACACATTCCATATGGGAAAGGAAAATTGTAATCGAAGGAAAAAAACATCGTATCAACGTTTACCCACGTCTTACATAATTTTCCCGGCGGGGTAGTACTCCTCATTCCTATCCTACATCGCTTGCCCTGTCCCTCCAGACCGGATAGGATTCATCATTCTTATCCCACATCACTTGCCCTTCTCCCACCCTTCCAGACCGGATAGTACTCGTCATTCTTACACCACATCGATGCCCCACCCCCATCCAGACGGGATGGGACTCATCATCCTTATCCCACATCGCTCGCCCGCCCCCCCCCCCCTCGAGACCAAAAAAGTGACCATATATATCGAGAAAATGACCAGCTAAGACTCCTAAAGAGAAGTAATACAATTCTACAATAATTAAATTATTCGACTTCCTTAATGATCAGTTTCTGTGACGTCACCACTCAACTTTCATTATAACGACAGAATTGATGAATTGCATACAAGTCTCATGATATATAAATATTGACGTGAAATTTTTTAACCATTTGTATAAACAGTTCTACGCAAACAAAAATTGGTGCTTTATTTGAAATGAATCGATGAAAGGTTCGCCCCTTATTTAGTATAGAATTATTTCAGCAACAGCAACTTAGAACTAAACAAAAGCGTGCCTGTAATACTAGAATTTATATTTTACCAATTATGAAAGATGTTTTTTGTATTCCATCAAAATTGTTTTGAAAACTTGAAGGCAACTTAGTGCAAATATACCGGATAATAGTGCGGCATAGCAAAAGAATAAAAATTAATACTAGATGAGAGTCATCGTTTGCTTCAAACTCCAAGCTGCGTTCATGAATATATCTAAGTCATGTGCCGACTGTTGTTCGAAAAACCTACCAAAGTGGCAATAAAATTTGCCACATGATGCACCTACCTAGGCTACCTAAGCTGTACATGTCCATTCAGATAGCACAGCTACCTGATGACCGCATAATTGCATATCGAAAGGTCATTTAAAAGTCACAATGGTCACAACATCGGTCACAATCAACTGAAGAAGCCGAAGCTCATTTCCAAAAGGTAGCTACTGAACTTCATCGAAGCTAGAAAGTACTTGCAGAAAGTTATCAGAAATGCTCAACGAATGACTTCGTCGAACGTTTCTGATAACTACCTTCCATTTAACAGCCCTGCCAACAATCTGTAGTTTTTCTTTTGATGGGTTCAAGGATTCATTAGCACTAATAGTTTTAGCCATCCAAACGCTTCATATTCTAGACATCGCATATTTGCTCATACATTTTTGGGTGCAATCCCCTAAGAGGATATTACAGCCCAATATATCAAGACGGGGTTCAACACATAAAAGCGTTTAATGAATCCATTAAATACAAGGCTAATCAAGAAAATTGCTCAAACATCATCATATAGCGAATGAAGTATAGAACAACCGATAGTACACTCATGTCGATAAGGCAACCGACTCGTGACGACGCTCTTGAACGAATGATTCTTGCGGTGATGAGCGAGGAATGTTGATGCCCAGTGGGTAAATCGATGAGGGATCAAAGTCAGTGATTACGCACCACTGATCTGTTGGGCGGTGATTACGTTCAACAGCTGCCTTATTTATGCGAGCGAAAATCTGCAACATGCCGGGTCATTTAGCGAAAACAAAGCACAAAGGTCGAAGATAACTGAATGTTCTCTGCTCATACATATATATCTCCCATTTAAACGTTCAAAAGGTCAACTTCGCTTGCTGAGGGCAAAAAAACGAAAACAAATACTTGAGAAAAATCCCCACATCTGCTTCAATTGAATCATATAAAATAACGTTCTGTATATTTGCTCTTACAAAATATGGCAACATAATAATCAAACTAGATGACCGACAAAAGGAAATTGAATATTTGCATATGAGAGAGTCAGAATGAAAGTGCAGAGATGGATCTAGGTATTGGAAGCGTGCAATTCTAACATCATATAGTTATCAATAAATCAAATAAACTCTCAAAACAGTAACATTTAAGGTTTTTTTATGCATACTTCATTAATGCCATTTGTGAACGCGGCGGTTGCGGTATTCTTGCTTCGGTGTGGCAGTGCTGTGAAGTATTGAAGAGCCATCGCGTGCAGGACAAGGGCAATATTCAGCATCAGGACCACGGATGCCAGGACTCCCTCGTTGTCCAGGTTTTCCTCTTTTTCCGGGAGCTCCGCTTTTGCCAGGTGGACCGACGCGGCCAGTTGACCCTTGTTCTCCTCGCGGACCTGTATGACCATTTTCACCACGAGTTCCGATGGATCCAGGTGGTCCTATAGGACCCTTAGGACCCTTCCTTCCCGTTGCCTTACGTCCATCCCTTCCTTTTGCACCTGATCGTCCGAGTTCTCCCCTTGGCCCTGAAATCATTACAATTTCACAGCCGTAACATCAACAATACGTCCAAGTGACATTCCTGATGAGTCAGCAAAGTTCGTTGAGATCGTGCCAAGAACTTTTCGGCACAAGAAAGTATTTTAAAGTTGCTAGGTAACTTAAAAATGGCTAGATATCATTCAATTCGAAATGGGTTGCTTCTCGTTTATTTTTCATACTTATTGTGGATTTAATGTTCTCAGAAACACATAACTCTGAACGTTCGCAAAAGAGAGTCATTAAAACACTTCTTTTAGGCAAAACAATTAAGACAGGAAACAACTGACCTGAAATTAGGATAGCAAACAACTAACCTATGGTAGGAAACAACTGACCTGAAGCATTTAAATGTTCCATGTTACACATTCTCCCTATACAGTGTCAACTAAGAAATGCAACACAAACGGACGACACTTTAAAATTTCGAAATGATTCAAGAAAAGCGAAAAAAAGAGAACCTGGAATGCCGGCATCTCCTACAGGTCCATCCTTGCCTTCCTTTCCATCTTTACCAGGCTCGCCACGTCGACCTGGTTTGCCATCGAGCCCAGGTGGTCCACGTGGATCCGGGAATTCCCGGCACTCCATCCTCTCCATCGCGACCCGGTTCGCCATGTGGTCCTGGTGGGCCGGTCGGACAGTTCCTCGGCAAAAGATTCGAACATCCTTAAAATTTTTGTTAAAATTCATGTTCAAGTAACTGTTTTTGATACAAAAGACGATCAAAATGTGAATTGAAATTAATGTTCAATCTCTTGATTTGCTCTACAACTTTGTTGCTTATGACTTTATTCACTAACAAACAGTCCTGCTATAAACAGAAATAAGAAATGACTTTAAAATTATTTTTGATAGATTGTAAATGGAAACGGCTAGGTGGGCATTTGTGCGAAAACACCTTTTCGCTCTAATGGTTTTAGGAGACGCTTACAAATAGATGAAATTAAAAACCCGACCAGAAAAAAACAACATCATTCTTCTCATGATTGATAAATGTCAAAAAATATAAAATATTAGAGCTTCATATTAGAATAAACCTTACCGCAAGATGCTCCTCTTTTCATTCTACCAACTAAGTTGCACTTTTTTAAGACATGCTCGCATTACTCTTCGCAAGCACCTTGCAAGAAGCGATCCTAAAACTACGAGAGAATTCCACTCAAATGGCATTCCTGTCGCTGCCAAACTAATCCCTACTAAATCTTGTGAACCTACAACTCCGGGCTAAAATTCGAGGTCGCCGGGTAGACGATACTGCTTACTACAATTTTTTACAAAGGACAAAAACTGACAATGAAAACGTCAAACCCATCACTCATAGCAACGTGTACGATACTGGCCGATTTTGGTTAAGCAATACGATAGTATAATGGTTTAATAAAATAAAAAGTAGCCAGATTTAAAGCAATAGAATGGGGTGATCATTAGATGCATGCTTCAAACAGTACAACCTAAGGTGTCCCCCTCCTATCCCCCTTATTTGTATTAATTATAGCAATAATCTAACTATAATCCCACATAAAGATATCCCCCTCCCATTCCCTCCCTCCTTACTCATATAAATTACTACCAATAATCTAACTACAATCACACATGAACATATCCCCTCCCACCCTCTCCCTTAGTTGTATAAATTATTAGCAACAACCTAACTATAATCCCACATAAAGATATCCCCCTCCCATCCCCTCCCTCCTTACTCATATAAATTACTACCAATAATCTAACTACAATCCCACATGAACATATCCCCTCCCATTCTCCCCCTTAGTTGTATAAATTATTAGCAACAACCTAACTATAATCCCACATAAAGATATCCCCCTCCCATTCCCTCCCTCCTTACTCATATAAATTACTGCCAATAATCTAACTACAATCCGACATGAACATATCCCCTCCCACTCTCCCCCTTAGTTGTATAAATTATTAGCAACAACCTAACTATAATCCCACATAAAGATATCCCCCTCCCATTCCCCCCTTACTCACATTTACATTAAGTTATTGCTAATTGCTCTTGAGTGCTTGCAACATTTAAACACTCTTTTGCAAATAATACATAAAATATGGATGCTTAGCAATGGATTGTGCAGGAGAGAGAAAGAGCAAACTTCAATTTTGATTGCGCAATTCTAGTTGCAGAGGGAGGGAAAGTAATACGTATACAGTGAGCCCGCTTGAACTAAATCAAGAGTTGGGGATGTCATTGAGTCGTTATTTTTAATATTATGGAGCTATTTAAAAGCTTTTTAATTCAATTTCAGAATATAAGAAGAAGTTGAATCTAAAAACTTTTAAACAGCTCCATAATACTTAAAAATAACGACTCCACGACATTCCCAGCTCTAATTTAATTCAAGCGGGCTCATTGGGTATGTATTACTTTTTCTTTTGTATGTAATGGATTCTTATCGTTGCGCGCTCTCATATTCGACACTTCTGACACTTTTTTGAGAATGGGAAAACATCGGGTTAAGCTAATCGAATGCTTTTTGAAGTAGGGAAAATGGATTTACAAAATCGCATATTTTTATTGCATGTGGCTGTAGTATCTAGCTGCCACTAAACAACACAAATAACGCAAAAAGCAAAGAAAATTCGAAAGCGAAAAGAAGCTGAATTAGGCATAACCATTTAAAATTTCACATAAACGACTATTTATCAATTCCTCTTTCCGAATGGCTGAGGAATGCAAAAGAGTGGACGTCTGCAAGTTGGAAGGACCATATGGAAAGACGGACCAACATTGAATACAACTATCAATGGCGCATAAATTTCTAATTAAATAGCCAACCTTTTATGTTTTCTGCCTCTGCGGGTTTATTCCTTGTTCCATTCACTCCTCCAAATGCTTGATATACTTCGATCCGAAGGCGCTCCTGTTCAACTTGTCGCCAGTGTTGGCGTATCCTAGCTCGAACGAGGTCTCCGCGTAGAGCCTCTCACATCATCCTCCTTCCATCCACTACGCGACCGTGTATCGGGTATCTCAAGCATATTTAATCACCCATTCAGAAATAAAGGTAATGGTCTAATAGGCGCACGTTTAAACTGAAAAAGTTGAGTAGGCGACTAAATGCCTTAACACACCGCGTAGAGAGCATTCATAAGTAATATAACACTAGCAAACCACATCTCTAAACATATAACGATTATAAAATACTGAAGAATCAAAATTTACAGAAAAGAATCAAATCGAATCGTATTACTATATATAAGAATGTTAGACCTTCAAAATCATCAGATCGCTTCATACTATCGTAGGGATTTGTTTCGAAGCTTGCTGACTCAACGAGGCTATTTTTGAAATACCGAAATCTTTCACCTCTAAAGATTTCCCTGGGTGATGGCTGAATATGTCGTAAGGAGAGCGTCTCCAAGAGCAACCTTTTTGGATTTTCAAAAAAAAAAGGCTTCTTTCTTGGAGTCAGCAAGTCTCAAAGCACACCTCCACGATATATGACTATGATCTAACAACACTGAAGCATGGGCATCCTGAGACGCAGCGGAGCTATAGCTTGCGGCACCTTCTGATTCTAATTGAAAATTTTTAAGCTATCAGTGTAATTTGGCTGCTATCCACCATGATAAACCCTGTGAAAAGCAATACGTCTCGACTGTTCTTCAATATTTCCTTATTGTACGATATTAGAAAGTGAATGCGGGAATCTCACCGCAATATGGTACTCTAAAATGGACCAGCCGGAAGTAGTGAAGAGCCTCCGAGGATGTTCGGTGCGTTTATACTGCAAGGCTTGGACAATCCAACACCACAACCCTCCAATAAAAGTCAGGGCCAACTGCATTTTTGAAATCAAGGAATCACTGGCCAGAAAAGAACCTCACCTCCTCACCCTCACTTCCTTCGTGCAGTCTCATAAAGTATTTATATGAAAATCCAATAGAACTACGTGGCACCTTTCATGAAAAACATTTCGTTGTACAGAGTTCCGACCTATCCTTACACTGAAATGGGAAAAAAGGGCACTATCGCGTAGAACGACGATACCGCGGTTGCAACCGCGAACGGAGCTGAACACGTGCTCCACATTGCGTACGCACCACTACCGTACCCTGCGCTCTGCAACGAATACTAACGCCCATCAGAGGAACCCGAAAACGTAATAGAAACCATCCAGCAAGTGCACTTCTTGTGCATCAATTGAGCTGAAACTTTGCAAGGTGACATTATTTGATGTTTTGAATTGAATAATGAAAAAAAAATCGCATGTCTTTACTTCACGTTTTCGAGTTCCTGCTATGGACGTTAATACTCACTTGCAGAGCGCAGAGTACGGTAGCGGTGCGTACGCAACGTGGAGCATGAGCTTTCGACTACCGCAATAACCTCCACTCATTCCTAACAACGGTTATAAGCCTTTGAATGGATACTGCAATGCTTCCGGTAGGATGATTCCATACATCCATTACAGAACAAGACATCATGCATTATGTGAAGGAAACTCTGTTCGTTACTAGTTTTAAAACAACCGATCATAGATAATAAAAGGATGATATAAGTTTCAGCTACATGATGCACCAATTTCCTAAATCAAGCCAGCCAGGCCAAGGCAACGGTTTAGGCTTAGGCCAACTCATTCGAGGGATAGAGTCTTTCGACTGCTGAAAACTACATGTAGATGAATGGATCCCCAGCTGACTGATTCGCTGAAATTAATTCACCGGTTATCACGAAAAAACTGACAGAAGCGACGATCAAGTTTAAATTAACCAAGAACAAAGGAAACCATAAGAGGCGATGAAATAAGGTAGTCAGAAATTAATAATGCAAAGGTGAGCAGAACTGAAAGCGTACAAGTGAAATGCTTGATTATATAAAACAAATCAAAAATAAAAAACGATTGAAAATGTTTCAATATATTTGCATACCGGAAATCAGCCAACAAACCAGCAAGGAAATAAGAAAAAGGACAATGACTAACACGAACGTTAATTAACATACGATGACCTAGAGATTCGAATAGAGTTTAGTGGAAATTCACCTGGTAGTACGGTTTGCTGCAAAATTAAGCATGTTTCTTTGAATTTTTAGGACAGGGATCATTAAGGTTCAAATCAGTGCGGCACCAAAAACCTGTAAGGACGTGGACTGGTAATGATATGCCAGATGCAAACAATATCTCCAAATGAGCGAACAGGGATCTGATGCACCGAGGAAGGGATTTTACGCACGAAATGCACCTCCTGAGGGTAGTCAGACCAGAGGAACTAAACAAGGGAAAACCTTGCGATAAAGTAAACAAACTGAAGGAAGCATCCTATCGCGATAGAAACAGTTCCCTACGAGGTGGCATTTACCGTGCTCAATGATAATAACTGAACAAACAAAATGGGTGCCACTATCTACTTTGCTTTCATGCTTGCGTTTTTTACCTGGCCTTCAGTTTTCATGACGTAAGCTCTATAACCTCATAAAGAGCCCCTTCCTGCTTACTTCACATTTAGAAAGCACCTGCTCTTGCGCGTTCTTGAGTGAATGGGTGAATAAACGTCTATATCGATTCAGGACATTTTCACCCATTTCTAGTAATGTGAAAAATAGAAGACGAATAAGACAACGAAAATAGAAGTTTAACGGAGAGATCAACATCGCAATACGAATAGGATTTCGTCACTATTAATACTAAGAACTTTTATGGGATGCCAAGATTGGACAAAACTGGACAAATAAAGTGGATAAAATTGGAAATTTGAACGGTGGGTGCTTCCGTTTGGCGAGGAGAAACATAGGAAAACGAACCAAGAAAAAACCCGAACAGCGCATGGAATCATCATCACTATGCTTGTAGGAACGTTGAGCATACCACTGAGGTGTTCCGTCGCAGACATCTCAGACCGTACAAGAGCAACTCTCGAAAAACAGATAGCCTGCACATCCTCACCGGAACAGGCATCATTTCTGATGCACGGAGAACAGATAGGCCTGCACATTCAAGTATAGTGAGTTTGTTGCCACCATTCTTGTAATACTTATGGTGTGCGAAACAATTTCAGGCAAATCTACATACGCACTCGACCTTCACTGAACACCGCATTAGGAAGCGAATCTTATGAGCACATCTATGCTGGCAACCGAAACACTCAACACATTCAAACAGCGTTCTATAGAGCAGCATTTCACAACCGCAAACAATTAATTTGTAGCATGGAAAATAAACCGACCATAACTCATTTCAACACCGATTTACAGCGCATAAACAAATGAAATAAACACCAGAGATGAAATACAAACACGACTCATACAAACACCGAAAACAAGTGAAATAAAAAATAAAACACCAGAGAATGCTGTTGGCAGAAGGAATTGGTCGGTTATTTAAATATTGCAACCGCCGACAAACGCACCACTTTGTTGAAGCAATATGTTCAAAAGTGGTCAAATTTCACTTGATCGCCCTAGCAGACGGCTGCGTTTTTTTCCACGACAATATTTTTAAAACTAACTTTTCCGCTTCGCTACTTGTGCGATCCGCTGCGTTTTCTTTGTTCCTAGAGAAATAACTTCACTGCTTCTCCCCTTTTCGCGTTACTTGTATATGTTTCATTTCGGAGCATCTCATACTTAATGGTACGCAACGGCACAACAAATCGAATTGGTGGCACTTTCATTCTCACATCTGCACCCATCAAAGGCGCTAATATACCATCATTGCCCGACTCAATCAACACCGACAACGACGAAATCGCAATCAAAGAGCTGCCTTGAAATTAACATTACAGAGTGGTGATAAAGCATTTCTTGCCTTGTCAATTCAGCATCACTAACGTTTGCTCGCAAAAGCAAACGAAGAAATAATAATTGCTAGGGAACGAATGAGAAGGGAGAGCGAAAATACAGAAACTATAATTTCCTCTGAGATCAACTGCGGGTACTAAGATTCGACTAATGTTATTCGACTCAACAATTTCTTAAGCATTCAAGCATGACGGGATATTTGCAAATCCATTATGTGAGTCAGATACTTCCTTCAACGGCAAAAAAAAGAGAAAAAAACTGATAACACTTCAGAAAATGGGAGATGGGGTTTCGCTAGGAGTTGCCGATTCCAGCAAGAGCAGCGAAGTGTTGCGAGAATGCTATTTTGATGCCACTGCATAGACCACATAACAGTGTTTAAAATGATGAATCACCAATCAAAGACTACGAAGGAGACTTACTCAGACCGTTTTAGCACAGTATTTGAACACTCTTCTGTTACTTTCATCGAAGGATCCATTCACTGCTAGAAATTTTAAATTGCTTCATCTATGCACTTATATGTTGAATAATATTTTTGGATTTTTATACTCTCAGTTTCATTCGCAATGCTGAAGAAATTTCTTTACAACAAAATGGGATTAATATCTCGACAGATCAACTAACATTACGAATATTCAAGTGGGAAATTGCTTCTCGCCGCATGCATAAATATCAATACAATTGAAAATAACAACGCGATCAATAACATAGAGGGATCTCCATGGCGCGATATGATGAATAATTGCCCAACGGATCGAAAAATTCTAGGTGTCCCCCAGCAATGGCGAAAGACATTTGGAGAGCGGGAGCTCCCGCAGAAGCTGATGAGTTACAAAAACTGCGGTTTCATCAACAGACCAGCACTGTATATACATGTATACAGAAAGAGAAACAGAGAGACGGTTATAAATAAGAAAAATTCACGGAAAAGCTAAGCTAAGTAATGGAAACATGGATCGTGGCATCAATGTTAGGCAAGCTGTTGAAACGAAAATTCAATTTCCCACACATGAAGTCACCGTAAATTGAGCGGTTTCTGATCAAGAAGAGTCTCCAACAAATAAAGTCCACATCAATACGGCCATCAATCCAGCGTATAAAACATGTAAATGCTATACTATTAATCTCAGCCTCGTCACTGATATCTTTCACTAATACTTTATATTTAAAATATATTCTCAATTCAAAAAAAGTTGAAATGGCATCTGCCGCTCTTTGGCACTAGTCGTCCAAATATACGATGTAAATAATTCAATATTTCTTGATCAACAACATCCAACAACAAATGCCCTCATCACAATCAGTGTCCCCATAGACATATTTCTATTATATTTGTAGTTTTTTAAACTGAGCCTAATTTTAAGTGGTAAGAAAAATTTCTTAAACCCCTCTATTTAATACCAGAATTTTTCAACGTGAAGCAACAAAGAATCACACTTTCCCATCTCTTATATGAAGTTCTGCAAAAAACAGATAGAAATCCGTCCACCTGGAACTAAGACATGGCATGGGACAGCTCAAGATGGTGGACAACGATGCACGCGCGGCTTCGCCGCGAGCGCTTTCCTGCATGAATACACCTTGCTCCTGGACACGTCAAGCGCTCAGTCAAAACCGCAATCCAAATTGCTCCATCCGGAAACGAGATATGGTTGATAATGCGCATAGCACCACATGCGGGGATACCTCGCGCACATACTCACTCCGCCTTGCACCGGACAGTTATCTGCAATGCGTTCGTGTAAGTACTACACACCAGGCGAAGTTCTATATAACAGGCTCGCGCATGCGCCACTCGCAAAGACAATAGACGAAGATCTAACGCCTTCGTCGGCAAACTGACAAATCGCCGGAGTTGCGGAAGAAATGTTCGTGGTAGCAAATAGGAGTATAATATGAGCACTATCCAACAACAATGAGCAGTGCTGTCAGTGGATCACATGAATACAAGTTGTGGTGTAAAGGGAACGTGTCTATAAAAACGTTTTTATGAGACGGTGAAGTCCACTGCTTCGTTTGAACATGCATTAAATACCGCAGTGTTTTACGCATTCGACGAGTAAGACAAAGACAGAAGGAAGAGGAAGAAGTTGAGTTCGATTCCGTGCGAGGTGTGTATGTGTGCGGGTGTCTCTGTTTGTGAGTACTGAAGACGAGAGAGGGATCCGTTTGGCTTGTGTATGTGCGTGTGTGTGTGCGTAGATGGGTGGTGGAGGGGGTGCTCGCTGTACGGTGTATATGTGGGGGTAGAGGAGTGTGTGCATGTCTGTGTATATTCGTGTAGTTTGGTGTACGTTTGTGTTTCTGCGTGGTATCCACGAGGGTGCAGCGAGACTCCATTTTTAATTTTACTTGGCATGTGCGTTAAAAGGGGGTTCCGGTGCGTATGGCACTATGTTGCGAGGTTTGCGTGTGTGCGTGCATACGTGTTTGTGCGTCAGTGAGTGTCGGCGTGTGCCTGCGCCCGTGTGTAATCGTGCGTCAATCTTTGCATCTGTGCCTGCTCGTCTCCCATTCCGTATCTGCGGGCGTGCCTGTCTGTGCATGTCTGCGTCCGTGTGTCTGACACTAATCCGGTGCCCAAGCCTAAGCCTCAGCGTAATTTTAAGAAAAAACCTAAGTCTAGGCCTTAACCTGAGCCATTAAGCTAAACCTTAAGCCTAAGCGTGAGCCTAAGCTTCGGAATGAGAATAAAACTAATCCCAAGCCTAAACGTAAAGATACGCCTAAGCCTAAGCCTAAGGCTAAGCCCAAGCCTAAGCTTAAGCCTAAGGCTAAGCCTAAGCCTAAAGCCAAGCATAAACCTAAGCCTAAGCCTAGGCCTAAGCTTAAGCCTAAGCCTGAACCTAACACTAAGCCTAAGCTTAGCCTAAGCCTAAGTCTAAGCCTAATCCTAAGCTTAAGCCTAAGGCTAAGCCCAAGCTTAAGCCTAAGCCTAAGCCTAAGCCTAAGCCTAAGTATAAGGTTAAGCCTAAGCCTAAGTATAAGCCTATGCGTAAGCCTAAGGATAGGCCTAAGCCTAAGCCTAAGGCTAAGGCTAAGCCTAGGACTAAGGCTAAGGCCAAGCCTCAGCGTAAGTCTAAGCCTAAGCCTAAGCCTAAGCCCAAGCCTAAGTATAAGCCTAAGGCTAGGCCTAAGCCTAAGCCTAAGTCTAAGATTAAGCCTAAGCCTAAGGCTAAGGCTAAGCCTAAGCTGAAGCCTAAGCCCAAGCCTGAGCCTAAGCCCAAGCCTAACCCTGAGCCTAAGACTAAGCCTAAGGCTAAGCCTAAACCTAAGAGTAAGGCTAAGGCTGAGCCTAAGCGTAAGTCTAAGCCTAAGCCTAAGCCTAAGCCCAAGCCTAAGTATAAGCTTAAGCCTAAGCCTAATCCTGAGCCTGAGATTAAGCATAAGCTTAAGCTGAAGCTTAAGCCTAAGCCTAAGCCTAAGTATAAGCCTAAGCTTAAGCCTAAGCCTAAGCCTAAGCCTAAGTCTAAGATTGAGCCTAAGCCTAAGGCTAAGGCCAAGCATAAGCTTAAGCCTAAGCTTAAGCCTAAGCATAAATTTAAGACTAAGCCTAAGAATGAGCCTAAGCCTAAGCTTAAGAAAAAGCCCAAGCCTAAGTCTAAGCCTAAGCCCAATGCTAAGCTAAGAATGAGGCTAAGCCCAAGCCTAAGGCTAAGGCTAAGCCTAAGCTTAAGCCAAAGCCTAAGTCAAAGCCTAAGCTTAAGCCTAAAAATAAGCCTAAGTGTAAGCCTACGCCTAAGCTTAATGCTAAGCCTAAGCCTAAGCCTAAGCATAAGTTTAAGACTAAGCCTAAGAATAAGCCTAAGCCTAAGCCTAAGCCTAAGTCCAAGCCCAAGTATAAACTTAAGCCTAAGCCTAAGCCTAAACTTAACTTAAGCCTAAGCCTAAGCCTAATCCTAAGCTTAAGACTAAGGCTAAGCCCAAGCCTCAGCTTAAGCCTGAGATTGAGATTATGCCTAAGCTCAAGCCTAAGCCTACGCCTAAGCCTAAGTATAAGCTTAAGCCTAAGCCTAAGGCTAAGATTAAGCCCAAGGCTAAGCCTAAGCCTAAGCCTAAGGCTAGGGCTAAGCCTAAGCTTAAGCCAAAGCCTAAGCCTAAGCCTAAGCCTAAGCCTGAGCCTAAGCCTTAGTCTAAGCCTAAGCCTAAGCCTAGGCCTAAGCATAAGCCTCATCCTAAGCCTAAACTTAAGCCTAAGCCTAAGCTAAGACCAAGCTTAAGCCTTATCCTAAGCCTAAGCCTAAGTCTAAGATTAAACCTAAGCCTAAGGCTAAGGCTAAGCCTAAGCTTAAGCCTAACCCTGAGCCTAAGACTAAGCCTAAGCCTAAGGCTAAGCCTAAACCTAAGAGTAAGCCTAAGCCTAAGCCTAAGGCTAAGTCTAAGCCTAGGACAAAGCCTGAGCCTAAGCCTAAGCCGAAGCCTAAGCCTAACCTTAGCCTAAGCCTAAGTCTAAGCCCAATCCTAAGCTTAAGCCTAAGCCCAAGCCTGAGCCTAAGCCCAAGCCTAACCCTGAGCATAAGACTAAGCCTAAGCCTAAGCCTAAGCCTAAGGCTAAGTCTAAGCCTAGGACTAAGCCTGAGCCTAAGCCTAAGCCTAAGCTTAAGCCTAAGCCTAAGCCTAAGTATAAGCTTAAGCCTAAGCCTAAGGCTAAGCCTAAGCCTAAGTATAAGCCTATGCGTGAGCCTAAGCCTAGGCCTAAGCCTAAGGCTAAGGCTAAGCCTAGGACTAAGGCTAAGGCTAAGCCTAAGCGTAAGCCTAAACCTAAGCCTAAGCCTAACTCCGAGCCCAAGGCTAAGCCTAAGCCTAAGCCTAAGCCTAAGGCTAAGGCTAAGCCTAGGACTAAGGCTAAGGCTAAGCCTAAGCGTAAGTCTAAGCCTAAGCCTAAGCCTAAGCCTAAGTATAAGCTCAAGTATAAGCCTAAGCCACAGCCTGAGATTAAGCCTAAGCTTAAGCCTAAGCCTATGCCTAAGTGTAAGCCTACGCCTAAGGCTAAGCCTAAAGCTAAGGCTAAGATTAAGCCCAAGGCTAAGCCTAAGCCTAAGCTTAAGCCTCAGCCTAAGCCTAAACTTAACCTAAGCCTAAGCTAAGACCAAGCTTAAGCCTTATCCTAAGGCTAAGCGTAAGCGCAAGCCTGTCAGAAATGTGAGCAAGCGCTCCTCATGTAGACGTCTTTTCGTAGGTGTCTGTAGACGTTTTGCATATCAATTTCCAATGGTTACGTCTATGGCTGAAAACCTCCTCAACTTTTAGGTTACAAATGTTGCTCACAAAATTATGGAACGGCTAAATTTAGCAGAGAAGGAAGGACCATTTGAAAGGTTAAAGGGTTAGATGCTCGATCGCATTTAAATCACATTATCACCCATCACACGAACAGTACAGTGAGTCACACCTTTCATTCTTCACCTAACTTTATACCGATTCAAATGCAGCCTATGGAAGACAAAGTAGTTAATAATTGAGCTCAACTAAGCA
Organism: Baylisascaris procyonis; assembly: GCA_037389465.1. NCBI lineage: Eukaryota > Metazoa > Nematoda > Chromadorea > Rhabditida > Ascarididae > Baylisascaris > Baylisascaris procyonis. The sequence continues at coordinate 173,267 of JAZARR010000230.1, forward strand.
AATGATAATAAACGCAGGAAAGACGGCTTTTTGCATATAACCATTAAACTCAAATAAAGACGTATTTGCCCTCAACGAAATTCCGACTTGGGTCCCACCTCAGTTAAAAAGCGGAGTGTTCCTTCCTTTCGATGCAACGTTTTTTCACCCCCTTGCAACCTCTAGAAGAATAGGAGCGGGGAGATAGGGCAAGCATGTTCATGTACTTTAAAACCTCGGAAAACCGTGGCAAGAAAACAACCTCGCAGTAGCTGCAACCAGGTCAACTGCGACAATGAAATATCGATGAGAGAATACGGTTGATTTGTTCGATCGATAATGGCCGCATTCCCATCCATAGTATTCGTGAAGCCATCTTCAGCGCCGAGCACGAAGCGGTCAGTGAATATACGCAGCAATAGGATGTCGTTCACATCCTGCAAACATAACAAAGCATGATAACAAAATATCGTATCGATATGCAGAAAGATGCTGCCTTCGATTCATTAAAAATTGGAGCACAATATGTGACGACGTGAAAGGATTAAGAACACAATCGAAATGTGAGGCCACAAGGTAGTGAATAAGCAGTCACACTGTTGTGCGAATTTGGAGACTGAGGTTCGAGCCCTCTGCCTTCAGATTCCACTTCAAGATATTCATTTCTTTACTACCACCTTCATTTAAAAAATATATGTAACCCCACTTCACCAATCAAAAACACCTCATAAATTGCATTAAAGTATTTCTCTCAGCAAACTGAATACCTTTTAATATCGAGTTATATAGCAATATCAATGGATCATTCAGAAGTGGTCTACTTGAGAAGCCGTTTGGTAGAATAATTTTGGTGGCTTCTATACTCACAAATATTTCACTTTCAGCGACAAAAAGTATTTCATTTCGACAACATATTTTCAGTCATCAACACAGAACTTGTTTCTCATTTACACTAAAAAATTAGTAACACTCTTTATGGAAGAGATGGAAGACTAAAAGAGGAAAACGCCTCAATGCCGCCATTATATGGCACTATTTAACACAACAATGATAGTGCCAATATGTGCTCAGTTTACAGTAAAGAAACCATATGCAACGTTGTAGAGATGACATTCACAAAAAAACTTGCATAATATTATAATAATTGCTATATTATAATATTAGTGGTAATTACAATAATGCACACAGTGGACACGTAGCACTACTCAAGATAACGCTTAAAACAAGAGAGAATAGATGCCATAATATGGTGAAAGCTTAGAGATGGGGTACCATGTAAAAGAAACCAATTAAGCATGATAGTTGATTTTGCCACGTTCAACTCGATTTGAAACGAATATTCCCTCAAAAGTAGTGGAACACTTTAAAGGAGATGACACCATCAAGTGGGAATCCAAAAAATCTTTGACCATCATTAAGATTCCGACAAATCCCTGAAACTTTCCTCGCAGTATTTTATTACCACAGTGAATGGACATATTTCTATCGATTACGAATTAAACAACTCGATGAAGCCGATGGATTACATTCACCTATGTCTATGTTTAAAGAGGAAGCGCTTCTTTTTGCCACACTGTGAGTCGCATGTGAACATTCCCACACAAATGGCTGCCTTCAAATATGATCGCAATCACGCAGATAGCAGACTTGAGGGGATGTCTCCATCTACAATTTAATCCTTTCAAGCCCTCTTAGCACCTATTCACTAGTATTTTTTTCTTGCCTTCTAAGTCCACATAATATATTCACGAAAGCAGATTTGTAACAAAAACAATTAAGTGAATATTGATCATATGAAATAATGTTATTTGCATATGCAAATTTTTGGAGAAACTGACAATTTCTAAATTTCATTAAATACACTATAAATGAACATCTTAAAGTGGAAACATTATAAATAAGACTTTTTCAGCAACTCGTTGTTTCAAAACATAGGAGAAAAAATGGGCCCTTATTTAGAAGTCGCCTATCCATTCTTATCCCTCTTCTCACTTCCACGCCCCCCCCCCCCTCCCAATCCTCTTCTCAATTCGTTCATTTCAATTGCACTATCTGAATGATGTACGTAAGACGAACTCTGCTTTAGAATCATATTTTCTCACTTTACTTCCTTCATTTCTAGGCTATATTTTTTTAAGAAAACTCATCAGGAAATACGACATCTTATCTTCATAATAAAATATCAAATAACATAATATCACAGCCCTCTTATCTCGATTTTATCCGCCAGCAACTGAATGAATGAGGATACTATAAAACGAGATGCAGCTACATAAAAAGATATGTGATTCAATTATCCTCTTATATCTAATTATTCTGTGACCTCGAGCAATTCGTACACGAACTTAAACTATGCATAGGTTGCCTATTCGAGTGTGATAATGACAAACTGTTGATGGATGGTCACGTGTCGCTTAGGCTTAGTCCCCTCTTGCATCTTCGTACTTAAACGGAACGCCGACACCACCGTCACCTCGATTCGTTGCGTCGATTTTCGAGATACACTTCATTTCGGCACTTTTCATTTCAGCGTAATGTGCTCTTCATAAACGATACCCTTCATTTGAACGTCTTTTTGCGTAGTCGATGCATCTGTCAGCGCAGAATAAGTCGCATAGCAAACAAATTTCTGTTTTATGGTATTTGAGGCGCGTTGTGATTCACGCAACACAACAACGTGCCTCAAATACCATAAAACAGGAAGTGGGCGTGACCTACAGTAATCTCATGGCATTGAGCCATTCAGCGCTCTTCACCAATATTCGCACTACTAAACGTGAAATAATTATGAGGACAGAGGCCTAAAACATATAATATGAGATTATATATGAGCGGGGAAAACATGAAAATTGAGTGTTCTCAAAAAAATTGGGGAGGGGATACGAAATGGATAGCTGCCATTTGTGGGCTACACACGCACGCGTTGTGCATGCTGCATCGATAGAAGCGGCCATGTTTCAATGCACACATTCAACGACACTCTTCTACGGGTGGTGCGTTATGCCCCTCTTTTGACCGCTAAATGGAAATTCAAGTCGCAACACTTTCTTCCCCTCCCCTTCTCCTTCTAAACTCGAATAGCTTTAAATAGGGTCACATAACAATAACCTGAAAATATTTCATTTTTGTTCAATACTTTTTGAACAGTACTCTCACAAAAATACTTTAAATTTGCATATTACAAAGAAGGTGAAATTTGCAATCAAAAAGAATTAACGACCACGAAAGATAACACTCTTAACCCTCTAAGAAATAAATAAATGACATTAGTCGAGATTTTTTTTTCTTTAACGATTTTTTATAAGTGTTAAGTGATATTAGTCGGTGAGTCGTGAGTACATTTGATATCATATTCGTTTATCACGAAGAAATGAGTAACAATAATATCAATTTATCGGACATTCACGGTTCACAATGGACAAATATGACGTCACTTACATGAGTTAATCGATTAGTGCATAAAATAAAATTGAGCATTCACATATAGATGAAACGTTTCCCCTAGAGAAGATTGGAATGGGTGACAAAAAAATGGGATGATAAAACTGAAAGGAAAAACAACTTTTAGCAAACAAAGAATACTGGGTCGTAAGACGGGACACGAAATATGAGGAAACCGAGACGGAACATGAGGGAAACAGGTGGACGGGAAATGAGAACCACCTCTCTCCCATTTACGAAGGGGAAATTTCGATGAAAAAGATTGATCCTCTACGTTCTTCACTGTGAAATTGGTCGATTCTATTTAACTGGAAAATGCGCTTTCTGCTCTTCAAAGATGACAATAGGGCACTAAAAAAATTCAAAACCCCTTTTGAAATGAAGTTATGGTTACACTTCTTGGAGGAGGGGAAAGGCACAATCATATGTCAGTATGCAAAGGCGCTATATTAGCATTCTAAATAACAATTAAGAGAATAAACACAATAAGACAGAAAACAACAAAACACAAAATAAATGAAAAATATAGCATAATGAGAAAATTTAACAACTAATATAGTCAAGGTTGATTGTTTTAATATTGAATTTTGAAAGTCTCCCCTCCCGCATCCCTCTTGTTCTGTTTAACGGTATCTCAAAAGCGCTCTTCCTCAACCCCGACTAGGCCATACTTCATTCATCGATCGTCGGAGACTTTAGTCGATTTTCGGATAGTATCGTTATTGTATCCAAAAACGTTTCCCATCTGCTACTTATATATAGAGAAAACACATAAACAGACAATATCCACTGCTATCGATAAAACCGTCTGCACGCGTATACAATAAAAAAGCCGTGAACAAACTGAACACCGACTGAGAAAGAAAAAGAGGGAGAGGAGCCTCTCAGTAAAATAAATAAATAAAACTATATATACATATATATATATATATATATATATATATATATATATATATGTTTTATTTGACAACATCTGACTCACTCCATCTTTGACTTTCATGTTCAACAGGTGGAACAACTAAACATTAGGTAACGCTTACCAAGCCAAAAGCTGTATGAAGTGTGAAGTTTCCGTTGCATCCCTTTAGTTCCGTTAAAGCCGGCATCTCTGTCCATTGAATTCGGCACCCCGACAATGCTGTACGGAGGCTCTTCTTCCATAATCGAGGTGTGTGTTTGAGGACATCTTGGCACGTCGTCATTTACGTCCTGCAAACCACAGCATACAGCTTGCAATTTTGAGGAATGGTGCCTGTCAGCAGGCAACGAAGAAAGACAGAAAGAAGGTGTTGGGAGGAGACGGAGATAAGGGTGGGAGGTTGAGGAGATGGGCCTCCTGTAAACGTCAACAGATATCTCCAGCCCAAGGAACTTAGTGTATACCCTTAAAAACCTTTCTAAGAGAAAGACAACTAAAAAACTTTAAAAAACGGCATAAATATTTACTAAAAAGACAACTATGAAGGAAGTTTGGGCGGATCAATGGAAATCTGACCAAATTAACCCTAAAAATAATTATAAAATTTTCCAGAAAAATCCATAAAACTTCTGAAAAAATCACAGAACTTCCGGAAAAAGAATTTTTTGCCCCTCTTATAACCACGTCCACAATGAACTTATAATGCATATCGTCCCTTAAACTTATAATGCCATCAGAATTGCACAATCAATAGCAAACCTTCGGGAAAATACACTTACGCGAAGCACCCTCCCCGTTCCTCCTTCCACTCCACTGTCTCCATCCCCAAAGACTATTTAAAACCGGAGATTGAGGTGAAACTTCAGATCCAACCTTGAGAATGGAGTCGAACAGGCGTTCACTAATAGTTCCTAGCGAAGAGTGAGGCACCAGCGCGTATTAACCATCGATACGAGAAGGCTAGTCGTTCCGCGAATATGTGAGTCACCTAGAAATGAATTTTTCAATGCTGATACATCGAATTAGGGCACCTCATTTCCGGCATCACTCCGTAACAAATAAGCCAACTTAACGCTATTTTCTTTTCATAGTTTTTTACATCCTTAAGCATCGACATTAATTAGCCCAAGAATTATACCTTTACCTGAAAGACCTAAGGTAAGGATTACTCTACAATGAAAGGCCTAAGAAAACAAACCTTTTTACCCTAAACTGCAATGGTACTGACTGCAATATTGCAATATTCATCAATATTGACTAAAATATTTGTTTAAAATTATATTTTAAAATATAATCATTACATATAAATGAAAACATTACTGAAAAGTCAATCAAGTGAGCGGTCGAATCAGGTCAACTCAGGTGTGGCAGAAATCGGGATTTGGTTTAACATCTACAATCGTATAGCGATGGTTTAAACTCAAAACCGTTGAAGGAAAATCGGTTCCCTGATCGGGATTGGGTTTACCCATTTCCCCGTGATCACGTTAAACCTCATCCCGGTTACGGTCGCGATTAGGAATATATCCAATCTATGCGTTTATTCACTTCAAGCTTCCTCCGTCTATTTGCTTACTCCTCCATCATAAAAAAATAATGTCGCCAGCTCAACAGTAACAAGTTAACTTCTACAGGAAACATCAGACACGATGAAGAACACTTGATGAAAGCAACCCTAAGTAAGAGGTCAATTTCTGAATCCGTCGATCAAGAAGACATCCGAAAGCAGAAAGAGAAAAATGAAACCTGGCGCCGTGTTCAGGATGAACGTTTTTTCCGCTTTGAGATTCTTAAGCTCTTTGGTATAAGACACACAAAACTTCAATCGACTTAATTATTAGTTGTCTTCAGAAATAAAGTTTTCACTTAGTGCAATAAATCTACACAAAAAAATAGGCACGGGAAAGCACAGAAATTATGACATCTATATATTCATATTCAACAGTGCCAATATAGCATTCGTATGCTATAAAACGAACGCCAAGAACCTATCACCTTAATAAATCTTATTGAACTTACTGCCATAGTAGCTTAACAAACAAAGATATGTGGTCAGCGGAAATAAATAAACAGCTATAAGAACGAAGGATAATATCATATCATTCCAACTTATTTTCTAAACAACTGCGAGATGAACTGCCCTGATAATGATTCATACAAAACATTGACATCACACTGCTGATTGCGAAGTGCAGTTCGTATCGCACACAATGGGCGATGTGACCTGCTGGACCAATCGACTGAGTCCCTGCCCAGGCAAGAGTGTGGTTGTAACGAAAGCGTTAAACCGTTAAATATAACGCTAAGACATGAGACCATGGCAGATTTAGCCTCAATGTCAAACTGTAAAACCTTATCTATAAGTCACAAGAACCACGGGTTCACCATTTTTGGAGGGGAAGGGGTACGAGAAGGTATATTAGAGAAGAGACCGAAGTAGATACAGGACTTACCGAGATATTAATTTTCCATTTCGGCACGCATAATCTCATTGCCTACCATTCCATCATGCGTGACTTCTATATTTGAATTTGGTGCACTTAGCAATAATAACTCGAATTATTGTTGCAAAATTCCCGTCCCGGTCTAAACACTTTGATGTTTGTGTTCAAAAATCCACAAAATATGGCAAGAGCAGAAAATTTAGACTGTTGTCGTGACAGCTTATAAACCACCAACTACAAAAGTTACTTCAAAGGCAAAATTTTCAACTCCCCTTTTCTCGCCTCCCTCATCAAAAATTAACTGCACACAGGCAAAGGTGCACTTACATTTCAAAGGTAGTCGTTAGCGACGAAGGTTGATAGTGCTCAAGTAGCACGTTGAACTGCTCTCTGCCTCGATAGGATGGGTCTTTCGCACAGCTTCGGAATCGGCCGTCAACTAAGTCCAGGCGGATGATATGTTTCGAATACTGGCTTCTCGGCGTTGTGTCAAGATTCTTCACCAGTCGCCTCTAAAATTGTTCAATACAGTTGCAATAAGTTATATATGGGCTTGTAGCATTCAAAGCGAATATGTCGTACACAAACAACAACCTCACAATATCGTCATGCCGCAATAAACGAGTGCAAATTCACTTTGCTCGCTTTTCATTTGGACGAAAAAATTGTGGGGTTAACAATTGGGAGCCATTCTGAGCCTGTCATGGGCGCAGTACATTGACGAAGAGTTCCAGATTGCCCGCGAGCTCTTAACCAGATTCAACCTTTTGCTTCAGGAAGACTAAAATTGCTAATCTTTAAACAACCAGCGCCTAAAATTGCCCACAGTAATATTTTAACTAACTGTCACGTACGAGCAACCGCGCAACTGTATTCATCCAACACTCCACTTAGGTTCACGTAAATCAACTTCTTAACAGCTTTTTGTTAGTCGCTAAAATGCAAATAATATCGATTGATGACCTTTCTGGTGGCCATATGGCGCAAAAACTTCCGATATCGGATACCTTACAAGAGTGGATAAGAGTTGAACAGAAAGAAAGAAAAGGGTACTGAACAACAAAGCGTTGAATGTATCTCAACCTGCTCATCTTGAAGGTACAACATTCTTGTGACAGCTCGTTAATCTTTACATTTAGCGCTCTCAACACGCCGGAAAACTTTTGCGAGATTCGGTCGAAGACCTCACAAAAAGGTAGGTAGCATGCCTATTCCCTCCTCCCAAATTTAGATAAAACGGCGTTTTGTGCTTAAGCTCCATTTGCTGCCACTTTCTAGTTCAATTATTCCCTCCACCCCCCCCCTCCCTCCCCTCAACAACTATCGAGCGTGACGGATCAAAAACACACTGCTTTGCAAAAACATAACAAAAGCAAGTAAAGTTTTAGCGATATTCAAATTTGAGACAAAGAGACGAGGCATATAGTCACAACTAACCGAATAAGACTACATAAATGAAAACTTAGGGATCGAACTTTCACTGCACATTTCACTTTAAGTCTTCGCCTCACACGCTCAATCAAAAACATGTAAAATTCAACTCACATATTTTAGCATTTATGTCGTCATGTTGAAGCGATAATTGCTGCGTGACGAATGCCACAAGTTGTTCGGAGTATAGGCTGCACATTTTGCCGATGCAAGTCTTCCAACTCATGCTTGCCTTCTCTCCGCGTGATCACATACTGCGTTCAGAAGTACTCTCAATGATTCCACATCCCTACAATATAACATAACATTAACATCAACTATAGTAATGTGGTAATTGAACACACTACAAGAATTCCATCGGCATTCAACAAAGTTATCACACCTGTGAGTATCACAAAGTTGGGGAACAGAAATACCGAATAACATATAAGAACGTTCGTTTCCTATCACCTAACAATTCCACATACATTCTACACCACGATGACGAGCACTTTAAGTTAGGTACAGATGCGCGAGGCGTGCGCATCGATGCATTGTGAGATCTGCCCTCCAACCCTCGCAGCGCAGCGTTTATTGCCAGTCTATAGACGCGAGTTACCCGCTGGCTCGCAGTTAATACTGGTTGTCGCGTTGCTTTCAACCCCTATCAGCACAAGGATAGTTGTGCACGTACGAACGTTTAATAATTAAAATGGGAGGAGATGAGAGGAAGCTTTCGATCTAATCGATCTAAGAGAAGATTATCTCGCATTCTGGAAATAAACAAGGCGCCGTTCATAAGCAGTATTCACCTGCACCTTCTTTCATTCCTCGTTAGCAGGAAGAGAAATTATATTCTCGAATTGTCAAAATTAGCGATTCTAGGATCATATAAAGTGAACCTATCTGTGGAATCTTCAGTTCAACACCGAATGCACAATAAAGCACAGTTCCGCAGAAGAACTCTCGGAAATTAAGGCTGTAATCTAAAATTAAAGGCACAACAAATAATGCATATTCGTCCATGCTACAATGTTTTCATTATAACTTGACTATTCCCCGTAACCATGACATTTCTGCTTGAAAGTTCATTTTTCATATCCTTATTCCCATACCAAAATTCACGAAAGCAATGAAACTCACAAACTCATCTTATCGCTAAAGATTCAGATCGACGTTATATGCAACAGATTTGCACTCATAAAAACATAAACGATTTTGTCTACTGTAATTCTGAACATAATTTCGAAATAGAAATATAGAGGTAAGCAAAAAATGCATAAATGAGTCACAGAAAATTCTGCGCAGAATCCGAAGATTTGCAGAATCTGGAGGAAAATAAATCCGAAACTTAGATGTGGAAATTTTAAAATTTTCACTGTTGCATTCTACTTGAACTTAGACTTGAAAATATACAACAGCGACGCAGATACATACACATACGACATGCAGACTTCATAGAATTTGCAACAGTACTTAATGAGACAAAGGCAGATGTGTTAAAGAAGACTCACCTCTGCGATTTTCGCGTTCAGACGCCGGATCTCGCCTCCATTTTCACGATGCGTACTGTACTCACTGTATGCTCCTCAGCACACCGTCGCAACTTCATCTGCACCCTACCAATTTCGGCGCTTGCCTCATCGAGTCGTCCAGAGAGGTGATCTCCAGGCGCAACCAGCTACCGCTTCTCTTTCATTGTGTCGCCCAACTATAATAACCCTTTTTCTTAGCCAAAGCAGGCAGAAAGAGATAGTGACCAGATATAGACAAAAGGTCTAATGCTTAAAAAGGCGAAAAGAAGTAACTGTTCAGTAACCAGAAATAAAAACCCGTTTTGAATACCTGTCCCCCGCTTTCTCATATTCATGCGTGACTAGTGCGAAGAAGCGATAAAAAAAAGAAAGAAATGAAATACGGTTGCATATTCACAGAGAAGGAAACCCGTCTGAACTCTTCAATGTGATTTTATAGGTTTTAGATGAAAACTTTAAAATTCTTCACATTAAACTGAAATTTTTCCCGATAAAACTTGAAAAGCAACTAGAAGACAACACATTAGATATTTGCGAACTACTAGAAATAGTTTCGTGGATCAATTCGTTAAAAGATTTCTGACAGATTGCCGATTTCGGAATTTGAATTCTTACGCAACATTTCAACAAAATACGTTGACTCTCTTTCCTTCTTACCCTCTACAAATAAAAATTCACCTTGTAAAACCAAATCATATATGACATTTCTATAAAGCACAGTCTCCCTCTCTCTAATCGATACCCCGAATATCTTCAATGCGCGCAAGTCAATCACTTCTAACAGATTCAGAACATTCGTAAATGTTAACTAACAACAAATTCCCGTTAGTCGTCGGAAGCGAGAAAGTATACGTACAATCGGTACGATAAACGAGTAGTTAGCCCGCTTGCCTGTAGCTGGACATGGCGCTAATCCATTTTCAATTCGGGATAATGAATAGAAAATTCCTGCAAATCTCGGGTTATGATGTTTCAGAAGGAATGTAATATGGCCAATGATTATTGCAAATGGATAATATTTCGAATCCCCCAAGAACCGAGCAAAACCGAAAGAACGACACAAGAAGTTGGCATGCTAGTCGGTAATGTTCTCCCTAAATTCATGAGTTAAAAGCTTGGTGGATGGACACAGAGGAGAGGATGCAGCTCAAGTGATGTGGAAGACGAACTGGCGCATGTCGAGCAAAGTCAGTCATTAATTCGACAACCATTGGGATTAATTTGGGGGAAACCGAAAAGTGGCAGTATTCTATGCCCGTATAAACGGCTCAGCTTCCGTTTTCTCTAAGCTGAAGGTGGGAATTATTGAAGGAGAATGTCTGGAAACACAAATATAGGAAATATACGTGTAGTTACGTCAGGCATTTCGGAATGATATTTCTTCGAGCAAAATCAGAGCTCTAAAAGTTCTAGAATAAAAAACTCAGAAAGAGATATTTATTTGTTTCGGAAGAGGAGAGAGAGAGGGCGGAGCGGCACAGTTTCCCATTAAGTACGGTATTGTATAAATCAGAATGAAGCAAAAAATACCGAAAGTTTGGTCCCAGCGATACGCAGTTCGTCGACCAACTGTTTCTGAGTTTCGCGAGACTGCTTCAGCTCGATGATTTTCGCCTCCAACAACTTAAAAGGGCTCCATCCGTCCGCAGATGCGATCGCCGATTCACGAGCCAAACATGCGTGCTCTAGCTCTGCGGTGGAGCTGCAATTATTTGCGAACTATGTCACTCGCATATTATGATACGTTACAACTACTATATATGTTATTAACTAATAGTATTTAAAAAAAATCAATAATATTTAAAATCAAGACGATCCAATCGTACTAATTTTCCTTTTATGATATTAGGGAGAGACAGATATGCAAACAATGAACATACGAATGAATTTCAGACTATGGAGGAACTCAACCCCTAATTACTCGCCAAAATAAAAAGCGTTTCTGTACTCGAAAAAAATTTCGTTTCTTTAAAATTCCAGAAGAAAGTTGCATTACCGGATGTCACTAAACTCCGCCTTCCCAATGTGACAAAAGATGAATCACCCACACAGGCAAGTTTTCATTTCTTTCAAAATGGCAAGCTTGCACCCAAGACGTCAAGCAACGGAAGGCCATTAAAACAAGCTCATCAACTGACGATACAGAAACCCGTCGAACGAAGTAAAGAATCTGCAATTTAAATAAATCAGACTAGAAAAAACAGTGAAACAAAAAACCCCTTGCTGCCCCCTAATCTTTCGAAAATTATTCACATCGGCTTAATTCGGTAGAAAATTTAAAAAAGACTTACGATGTAAGCGGGGACATCGTCGTGTGCTGTTGACATATTTTTCGATACATGCCAACAGCATCGAACAATTCCTGCATCGTCTACCCTAGTTTCACCGATTCACCCTCTCGAGCGCCCTCTTTAACGTCGAAACAACTTCCATCCACCAACATCGGTAGCTCAACGTCTGCACTCCCTTCACCGCTCGAACCCGAATAACGAGAAACACTGACACTGCAAGCAAATACGTCCCCTTTTATACGCTCCGAGTTCTGCCTCAAGGCATATATAGGCAATTTGTTCTACTTGGCGACTGCCAAGACATTCGTAAATAGTTAGATCTATTGTGTGATTACCCTTTGCCCTACTCTGCACGAGAGCTCGCCTTTGCTGATCTCCCTTACATATCTACTGTGTGATCACCCTTTGCCGTGCTCTGCACGAAAGCTGGCCTTTGCTGATCTCCGTTACACATTCATTGATTGCTCATCAACTGAACTTTGACTGCTAAAGTGAGTTGCATGCCTTTTTGTGCGAAATGTCATTTAAAGCACAAAGCATGCACATTAAGTGATCAATCGCTATCAACTAGAGCAGAATAAATCATAAGGCAAATCTTTCTTTCATTCGATCCATACTTCGATCTTTGTATTAAAAATGCCTTGTCTTCTAGTCAGCAAATTACTAATTGACAGCATTCTCAATTCTTTTTTTAACCTTTCTACTCGCCTATCGTCTGCTTTATATATTCGTTTTATGGTTATTACCACCTCAATGACTGCATCGCCACATCGTCAAATGCAATCGGTCGACACCATTTCCATTCTGCCCTTGCAGACCTCCAAACTGTTGCTCTTCTGCTGACTCCTCCCTCCTGTTCAACGCCTTCGGTGTCCCTTCTAAACCGCACGCATTCACAAACATAATGCGTGCGCGTTACGTGTCGAGATATGGCCATTGGTAATCGCGCTCGATCGTTGTGTAGTTTCGTAACAATTCACAACCCTGATTGCAGTTATATCGCTATTTGAGGGGTGAGTTAATTGATTGGGGACCGTCTCAGTAGAGTTGACGCCGATTGCGATAGTCAAAAGTGTTGTGGAGTTACCATCAAACTGTAGCAACGTTATGAGATAGCAATGGACATAGTCTGGTGAACGAAGTATGTGACAAATAATACTGTTCGAAAAATAAACTTACTCAAGAAGACAATGAAAGGATTAACAATGATGAAAAGTATACAAACCTTTACAAACTAAACGAAACGGTCAAATACATCATAAAAACCTTTTTACAAATACTATCCACCTTCCTAACAACGTTAAAATATTCATTAATTTATTAATCCCTCGAAAGAGAATAGGTTTGCACAAAAAAGTGTCTCTTTTAAAAATTACTAAATCAAAGTTTAAGAGTCGAGCATTGAAGAATCGAACGTTCTTCAAATGCGACGTGGAAAATAATACTTTCATAGTTCCAACATGACGCGCAAATATATATATAATCTAAAAGCTGCCGAATATGGGAAACAAAACAGATCGAATTTCTCAAATTAGTTCATTGCGGCACATATCAAACCGAGGATTTCACGAGTAATTCCCGAAAAATACCCAAGAATTTTCAGAAAAACATTCTCAAGTTCTGTTGGAAGTTATAAAATACTTTTGGCCAAAAATTTCCATAAAGACTTTTGAAAATTTCAGGAAAAGTTGACGTGACAAGTGGGAAAAATATGCTTAAAGTAGTGATGCACGTCCAATAACAACTGGCTATGGGCCATTCAATCAAAGCAGGACGAGTTCGCCCGCAACCGTCTTATCACCGATGTACATAATTTTTATGCATAAAACATATTAATGAAATTTAAGAAAATATGACAAATTGCCAAATATTGTACAATACTTCATTCGCGTTGAAAAATCACATAAACGATTTCAGTTTTCAGTGTGAATAGAACGAAATGTGCCATCAAATGAGCTGTATATAAGAAACACTGCATTCGGAAGTGATAGCAGAGAAGAGCGCTTGAGAAATATGCAGAATCAAAGGTTAGCAACACATGTAAAGGTAAAACTCCGTAACTGACACCTGCTTCATTCAACCGAACGGCACATATAGTTGAACGATGATGGATAGTCATTAAAAGAGTAACACTGTCAATCAAGGATGAGAAATATACCTATAGTTGAATACAAACCATAGCAACAGTTCATTGCCACCAAATTCATTCAGAGAAACGGGGGCGCAAAACGCGAATTTAGTTTATATCCCAAACAAATTCGAAGAGCCTGAAATCCTGTCAAATGAACTTAGCACTTGCATCAATCAGTGGATTATCGTGAGCTGTTGGAAAACTGAACCAAGCTCTAGATTTCCGGGCCAATTTTTTGAACACGTCGAAATGTAGTGGTCTAACCTAAGTCTTTCAAAAATGTGAGGAGCAAAGAAACAGAAGCTGAGATGCGAAATGTAACAAGAATAGGAAATTGAGGTTTCTTGGAGCGCTGACAAAATTGGTTCAAAACATTCCATCGCTGGAACATACTATAAGAAACGTCTAGGTATGCAAAGATCCCCAAAAAGGCATTTTCTACCCGATCGTAATCTGGTACCCTACCAGAGATGGTGCATAACGCGCAGCTTGCTTACACAGAAGAAAGGGTAGGCGCGAGGTTTTGGACAGGCTTCTCTGCATATCGGTGAAAAAGATGGTGAGCATCTCTAGGGCAAAGGATTCGTTCTTTCAAATGTCCTTAGAATAGACACTGCTAAACTGCAACACTACGGATAATGCTAAAAATGGGCCGAGGTAAAGGGAGTGAAATGTTTCTTAGTATCGCTGCATTACGCCGTAAAGAGCATCATAAAATGGTTACTTACGGGACACCTCGAAACTTCCTCACTCCCCATATCGTTTCACATTCCACTCTTTGGCAGTATTCTATTTGCCAGCAATAAGTACGGCCTACGTTCAAAAGTGCTTTCATTCCATCTTCTAGGCCATTAGTGCGGCACGTTCCTCATTCCCACTCCACCTCTCTCTCCCCATCCCTTCTTCCATGACAGGGAAAATTTCTTTCTCTTTCTCCGGGCCAAGAAACCGTCCCAACGGTAACGTTTATGAGCGGTCGGAATCCCAACATCTCAGTGGCTATTAGAGGCGCATATCGAAGGATATGAGCCGATGCCGAGCAGCATATTTACAGAATCCGCTTCAATAGTCAATCAGCATGCATTTCTGCTGTTGTTCTTGTTAATGGGAAGATTCACATCGGCTTAAATCGGTAGAAAATTTAAAAAAAAAAAGACTTACGATGCGAGCGGGGACATCATGTACTGTTGATATTATCGAACAACAATAGTTCTATCATCCAACGATTCATTGCCATTTAAAATGACCGAATAACGGCTATGTTTGGGGGATTGGCCACTGGTGGTTCGTTGCTGCCTGCAATCACAATAAATGCATCGCCACGTATATAACATGGGTCTTCATTTCGCCCACTCAGCTAGGTCAACCTTCGCTTATATGGAAAGCAACATAGATAAAATCGAGTCTCAAATACTACGAAATATATGACCCCACATCGCGTCACTATACAGTCGAAATTTGAAGCTACACCCACACAACATTATCAGCATCTTCCACTTCCGTACCACTGAATCGAAGTTTTATGAAGTCAAAATGGACATGCCACTGGCACAACTACCTGCATATATTAGAAATCCTCCATCTGTAAACCAAAATGATGAGTTGCTTTATCTATAGAAACTCTCGGCTTCTGTTCAAATTTTTTGGTTTTATTGAAAACTTCTAAAAAAAGTTTCGTATTTTATTGCACGTAATTCCGATTCCTATTCTATTTTATTTCCAATATGCAAAAATCTGCATGCCTCACTAACATATTATCATGTTACTTCTCCTAAAGACGTTCAGTCAGATATAGCTCTCCTTTAGGGAAGGTAAATATTTTGTATATCTGCGAAAGTTATGAATGTTTGGGTTTTACGACACCTTTTCATAACTCTGTAAACTGCTCATTTTCAACTTTGAATACCCATATATCCTCCATCAAAAAATTTCTACATCCTTTCAACGCGAAAAATTCCGTAAAAATCAACTAAGCTCTCAAAATTATCTTTGATTCCAACCAAAAGAAATAAAGAGCACGTTTGACTATCTAATTCCCGTCTGATGGGGCAATGACAGCGACGACTAGAAACGAAAAAGATGAAGGATCGACTCACCGTGTCCAGTGCACATCTTCGCATTCACGAACTCGTCCTTCCGGCTGACGTCTGCTCGAAGAGCCTGAAATAGAAAAGCTGCATTTCGCAGAGCAAGTAATTTCAGCACACGATGAATTCGATGGCACAAATGTCGGTTTTGTGCTAAATTCGATACCATCACTTCCCTCATCCACCCAACGCAACTGCTGCTGCCATGCGGGTCTGTTCGCATCGCTCCCCCTAGCGTGAACTTTGACCGTGTGAATCTCTTTGCTCTCGTCGAAGAACGCTTTGCCACGGATTTCCAATGTATAAACCCTCCCCCTTCCCCATCGAGAATCGTTTTTTTCTGACCAGCATAAGCAAACAACAGTAGCCGAGTTTTGCTCAACGTCGTCATCAATCGACGCGCAAATAAATAAAAGTTTTTCTTTTAAATACGCCGGTGAAAAAAATGCAGTACGCATAGGTCGGGATAATAAAGACCTCAGAGAAAAAACTGCAACTACGATGAAAAGATGGAATATAGATAACTGCGCAAGTTGCTAACTACGCCGAACAGGGAAGGATGCAAACACAATAAGCTAAGTCAATACATTAGGACTCGATTCTTAAAATATAGAAGTGTTACGTATGCAACAATGAGGACATGAATTTCAGCGAAATTAATAATGCTTTCATGAACCGAACACAACCAACAACTAACCAGGTAGATATGTGCGCGCAGGAAAATCGGTCAGCAAGCGAATATGCCTGGCTGTAAGGACAGTCGAAACACAGTCCGCCATTTGTCTCATATCGGGGCTTAAAGAATCCGAGCGGGACCGCGCGTTGGGTCGAAACTCGTCATCCATCCCCGCACGACCTTTAAATCTTGTTCCTTCTGTTCCTTCTCGAACAATGAATTGTACGCATTCTGAAACCATACGAACTCGGAACTGAAACTTTGGTTTGAATTTCAGATGAAATAGGAACGCAAAATTTCACAATATTACACATAAAACGTGCCACTTCATAAACTTAAAACATACATGGTTAACCCAGCAAGCGTCGTCCTTTCCCAAATTTTAAATTGACATAAATGAAACTAATAAAGGCTGCAACTCTCTATTACGACTCGTTAAAGCATGGTCGAGGACAAAGAGTTGCCGCATCTACCGACCTAACAGCAAAAATTTTGAAGCGGGCATCCCAGACGTCAGAGGGTGAATTATCATTTGTGCTGTCAATCTCGACTCGAGTTTGTCGACAGCTGAGTGAGATGGGGGAGCGTACTATCAATATCCGATGATTGAAACAGGACAAATACTTAAATGACACCACCGTTTATGACAAACAAATGTGATCACATTTTTTATCGTTTTACTTCCCTCACTTCTAGGCTATATTTTTTAAGAAAACTCATCAGGCAATACGACATCTTATCTTCATACTAAAATATCAAATGACACAATATCACAGCCCTCTTATCCCGATTTTATCCGCCAGTAACTGAATGAATGAGGATACTATAAAACCAGATGCCGCTACTTCGGAGATATGTGATTCAATTATCCTCTTATAGGACCTCGAGCAATTCGTACACGAACTTAAACTATGCATAGGTTGCCTATTCGAGTGTGATAATGACAAACTGTTGATGGATGGTCACGTGTCGCTTAGGCTTAGTCCCCTCTTGCATCTTCGTACTTAAACGGAATGCCGACACCACCGTCACCGATTCGTTGCGTCGATTTTCGAGATACACTTCATTTACGGCACTTTTCATTTCAGCGTAATGTGCTCTTCATAAACGATACCCTTCATTTGAACGTCTTTTTGCGTAGTCGATGCATCTGTCAGCGCAGAATAAGTCGCATACAAAACAAATTTCTGTTTTATGGGATTTGAGGCGCGTTGTAATTCACGCAACACAACAACGTGCCTCAAATACCATAAAACAGGAAGTGGGCGTGACCTACAGTAATCTCATGGTATTGAGCCATTCAGCGCTCTTCACCAATATTGGCACTACTAAACGTCAAATAATTATAAGGACAGAGGCCTAAGACATGCAATATGAAATTATTTATGAGTGGGAAAGACAAATAAAAATCGAGTGTTCTCAAAAAAATTGGGGAGGGGATACGAAATGGATAGCTGCCATTTGTGGGCTAACACGCACGCGTTGTGCATGCTGCATCGACAGAAGCGGCCACGTTTCAATGCACACATTCAACGACACTTCTATAGGACGTATATTATGCCCGTCTTTTGACCGCCAAATGGAAATTCAAGTCACAACACTTTCTTCCCCTCCCCTTTGCCTTCTAAACTCGATTAGCTTTAAATAGGGTCACATAATAATAACCTGAAAATATTTCATTTTTGTTCAATACTTTTTGAACAGTACTCTCACAAAAAAACTTTAAATTTGCATATTACAAAGAAGGTGAAATTTGCATTCAAAAAGAATTAACGATTACGAAAGATAACACTCTTAACTCCATAAAAAAATAAATAAATTGATAATTTATGACTCATGTGGCATTAGTCGAGATTTTTTTTTCTTTAACGATTTTTTATAAGTGTTAAGTGATATTAGTCGGTGAGTCGTGAGTACATTTGATATCATATTCGTTTATCACGAAGAAATGAGTAACAATAATATCAATTTATCGGACATTCACGGTTCACAATGGACAAATATGACGTCACTTACATGAGTTAATCGATTAGTGCATAAAATAAAATTGAGCATTCACATATAGGTGAAACGCTTCCCCTAGAGAAGATTGGAATGGGTGACAAAGAAATGGGATGATAAAACTGAAAGGAAAAACAACTTTTAGCAAACAAAGAATATTGGGTCGTAAGACGGGACACGAAATATGAGGAAACCGAGACGGAACATGAGGGAAACAGGTGGATGGGAAATGAGAACCACCTCTCTCCCATTTACGAAGGGGAAATTTCGATGAAAAAGATTGATCCTCTACGTTCTTCACTGTGAAACTGGTCGATTCTATTTAACTGGAAAATGCGCTTTCTGCTCTTCAAAGATGACAACAGGGCACTAAAAAAATTCAAAACCCCTTTTGAAATGAAGTTATGGTTACACTTCTTCGACGAGGGGAAAGGTACAATCATATGTCAATATGCAAAGGCGCTATATTAGCATTCTAAATAACAATTACGGGAATAAACACAATAAGACAGAAAACAACAAAACACAAAATAAATGAAAAATATAGCATAATGAGAAAATTTAACAACTAATATAGTCAAGGTTGATTGTTTTAATATTGAATTTTGAAAGTCTCCCCTCCCGCATCCCTCTTGTTCTGTTTAACGGTATCTCAAAAGCGCTCTTCCTCAACCCCGACTAGGCCATACTTCATTCATCGATCATCGGAGATTTTAGTCGATTTTCGGATAGTATCGTTATTGTATCCAAAAA
The DNA here is from genome assembly GCA_037389465.1 of Baylisascaris procyonis. NCBI lineage: Eukaryota > Metazoa > Nematoda > Chromadorea > Rhabditida > Ascarididae > Baylisascaris > Baylisascaris procyonis. The sequence continues at coordinate 192,934 of JAZARR010000230.1, forward strand.
CGTTTCCCATCTGCTACTTATATATAGAGAAAACACATAAACAGACAATATCCACTGCTATCGATAAAACTGTCTGCACGCGTATACAATAAAAAACGCCGTGAACAAACTGAACAGCGACTGAAAAGAAAAAGAAGGAGACGAGCCTCAGTAAAATAAATAAAAATAAAACTATATATATATATATAGTTTTATTTCACAACATTTGACTCACTCCATCTTTGACTTTCATGTTCAGTAGGTGGAACAACTAAACACTGGATAACGCTTACCAAGCCAAAAGCTGTATGAAGTGTGAAGTATTCGTTGCATCCCTTTAGTTCCGTTAAAGCCGGCATCTCCGTCGAGTGAATCGGCACTCCGACAATGCTGTACGGAGGCTCTTCTTAAATAATCGAGGTGTGTGTTTGCGGACATCTTGGCACGTCGTCATCTACGTCCTGCAAACCACAGCATACAGCTTGTAATTTTAAGGAATGGTGCCTGTCAGTAGGCAAGGAAGAAAGGGAGAAAGAAGGCGTTGGGGGGAGATGGAGATAGGGGTGGGAGGTTGAGGAGATGGGCCTCCTGTAAACGTCAACAGATATCTCCAGCCCCACATGAAAAGAAACTTAGTGTCTTTAATATCTTCAATTCCCTATTAAAGGAATATCCACAAAATAATATATTCTAGGCCAAATTAAAATCTTTTACATACGTCAGATATCTATTTATTCTAACAGAAAACGAAAACGACTCGCCTACAATTACAATTCTTAAGAATAAAATAAACGATCATACATGTGCCTATAGTAGAAATTGTCAATGAGGGCTCTCAATTATTATTGTAATTCGAAAGATAATTAAAAAACCTGCCAATACTCTTACAGTTTAAATACTACTTTACTTCTGCTCATCTAATTATTGTTTAAGTAGGTACTTATCTGACTTATTCACCAAATCTTAAACATTTAAGCATTATTAATGAAAATTTCCCATTTTACCCTAAAAAACAAGGTAAAAAATAAAACCCAAAACCAACACCAATTCCTGTTCGAGTTTGTAAAGTCTAGACGATTATTCTGGAACAAAATTAGGAATCGCTTTTTACAATATTTGTCGCTAAAATGCTGCCAAGAAGTTCAATTCTCAGGTCGTTCAAAATCCTACTTGCCGTATTATCCTATGTCATAAACCTATTGCGACTCCTGTGAACATACCCAAATCATTTGTCATGAGAAAGCCGACTAACAGCTTCAACAAATGCAGAAATCCACGACAATAGCAGTCTTTCCCGACACAAGGTTTCGGGACAATAACAGTCTTTCTCAACGTTTCGGACAAAGGCCATCACTCGCATATAAATACAGTCATTACGACATCGAATGTCAGTTACATACTTATCTCCTGATGATAGTTTATATTCATATACAATTAACTTCCTCAAAATTTTTACCTTTCTGCGCCTTCTTTCATCCCTCTTTGAGAAGGAAAAGGATTTTATCCTCGAAATGCCAAAATTAGCGATTCTAGGATCATATAAAGTGAACCTATCTTTGGAGTCTTCAGTTCAACACCGAAGGCACATGAAGCACAGTTCCACAAAAGAATTCTCGGAAATTAAAGGCTGTAATCTAAAATTAAAGGCGCAACAAATAATGCATATTCGTCTATGCTACAATGCTTTTATTACAACTTGACTATTCCCCGTAACCATGATATTTCTGCTTGAAAGTTCATTTTTCATATCCTTATTCCCATACCAAAATTCACGAAAGCAATGAAACTCAAGAACTCATCTTATCGCTAAAGATTCAGATCAATGTTATATGCAATAGATTCGCACTCATAAAAACATAAACGATTTTGTCTACTGTAATTCTGAACACAATTTCGAAATAGAAATATAGAGGTAAGCAAAAAATGCATAAATGAGCGGAAATATGCAAGTGGAAATTGAAGACAGACAGAAGCATTCAAATAATATTATAATGCAGCTTAGTGAGAACAACGTTGATAAGCGAATCCCTCTACGAATGCAACAGAATTCATTAAATTGCACATAAAGTTTCAAGGAACGGATGCCAAGCACGTCTCGTACATTCATAATCGGGGAATAAATTACAAATGTTGTCAAACGTAATACCTACCGCAGAGATTACTTTCGGCATCACGAACCAAAGAAGAGGTAATCAAACGAATATTTAAATAACGGAAAAGAGCAAACAAGAAAGGGAAAAAGTGGATTCTGCAGTGTGCAGTATTATAAATTTCTTGACGTACTATATACACAAATACATCTGCTCGAATACTGGGAATTTAGATTTCATTCATAAAAAGTCGAAATTCTCCAGTACGGTCTTTTATTGAAAAATAAGTTTATTTGAAAAACTTCAATATGCTGACTGATTTCATCAAACGCACATATTAAGAGGAGGCTGAAGTAAAAATAAAAAAAACATTTCTTAGAACATTATAACAGTGCCAATAACTATAGCGTGAAACGGCTAAAAATAAAATAAAATTCCAACGAAATAACTAGAAAGATTTCGCTGGAGATTTGGTGGGAATGGAAACATAGAATCCTCACATTGCTGTGAGAGAAATCTATGTTTGCTTCCCCTTTTGCCATTCCTACTAATTGTATTTAACTGTCAATGTCGTCTCAAGCGCCTTTTTTGTATTGTGCACAAACCCACTTATCTCTCTCTCGTTACCGCCTAATTTTCATTTTGTCGCGTTTAAACGCGACAAACTTGGCGACCCTGGCAGGATCGAAGGTTTCGAATTAGTCGCAGAAAATTCTGCACAGAATCCAAAGATTTGCAGAAACTGGAGGAAAATAAATCCGAAATTTTGCCATGGGAATTTAAAATTTTCACTCTTGCATTCTACTTTAATTTAGACTTGAAAATATACAACAGCGACGCAGACATATACATACACAATATGCAGATTTCATAGAATTTGCACAGACACTTAATAAGACAAAGGTAGATATGCTGAAGAAGACTCACCTCTGCGATTTTCGCGTTCAGCCGTCGAATATCGGCCTCCATTTTCACGATGCGTGGTGCACTCGCTGTACGGGAGTCAGCACACCGTCGCAATTTCATCTGCACCCTACCAATTTGAGCGCTTGCCTCATCAGTCGTCCAGAGAGGTGATGCCGCTTCTCTTCCACTGTGTGGCCCAACTATAATAACACTTTTTCTTAGCTAAAGCAAGGAGAAAGCGATAGTGACCAGACAGAGACAAAAGCTTTAATGCTTAAGAAGGAGAAAAGAAGTAGAGGGAAGGGAAATATGAAGAAAGTTTAGCAGTTATAGGAAGGAAAAAGAATGATAAAATAAGAGAGACAACGACAGAATTGAATGAGTGATGAAAAAGGCAGTTGTCGCAGGCATTCACGTAAAAGTCTCCAAGGATAGAGATGGACTGGTAAACAAAAGTTCGTGAGAGTTTCAGCAGAACTGAGTTAAAAGCGTCGGCATCAAAACATGAACCATAAATCTTTGACTCTCTTTGACTCTCTCCAATGCTCATTTCGATTCCCTGATGGTACCTTACTGTTCAATAACCAGAAATAAAAACCCCTCTTGCATATCTGTTCTCCACTTTTTCATATTCATGCGTAAATCGTGCAAAGAAACGATAAAAAAAGAAGAAAGAAGTGCGCACCTGCTGACAGTACTCCTCTTTTACAGCATTGATCTGGTTGATTGCGCGCTCAAGATTCTGCACCTCTTCATTAGCGCGGTGAAGAGCTTCATTCCCTTTGGTGAATTCCTCGAATTCCTTTCTCCATTCGTCCGCACTCCTTCCAGTTCTTCGGTTTGGGTTTCTTCCTCTCGTAGTACGTCATCGACCATCTGTGCAATATAACAACGTTCAACGCGCACATCAGCAATCATTTCTCATCTCCAGCAGTTAAATAAAAACCTCTGACTGATAAATACAGGGAGACTAAACGGAGAATCAAACAAACCCCCCAAAGTTTTCTCAGTTTTGAACCGATTCTGACCAAAATGATACTAGTCCACATCGAATTTCATCCATTTCCAAAAATTTCGGTCGTTGGATGTTGAAATTTCACATCCGGTTCAGAAAAAATCCCTGCTTATGCAAAGCGAAAAGTTACTAGCTATGCACCATGACGGTTCGCCTCAAATAAGCGGGAAAAACATTTGGTTAATATGCTGATTAAAACCCACTGAAGCAGATAAATTAGTCTTGCCATTACTACCGATTGGTTTGCTGGCTTCTGAGAGATATTTCAGAGTTCAGATTTACTTGCACTTCACAACGAGATAACCGCGTAAAAAACACAAATGCTAGGACGGCGGCGGCAACCAGACAAACGCCACAACACATCATCAAGAGAATATAACCATACTTCCCCTCTCCCTCTCCAACATGATACAATTGCTTTGTGGGGCGTATTCTGAAAAACATTGTCGAGAATAATCTAAGGACAACACACGGATATTTGAAATTATTAGACCCCACTTAAAGTAAAAACCTTTAGGACATACAACGGGGTGCTGACTTCAGTCCAATAACGAATTTGCTGGATGCTCTAAAACTCTGGACAAACCAGAAGCACCGCACTTCGATGCCTAGATAACCATCTCATTCATATATGTCAAGAAAGAGAGCAATTTCACCTCCCCCACCCCCCCCTCCTACCCCAACGCAACGTATAAAGACTGTCAATATTACTAATAAACGCAACGGAGTTGTACAAAAATGAAATCATTGAAGGATTCAAAAGCAAAAAGGCAAATGCGGTTCGCAGTACAGAATGGAGCACAATCTTGCAAAAGCAATTCTACGTTGAGCGATTCTCAGCCGAAATACCGACGTGCTGGCACAACAAAAGCAATAAATTGCAGAATAGTAAAAATAAGCAGGAAAATAAAGAACACAGGGGCCACTACCTGTGTGACGTTTGATGCAGTGGACCCATGTGTAACTTGCACGTTACTGATTACAATAAAAGTTTTTTATCGGTTCACAAAATGGACTGCGATCGATGCTCTATTCTGCAATATACCCATATCATTTTAGAAACCCATAAACAAGAAAAGTAGCTTGTCACTTTAGGAGATAGCGCTCGTACATGACAGTAAGGGAATGTCTAAGCTAAACACTCATAATAACAGAGCTATAGTGATTAAGAAATAAGTGAAATTTTTTCTTTTGAATACCTCGGTGAAAAAAATGAAGCATGCTTAGGTCGGGCTAATAAAGACCTCAGAGGAAAAACTGCAACTACGGTGAAAAGATGGAATATAGATAACTGCGTAAGTTGCTAACTACGTCGAACAGGGAAGGATGCAAACACAATAAGCTAAGTCACTACATTAGGACTCGATTCTTAAAACACAGAAGTGCTACGTATGCAACAATGAGGACATTGATTTCAGCGAAATTAATAACGCTTTCATGAACCGAACACAACCAACAACTAACCAGGTAGATATGTGTGTGCAAGAAAATCGGTCAGCAGGAGATTATGTCCGGCCGTAAGGAAGTCGAAACACGGTCCGCCGTTTCTCCCATATCGGCGCTAAAAGAATCCAAGCGGGACCGCGCGTTGCGTCGAAACTAGTCATCCATCCCCGCACCTTGTTTAAATCTTCTTCCTTCTGTTCGGTCTCGAACAATCAATTGTACGCACTCTGAAACCATATGAACTCGGAACTGAAACTTTGGTTTGAGTTTCAGATCAAATAGGAACGCAAAATTTCCTAATATTACACACAAAACGTGCCACTTCATAAACTTAAAATATACATGGTTAGCCCGGCAAGCCTCGTCTCTCCCAAATTGTAAACGTAATCACCTTTTTTGTGAAACGTGAAGTCGTTCACGCTTCTAACCTTAAATTAGCATAAATGAAACTAATAAAGGCTGCAACTCTCTATTACGACTCGTTAAAGCGTGGTCGAGGGCAAATAGTTGCCGCATCTAACGACCTAACAATAAAAGTTTTGAATCGGGCATTCCAGACGTCAGAGAGTGAACTATCATTTGTGCTGTCAATTTCGACTCGAGTTTGTCGACGGCTGACTGAGAATGGGGGAGCGTACTATCAATATCTGATGACTGAAACAGGACAAACATTCTTGGTTGAGCTATTCCAACCTGGAATATAAAATTCCAACTTGCAAAAGCAGCCTCGAAAACAGAAGGCGTGAAAAGTTTCATTCGTGAAAAGAAGCTTTCATGGTGTGGTTTTTTCTGGATCTATATGACCTTTATAAAAGCAGCAGTTGCGTCCTTTTGCCAGATGGTGACTCTAAATAGCCACTAGGGTTGGATGGTCGACTTACTCAATGCAAGTATTTTGCCGTCAACAAGATGATTTCTGCATCGTTATAAACAAATGAGCAGTGACGACATGAGGATTTATTGCTGCTATTAGTGATGTTACTTACTACTAAAGTCAGCACTACTTATTACTGCTGGCATTACTGCTACCACTACTAGGCAGTGTTTCCATCAACAATAGTTTCCCGACTTCCAGTAATAGCTAGTGTTAGTACTAGTTATACAACGAGCTCACAACATATAAAAACAACACCTGAGTAACGAACTCAACTCTGCTGGAAGAACTCTCTATACGCAATGAAGCAAGGATGGAATTTGAGAGGGGCGGAAATGACAATTACAAATACAAAAATTTAGAAAAGGAAACATACCGTTTCGACATATGGCGACATGGTTCCAATTCCCTCTGTTTTCGAAAGTCTTCCGTCCTCATTACCACTGACTTGCACCTTATCGACGGCTACTTGCAACGGCTCCTTAGAGGGGATTACCTCCGTGACCAGTGCTACTGGCCTTGAAGTGGAACAGACGTATTTTCAATCTAAAATCAAATATGTTAGCTCAAAAAATCAATACGCGGCTCATTTTTATCTCAAGCAGACAAGTTAAAGCTCAAGATGATATAGATGAACGAAAGTTCGACTCTATTTACCATCAGTAAACAATATGAGGAATATAAAACATGTACAGGACAAGTCCTCTCCATAACATAGCCCCACCTTTCAGAAATCGCCTTTCACAATATTTGTCGTTAAAATGTTGCCAAAAAGTTCGATTCTCAAGTCGTTAAAAACCCTACTTGCCGTAATATCCTATACCGTAAACCCATCGTCATCCCTGTGAACATACGCAAAGCATTTGTAATGAGAAAGCCGACTAAAAGCTTCAACAAATGCAGAAATCCACGACAATAACAGTCTTTCGGGACACAAGATTTCGGGACAATAACAGTCTTTCTCAACGTTTCGGACAAAGGCCATCACTCGCATATAAATACAGTCATTACGACGTCGAAAGTCAATTATTAAACTTATCTCCTGATGAAAGTTTATATTCAAATAAAATTAACCTCCTCACAATTTTAGAGCTTTCTGCGTCTTCTTTCACCATTCTTTGAGAAGGAAAAGGATTTTATCCTCGAAATGCCAAAATTAGCGATTCTTGGATCATATAAAGTAAACCTATCTGTGGAATCTTCAGTTCAACACCGAAGGCACAATGAAGCACAGTTCCACAGAAGAACTCTCGGAAATTAAAGGCTGTAATCTAAAATTAGAGGCGCAACAAATAATACATATTCGTCTATGCTAAAATGCTTTCACTACAACTTGACTATTCCCCGCAACCATGACATTTCTGCTTGAAAGTTCATTTTTCATACCCTTATCCCCATACCAAAATTCACGAAAGCAATGAAACTCACAAATTCATCTTATCGCTAAAGATTCAGATTGATGTTATATGCAATAGATTGCAATAGATTTGCACTCATAAAAACATAAACGATTTTGTCAACTGTAATTCTGAACACAATTTCGAAATAGAAATATAAAGGTAAGCAAAAAATGCATAAATGAGTCGCAGAAAATTCTGCGCAGAATCGGAAGATTTGCAGAATCCAGAGGAAAATAAATCCGAAATTTTGCCATGGGAATTTAAAATTTTCACTGTTGCATTCTACTTGAATTTAGACTTCAAAATATACAACACCGACGCAGACATATACATACACAATATGCAGATTTCATAGAATTTGCAACGGTGCTTAATGAGACAAAGGTAGATATGCTGAAGTAGACTCACCTCTGCGATTTTCGTGTTCAGCCGCCGAATCTCGCCTCCATTTTCACGATGCGTACTGTACGTACGATCGGTACGATAAACGAGTAGTTAGCCCGCTTGCCTGTAGTTGGACATAACGCTAATCCACCTTCAATTCGGGATAACGAATAGAAAATTCCTGCAAATCTCGGATTATGATGTTTCAGAATGAATGTAATATGGTCAATGCTTATTGCAAATGGATAATACTTCGAATCCCCAACAACCGATCAAAACCGAAAGAACGACACGAGAACTTAGCATGCTAGTCGATAATGTTCTCCCTAAATTCATGAGTTAAAAGCTTGGTGGATGGACACAGAGGAGAGGATGCAGCTCAAGTGATGTGGAAGACGAACTGGCGCATGTCGAGCAAAGTCAGTCATTAATTCGACAACCATTGGGATTAATTTGGGGGAAACCGAAAAGTGGCAGTATTCTATGCCCGTATAAACGGCTCAGCTTCCGTTTTCTCTAAGCTGAAGGTGGGAATTATTGAAGGAGAATGTCTGGAAACACAAATATAGGAAATATACGTGTAGTTACGTCAGGCATTTCGGAATGATATTTCTTCGAGCAAAATCAGAGCTCTAAAAGTTCTAGAATAAAAAACTCAGAAAGAGATATTTATTTGTTTCGGAAGAGGAGAGAGAGAGGGCGGAGCGGCACAGTTTCCCATTAAGTACGGTATTGTATAAATCAGAATGAAGCAAAAAATACCGAAAGTTTGGTCCCAGCGATACGCAGTTCGTCGACCAACTGTTTCTGAGTTTCGCGAGACTGCTTCAGCTCGATGATTTTCGCCTCCAACAACTTAAAAGGGCTCCATCCGTCCGCAGATGCGATCGCCGATTCACGAGCCAAACATGCGTGCTCTAGCTCTGCGGTGGAGCTGCAATTATTTGCGAACTATGTCACTCGCATATTATGATACGTTACAACTACTATATATGTTATTAACTAATAGTATTTAAAAAAAATCAATAATATTTAAAATCAAGACGATCCAATCGTACTAATTTTCCTTTTATGATATTAGGGAGAGACAGATATGCAAACAATGAACATACGAATGAATTTCAGACTATGGAGGAACTCAACCCCTAATTACTCGCCAAAATAAAAAGCGTTTCTGTACTCGAAAAAAATTTCGTTTCTTTAAAATTCCAGAAGAAAGTTGCATTACCGGATGTCACTAAACTCCGCCTTCCCAATGTGACAAAAGATGAATCACCCACACAGGCAAGTTTTCATTTCTTTCAAAATGGCAAGCTTGCACCCAAGACGTCAAGCAACGGAAGGCCATTAAAACAAGCTCATCAACTGACGATACAGAAACCCGTCGAACGAAGTAAAGAATCTGCAATTTAAATAAATCAGACTAGAAAAAACAGTGAAACAAAAAACCCCTTGCTGCCCCCTAATCTTTCGAAAATTATTCACATCGGCTTAATTCGGTAGAAAATTTAAAAAAGACTTACGATGTAAGCGGGGACATCGTCGTGTGCTGTTGACATATTTTTCGATACATGCCAACAGCATCGAACAATTCCTGCATCGTCTACCCTAGTTTCACCGATTCACCCTCTCGAGCGCCCTCTTTAACGTCGAAACAACTTCCATCCACCAACATCGGTAGCTCAACGTCTGCACTCCCTTCACCGCTCGAACCCGAATAACGAGAAACACTGACACTGCAAGCAAATACGTCCCCTTTTATACGCTCCGAGTTCTGCCTCAAGGCATATATAGGCAATTTGTTCTACTTGGCGACTGCCAAGACATTCGTAAATAGTTAGATCTATTGTGTGATTACCCTTTGCCCTACTCTGCACGAGAGCTCGCCTTTGCTGATCTCCCTTACATATCTACTGTGTGATCACCCTTTGCCGTGCTCTGCACGAAAGCTGGCCTTTGCTGATCTCCGTTACACATTCATTGATTGCTCATCAACTGAACTTTGACTGCTAAAGTGAGTTGCATGCCTTTTTGTGCGAAATGTCATTTAAAGCACAAAGCATGCACATTAAGTGATCAATCGCTATCAACTAGAGCAGAATAAATCATAAGGCAAATCTTTCTTTCATTCGATCCATACTTCGATCTTTGTATTAAAAATGCCTTGTCTTCTAGTCAGCAAATTACTAATTGACAGCATTCTCAATTCTTTTTTTAACCTTTCTACTCGCCTATCGTCTGCTTTATATATTCGTTTTATGGTTATTACTACCTCAATGACTGCATCGCCACATCGTCAAATGCAATCGGTCGACACCATTTCCATTCTGCCCTTGCAGACCTCCAAACTGTTGCTCTTCTGCTGACTCCTCCCTCCTGTTCAACGCCTTCGGTGTCCCTTCTAAACCGCACGCATTCACAAACATAATGCGTGCGCGTTACGTGTCGAGATATGGCCATTGGTAATCGCGCTCGATCGTTGTGTAGTTTCGTAACAATTCACAACCCTGATTGCAGTTATATCGCTATTTGAGGGGTGAGTTAATTGATTGGGGACCGTCTCAGTAGAGTTGACGCCGATTGCGATAGTCAAAAGTGTTGTGGAGTTACCATCAAACTGTAGCAACGTTATGAGATAGCAATGGACATAGTCTGGTGAACGAAGTATGTGACAAATAATACTGTTCGAAAAATAAACTTACTCAAGAAGACAATGAAAGGATTAACAATGATGAAAAGTATACAAACCTTTACAAACTAAACGAAACGGTCAAATACATCATAAAAACCTTTTTACAAATACTATCCACCTTCCTAACAACGTTAAAATATTCATTAATTTATTAATCCCTCGAAAGAGAATAGGTTTGCACAAAAAAGTGTCTCTTTTAAAAATTACTAAATCAAAGTTTAAGAGTCGAGCATTGAAGAATCGAACGTTCTTCAAATGCGACGTGGAAAATAATACTTTCATAGTTCCAACATGACGCGCAAATATATATATAATCTAAAAGCTGCCGAATATGGGAAACAAAACAGATCGAATTTCTCAAATTAGTTCATTGCGGCACATATCAAACCGAGGATTTCACGAGTAATTCCCGAAAAATACCCAAGAATTTTCAGAAAAACATTCTCAAGTTCTGTTGGAAGTTATAAAATACTTTTGGCCAAAAATTTCCATAAAGACTTTTGAAAATTTCAGGAAAAGTTGACGTGACAAGTGGGAAAAATATGCTTAAAGTAGTGATGCACGTCCAATAACAACTGGCTATGGGCCATTCAATCAAAGCAGGACGAGTTCGCCCGCAACCGTCTTATCACCGATGTACATAATTTTTATGCATAAAACATATTAATGAAATTTAAGAAAATATGACAAATTGCCAAATATTGTACAATACTTCATTCGCGTTGAAAAATCACATAAACGATTTCAGTTTTCAGTGTGAATAGAACGAAATGTGCCATCAAATGAGCTGTATATAAGAAACACTGCATTCGGAAGTGATAGCAGAGAAGAGCGCTTGAGAAATATGCAGAATCAAAGGTTAGCAACACATGTAAAGGTAAAACTCCGTAACTGACACCTGCTTCATTCAACCGAACGGCACATATAGTTGAACGATGATGGATAGTCATTAAAAGAGTAACACTGTCAATCAAGGATGAGAAATATACCTATAGTTGAATACAAACCATAGCAACAGTTCATTGCCACCAAATTCATTCAGAGAAACGGGGGCGCAAAACGCGAATTTAGTTTATATCCCAAACAAATTCGAAGAGCCTGAAATCCTGTCAAATGAACTTAGCACTTGCATCAATCAGTGGATTATCGTGAGCTGTTGGAAAACTGAACCAAGCTCTAGATTTCCGGGCCAATTTTTTGAACACGTCGAAATGTAGTGGTCTAACCTAAGTCTTTCAAAAATGTGAGGAGCAAAGAAACAGAAGCTGAGATGCGAAATGTAACAAGAATAGGAAATTGAGGTTTCTTGGAGCGCTGACAAAATTGGTTCAAAACATTCCATCGCTGGAACATACTATAAGAAACGTCTAGGTATGCAAAGATCCCCAAAAAGGCATTTTCTACCCGATCGTAATCTGGTACCCTACCAGAGATGGTGCATAACGCGCAGCTTGCTTACACAGAAGAAAGGGTAGGCGCGAGGTTTTGGACAGGCTTCTCTGCATATCGGTGAAAAAGATGGTGAGCATCTCTAGGGCAAAGGATTCGTTCTTTCAAATGTCCTTAGAATAGACACTGCTAAACTGCAACACTACGGATAATGCTAAAAATGGGCCGAGGTAAAGGGAGTGAAATGTTTCTTAGTATCGCTGCATTACGCCGTAAAGAGCATCATAAAATGGTTACTTACGGGACACCTCGAAACTTCCTCACTCCCCATATCGTTTCACATTCCACTCTTTGGCAGTATTCTATTTGCCAGCAATAAGTACGGCCTACGTTCAAAAGTGCTTTCATTCCATCTTCTAGGCCATTAGTGCGGCACGTTCCTCATTCCCACTCCACCTCTCTCTCCCCATCCCTTCTTCCATGACAGGGAAAATTTCTTTCTCTTTCTCCGGGCCAAGAAACCGTCCCAACGGTAACGTTTATGAGCGGTCGGAATCCCAACATCTCAGTGGCTATTAGAGGCGCATATCGAAGGATATGAGCCGATACCGAGCAGCATATTTACAGAATCCGCTTCAATAGTCAATCAGCATGCATTTCTGCTGTTGTTCTTGTTAATGGGAAGATTCACATCGGCTTAAATCGGTAGAAAATTTAAAAAAAAAAAGACTTACGATGCGAGCGGGGACATCATGTACTGTTGATATTATCGAACAACAATAGTTCTATCATCCAACGATTCATTGCCATTTAAAATGACCGAATAACGGCTATGTTTGGGGGATTGGCCACTGGTGGTTCGTTGCTGCCTGCAATCACAATAAATGCATCGCCACGTATATAACATGGGTCTTCATTTCGCCCACTCAGCTAGGTCAACCTTCGCTTATATGGAAAGCAACATAGATAAAATCGAGTCTCAAATACTACGAAATATATGACCCCACATCGCGTCACTATACAGTCGAAATTTGAAGCTACACCCACACAACATTATCAGCATCTTCCACTTCCGTACCACTGAATCGAAGTTTTATGAAGTCAAAATGGACATGCCACTGGCACAACTACCTGCATATATTAGAAATCCTCCATCTGTAAACCAAAATGATGAGTTGCTTTATCTATAGAAACTCTCGGCTTCTGTTCAAATTTTTTGGTTTTATTGAAAACTTCTAAAAAAAGTTTCGTATTTTATTGCACGTAATTCCGATTCCTATTCTATTTTATTTCCAATATGCAAAAATCTGCATGCCTCACTAACATATTATCATGTTACTTCTCCTAAAGACGTTCAGTCAGATATAGCTCTCCTTTAGGGAAGGTAAATATTTTGTATATCTGCGAAAGTTATGAATGTTTGGGTTTTACGACACCTTTTCATAACTCTGTAAACTGCTCATTTTCAACTTTGAATACCCATATATCCTCCATCAAAAAATTTCTACATCCTTTCAACGCGAAAAATTCCGTAAAAATCAACTAAGCTCTCAAAATTATCTTTGATTCCAACCAAAAGAAATAAAGAGCACGTTTGACTATCTAATTCCCGTCTGATGGGGCAATGACAGCGACGACTAGAAACGAAAAAGATGAAGGATCGACTCACCGTGTCCAGTGCACATCTTCGCATTCACGAACTCGTCCTTCCGGCTGACGTCTGCTCGAAGAGCCTGAAATAGAAAAGCTGCATTTCGCAGAGCAAGTAATTTCAGCACACGATGAATTCGATGGCACAAATGTCGGTTTTGTGCTAAATTCGATACCATCACTTCCCTCATCCACCCAACGCAACTGCTGCTGCCATGCGGGTCTGTTCGCATCGCTCCCCCTAGCGTGAACTTTGACCGTGTGAATCTCTTTGCTCTCGTCGAAGAACGCTTTGCCACGGATTTCCAATGTATAAACCCTCCCCCTTCCCCATCGAGAATCGTTTTTTTCTGACCAGCATAAGCAAACAACAGTAGCCGAGTTTTGCTCAACGTCGTCATCAATCGACGCGCAAATAAATAAAAGTTTTTCTTTTAAATACGCCGGTGAAAAAAATGCAGTACGCATAGGTCGGGATAATAAAGACCTCAGAGAAAAAACTGCAACTACGATGAAAAGATGGAATATAGATAACTGCGCAAGTTGCTAACTACGCCGAACAGGGAAGGATGCAAACACAATAAGCTAAGTCAATACATTAGGACTCGATTCTTAAAATATAGAAGTGTTACGTATGCAACAATGAGGACATGAATTTCAGCGAAATTAATAATGCTTTCATGAACCGAACACAACCAACAACTAACCAGGTAGATATGTGCGCGCAGGAAAATCGGTCAGCAAGCGAATATGCCTGGCTGTAAGGACAGTCGAAACACAGTCCGCCATTTGTCTCATATCGGGGCTTAAAGAATCCGAGCGGGACCGCGCGTTGGGTCGAAACTCGTCATCCATCCCCGCACGACCTTTAAATCTTGTTCCTTCTGTTCCTTCTCGAACAATGAATTGTACGCATTCTGAAACCATACGAACTCGGAACTGAAACTTTGGTTTGAATTTCAGATGAAATAGGAACGCAAAATTTCACAATATTACACATAAAACGTGCCACTTCATAAACTTAAAACATACATGGTTAACCCAGCAAGCGTCGTCCTTTCCCAAATTTTAAATTGACATAAATGAAACTAATAAAGGCTGCAACTCTCTATTACGACTCGTTAAAGCATGGTCGAGGACAAAGAGTTGCCGCATCTACCGACCTAACAGCAAAAATTTTGAAGCGGGCATCCCAGACGTCAGAGGGTGAATTATCATTTGTGCTGTCAATCTCGACTCGAGTTTGTCGACAGCTGAGTGAGATGGGGGAGCGTACTATCAATATCCGATGATTGAAACAGGACAAATACTTAAATGACACCACCGTTTATGACAAACAAATGTGATCACATCTCTGGCTCTAATTAGCGAGTGTATTTCAACAACAAGCTCACTCTTTCCCATTCCCATCAGCACCGCTTAACAACGGCAACCAATAATGGGCATCACTCATTCCCTTTACTCCGTTGATTCACATCCAACATGAAAACAAACAAAATCCTTTGCCAACCAGTGAATAGTCACACAGATTTTTCACTCAAAGCAACGCAGTGCACTTTTTTTGAATATCAATTTCCAATGGTTACGTCGACGGCTGAAAATCTCCTCAGCTTTTAGGTTACAAATGTTGCTCACAAAATTATGGAACGGCTAAATTTAGCAGAGAAGGAAGGACCATTTGAAAGGTTAAAGGGTTAGATGCTCGATCGCATTTAAATCACATTATCACCCATCACACGAACAGTACAGTGAGTCACACCTTTCATTCTTCACCTAACTTTATACCGATTCAAATGCAGCCTATGGAAGACAAAGTAGTTAATAATTGAGCTCAACTAAGCAAATGATAATAAACGCAGGAAAGACGGCTTTTTGCATATAACCATTAAACTCAAATAAAGACGTATTTGCCCTCAACGAAATTCCGACTTGGGTCCCACCTCAGTTAAAAAGCGGAGTGTTCCTTCCTTTCGATGCAACGTTTTTTCACCCCCTTGCAACCTCTAGAAGAATAGGAGCGGGGAGATAGGGCAAGCATGTTCATGTACTTTAAAACCTCGGAAAACCGTGGCAAGAAAACAACCTCGCAGTAGCTGCAACCAGGTCAACTGCGACAATGAAATATCGATGAGAGAATACGGTTGATTTGTTCGATCGATAATGGCCGCATTCCCATCCATAGTATTCGTGAAGCCATCTTCAGCGCCGAGCACGAAGCGGTCAGTGAATATACGCAGCAATAGGATGTCGTTCACATCCTGCAAACATAACAAAGCATGATAACAAAATATCGTATCGATATGCAGAAAGATGCTGCCTTCGATTCATTAAAAATTGGAGCACAATATGTGACGACGTGAAAGGATTAAGAACACAATCGAAATGTGAGGCCACAAGGTAGTGAATAAGCAGTCACACTGTTGTGCGAATTTGGAGACTGAGGTTCGAGCCCTCTGCCTTCAGATTCCACTTCAAGATATTCATTTCTTTACTACCACCTTCATTTAAAAAATATATGTAACCCCACTTCACCAATCAAAAACACCTCATAAATTGCATTAAAGTATTTCTCTCAGCAAACTGAATACCTTTTAATATCGAGTTATATAGCAATATCAATGGATCATTCAGAAGTGGTCTACTTGAGAAGCCGTTTGGTAGAATAATTTTGGTGGCTTCTATACTCACAAATATTTCACTTTCAGCGACAAAAAGTATTTCATTTCGACAACATATTTTCAGTCATCAACACAGAACTTGTTTCTCATTTACACTAAAAAATTAGTAACACTCTTTATGGAAGAGATGGAAGACTAAAAGAGGAAAACGCCTCAATGCCGCCATTATATGGCACTATTTAACACAACAATGATAGTGCCAATATGTGCTCAGTTTACAGTAAAGAAACCATATGCAACGTTGTAGAGATGACATTCACAAAAAAACTTGCATAATATTATAATAATTGCTATATTATAATATTAGTGGTAATTACAATAATGCACACAGTGGACACGTAGCACTACTCAAGATAACGCTTAAAACAAGAGAGAATAGATGCCATAATATGGTGAAAGCTTAGAGATGGGGTACCATGTAAAAGAAACCAATTAAGCATGATAGTTGATTTTGCCACGTTCAACTCGATTTGAAACGAATATTCCCTCAAAAGTAGTGGAACACTTTAAAGGAGATGACACCATCAAGTGGGAATCCAAAAAATCTTTGACCATCATTAAGATTCCGACAAATCCCTGAAACTTTCCTCGCAGTATTTTATTACCACAGTGAATGGACATATTTCTATCGATTACGAATTAAACAACTCGATGAAGCCGATGGATTACATTCACCTATGTCTATGTTTAAAGAGGAAGCGCTTCTTTTTGCCACACTGTGAGTCGCATGTGAACATTCCCACACAAATGGCTGCCTTCAAATATGATCGCAATCACGCAGATAGCAGACTTGAGGGGATGTCTCCATCTACAATTTAATCCTTTCAAGCCCTCTTAGCACCTATTCACTAGTATTTTTTTCTTGCCTTCTAAGTCCACATAATATATTCACGAAAGTAGATTTGTTATAAAAATAATCAAGTGAATATTGATCATATGAAATAATGTTATTTGCATATGCAAATTTTTGGAGAAACTGACAATTTCTAAATTTCATTAACGAAGTTGCAATGTACATCTTAATGTGGAAATATTATAAATAAGACTTTTTCAATAACTCGTTGTTTCAAAACATAAGAGAAAAAATGGGCCCCTATTTAGAAGTCGCCTACCATTCTTATCCCTCTTCCCGCTCCCCCCCCCCCCCCAATCCTCTTCTCAATTCGTTCATTTCAATTGCACTATCTGAACGAAGTAGGTAAAACGAACTGGGCTTTAGAATCACATTTTCTCAGTTTTATCATTTCGCTTCCCTCACTTCTAGGCTATATTTTTTAAAGAAAACTCATCAGGAAATACGACATCTTATCTTCATAATAAAATATCAAATGATACAATATCACAGCCCTCTTATCCCGATTTTATCCGCCAGTAACTGAATGAATGAGGATACTATAAAACCAGATGCCGCTACTTCGGAGATATGTGATTCAATTATCCTCTTATAGGACCTCGAGCAATTCGTACACGAACTTAAACTATGCATAGGTTGCCTATTCGAGTGTGATAATGACAAACTGTTGATGGATGGTCACGTGTCGCTTAGGCTTAGTCCCCTCTTGCATCTTCGTACTTAAACGGAACGCCGACACCACCGTCACCTCGATTCGTTGCGTCGATTTTCGAGATACACTTCATTTCGGCACTTTTCATTTCAGCGTAATGTGCTCTTCATAAACGATACCCTTCATTTGAACGTCTTTTTGCGTAGTCGATGCACCTGTCAGTGCAGAATAAGTCGCATACAAAACAAATTTCTGTTTTATGGGATTTGAGGCGCGTTGTAATTCACGCAACACAACAACGCGCCTCAAATACCATAAAACAGGAAGTGGGCGTGACCTACAGTAATCTCATGATATTGAGCCATTCAGCGCTCTTCACCAATATTGGCACTACTAAACGTCAAATAATTATAAGGACAGAGGCCTAAGACATGCAATATGAAATTATTTATGAGTGGGAAAGACAAATAAAAATTGAGTGTTCTCAAAAAAATTGGGGAGGGGATACGAAATGGATAGCTGCCATTTGTGGGCTACACACGCACGCGTTGTGCATGCTGCATCGACAGAAGCGGCCACGTTTCAATGCACACATTCAACGACACTTCTATAGGACGTATATTATGCCCGTCTTTTGACCGCCAAATGGAAATTCAAGTCACAACACTTTCTTCCCCTCCCCTTTACCTTCTAAACTCGATTAGCTTTAAATAGGGTCACATAATAATAACCTGAAAATATTTCATTTTTGTTCAGTACTTTTTGAACAGTACTCTCACAAAAAAACTTTAAATTTGCATATTACAAAGAAGGTGAAATTTGCAATCAAAAAGAATTAACGACCACGAAAGATAACACTCTTAACCCTCTAAGAAATAAATAAATGACATTAGTCGAGATTTTTTTTTCTTTAACGATTTTTTATAAGTGTTAAGTGATATTATTCGGTGAGTCGTGAGTACATTTGATATCATATTCGTTTATCACGAAGAAATGAGTAACAATAATATCAATTTATCGGACATTCACGGTTCACAATGGACAAATATGACGTCACTTACATGAGTTAATCGATTAGTGCATAAAATAAAATTGAGCATTCACATATAGGTGAAACGGTTCCCCTAGAGAAGATTGGAATGGGTGACAAAAAAATGGGATGATAAAACTGAAAGGAAAAACAACTTTTAGCAAACAAAGAATATTGGGTCGTAAGACGGGACACGAAATATGAGGAAACCGAGACGGAACATGAGGGAAACAGGTGGACGGGAAATGAGAACCACCTCTCTCCCATTTACGAAGGGGAAATTTCGATGAAAAAGATTGATCCTCTACGTTCTTCACTGTGAAATTGGTCGATTCTATTTAACTGGAAAATGCGCTTTCTGCTCTTCAAAGATGACAATAGGGCACTAAAAAAATTCCCAATCCCTTTTGAAATGAAGTTATGGTTATACCTCTTGGAGGAGGGGAAAGGCACAATCATACGTCAATATGCAAAGGCGCTACATTAGCATTCTAAATAACAATTAAGGGAATAAACACAATAAGACAGAAAACAACAAAACAGAAAATAAATAAAAAATATAACATAATGAGAAAATTTAACAATTAATACAGTCAAGATCGATTGTTTTAATGTTCTATTTGAAAGTCTCCCCTCCCGCATCCCTCTTGTTCTGTTTAACGGTATCTCAAAAGCGCTCTTCCTCAACCCCGACTAGGCCATACTTCACCGATCATCGGACACTCTAGTCGATTTTCGGATAGTATCGTTATTGTATCCAAAAACGTTTCCCATCTGCTACTTATATACAGAGAAAACACAAACAGACAATATACACTGCTATCCATAAAATTGTCTGCACGCGTATACAATAAAAAAGGCCGTGAACAAACTGAACACCGACTGAGAAAGAAAAAGAAGGAGAAGAGCCGTAAAAATAGATTAATGAAACTATATATATATATATATATATATAGTTTTATTTGACAACATTTGACTCACTCCATCTTTGACTTTCATGTTCAATAGGTGGAACAACTAAACACTGGGTAACGCTTACCAAGCCAAAAGATGTATGAAGTGTGAAGTATCCGTTGCATCCCTTTAGTTCCGTTAAAGCCGGCATCTCCGTCGAGTGAATCGGCACTCCGACAATGCTGTGCGGAGGCCCTTCTTCCATAATCGAGGTGTGTGTTTGCGGACATCTTGGCACGTCGTCATTTACGTCCTGCAAACCACAGCATAGTGCTTGTAATTTTAAGGAATGGTGCCTGTCAGTAGGCAAAGAAGAAAGGCAGAAAGAAGTGTAGGGGGAGATAGAGATAGGGGTGGGAGGTTGAGGAGATGGGCCTCCTGTAAACGTCAACAGATATCTCCAGCCCAAGAAACTTAGCGTATACCCTTAAAAACCTTTCTAAGAGAAACACAACTAAAAAAATTTTTTAAAAACGGCATAAACATTTACTAAAAAGACAACTATGAAGGAAGTTTGAGCGGATCAATGGAAATCTGACCAAATTAACCCAAAAAATAATGACAAAACTTTCCAGAAAAAACTATAAAACTTCTGAAAAAAATCATAGAACTTCCGGAAAAGGAATTTTTCGCCCCTCCTATAACCACGTCCACAATGAATACCGACAGTTTGACATTTTAAACCATATATTCAATTCCACCTTCTGTATGAGTTTGTCTTAAAACAATCGCACGACCGCAGCTCGAAATTCGATGTTCAGTGCAAATTGATTCTTCTTTTTACATTAAAATCATTCTTACTGCAACCGCTTCATATAACGCCTAACAACTGCTTTAGAATCAACATTCACACAGCCAAAAATGAGCTCTCCTATCGTCCCTTAAACTTATAATGCCATCAGAATTGCACAATCAATAGGAAACCTTCGGGAAAGTACACTTAGGCGAAGCACCCTCCCCGTTCCTCCTTCCCCTCCACCGCCTGCATCCCCAAAAACTATATAAAGCCGGAGATAAAGGTAAGACTTCAGAACTAACCTTGAGAATGGAGTCGAACAGGCGTTCACTAATAGTTCCTAACGAGGAGTGAGGCACCAGCGCGTATTAACCATCGATACGAGAAGGCTAGTCGTTCCGCGAATATGTGAGTCACCTAAAAATGAATTTTTCAATGCTGATACATCGATTTAGGGCATCTCATTTCGGGCATCACTCCGTAACAAATAAGCCAACTTAACGCTATTTTTTTCATAGTTTTTTACATAGCTTAATCATCGACTTAATCTGCGGAAGAAATATACTTTTACCTGAAAGAACTAAGGAAAGAATTACTCTACAATGAAAGGCCTAAGAAAACACACCTTCTTACCCTAAACTGCAATGGTATTGACTGCAATATTGCAATATTCATTAATATTGACTAAAATATTTGTATAAAAATATATATTCAAATATAATCATTACATATAAATACAAATATCACTGAAAAGTCAATTATGTGACCGGTCGAATCAGATCAACTCAGATGTGGCAGAAATCGGGATTTGGTTTAATATTTACAATCATATAGCGATGGTTTAAACTCAGCAACCGTTGAGCTAAAATCGGTTCCCTGATCGGGACTGGGTTTACCCATTTTCCCGTGATCACGTTAAACCTCATCCCGGTTACGGTCGCGATTAGGAATGTATCCAATCTATGCGTTTATTCACTTCAAGCTTCCTCCGTCTGTTTGCTTACTCCTCCATCATAAAAAAATATTGTCGTTAGCTCAACAGTAACAAGTTAACTTCTACAGGAAACATCAGACACGATGAAGAACACTTGATGAAAGCAACCCTAAGTAAGAGGTCAATTTCTGAATCCGTCGATCAAGAAGACATCTGAAAGCAGAAAGAGAAATAAAATCTGGCGCCGTGTTCAGGCTAAACGTTCTTTCCGCTTTGAGATTCTTAAGCTCTTTGGTATAATACACACAAAACTTCAATCGACTTAATTATTGGTCGTCTTCAGAAGTGAAGTTTTCACTTAGTGCAATAAATTTACACAAAAAAAATAGGCACAGGAGAACACAGAAATTATGACATCTATATATTCATATTCAACAGTGCCAATATAGCATTCGTATGCTATAAAACGAACGCCAAGAACCTATCACCTTAATAAATCTTATTGAACTTACTGCCACAGTAGCTTAACAAACAAAGATATGTGGTCAGCGGAAATAAATAAACAGCTATAAGAACGAAGGGTAATATCATATCATCCTAACTTATTTTCTAAACAACTGTGAGATGAACTGCCCTGATAACGATTCATACAAAACACTGACATCACATTGCTGATTGCGAAGTGCAGTTCGTATCGCACACAATGGGCGACGTGACCCGCTGAACGAATCGATTGAGTCCCTGCCCAGGCAAGAGTGTGGTTATAACAATGCGAAAGCGTTAAAACGTTAAATATAACGCTAAGACATGAGGTCATGGCAGATTTAGCCTTCACCTCAAACTGTAAAACCTTATCTATAAATCACAAGAACCACGTGTTCACCATTTTTGGAGGGGAAGGGGTAGGAGGTGGTTTGTTAGAGAAGAGACCGAAGTAGACAGAGGACTTATCGTCATATTAATTTTCCATTTCGGCACGCATAATCTCATTGCCTACCGTTCTAATATGTATGACTTCTAGATTTGAATTTGGTGCACTCAGTAATAACAACTCGAATTATTGTTGCAAAATTCCCATCCCGGTCTAAACACTTTGATGTTTGTGTTCAAAAATCCACAAAATATAGCACGAGTAGAAAATTTAGACTGCTGTCGTGACAGTTTATAAACCATCAACTATAAAATTTACCGCTAACTCCATATAACTGACTGCTGGGAGCACTAAGTCGAAGTTCTGCTCCAACTACAAAAGTTACTTTAAAGGCAAAATTTTCAACTCCCCCTCTTCTTGCCTCCCTCATCAAAAATTAACTGCACACAGGCAAAGGTGCACTTACATTTCAAAGGTAGTCGTTAGCGAACAAAGGTTGGTAGTGCTCAAGTAGCACGTTGAATAGCTCTCTGCCTCGATAGGATGAGTCTCTCGCACAGCTTCGGAATCGGCCGTCAACTAAGTCCAGGCGGATGATATGTTTCGAATACTGGCTTCTCGGAGTTGTGTCAAGATTCTTCACCAGTCGCCTCTAAAATTGTTCAATACAGTTGCAATAAATTATATATGGGCTTGTTGCATCCAAAGCGAATACGTCGCCCACAAACAACAACCTCACAATATCGTCATGCCGCAATAAACTAGTCCAAATTCACTTTGCTCGCTTTTCATTCGGACGAAAAAATTGTGGGGTTAACAATTGGGAGCCATTCTAGGCCTGTCATGGGCGCAGTATCCTTGACGAAGAGTTCCAGATTCTCCGCGAGGTCTTAACCACATTTAACGTTTTGCTCCAGGTAGACTAAAATTGCTAATTTTTAAACAACCAGCGCCTAAAATTGCCCACAGTAATATTTTAACTAACTACTCAAGTCACGTATGAGCAACCGCTCCACTGTATTCATCCAACACTCCACTTAGGTTAACGTAAATCAACTTCTTATCAGCTTTTTGTTGGTCGCTAAAATGCAAATAATATCGACTGATGACCTTTCTGGTGGCCACATGGCGCAAAAACTTCCGATACCGGATACCTTACAAGAGTGGATAAGACTTGAACAGAAAGAAAGAAAAGGGTACTGAATAACAAAGTGTTGAATGTATCTCAACCTGCTCATCTTGAAGAGCGCTCTCAACACGCCGGAAAACTTTTGCGAGATTCGGTCGATGACCTCATAAAAAGGTAGGTAGCATGCCTATCCCCTCCTCCCAAACTTAGATAAAACGGCGTTTTTTGCTTAAGCTCCATTTGCTGCCACTTTCTAGTTCAATTATTCCCTCCACCCCCCCCCTCCCCTCAACAACTATCGAGCGTGACGGATCAAAAACACACTGCTTTGCAAAAACATAACAAAAGCAAGCAAAATTTTAGTGAGCACGCTTCACATTATTTCCTTACTCCAAACGCTCAACCAAAAACATATAAAATTCAACTCACATAGTTTAGCATTTATGTCGTCATGCTGAAGTGCTAATTGCTGCGTTGCGAATGCCACAAGTTGTTCGCAGTACAAGGCTGCACTTCTCGGCGCTGAGCATCTCACTCTGCTGATGCAATTCGTGCAACTCTTGTTGCCTTCTCACCGCGTCATCACGTAACTGCGTTCGGAAGTGCTCTCAATGATTCCACTTCCCTACAATATGACATAACATTAACATCAACTACAGTAATGTGGTAGCTGGAAATACTACAAGAATAACATCCACATTCAACAAAGTTGTCACGCTTGTGAATATCACAAGGCTGGGAAACACGCATCGAATAACATATAAGAACGTCCCTCCTACACCTAACAATTCCACATACATTCTACCAAAGACGGACAATTTAAGTGGTATAGATGCATGACGCGCGCGCATCGATGCATTGTGAGGCCTGCCCTCTAACCCTCGAAGCGCTGCGTTTATTGCCAGTCTATAGACGCGAGTTACCCGCTGGCTCGCAGTCAATACTGGTTGTCGCGTTGTTTTTAACGCTCATCAGCACGCCTTATCGCATCTATTATAGTTTATTACGTGTTGCTAAGTGGATAGTTGTGCACGTACGAACGTTTAATAATTAAAATGGGAGGAGATGAGAGGAAGCTTTCGATCCAATCGATCTAAGAGAAAATTATCTCGCATTCTGAGAATAAAGAAGGCGCCGTTCATCAGCACTATTAAGAAAGCACTGCCTTTGATCTTTACAATAAATGATCGTTTTCTTCAATTAAGTTAAGATCGTAATTATCGCCCTCGCAATAAAATCATACTGCACGCTAAATCACATCACTTTTATTGACGGAAAATGGAACGAATTCCCCGAAACCGCCGTATTGCATAAAACGGATCTCATCAAAAGGGAATGAAAATAGATGTGATTTCACTGCTAATCTAATCATTCGATTAGGCTTGATTTAGTAATTGAAAGCCAATCGAAATTTATGAGTAAAAAAATCCTCAAAGATGTATAGAGGGTATTCTTCTAATACGCCCATACGTCTTTTAATGCGCCTCCAATACCCTTAATCTGTTGCTCTTCAGAAGCGCTTATCGATGAGTGGGCTCCCTTATTATGAGAAATGAAGAAGAGTGTTGGCCAAAGTAATTGCAGAATTGGGCACAATATAGGTCCCCCTCTGTTCTAGCCTTCTTCAGAAACTCCTCTACTCTCGATTTTGCTTCAACCATTTTCTCTTTGAGCGTATCCCATTTCTATATTTGCTTGCCACTGAAGAGGACACGAGAAAAACCATCGATGAATCTCAATGGGACAGTCACTCTAAAGCAAATCTTCAGCATTTGATAGACGAAGAGATGGTGAACAATGAAAAATTAAGCACAAAGACTAACGTTGTGAAAGTCCGCTTCGGTTTTATTATCATTCGATGCTGTCAATTTCGACTCGAGTTTGCCGAGGGCTCAGT
This sequence comes from Baylisascaris procyonis, assembly GCA_037389465.1. Classification (NCBI taxonomy): domain Eukaryota; kingdom Metazoa; phylum Nematoda; class Chromadorea; order Rhabditida; family Ascarididae; genus Baylisascaris; species Baylisascaris procyonis. The sequence continues at coordinate 218,493 of JAZARR010000230.1, forward strand.
GAGGGTCGGGGAGCGTACTATGAATATCCGATGATTGAAACAGGACAAATACTCTTGGTTGAACCATTCCAACTTGGAATATAAAATTCCAACTTGCAAAAGCAGCCTCAAAAACAGAAGACGCGAGAAGTTCCATCCTTGAAAAGAAGCTTTCATGGTGTGGCTTTTCTCCAGACTCCATATGTCCCTTACAAAAGCATCAATTGCGTCCTTTCGCCAGATGGTCACCCTAAATAGACGCTACGGTTAGATGTTCGACTTATTCACTGCAAGTATTATAGGGTCAACAAGATGATTTCTGCATCGTTATAAACAAATGAGCAGTGACGACACGAGGATTTATTGCCGCTATTAGTGATGTTACTTACTACTAAAGTCAGCACTACTTATTACTATTGGCATTACTGCTACCACTACTAGGCAGTGTTTGCGGCAATAATAGTTTCCCGACTTCCAGTAATAACTAGTGTTAGTGGTACTATTACCACTGCCTTCACAAATAATTAATCATAAGCACCCGCTTTTCACAATTCAGTGATTATGGCAGCAAATCACTCAGAGCTTCCGACAATATTAGGCACCCCAACGACGTTAGGTCAAGAAGTCATCATTCGCTCCTCGGTTAGCCCCACATGATAGTCAACGCACTTCTTGTCTGGGCCCCTACTTCTGATACTAGGGAAAAAATGCTGAATCCCGGTGAGCTCGACTTCAGAAAAACAGGCAGGTCGGCTCCTTTAATCCGACTGCCCCTGCAACACGAAACCCTCTGGATCCAACTCCGGGACCAGTTAAGAAGTCGATTCCTCCAAGTCAACTCTCCAAGCCGCCGGTCACTAACCCCTGCACGCTGCTGCCAATCTCTTCTTGTATACAGGGATTATTCCTTCCAAATTCCTTGTATACAACATTACAATAATTCCTTGTATACAGGGACCCAAATACAACATTACAATAATCTCCTCTGAGAAATAAATTAATAAAATAATATAAAATGTGCACTTTAAAAACATAATTTATTTTCATAAAATTCTACTTAATCACTCCTTAAAAATAAGAGTCATTAAGACTGCAAGTGAAATGAACAAAATGAGGAACCAAAATAAAGCTAGATTAGTGAGATTTTTTGACAATTTTTTATAACCTCATTGAAAACGTACACGGTGGTCCACGATATTCCGAACAATAAAACTTCCTTCATTCGTTTTTCCAAGGTTCCACAACTTTACCTGCAGAATCCTCTCCAAATGTATGAGCAAGCACCTCCTTAACACCTTGTCATTTGGAAATCATCAATGTCCAAGTGTTTATAAACAACTCACGCGTGGATGTCAACTCGGATGGCGGTCGTTTTAGAATCGCGTCGTTTGTTATCGGCCGCATCCACCAATACTTCATCGAATATTTCCAGTACATACGTTACTTAGGTATTCTGATTATTACACAGACCATCAGCTCAAATACTATTATATTCAAATCCTCTCTCCTCACCGTTCAGCAAACACAATCCCTCCTTACCAATAAAAAAGCTCATATCTCATTAGGCTATGCAAGTTGGTGCAAGAAGTGCTAGCCAAATAAAATAACATATTCGAAGAAGAGTAAGCTGTATAAGGCAACGAACCTTGTCTTCAGGTGAGACGCTGTGCTGCTTGGCGGCAACGAAAAGTGATGGCACCCTTTGGCGACATCTTTTCATCAGCTCTTTCCTGTAGATAACCGACGGTCAGCTTAGCGCGTTCCACCAGCCAATTTTCTTCCTCTTCGTTCGCCAATTGTCCCATAGCAGGTCTACTCCCGCCTCGCCTTGTAAGCTCGTCAACTTCGAAGTAACTGAAATGAGATTTTCATGCGCTTAGCGTCCAAACACAAATCACAGCTCAAATTAGTATGAAATATATGCGACTAAAATGATGATAAAACCATATCTCCAACATTATTATAATGTGCTCACATTTGACTTCACTTGGTGAATTTAGGAGTTTCATGATAAGGGGACCTAAAAAGAAAAGCGTTTAATAAATAACAAGTCCAGGATTCGGAGCGCTTTTGCAGAGAACAATGTAACCCTTGTTGCGAACTGCGAACGGAGCTGCACGGGTATCGCACATTGCGTGCGCACCACTACCGTACTCTGCGCACTCTGCAAGGGGTGGCATCGTTCTATACAAGAGTGCTGGATTCGGTGCAATTCAGCACCGGTTCAAGCTAAATGAATCTCAAACGGCATCCACCAAGCGGCATTACTATCCATCTCGCATATTTCGTACTAAATGCGTAACAGTGCACTTTGTAACTGCACGCTTACAACGAATCTTTACAAAATACACGCAGAAATGCGTCAAAAGCGGGCAAAATAATCAAATATCTTATAAAACATCACTGAGTAAACTTTTTGCAAATGATTTGGTTTTTCTTTTTGCTGTGTAAAATGAGAATCTATTCGACGCAAAATCAATGAAAACTTCTTAACACCTCAAAAAGGCATAAACTTTTCTTGGACCAGACAAAATACGGTAATAAGAACAGCTCCTCACAGAGCTGCAATATTGACCAGACTTAAACCTGAAAATACTTCATCAGCTTTACATTTGTTTCAAGAATAATTTAATGAAATATTTTTGCTAGGAAATCAAGGAAAAAGTTTTATTTACGGAAGATTTCTCGAAAAATTCATAAAAAATTTAAAAAAAAAACCTGCTATCTATTACCAACAATTTTCCCGATGAAATTACGATGAGTCATAAAATATGTTCAAAAGTGCAGAAGCACGCAAGTGGTGCAGCAAGGAACAGTGTAACTCATCTATTTGCCTCGTTTAAAAGCACGCGTAAGTAGCCACAATCCCCCCCCCACCCTCCAGCAAGCAGCCACTTACCGACACTTCTGGTAGTTTCGTCTCCAATTTCCGCATCCTGACTCTTCGAAAGTTCGAGCACAAGTTGCACAACATGATCTTCATGTCCATCGTATCCAATGTTGTGGCGCCATCGTTCGTTATCGTGATGTCCTTACCAACGTTTTATCCAATCCCCGCAGATCCAACGACATTTCGATGCGTAGGCGACGGCGCGAGCAGTCAAAATATGATCCTGCAAAGTGTTAAGTTAATATACTTAATTAGTGTATAAATGTAGTCAATATTGTACACATTGCCTGAATGCACTAACAACTATGGACACGTGTCTCATATATAACACTAAAATCAAACCGCGAAAAAATGTCCCCAATCAAACACAGATCCAACGTTAAATCTGCTGAAATGCCAATCAGCTCCCTCCCCTTACTGTGCTGAACGTAATTCTCGACCCCTCCTCCACTTCAATTTGGGGAACTGACAATTTCAAAGATTCTGCTCAACACGAACTAAAATCAAAAAAAGAAGATTCACTTGCTTCCTTCTAAAACAATATCGAATAAAATATCAAGAGATAATTCTTTAAAAATCTGCTGCTATAGGAAATAAATCTATTCACATGGTCCCACCACAAAGCATTCCTCATAGCAACGTATATAAAGCATTCTATAGTAAAGAAATATTCTCCAAATCCCTTTTTTTATCGGCTTGTAAAATTTCGGATGACGTCCTTAATAATTTAGCTGATTTTAAGGAGTGTTTGTGACGACGTTCTTAGTAAATAACATTCTTAATAGCTGACGGACGACATTCTTAATAAATGACTTAATAAATGATAATTGATAAAAGCTGTCTGTAAAGAGAAAGCATAGGCTGGACATAAATAAAATCGCATCAGCCGAATTGCTTCTTCCGCCATCGTTTGCTATGAACAAATTATCAACGTTAAACACAAGTACATATAATGACTTCGAAAATAGAGTTATGAAAAAAAATTAATCCATTCTCTCACATTTAGACCGTTCGCGCTTGAGTGCTAGGGGGGGGGGGATGTTCTCGCAATAAATCTGATTTTTGAAGAAGCCTGAAAAAATTTTTGCAACGTCTGCCCACAAAGTTTGTCCCTCCGAAATTCAAGCGTAGAGGTGGGGAGTGACGGACTAACGAAGCATGAAACATGCAGATTAAAGAGCCATAAAACAGTTACCTGCATAAGGATGAGGTTCAGCTTCTGCAGATGTCTTCATTTGTGGATCGGTTATCTCACCATTACTGACTTTGATGTCCAGCTCAACAATCAACAACTTAATTCCTGCAAAAAGCCAGCACTATATATATATATATATATATATATATATATATATATATATAATACATACATACATATATATATATATATATATATATATATATATATATATATATATATATATATATATATAGGCAATAGTAAACCATGAAAGAGTAGCAAACGCTTATTCCCACATAAGGATGGGAGAATATTTCCTGCCCTCTCTCCTCAACTCATTTTCTCCGGCTTGAAAAAGAGGAGTCGCGCCATCTGCAGCCCATTTTTGCGATTTGGCTGCAAGTGATCCTGGACCAGAAGAATCTTTTTCAGTTCTACAGTAGTCAGAAACGATTTCAAAACATCAGTCGTTTCTAAAGGGTATCGCTGATTAAAGGTTGTCGATAAACTGCTATAGAACCTTGAAAGCTTACCTTGAAAGATTAGAGGAATGGACAAACAGCATCTGCAGGCTATGACCACCGAATGATAGCTATTGAAATCGCATAGCAACTATTGCTAGTGCCGCCTGATGCAAGACCCACCAAATCAAACAGATACTGTGAAGCAGTGAAAATAGATAACTTCGACAGCCATTGATTGGTCGAAATATTACATAAAAAGTTTTCAAACCACTCTATCCGAAACTCAAACAAATAAGAAATTTTGCAGGGTACATGCAGTATCTCAAATTTTTGGCTCGCTTAGTACATATGAAGTATAAAATCGAACTACCTCATGAATCTTCACGAGTAATCCCGCTGTACAGATTTATTTTGAAGACTCGAAAACAAGACCAACAAAAATCTACTCCGCCATTCATTATTGCAAATGTGGGAAAGAAGTGAAACATGTCGCCCAATTCAGCTTTGCACAGTTTACGTAATAAAAAGTTTACTGAAAAACAGAAACATAGCTTTTAGCATATCAACTATAACGCAAAAATAAAACGAACCTTCGCACTGCTCTCGTGGAAGTGTCCTCCATCTTGTCTGGACCAACGACTCACGAGTTTGTAACGCATAACATTTCGCCTGCAGGAACTGGTCAAATTGCACTATTGCATCGACACCCATCCACGAGCCCTCTTCTTCTTCAGTTCCGTTAGAATCTTCCACGTCCATCGCTGTGTTTCACCTCTCGAGCGGTTCATCACGGTCACCACCTACAATAGCCGAAACAAAGCCAATGATCAATAAATTACGGTCAGCATTTATTCCATGAACTGTGCAAAAGATTACATATTGCATATGCTCTAATAGAGATCAGTCCTAGAAGGAATAATCTCTGAATGGACCTCCCTTGCCCAAACACCGGGAAAAAGATGCCGTCAGATAGCACATGAGAATAACACACTCCACAAAAACCCAGTTAAGCAGTGGGACAAAATCTCGCCAAAAAAATCGTCATCCAAATATGCAGATTCAAGAAACGCACGCCTCACGATGACTGCCGAAGTGATCGTCACCAGATGAGCGCACTTTTCCATCGTGAAAAACGCTCCCACGTAACACGAAGCACGATACGAAGCCCACCGACCTCATAGCCAATCCACCGTCACCCTGAGCATATCTTCTCCGTTTCACCGCACCGCGCTCGAACACGAATAAAACTGAGCTCCCCTGCAGAAAGCAGTGCTTATATATGCGCGCCTATTGCCATTTTGGCGCCCATATGACGTTTTGCATCACAGTCAAGCAGTAATACTGCGATCAATAATACAAGATCAGTAATACTGCGATCAATAATACAAGATCAGTAATACTGCGATCAATAATACAAGATCAGTAATACTGCGATCAATAATACAAGATCAGTAATACTGCGATCACTTTCACGCGAGCAAGCGTTCGCACTCAGTGATACGCATGTAGAGACCGTTCCACTTGGGCTAGCGGCATCTTCTTCGCGCCAACCGCGCCCGCTCGGGCTAATCAAGATGGAAATACCCCCTCCCCTCTCAACAAACCTTTCTCATATAATTTTTGGGAAATGACATTTCTTCCTAAAATTATCGGAAAAACGTGGCGAATTCTGCTGTAAGTGATAGAGCGCATTTACGTGCACACAATACATTTAAACAGAGTGATATAAACATGTTCCAGCAATGCTAAAAAATAGCCCAAAAAACAGGCTCATTATGAAATAGGACGGGTTCCATCTACCCGACGGCTTTCCTCATTTTTTGCTCTGTACGTCTTCTCTGACTTTGATGACGTTCGCCTCAGCACAGATAGACGAAAGTGTGCTGAGGCGAACGTCATCAAAGTCAGAGAAGATGGACAACCCCCCCGTTACCTTCCTATTCTCGAAAACACAAGTGACAGCAGTATATACAATTTTCTATTAATTTAGCATCGAGCGAAAACCGGTCGGTCACAAATGATGAAATCTTTCAGTGTGAAAACGGTTCGAGGTTCGCTAAAAGCATTCGCCTAAACCTCAGCAAGCTCTACTCTCCAAAAGACTATGCTAGGTCTGCTAAATTAAAGAAAAACTATTGCCTTATACACACCTCACCTTCTTTCAAACCAGCAAAAATTGAAATACCGAAGAAAAAAGAGAAGGCTCACAGCAGAAAAAATCTCCTCGCTGCACTCGAAGGTATTAGGGCTTGGCTCGATTTCAACCTTTTTAAAGCTGGTCGTATGGCGTGCGAAAGATACAGTATTGCAATTTTCGTTGCGAAACAACCAACATTTAAAGTAACAGAGCACTAAAACTTAAGAAACGTCGTTTTCCTCTGCCCCCAGCCCCCCTTAAATTTTTAATACCAAAAAAATATCAACCTGAAATATATCAAAAACCATGACAGAAATGAGATACACACCAATAGTGGCATAAATAAGATAAATACATGAATATAAAGTAGTAAGTAAGATGAATAGTTGTAGATAAACATGCATACATAAAATTCTTCGGCGAAATGGATAAAAACAAGCTCATCTTGCAGTGATAAGACTGGCAGCAAAACGATTTTCATGCAGCACGAAACACGAAAAGCTGCATACCAACTGACTTGGGGTGTAGGCACTCAAACGATGGAGACACAATAGCCTCCGCCGTATTCAGTGCGACATCCTGTGTTACATGCTAAAATAATGACAAAGGTGGAAAACAATCCGGAAAACTTTCGCACAGAGTGTCTCTTGAGAAAGTAAAAAACGGAAGCACATATGAGGACCTCATCACTCATATATCGGGTATGCTAGCATAAAAAATTCAGTTTTCAGAAAAGAACCATCTTCAACAATTCATTCTCGAAACATTGGAAACGACATGAACATCACTGGGAAGTCAAAAATGAAGTCAAAATGAATCCCTCTCCTGAATCATCCCCCATGATTTTGGTATCATCACGCTCCGACGTCTTCCATAACAGAATGAGGCGTCGACCTGAGCATTCCGAAGACTGATTCCGCGGCAGGGACAAAAATCGACAACCCCAAAGGCTTAGGACAGCGAAAAAACCCTCTCCGTGGTTGGTCTCTCAAGTGTGCTTAGATAAGTGAACATCTTGTGAAAAAAAATTGGACCATAGAATAATTTAAATTCGCGAACCCGAACTAAGAAATAACCGGAAGAGTGATAAAATGGTGCACTCAATGGATAGTGGGCTGCTTTTTCAAACTGGGATTAAAATCAGCCCCGAAATACGCTATGCAAATTTTACCTGGAAGGATTAGCTGCTCTCGCAACTGAAATATATAGATGGACAAACAGACAAATGTCCATAAGGCAAAAAACACACCGAGGAAAATATTCGAGCATGTCTCATAAGCGTTGACAAAGCAAAATATAAAGGTACTCATGAATGAGTGCGTCTCTAAAAGCAATATGACATCAGCACTACAACATACATATAACTAAACTCTTTTATCGTTGGCTTTCTTCCGAACAATACAAAACAAACGAGCATCAATTTTGTGATTGCCCACTGCTACCACAAACTCTAAAAAATATTGAGCATCCGTTTGTGGGTGAGGACTGACTGATAATGAATTAAATCTGTTTACATTTCGGTTTCAAGACACTTAAATAAAGCTTGACTTTGCTATTTGCTCTAATAAACGCTGATCGCAAACATTGCAAAAACCATAAATAAGCCAAATGCTACTAAACAATTGAAATGGTGCGTTTAGGCCCGTTTGTTCTGCGCAAACAATATAGAAAACATGCATAGGAATAAACAATTAACTACATACATAAATACATCAGCAGCAATCACAAAGATTTAGTACAAAGGCTTGAAGGAATGTTTGTGCGCCTCTCCCCACGGCCATGCAAGAAAATAACCGGACGAATATTCTTCGGTATCTGAAATTCAAATCACTCAATCCATTTTTTCCCTCATAGATTGTTGGGCAGTATCTCCATTTTCTAACCTCTCCGTCACACCTGACTTCTTTTAATCTGATCTAGATACTAAGGTCGCTCCTACATCTTTTGTTTGGTGCGCTCACCTTCGTTTTTTCTTTCCACTCTTTCAGAACCCCAACGACGATTTCATAAATCGAAACACCTGTATGACAAATCAAATTGTCACTGCCGTCCAGTGCTTATCCAAACTGCCTCAACGAATTCAAAGTATTCCTAATCGTAGAGTACATCCTGATCCTTATTTATGCGCACCTCTCCCACCAAAAACTTTCATAACAATCTCATTGACCATCGATGGATGGAAAAACGGATTCACAACAAACGACAAACGGAAAACTACAAATGAGATAACACATGGATCTCGCTTTTCCTACTATACAGTTCGAAACAACCAGTATTCACAGTATTCTGATTCACTCGAGAATAAAAAGCTGCAATCAAAAGCCTTCATCACTAACACTCATTCGGATCATCGAAGTGCTTCAGCGAGCTGCGGTTCGTTTCCGACCATTTCATCTGATTGCTTCAATGACGTTCTCCACTCCTAACTCACGCACCATGGGGAACGCACTTGGACCGTCACACGTAACGTACCACGATATGAGCGCCATGGGGAAGAGCACACGCGAACACAGCATGCCGAGTTCCAACTGCAAAGAAACACTTTTCAGCAATACGAGGCCAACAAGTTTACCTTAAAACACATCGTCGAGTGGCGCAACAACAATTTCAATTGATAAACCCTCCCTCCATATTTGTGAGAGAACACTGAAATATGGCTGTCCTCCTAAGTATGGTTCACATTAAAGACAGCTATCACCAATACAGTGATCACTGCGCAAGCCGAAATGAAAGCACCCAAACCTAGTTTCACTCAGTGTGGAAAGATAATCGCAGCTGCTCATCAACAACATAATTCATGGCATTCAGCATTTGATAGTTAAACAAAAAATGTAACTGATGCAGAGCATGCCAAACTGAAAATAAACAATGCACACCTTCGTACGTATATTGGATTACCATTCCTATCAACTCTAATTTCTACCGAATGCTCGCTTTCGTGAGAATAGGAGTTAAATAGCATCATCAAACAGCATGCAACCTACTCACATTCATTTTCACCCCATTAATCTGAATCTGATCTCTTCGGGTGCAGGAAGGGAAGCGGCGTTTAATTTTTGAATGTTTAATTCTATTAACGTTTAATGCCTAACTAATGTTTAATTCTACTGCTCGTTTCTCCCTGTTCTTCAATCACCCTGTCACCTTACTTCCCCCCATTGCTATCATTCTCTGTTTTTCTCTGCTGTAATCCCCAAACCGCATGATCTGAAATGGAGTTGACCAATAGTCTTACCAAAAGTTGATGCACATGAAGCGCCGCCTCTTGCCAACTGACCATAGATAGTCTCAAGACTCTCCGAGCCAGGCGGAAGATCGGTGTCGTAGAGCGCGTGCACACGTCCCATCGACGACACAAGACGATCCAAAAGGCACGCAGCCGCATATGCGTCGTCTGGCTTCCACGCAGCGAAGCCAGCCCCGAACGGTTCAACGTGAGGCCCAAACACAAGTGTGAAAACATTCCGGCAATTTAAGCCGTCTGCAAAATAGCACCATTTAATGGTACCGTATGGCGATGCAGTCATGTCTACTTTGAGGAGAGAGGCGACAAAAAGTGAAGACAATTAAAGATGTTTCTCTCCCCTTCCCTGAATCTTGAAGCAGTTGGTCATCTTAAACATAATGAAGGGGAATAGATGCAGGTGCAAAGACATCTTAAACAGGCGCAAACATTTAAAAAACATCTTAAACATCGCTCCCAAAGAAGGGAGCGAATAGATGCAGGTGGAAAAAGTTTGTCATTATGCAATTCACTTCATCAATGGTCACTACGCGCCCTCTTCACTAACAAGTTCAAGCACTTCGCTAAGCACCACTCACCTTGACAGCACGTTTGCAGCTTTACTACCGTAAACATAGAAATAAAACTACCAGCCCATTTAATGTTTTTTCGCCTTCTTGTGATAAGCTTAGTTTATACCCGTTGTATAGCCAATATTAACCTGTAGACATTTAGCGCCATGGTATATTTCCCACACGTCGCAAGAAACACGACGTTCCTCTACCAAAAGAGAATCGCCGAAAACAATTCTAACAAATCCACCGATTTACTACCACAGAAAACACCCCGAAATTTGTTACTATATCAACAGGAAGGTTATTTTATTATTAAGCTACCTAAACAAACTAGCAATGTTGATGTCGTAAGTAAAATGCTTTGCAGAAGCTACACTCTATCTTTAATTAACTGCAAGTAAAAAGGTTATTCTTTAGTTTACCTACTAAGTCAACACTAAGATAATTTTACTAAGGTAACAAAAAACGATCAAAAGCAGTTGACGGCTGAGTGAAACACTCAAAAAAGCCTACTCGCTATCCCCAATAAGTGGAAGAAGGACGGAAAACGCTATGATAAGCAATCAATGGACAGCAGAACTGAGCTAGAACTGCTGCTAACCACAAAATTTAATGCAGCCTTCAAGTCTTATATCAAAAGTAACTCGGCATTAATTGTAATCAGCATTACTCATTGGCGTTCCTTGCAATTCTTTCACTGGAGTACCACACTATAGAAGTAGAAGATATAAGAATGAGCAATATAGGGTGCAAAAAGATGATTCATGCAATGATTCTTAATGATATAGGATGCTATCTCTTCAGTACAACTGACTATTCAATGTGCACCCTTTGGCATAAAAATGGATACAGCAATGCCCTTACATCAATCAATAACGTTCACTAATAAACACAACTTACGGCAAGGTGTACTGTTTGCTCTATGTCGATGTTCAATGGTAAAAGCATTGCTCAAATCGATATCAATCCACTGAACCTGTAGTGCCAACGATCATGCCTAAATGATCAAAAATTGAGCATTACCTTCAATGAAATCCTGACTGCTTTTAAACTCCCATCGGTTTCTGAAAGGAGGCGGATCCAGAAGAGACTGATGAAGATGGATGAGAGAAAGGGGAGAGGGGAGCGGTCTGTTTTTGTTTCTCAAACCCAAGTAAAATAGAACATTATCATGCAACGCAGCGGATTTCAATAATTTTTGGCGTCTAAAATGATGACTACACCTGTCTGCAAAATTGATCTGCAAAAAGTTTCATACTAAACTCACCATCATATCAACAATTTCCCTTCCATAACTGCGTTCAGGGATTCTCGAGTTGAAAGTTCCCGGCAGACAAGCAAACGCACATATAAGAAGGCATAAAGCCACCCGCAACGCGTTTTGCAAGCGCACCTCTTCAAAACCACAAACAATTCAAGCAAAAGTACACGAACATTTCCTTGAACAACGTGATTAAATACGAATATTTGCATCTTAACACTCAAATAATGCTAGCATCGATCGATTCCAAATGAAAGGAAGAGTTGTTCTGGAAGAGTATGAGATGTTAGTTCAATGAAGTGGATAATATGAATGCCCGATATGCGCTGAAACATTTCTTCAGGATGCCATTCGTATCATCAAATTAAACTTGGAATGCGCACTCATAATACTGCATAATCGTGGCACATAGGAAGAACTTTGAAATTATAGGTTTTATTGATCGCCATAAGTGAGTTAGTACAATATACGACAAACAGTACTGAACAATACGAGTAAAAGAGTGATGAGCGCATTGTTAGTGTTGGTTACAACAGATTATAAGCAACGTAGGTAGGTGAAAGAGAGTAACTTCTGTTGGAGAGAACAAATCATAAGATGCTAAACTTGAATACAACAGAGAATGGAGATTAATAAAGATAGCAGACATATTTATTTCATACAGACAATTTAGCCCTATGTGCGGGGAAGGTAACAAAGAACATAGAGACTGTATGAGATAGACAAAAGTGGTCTTCCTTAAATAGATGGGTTTGCAGTTTTTGGCACACCCAAACAAGAACTCTGTAAAGATATATAAGCAAATTTTTTTCCCTCGATTCACGGGTCAACTCAGAATCCACTTAGCTCTATGAATCAATGCGCTGACCCTAATGGGTGGCTCATGAACAAAATTATCTCAACGCTTCGAAGAGATGCGCATTGACGCCGAGAAAATAAAAGCATAAAAAGTCTCCAACTTGCGAAGTCCATAGTAACGGTCGATTCTAGTTTGACTGCGTCCACTGGCTATTCTTGGTGACACCTTCTGTCCATCACTCGATGACCTACAAAACAAAACAATAAAACACACAATATAAATTTTGTTGCCGATCAGCCGTTAAAATTTTATCTTTTTCAATAAGAAGTCGTAATTAACCCCCACAAAGTTCACTTCTTACTAGCGAAAAGATATGAATAGATTCTGAAAGATGAAAGAGGACATTTCGCACTCATAGACATCATTCGTATTAACGCATCAGACAAGACCTCTTTGTTAAAGAGAGTTCAGTCAGACCTTAGCTAGCGAGGATCACAAAAACAATACAGTGAAAAAACCATTCGTCTTTTCAGGAAAGCAGAAGCCTATTTCCACCGCCTTTCCCAATTTTACTAAGAACTTACTCTCCCATAGTAGGTCGATATCTGATACACACTTGCAGATGTACCCACCAGGTGCGTTGGTATACTTCTGTGCGCATGTGCCCATCGCTGCGCACTCATCGATATCTACAACATTCATTAATAAGCTCGCTAATATCTGCATAATCTATCAATTTTTCTTAGAAACGCAAAAAGAAATGATCAAATACAAAAAACAAATAAATAAATTGATAAATAAACAAAATAAACCGTACTCTTAGTATCAACAATTGCACACTTAACGAGCTAACTGAAATGTAAGGGAACACAATCAAGTTCATATTCTTCTATTAATAAATCCTTGACTTAAGGGCGTTCAGGAATGGGGGGTAGAGGAGACCGAACAAGATAAAAGTTGAAAAATTTCCTACTTTTCTCCCTTTCTGTCTCGTTTATCCATCAAAGGTTCTGCAGCAAATTTTTTTGAACATTATCACCACTTCGTCACTTATACCACTTTATACCACTTTACTGTGATATCACTTTCATCATCACCCATCCTTATTCTTCGTAATAAAAATAACCTCACGGTTTTTCCACTTCATCCCCTCCTCTCCCATCCGCCTCAATAACGGCAAAATTCCTCCACGTCACCCACTCTCCCCAAATTTGCAAAAAGACCTACAGTTTTGATCATCAGGTCCGTCGCCACAATCCATTTCATTGTCCATTTGAACTGGCCATTTAAGCCACAATCCATTTTTAAGTCTTGTTCATGAACTGGCCTCCTGTCCTGCATCTGAATTCCTGCAATTGAAGCATTCCATTAACAAGCATCTCCCTTATTATCCATTAACAATTAATCCAGAAAATTTGGCTATGAAACACCAAGGTGTGCTCCATAAATAATACTAATTTACGCTTTAAGAAACACTATATATGCAACTCGCAACAAGACAGCGTCTTATTCACGGAAAATTAATAAAATAAGGAGGTGATCCCTTATAACCTCAAGCATCAGCACAAATTACTATGCTCTATAAGGAGTTGATGTGGTACAGTCTATTACTGCAGCCGTTTACAAAATGCGATGTTTTTCTTTCTCTAAACTGTTTCCAAGGAAAACTGCCGTCTCAGTGACGTTATTTCTGATATATATTTTAAGAAGCGACATCGTTTAGCTTTCTCACGTTTTTGCCCTATTTTTGAGAGCGAAAGAAAGCGAGATGGAGTGAACGACTAGAAATGACCTGAAGTCTGCCACATTCCATGAAAGAAAAAATTGGATGAAACAAGCATTTCAAGTGTCAAAACCGACAAAGAAAGGAAAGCCGATAAAAGAGTGGCAACGTGGGAAAATAGATGTGCTTCTTCCGTCAGCCACGACAATTGACACCTATCTCACAGACCAAGATTCTTGCATCCTTGCACGAATCATTCAAAGGCATCTTTGCCGCAACTAGCTATCTATTTTTGCTCGCATTTTTATAGTCCTACAAAGGAGTTCATTGAACTAGACACTCCACCGCGCTGTAGACTTGTCCTAACCCCTCCCTCTTCCTGATAACTTAACAAATCTGTTCATGGCATTGTCTGAAATATAATCCCCTCGATATGAAATTCCTCACCTAACTGACACAAATCAAATCTCATCAAAGTAATGCACCTTGAAAATCCGATGGTCATCATAAAGCAGACTTGAATGAGATGAAAGCCACCAATAAACGCATTTGCGTTATTAGTATTCCACTCTCTATGTAGTTTTGCCTTTCGTTTCCTACTCATTATAGCGAAAAAACGCCTTTCATGAAGAATATTAGCGAAAGCGATTTTGTCAGTGCTCTTCTCCATTTCACCCTTCAATATAAAACTTCATTAAAAACAAAGAAAAACAAAACATCACTAACATATTCGTGATGACGTGTGATTGGATGAGGTTGCTCTGCTATTCCAGTCGCAGCGTCCGCATAATTCACTCCGTCTGCCCGCACAATCTCTTTTTCCATTAGGCAGCCACGTCCGAGGTTCACATTTCCCTTCCGAACAGCACTATAATACACCTGCATCAATTCTAATAAGCAACAGCCAAACTTGCCTACATCAAGATTTAAGTTGTGGTTCCTTTAATGTCTATTTATCAATTGCTTTTCGATCTCGAGTAAATTATTAATAATTCATGGGTTACGTAGTTTTAGGACAGCTGTTTGCCCACCACAGATTTCATCAAAACTCACTAGAAAAAATTTCAAAATGGCATCTGCACTCTGCATCCTTTAAAAATAGTTCATGCGAGAAAACTAACCAGAGACTACTGAAGAAAATCATTAGAAAATTCATAATAACTCTTAGATAGTTGCTTGATAGTTCTCTCACAAGGATGCTCAACGAAATTGGATTGAATTATTCTAGATACAAAAGTTCCTAACAAATGCTATAGGAATGTTATTCCACGCAAAAAGGAACGGACTACATTTGCAGGGATGAATAACAAAATCCTGTGCTAACGGCAGCTGAATTCAATGCAAGGTGTAGAAATGGCAACTTCACTAACATGGGCCACACTGCTGTGAAAAGCACTAATATCGCTGACATACGTTTCTTTGATTTCCTACAGACTAAACTTATGAATTGTGCTTTCGATTTCCGATAGTGAAAAAACTCCGATAATGAAAATAATATACTACAGCCAAAGCTCAAACAAAGTTTGGAAGCGTGCCATGTTCCATTACAAAAAGAAATGCCCCAGCACCGTCTTATAAACTCGAGATTTAAGACTTAGTCTAAGGCACTTCCCATCTTTAATAACTCAGGAACTCCTCCTCTCTCTTATCCGTCTCCCTTTTAAAAGTGCTTCATGCAACTTCAAAATCATGCCGCAATGAAATAATCGCAAGAAAGAGTGACGTCATGCGAAAGATTGCAAGCAGCAGAAAGAAATGAGTGGTGCGATATGAAAGAGAACAACAGTTAAAGATAGTAAACCTGTATGAATAGCTCTGTGTGCCACACCATGCGTCCTTTCCAAATGTGCGTGGCCCGTCGCTGCAACAATGCAAAAATTCACATAAAGCATACATGGTCCTGAGAAATTTTCCTCCCTCCTTCCTTCTTCATTTTCTCTCTCCTCCCTTCTTCATAAATTTTAATCACAATAGGAATTCGATTTTTATAAGTTCACAAAGAGCAAAATCTTTCGCACATCTAAAACCGGCGCAATGTTTTAACAATTTAGGCAAATTTCAACAATAAAAATGTACTGCTTCACCTTGTATACAATATTATATACAATATACTACTTGACAACAATACAACAACAAAAGAACTCGACGATTCACAATCAATTCTATCAACGACCATTAAAATCACACAGCAGCCGCACCACTACTAGCACCATATGCAGCCTACACGTTGTGCCTCGTTGGCACCGTATGCTCACCAATTAATACGCGTCGCAACTAACGCAACGCGTAACATGCGTTGTGTAGAAATCGCAACTTCACTAACATGGGCCACACTGCTGTGAGAAGCACTAATATCGCTGACACCCCAAACCTGTCACATCTGAGAATCAATTGCTCTTCAACACTATTTACTCAGTTTATAGTAAAGTCTCAAATAATAAGGATAGTGAAGGTTTGAAAGGTGAGATAAGCATTAAGAAACCCACCTGGAACCTTTCCACTGGATCGCACGTCGCTTCTGTACATTGTTCTCTGTTTTATCCGAGTTATCCCCACAGTCACCGTCGCCATCGCGTTGCCAATTCTGGAAGATAATACGTTATTGCCACACCTCAAATTAAAAAACAACCTTCCCGTTTGCATCATCGACATTCCATCAGTGATGGAATGGAGGTTTTTAGTTTTATAGCCTATAGGAACATACATTTCATACAAGACGAAACCTTCTCAAACGCCATACCCCTTCGCAATAAAAGCTGATGTACATAACTCGGCTCTGCATAAACCTTGAATGCATGGCAAACATTCTGCAGACCATACCACCCAATGACGAAAAGGAGGAGATGGAGAGACGAGGGGGGGGGGGAAACTGTCGGTGAATGAAGGCGAAAACTAAATTAACGAGAGATAAAAAGGTGGATAAGTTAGCCCTTCCCATCTTCCATCACCTCCTCTAGAAGTTCACATACACGATATTAATTTCACTCCACGATAATGACCCATAACAAACGACAATATAGTAATCATAAAGAGAATGATAATAAAAAATATAAAATAAAAAATGAGTGAAAATTTTCGAAGTGACGACAAATTTCTTTAAAAAGAATTGCAAACGTAGGCATAAAGAGAATACAATAACGCAAATACAAACTAATTATCAGTCACACATATATACTTTTGGTTTATTGTTGATAAAATAGAAGTACGTACAACAATCAGGTATGGTTCAAAACAAAATAAATCTCATCAAGAAGAAAATACCACTCCTTCTTACCAGATTAGCAAATAAGTCCAGTGGCAGGTAATGTTCATATTAAACTAAACCCCACCCCAATCCCCTCTTCCAACCTATATATATATATATATATATATATATATATATATATATATATATATATATATATATAGTCGTCTCATAAGTAGAATGATTCATCGTTTATAACAAAGGTTTACATATACCGACAACAAAAGATTTTACCAAAACTTCACCATAAAACAAAGCTCAGCAGAAAACCAACAACACTCCTCACCGCACCATTAAACAAACCTTAACATCAATGAATAGTACCCGATAAACCAACACAACAAACATGTTAGTAACCGATAGATACCATCTGCACTCGTTCATACACTCCTAATTTAGTGTTCACTCTTGCATTTCTTTAACACACTCTGCTCTCCTTAGATTCAACGCTTTCTCGTCGAGAACAATTATCACACGCGCCGAGGGGACATTTTCGCCTGATCTGCCCCTCCGAGTATTTAACTTGTCAATTTTATATGCAACAATGCCTAATTACACATCCACAATTTTCTCAAATATCATCTGTTATTTAATGAAGTAATCACACCTGTCCTCTATGGCATCGAAGAAACTCCCTACCTTGCCTATTATATCGACTTTGCGATTAAAGAAAATAAAATATATAATTATTGACGTATTCACAATTTTGGTTCGGGAATGGGTGAAAAATTCCCTCAAATCTATTCAAATGCCAAAATTAAGATTACATTACAACGCATGCCAACAGGAGAAGGGAATATGAGAAGTGGCCGAATGACAAATGCCACAAATTCATCAGCATAATTGGACATAACTGGTATGAACAAGAGTTCCCAACTTATTGGGAAGATGCATTCACTTGCAAGGTGAAGTTAAAAAAACAGCAGACAAGAATGGAAGATTACAAATGGTTACCTCCGCACCTACTCGTTGAAATTCTACGACTAGTTTTAAGTCAAACAGTCCGAAATATATCTTTAGCAGGAGGCGAACGGAGGTATGAGGGGATGAGGGTTGAAAAAAGGTAAGCAAAGGCAAGCAGTTAGTTGTCAGATGTAGAAAAAATTTGAAAGCAGTAAGGCAATTCTGATATGCCCGAACAATTTCCAAGAATAATGCAGGAAATTTCTTTCATTCGAGAATTTTCCAAGACATTTCCGCGTATTACGACTATAGCATGTTAGGACTATAGCATATTAGGACTATAACATATTAAAAATATAGCATATTAGGACTATAACATATTAAAAATATAGCATATTAGGACTATAACATATTAAAAATATAGCATATTAGGACTATAACATATTACGACTATAGCATATTAGGACTATAACATATTAAAAATATAGCATATTAGGACTATAACATATTAAAAATATAGCATATTAGGACTATAACATATTAAAAATATAGCATATTAGGACTATAACATATTACGACTATAGCATATTAGGACTATAACATATTAAAAATATAGCATATTAGGACTATAACATATTAAAAATATAGCATATTAGGACTATAACATATTACGACTATAGCATATTAGGACTATAACATATTAAAAATATAGCATATTAGGACTATAACATATTAAAAATATAGCATATTAGGACTATAACATATTAAAAATATAGCATATTAGGACTATAACATATTAAAAATATAGCATATTAGGACTATAACATATTAAAAATATAGCATATTAGGACTATAACATATTAAAAATATAGCATATTAGGACTATAACATATTAAAAATATAGCATATTAGGACTATAACATATTACGACTATAGCATATTAGGACTATAACATATTAAAAATATAGCATATTAGGACTATAACATATTAAAAATATAGCATATTAGGACTATAACATATTAAAAATATAGCATATTAGGACTATAACATATTAAAAATATAGCATATTAGGACTATAACATATTAAAAATATAGCATATTAGGACTATAACATATTACGACTATAGCATATTAGGACTATAACATATTAAAAATATAGCATATTAGGACTATAACATATTACGACTATAGCATATTAGGACTATAACATATTAAAAATATAGCATATTAGGACTATAACATATTAAAAATATAGCATATTAGGACTATAACATATTAAAAATATAGCATATTAGGACTATAACATATTAAAAATATAGCATATTAGGACTATAACATATTACGACTATAGCATATTAGGACTATAACATATTAAAAATATAGCATATTAGGACTATAACATATTAAAAATATAGCATATTAGGACTATAACATATTAAAAATATAGCATATTAGGACTATAACATATTACGACTATAGCATATTAGGACTATAACATATTAAAAATATAGCTTATTAGGACTATAACATATTAAAAATATAGCATATTAGGACTATAACATATTACGACTATAGCATATTAGGACTATAACATATTAAAAATATAGCATATTAGGACTATAACATATTAAAAATATAGCATATTAGGACTATAACATATTACGACTATAGCATATTAGGACTATAACATATTAAAAATATAGCATATTAGGACTATAACATATTAAAAATATAGCATATTAGGACTATAACATATTAAAAATATAGCATATTAGGACTATAACATATTAAAAATATAGCATATTAGGACTATAACATATTAAAAATATAGCATATTAGGACTATAACATATTAAAAATATAGCATATTAGGACTATAACATATTAAAAATATAGCATATTAGGACTATAACATATTACGACTATAGCATATTAGGACTATAACATATTAAAAATATAGCATATTAGGACTATAACATATTAAAAATATAGCATATTAGGACTATAACATATTAAAAATATAGCATATTAGGACTATAACATATTAAAAATATAGCATATTAGGACTATAACATATTAAAAATATAGCATATTAGGACTATAACATATTACGACTATAGCATATTAGGACTATAACATATTAAAAATATAGCATATTAGGACTATAACATATTACGACTATAGCATATTAGGACTATAAAATATTAAAAATATAGCATATTAGGACTATAACATATTAAAAATATAGCATATTAGGACTATAACATATTAAAAATATAGCATATTAGGACTATAACATATTAAAAATATAGCATATTAGGACTATAACATATTACGACTATAGCATATTAGGACTATAACATATTAAAAATATAGCATATTAGGACTATAACATATTAAAAATATAGCATATTAGGACTATAACATATTACGACTATAGCATATTAGGACTATAACATATTAAAAATATAGCTTATTAGGACTATAACATATTACGACTATAGCATATTAGGACTATAACATATTAAAAATATAGCATATTAGGACTATAACATATTAAAAATATAGCATATTAGGACTATAACATATTAAAAATATAGCATATTAGGACTATAACATATTAAAAATATAGCATATTAGGACTATAACATATTAAAAATATAGCATATTAGGACTATAACATATTAAAAATATAGCATATTAGGACTATAACATATTAAAAATATAGCATATTAGGACTATAACATATTAAAAATATAGCATATTAGGACTATAACATATTAAAAATATAGCATATTAGGACTATAACATATTACGACTATAGCATATTAGGACTATAACATATTAAAAATATAGCATATTAGGACTATAACATATTACGACTATAGCATATTAGGACTATAACATATTAAAAATATAGCATATTAGGACTATAACATATTAAAAATATAGCATATTAGGACTATAACATATTAAAAATATAGCATATTAGGACTATAACATATTAAAAATATAGCATATTAGGACTATAACATATTACGACTATAGCATATTAGGACTATAACATATTAAAAATATAGCATATTAGGACTATAACATATTAAAAATATAGCATATTAGGACTATAACATATTAAAAATATAGCATATTAGGACTATAACATATTACGACTATAGCATATTAGGACTATAACATATTAAAAATATAGCATATTAGGACTATAACATATTACGACTATAGCATATTAGGACTATAACATATTAAAAATATAGCATATTAGGACTATAACATATTAAAAATATAGCATATTAGGACTATAACATATTAAAAATATAGCATATTAGGACTATAACATATTAAAAATATAGCATATTAGGACTATAACATATTAAAAATATAGCATATTAGGACTATAACATATTAAAAATATAGCATATTAGGACTATAACATATTAAAAATATAGCATATTAGGACTATAACATATTAAAAATATAGCATATTAGGACTATAACATATTAAAAATATAGCATATTATGACTATAACATATTACGACTATAGCATATTAGGACTATAACATATTAAAAATATAGCATATTAGGACTATAACATATTACGACTATAGCATATTAGGACTATAACATATTAAAAATATAGCATATTAAGACTATAACATATTAAAAATATAGCATATTAGGACTATAACATATTACGACTATAGCATATTAGGACTATAACATATTAAAAATATAGCATATTAGGACTATAACATATTACGACTATAGCATATTAGGACTATAACATATTAAAAATATAGCATATTAGGACTATAACATATTACGACTATAGCATATTAGGACTATAACATATTAAAAATATAGCATATTAGGACTATAACATATTAAAAATATAGCATATTAGGACTATAACATATTAAAAATATAGCATATTAGGACTATAACATATTACGACTATAGCATATTAGGACTATAACATATTAAAAATATAGCTTATTAGGACTATAACATATTACGACTATAGCATATTAGGACTATAACATATTAAAAATATAGCATATTAGGACTATAACATATTAAAAATATAGCATATTAGGACTATAACATATTAAAAATATAGCATATTAGGACTATAACATATTAAAAATATAGCATATTAGGACTATAACATATTAAAAATATAGCATATTAGGACTATAACATATTAAAAATATAGCATATTAGGACTATAACATATTAAAAATATAGCATATTAGGACTATAACATATTAAAAATATAGCATATTAGGACTATAACATATTAAAAATATAGCATATTAGGACTATAACATATTACGACTATAGCATATTAGGACTATAACATATTAAAAATATAGCATATTAGGACTATAACATATTACGACTATAGCATATTAGGACTATAACATATTAAAAATATAGCATATTAGGACTATAACATATTAAAAATATAGCATATTAGGACTATAACATATTAAAAATATAGCATATTAGGACTATAACATATTAAAAATATAGCATATTAGGACTATAACATATTAAAAATATAGCATATTAGGACTATAACATATTACGACTATGGCATATTAGGACTATAACATATTAAAAATATAGCATATTAGGACTATAACATATTAAAAATATAGCATATTAGGACTATAACATATTAAAAATATAGCATATTAGGACTATAACATATTAAAAATATAGCATATTAGGACTATAACATATTACGACTATAGCATATTAGGACTATAACATATTAAAAATATAGCATATTAGGACTATAACATATTAAAAATATAGCATATTAGGACTATAACATATTAAAAATATAGCATATTAGGACTATAACATATTAAAAATATAGCATATTATGACTATAACATATTACGACTATAGCATATTAGGACTATAACATATTAAAAATATAGCATATTAGGACTATAACATATTACGACTATAGCATATTAGGACTATAACATATTAAAAATATAGCATATTAAGACTATAACATATTAAAAATATAGCATATTAGGACTATAACATATTACGACTATAGCATATTAGGACTATAACATATTAAAAATATAGCATATTAGGACTATAACATATTACGACTATAGCATATTAGGACTATAACATATTAAAAATATAGCATATTAGGACTATAACATATTACGACTATAGCATATTAGGACTATAACATATTAAAAATATAGCATATTAGGACTATAACATATTAAAAATATAGCATATTAGGACTATAACATATTAAAAATATAGCATATTAGGACTATAACATATTACGACTATAGCATATTAGGACTATAACATATTAAAAATATAGCATATTAGGACTATAACATATTACGACTATAGCATATTAGGACTATAACATATTAAAAATATAGCATATTAGGACTATAACATATTAAAAATATAGCATATTAGGACTATAACATATTACGACTATAGCATATTAGGACTATAACATATTAAAAATATAGCATATTAGGACTATAACATATTAAAAATATAGCATATTAGGACTATAACATATTACGACTATAGCATATTAGGACTATAACATATTAAAAATATAGCATATTAGGACTATAACATATTACGACTATAGCATATTAGGACTATAACATATTAAAAATATAGCATATTAGGACTATAACATATTAAAAATATAGCATATTAGGACTATAACATATTACGACTATAGCATATTAGGAATATAACATATTACGACTATAGCATATTAGGACTATAACATATTAAAAATATAGCATATTAGGACTATAACATATTACGACTATAGCATATTAGGACTATAACATATTAAAAATATAGCATATTAGGACTATAACATATTAAAAATATAGCATATTAGGACTATAACATATTAAAAATATAGCATATTAGGACTATAACATATTAAAAATATAGCATATTAGGACTATAACATATTACGACTATAGCATATTAGGACTATAACATATTAAAAATATAGCATATTAGGACTATAACATATTACGACTATAGCATATTAGGACTATAACATATTAAAAATATAGCATATTAGGACTATAACATATTAAAAATATAGCATATTAGGACTATAACATATTAAAAATATAGCATATTAGGACTATAACATATTACGACTATAGCATATTAGGACTATAACATATTAAAAATATAGCATATTAGGACTATAACATATTACGACTATAGCATATTAGGACTATAACATATTAAAAATATAGCATATTAGGACTATAACATATTAAAAATATAGCATATTAGGACTATAACATATTACGACTATAGCATATTAGGACTATAACATATTAAAAATATAGCATATTAAGACTATAACATATTAAAAATATAGCATATTAGGACTATAACATATTACGACTATAGCATATTAGGACTATAACATATTAAAAATATAGCATATTAGGACTATAACATATTAAAAATATAGCATATTAGGACTATAACATATTAAAAATATAGCATATTAGGACTATAACATATTAAAAATATAGCATATTAGGACTATAACATATTACGACTATAGCATATTAGGACTATAACATATTAAAAATATAGCATATTAGGACTATAACATATTACGACTATAGCATATTAGGACTATAACATATTAAAAATATAGCATATTAAGACTATAACATATTAAAAATATAGCATATTAGGACTATAACATATTACGACTATAGCATATTAGGACTATAACATATTAAAAATATAGCATATTAGGACTATAACATATTAAAAATATAGCATATTAGGACTATAACATATTAAAAATATAGCATATTAGGACTATAACATATTACGACTATAGCATATTAGGACTATAACATATTAAAAATATAGCATATTAGGACTATAACATATTACGACTATAGCATATTAGGACTATAACATATTAAAAATATAGCATATTAGGACTATAACATATTAAAAATATAGCATATTAGGACTATAACATATTACGACTATAGCATATTAGGACTATAACATATTAAAAATATAGCATATTAGGACTATAACATATTAAAAATATAGCATATTAGGACTATAACATATTAAAAATATAGCATATTAGGACTATAACATATTACGACTATAGCATATTAGGACTATAACATATTAAAAATATAGCATATTAGGACATATTATATTATGACTATAGCATAATATGCAGTCTAGCAGCGAGCTTCGTTGCAACTGCCACGTCATAATAGAAGGGCTTTGAAAACATGAGCACAAAGGCTGGGACGGATCAGCGGCTAGGAAGCCAACTGACAGAAACAAGCTCCACATTGGAGCGCTGAGTTTCTCGTCTATCAAATACGTTTGTCTAATAAAGGGAATATTCCCTGCAAAAAATTTGCTTCTAGAGGAACTCCAATCCGACTAGAAGGTAGAAGCTTGACCAAATGGCCGCGTTTCGATCAAAGATCAAAACAGGTGCGGGTCCAACCGCGTAAACTTTGCACGAATCAACACGGTCGACCTCATCTGCTTTTTTAAGAACTCCAGCACACTATCATCAGATGACACACCCCCCCTACCAGCACACTGTCACCACATGACAAACCCCCCAGCGAACTGTCATTACATGACATACCTCCCCCCCCAAGCACACTGTTATCAGATGACATACCCCGCACACCGTCACCAGATGACATACCCCCCTTCCCCCGCACGCTGTTACCAGATGACATACCCCCTAACACACTATCACAAGATGACATACCCCAGCAGATGTCAGTGAAATAGAAATACAAGAAGAAGTGGTGAAAGCACCTTTCCTATTTCAGCAGCTAAAATACATCCTCCGATCAACCGAGCTACACGCTAGTCACAGTCATTGCATAAGAAGTTTGCTAGTATAAACGGCCTCACCTTCGTAGTTGCGGAAAGCACTGATGCCGATAGTGCAATGATGATATTCCAATCGCCCATCCAGGTAGAAGTCTTATCGAGCTTGCATATTTCAATGTAAAAAGGATCGCTTTTTCTTATTGCTATTATGTGGGCGCACAAATTTTGCCTATTACCTAAATCCATAAACGTAACGGAAGTAAACTCACATAATAATAAAAAATGCGCTTCTCATCTTCCTACACTTCACCTGGAATTATATACACCTCTGAGGTACAAAATTATTGCCACTAATTAGGTCCATCAAGTCCTAACCGCGAACTGAAGATTGATCAATGAGACACTTTCGCTCAACGAAAGGATCATTTACTGAACGTCAAGTTGGAAGCTGCAGCACAACTTAATTCAACAAACACATCCCATTAGAAACTAAGATGCAAAAAAAATTTTTTTTTGAGAGAGAGAGAGAGGAGCAAAGTTCTATGAATTTTCACTTTTGAAAGGACCATTAGGGAAGTGCCGATAAAGAACGACAGCAATTAATCAATCTTTCAAAACGATATATCCGTTATTTGCACCCTATACACCAATATGACAATCACAAAATCAATAAATCGACCAACAATAAACGCAATGAACTTTTGGATCGTCAAAGTAATGCACTATATCGTAAACTATGACGAATCCATTTGCTAATGAATCGTCACACAATAGAGTGTTTTTGCTTGCCATACTGTACAATGCTTTCTTCAACTTTTACCATTTATTCAACGCAGCGATTAGTAAAAACTAATTGAGTAAGAGGCCAAGCCAGATAAATGAAAACTTTAGGGATCGAATTTTCACTGCACACTTCACTTTATTTCTTCGCCTCACACGCTCAATCAAAAACATGTAAAATTCAACTCACATATTTTAGCATTTATGTCGTCATGTTGAAGTGATAATTGCTGCGTGAGAATGCCACAAGTTGTTCGGAGTATAGGCTGCACATTTTGAAGATGCAAGTCTTCCAACTCCTGCTTGCTTTCTCTCCGCGTCATCACATACTGCGTTCAGAAGCA
Source organism: Baylisascaris procyonis (assembly GCA_037389465.1). NCBI lineage: Eukaryota > Metazoa > Nematoda > Chromadorea > Rhabditida > Ascarididae > Baylisascaris > Baylisascaris procyonis. Next base: position 245,898 of record JAZARR010000230.1, read on the forward strand.
CTCTCAATGATTCCACATCCCTACAATATGAAATAAAATTAACATCAACTATAGTAATGTGGTAATTGAACACACTACAAGAATTCCATCGGCATTCAACAAAGTTATCACACCTGTGAGTATCACAAAGTTGGGGAACAGAAATACCGAATAACATATAAGAACGTTAGTTTCCTATCACCTAACAATTCCACATACATTCTACACCACGATGAGGGCACTTTAAGTGGTACAGATGCGCGAGGCGTGCGCATCGATGCATTGTGAGATCTGCCCTCCAACCCTCGCAGCGCAGCGTTTATTGCCAGTCTATAGACGCGAGTTACCCGCTGGCTCGCAGTTAATACTGGTTGTCGCGTTGCTTTCAACGCTCATCACCACGCCTTATCGCATCTACTATAGCTTATTATGTGTTGCTAAGTGGATAGTTGTGCATGTACGAACGTTTAATAATTAAAATGAGAGAAGATGAGAGGAAGTTTTCGATCTAGTCTCTCTAAGAGAAAATTATCTCGCATTCTGAGAATAAACAAGGCGCCGTTCATCAGCACTATTAAGAAAGCACTGCCTTTGATCTTTACAATAAATGATCGTTTTCTTCAATTAAGTTAAGATCGTAATTATCGCCTTCGCAATAAAATCATACTGCACGATAAATCACATCACTTTTATTGACAGAAAACGGAACGAATTCCCCGAAACCGCCCTATTGCACAAAACGGATCTCATCAAAAGGGAATGAAAATAGATGTGATTTCACTGCTAATCTAATCATTCGATTAGGCTTGCACTTACTAATTGAAAGCCAATCGAAATTTATGAGTAAAAAAATCATCAAAAATGTATAGACGGTATTCTTCTAATACGCCCATACGTCTTTCAATACGCCTCCAATACCCTTAATCTGTTGCTCTTCAGAAGCGCTTATCGATGAGTGGGCTTCCTTATTATGAGAAATGAAGAAGAGTGCTGGCCAAAGTAATTGAAGAACTGGTCACAATATAGGTCCCCTTCCGTTCCACCCTTCTTCAAAAATTCCTCCACTCTCGATTTTGCTCTAACCATTTTCTCTTTGAGGCGTATCTGTAGTAAATACCGAGATGAACCTTATAATATATACTCCTAACAAGCCCCATTCCTCTATTTGCTTGCCACGAACGAACAATTAACAAAACGTTACCTTCAAGTATCGAAAATGAAACAAGCGAAAAATATTAAGCAACGAATCGGTCGTTAGATGTGAAGTACTAATACTTTTAGTGGTAAACTTCAAAACTTAAAGCAAACCTTGCAGTTTGACTCAGCCTGTTATTTACAAAGTAGTCTTTGTTAGTGGTGAGTGTCAGCAAACCTGAACTCGTAAAGTCTTACCCAACCGTCATGTTGCGCACCTCTCAAGAATCGAAAATCCTAAGCCCAAAATTTGCCTCCAAAGGAACATTTGCTGCCACCATTCCAAACCGCTTGGTCTAAAAATGTATTGCTTGTTATATGAAAGCTCGTTTACATTATAAATGATACTTTATTAATCACAATTATAAATATCTGAACAATCAACTTCAAGCAAAAGAATTTTTGAAAGAACACCATGTTCAAATTTCACATAGCCTTCTCGTTGAGATAACCGAGACCATAAAAAAAACACTGTCCAACCACCTCTAAACGTTCACCAGAACATTGCGCGCATTCAATCGTCTTTGTTTCGTTAAGCCTTTTGCCTATAAACGGTGAAATTTCAGCATATATTTAAACATTTATACTGTTTTGATTACTTGAATAATACGTTCACTTAAAATGTTTTTATTTAATTGGACTTCATTCGGTGATTTGGAATTCCCCATATTTAAAAAAACCCCTTTAGAACAGGTAAAAAACATCATCCTCTAATCATAAATCAAGCTATTAAAGAGACGATAAAGAACTAAGAAAGTGCACCACGAGGAGCATATTGTGAAGACAAACCGAACAGCACAAAAATTTCACGACTTTGGACAATTTATTTCTGCTATATTATGAATAAACCTCACCAGGATGACTTCATATGTCGGCCTATCTGACATACGAAAAATAACAGTGCGATATTCGCAAAATTCTTAGTACCCTTCCTCCCTCACTTTCTCTCCACAAAAGAAATTAAGCTAAACATATTTCCTAAACAATATTTCCTTTTCCCCAATCCAACCTACTTATCCCCCCCTCCCCCTTCAGATGATATTCCTAAACATATTTCGCTTTCCCCAATCCAACTTATTTATCCCCCCCCTCCCACTACAGATGATATCCTCCCCTTCTTCCTCCGCTTTATTCTACCTCTATGAATGAGGTGTAAAAGAACGCCGTAGCCTCATACTCGAAAGCGTCATCAATACAAAACCCTCATCGCAGGAATTCGTTTAATTGCAAATAAAACAAGGGCTAAACCACGAAATAAGGAGACCTGACATAAAACCAAGAAAAAAAGTAAAATGTCGTATGCTCGACAAATACAAAAGTCTGCTAGACAGGATGCCCAAATTTACGTTTTCGCTATCGCGTCCAACAGACACCTCCCTAAATGATCAACAGGTAACGAAACACCTTCAAATGATCAAACGCTCTTAAAAACCTTCTATAAACAAACAATTTTCCCAATGGATTTCTCTAAAAATAGTAAAGAATGAAAATAATAAACACAAGGAATAGATACCTTACCGTTAAGCGCATGTGTTCTCCGCGTCGCTAATGTAAGACAGCGTAATATTCGTGACATCTGTGCAAAATGTTCGCATCAAATATGCTCGCAAATCGGTGCCAACCGCATCTGTAAAATAAATATGCCCACATTAGGTGCGATATCTCGGATGCCCTTACCTGAACCAAGAGCTTAGGTCGGCAAATACAAACAAATAACAATGAAAACCAATATTACCATCGAAATTTACTATGTCAAGGTAAATCGTACATCCCCCAAACAGGTGCCTCTTCAACAAGAATCCATCCTTGCCGATCTAACGTTCTGCTTTGTTCTCTAGGTAGTAGTATAGCATCTAGCATGACGACCTCGAATTGATGGCGACCACAACTCACCCGTCCTCTCCCTGCCTCCCTCCCTCTTCCCACCTCCCCTTGCACCTCAGCCCTACCAACGTGTCCCTATGCTTTGAACATGAATTTATATAATAAAAAAATGTCCCACAACGTAAGCATATTAACCATACCATCGAAACCGCTCGTTTCCTGTTCGAATATGCAAATATTACCACAGAGATCTTTGATCTTCTCCTGCATCTGTACACCTGAACGTTTTTGAAGTTGAGCGAGAATCGATTGTACGGTATGCACGAGTGTTTCGATGTGTCCGTAATATTGCTTCAGCATTTGTACGAATTTGCTCGACAATGTCTTCGAGTAGTTCCTGTGGTAGACCCGCTATTCGTTCTAATTCATTCATACGCTCCTCCGAGGAGAAACGAATTGACGCTAAAAATAGGAAATCTAAAATCATACTGAGAAAAAAGATTAAAAAGCAGGTCTGGAAAAATATAAAATCAAGAAAAGGTTGTAAGGCTCAGAAATCAATGTTTTACGCTTCGATAACGAAAATCAACATCCCACAGTGTATTCCTACTTCCGAAAAAGATACTTTTGAGCGAAGACTAGGCGAAGCTTTCATAGAATTTCCTAGATTGCCCACACTGGTAATATTGTCTTACAAACCATTTCCCTTATCAACAATGCCAAATGCAGTCCCACCTCAAACTACGTAGATTGATGCTGTAAAGCTTGCGATATCTCCTAAACGAGACCGTACGGTGACACCGAATAAAAACTACTTAACTAAGTTCATTCCTAATAAGCCTACGAACAATCATTTATTACCTGATGAGATACCTGCCTTACAGAATGATTCTAAAACTTAATCCATACGATCAAGCATACTAGCACGGAGCTATTTATTTGGCCGCTGCTAAAAAAGAGTTAACTATTCATGGAAAATTCATCACAGAAAAACCTATTCAACGATACAAGGCGTATACTATAAGCTCCTGCCTACAACGATCACTACGACAGCATGCTGTAAAAGTTCTCTTTTCACTATCAAATTTTATTTTTGCAGTGAGAATTAAATGTGGATCACCACCCACTGCGCACTGCTTTCGTTTTATCTTCGCAGTACAAAGCTCAATCCATAGGCGTCTCTACTTCCCATTTAATAAAAGTCAAAATGCAGAGGTCCTACACATTAGCAAAGGATATTCAGGCATTTACCAAACTTCACTGACAGCACCCTATGCAGAGGTGAATGGATAGAAGTTTTTAGGTAAGAAAATAAAGACCTAAAGTGCATTTGTAGTCTATATTATTAAATGTTCTTTTCAATTCTAATTTTTATTCAAATGAAAGAAAAATACCCCAACTAAATTTCGGTGGCGAATTCAAGGCAGGAAATATTACCACCAGCCGGGTGAAGAGATGAGTGAAAGTAAAAGTGATCGCGGCTGAACAGAAGAAATAAAATTAAGAGTTCTCACATCTAAGCACCTCAAAAGGAACATCTACGGAGTAAAGAGATGGACACCGTAAGTAATACTCACCAGAAGGAAGTCCCTCTTTGAATATCCGTTTGACCACTCTTCCTTTATCTCCTCGGCTTTTCCTTCATTTGCCTGCAGCTCAATTGTCTTCTTGCGGCTGAAAAGTATTTATATTTAATACTATTTTATATTCTATTTCTTCAGCCACCAAATATGAATGCGAGGACTGAATGCGCAGCCTACAAATATATGAAACCTCACTGATCACCTCAGCTAGACTGACATCTGTGAAGGTAGCCTTTGTAATCACCTAAGCTCACTTCCCTTGAAATAATTTTCTGCACATACCACCCTATACTATACGGGTTTCGGAGACGTCAATAAACATATACGAATTATCGTTTACACATAACACTACACAAATAAACATATAGAGCGACTGGCACAAATATCCACATGCATGAAGTAGTATGGTTTTGGAGATATCCGTGCCCGTGGACCACAATCCCTATCTTCAGACCCCGAACTCATCCTCAGCTTATGGCTCTTCTATACACAGGTCGTGCCAATACGATACTAAATCTACGTGTCCTTCGTGAAACAGCCTTAAAGCAATGAAAGCAAGGAAAAAGCACAGCAGTCAATACCAGGTAAATCATGCTTCCCAGGATGTTTTGAAGAATTGAAAGTTACTCGAAAATTTTAGATGTTAAGTGAAAAGTTTCGTCAACGATTTTCTAAAAGGAAACCTTCCTCTGACAGACGTAATTTCAGAACAATAGAGTATAGTTCGCAGGAAAAAGAAAACAATGCAAAGCAACAAACTTACAAAAACATCGATCGGGTCTTCATGTTGTAAGATATCCGCTTTCTGTCCTACGAAGACGATCCATTTCACAGCGACAATCGACATTTATCCCGAGCATCTCCTTAAATTTAATTATATAGAATATTCCATCTAGTTAACATCGAGAGATAAACAAAACAAAAAGGGATATAGGAGGTGATCGAATGCTTTATATCATACCTATCAAATTGGCATCAACCAGCACCGATTCAAAGTAACTCATAGACAGATGGACACACTCATAGCTATACATACATTCGTACACACAAATACACACCTATTTACGAAGTGATCTAGAGCGCATTAAACGGTTGCATCGTTGAAAACGTGGCATTATGGTATTTCTAGTTTCGATAAAGATACATCATCTGCACTATGAATATAATTCAAGGTTCATAAACCTGAGCACGGAAACTTATACGATTACAATAATAATTCTACAACCATGCTCCGCGACCCCTCGAAGGATGACAGAAATAGGGACGAAATAAGAATGGGTGAAAATATCCATCAAAACTAATTGGGGCGATGCCAAAGTCTTGGTCGTGTCAGGACGTTTATCTGTCTCTTACAGCCTCGCAATACTCATCAATCACCGCAAACGAGAGAAGAAACACAAGAATAACTGGATTGCTTCATGGCTGAATTTTGAGCAAATCAGCCTGTCTGATGCACTATGCAGGTTGAATGAGGCCATTTCGAACCCGTCCTAGACTGAAGATGCCTTATAAAAGATAAATGTTTTGTAGGAGTAACCTCGAGTCACCCTACCCCACATTTCAAAGGATCTCCAGCGGTGGAAATTACACGCCTTTGCAGATACACCTGCATCCAAAATTTATTCCTCCTACAGGTAAACGCAAAATACTGAGAACTTATGGTGCTTCCACGACTAACTACGACTAAATGAGATTCGGTGCAATCCCAGTTAACCGTAACGCAAAATACAAACCATTCGGCGTAGCTATGACTGATTTTTTAAATTTCAGACCAAACTGCCCGACGTTAGGGATTTATATACCCGAATTGTTCCACTAAGCAGGGTGAATAGGTTCAGAATACAAGTGCAACATTCTATATAAACGATGGAGTCACTTGTGATTCATCACTAAAACAAACAATTAATCAAGCGAATACAAATGATTAAGCTGCAAATTAATAGAGGCGAAGGTGTTAATCACCGCTGCACAACACCTCTTATAACGGCCTATATATGGATATTACTGCCATTTAGGGGTGTACTTGCAGTGAGGTTGCTAAACAGAATGTAAGTAAAACGTGAGAAAAAAAGTAGAATGATGCATGAATCAATACTGCAGCCACGAATATATGCAGAAAATTTCAGGCCTTGGACTAAAATCGTCTCGCTGCTATCAGCGATAGGGACTGCGAAGTGATAGGGTGAAAAACGTTGTCGATCTCTACTTAGTGACATAAGGGCAATCCTACATCAGCAAGAACACAGGATTTCAGTCGCTCTCTAGATCTCTCAGTGAAAAAGGCGAAAGTTCCCCAAAATTTTGCCACATTCGAAAGTTCGAACAATGGCTGCTGAGACCACAGAAAAAGCGCCTGCCAAACATAGCTACCGAAGATAGTGAACAAAAAATAAGATTAGCTCACTGAAACATCACTTATAAACTATAAACCAATGTAAAAGTAAAAGTAATAACAGTATAAGAATGCGGACAGCAATAAATAAGAGAAGCGAATGCAGCCAAAAAGACAAATAAAAAGAACATCTAACGACGATACGTGTTTGTGAGATCTTCCAGACAACATGAATAAAAAACACTGACAAAGATGCCCTCGATATCGAATTCATAGAAAAGTAATGCCACGCAAACCATGGAATAAATTACGTGGATGCAAAAAAAAAAAAAAAAAAGAATTGCGAAGCAAAACAGCCGCCTCAAAGAAGTGATCAACTCAATCACAACATCCTTCCATCCACAACGCCTTATTCACAAGTCGGCTGCATGAATACCAAAAGATGTGTTGCTCAGGTTGAAGTAGGAGGGATTGTTGAAAACGACGACTTGGGAAGGAAAGTGACGGTGCGGTAACGGAAATCGTGTACAACTCAGACAGATACCCGAACGTTGGTGTGTGGATATTCGAACAAACGAAAAAAAAAAAACAATAAATGCAAACAATTCTGGAAAAAGATGAATTGAGACAATTGAATGAGGGATATAAAAAGTTCATAGACGACATATAAATCAGTTGAGCGTAAAAGAACTAGAAGAGGAAGCAAAAAAATTCCTAACGAATATATACCGCTGCGTAAGGATCAGCTAGACGTTAACATTAAATCGAATATCCTAACAATAAATAGCACTCACTTATCACAGACACAATGAATTCTTTTGCTGAATTTAAGTAAGCTAACGATTTTTATTTACTTACTTTTTCCTTATTTACTATTTACTATTTGCTTACTAAAATTCTAATAAAAAATCAACGCTTTCAAATACCTCAATTCACATCAAAAGCATTAATAAAACAAGAAAGAAACATTACAACCCAATCAGATTCTATATAAAACTAAGAGAAGCACTGAGCTCAGTAAGTCATAACCGATCCACATCTAATTCAGAAAAAAACATACTCGGGTAGACAAATTTCCAATAATTTTTGGGCAGTCTTATCGTGAAACACCCACCGGTCTTCTCTTAAATGAACTCACCGCGAAAAGTTTTATAACAAACCGATTCGTACTTAAAATCACTATGAATTTGAGTTTTTGGCTCAAAAAACTCTCCACTAGCATATCTAAATGGTATTAAAAAGACCGCTGTAACCCTAATATAACTAAACGTTAAACTACTAGGTGATTCTAAAAGTATCTGAGTAGTTAGACCTTAAGCAAAGTTTTAAAAACGCTGAAGAAATTAAACCTGATGAATCGTGTAAAATTTTTTACTAGAATTACCTGAAACAGAAGCTCCTAAACACATCTAACGTAATAAATACTATCGAATAAATAAATCAACGCCACTCATATCCAGTCTGTCCGGTTCAACTACTGCTCATCACAACCTTTGTCCATTGTAACGCTGACACTATTCAGAATCAACCGCTCAATCCACACTAAGATGCGATGTGAAAAAATCCATTAATTGGGAACCGAGACACAATCTAGAACAGCAGAGCCACTGCACAGCCTTTTGCGACCTAATGGTAAAATCTACCTGAGGATCGCAACAATATGAAACAGGTGTGTTCTTTGATATAAAATTCCCCGCAGGAAATCTGATTTACCTACCCACCATTCTCCTCGCTTCTTGGAACAAATTGAAGCAGAACTCTTAGATGAAGTGACGAAAGTTAGTCAGACTGAGAGAGATAACTAAGGGACCAAAAAGACACTTGAATTTGTTTGCAGCTTTCATCAAGTTCAATTGAATCTCGCTTTACTTGGAGTATTTTCGCAGAAATCGTCCCGCCTGTGTTCGTACTTCATTAAACACGCCTCAGCAAAGAATGGAAAGTAAACAAACGGATCGGAGGCGTCACCTTATCGGTTCTTTGACATCGGTGGATCGTTCTTCCTCTCTCCATGCCGCCGCTATCACCTCTTTCCTCGCTTGCAGCTCTTCTTTTTTACGCTCCCTGGTCGCTTCCATATTTCGTTGCTCGATTCCCATCTGCAATTATTGACTTCGTCAGGTGGCTTCTCTTACATTAGATCTACATTATGCTGCAATAGAACGCACATAATTCTATTTTATTAAATCTCAAAGAATACGCACTTAGAAATCATTCAGAGGAATATCAACAGATATGCCATCCTTCCAATATAATATTAGTCATACAGAAAAAAACATGAGAAAACCTTGAAATATAATCAACCTGCAAGGTGATCTATATCGTTATTCATATGTACTTCACAGGAATGAAAGCTTTTGAATAGCCATATACTAACAGGGACATACCGCACACAATACACCACACGTTGTACACATCTAATCCCCCCTCCTCCCCACACACATCACATACCATACGTACTGCACACACACCCTAATAAGAATATAACGCACACGGTATACAAACATAACGTAATCCGGCCACACACCACACATAACACTCAAAGACCTCAACACACACCCCACACCCCACACGGTATACAAACACCACACCCCCACCACACACGTGCTCCAAACAAAGAGTATTGCCAGCGCAGACACACCCTACGCCTTATACACATCCCACCCTACCCCATGTCATCTTTATACTTCTAGAGTTCATAGGGCACATACAGAGAATAGGTGTATACCACCTGCTATGAAGGAGCAGTTTCAAAGCAAATATGTAAAAAAAAAGTAAACACTACCCTAAGAAAGATCCTACTTTAGTCCACGCACACTTGTTGTTATGAATATCACACCTCCGGACAACACCATCTAGTCTATACCATACATAGACTGAAATCAACCACAACCCCCCCTCCTCTTCGCACACGGCACACCATAGAGCCACTCCCACACCACACATATCACGAACAACACACGTACTAAACACACACACATATGCCAAATGGAACCCCTTGCACATATCAGCTAGTGCCAGTGACAACTCGAACTTATTGAATCAGCTAAGCGACATCAAAGCATACAAGATGAATAAGCCATACCGAAAATAGCCACCTCTGGCATACGGAACATCGCTTTTTTAGATGTTGGCAGTAACTGCTGTTTTAGCTGTGTGACATCGAGTCGTTGAATAAGTGGACCATATGCACCCTTAAACACTGGTATACAATGCCACAAACCTTAATAAACGAAATAACCCTTCATAAAATAAAAACATTAAGCTCAAAAAATGCTTAAAAACCTTATGCTCAAAAAATCGACCTTTTTCAAAAATACACATTCATTAGTGCTCATCAAATTTTTTTCAAAAGCGGCTCTCATTCCTGAGTGAGGCCTAGTGAGTGGATTATATTCATTACAACTATGGAGTTAAAACTCGTCCATCCCCTTTCCTGCTAAACTTCTAATGACTCAATCGGCGATTAGAAAAACTTCTTACTATTGCATTCTTCAAATAAAAACAGTGATTCTCGCTATTTTTGCTGACGAATCCGATGAACTGTTTCAGTCGATGGGAATGGCGATCGACCAGTAACAAAGGAACAGTCGTCGAAACATCAGCAACGATCAGCATAAAACGTCGTTTGTTTGATACGAACATAGCGATGGACTAATCATTGAAAATTCAACATATTTTAGTGAAACCACTTCTAATATAATTCAATTGCGAATTATTTATATATCATAAATTGGCTATTTATATCACTTATTGCATATAAAACTTTGAAATATCACTGTACATGTTGAAGGATACAAAATGAAGCATCACACTTCTCGTGTGAATTATATAAATTTCAGCTCAAATTACTCCCTCTTCAACATTTAAATTATATCAGCACTCACTTAGCAAATCTTTGAAGCGCCTATCAAAGAGTGTGCATAATATTAAGAAAACAACAGCAATAAGACAAACCACAATGCGAGGCGTTGCACGCTGCTCTGCCATCAGGATCCCTTTTAAGTAATTCCGTGAGAATCGGGCCATCGCATCGGTGTTATTCTCCTCGAAGGAAAGCAGACCGAGCAATCCAAGAACACTTTCCGAATCCGTTGATGATATGACCAACTGCCGTTGCGCTGAATCCAGAACTATTTCTAGCCAATCGAGTGCAATTCGTCTTGCCTCGTGCATATGACGCATTATTTTCTCCGCAACGCAGTTGAAAACAGCCGACGACAAAGAAGACACCTGAAATACATAACGCTTACCTTTCACTAGCATCTACAATTAAATAATCGACAAAGTGACAATGCTTAGTATATCACTTGTTATACTCTTCACAATAGGAAACACACTGACGGCAACGATGGGGAAAGCTTCCAACCAAAGCATTCATGTATAGTAGTGAGGTGCTTTGCTACACAGATAAACATATATAACGATTGGCACAAATATCCACATACGTGAAGTAGTATGGCTTCGAAGACATCCGTGCCCATAGCCCACAATCCCTATCTTCACACCCTGAACTCGACCGAAATAAGGGTGGGTGAAAATATCCATCAAAACTACTTGGAGCGATGCCAAAGTCTTGGTCGTGTCAGGACGCTTATCTGTCTGTTACAGCCTCGTATTACCCGTCAATCATTGCAAATGCGATAAGAAACACAAGAACAACTGAATTGTTTCATGGCTGAATTTTGAGCAAATCAGCCTGTTTGGTGTACCAACCAGACTGAATGAGGCCATATTGAACCCGTTCTGGACAAAAGATGCCTTATAAAAGATAAACGTTTTGTAGGAATAACCTCGAGGCACCCTATCCCACATTTCAAAGGATCTCCAGCGAAAGAGATGGGAATTACCCACCTTTGCAGGTAAATCTGTACCCAAAATTTATTCATCCTACAGATATGAAAACACTAAAAACTTATGGTGCTCCTACGATTAACTAAGACTAAACGAGATTCGGTGCGATCCCAGTTAACCGTAACGCAAAGTGCAAACCATTCGGCGTAGCTATGACTGATTTTTTAAATCTTCACATGAAATTGTCCGATGTTAGGGATTTTATATATCCGACTTGTTCGACTAAGGGTGAGTAGGTGCAGAATGCAAGTGCAACATTCTGTATAAATCATGTAATGTTTCATAACAATTCTTAATGAAAATCACTATGAGTGGTTAAAAAGATCTCCACTAACTATCTAAATGGTATTGAAAAAACCGTTCTGACCACAATATACCTAAATTTAAATTTTTATGTGATTTTAAAAGTATGTGAATAGTTACACCTTATTTTACGTTTAAAAAAGTTGAAAAAAATTAAACCTGGTAAATCGTATTACTTCTAGCTTATGAACTACAAGAATTACCTGAAATAGACGGTTCTAAATATATTTGAGTTAATAAATACTATGGAATAAATAAAACAACACCATTTATAAATACTGACCTGCAATTAAATACAGGCGTTTGTTGAAATCCTTGAAACATAGATCACGAAACTATGGAACGATGAGCCATGCTAGGCTTAGTGCCACTGCTATTTGCTTTACCGCTTCCTTCGATGGGCTCCTAACGTTGTACATCACAAATCTCAACTGCAAATTCAAATACAATAGCCGCATAACAATATTACCTTTTCCCGAAGGTTGAATTTAAAGTACGGGCTGAGGCTAGACTGGATCTTCGGTCCAATAAAAATCAGAGGAGAAAACCAGATTTAACAAATTACTAAAGATCATCGGGTTAAATGTAGTCTTAAGTGGCTTAAAAGATGGAAGGCTTTCAAGTTGATTGATCACACTTTGAGATCCATGGCGGGAATATTAGTTCCTCACTTGATCCTTTTTTCCATAAGTGATGAAAATTAAATTGCAACATATCAAAACTGTACTGAACACACAAAGAACACAATAATTTACAACTGAATAGATAAAATTTGAATTATTTGAGAATAAACTAGGAGAGAAATCTAATTTTTGCAAACTTTTTCCATCGTTTCACTTTCATTCTAATTAGGAATGATATGTCCTCGTGTGAACTTACTTTTCCCTTATTTACTATTTACTATTTATTTACTAAAACTCTAATAAAAATTCAACGCTTTCAAATACCCCAACTCACAACAACAGCATTAATAAAACAAGAAAGAAACGTTACAACCCAATCAAATCTACATAAAACTAAGAAAAGCACTGAGCTCAGTAAGTCATAACCGTCCACCTCTAATTCAGCGATAAACATACCTAAATTTCCAACAACTTTTAGGCAATCTCGTCGTGAAACATCAACGGGTCTTTTCTTAAATGAACTCATCTCGAAAAGTTTCATAACAAACGATTCGTAATGAAAATCACTAAATTTAAGTTTTTGGTTAAAAAAGCTCTCCGTTAAAATATCTAAATGGTATTAAAACGACCGCTCTGACTCTAATATGCCTAAATGCTAAATTTCTAAGTCATTCTAAAACTATCTAAATAGTTACACCTTACTCAAAGTTTAAAAAAGTTTTACAAAATTAGACTTGATGAATCGTGTAAAATTTTCTACTAGAATTACCTGAAACAGAAGGCTGCTAAATATATTTAACGTAATAAATATTATCGAATAAATAAATCAACGCCACTCATATCTAGTCTGTCCTGTTTAACTACTGCACATCACAACATTTGTCTCTAGTAGCGCTAATACTATGGCAGTTTGTCCATTCAGAATCAACCGCTCAATCCACACTAAGACGCGTTGTTGAAAAATCCATTAATTGGGAACCGAGACACAATCTAGAACAGCAGAGCCACTGCACAGCCTTTTGCGACCTACCGGTAAAATCTACCTGAGGATCGCGACAATATGAAACAGTTGATATAAAATTCCCCGCAGGAAATCTGATTTACCTACCCACCATTCTCCTCGTTTCTTGGAACAAATTGAAGCAGAACTCTCAGAAGAAGTGACGAAAGTTAGTCAGACTGAGAGAGATAACTAAGGGACCAAAAAGACACTTGAATTGGTTTGCAGCTTTCATCAAGTTCAATTGAATCTCGCTTTACTTGGAGTATTTTCGCAGAAATCGTCCTGCCTGTGTTCGTACTTCATTAAACACGCCTCAGCAAAGAATGGAAAGTAAACAAACGGATCGGAGGCGTCACCTTATCACTTCCTTGATCATCGCTGGATCGCTCTTCTCTCCGTGGCCCGGCTATCATCCCTTCCTCGCTTGAAGCTCTTCTTTTTTACGCTCCCTGGTCGCTTCCATATTTCGTTCCTCGATTTCCATCTGTAATTACTGACTTCATCAGATGGCTTGTCTTACATTAGATCTACATTATGCTGAAATAGAACGCACTAATTCTATTACATCAAATCTCAAAGAAAACGCACTCAGCAATCACTTAGAGGAATATAAATAAATATGCGATCCTCTCAATATAATATTAGTCATACAGAAGAAAACATGAGAAAACCTTAAAATTTAATCAACCTGCAAGGTGATCAATATCGATATTCACATGTACTTCACAGGAATGAAAGCTTTTGAATAGCCACATACTAACAGGGACATACCATACACAATACACCACACGTTGTACACACCTAATCCCCCTCCTCCCCACATACATCACACACCATACTTACTGCACACACACCCCAATAAGAATATAACACATACCACACCCCACACGGTATACAAACACGACACCCCCGCCACGCACAACAAACCACTAATGCTACCCCTCCCCTAAACCACACACGTGCTCCAAACAAGGAGTATTGCCAACGCAGACACACCCTACGCCTTATACATATCCCACCCTACCCATGTTATCTTTATACTTCTAGAGTTCATAATGCACATACAGAGAATAGGTGTATACCACCTGCCATGAAGGAGCACCTTTCAAAGCAAATATGTAAAAAAGTAAACACTACCCTAAGAAAGATCCTGCTTTAGTCCACGTATAGTTGTTCTTATGAATATCACACCTTCGCACAACGCCACCTAGTCTATACCATACATTTACTGAAACCAACCACACCCCCCCTTCGCACACCGCACACCATAGAGCCACTCCCACACCACACATAAGACACATGCCAAACGGAATCCTCCCCCTTCCACATACTAACAGGAACATATTACAAACAACACACCACACGCTGTACACACACCCAATCCCCCTCTCCCAAACACACCATATACCACACCTACCACACACACACACAGCAAAAACACTAAAAGGAACATAGCACACACCACACCCGACGTGGTATACAAACACCACATTCCCCAGTCAACCACACACCACACTCACAAATCTCATCACACACATCCCACACCGCACATACAAAGTTGAGAGACTTGCTGAGCAACTTATATAACCTCTACAGGCAAAGATAATAAGCCAGTAGAAAATTGATGTCACTAAAATATAACGCAGCAAAAGTTCGCCTTGTGTTTTCACCTTTAATGAATATAGCCCATCTTCTATTCTAAATAATACTAAAAATAAACCTTAAACATAAATGAAACCGAAATGAAATCTCATTTCTACAAAACCGTATTTGATAAGATGCTAATTAAACAATTTGAATATTAAACCTATTTAACCTAACAGTTATAGTGTGAGTCAAATATTCGCACTAAGTACACGCAGTAAGTATAAAACTTTTAACAAGGTAAGCAAAAAGCCTTCAAAGAATGGCGACAGGCATACGCAGATTGCGATGAATGAAATAAATTAAATAAACGATCCGATTGCTGAAGTATCTGATAGTGAAATGACTCAAAATAACTGACAGATGGGCAAACATATAAAAAGAAAAAACGCACAAAGCAACAACCCGACTGCCTCTTCGACATACACAACAGTGGTAACACGCTAGCAAGTATGCAGTAACAATGGCAACAACCATCGAATACAGTAATTTATAGCAATCGTCGCGCATATCAAACGTCGCCTCCAGCAAAAAATCTATCAAAATGCTGCCTTTTGCTACGTTTTTTGATCTTATTTTAGTTCACGATCATGTTTTCGCGCCATCTTTTAACTTGTCAGTCACGAAAATGGTTAGTAGATATTATCCACAATCTCAAACCTCATTGTGATCTGTTAAGATCTGCGGGAATTATTGACACCTAACGATGCTAAGAAATTTTCTGATCTATTTCGTGCAGCTGCCAGCCGCTCACATTCTTTGATGACACGGTTGTGCAACCGATTGTACTAGTGGACTACCATATGAAAGCACATATCACTGATCTCTAAAACACTTTGCAGAATTATAAGATCACAAACAAAATATGCTCATGTGTTTAAATTACATAATACACAATATTCAAGCATTTAAAACCAATTTCTTTTACCACTCTTTATAGACAAAATACTGCGATCGCAATAATATCAATCATTTTAGCGCATTTTATTAGTGAAGATAAGTTTTTAAGTTATATTTTAAGTTAAAGAATTCTATTTTTTATTCATTTTCTTTACTTTGTTGCAAAAATTCTAAACCCCGAATCCGAATGGTTGTAGTATAACTTTCGAAAATCGAGCATTTTTCAACCCCACCCCCTATCTTCCCAAAATAAATCAGTTGCATTTGAGAGGAAACAGTTTCATAAAAATTACAGGCTTCTAAAGGATGAAAGTACAGTCCATGCCATCTTCAGTTAGTAAAAGTATTGCATCTCGTCAGAGACCTGGCAGAAATAAAACTTCCGGGCGAGAGTTCAAAATGAGAGGTTAGGCGGAAAGCTATCCAGAACTAGTTGAACTCCACTAAACAAATATCAACTTTGCAATGCCGACAATATTAATATCGAAGAAGTTTTTTCTTAGTAGTAGCGTGATACCTAGAATGATTTTCAAACGGCACAGAGTTTTCAAGGAAATGCCCTCAACTCTTGAAATCATAGATTTAAGCTTTAAAAATGGCTAATAACAGGGTTATATTAGTATGCAAACACGAATCAAAACCTTTCAATGCATTTTAACTTCAAGTAGCAAGTCAATTCGCCGCAATATTAGTGAGTCAAATAACAACTATTGTTGCGCAAAATCTAATAAATATTGCCAATATACTAATGTAAGTGGATAAAATCTTTTAAAAAATTTCACCAATGATTTCCGACATGGCACTACGGTAATTGATATTTGAAATAAAAGGGAAATTTGTGAGAGAGACGTTAAGGTAACAAGAAAGTTAGTTGCGTTCTCTTCAATAGTATAAGAGTGAAAAGAACGCAACCAAATATTTTTAACTTTTTGAGCATATTAAAATCTGTAACACATCTCTATCTCTCTGATTACGAATATCACACATATACTATTTATTTTGGCAATATAAAAAAACATAAGGAAATGAAAGCAATCACTATGACTATTAGATATACTAGGGGCATACAAATAGAAACAACCAAATTATTTAGCAGAAATAAACTTTTGAAAGATAAGAAAATTGTCAATCAGTTCCTATGGGAAATATACCTTATTTCCAATCTAACCGATTCCGTCTCATTGATAAATAGACCAAAAATTGTCTAAAAGCTGTTTAAATGCAAACAGATGCTAAAATATTGAACTTTAGAAAGACACTATAAGTAACCATAAATCCTCAAATGACAAATGCTGTGCACTCGAAACGACATTGTGTCACAATTGAGTCGTTTCGAGTGCACTCGAGTCGTTCATTATGAACGAAGAGTAATTTTCACACAAATGTTTCTGAGAGAATACGGAAGAGATATGATATAGGAAGTTTAGACGAACGAACAATTAGCAAAACGTACCTTCAAGTATCGAAGATGAAACAAGAGATAAATATTAACCAATAAATTGGTCGTTAGATGTTAAGTACTAATACTTTTAGTGGTAAACTTCAAAGCTTGAAACAAGCCTTGCAGCTTGATTCACCTTGTTATTTACAAAGTAGTCTTTGTTAGTGCTGAGTGTCAGCAAACCTGAACTCGTAAAGTCTTACCCTAACCGTCATATTGCGCACCTTTCAAGAATCGAAGATCTTAAGCCCAAAATTTGCCTCCAAAGGAATATTTGTTGCCATCATTCCAAACCGCTTGGTCTAAAAATGTATTGCGTGTTATATAAAAACTCGTTTACATTATAAATGATACTTTATTAACCATAATAATAAATATCTGAACAATCAATTTCGAGTAAAGGAATTTTCAAAAGAACACCATGTTCAAACTTCACATGAGCCTTCTCGATGAGATAACCGAGGCCACAGAAGAAACACTTTCCAGCCACCTTCAAACGTCCGTCAGAACGTCGCGCATCCAATCGCCTTTGTTTCGTTGAGCCTTTGCCTATAAACGGTGAAATTTCAGCACATATTTAAACATCATTTAAAATGATTTTTTTTTTTAAATCTTCAAACAAATAAGTTACTGGACTTCATTCGGTGATTTGGAATTCCCATACTCTAAAAGAACGGCGTAGCGTCGTACTTCAAAGCGTCCGTAATACAAAAACCCCATTGCAGGAATTCGTTTAATTGCAAATAAAACAAGGGCTAAACCACGAAATAAGGAGACCTGACATAAAACCAAGAAAAAAAGTAAAATGTCGTATGCTCGACAAATACAAAAGTCTGCTAGACAGGATGCCCAAATTTACGTTTTCGCTATCGCGTCCAACAGACACCTCCCTAAATGATCAACAGGTAACGAAACACCTTCAAATGATCAAACGCTCTTAAAAACCTTCTATAAACAAACAATTTTCCCAATGGATTTCTCTAAAAATAGTAAAGAATGAAAATAATAAACACAAGGAATAGATACCTTACCGTTAAGCGCATGTGTTCTCCGCGTCGCTAATGTAAGACAGCGTAATATTCGTGACATCTGTGCAAAATGTTCGCATCAAATATGCTCGCAAATCGGTGCCAACCGCATCTGTAAAATAAATATGCCCACATTAGGTGCGATATCTCGGATGCCCTTACCTGAACCAAGAGCTTAGGTCGGCAAATACAAACAAATAACAATGAAAACCAATATTACCATCGAAATTTACTATGTCAAGGTAAATCGTACATCCCCCAAACAGGTGCCTCTTCAACAAGAATCCATCCTTGCCGATCTAACGTTCTGCTTTGTTCTCTAGGTAGTAGTATAGCATCTAGCATGACGACCTCGAATTGATGGCGACCACAACTCACCCGTCCTCTCCCTGCCTCCCTCCCTCTTCCCACCTCCCCTTGCACCTCAGCCCTACCAACGTGTCCCTATGCTTTGAACATGAATTTATATAATAAAAAAATGTCCCACAACGTAAGCATATTAACCATACCATCGAAACCGCTCGTTTCCTGTTCGAATATGCAAATATTACCACAGAGATCTTTGATCTTCTCCTGCATCTGTACACCTGAACGTTTTTGAAGTTGAGCGAGAATGGATGTTTTACGCTTCGATAACGAAAATCAACATCCCACAGTGTATTCCTACTTCCGAAAAAGATACTTTTGAGCGAAGACTAGGCGAAGCTTTCATAGAATTTCCTAGATTGCCCACACCGGTAATACTGTCTTACAAACCATTTCCCTTATCAACAATGCCAAACGCAATCCCACCTCAAACTACGTAGATTGACGCTGTAAAGCTTGCGATATCTCCTAAACGAGACCGTACGGTGACACCGAATAAAAACTACCTGACTAAGCTCATTCATGATAAGCCTACGAACAACCATTTATTACCTGATGAGGTACCTGCCTCACAGAATGATCCTAAAACTTAATCCATACGATCATGCATACTAGCACTGAGCTATTTATTTGCCCGCTGCTAAAAAAGAGCTAAATATTAATGGAAAATTCATCACAGAAAAACCTATTCAATGATACAACGCGTATACTATAAGCTCCTGACTACGACGATCACTACGACAACATGCTGTAAAAGTTTTCTTTTCATTATCAAATTTTGCTTTTGCAGTGAGAATTAAATGTGGATCACCACCCACTGCGCACTGCCTTCGTTTTATCTTCGCAGTACAAAGCTCAATCCATAGGCGTCTCTACTTCCCATTTAATGATAATCAAAATGCAAAATAGTCTCAGTTGGAGTTAACAATTCAAGCCAGCAATGGAGCGGTCTTACACATTAGCAGAGGACATTCAGGGATTTACCAAACATCATTGACAGCATCCCCATGCAGAGGTGAATGGATAGAAAGTTTTTAGGTTAGAAAATAAAGACCTAAAGTGCATTTGTAGTCTATATTATTAAATATCATTTTCAATTCAAATGTTTATTCAAATGAAATAAAAAGATCCCAACTGAATTTCGGTGGTAAATTCAAGGCAGGAAATATTACCGCCAACCGGATGAAGAGAAAAGAAATAAAATTAAGAGTTCTCACATCTAAGCACCTCAAAAGGAACATCTACGGAGTAAAGAGATGGACACCGTAAGTAACATTTACCAGAAGGAAGTTCCTCTTTGGATATCCGTTTAATCCCTTTTCCTTTACCTCCTCGGCTCTTCCTTCCTTTGCCTGTGGCTCAATCGTCCTCTTAAGGATAAAACGTATTTAATCGCTTAACACTACTTTATATCCCATTTTTTCAGCCACTAAATATGAATGCGAGGACTGAGTGCGCAGCCTAAAAATATATAAAACCTCACTGATACACATTAATGGGTGCGACCGACTCTAGATTGACATTTGTCAAGGAAGCCTCTGCAATCACCTAAGCTCACTTCCCTTGAAATAGTTTCCTGCACACACCACCCTATACTATAGCCGAATTAGTATCTTATTCACTGCTGCGAATACTAATTCAAGCACCCTAACAAACACCACAATTCTCGACAGAATAAATGAAACACTATAAGAGAAAACTGCAGCCAAGATCTGCTGTATTCGAGGAATTTCCGAGTGGATTTCGACTATTCGCGAAGAATATGTGAATTTATTGAAGAAACACGAGATGTGCAATACAATGCAGAGTGTCCGGATGTCAATATAGCCAAATAAAATGCCAAAAAAAAAACCTAAACCATCCAAGTGTCCAAAGTGTTTCAACTTTAGCACTTAAATCTTGGAAAAGAATGAGAAAGTTCATAAGCATGATAGCATCGCAGACATCCTTCGACGAACTTATCACTTAAAAAACAAAAAAAACCTAAGAACTCGAATGCAAAACATACCTTTTCCTCTTTTTAACCATTTTTATGCTGCTTGTTCCACAGCGCAGCTTCCCTCTCGGCTCTATCGTGTGTAGAACGGCTGTCCCGATGCCGACATCCATTCCTCAAAACAATATGCTCATTAAAAAGCAGATTCTAAACCCACCATAACAAGCAAATCTACTTGCTGGACAGTGACAGCTTGAATTAGAAACCAAAAAACGAACGGCGCAGACCAACTTTGAATATTATGGCCCCATTCAATTGTTCACCCCTTATTCAATGCCTGCCTTTCACATAATTGAAATTCAACGGGAAATCTCAAACTGAGAGTAAGAAGAAAAAGAAAATTAACCTAAAAACTAAAACATCAAGAATTGAGGGTGGTCCTAAAAACATTTAACTTAACTACACTCAGAATTTATTAAGCAGGTTCGCTGAATCGGAGAACACTACACCTTTGTTTCCGATCCTTTTCGCCTTCGCCATTATATACCACTTATTGCGCCTTGGGTAAATCGATAAGCTAGATTAATAGTACTAACCTCTTCCACGAGGAGTTTATCCCTCTATGTAGTTGTAAATGTACAGCCAAGGCTAAAATATGGTATAAAGTCGGGCACTTTTAACGATCGTCACCGACAAAAACTCCACATTAAGACAGAGAAAAATCAAAGACACTCTGTCAACTGCATTTTTCATCAGCTTTGTCTCTATAATACAGGATATTTTCATAGGCCGAGAGCTTCAAGTGGGACATTTAGAGAGACCTAACGGCATTATGTGCAGACAATGAAATACCATCCGCTTCATTATGACCTGCTCATGATTCAACTGAGCGTTGAATCAATAAGTTTCCACTTTGTACCCAAATTCGATTAGAAGTTTTCCAAGTCTTTTCAGGTCAAAATAAGGTTGAACGCCCGCAAACTTTTGCCAATAAACAAAATTATTATTTCACTTAACGAACTGAGGGGGTAATATTTCCAATTCAGAAACTAAAATATATTTAGATCAAAATTAGCAAATATTTGGAGTGAAAGAGTTCACTTCAGATCCCTCAGCGATATCAATCAATGTTCTATCACCCCACATCTATTTCATGAGACGTTTATTATAACTATTCTCATATTGTATTATATTCTTTTGTCAATTTTACAATTAAATTGCAAATTTCTTCACAAAATATAGCATAACGCATATCTGATGACAGCTTAGAGTACTGCTGTGAGCAATTCTTTTAATTCGAGTTAATTTTTCACTTGGCAGTAATAAACATAACTCCGACTTGCCAATCAGACCCTTTGTTACTACCTCTTGCACTTATTTCATTGGAACGCAACAACGGATCAACATCTTAGACCGCTGCTCCAACTCTATTACAATCGACAGCCACAACTACTAATAGCAATATTATCCGTCAAGCACACACAAACGCGACCCCTCGAAGGACGATAGAAATAGGGAGGAAATAATGGATGGGTGAAATTATCCGTCTAAAAGTAGTTGGAACGATGCCAAAGCCAAGGTCGTGTCAGGACGTTTATCCGTCTCTTGCAACTTCGTATTCCTCATCAATCACCATAAATGAGACGGAAAACACAAACACAAGAACAACCTCCTCTATCCCCATGACTTTTTCAGTGTGATTTTAGGTAAAGTCGTATGACAATAGAAAATTCTGCTCCTCCTACAATCTGCAACTAGAAAGGGCATCGTTGCATATCAGCGCATAAATTATTATGCACCACTGCCCATTTCACCCTATTTATCTGTCCTCTATATTAACCTATGCAGTACGCCTTGAGTCGTAATTGATTAAAAGCGCACATTGACGCAACTCACTATAAAAATAAACCACCAAATAACCATAACAGATTGTTGAATTCATTTTAAACCCATCCTCAGGACAGCAAAAGTAGAAAAGAAGCCCAACAAGTAATACGGTAGGAAGCAACCTTTAGGAGGGATAAGAGGTGCAAGTCGCGAGTCACCGCATTTCCCAACAATTCACGACTTCCGCTTCCATAAGCACTGCGCGAACTCACTCCCTTCAGAGCTTCGAAGACTTTAGCCGTTGTGTAGATGTCGTCATTTTCCCATCCGATCCTCAAATAAGCAAACAGTTCTAATATGAAAACAGCAGCGAAATAAAACTTGAATCCGAAAAAAAAAATCGGAATAAAAAATTTGAATACGATGCAATCCGAAACTGAACATGAGTTCTTCAATGATCGAAATGACATTGTGTCCAGCTCAGCTATTTTCCTCATCACATAGGATTAATCACAATATCACTACAGTGATTGGGGAATCATTCAGAACTCCTCTTCGCAAAATGAGTGAACAAATACACATGTATTACAATGAGCTGGAGCCCTCACGAGTCAACTCGAGGTCTCTATCGATCCCAAAAGCCAAAAAGAATAAATAAAGAGGGTCTAAGCTACATATTTCATTACTTCAACTCAGACACACACCCGGACGTTGGTGTGTGAATATTCGAACAAACGAAAAAAAAAAACAATAAATACAAACAATTCTGGAAAAAGATGAATTGAGACAATCGAATGAGGGATATAAAAGGTTCATAGACGACATATAAATCAGTTAAGCGTAAAAGAACTAGAAGAGGAAGCAAAAAAAATTCCTAACGAATATATACCGCTACGTAAGGATCAGCTAGACGTTAACACTAAATCGAATATCCTAACAACAAACAGATTCAAACAGAACAACAAACAACAACTAGATTCACTATCCGCAACAAGTTCATTTCAATATACAATAAACAGAAAACGTCGAGGAAATTATGAGTGAAAAATTGAAATAACTTTCCTTCCTCCTTCCCCACCCTGAAAACAATATTTCAACGAGCATCGTCGTCCACCCACATTATTACCATAACAAGTGCCTAAACACCTGTCTACCAATAACCCCCTCCTGCCTGCATTTATCACCGCACATTTCCCATCATCCATACCATCCACGTACCTCCATCGCTTATTTTTGTGTCTTCCCATGGAAGATTTATTCCCTATATAAATTCCTTTCTTTCTAGGCAAATAAAGAAAATTTCTGAATGTAAAACACCTCTTCAAATGAACAAGAAAACCAACATATCTGGTTTCCCGCAGCGATGTGATGAATTTCTTCTTATAAACAATGTGATCCGCTACGACCGCCTTGCGTATGTTTCACTTCATCGTTGCCATAACCCAGTAGAACCAACGAAACGCCGACCCATTCATCGACCGATGCAGAATTCGACTCGACTTGTGCACGTTTCCTACCGACGTTGTCAGATTGCTATAGAATTTTTCAAAACCATCTGAAAAGTAGGCTCACATCACTGACGGACGCATAATCAAATATACAAACACTTGAAAATATTTTACCTCACCTAAGTGCGCAAAGCCCGAGTTCAAGCTCAAGCTCAACTATCTCATCTTTACACTTCTATGGTACATAGGACGTATGTATATGATAGGGTACAACCACCTGCTATGAACAAACACCTCTTAAAGCAAATATATAGAGGTAAACACTACCTTAAGAAAGACTCTGCTTCGATCCACGTACAGTTGTTGTCTTGGATATCACATTTCCACACAACACCCTCTAATCTATACCAACACAAGCTGAAACCAAGCACACCCCCTCCCCCACATACCGCACATCATAGACGCCACACATACTGCAATCCCCTCCCCCACTCCCACGCCATAATTTTCGATATTTTTACTGAAAGAAAATGATTCGTTAAAATAAACCAAATTTGCAATTATAAAAGGAATTTAACTAAATGATTTCTCGACAAGAAATTCCAATACAAAAATTTCTGAAAAAATTGCCCTCTTCGATAATTTTTACTTCCAATAAGAAAGGGTCTCACTTCTACGATACTGCCATTACAATTAGACTAAAGTAATTGCACCTTTACTATTGAACATTGAAACAAAAAAGGAAAAATTTATAAAAATACTGCCATTAACCGCGGCGGTAACCTCCTCCCTTCCCTCCCAACACCCCCTCCTTTTTATCAAAATTTTCATTAGATTCTCTGCATCGTAGAAACTTATTCATCATTAAGCATTCATTGCGAAACGCATAACCATTAAGAATCCATCTTCCCCTCTTCCTTTCCCTCCCCACCCACTTCCAAAAACTTGAATTATTTGAAAAAGCGAAAGCAAAGGGAGAAGAAGGGGGAACCATTTAATCCAAAATAAGAAGAGGATAACCTGCTCGCTGAGGGCGATAAAATCGGCGATAAACTTGGCAATAATCATTCGATTTGAACACAACGTTCCGTTAACCTCGCAAGTGCTTGTGCCACTGTCAAAACTGCAAATAAATAAACAACATATTTGATAATTATGCAAAACAGGACATTATAAAAATAATAAAGTACTATATGATTCAACAAAACAACCCACTAGAAACATCGGGACAGAGTCCCATTACAACGAACTCCCACAGTATCATTCATGCAAACTATACGATCCTGATTACAAGTCTCTACTTCACTAATAAATTTCATTTAAAAGAATCATAGTTCATGAATTAAGCATAACCATTCATTTAACAAGATTAGGAAAATTATATCTCAACTTCAGTTTATCATCAAGTTGGAGCCATCTATCCAGTGTTGACATTAAATATGCCAAAGCAACCTACTTCACAAAGACATTGCATAATTCGATGCATTCAAGCGCCCTATCGAAAAACTCACTTCCCTTTTCGAAGCAATTAAAGTTAACACAGTTTCATCGTCCAAGACTTTATCACAACATAAATTCCCTCAAATTTATGCAGAACATTTCGAGGTAAAAAATGCGAAGAAATCTCCGCGAAGAAAATTTGTGCAAGAGAATTATGAAAGTTATGCAACAGAAAGAACCTCTATAATATGAGTTCCTATTATGCACAAAAACCTAAAGAGAAGGTTGTCTAAAAATACTTCAAATTACCAACCTGCTTGTTTCTGAAATCGTCGTCATACCGATCGGTTGCCAATAGTCAATGGCAACCCCAAAACCTGAAATTAGAGAATGCGTTGCTGAATCAGATAGTACCGTCGTAAAGATAAATTTCCAGCTTGAAATGTGAATGTGCGAAAAACTCGATGAAAATAGACTGGCTGGAGGGGGAGCAGAAAGACTGAGTGAAAAGAGTTACGAAGAAGGATGAGCCGAAATTTCTGACCAGTCAAATGCGGCTAAAGATGCACTTAAACCTCTCATAGAAGAAGAGATGAAGGAAAGGAAACGGTTCAGGCACGTTACTAAAGATCAGCAACCTGAATCTAGCAGGGCTTAAAAAGGTTCGCTGCGATATCCGTATAATCCATGAACAAATCTCTAACCTAGGTAACGTTCTGCAACAATTTTGCCCAGCTTATATGATCAAATATGGCTAAAATGTGATCAACATGGGCCATAATGGACCTCGCGATCAATAAAAGAACGCTATGCAGCTCGAGTGCAAGAATTTGAACACAGATCAGCTCGTTTAAAATCTGACCAATTACTTGTTGCAGCATTCTCCAAACTTTTTGTGTCAAAAATAACGAATTAATTTTCTTTCTATGAATAATTTTCAGTGCAAAATTATCTCTAAGGAACCAAAAGTGAAATGATTTTTCAGTTGCTAAAGAAATATACAAGAAAAAATGATCCCAACGAGATATTTGCTATTTTGCGTGAATGAATCGAGGCGGAAATGTCCAAATTTGAGGTGATCAAGACCAGTTTGTGATGGATCAACAAAAATCACGCACACTGCATTCCCCTTCTTTTCGCAGATTGAAGAAAAAACACTAAAAAACACATCAAAAAAACTAAAAGATATAAAAAATATCCTCACCAAAGAATGGTGATATTATGGTCGGCATATAAAATTGTGAAGTCCTCGTAATCGACGCGATCTTCTCAACCGAACCGAAAGTGAAGTCATCGACTCGGCACTATTTCTTGCCAATTGCCTCATCGGCAAGGAAAGCTGCAAATCACGATATATAATCTGAATACTTAACATATCCAAAACACTGATAAATATCTTATCATCTTCTTAAATAACAAAAATTCCTTAATATTTAAAACTGCCTTATTATGATCTCATCTATAACAAACGATCCTATAACAACCATATCAATTCAACTCAAAGAGTACTACCAACTCTGATTCAGCAGGAATAATAACTTCCCGCTGTAATATTTTAAAGTAACAAGGTTGTAAGGAAATTACGAAAATTGTGTTTAATGCGTCATTACTTTATGGATAAAAATAAACTCATCCATTAAAAAAGTGTCGATAAGAACGACTAAACTTTAAGAATCATTTAAGTTGAAAAAATAAAGACAATCGTCCTATCATAACATATTAATGCGTTTATCAAAGGACTGCATGTTCTAATTTTTGCTTCCCAACAAAAGAAATTCAACTAGAATTGAGATTCTGCTCTCATAAAGAAAGCGAAATTATCAAATGACTTCGCCTAATAAACCGAATGTTGCAAGTAAGAGAAAGGATGACGACTGATAAACCGCTGACCTGTAATACGATGAATGGTCGATAGCGCCGAGGAATAATATGGCGAAAAGATTACAGAGGAGATTTGCGCAGACAAAAAGCTGAAAAATATTCGAGACAATCTAGCACTGATCTGATATTTTTTCTGTGCTACCCTGTGCCGTCTTATTCCACATTATACCTCTATATGATATAGCTTACTTATAATACCAACAATTTCAGTGCTCAACAAAAATATTATTACTACTATAAAAGAAAGATCAACCAAACGATTTAGTAGCGTTCTCAAAGAAAGGGACGACAGAGAACCAATGGCGTTCAAGAAACATCTCTATACCGACTTCTGGTGTGCGCCTTCCGGGCATGTCCGCAATGACCAACAAAATCCACCTTGATAAAAGAGGTGCAAAGAATCAATTTCTGAAGTCGTCTTTATAAAAAGAATATCATTCCAAATAAACTATTTATATCTTTTATATACCAAATAAACAGCAATCTCATGTACTCCCTTCCGTTATGAATCTGTCATATTTTTTCAAAAGGATAGCAGCTCGTCTACTCGACGACCCACAACACATCGCCTCCCTCTTCTCCAACTATCCAGGCTCCTTTCTTTTGGCATAATATTCAAACTTTACAAGGACAGTGTTCACCGAATAAACCTCAGAGTTCAATTACGACTTCATTTTATCGATAAGTTTGAGTATTTCATCAAGCAAATGCAAACCTTGATCAGTGCAGTGTGAGCATCGCTGACTATTGTGTCCTTTTATCCATCGTAACGGCAATACCACCTTTCGCATCGCTGATGGATGGCGCACTCGGCATTCTCTGGATTATCCCGTCGACAAGACTTCAGCCCTCTTCAAGCCGATCCATTAACTCCCGGAATCGACCACAGGCCAAGATTCTTGTTTCTGTTCCTATTACCTCTGCAAACAATACATTCATTATTAAAATTCCAATTCAATACTCGAATGTTACAGATCTCAGAGAACTATCCAGCAAAGATCATTGAGCTTATCTGACGGTTATAAGAGAAGTATTTAGCGAATAATGGACGACAGTTGCTTGTAAGCGAAAAGCAGTAAAGCCTTGGCTGAGGTATGTCCAGGCCATATATAAAGACTTAGCACAAAACGCCACACCCAATTATTCACATAATCCACCTCCCACTCTCCTGGTTTTCTATCAAACACCAGCAATTTCATTACATTTAATGAAATGAAATCGAAGCTAAAACATTCAAGAAAACTGCACCCATCGATGCACAGTGCACAACACAAAATAGCCGAATGGAACGAATAATACCGCATAGGCACATCATATACCCACATTTGCGTTAGCGACCGCGATGCATGAAAGTAGTGCGCGACGCGAAATAGCTATACACCCAAGCAGATATGTATAGTGCGTCTTCATTGCAAGCGCAACCGCGTTTAACCCGGGGATCAGTAAAATCAACTACAGTCCAAAAACCCCCTTCATGCATCGTTTAACTCATCTCCGTACCGTAATACAACAAGTTCGGTCCCGGTCAGCACCAAGTTCAGATTTAACAAATCAGAACCCCTCCAGCACCCCTCTCTGTGACATAACAGTTTTTCAATAAGTTCTTCGAAAATATTGCAATTACTTACCCCCTTTTGTTTATTTTGATCTAGTATTTCCTTCTTTTTCACATCTATATACGATAAAACGACTTAACAGTAAATTAGAATTTTCAAACACTGAGATTCGTTCTCAAAAACGATGAGATCACTGCTAGCAGAAGCAGCAAATGTATTAGCATTTCATTAGTACATATGTCCTCATGTGAACACCATATGCTTGTTTACTTACTTTTTCCTTATTTACTATTTACTACTTACTTACTAAGACTCTAATAAAAACTCAACGCTTTCAAATACCTCAACTCACATCAACAGCAATAATAAAACAAGAAAGAACGTTACAACCCAATCAAATTTATATAAAATTAAGAAAAGCACTGAGCTCAGTAAGTCATAACCGTCCACCTCTAATTCAGAAAAAAACATACTCGGATAGCTAAATTTCCAATAACTTTTATGCATCTTATCATGAAACACCCAGCGATCTTTTCTTAAATGAACTCATTTCGAAAGTTTCATAACAAAACGATTCGTAATGAAAATCACTATGAATTTAAGTTTTGGTTAAAAAAACTCTCCAATAGCAAATCTAAATGGTATTAAAACGACCGCTCTGACCCTAATATACCCAAATGTTAAATTTCTACGTAATTCTAAAACTATCTAAATAGTTACACCTTATTAAAAGTTTTAAAAAGTTAAAAAAGCTTAAAAAAATAAACCTGATGGAACGTGTAAAATTTTTTGCTTGAATTACCTGAAAGAGAGGTCAAAAGTGGAACGCACCTGTCCGGCGTTTATCGGCAATTGAAGAACTTGAGCGATTTCATTCGGCTTACGTTCACCTGCAAAAAAAGATGGAAATCTTGGAACCGAAAAAGTGCTAAAAGAACTTCATTAAAATTTACAAAGATGCGTCAACTTCAACATACACCACACGTTGTACACACACCTAATCCCCCCTCCTCCCCACACACATCACATACCATACGTACTGCACACACACCCTAATAAGAACATAAAACATGCCACACCCCACTAGGTATACAAACATAACGTAATCCGGCCACACACCACACATAACACTCAAAGACCTCAACACACACCCCACACCCCACACGGTATACAAACAGCACAAGGATAGTTGTGCACGTACGAACGTTTAATAATTAAAATGGGAGGAGATGAGAGGAAGCTTTCGATCCAATCGATCTAAGAGAAAATTATCTCGCATTCTGAGAATAAAGAAGGCGCCGTTCATCAGCACTATTAAGAAAGCACTGCCTTTGATCTTTACAATAAATGATCGTTTTCTTCAATTAAGTTAAGATCGTAATTATCGCCTTCGCAATAAAATCATACTGCACGCTAAATCACATCACTTTTATTGACAGAAAACGGAACGAATTCCCCGAAACCGCCCTATTGCACAAAACGGATCTCATCAAAAGGGAATGAAAATAGATGTGATTTCACTGCTAATCTAATCATTCGATTAGGCTTGCACTTACTAATTGAAAGCCAATCGAAATTTATGAGTAAAAAAATCATCAAAAATGTATAGACGGTATTCTTCTAATACGCCCATACGTCTTTTAATACGCCTCCAATACCCTTAATCTGTTGCTCTTCAGAAGCGCTTATCGATGAGTGGGCTTCCTTATTATGAGAAATGAAGAAGAGTGCTGGCCAAAGTAATTGAAGAACTGGTCACAATATAGATCCCCTTCCGTTCCACCCTTCTTCAAAAATTCCTCCACTCTCGATTTTGCTCTAACCATTTTCTCTTTGAGGCGTATCTGTAGTAAATACCGAGATGAACCTTATAATATATACTCCTAACAAGCCCCATTCCTCTATTTGCTTGCCACGAACGAACAATTAACAAAACGTTACCTTCAAGTATCGAAAATGAAACAAGCGAAAAATATTAAGCAACGAATCGGTCGTTAGATGTGAAGTACTAATACTTTTAGTGGTGAACTTCAAAACTTAAAGCAAACCTTGCAGTTTGACTCAGCCTGTTATTTACAAAGTAGTCTTTGTTAGTGGTGAGTGTCAGCAAACCTGAACTCGTAAAGTCTTACCCAACCGTCATGTTGCGCACCTCTCAAGAATCGAAAATCCTAAGCCCAAAATTTGCCTCCAAAGGAACATTTGCTGCCACCATTCCAAACCGCTTGGTCTAAAAATGTATTGCTTGTTATATGAAAGCTCGTTTACATTATAAATGATACTTTATTAATCACAATTATAAATATCTGAACAATCAACTTCAAGCAAAAGAATTTTTGAAAGAACACCATGTTCAAATTTCACATAGCCTTCTCGTTGAGATAACCGAGACCATAAAAAAAACACTGTCCAACCACCTCTAAACGTTCACCAGAACATTGCGCGCATTCAATCGTCTTTGTTTCGTTAAGCCTTTTGCCTATAAACGGTGAAATTTCAGCATATATTTAAACATTTATACTGTTTTGATTACTTGAATAATACGTTCACTTAAAATGTTTTTATTTAATTGGACTTCATTCGGTGATTTGGAATTCCCCATATTTAAAAAAACCCCTTTAGAACAGGTAAAAAACATCATCCTCTAATCATAAATCAAGCTATTAAAGAGACGATAAAGAACTAAGAAAGTGCACCACGAGGAGCATATTGTGAAGACAAACCGAACAGCACAAAAATTTCACGACTTTGGACAATTTATTTCTGCTATATTATGAATAAACCTCACCAGGATGACTTCATATGTCGGCCTATCTGACATACGAAAAATAACAGTGCGATATTCGCAAAATTCTTAGTACCCTTCCTCCCTCACTTTCTCTCCACAAAAGAAATTAAGCTAAACATATTTCCTAAACAATATTTCCTTTTCCCCAATCCAACCTACTTATCCCCCCCTCCCCCTTCAGATGATATTCCTAAACATATTTCGCTTTCCCCAATCCAACTTATTTATCCCCCCCCTCCCACTACAGATGATATCCTCCCCTTCTTCCTCCGCTTTATTCTACCTCTATGAATGAGGTGTAAAAGAACGCCGTAGCCTCATACTCGAAAGCGTCATCAATACAAAACCCTCATCGCAGGAATTCGTTTAATTGCAAATAAAACAGGGACTAAACCATGAAATAAGGAAACTTGAGATGAAACCAAGATATAAAGCAAAATGTCGTGTACTCGACAAATGCAAAAGTCTGCTAGACAGGATGTCCGAATTTACGTTTTTGCTATCGCGTCCAACAGACACCTCCCTAAATGATCAACAGGTAACGAAACACCTTCAAATGATCAAACGCTCTTAAAAACCTTCTATAAACAAACAATTTTCCCAATGGATTTCTCTAAAAATAGTAAAGAATGAAAATAATAAACACAAGGAATAGATACCTTACCGTTAAGCGCATGTGTTCTCCGCGTCGCTAATGTAAGACAGCGTAATATTCGTGACATCTGTGCAAAATGTTCGCATCAAATATGCTCGCAAATCGGTGCCAACCGCATCTGTAAAATAAATATGCCCACATTAGGTGCGATATCTCGGATGCCCTTACCTGAACCAAGAGCTTAGGTCGGCAAATACAAACAAATAACAATGAAAACCAATATTACCATCGAAATTTACTATGTCAAGGTAAATCGTACATCCCCCAAACAGGTGCCTCTTCAACAAGAATCCATCCTTGCCGATCTAACGTTCTGCTTTGTTCTCTAGGTAGTAGTATAGCATCTAGCATGACGACCTCGAATTGATGGCGACCACAACTCACCCGTCCTCTCCCTGCCTCCCTCCCTCTTCCCACCTCCCCTTGCACCTCAGCCCTACCAACGTGTCCCTATGCTTTGAACATGAATTTATATAATAAAAAAATGTCCCACAACGTAAGCATATTAACCATACCATCGAAACCGCTCGTTTCCTGTTCGAATATGCAAATATTACCACAGAGATCTTTGATCTTCTCCTGCATCTGTACACCTGAACGTTTTTGAAGTTGAGCGAGAATCGATTGTACGGTATGCACGAGTGTTTCGATGTGTCCGTAATATTGCTTCAGCATTTGTACGAATTTGCTCGACAATGTCTTCGAGTAGTTCCTGTGGTAGACCCGCTATTCGTTCTAATTCATTCATACGCTCCTCCGAGGAGAAACGAATTGACGCTAAAAATAGGAAATCTAAAATCATACTGAGAAAAAAGATTAAAAAGCAGGTCTGGAAAAATATAAAATCAAGAAAAGGTTGTAAGGCTCAGAAATCAATGTTTTACGCTTCGATAACGAAAATCAACATCCCACAGTGTATTCCTACTTCCGAAAAAGATACTTTTGAGCGAAGACTAGGCGAAGCTTTCATAGAATTTCCTAGATTGCCCACACTGGTAATATTGTCTTACAAACCATTTCCCTTATCAACAATGCCAAATGCAGTCCCACCTCAAACTACGTAGATTGATGCTGTAAAGCTTGCGATATCTCCTAAACGAGACCGTACGGTGACACCGAATAAAAACTACTTAACTAAGTTCATTCCTAATAAGCCTACGAACAATCATTTATTACCTGATGAGATACCTGCCTTAAAGAATGATTCTAAAACTTAATCCATACGATCAAGCATACTAGCACGGAGCTATTTATTTGGCCGCTGCTAAAAAAGAGTTAACTATTCATGGAAAATTCATCACAGAAAAACCTATTCAACGATACAAGGCGTATACTATAAGCTCCTGCCTACAACGATCACTACGACAGCATGCTGTAAAAGTTCTCTTTTCACTATCAAATTTTATTTTTGCAGTGAGAATTAAATGTGGATCACCACCCACTGCGCACTGCTTTCGTTTTATCTTCGCAGTACAAAGCTCAATCCATAGGCGTCTCTACTTCCCATTTAATAAAAGTCAAAATGCAGAGGTCCTACACATTAGCAAAGGATATTCAGGCATTTACCAAACTTCACTGACAGCACCCTATGCAGAGGTGAATGGATAGAAGTTTTTAGGTAAGAAAATAAAGACCTAAAGTGCATTTGTAGTCTATATTATTAAATGTTCTTTTCAATTCTAATTTTTATTCAAATGAAAGAAAAATACCCCAACTAAATTTCGGTGGCGAATTCAAGGCAGGAAATATTACCACCAGCCGGGTGAAGAGATGAGTGAAAGTAAAAGTGATCGCGGCTGAACAGAAGAAATAAAATTAAGAGTTCTCACATCTAAGCACCTCAAAAGGAACATCTACGGAGTAAAGAGATGGACACCGTAAGTAATACTCACCAGAAGGAAGTCCCTCTTTGAATATCCGTTTGACCACTCTTCCTTTATCTCCTCGGCTTTTCCTTCATTTGCCTGCAGCTCAATTGTCTTCTTGCGGCTGAAAAGTATTTATATTTAATACTATTTTATATTCTATTTCTTCAGCCACCAAATATGAATGCGAGGACTGAATGCGCAGCCTACAAATATATGAAACCTCACTGATCACCTCAGCTAGACTGACATCTGTGAAGGTAGCCTTTGTAATCACCTAAGCTCACTTCCCTTGAAATAATTTTCTGCACATACCACCCTATACTATACGGGTTTCGGAGACGTCAATAAACATATACGAATTATCGTTTACACATAACACTACACAAATAAACATATAGAGCGACTGGCACAAATATCCACATGCATGAAGTAGTATGGTTTTGGAGATATCCGTGCCCGTGGACCACAATCCCTATCTTCAGACCCCGAACTCATCCTCAGCTTATGGCTCTTCTATACACAGGTCGTGCCAATACGATACTAAATCTACGTGTCCTTCGTGAAACAGCCTTAAAGCAATGAAAGCAAGGAAAAAGCACAGCAGTCAATACCAGGTAAATCATGCTTCCCAGGATGTTTTGAAGAATTGAAAGTTACTCGAAAATTTTAGATGTTAAGTGAAAAGTTTCGTCAACGATTTTCTAAAAGGAAACCTTCCTCTGACAGACGTAATTTCAGAACAATAGAGTATAGTTCGCAGGAAAAAGAAAACAATGCAAAGCAACAAACTTACAAAAACATCGATCGGGTCTTCATGTTGTAAGATATCCGCTTTCTGTCCTACGAAGACGATCCATTTCACAGCGACAATCGACATTTATCCCGAGCATCTCCTTAAATTTAATTATATAGAATATTCCATCTAGTTAACATCGAGAGATAAACAAAACAAAAAGGGATATAGGAGGTGATCGAATGCTTTATATCATACCTATCAAATTGGCATCAACCAGCACCGATTCAAAGTAACTCATAGACAGATGGACACACTCATAGCTATACATACATTCGTACACACAAATACACACCTATTTACGAAGTGATCTAGAGCGCATTAAACGGTTGCATCGTTGAAAACGTGGCATTATGGTATTTCTAGTTTCGATAAAGATACATCATCTGCACTATGAATATAATTCAAGGTTCATAAACCTGAGCACGGAAACTTATACGATTACAATAATAATTCTACAACCATGCTCCGCGACCCCTCGAAGGATGACAGAAATAGGGACGAAATAAGAATGGGTGAAAATATCCATCAAAACTAATTGGGGCGATGCCAAAGTCTTGGTCGTGTCAGGACGTTTATCTGTCTCTTACAGCCTCGCAATACTCATCAATCACCGCAAACGAGAGAAGAAACACAAGAATAACTGGATTGCTTCATGGCTGAATTTTGAGCAAATCAGCCTGTCTGATGCACTATGCAGGTTGAATGAGGCCATTTCGAACCCGTCCTAGACTGAAGATGCCTTATAAAAGATAAATGTTTTGTAGGAGTAACCTCGAGTCACCCTACCCCACATTTCAAAGGATCTCCAGCGGTGGAAATTACACGCCTTTGCAGATACACCTGCATCCAAAATTTATTCCTCCTACAGGTAAACGCAAAATACTGAGAACTTATGGTGCTTCCACGACTAACTACGACTAAATGAGATTCGGTGCAATCCCAGTTAACCGTAACGCAAAATACAAACCATTCGGCGTAGCTATGACTGATTTTTTAAATTTCAGACCAAACTGCCCGACGTTAGGGATTTATATACCCGAATTGTTCCACTAAGCAGGGTGAATAGGTTCAGAATACAAGTGCAACATTCTATATAAACGATGGAGTCACTTGTGATTCATCACTAAAACAAACAATTAATCAAGCGAATACAAATGATTAAGCTGCAAATTAATAGAGGCGAAGGTGTTAATCACCGCTGCACAACACCTCTTATAACGGCCTATATATGGATATTACTGCCATTTAGGGGTGTACTTGCAGTGAGGTTGCTAAACAGAATGTAAGTAAAACGTGAGAAAAAAAGTAGAATGATGCATGAATCAATACTGCAGCCACGAATATATGCAGAAAATTTCAGGCCTTGGACTAAAATCGTCTCGCTGCTATCAGCGATAGGGACTGCGAAGTGATAGGGTGAAAAACGTTGTCGATCTCTACTTAGTGACATAAGGGCAATCCTACATCAGCAAGAACACAGGATTTCAGTCGCTCTCTAGATCTCTCAGTGAAAAAGGCGAAAGTTCCCCAAAATTTTGCCACATTCGAAAGTTCGAACAATGGCTGCTGAGACCACAGAAAAAGCGCCTGCCAAACATAGCTACCGAAGATAGTGAACAAAAAATAAGATTAGCTCACTGAAACATCACTTATAAACTATAAACCAATGTAAAAGTAAAAGTAATAACAGTATAAGAATGCGGACAGCAATAAATAAGAGAAGCGAATGCAGCCAAAAAGACAAATAAAAAGAACATCTAACGACGATACGTGTTTGTGAGATCTTCCAGACAACATGAATAAAAAACACTGACAAAGATGCCCTCGATATCGAATTCATAGAAAAGTAATGCCACGCAAACCATGGAATAAATTACGTGGATGCAAAAAAAAAAAAAAAAAAGAATTGCGAAGCAAAACAGCCGCCTCAAAGAAGTGATCAACTCAATCACAACATCCTTCCATCCACAACGCCTTATTCACAAGTCGGCTGCATGAATACCAAAAGATGTGTTGCTCAGGTTGAAGTAGGAGGGATTGTTGAAAACGACGACTTGGGAAGGAAAGTGACGGTGCGGTAACGGAAATCGTGTACAACTCAGACAGATACCCGAACGTTGGTGTGTGGATATTCGAACAAACGAAAAAAAAAAAACAATAAATGCAAACAATTCTGGAAAAAGATGAATTGAGACAATTGAATGAGGGATATAAAAAGTTCATAGACGACATATAAATCAGTTGAGCGTAAAAGAACTAGAAGAGGAAGCAAAAAAATTCCTAACGAATATATACCGCTGCGTAAGGATCAGCTAGACGTTAACATTAAATCGAATATCCTAACAATAAATAGCACTCACTTATCACAGACACAATGAATTCTTTTGCTGAATTTAAGTAAGCTAACGATTTTTATTTACTTACTTTTTCCTTATTTACTATTTACTATTTGCTTACTAAAATTCTAATAAAAAATCAACGCTTTCAAATACCTCAATTCACATCAAAAGCATTAATAAAACAAGAAAGAAACATTACAACCCAATCAGATTCTATATAAAACTAAGAGAAGCACTGAGCTCAGTAAGTCATAACCGATCCACATCTAATTCAGAAAAAAACATACTCGGGTAGACAAATTTCCAATAATTTTTGGGCAGTCTTATCGTGAAACACCCACCGGTCTTCTCTTAAATGAACTCACCGCGAAAAGTTTTATAACAAACCGATTCGTACTTAAAATCACTATGAATTTGAGTTTTTGGCTCAAAAAACTCTCCACTAGCATATCTAAATGGTATTAAAAAGACCGCTGTAACCCTAATATAACTAAACGTTAAACTACTAGGTGATTCTAAAAGTATCTGAGTAGTTAGACCTTAAGCAAAGTTTTAAAAACGCTGAAGAAATTAAACCTGATGAATCGTGTAAAATTTTTTACTAGAATTACCTGAAACAGAAGCTCCTAAACACATCTAACGTAATAAATACTATCGAATAAATAAATCAACGCCACTCATATCCAGTCTGTCCGGTTCAACTACTGCTCATCACAACCTTTGTCCATTGTAACGCTGACACTATTCAGAATCAACCGCTCAATCCACACTAAGATGCGATGTGAAAAAATCCATTAATTGGGAACCGAGACACAATCTAGAACAGCAGAGCCACTGCACAGCCTTTTGCGACCTAATGGTAAAATCTACCTGAGGATCGCAACAATATGAAACAGGTGTGTTCTTTGATATAAAATTCCCCGCAGGAAATCTGATTTACCTACCCACCATTCTCCTCGCTTCTTGGAACAAATTGAAGCAGAACTCTTAGATGAAGTGACGAAAGTTAGTCAGACTGAGAGAGATAACTAAGGGACCAAAAAGACACTTGAATTTGTTTGCAGCTTTCATCAAGTTCAATTGAATCTCGCTTTACTTGGAGTATTTTCGCAGAAATCGTCCCGCCTGTGTTCGTACTTCATTAAACACGCCTCAGCAAAGAATGGAAAGTAAACAAACGGATCGGAGGCGTCACCTTATCGGTTCTTTGACATCGGTGGATCGTTCTTCCTCTCTCCATGCCGCCGCTATCACCTCTTTCCTCGCTTGCAGCTCTTCTTTTTTACGCTCCCTGGTCGCTTCCATATTTCGTTGCTCGATTCCCATCTGCAATTATTGACTTCGTCAGGTGGCTTCTCTTACATTAGATCTACATTATGCTGCAATAGAACGCACATAATTCTATTTTATTAAATCTCAAAGAATACGCACTTAGAAATCATTCAGAGGAATATCAACAGATATGCCATCCTTCCAATATAATATTAGTCATACAGAAAAAAACATGAGAAAACCTTGAAATATAATCAACCTGCAAGGTGATCTATATCGTTATTCATATGTACTTCACAGGAATGAAAGCTTTTGAATAGCCATATACTAACAGGGACATACCGCACACAATACACCACACGTTGTACACATCTAATCCCCCCTCCTCCCCACACACATCACATACCATACGTACTGCACACACACCCTAATAAGAATATAACGCACACGGTATACAAACATAACGTAATCCGGCCACACACCACACATAACACTCAAAGACCTCAACACACACCCCACACCCCACACGGTATACAAACACCACACCCCCACCACACACGTGCTCCAAACAAAGAGTATTGCCAGCGCAGACACACCCTACGCCTTATACACATCCCACCCTACCCCATGTCATCTTTATACTTCTA
This sequence comes from Baylisascaris procyonis, assembly GCA_037389465.1. Lineage (NCBI taxonomy): Eukaryota > Metazoa > Nematoda > Chromadorea > Rhabditida > Ascarididae > Baylisascaris > Baylisascaris procyonis. Next base: position 285,425 of record JAZARR010000230.1, read on the forward strand.
GAGTTCATAGGGCACATACAGAGAATAGGTGTATACCACCTGCTATGAAGGAGCAGTTTCAAAGCAAATATGTAAAAAAAAAGTAAACACTACCCTAAGAAAGATCCTACTTTAGTCCACGCACACTTGTTGTTATGAATATCACACCTCCGGACAACACCATCTAGTCTATACCATACATAGACTGAAATCAACCACAACCCCCCCCCCTCCTCTTCGCACACGGCACACCATAGAGCCACTCCCACACCACACATATCACGAACAACACACGTACTAAACACACACACATATGCCAAATGGAACCCCTTGCACATATCAGCTAGTGCCAGTGACAACTCGAACTTATTGAATCAGCTAAGCGACATCAAAGCATACAAGATGAATAAGCCATACCGAAAATAGCCACCTCTGGCATACGGAACATCGCTTTTTTAGATGTTGGCAGTAACTGCTGTTTTAGCTGTGTGACATCGAGTCGTTGAATAAGTGGACCATATGCACCCTTAAACACTGGTATACAATGCCACAAACCTTAATAAACGAAATAACCCTTCATAAAATAAAAACATTAAGCTCAAAAAATGCTTAAAAACCTTATGCTCAAAAAATCGACCTTTTTCAAAAATACACATTCATTAGTGCTCATCAAATTTTTTTCAAAAGCGGCTCTCATTCCTGAGTGAGGCCTAGTGAGTGGATTATATTCATTACAACTATGGAGTTAAAACTCGTCCATCCCCTTTCCTGCTAAACTTCTAATGACTCAATCGGCGATTAGAAAAACTTCTTACTATTGCATTCTTCAAATAAAAACAGTGATTCTCGCTATTTTTGCTGACGAATCCGATGAACTGTTTCAGTCGATGGGAATGGCGATCGACCAGTAACAAAGGAACAGTCGTCGAAACATCAGCAACGATCAGCATAAAACGTCGTTTGTTTGATACGAACATAGCGATGGACTAATCATTGAAAATTCAACATATTTTAGTGAAACCACTTCTAATATAATTCAATTGCGAATTATTTATATATCATAAATTGGCTATTTATATCACTTATTGCATATAAAACTTTGAAATATCACTGTACATGTTGAAGGATACAAAATGAAGCATCACACTTCTCGTGTGAATTATATAAATTTCAGCTCAAATTACTCCCTCTTCAACATTTAAATTATATCAGCACTCACTTAGCAAATCTTTGAAGCGCCTATCAAAGAGTGTGCATAATATTAAGAAAACAACAGCAATAAGACAAACCACAATGCGAGGCGTTGCACGCTGCTCTGCCATCAGGATCCCTTTTAAGTAATTCCGTGAGAATCGGGCCATCGCATCGGTGTTATTCTCCTCGAAGGATAGAACACTTTCCTCATCCGTTGACAACATGACCAATTGCCGTTGCGCTGAATTCCGAAGTATTTCTATATGCAATCGAGTGCAATTCGTCTTGCCTCGTGCATATGACGCATTCTTTTTTTCTTCAACGCAGTAGAAAGCAGTTGACGACAAAGAAGACACCTGAAATACATAACGCTTAACTTTCACGACCATTTACAATTAAATAACCCACAAAGTGAGAACACTTAGTATATCACTCATTGTACTCTTCACTATAGCGAACACAATTTTAGCGAATGTGTGAAAAATTTCTCGAACGATTCTCTAAAAGAAACCCTCCTTTGACAGTCGTACTTTCAGAACAATAGAGCATAGTCTGCAGAAAAAAAAAAAGAAAAAAGAAAACAATGCAAAGCAACAAACTTACAAAAACATCGATCGGGTCCTTTATGTTGTAGAAGATTCGCTTTTTGTCCGACCAAGACGGGCCATTTCACACCGACGGTCGACATCCATCCTGACCACTTCCTTAATTTTAATTATATAGAATATTCCATCTTTACAGGCAAGGAACGGACGCGTTTCCTCCACGTCATCGTCGCCACTAAACAAAAAAGCATTCAAATCATGAAGCCGAAAATATCCGGTCAGAAATCAACTTAGCAGGAAAAAGACCGCAAATTCATCTGTTTCAATAGTTGTCAAAAGCAGATAATTGGTTCAGAACACAACTACGCATCTCCTCGAATTGCAACAAGCCACCATGAACCCCGTGACTATAAAAATTTTTCCTTCAAATTCGATAAATGTCAGCAGCCAGCATTACTCTACTCTTTCTTCCTTATGCCCTTTGTTAACGTTATCCTTGAAGACCATTTATGGGAAGAAACCTTTTTAGTAGCAAATATAACATTTCACTGTTATAGAAGAAGACGTCAACGCATTAACGACAGTGAGATAACACGTTTTCCCTCTGCTTCTCTGCTTGCACGTTACTTGATTCCTACATTGAGTTAGCGCAATCAGGTTCTCCCACCGCTATCTGAACGCATATCCTCGAGTGCTAACTGCTCATATTTTCATATCGTGGCCGATAAAAGACCAAATATGCGAGCATAGTCTCGATCATATCCCTTCATCCTTTTTATTTCTCAACTATCCATCCGCTACGGCTTTCCTTTCTAAGCAAAATTAAACGGCACAACAAATGTTTTTTCAATAATAATTGAACGATGAAACTTTCAGTAAAACAATGAAAAAATTGAAACAGTGGTCCTATCGACGCGCAGCCAAACTTTTCTTAGTATTGATGAGATATTGAGCAGTTGATTTCTTGCCAATAACGAACGAAGTTATCCCATCTTCCTCGAAACTATATAAAGAATGACGCATTTTCATATAGCACATCAAAGAAAACATTGAAAAATATTAATGATATATATGAAACAGAGGAAAATATTTTTGCTTTTCTATCTTTGCATATAGAGGTTTACAGTTACATTGTGAGTCAAACATTCGCACTAAGTGCACGCAGTAAGTATAAAACTTTTAACAAGGTAAGCAAAAAGCCTTCAAAGAATGGCGACAGGCATACGCAGATTGCGATGAATGAAATAAATTAAATAAACGATCCGATTGCTGAAGTATCTGATAGTGAAATGACTCAAAATAACTGACAGATGGGCAAACATATAAAAAGAAAAAACGCACAAAGCAACAACCCGACTGCCTCTTCGACATACACAACAGTGGTAACACGCTAGCAAGTATGCAGTAACAATGGCAACAACCATCGAATACAGTAATTTATAGCAATCGTCGCGCATATCAAACGTCGCCTCCAGCAAAAAATCTATCAAAATGCTGCCTTTTGCTACGTTTTTTGATCTTATTTTAGTTCGCGATCATGTTTTCGCGGCATCTTTCAACTCGGCAATCACAAAAATGGCGGCAAGGAAATTCAGTAGATATTATCCACAATCTCAAACCTCATTGTGGTCTGTTAAGATCTGTGGGAATTATTGACACCTAACGATGCTAAGAAATTTTCTGATCTATTTCGTGCAGCTGCCAGCCGCTCACATTCTTCGATGACGTGCTTGTACAGCCGACTGTACTAATGTACTACCATACGAAAGCACATATCACTGATCTCTAAAACACTATTTGCAGAACTATAAGATCACAAACAAAATATGTTTTGTTCAGCTGCCAGCCGCTCACATTCTTCGATGATCTGCTTGTACAACTGACTGTATTAATGGATTACCACACGAAAGCACATATCACTGGTTACCCACCTTTGTAGGTAAACCTGTACCCAAAACTTGTTCCTCCTACAGATATGAAAACACTAAAAACTTATGGTGCCTCTACGATTTACGATTAACTACGACTGAACGAGATTCGATGCAATCCCAGTTAACCGTAACGCAAAATATAAACCATTTGGCGTAGCTATAACTGATTTTTTAAATTTCGTACGAAATTGTCCGACGTTAAGGATTTATATATCCGACGTGTTCGAATAAATAGGGTGAATAGGTGCAAAATATAAGTGCAACATTCTATATAAACGATGGAGTCACTTGCGATTTATCACTAAAACAAGCAAATATAATGAAACGAATACAAATGATTAAGGTGCAAATTAATAGAGGCAAAGATGTGGTTTGAAAAGTTAGTCACTGCTGCACAACACCTCTTATAGCGGCCTATGTATAGACAGTACTGCCACTTAGGGGTGTACCTGCAATGAGGTAGATAAATAGAATGCAAGTAAAACGTGAGGAAAAAAGTAGAATGATGCATGAAGCAATACTGCAGCCACGAATATACGCAAAAATTTCAGGCCTTGAAATATGGCAAAGTGCCAAAGATTAAAGAGAGATTGATTACCGATAATCGTTGTGAGACGCATTGGCCGCCAATTGAAGCATCCCTTGATACATATGAACCGTCCGCTACCGCTTCCAAAATTCCTTCCTTAAATGACGCAATTTCTGTTGCTGAGGTTTTTCTGCAGCATATTTGGCAAAAAACACCAAAAGGGTTAATCGGCCAATAAAAACATGGTCAACGAGCCGATTTGTAAACATCCAATTCGGCCTTTCGTTAGAAGCAAAATAATTAAACACTGGCATCGTCTATCTATAGTGACATCAAAAAATAGCGCCGACCATCAATCATTCTAAACAAGACCAGATGGTGATTTTCACCGATGCATTTTTGCCGACTTTTGCCAGCAGAGAGTGGGCTTTCATTAGAGTTCACGAATGAACTAAATTAGCATAGGTGAACGGTGTTTCCTTTATCCACTAGCATATTATTGACAGCGCCTAATAGTCTGAATAAACCGAGCCATCTTGAAGCATTGCGTACCAGAAAGTGGAAGCTGACACTACATCTTGAGCACTGATAACTTCTGAAAGTAGCATTCTAATGTGTCGAATGACAAACTTCGATCCGTAGAGGCATTCAGATTCAGATTCAGATTCGGATTCATTCCAACGCAACAATTCGATGCGCATAACGTCATACGTGAATTTTCGATAGTAAGGCAATAAGGGGCGCCACAATGAGAACATCTTTTTCGCCATGAACGAATGAGTCGGAATGCCTCATATTTACAACTGCAGAACCATTCGACGCCAACAGCAATGAATATACCTTTGGTAACCATACCTTAATCGACGACTCGCACCCAACGATGCTTCAAATTCTACCACGTCTCCTTCGAGTTGGACTTAAGATGTATCCAGGTCCGAAACTAAGCCATGGCCATATATAAAGAGTGCCCAAATTCGGCTCCGTTCCCTACTGCAGGTGAACAAAATGCAGTCACTCGACCGTGACCCGCCTGACCCACTCCAGAATCGCGGTTGTGAAGTTAGATCTAAAAGCAAATTCCACTCATATCAACTCATCCCGCCGCTCTTGCCGTCAATCAATTTCACCGCCATTCTAGTGTTAGTGTCGTTGTTAGTGACATCTCATTGACGAACAATTTTATCGTCTATATGCGAATAAACAATTCATCAATACATACATTTATTATAATCAAATAAACCTAAAAATATAATCGACATTCACAGACGTCTTTTTGTGTTGATGAAAATTCGGTTAGAGTGGAAGTGAAATATGGAGGAAAAAGAAGAAAATAAACGAATGAAGAAAAACAAAGAATAGAAATTGAATCTCGACGAAGTGCCACTCTCCTCGCTAAATAAAAATAAAATCGACAGAAAAAAGTCATCAAAATTATCAAAGATTTAAGCGACAATAGTCACATCAAAAACATCGAAATATTTTATAACTGAAGTGAATATAGATTAGTGAATATAAGTGAATAATAAAACAGTGATCAAAGGCGGATGAATGGAGAGCACCAACTACATTAACGCACCTCCTCTCGTTTATTTTCGGATACAATTCAAAACAATTAAGGCAAAAACACAACAAATAAAGAGTATTAGTGAATTTATTCAAATTACATAAAAACTTCGACGATAAAGAACAATTCATTATGCGTGTATCATCATCTTGCGTCGATAATATAAATGGGCAGAGAAAGGAAGAGAGGCAAAGCGGGATGAAGAATATGAAAAACAAAAATGGACGGTCATTTCACACAGTTAAACGTAAATATTTATTTATTTCATGTGCAGTGGTTGAGCGTTCGTTCAGTCAATAACCATTTGCAAACCTCGACCGACCCCCGCTTCGCATCGTGTGTGGCAGAGGTGGACCATAGGGCACCAACGGACCATGCGGTCCATGTGGTGGTGGGGGTGGCAGTGCGGGATGCGCAGGTGGGAACGGAGGTCGTGGACCTCCCGGTGGGGGACCTCCAAGAAAGAGTGGAGGAGGTGGGGCGCCAATCCACCCAGGTGGTATGAACGGTGTGGCTGGTTGCGGTGAAGGCGCATCTCCACGTAAGAAGCGTTGCAATTCCTGCTCGGTATCGACGATCATGACAAGGAACGGCGAACCGGGTACATGTTCTCCGTGCCATTTAACCTCCACCTGAAAATGAAACAAACTAAAAAAAGTTGCTTTATAACAACATCAAATCAACAAGTGTGCTTACTCTAAAAACACGTCAGTGAGCATCGAAATTAACCTACCTCCCCTCATACTTACCAACTTTTGAATACTACGTACATTCCACCTAAGCATAATTTTACGTAAAAAATACCAATTTTGCACAAGGAAATCATTGCAATATGTAGATGACCCGTTCAACATCTATCAGTGATAAGGATAAAAGGATAACCTGATAATCTCCAGGTTCACGTGGCTCGTATTTGCAATGTATTGTTCGTTCTTGCTTTTTTTCTCGTTGCATCTCAACATTGAACGCTCCTTTGGGTCCACGCACTCGTACAGTCAATTGACCAGCGCCAGCACCTTTTGTCTCCACTATGAAATTCGATTTGAAACTGAAATTTATTAAGCAATGAATCATATGAGTATTGCGATAAGCTTCTTGCCATAACAAAAGCCGAATCCAACCAGTCTATAGGCAATTCTGAATCTACTATGCAGATCTCACTGTCGCTAACTACGCGCTAATTCAACCTCTCACCTCCCCAACTCTTTAAAGAATCAAGATGAATTATGCAAGTAATTAGAAAAAAGGCAATATAAATACTAAGAGAACAAAATATCAACTCGAGTAAAAAAAGATTGTTGGCTGCATAACAACAACAGCAATAAAAATAATCAATGATATCATAACAACATACGTGGAGAGTATGCCATGCTCGATACCCGGTCCGAATACACGAACCTTTGATGCATCTGGAGGATGTGAAACATTGATTACGAACGGACTTCCGGGCACATGCTCGTCGGAATATTTCACCACTGTAAGCGTTAGGCTAATGTTTAGAACAAATCTCTCGAAAATCACAAATACATATAACATGCTATCAAAAAGCTCCAAGGAATGCAGCGATTCATACGAATATATAGGTAAATTTATACATCTTTTTATAAGCATACGTAAATGCGTACGTAGGTTAATAATCGCATCAGATGATCAATGGAAAGTTTCAAAAATTTATGCGTAAATAATGAACCAACCGGTTGCAAAAATACTTCAAAAATACAATATAAAAGCGAGTAACTCGATCCAATGAATAAACTGAAGCGGTCAGTCAAAAACTTTTAAGAATTCAACACAATTTGCAGAGAAAATATTAAAGATATACTAATCAAATAAAGATCAACTGAAGCAATCACTTATATTAATAGACTCAAACTGTTGCATAGTGAAATTTGTGAAGTACTGAGCAGGTTGCTTGATTATATTAAATTTGACTACACACCCGATGCGTTTTCAGCATATTTCAATACATGAAAAAAAAATTAAGAAGTATACTCGTGAAATCATTAAAAAGGTTTCATGAAACGAAAAAATACAACGTTGGAAAATCCGACTTACCAAGTGTGTGCTTTCCAACTTCCGATGGCCTCACGGAAAGTGTATATGTACCATCACGGTGATCGTAGAGTTCACAATAAGCCAATTTCGACGGACCCATACATTGTGCAGACAATTGCCCTATAAAATTGAACTCATGTAAGGATTTTATCAACTAATACATCATATCTGCTGCGAATAATATTCTCCAAAATTACACATACTTCACTCGAAAAAATTGCTAACTACTCATTTTTAATGCGAACTTTCAGAATAAAATTATAGAAAAGTTTATTGTAATTTTTTGAATGAACTAACGTCTTATTCCGCTAGAGTATTCAGAATATAAGAAAAGTGGTCTTTTCGGTTCGCTTTTATATTATGACATTCCAAGATAAACTCTTTTTTTAAAGAACAATGCTCATAAAGTTCAAAAGTATTCCTGAATCAATTGTGTTTATTCCACTTACATATAAAAGGTGATCGAGTAAGAGTAGAAACAATACAAGTAGGCATACGTTAGTCACTGATAGAGCTATTTTAATTTACAGTGATAATGATGCTCAAACTATAAGTTGCTTCATCAAAACCATACGTAAGCCGAAGAGGGATAATTTGATGTATTCGTCGACAGCTGACTGAAGGAGTGTGTGCTGGACTTTAGCTCAAACATCGCCCTCTTATACGGAAAGTAAATAACGTATCAAAAGTTTGGAGGTATAATTAATACGAAAGGAACAGAAACACTCTTCAAAACCTAAAACGCTTTTCTTTTTCATAAAACAACAATTTCCTTTATGCTAACAAGCAGTAAGTCTTACCTGGACCAGCCCGCCTTGTATCAATGACAGTTTTCACATCGTCATTGATAATACCGATCTTCAGTGTGTTCGTATCCACATGGATCAACTCTGCAGCGCTTGCATGCGATTCCACTTGCACTCGGAACGGTGATCCACGTACATGACGTCCATCCCACATCACCTACAATAGATTTTTTGTGTGTTCAATTGAGAGTCAACACATATATCACGGCTTAATCGACCATGGGAACTTCCAGTCGGATAAAGGAACTCATTGTAAACTTTAGTGTGTAACGCAGTATTACATATACTATATATAATAGTGGCTCAGTCACCCGAAAGCTTCCTATCAAGAAGAAGAATAACAGGAGCATATCGGAGGATCTTTGAATAAGAAAAAGACCGTTTTATTGCTATAACTTCTCGATCGAAATGTGTCTTTTGAAATCGTTTTCTACTGCGGTTGGTTTTCTAGAAGTATCTCGCCTCCATCCAAATCTATATGGTTAAATTTCTTGCTAATAACTGTTATAGTTATCAATAAGCAGTAAGTAGTAGAATTCGACAAATTTCGGATGGAATACCTGTAGCTCATAGGTGCCCGAGATAAGTGGTGTATAAACCGCTTTGTAGACGTTATTACCGAGATGTGTTAGTCGCACAGGTACGTCCGCTTTTTGACCAATTAACGAACAATTCACACGACCTTCTGAAAGAAAATTTAAACTGAGAGCAAATATGAGATTTTTGATTGCAAAGAGATGACTATTGGAACGATTTAGTCAACCTTAAAAGTATTGATGGAGTTTTCATCATAAGCACTTCGGAAAAAAGTATGGAGAAATGATACAGAGAAATGAAAATGCCATACATGAAAAGTGAGATGCCAATATTATAAAATATGAACTAAACGAAAAAAAATATACACCTAATCGAATATTGCAAAGCTGCACATAGTTAAAGTTTATAAACTTTTGAACTTTTGAAAATTTCATTGGTGTTTTCGAAATACGCTTAATTTTGTACATTATATCTATGTATCCTCCAAAAATTGTATAACTTGTAACGAATTAAATAAAGGATATTTCGTAAAAATTTAAAGATAAATAATCGGGTATTTCCCATCAATAAATTAGGCAATATTGGGTAACTCTTTACAAATATTCACGACAGCACTTAATAAAAGGTGAAATCTTTAAGAGAACGATTGCGATTGTAATGGGTCAGCTTAGTATATAGAATGGAAGATACTGAAAATAAAAATTGCAATTTTTACCCTTCGATGCATCCGATCCATCGACAATAAATTCAGATTGTTCTTTGCAAGCGGCACGCGTTAATCCTTCGCCACGCAATACCACTCGTAGATGGTCGGATATTTCCTCTTCATCCAACGACCGCTCTCTATAATGTAAATTAAAATTACTGGATGCACCAACCGCTCCAAATAATGCGATATCAATAGTCATTCTCAATCAGCGCATCATCTATATCACTCAATTGGAATATTATGCTGGCCTTAATCGTGTTCACACTGGGATAAACGCAGTAACAAGTGCGAATGTAATTCAATTTATATTAGTTTACTACGAATTCATAATGAAATGAATAATATTCCATTGCTTTGTAGGAATTTTTTGCTTCATATAAGAAAAGAATTCGGCCAAAATAAAGGATTCATAATCCATAGTGAGGGGAATATTAGTGCAATCAATGGCACGCAAAAAAAATATCCCTCAAAAAAAAAATCGTTGCAAACTAGAATATTCATAACGCTAATAATAATGGATATTTGCTTCGAATGCCGGATGATGTCTCAATAATGAAGGTAATTTGCATTTCGTCAAAACGGATTTGCTAAATATGCAAATAGAAAACAAAGTTAAATAATTAAAAAAAAAAACGGAAATTATGTTACAATAATAAGACAAAATAAAAGAAGAACTAAAGGTGAAGTATAAAAGAAAAAGAGAACATAAATCTATGTCAGAGCGAATTACCCAGATTTTGTTCGCATATGTCGTACACTATCACTAGCGGTTACAATAGGCACAGAGCGCGAAGTGGACGGTTGCTGTGCATCGGCGATTGTGTGCAACGGATACGCACTCTGAACGGCGATCTCCGACCAATACAAGTAGATGTTGTATTTGCCAGGCGCCGGCGGATTAAACATCACTCGATATTTGCCATAGCCAAGTGATTCCACCTCACTACCAGCCACCAGCTTGCCGTCCCAATCACGAACTTCCGCTCGAAGTTTTCCTAAAAGTGCTTCAAGGTTTCGAACTTCATAGGGATGCGAAAATCTAATCATATATTGCGATGCAAAATTAACTTTTGGAACTATATAAAGAACAAGCACAGTCCCTTGACGACGATGACGATGCCCACTGATCCCTTGACAGCACCCGTAGCGACCAAAAGTAGGAATACTTAAACTTCCCCAAAGGTAATTCGTCTTCGAAAGGAAACCCTAACCATACGATGCGATTCCGAAAGGTCGGTGATGATGAAACGGAAATGACCTTCTGTCAGGATTATGACTCGAATTTTTCCAAAAATCCAGTAAAAATACCATACAATCACAGGAAAATTTTCAACAGATCTCATAAATAACAAGAAGAATCTCTGAGGATGTTCAGCTAACCAGATCCGGCGGCAGTCGCGTCGACGTCAATGATATTTCTTTGTTGTACTGCCAAATGAATTACACCATTATCATCGGCAGTCTCATCATTGACCACCACCTTATGAGGATCAAGCACTTCGACGTCAAATGGACTTCCTTAAAAAAATTCAATATTCAGAAATTAAATCAACACAAATATGAAACTTTCTCCTATTTCAATGCTTCATTTATCGTCATACTACAGATTATCCGCTTAGAGTAAGTAGTGCATCATCACCTAACGGAAAAGTTATGAGTAATTTTACGGAAGAAAATAATTAGTAGAATGACTCCGAACGTAGACTATGCAACAAATATTGCATAAATTGATGCAATAATAGTAAATAAATAATTAAATTAACACATGTTGCGCTATCCATAGATGAGTATGTCATATAAGGAATGATCTTATACCATATTATCCTATCACTGATGGTAAAAATAACCCAGTTAATCAGAACTCAACTATATAAACAGAGATGCTTCGATGGAATTGAAAATGAAATCTTGAAAGAGGATAGCCTAAACAAAGTAAAAATGGATATTAATAAAACTTTTTGCCAGTTTTTGAGTTGTTTCCTCCTATCTTCTTCATTCTATCCGTCCCTCCCCTCTTTTTCACCCTCCAAAGTATTCTGGCCATACGGAAGATCGAAAGACATCTGAACTGAAATCTCGAAAGTAATAGCACCGCCATGAAAAACTAATATCTCTTAGTAGTAAATCACCTAAGATATTTCAACAACGGCTTGTTTTACCTGATAAACGAGGTCATGTTAGTGAAAAAAAAGAAACAACGTAAAAAATCACATAAATGAAGCAGTGTGGAAAAAATAGAAGCAATGAGAAAATGATAACGAAACGATGAGTAGATATTGCTATGAAAGTAGATAAATTCCTGAAGGTTTTTGAAAAAAAAAAAAACATTCGATGATGCAATTTGATTATGAATACTCTCAAATAAGCATAAAAAATAACTCAGTACTCACCGCCGATGGCTCGATTATTGAACTCAACGTCGATAGTGTAGCGACCCACTTCGTTCGGAGTGAAAACAATCTCGGTTGTACCGTCAGCACGCTTATTTGCCGTATGCCTTACTTTTACTTTCTTTGGGCCTTAACAAATATCTTTACAACAATATTTGATCTCTTCAACTAGAACCTCAGAAATAAGTTAACTAAACAGCAGTGAAAAAGGTCGGAAATATTTATGCATCAAATTGCGTTGCATTTAGAATGCCACAGCAATTAAGTGATTTAGAGCACATTCATGGAATATTTTGGTTTCGCGATTTGCACGCACATAGATAGGTGCCAACTAAATTCATAAAGGCCAAGGGAATATGGCCACAAAAATTTTTGATAAGGCTTTGTGTAATTCATTAAGACAATCGCTTTCATCGAATCAAGCGATCGTACACAGTTTGAAAGCTCAAACTTCACTTTAAAAAAAACGTGCAGCCCAACTTAATATATGAATAGGATTTTGCTTAAAGCCAACCATATTATCTGAATCGATAACAACAGATAGACAGGTAAATGGAAGGAAAGTGAAAAAGATGAAGAGAGAGGGAGGAGAGGGGGGGAGAGGGGGAAAGAGTAATGAGACATAAATTTTTGCCTTATAATAAATAAACTTGTCGAAATGACACCAAACACTTAATGCAAATTCATTGAAAAAAAAAATTCGTCGATATATAGTAACATCAAAAAAATAAATATTGAAGAAATTTCATAAAATCCACAATATAAAAATTTTTCACTTTATATTTTCATATCCTTTCATAAGGATGCATTTTTCTCTTGCTAACAATTTAGTCATTAATGAATAATTAAATAAATTCAATCACAAATAAAAAGACGAACCTCTAACGTCTACTTTGAGGCTTCCTTTTAGTTTTTTCGCATCGAATACAACACTTGTCGGCTGATCGATCTCAACTGCACGCTCGATAGCACTTCCATATAGCATTGGTTTTGCTTGCTCTTCCACTAATAATGCCTGTGGCATACCTGAAATAACTTGATAAATTACATTTCAAATGCAAATCATTGTCTTCTAGGTAGCAAAAGTATTCAAAACTGCTGAGATAATTGCTAATCACATGAATGCTAGCAATTTTAATGAGGAAAGAAAAAGGTATTGAACTGGACAGCGTGATGAAAGCATATCTAGCAACTCAGCAGGTTGATGCATAAAATATTAATAATAAGGATTGAAAATGATAGTAATATTTATAAAGAGTTTTTTAAAAGATTAATTCGATTAAAAAAAGAATATTTCCAACAATTTTCTTATAATAAATTAGCATATGCAAAAATATCATCACTTCACTATTGAGACGAATAGTTTAGTGATGAAGCAAAAATAGAATGAAAAAAACAACTAGAAGAGCAATACAATTGTTGTAAAACTCTACAAAAATGTACAATATTACCTTGCACTTGGAATCCAGATAGCTTTGCATTGATTTTGTATTGACCGAGTTTAACGGGTAGAAATGAAATTTGATCGTCACCACTCGGCGACTTTACAATGTCGATAGGAAGTACTTGGCCTGTTGGATCTGTCACTTCGATCGTCAATTCTCCATTACCTGCACTCTCCCGATCAACTAAAATACGCTCTTGTAGCCAATTTATAATATTATGAAGGGTAACCCTTCTTAATAAAGATGTCCGCACCTCATCATTTGAAAAAAAATGAACGCATTAGCCGATGGAATATTTCTAATTTAAATACCTCAGTATCTTCGAAACACCATTGTCGTCTCGTGAGTTTCCCATATATATATATATATATATATATATATATATATATATATATATATATATATATATATATATATATATATATATATATATATATATATATATATGCACGCATGCATACGCAAACAGATAAGCACGAACGTGTACATATGTATGTTTAAGGAAATCAAGTGAAGAGTGCTGAATTCCTTCATGCGCCGAACTTAAATGGAAATGTTACCTGTGATATTAGCAGCTTGACGAACGGTGAGCGGCTCAGAGATACCTTTTATGAACACCTTCTTCGGATCGACCACTTCACACCTGAACGGACTTCCAGCGACCGCGATATCAGCGAACGTAATATCGATCTTATGTCCACCTAAACAATAACAACTTTTCTGACGAGCGGAAAACGAACTTTATGCGAATCGAACAAATTTGACGACTAAATCCTCAAAAAAAAAATCTGAACTTTTTGGCTAATTATCTACCACTTTGCAAATAACGGCAGATAAATAAGCAAATGCTTTGTTGAACATACCAATATGTTCAGGTGTAAACTCCACCCAATAGCTATCGTCTTGTTGTTTATAACATCGTACCGGAAGAGGAGTACCACGAGAATCTGAAATCAACACTCGATCAGGAATATGTTTTTTATATCGTATAATTGAGGTTAAACATAGAAACAATTATAAATATAAAAAATTATGGAAAATACGATCAGCGGAAGCGAAAAGAAAAAAAACTGCACAAGAGAAAATATTTGTTTAAAAACAGAAAGTGATGAGATGAACACAACGTATCGTTAGAACATAAAATAAATTAAAAAAACATTGAACGACAAAACGACAACGCTGAATACGATTCGCAATAATTTCCTGAAATATAAGTGAATTTTAACTCCTTCTCATATTCCGGTCAAGAGCAATAATGAATAATTCCGAAGTTAGACATCGCTCTCTAGAAATTTCGTTTTAATAATCGACTCAAATAACCGGTCGGTCGCTTATTGCGTATAAAATATTAAAGTCTATCTTTCAGCCGGAAAAAGGGATGAGATAATTATAGAAATAAATTTTTAGATGAACCTAACTCTTCGATGTCAATAAGTAATGCAATACTATTTTATTTTCGTCTATTTCTTTAGTTAATGATATTTTGCGTAAATTTTCACAGCTTTTCCCTATTGAAGCAGTTATAACGATAAAGCGATAGATAAAATATGTTTATTTTAAAGCATTATTGAAATAGGTAAGTCAATGACAGATCACAACAAAGAACTGTTGCATTTTCTTTCAATATGAAATGGTTACTTAACTAAGCGGTAAGACAAGATTGGCATCACAAGGATAGATAAATGCATCTACTATGGTTAGTTAAGAGAAATTAAGCTTTATTTCTGAAAGCTTGTTTGAAAGTCATAAAAGCAAGTTGGAAAAAACTTTTCACTTTTAAGTTAGACAAGTTAAGTTCCATAAAATTAGCGAATTTCATATTTGCTACTCAAAAAAAAATTGAATATATATCGCTTAATTTTAAATGGTCCGAAAAATATCAAATATATTTTATATTCGCTCTTTCGAGATTGGAAACGTTGCATTGCATAGAATTTAGAACATTTCGTCGAAATTCGCTATTAGTGAATATTATCGACAAAGAAAAGTTGACAATTTTCAGCATTTTAAATAGAAGCAATGAAAGTAAAATCGAAGAAAAATCTTTGCAAAAAGAAATATGAAATATACTCTACCTGCAATTAATACGTCAAGTTCTCCACGTCCAGCATTCCACATCGATACCTCAAAACGAGCCGTCTTACCACGTTGAGCTCTTGTTAATGCATCGCCACGTGCACGTACTGAGCCCACATCGTTGATGATACATTCATATGGACATTCTATAATATTCAAATATATTTATTTCTAAAACATCGACACCGCAGAGTTACAATAAAAGCCATATAATATAGTTACAAACTGATATTATAAATAAGAAAACCAGTAAATAAACTTAAATAAAAATACCTAAAACTTTTAATTCTATAAAATCTCAAATTATACAGTCCATCACTATAAGTTACTTACTATTCTATTCCAAAGCATCACAACTTCGAAGATATCTCTGTTGATCTAGTAATAACCAGCACATTGAAATGCGCATATATATATATATATATATATATATATATATATATATATATATATATATATATATATACATACATCACGTAAAGTGTTATTTGCATAATCAAAACAAAGCATCATATCAAAAAGAAGACAATATTACCGGGCAGTAAAACGTCATCGATCATTACGTCGATGAGATGCAATCCAGCACGTTTCGGTGTGAATGAACAAACATGCAGTCCTGGTTTGACTTTCTTTACTGTACATGGCAACTCAAGACCATCTCTTGTAACACGAACTGTAGCCTCAACACCACCTGAGTTCGACCAATCAACTGCAAAACGGATAGCTATATATTGTAGATAAAAATTCTAATCAGCTAAACTAGGATCATAATTACAAGTAATAGTCACATTAAACCAATATAAAATATTCTGAGTTTATTAATTTATGCAAACCGAATCGGATAATCGAGCTTATTTGAATCGAAGTAATGGAAGGATGCAACGAATCATAAGCATCATCTTGTAAGGGTAATTTAGAAAACGCAACCGATATGCTGGCACGATATGCGCTTTTGTAACCCCCCTCCCCTCCCACGAAACCAGTAGATTGCATAAACTACCAAAAAATAAATTGCATACAATAACCTATTCATATTTTTATTTTTTTCGAAGTTTTCAACAAAAGATTCGTTTCTTTCATCGATTCAACTAACAGAAAATGAAAATTGGCCGATGCAAAAAATATATTCATATTATTTTTCCACTTTTATCTATAAGACTTATTTCAAACTTGATTGAGCATCATTAAAGATTAAATAAAAAGCCATTTGAAGCTATTACCTAGATAGACGAATATCGATAGATATGTGTTGTAAACAAGAATTCATAAAAATGCGCAAAAAAAGTCTACGCATGAAGTATCTATGGAAGTTTGCAGAAAACAATGACCACGATAGACTTTAGGAGTTCATGAATTCCTACATTCAAATATTTTTCTTACTATGAAAAGTTTAAATCATGACTTATGGAAAAAATAAAATATTCAAAAATGTCGTATAATACATCTTTTATTTTCTATGGGAAATATTAGTGTCACAACGGGGGATCCACGATGAAAGCTCGTCGCTACGCTAATATCGACGCCTAATAATTATCGACTGCTAACGAATCAACAGTATTTTCAATCAGTAGTAACTTAATTATTACAATTATTCCATAATTTATTCAGTAAAAAATATATTAAGCATACCATTAAATCGTTGTTCAACTCCAACACGATCATTCTTGAGGCCAATAACACGAACTGCACTCAAATCGAGTACCGTCACTTTGAATGGACTACCACGTACATGCGTATCGGCGATCTTCACTGATAGCTGATGATCACCTTCGCTGTTCGGAATAAATTCCACCTCGAAAACATCGTTCGAAACACTTTGCAACGAGACAGGTATTTGATTTCTCTCAGGATCTGAAAAAAAAAATCCTTGAGAACGCAAAAAATTTGCATATCGTATATTAATGTATACAACGCCTAAATTTCACAGTTATATTTCTTCCTCGTTTGTTTCAAGTACCAACTTTTATCAGGTTTTTGAACGGGTAGCAGTTCTATATTGTGAGCACAAGTTTTACTCCGTTCACAACTTGGGGACGATCTATTTAGAGAAAAAATTTTATTTTATGTAGTAGAGAAATATCGTTTCAATTTACGAGGGAAACTGGAAGGCATTAGTTGAACATCGTAAAATATATAGTATCATACCTGATACACTAACGGCCAGGTGTTTGCCGAGACCGTTTTCAACTCGTAAGGCAATTCGGATTGGTTCGCCAACACGAGCTCGTTCGATTTCGTTGATAAGTACTGCACCTGAACTTGCATCGATCGCATCTATATATCGCCGTTCACCGCATGGCTTTCCATCGACGAATAATTCCACTGAATGACGACCAATATCGCGCATTCTAAACATCGACACTCAGTCGAAAAGAATCGAAATGTTCGATTGAGAAATAAGATGAGAATCATAAAAGGGATAATCAATGAACAGAATGCTTTTATATATTATTGAGAAGGGGAAAAGCAAATATTTGAAAATTTATTTATCACAAAACATTCAAATAAGCAAACAAATGGTCATTCAGCAAGGACTACTAAAGTTTGCAACTGAGAGCAAAGAACAACATAGTGAGTATGACGTCATAGGAGAAAGCAAATTAATCAAAGAATCTTGCCAAATATTACAACTTAAAGCATTAAAATATCGGCCGACTCCACTATGGAAACTATTCGGCCCAGTTTCTACTCAAATATTATTTATCATATATCTGAATGGCTACTAATTAAAACATATAACGATAGAAATTTTCATAAGCACATACCTACAACTAGCTCGAACAACACCTTCACCATCATCCTCCGTATGTACAGGTATCGAACGACCATCTTCATCTTTCACCTCTATACGAACATCGCTTTCACCTGTACGACGTCCTGTTTCCACTGAAAAATTTTAATCACAAAACTAGGACGATCAATAAATTAGTTTTTAGAAATTCGCAGCAAAAAATATTGAGCAAAGTTTGATAAAAAAAAAAAATTCCATACATACCAATAAAATATAAAATGTAGAATTGCAATTGTACGATATCTATAGCGCCTTGAACAACAAGAAAAATACTATAATCTCCCCCCCTCCCCCCCCCCATCCCTCCACTCACCCAAGAAGTTCACGTTTCCACATAAACGATTAAACACACAATCCAAATTTTTTCGCGAATTTCACGGCATTTATAGTGTCCGTTAAAAGGAATTAATCGCGAATTTAGAATGAATAGGCAGATATATTTAAAATATTTGAAAACTCGAATATAGTGGCTCGGTATACTCGGCAAATATCGTTTAATTAAGTAGGACTCCTCTTGAAATGAATTTCGAAGGAACTCGCGTACACCTTTGTTACGCTGAGGCATAAATGCGGTATGGACAATATCGATATAATAAACCGGAAATAACTTACAGTAAAGCGAAAACAATGGCACACCTAGATGTGATTTTTATTGTTTCTGTCATAGCCACGCAGCAACTAATTCATGGTGCTTTAACTCGCAAAGGAAATTGTTGGTATTATTATAATTTCGAAGGAACTCGCGTACACCTTTGTTACGCTGAGGCATAAATGCGGTATGGACAATATCGATATGATAAGCCGGAAATAACTTACAGTAAAACGAAAACAACAGCATACCCAGGTATATGCTTGGATAGAACGTCTCGATCATTTAATCAAACTCAGCAAAACTTTTCCCTTGCAAAAAAGCTTGCAAAAGTAGCAGCAGATTTTGCAAAAATTAGGAGTAAATTTTGCAAAAATTATCACAAAAACACTGACCACTAAATGTGCAGAAAACTCGTTTCTTTAAGTGAAATATTATTAAACACCTAGTTAAATCAAAAAATCAGAAATTACTCACGTTCAAATGCAAGTTTCTTGCCAGCGATCACAATAGACGGTAATCTTGTAATTTTAGGCGCAACGCTGACATTCATCACGAAAGGACCAACGCCCAATGGTCGACCATCAATCTCCACTTCAATATCGTGCTCCCCTTAAAAAAAGAAAACAATTCTGAAACGTTAGCTATGACATCCCAATATCACCTCTTATTAACCTTTTATGACATTAAGGCTTTATATAATTATGTAACATTCCATATTGCGCATGAACATTACAAGAAATGCCAACCAGAACTGTTTATTTCGCTTTTATATTACGCATGCTTCATCTATCTTAGCTTATTGTGAATATTTCAGTGGGCAAGCATTCGAACTCTTCGCTTAGTCGACATATGTTTATAGATAAGTGAAAAAAATAGAAAAAAAATTTTTTTTCCTTTTTGGAAATAATATTGCACAGTTTTTAGATGAATAAGTAAAGAAAAAAAATCGACAAAATGCAGAAATGATTCTGTAGCAATCGTCCAAGCCGATGAGTTTTTAAACATTTTTGGCAAATTTGCATATGCGTAGTGTTTTATGGCAATATTACTTTAGTATATTGATATGTCTATACGCCTATCTATTTAATCTTTAGGATAGACTTGCTTATGAAAAGTAATAGGTACGATGTACATCTTACACTAATCGTGGCTTTCAATATCGACTCCGGAGTTGATATATGAACTCTAAAAGCAAATTGAGGAGTTTAAATTGGCTCCGAATAACCGACATGTCTAAACAATTTCCACTCGAATCAAAACAACTCAACGGATAAGTGAAATTTAGGTGAAAAAATCGCATAAGGGCACAATTGAAATTTCCCGATTAAAAAAAAATGGACTCACCTGGAATACGAGGGACGAATTGAATATGATAACCATTGAGTACTTTTTCGAGTTGTACGTCCAAATTATTGCCTTTCGAATCTAAAAGGGACGCTCACATCCACCCACGAAAACTGAACTAAATCCCAAACTGGACAAGGACAAGCCAGATCGAATTAGAAAAAAAAAAAAAGAGGACAGGACGATAAAACAATGACATATAAAACTTAAATATGTGGCATTGAAGCGAAAAGTAAAAAAAAATACAAAATCGAAGGAATGTTTGTTTATAATCATGCATTTCTCAATTATGCGCTAAGAATAGAAACTCTTCCAGTCAAATTTAAAATCTACGAAGCGTTCTGATGTGTCTTCAATTCTTTTTTTGAAATAAAAGGGGAACGACAATAAAAATTTCTGTACCTTTTAATTAACCTCACCCTCTCTTCCCCTCCCCCTCTCCACCAACGCAGAAAAAAATCCAAAGCTTTGGGTTTTGACATAAAAAAGCACATTCGATTCCTTCGATAGGTTTAAGCGAAGCGAAGATGTTAACAGTCAAAGTGCATACCAGTTACAAGAACGTTGCAGTCGACACTCCGACCAGCCGTATCAATGCTGAAGCCTTTCACTTGTCCTACCTATAATAACTTATTGCAAACATTTTCGACTTCAACAATCAGCGTTAAATAAACGAGTTACATTAATTTCAATGTATGCCATATGATCTACCTGAACAAGTGAGAAATTATACAAATATAACTCAAAACATTATATATCGATGTATCGAATATAATTGCACACAGGAATTTTTGTAGTGAGAGGTCAGTTAAAAACACATAAATCGCTCAATATTTCACGATGAATTCTCAAAGTCTGACTGATGATATTCAAGAATTTTGTGATGCGATTTTTGCAAATTATAGAATCCTCATCGTGCTATACTTTTTACTTATATTTTATTCATTTTCACTCATATTTTTATTTATATTTTAAAATATAATAAGACGCTATATAATATATAATTTTCGTTCAGAAATTTCAAATATAATTTTTTCTAAGCTATGAAATTCTTTTAGCGATAAAATTTGTTGTGAAGTTGTGAAAATTCGGCAAATCAAATCAAAAACCTTCACACCCATTGAGAACAATGAATTGAAATCAGTGGTCAAAAAAATCCAAATAAAACCGCAATATCTTTAATATTTTACAGCTGCGAATTTCACATTCACTCAATCGAGCTCGATATTGCATCATTTTTTCACTTAACCGGGCTCATTTTTTCATTCAACCGGTCTCATCCTTTCATTCAACCAGGCTCATTTTTTCACTCAACCGGACTCGCTTTTTCACTCAACTAGGCCCATTTTTCATTCAACCGGACTCATTTTATCACACAACCAGGCCCATTTTTTCATTCAACCGGGCTTAATTCACTCAACCGGGCTCATGTGCAAAATCATTCGATATTGCATCACTGTTTCATAGAAAATTTAGCGAAAATTTTCACAGAAAACATCGAAAATATAAATACGCAAAATAAATTGAATATAGAACGATAATGAAAACTAATACAACAATAAACGGCTACGCTTTATTCAAGTGGAAAAAACAGTAGCCCTTAAAATTAAAAAAAAAAAATTAAAATCGATAGTTGACTGTTTACTAAATTGTGATAAGTAACAGTCATTTCGTTCATTTAAAGATACTATAATAGCATACTTCAATGGCTTTATTGTTAATGATAAGAGTGATAACAAGACCTGGCCAGTTGAAAGATCGCCAACAATTCGAATCTGTTGTTCCGTGGATGAAGCAACATGAGATGGAATCGCTGCGACTGGTTGTGATGGTTTCGCTGCTACAGGACATGACATTGGTGAACCTTAAAACGCCAACTCCATATAAAATCACTCAAATCGCAAAAATAAAGAACTAAAGAATCGCAAAGAAAAACACGAGTCAGTTCCCTTCAACTATTTCGTTAATTTCTGCGCCAATTTATCCTTCCTAGCATCTGATAGCAAACTATTTCATGAGCACCTTATCAAATTTCTTCTAATCCCCCCTCCTCCCTCCTATATTTACTTATACGACTGTCAAAGATGGACGTATAATCATCAAGCGAGAAAATCACAATGCATATTTTGCAATCTTTTTATATTCAAATGCAATAGGGTACTTTATAAATGATTTAGCTGAAACAGATTGCAAACAAGAGCAAAAACAGACCGCTATATTTTTTTTTCTAACTTCCTTCCAAATTCTTTTTCTAAATTCGAAATTTTTTCTAAACTTTCGAAATCGGGAAGAAATTCTATTGCTATTGCTCGTTTTATAGATGAGAAAACAAAAACCAAAATAGGACTCTTTTATAAAAACCACGCTAAGACTACAAATTACGATCGAAAAGTCGACAAATTTGCTTGCAGATAACGCCTTATGGCAACATCTCAGAAATGATAAAAACACTGAATAATAATCATAAAAGGTGAAATACTAACCAGGAATCGGTTGTCCATTAAAACGAACGCTGATGATATGCTCTTTAGCTTCTTGAGGTGTGAACGATACCTTGAATTTAGCTTGACCTTCTGCCTGGAATCACAAAATTATTTCTGGTATTTCAACCTGTTGTATGACTCCCAACCTGAAATTTATCCTCTCTAACATATTTACGATGCATAAAGATGTGAAATAACATAATGAATCTAATTTCACTCTCATTCTTCAATCACTTCTATAATATTTATTTGTGACTCTATCGCTCAAATGTCATACCTACAGTAGTGATGGTTAACCAACAAATATTTCACTATTCTTGATAGTAGCATATGCATTACAATTTAAAATAAACAAAGCCAATGGTAGCACAATATGGGGTTGCAAATATTGAAAAAACGGTTATTAAGTGCTAAGAGTTCGCCTTTCAAATCTGACTCAAATAAAAAATGTTAGATAATTTTTATAGCTCTCTCCTTATTCTCACATTCTTTGGTCATCAAAAATGTCACATAAATTAATCCAGATTTTATGCAAATTCTCAAGTAAAATTATGCAAGTTTATGTAAACGGATATAAATTTTATATAAATTTTCATCCGCTTAAATATGGCCCGAGTTCGTTGAAACTGTTTTCAAGTCATTACTTTCAATATCAATCATTACTTCAAAATTACTAACTAATAATCCCTCTAGTCATATTATATGTAAATTCGCAACGATTATTAGGCGCAAAGTGCACTTTACAAATATAAAAAGGCCATAAATGAGTGAAAGTTGCTTTGAGAGGATACATTACGTTCGTTCGTATAAATTTAGAAGTGAAAAAAATTCAAATAATTTGCGCAATAAAACAATATTGGTAACACGATTTTCGTTTATATATTTTGCAAATGAAGGCGCAAATGACCGCTAAGCAAACGCCGTTCAATGCCCTAAAATTGCTTCATTTGGTTTGAAGCCATATCTCAATGTGATAATTCATATATCTCAATATTCCATATTCAACAGTTGATCAACTATTCATCATTGTACTCTCAAAAATAGAATGGTATACTATGGCGCTATTGACCCGAAAACTATCCTATCTCTTAGATGTCAATAAGATATATGTAAATGATAAGGCGGAAAAAGATACAGAACCTGGACAAAGTTCGGCACATTCCTATTCTCAACGCTGACGATAATTTCCATATTTCCAGCACCAGCACGTGCCGCATCAATAGTGAACGTACATGGACGTCCGACTTGTGCGTCATCAACTCGACTCAAACGAGCGCATGTTGCATCGAATGCTTTCGATGTAAATGGTGATCCTGTTATTGGTTCTCCATCATATTCTATTTCCACCTTAAAATTATAATATTTCAATTAATTAAGCACTAAAATTATAAATTAATAGAAAGCATAATCACTGAAAATTTTCAATTATAAAATAATATTAAGGAAAATTTAGGCTTAAATAAATACTCTATATTTTTTGGGTGGATGAGCCAAGTGTTTAAAGCAAAATATTCGTAGAAAAACAGTACATGGATGCATAATATCAGTGACACCTACCTATGCAGATAATTCATTTATATTTATGGTTTACTCGTTGTGTTTAGAAAAAAAAAAAAAAAACAAGCGAACAAAACAAAATAAGATCAGTAATATCGAAGGATTTCAAATAACTAAAGGTATGCCCAATTATTTCTCACCTTTATTGCTTCGATTGAACGCAAAATAACAAAATTTTTTACAATCAAATAAAACATCATTCAACTTCAATATACCCCTCACTCATATTCAGATTTCAAGTTATTTAAACCATTCAAATAGTGTTTATTACGTGATTTGAAATAGCCTCTAAATGGCTAAATTCACCTCGTTTTTGTTGTTGAAATCGATTTCACCAAAATGTTGTGCCATATTTCTATGCGGAATTTATTAGAAAATTAAAAATTCAACAAATGAAATTGAAAACGATTATTTTCTTTGCAAAAAAAAATTCAAAGAGACACCTTCGATGAACTTGTTTCAGGAATAAACATGAATTACAACTGATCGTTGAAAGAAATTTTAAACTGAAACATAAAAAAAATATTATTTTTTTCAATAATTTCAAAATTTCAAAATTTCAAAAAATGAAGGGGAAACGGTATTGATGGATATCGTATTTGATTACAGCGACAATTTACTGCTTTAAATTCTCTAGAAAACAGTTTAGGTGAGAAACTTTCACCATATTCATGTAAAAAAAAAAAAGACAAAATGAATATAAAATATATGCCAATAATAACAATGCCTATTGAATAAATTCTCAAACAATTTGCATATCTAAATCAATACCGAATTGACCATTCTCAACTATTGATAATAAAATAAACGATATGTAAATTAAAAAAAGCAGGTAAATGACAAGACCTGATGGTTTCCGACGCATTTCGGTGTATATTGTACGATGAATTGATCGGGATCTCTCTCATTTGGTGTTACCTTAACCAATAGTTCATCACCTTGCGAATCCATGATGCGCACCTTCGGAGTGGTACCTTTATCACCTTCAACGGTGATATAGAATTCGGCAATTTGTCCAACCGGAATACGTTCAAGTCCACTGCCAGATGCAGTGATCGATCTCGGTGAGATTAATCGACATACGAATGGACTACCTAAAAATATAACTGCTCATATATTGCTCTAAGCAGTTTCCGATCAAAGGTAAGATTTTAGTGACTTACCTCAATGATCCACAGTCTCAGGTGAGAGCTATGAAGAAGGAAGCACATTTTCGCTTAGAGGTCATTCAGGGAAAATGGTGACCGTAGACTCTTGAATACAGAAACCCCCTCCCCCCATGTAGATTCAATTTCACACAAGCTCTTCTCAAATCCGACGTTCTCTCCTCCTGCCGAAGATGAAATGCTATATTTCTAAGGTGCAAATTCTCCAAGAATTTTTGTCTATACGTAGAACTAACCTTGATTGCTAGACCACAGCGGTTATTTACCTTGATAATTTACCTTTTTGAACGATATGATATGAGAAATTTAATCAATATTTCTGAAGATCGAAATACTAACAGTCCAAAATGCAATTATTTTAATTCCCCTTGGATAATATTATTATGCGGCGCATTTTCCTGTTTTTTCTCCGATGACCTATAAATTTATATTCAAAAAATTTTTAAATTAGAAAAAATTCAAGAAGACGTGTAATAACAGAGCATAAATTCGCGCATGATGTGATACAATAAAAATTTATTGCAATAATAAAAGCGGAATTTACATACCTGGGACAGGTTCATTATTGAATCGAACTGAAATGGTATGATCGACTTGTTCACGAGGTACAAACGAAATATCATAACGATGTTGCCCAAGCGATTGAGCCATTGACGGTATTCGTCCTTCGTTGACTGCCACCTCGAGATTGCCAACACCTGCCTCACTAGCGTCCACTATAAAGAAATAATCTTTTTGTTTCTTTCATTTGCTTGTCTCGACATACAAATATCGATACAGTAATTTCCATACAATGCAATAATACAATAACTTGTTTTACTTATTGGATTACTACATCGGCAATACAGTAAATATAATTTAGCAATATGATAACTTCTGATAAATTTTAATGGTTCTTGAGTATAAATTACAGGTAACGTATGTATTCCAGGTAAGATAAATGCACAGCGTATTTTAAAAAGACATAAATGTAGGATGTATTCAACGTAGCAACAAATACATTCGATTCTCAACTTAAAAGGCGTTCAGGGGAATGACTCTATGGAATTTTTCCTTTACCTCTAAGATAATATCATGAATAAAATTGTTCCATCTAAGAGACTTGATCTCAAAACTATATAGTTGGATTGTTGTTTTCAAAGTAGCAATAAATATATCCGGTTCCTCACTTTTCTTATAGTAATCATAGATGTTGCGAATGAAAAACGGCAATAAAAATACAACCGGAAAAAAACTGACAAGATGCCAAAAGGTCATGAATTTATATATTCGAATGAAGAAAAATTTCAAATAATGAAAAAAAGCGCTAAAATAAAATGCTCGAAAATGACCTAATGATCGAACTTTAAATCAACGATTTATCTGCAAAAGAGTAAAAACTTATGTGGTAGTTGGCATTGCTCGTAATAAATTTCGTTCGACAACAAATGGAAAAATTTTTCACAGATATTCTTTGCCTGAGTTCTTTTCAATCGAATTTTACTAGCTAATAGCATAGAGATGAGCGAAAAAAAAAACGATTGCTTACCAATGAAGTGAACGGCTTTATCAACGGCTCCATTGGGAATGTTGGCGACGACGATTTTTGCTGGATCATAGGCACGACAAGTAAATGGACTTCCTTGTACATCCGCATCACCATATTTTATATCGATTTCATGATCACCTTAATTCAAAAATTATATCTCGAAGAGAAATTACACAATTAAGCGTATATTTCTGCTCAAGAATTAGTGGCCATTTTTGAAGGAAGGTGACAACGATGATATAATATTGTGAAATTTGTAGTCATACCTCATGCTACTGTTTAACAGGGAAAAAATATTTACCAAAATTACGCTAAAATAAATAATTTAAAATATTTTTCCTGTTTATGTAGTCTACTAATTTATATTTAGTATGATAAGTCAAGACCACAAGCAAAATGCTGCAATATCCCCATTTTATGGGGTTGATCGATGCAATAATTACTATGTCACGATACTAGTTTGTTTTGGAGTTTATATAGAAAGGATATATGAACCGAAGCTGGAAAGTGCATGAACCAATCATCCACAGAAGGGGTATAATAATCTAGAAAATATAGCACTATGTATTTTCCTACATGGGATAACATATCGTTATAGAACTTCCACCTAACTGATAACTATATGCTCCTTTTCTTAACGTTGCTTTCAAATAACGGGTAAGTAAGCTGTGCAAGTAAACTTCAGGCATTCACTGCTTTGGCAAATCTATAAGAAATGGAACAAAGCTTTGTTGGGTATTTTGGTAAACTTGAAATATTAAGTCCGGAATGAGTTTCCACGTCGAAAATGAACGCCAATAGAGTAGTATATAAGAGGGAAATGAAAGAGACGCGTGAGTAAAATTCATGAAATAATATCTATAAAACAGTAAATATTCAACATCACTACCAGTGCAATCGTTGATTGAACATAAATTGGAAAGGTAAAAACCAACCAACAACTGTAGGTGTAAATTCGACACGCTTCACACCTGGCTCATGTTCCATAATCTCATTGTCGACCGCGTTCTTGAGCGGATCTGTAAAGAAGTATGTACTGACCATCCTTTATAGATCCTTTCCCTTTTGATCAACCGGTCATTACCCATTCAGTCAATGAGCGCACCAACAATGTTTGCAAACAAGGAACGGGGTGGAAATGGGTAGGTGGAGTAACACATACCAATGCTGTGAAAGTGATAAATTATAAAAACTCAGGATCCGGCATTTCAAATGGATTGTCCTCCTTATAGAAGGTCTCTAATCTTTCACTAATCGAGAGTGGAATATCATCGATGGATGCTCACCGAGAACGGCAACGTCGAGAAGCTCATCGCCGGCGACACTTACGAATATTTGTGCCCGTTTACCCACTCGACTCAACGATGGAATCTTCGTCACTGATGTTGTCTTCTCCACCTGCTTCTTCTTCTTTGAATCTTTCGCCTAAAATTTTCATTCATATTCCAGCACACTATCCTTAGCAAAGTTTATGCATTAATTAATACGTAATTACCGTTATTAGTTTATAGGTACTTATATGGGATGTGTCTAAGGTAGAGTATTTGGGTTTTTAGATCAAATGGGTAAAACTGACTGTAAACATTGATCAGTGGCAGCGATCTCAACTTTTGCTTATCTATAACAGTTCTGGCTCATCTGCTTCTTAATCGAAACGACTATAAATGAAAGAATATCAGAAAAATGCCTCTGAATATCTGGCCATAATTTCGTCGACATCAATCTTTTTCAGTGGGTTCCTATACAGGCGAGTAAATCAAAAGAATGTTCCTATGCGATTAAGTATATCAAAAGAATACGTTACCTTCAGCAATTAGTGAAAAATGCGTTCAAAAATCAATAGATAATCTAAAAATAAAGTAAAAGATTACTCGCAATAAAACATATAAAATTCACTTCAAAGTTTATGATATAAGGCTCAACATCAACGTCTCCTTACACTGTATTGCCAAGCAGTATTAAAGCTCAATTTATCATGAAATAAACGCATAATTTATGCGAAATTAGCAATATTTTAAATATTACTCAAAATATTTGAATCTTATAAAGCAATCATTAGTCAATTAATTAGCTATAAAAAAAAGAATGGCATAAAAAAGAACATTTCAAACCTTGCTTCTCTTAAGAGTTTCGGCCATTTGCTTTTCTTCCTTTTCTTTTCGTAATTTCTCCTTTTCCTCCCTTTTCTTTTCTTCTTTTTCTTTCTTCGCATCTTTCTTTTTCCCTTCGATAGCACTAAAAATAAATAGTATTAATTTCGACTTTTTATACGAGTTTCGATGTTCTCAACGTTTTTATATTAGAAATATAATCTCTAAATGAAATACTCGTTGCAACTTTATTATTTCGATCTATTTTTCGCCATTATATATATATATATATATATATATATATATATATATATATATATATATATATATTAAGTTAATAAGCAACTAAATTTGAATTTGTTCATCACTTACGTGGTTTCAGATGTCGTTTTTGCTTCCACAATATTCACCTCGAAAGGACTATCTGAAAAGAGAGAAGATGATCATTGAAACATTGCTATAAGAAAAGCCAACGGACAAAACGACGAGCTACATCCACTTTCACCTCTTCCCGAATAACTTTTACCTTACTAAAACCGGTCTAAGTATGTCATGATGCAAACCATGTATTTCGGAATATTTATGCATACGTTTTCACATAAAACATGATCATAAGAGTGAACTTACCTCAAACTTGGACATTTAAACCGCAATGATGCCTCCTCGCCTCGTCAAATAATGAAACATAGTTAAATCAGTAGTCGTATGACTTATGAAATTTCAGTATACGTCACATTTTTACTGCATATTTTGCAAGTAAATACTTATCAAAAGGTTATGGGAAATTTTTTGAATAAAAGATCTAGTATGACGAATAAATTCTAGATCAAAAATTATAAAGGTTCTCCATAATCGAAAAGGTTGATAAGAGACAGTCTAAAAGAGCGCATGACTAATAGAGATAATCGAAGAAAGAAGAAAAAATATAGTCTAGAATGTTTGAGATTTTCACCAACTAGAAGAACCTGAAATAAAATATCAAGCAGCCGATATTAATTGAAAAAAGAAAGAACCCGGCTATGAATACGCGATAATAAATAGACGAAGTGATGCAATTTATTAAATTTCTTTCAAAAGTCCATTTTTTTTTTCACCCTCAAAGGTTTGTTCTTCTCAAATAACATTCTAAAAGATTCCCAATAATATATTCCCTATGCATAAATTTGTTTATGTATGCCAAATGTGTTCCACCCAAATTCACCCAAAAAATCCCACCCAAGAATATGTATTCCATCGACCATCTATCTACTAATTAATGAACCTTTTTTTTAAAAAGAAAGAAAAGGCCTTAAAGGAAAGATGGGACGGTGATGAAAATATGGTGAGCCTACGTCGCCATAGAAAAAACCCACCTCTTCGAATGGGCACTAAAACAATTCAGGACGAAAAAATAACAAATAAAATTAAATGCTGAAGTATACCGGATAGTCTATACTAATCAGCAATGTTAGTGAATTTTTTACAAGTCCGCCAACTAGAAGAATAATTGCATAAACATTCAAAGATAACCAAATAATACTTAATAAAAAATCTCCTAGAAAATTCGATCGCCTATAGAAATGGTTCGACGAACAAAACATTCGTCTTTTTCTTACAATAGACTGATTGCTGACATTTAAAAATTTTTTCGGTATAACACTTTTAAATGTCGATAATTTCTAAGTAATTAATAAAAATGGAATTGAACTGGTATGTTATTATATAATGAAAAATTCCCATCTTTCCGATATGCAAAATGCAACTATTAGATAGACAAATATAATATATAATAAATGTAAACACAACATTAAGATGGCTTATTTCTTAAAATAAAACAAAAAAAAAGCTTGCGAAACTTTGCAAAAAAAAATCAAATCGATTTAAAGAGAAACTGATTCAATAAATTTAAAGATGATAGCGTTTTTCAGCGATGAATTCGAAAGAAATAGAGAGAATTTTTCAAAAACATGATAAACATTAGAAAGAGTTCATAGTTGCAAAGTGAATATCTCTGTGCTTATAATAACATAAAAGAGCGATTATCCCTGAATATCTAATGAAAATTTGTCGCGATGTCGAATAAATGAAATACAAAATTAAAAAAAAAAATCAATATAAGGGTAATATTCGTGCCCATACGCATAAAATTGTATTCGTTTGTGCGCTTTTCTACAAATGTCAATCGGCAAACATACCATCGCATCCTTAACCGCCTTATCATAATTGGATTTGCATATCTAATGAGACTATATCCATCGATCACTGACTTAATCACCTCTACAGTAAGTAAATTATCGCCATTTATAAAACGCGAATACAGTGGTCACTCTCTAGTTTTGAGCCATTTCTTATAAATTCGTGCATCATAGATGAATGCACGAAGTAATGAAAAATGAAATACATACTTTTAAGTACTTCCTTATTGAAAGTGATATTGACGGTATGCATGCCCAAAGAGGTCGGATTAAAAGTGACCAAAAATTTCGCGGTGCCAGATTCAAGTTGTGCAACATGCGATGGGATAATCGTATCGTTGCTATCTTTGATTGCCATTTCTAGATTGCCAAATCCAGCTCGACCAGCATCAACTGAAAAAAAAGGAAGCTTTCAATGATTGAATTTGTTGAGGCTCAAGCAAATCATTCATTCCTTTCTTTGTATCTTAGCAAATCCCTACTCGCGTGATAAATTATTGCACAACTCTAACTTTTTAAATGTCTGTGTCTGTCTGTTTGTTGGTTATTTTCATCAAGAAAATCAATGAAATTGGAGCCAATAAACAAGGAAGTTGTAGTTACTTAAACGTGGAAATAACTGCACGCATTTTCGGTTGATTGCAGGTGCATTTTACGCCGGCTGCCTTGTGAAAAACTCAATCTTTCTACGTCTATATAAGCGAATGGACCAAATAAAACGTGGATATTCTGCCTACGTTTTATTATTTTCATGCAACCGGTTGCCTTAATAAGCGGAATAAAAAAAGCACATAACGTGTCAGCTTCTTTGGCGCATCTCCCCACTTATGGAATATTATTATAAAATAGGGATAAAAATGTTCCATCAACGAAGATAATTCGTCGATCATACAAGAAAGATGATGAATATAGTGAACGAAAATGTTATTTCTATGGAAAATAGGTCTTAAATATATTAAGTGAAAATGCTCTAAAACAACTAAATTAGCCTAACGAAGCTTAACTCAGTAGGACTGCAACGACGGAACTGAAAAAAATTCAATTATGAATGAATGAATCTAAGATAGCTAGAGCTGAACAATACTGGTGACAAGCCCTATAGTCACAAATTTCTCCTTTTTTTACATTTATTTAACAAATTCAAATGAATCATCGAATTAATTTGTGGATAAGTTTCCCGAAAAAAGTAACTGCTTTTGGGGGGAAAATTATCCAAAAATTTGAAAAAAAAATTACTTTTGGGAAAATGGATAATTTCTCAAAATTAGCTGTTCCTAAAGGTTAAAAAAAAACTTCTTTTGAAAAAAAAAAAAACAACCAAAATCGACAATGAAAAAAGTAAAAAGAATTCACCAGTAAATTCGACTGTATCGTTGATTGTGCTCTGTGGTGTTATTTCACCGACGATTATTTCTGAAGCATCATAAACACGAATCGGGAATGGTGATAGCGGATGTACGACACCGTTTACATAGGCCATCACCTTAAAATGAAAATATTTTTCTAAACATTTTGTTCATTAGAATTTTTACAGAGCAACATAATAGCTCTTGCTTCATCAAATATAATCCCAATTGGGGAAGTCTGTAACGTTTATAATATTTATTTTTCCAGAAGAACTTCAGGAAATTCATTATATCATTTCCGGAAATTTATACAATTTCTGGAATGATAAACCGCATTCCAATACGCCTTTATAGTGAATTAAAATAAACTCATTACAATAAACGAAACAACAGTATTTGTTCAACGATTAGTTGCGCATTTCTGAGATGATTAAACTCTCTCCCACTTGAAACCAAGATTCCTTCCGTTTTTGAAAGCCAATATCTTCCAATATTCAAAAAACGAATCCCTTATAGTCAGAAACGAAAAACCACGAATATTTTTGGTTTTGTTCCCCTTGTTTTCCGTATCACCAAAATTAAAGAGTTCATTAATATTAGATAAGAAAATTCAATAAATATGTTATCATCAACAGTAATTGGTTATTTAGCAATCCAGAAAAAAAAAGACAATGATTTTACAGATCGAAATGAACTGGTTTCTGGGTTAGCTGCTGCGTAAAAAATGGAAATCAAGGGGGGAAGCTTGAAAAAATTCCGCATGATAACATGCACAATTCAACGCGTATTTAGCACAGTTTTTTCTAAGGAGCAAGTTACTCCCAAAAAATTAAATAAATAAATAAATAAAATGAATAAAATAAATAAATAAATAAATAAATAAACAAATAAATAAATAAGTAAATCAGCTGCCATTATCTTCATCTGCATCGAATAACAAAATAATTCCGATCACCCATTATCAGCCTCCGCCTGCCTATGTAGCGCTGCTAGTAGAACCATCTAACGGAACTATTATACTCACTACTATTACTTTAAAAGTATTCATAATGAATAAGGAAGCAGATTACCAAGGGGAATATAACAACGGTCTCACCTTATGAGTGCCAACCTCAGTTGGCTTGAATGAAATTTCGTAGGTATGACGCGATTTCTTGACTTTCGGCTCAATCTCCGTTCGATCACCATTGGATTTTGCTGGAGCTGAAAAATGAAGAGAAGATTATCTTATCGATTTTTACAAAAAAAAAACAACGAAATCAACCTCTTCAACTTGAAGATCTAGCAGCCCTAATATAAGAACACCACAGCTAGCCTAAAAATCGTAAGTTTAGAAGAGGAAGCATCACGCTTGCAGCCAATATGCAAATTTTAAAAAATGAAGAGGCTAAAAGCATCAATGCGAGTATGAAATGGTTACGATGCCATGTAATCGCCTTCTTCAATCAGGCCTCATAGAATATGCTTGCCACAATTCATTTAGTTGCAAGTACTAATTCTACAGCCTCAATTCTAACGCGTAGCGGTTGCACGCAGCTCACACCCCCCCCCCCACTTCCCTCCCCCTCTCCCCCACTCCTTCAACGTACAATTGACGATAGGGAGGTTGCCCGTAAAATATGTACTGTAGATGAGTCGCCATCGGATACTATGGACCAACTTAAGTTGTATTATAGGTGAGCTTCCTTTTGAATATTTTAAATCATCTCAAATGCGTATTGTAAATAAATTCCATCAGAAATTCCACACATTAGGCAATATGAATAAAAAAAAGAAAAAACGTAATTAAATTGCAACTGAAATTTCTTTCGCAATATTATTGTAAAATATATTTTAGAATATAAACTAACGTATAATAACAATACGAAGTTGATCATCTTTGCTGAGTTTTAACGATTCCAATTTAACATCGACATCTTTACCCCTTCGTACGACTTCATGTTTCGATGTGAATTTCGATTTACCAAAATCGAATATTTTTTGTTCTTTTTGTTCTTTTGCCTCCTAAAAAAATTAATGAATGAGTAAATAAACATCTGAAATTTAACAAGAAAAACGAATAAAAGAAAGAAAAAAAACCATCAGCGTCATAGGTAAATCAATAGTGCACTTCAAATAAGTTTTCATTACCTGTTCGAAGTATTTTTAATGTTTCGAGCACAGATTACTAATAGTCAAGATGCATAAAGTAGACTTTTATCATTCAGGGGGGAAGGGGGGAAGGGGTGGTGGGGATAAAGCTATATAATTTCCAAATAGAGATAAATGCTATATAACACATAATGCTTTAAATTACAACGATGAATCACAATAACGTACTCAACGAAATCAACTTCAGCCAGAAACAACTTTTTTAATCTATATCAAACAATTTTAGGAATAGAAATTTGGATTCATAACGCCTTTGTATATCCCATATATAACTTCTCTTAATAAGGAGAACAGGTGAATACGATATTTAGAAAAATTTTGAATGCAAAGGGAAAATGTCTGCCTAAAAACCTTCATACGTCTGCCAAAAACTTTCTTAAAAATAATCTTTCAGCATTAATTTACTCATCACTTCTTCTTATCACCTTATTTCGTCGCTATTAGGTACTACCATCGCATTCCAATAAGAGAACGGCAACAAGGGGAAGATGGGTATGATGTAAAGCAGTCAACACCTCATTTGGTTTGTGCATATTCTAATCGAAGCAACATGTCAAAACTCATAGACAGCAACAATCACGTTCGATATTTCATTGCAATAATGATTCAACAGCTGATATTTTTCAGGATTGCTAAAGGTCGACTTTTGAAATCCCAATAAATTAGGAACAGCCTCAGATGGCCGCCATGAAATGTGCTTTTTGCGGTCCAATCAGTCAGTAAAACCTGCTACATCGAATGGTAAACCTATGGATACTAGTGTGTTTTTTAAGCTATCAATTCTCTGCCTTAAAAAAATTTATTCCTTGCGCTTGAAAGGTTGCATCAAAAAACTAGCCTATGCAAATTTAGTCGCACCTTTAATTTCCCAGAACTTAAAAAAAGTGGTCAAACGAATGAGCGAAGATGTTAAATGATTTCGAGTAAAAAATTTGTTCGTGAAAACACACTAGAATAGCCTCCTAAAAACCCGCTTAAATCTAGCGCTTTTAGAAACTGTATGAAAATAAATAAAGCTAAGATGAACTTACCTTGCCGAATTTAAGGCCCAATTTTGGAGTCGTCTTCGGAGTCGATTTGGGTGTAAGAGACGGTGTGGGTGGTTGTGAGTGTGCCAATTGCTCATCACGATCTAATGTTTGCATCGCTGGCACACCTTTTATCGTTTCCAATGTCTCCTAGATGGTCATTCATGTTTAGGCCAATAGTTACGTATATACAAGCTTATATTAAAAAAAAAAACCTAAATTTTCATTTGCAAATTTCAAAATTTTAAATCTCAAATTTTATTCACTAAATTGTATTGTTTTATGTTATTTATTTTATTTTATTTATTTCTAATAAAAATTAGAAATAAATAAAATAAAATAAATAACATTAAAAAATAAAAACAAATATTGCATAAAATATAGCGAAATGCAATTTCAGTTGGCAAACAATAATAATAGTGAGAGAAAAAACATTTTTTTAGTCTGTTGAATTCCTTCTACCTTTATAATATATCGTCTCAATTAAGTGATTGAAACGCGTAGTACTAAAAAAAGCGCAAAAAAAAAAAAATTACGAGCACAGAAACAGCCATAGCATCATAAAGCAAGAACTAACGTCGAGATCCTCTTCACGACGAAGTGTTTGAGTGTCAATTTTACGTCTCGTACGTGGAGTCAACTCTTCGATTACATTCGTTGGAATATTCCCTTCTGGTTCTTCAACTTCGATCGACGATCTGTGAAAATGAATAAATGAATAAACAACTGCTTCATTTGATATTAAAAATAAAAACAATATCAGTAGATTCATTCGATAAATGCTCAAAGCGTATTTTCCCTTCTTTTTTTTTTGCAACGAAATGAATTTTTTGTCATTTTTGAATAATTTTCGCGAGTGAGATCCATATTTAAAACAAATGAAATTCTCAATATCGCGTTTCATATATCACAATGAAATTTGACAGGTAACGATAAATAAATCTGGTACGACATTACATCTGCTATGGAACTACTCAGGTATTTAAGAGCTAATAGGCTTACGTATGCAACAAGTAATAGGCTCAGGTATGTGACAAGTAATAGCCTCAGGTATTTAACAGGTAATAGGCTCAGGTATATAATAGATTAAACAGAGATATGTTAGTAGGTAGCAGATAACAAGAAAAAAAATTCCACCAAATTATAAATGGTTAATTACTAATCGTTGCAAATTCAAACCCTAATAGCTATCATTTAAGTTGGCAAGAGAGTGAATATCTATAGATGATAAATCATTGGCTATAGCCAACATAATGATAACCTAGCTGATTGTTAACTTATAAATGCAAAGGGGATTATCAATAAAAACTAGTGTTTAAATATAGAACAAATATTGCTCGAATCACTCAAATATATCAGCCCCATCTAAACTACAATGGACGAAATAGACTTAAGCATAGGCCTATCGTCTATAAACTTGAAAAAAAAAAAACTAAAGCACATAGAAAATAAGGGAAAGAGACAAAGAGAGAGAAAGAGAGAAAGAAGGAGAGAAAGAAAGAAAGAGAAAGAAAGAGGTTTTTTTCAAAACCACAAGCATATAACATAAGGTATTTTAGGAATTATGAAGAATACGTTTCATCATAAAACATTGATAGCCGATATCACTAAGAA
Organism: Baylisascaris procyonis; assembly: GCA_037389465.1. Classification (NCBI taxonomy): domain Eukaryota; kingdom Metazoa; phylum Nematoda; class Chromadorea; order Rhabditida; family Ascarididae; genus Baylisascaris; species Baylisascaris procyonis. The sequence continues at coordinate 323,049 of JAZARR010000230.1, forward strand.
ACACGTTGATAAATACTGAAATCATTGGTATATTACTTTAGCTTTCGTCCTCGTAGATGTGAAAACAAAGATGAAAAAAGGATAAAGTATAACAGCATAAAAATTTGAGCCAAACATAAAATTAATTCATACCCCTCCCCCGTTCATTTTCCCCTGCCTCGCCCTTTCTCACCCATCTATTGTCCCTTCGTTTCATTTCACTATCACATCCCTTCCTCAAATAAAGAAGTGTAAAACACACTATAACGCATATTATTGTGATCATCGTTGCAAAACAGATAGGTGTACGATTGGAATGTGACAAATCAAGCAAGGGATGAAAAATATTTGCACAGATGGGAAATTGTAAAATGAGAGAAAAAGATGTCAAGAAGACTATAAAGAAAAAAATAGTAAAGGCGTTAATGAGCAATTAAATGTGCAAATCAAGATGAGCCACTATTTATGATAGAAGGTGAGAGAAAAAATTTGCGAGAGAGAGAAAGAGAGAGCAGAACAGTGTCAATTCTATCAGGTGTGACCTCATTGACCGGATGCAATAACCAGTTATAGCGTTGATAGTCGATTAAACACGAAACACTAAAGATATTTGAATGTGACAGCCGATTGATTGCATTAATAAATAGACGATTCACACAAATTGTGAACAAATCAAGCGATATTTTCACTCATTGAATGCTTATTTAAGAAAAAAAAACTACTGCAAAATAGAATTTAGTTACATCTATATGCTTATATTCATGAACACTTTTATAGTACTAATATTCTTCTATCTTTTAAAGCTAAAAGTTACAAAAATGCAATAATCCGGCCAATTTGGCCACAAAAATTCAACCAAAAAGTCAATACTGATTGTATAAAGAAGACAAGATTTTAAAAACTCATGACAGAGAGAGAGGGAGAGAGAGAGGGAGAGAGAGAGGAGGGGGAAGAGAGAGACGTCAAATAGGATTATAAACGAATTAAAAAAACTTATTAATTCCCTAAAAAACTAACTGTTCCCTAAATTTCCTAAAAAGCTCTCCGAATATAAGTTCTTATAAGCCAATGGAATACAGAACAATCATTTCAAACAGTTTCATTCTTTTACAATGACTTGGAAATTCATAGTTCATTAGTGAGCGTGATGCTAGTCAAAAATAAAACCGATCACTATCGCTAATAGCGATTTATCACCTCAAAAATGAATAAATTATCAACGATTTGTGAACATAAAATAAAATTAGATAATATATTTCAAAAAAAAAAATATTTTCATCATTTATTATAATAAATAAAAATAGAGAGTAATTGGCATGATGCCAATAAGTTAAAGTAAACATAAATAAATTCTCTAAAGGATTTCAACAACGATATATTCAATGTAACGGATGTGTAAATGTGAGCAGCACAATAACGTAAGCAAACGATCGCTAGCAAATACGAAATACGTAAACTGGTTCATAAGAGTTGGTAGCATGCAAAATGTCATCACAATCAATTCAATTGGCTACACCAAAAGAAAAAAAAGAACGGACATACAACTGTCACCAAAACATCGACACACAAACTAATTCACAACCCGATTGCTCTCGTTCTCAAAGATCTATTTAGTGAAGTGATTTAGAAAAATAGTGAATAAATTCGAGGAAAAAATCTATAAATAATATCTCAATTTAATAAAAACCTATGTCCATTTCAATTTTTTTCCACTTTTTTCTTAAATATTCCAAATTTTTGTATACAAATATAAAAATTCCTAAATATTTCATCTCAATAAATCGTTTCAATTAGAATAAAAAAATTTTCAATTGGAAGATCAAAATTCAATCAAAATTCCAAAAAAAACATAATGATCTCGTTTCGATTTAATTGTCTATAAAGTTAAATTTATATTTGTACACTGGAATTTCCTGGAATTTAAAAATTCAAAAAAGAGAAAAAAATTCAATGAAGAGAAACAGAGAGAAATGAAGAGAGAGAGCATTTAGAGAGATTCGATACGGCACATATTTTATTTTATTGACCTAATTTGTGACAAATCAGAATTGAGGTGATCTCTAATAGGTCAACGAACGCTACACAACGATACAAATCGTTGTTTGCACTAAAATGATATCGTTGTGGAAACATACGAAAATAATTCATAAAAACTTATTGATGCAATAAGTAAGGTACAGCTAAAATTATGCTCAACACTCAACTACCAGATGGGTGGCACTAAAATTATACAACAAAAGCACTCTAATTATACTGGGCTGATTAATATATGATATACAGGTGCTTAGCATCAAGAATTTCTCAATCGTAAAAGAAAGCCTTAGTGGCTAAATAGCCATCGTTACGAGTAATAATTAGTAATTTTACTCTATTTAGATTCGTAGCCAATAAGCAAAAAATCGTTCAGAAGGCAAGCAGTTCGAAATAATAGCGCTAAATTTGTGCAGTTAATGTGAAGACCTAAGGATATGATGTCGAGCGTAGCTTGAATACGATAAAAAATATACGGTGGTGAAATATTATGAAAGAATAAATAAATAAAGCAAAAAAAAGGCATAGAAGCTATAAATAAAAGTCAATAAATGCGTTAATTAAGCAAGTTGAAAGAATATGATCGACAGTAAATCTAATTGATCATTAAAAAAATAAACTTAAAATTATAAATAAATAATACCCTCCTTCTTTGAGAATTATCTCAACCCAACAAATTAATAAATGACATTTTTTGAAGTGAAAATTCAAGAAAAAATAATAAAGAAAAAACAAAAAAAAGAAAAGAAATATAAATAAAAAATCCGAACTTAGAGGAGAGTTTCGTAAGATTGCTTTTAGAAGGTTCAACGAGTCCATGTCGCTCAAAAATCTTTTCATCCTCTTCCATTATACGCATATATTCGGCAGTTCTTTGCGATGCACCCAACAATGAAGTCGGCTCAATTTCCTTATCCCTGTAGTCAATCAATTGTTCAATATGGTGATATTCTTCAATGACAAACAATAACTTTTCAACTTCGAAAAATTTGAATATTTAAAAAATTTGAGTATAACAGAAAAAATTAATTTGCATAGAGCAATTTTCAAAGAAACAAAATTTATAAGAACGAATGAATTAATGACTAATGGAAGAATTTTTTTATTTTTGAAATATTGCAACAACTATGAAATCTTCGCAAGAAATAATTTCAATTTATAGCTATGCACAAAAAATTCTATAACTTTTTACTTAATTTTTACTTTCGGGAATATTATTACCTCCCACGAAGTTAAAATATTTTTGCATAGTTATATCTGCCAAATAATGGGTAATTATCTCTAAAAATGAGCGGAATATTTTATCTATCTTATAGTTTTTATCTCAATATAATCATATTCATAGAATATTATATCCTAAATGCATTTGCATACGCATGCTTGCACGCAGACACATAAACATACATACACAATCTTCTAACACGTTTTCACTCCAGCTAATTCACATACATAAATGAGTAAATAAATGAATAAAAAATAAAAAATAAATAAACAAATAAATAACCAAATAAGTAAATAAATAAACAAATAAATGAGTGAATAAATAAATAAACAACAACCAGTTGTAAATTAAATCCACTAAGCGTTCACTAAATTCGTTCAAATAGATCTTCAAATACCCTCTACAAGAAAACACTACAATCGTATGATCACATATGATTATAATTTTTTTTACTATACTTAATAAGAAACGCTTTCTCATAATTAAACGAAATAATAATTCCTCGCTATAATCGCTATCGAAATATTTACTCTGCAAAGAATATATTAGTCAATTTATGCAGAAAATAGTAAAATGAAATCGACCCCCACTATGATTTGACATAATCGCAAAAACAATACAAAGTATTTTTGGTTTACGAGTATTATTATTAGGCCTATTCAAGTTGAACATTTTGGTCTTCGAAAAATTCCACTGCAACTACTCTCTTTCTAACTTGTCATTTATCAGTGATCAAGAATTTCAATTAAAAATTTTTTCTGTATTAATCTATAAAATATTTTAAAAAATATAAAAATAATGCCTACAAAATAATTCTACAAAAAATAATCAAAAAAGAAATTACTTTAGCGAATGGGGTAGTAATATGAACAATACGGTATTGACTTTTTTAATGCAAATGAAGACAAAAATTTTCATTTGCAAATATCATCAGCAACAAACATCATCTATAATGATATAAACCACTGCTAACGGTATATGCACTATAGCATTAAAAAAAAAAAAAAAAAAAAAACAAAGATAAAAACGTGGTCAATGTGCCATCTGTATTTATAACTGCTACTAAGGTATGAATCCACGATGGAGGGGCAGCGATGAAATTAGTAGCAGTTATTTGAAAATATGCAAATAGGCCCATGAAAATTGTATCATCAATCAATAGCCATCTAAGAATAACTTCGTTACAGCAAGAAGAAATCATAAAGTGGCATAAAAGAAGATACGTAATTATGCAAATAAATGGAGAAGAATCAATACTTCTATTTAGTCATAGGAAGTAATGTACGGAAATCGGAAACCGAATGAAGTCTTCACATGAGAGTCTTCTCCCTTATTCGCTTTCCGGAATTACATTGCCACAAATCTCATCCCACATTTTGCATTCATCTAGTTCTCACTCCACCGTAAACCATCTACGAATTTACGCTATGAGAGAAATCGAAATAAAACAGCACTAAATTTATGAGTAAATTCAAAAGACATTACCTGGCAAGTGTGCCGATAGGTGTCTCGCCAATAACTCGTGCTTCGGTGGTGTAATATCCTCCTAGATCAGCAACTCGAGCGGATGTTTTCTGCGCATCGAATTCCGATTGCGTCCGTAGAAAAGGTGGCTCATTATGCTCGACTCGATAGCCCTCACTTTTCACTGCACGCATTAGTTGGTCGCGTCGACGAGCATCCACTTCTGCTGGATTTTCATATTCCCATCCCACGCCTCCTTCAGGTCCATATTCTTGCTCCTCTGCACTCTTCTCAAAGTCATGTTCCCTTCCTCGTTCCCGGCGATATGCTTCCTTTTCGGCGTACTTCTCACGTTCACGTTCATCCTCTCTTGATGACCGTGTCCAATCAATGCGTGGCTGTTGTCGCCCTCCGCGGTAAGTGTCTTCCTCTGATAGCTTTCCAGCGTCTCGTCCTTCACCCGACATAGCTTTCCAGCCTTCACCACGGAAATATGTATCTCTCTCGACTTGTTTCTCGTATTCGCGTCCTCGTTCGGATCTACTCCATCCATCTTTCGCTCGTGCTTCTTCACGACGGAAAGCATCCTCTTCGGTACGCTTTTCTGCTTGACGTCTTGCTTCTTCCTCTTGAAAGCCCTCTTCTTGAGAACGACGCTCACACTCACGGCGATACGCCTCAGCTTCAGCTTGCTTCTCCTGTTCACGCCTTTCTTGCGCTGCGTAGTCGTTCCAGTTCTTTGGTTCCATAGGAAGTTCTTCAACTCTCTCCAGAACAGTGATAGGTGGTTCATTTATAGGTGGTGGTGGAGGTGGAGGCGGTGGCGGAAATCGATCATACCTGTCGTCGAGGGGTTTAGCCTCTCGATAATCAGTAGTACCATAAGACGCAGCAGTATAGACTGAATCCTTCAAATCGATATTTCTACTATCCGCACGAATCTTTGCTGGATCGAACGTGCTTCGTGTATAAGGTGTTGAATCGAAACGTGCACCATCGGTAACGTTTTCACGTGAAATTGAACGATACCTTTCGTATGTTGTCGTAATCATCGCCACATCACTCCCTCCTGATTCTTCCTCTTTTACTTTCTTTCCCTCTTTCAGTTCATCACCAAAATAGCGCAACGGTGTTGCCGCTTTGTCCGTTGTTTTAAGAGTCTCTGAAGTGATTGGCACATCACGAGGTGTTGATTGTGATCGTTCAACTCCATAACTTCGCCTATCCGTTACAAAACTACTACTGCTATATTCGTCAATTTGTGGCTTCTTCGATACCATTTTTGAGTCGACATGATCTCTCGCAGCAATAGCGTTGATCGAGGGTCGTACATCGGTGGCTGAATCAGTTGGAGTAGCTTGCGATGGCTTAGGACTCTCACGAACACGTGTCTCTGAGTATGTAGTTGGCATCGCAGTACGCCCTTCATCAGTGACACTCGAAAGTGTTCCTTTTGAGTATTCGAATGTACGCGCAGGTGAGACTGCACTATAGCGAGTTTCCGAAGTGAACGTCGAAGTTACCGTTCCCTTACCATCATCTGCAATCATCTGCCGAACATTCATCAATGACGACGATTACAGCTTAAATTTTTCATTTATTCGACATTGCGAAATACGCATCTGACAACTTCAGCAATCGTCGATAACCTCATAAACACCTTGCAAGCTGGAAACATCTCGCCACCTAGAAACGTTCTGCCACCCGGAAACACCTTACCTCATTAAGAACATTGCTCACTCAACTAGAATGCTAACAACAACTCGTTTACAATAATGCTCGTCATTAATCCAGAATCGACTCTTAGTGGAAGTGAATGAATCACAAAATCGAAGTGGTAATGAAGCAAACAGCGAATCGAAAATAGCACTGATAACGACCTTTTCAATAAATGATATAGGAACAAATTAATACATCAAAATGCACTTCAAATTGAAATCACTCATTTATTCAAACTCAAAACAACGAAAAATTTTAAATTTGATTCGCATAAGATTTTCTTCTCGCTAATCAACATCGACGCTTGATTACCTCACCACAATCGACCAGAGATATGAAAACATTCGGTTAGGATTCATCTATACATCATTACCCCCCGCCACCCCTACCCCCAAACCCCCTCATTGCTGCCTATTCCCTAGTAACCTATACCTAATCAAACTGTACACCAGTTTTTTGGCTGTGTTTTGAACTTGGCGGATTTGGCACCTCATTAGTTTGCTGTATTTTATGAGCCTATTTATAATGAAACCTACCGGTATAAGTGCGGTTGCTAACTGTTTGTGGAGGTTCACCGCCATATTGTGCCACCGTATAGCCTAGACGACTACCTTCCTTCTCACTGAGCGAGGAGCCATCCTCTTCTCTTGTCGATGCGTCATATCCTTCCGTCTTTTTCGGCCTTTCCAATGAGCCTGTGAATCTGTAAATTGTGCATATCGTCTTCAAATAGACAATGATAGAAGATAGAAGATTATCGCCAGAGATTACAGCATATCAGAAATGCTCCTTTTGGGCATGCTATTGCAAGTTAAATGCTATGGTGCTGCATACAGCAACTCATAATTCACTTAATTTGCCTACAATGTTGTTTAGGTAACATATTTCTTGGCGTCCTATCTTCGACGCTTATAACACCTATGATTTTCAATACTAGACGGAGGGAAAGGCTTAGGTATTTCGTAAATTTTTGGATAGAGTTGGACACTGGAACTAGTGAATAAGCTCCATTTTCCATTGTTAGCAGATTCCTGCACCCTAAACTTATTGGAGCTAGTCTTCAAAACTTAATGTGCCAGTAGGCTTGATGACGGACTCCACGAGAGACGAGAGAAGGAACGGAGAGGATAACGGACTCCGCAAGAGACGGGAGGAGGAGCGGGGGGGGGATGATGGACTCCGCAAGAGAGGAGAGGAGGAGCGGGGGGGATGATGGACTCCGCAAGAGAGGAGAGGAGGAGCGGGGGGGATGATGGACTCCGCAAGAGAGGAGAGGAGGAGCGGGGGGAAAACGGACTCCGCAAGAGACGAGAGGAGGAGCGGGGGGGGGGGAGTGACAGACTCTACAAGAGACGAGAGGGAGATGCGGGGGGGGGGGGGGAATGACGGACCCTGCAAGAGACGAGAGGAGGAGCGGGGGGTTGACGGACTCCGCAAGGGAAGAGGAGGGTCGGGGGGTGACGGACTCCGCAAGAGACGAGAGGAAGACAAGAGGGGGGGGGGGTGGACAGGATTGAATTGGAGGGGCTACACCATCGAACGACTGTCATAAACGTTGAAATATCCTTCTTAACCGAAGCAAGCCAAGTTTAATCGAATCACCCATCCCTTTGCACTATAAAATAATACTACAACGCATAAATTCCCTTTTATAACCTATTGTGCAAAATGAGTGCAATATTTCCCCTCCCCCCCCCCTCTCCAATTTATATTGGTTAAATCATTGCGGATTAAGAGCGTTCTGGTAAAGATGTGGTAAAATAACGGTAAAAGTACTACGAGTAGCAATTTTAGGCAAATTTCATCACTCAACGCAAGCAATACAGATATTAAACCTTTCAATTGAATAATAACAAATTATAGAGTAATGAATAGAATATACTGCTAACAAACCTAATAATCTTTTATTTTCTATTTCGTAAGCCGAATGTGACATAAATCATATAGGATTTTTATGAACTATTAATTTTTACTTTTATGCAATCACCCAACCCACAAGCCATACTCCATTATCCCTTCGTGGTGAGGGACGGGCAATAAGTTGTCGGGGGCTATATCAGCGGAGCGTTATGCTCTGCCAGGTCCTAACTATGCCGGAAATGCTTCCAGTAGGTTGTGGGGTGACGATTGCATATTTGATCCTCAGTGACCATCCCGGCCAAGACAAACCGTGACTATATGGGCACTAGGGCTAGCAATCCAAACTTCACTGCCGCAAACCTTAACAGTTAAAAACACAAGTTGAAATGCAAATGGAAATCGACAGATCCATGCCGATCCTTGGGGAATGAATGGATCACCCAGTGAATCAGTTGAATTGTCGATGAAAAAACGTATGTGTACTTCAGTTAAAAGAAAGCATCAAACGTTACGTTTGTTTCTATCTTAAATTCCCTCTCCTATTTGAGAAAATCTTTCATACGCATTGATAATTTCATTACAAACATACAAAAAACCCTCATCGAATATTAATTAATAAAAATAGAAATATTATTGTGAATATTTCTTTCTTTTTTATTAAAAAAGGACCTTTCAATTTTTCTATCTTTTATGCTTGAGTCATTTCACTATCCCAATAACCTCCCCCCTCCCCACAACACTATTGGACTATTTTTTGCTTCTTCTTACTGAATATAAGAAATGCACCCCAATTATTCAATAAACTCAGAACTATTGCGGTAGATAAATCTATACAAGAAAAATATTACTTAAAAAACTATCATAGAGGTGCTAAATTCAATGGTAATAAGGAAATAAGATTCACTCATAAAGGATGCATTTTTACGAAGGTTCCTTAAATGCAACCCGAAAAAAGAAGTAAAAGTTTGGAGAGTTATTTTGTTATCAAAAATCACTCCAGGACTGAGAGAAACAATGAAACAATATAAAATCAAACTGATAACTTTCAATAATTACCTTATAATTTCATTTGATGCCCCATGGGGCCATATTGCCGCGTTTAAAAGAGTTCAAACGAAACCATGAAATACTTTCAAAAAAAAACTCGCTAACAGCAAATGAAAGAACAACTATCTTAAGAGTTATTAACATATGATCTTTTTGCAGTAATTCACTCTCACAAACGCATCAAAATTTGCTAAATAACAGTAAAGCTGACGAATATGCGATGGGCTTCTATTCAGCCATCGATTACGGTAATCTACTAATTGAGTCAATTGAATACATCAAATATTAAATACACTAGATTATTCAAATAATGCAAAACATTAAAGAATAATAACCGTTCTCTATCGTTAGCGATAGTTGGTGACTGTGTTGTTAGACGTGTCAACGATGAAGTCCATGGTCGTGAACTTAACGATTGTTGCCCCGCTGATTCCAATCGAGAACTAAATTTGTTCAAAACTTTTTTTTTAAATTAAAAATTAAAAAGCTAACAATTCCATTAAATTTACACCTTCAATGAGGATATTATAGAACTGAAATCACTAATAATCAATTGATTAGTGTAGGATTTATTCAAATGCAAGATGATAAAATACTACTAAATTAGTGGAGAAAAATATGTTAGATGGACGCATAATAGAGCAGAGATTTAAGAAAAATGCTGTAAGAAATGACGCAAAAATGCCGTAAGAAAATCTATGAAGTGAGAATTAACGCGTCATATTTCACACTTAGTTTTCTAGAAGTCTTTCTGGAAACTTTTGGAAGTTGAATGGGCCAACTTGATTTTTCAGGAAGTTTTTTCCCTGAAAATGACGGGAAACTCCAACATTAATAGCAAAAAATATTGCTAAGACATCATAGGTGAGCAAATATTATGCAATTTCGCTTCATCTGAACTGCTTGAAAAGAAATTTCAAGAAATAACCTCAGAGCCGTCTTTGAATCGACCTTCGATTCGGCTTTCCTCACAAGAATAGGTGAACGAGGATGTTCGGGTGTTAATTGATCACTCGATCGCTGACGTAAATGCCGAATAAGCGTCGGTGAGGTGGGCGAATGTGTGCTTGGCTCGCCTGATCGTGTCAATGAATCTGATTTATAAGCTGAAATAAAGATAAAACTCAATTTGTTGTTTATTAATGTATCATCGGATTCATTCATCATTTGACCATTTGACCTTTCGTTTTACGTTGTTAATGATTGCAATTCAATACAGTCAAATAAGATGCATCAAGGTTTTTGCTCTTATCACCTTCTTTCAGATATTGGAATGGCAAGTGCCAAATTCATAACCAATACGAATCAGATGAGATGATATTGATATTTGATAACGACCGATTAATTTTTCTATTTCCTATGCTATTAGTGTTCATTAGATATATTTATTTAAGTTTCTTTCAAAAAAATGAAATAAGGGGTAAAAAAAGGATTATTTCATTATTTACTTAAAAGGCGCAAATCGTGTAATTTAATATTTAACAAAATAAAGCAACACTAATAGCAATATCATAGAGTAAAAACCTTCTAAAGTTATAACGCATTTCGAGTTTAATGCGTCGATTTTCAATAATCATTTATAGTTGTTCGAACGTAAATTAAGAAATTTGACATTTCGAGTGTGAGGAAAATCGATTTGAGAGGAAAAAGACAATGAAAAATAGTGGAAATAATCAATAATATTTGTGAGGAATGTTGAAATGTGTGCTAATTGAAAGATTACATTTTAATTCAAACTTCCACTTCATAAGAATGTCGGCAGGCAACTCATTTCAGCCACAAATGATGATCGACCGGTTTTTGAAGAAATGTAGTGGGTAATTCATTTCGTCCATAAACGATGACCGACCGGTTTCTTGAATAAATGTGGTAGGCAATTCATTTCACCCACAAACAATGACCGACCGGTTTTTTTAATAAATGTGGCATGCAGTTCATTCCTTCCTAAACGATGACCAACCGGTTCAATAAATATGCGTTTAATTTTTTAACACCATCTAGCGAGATCGAATTGCCAAAAAATGACGTCACGCCTTATTGTTCAACCTATCAACTCATTCGAATTTTATAGTGCTCACTAATGCCTCTAGTAAAGTGAAGAAATTTCTATCTCTTTCTGTAAAATTCGACCTATCCCTTGTTTTGATCACAAACGTTCGGCATGTCGAACAATACAGCAAATAAAGTGATGAACCTTAGACAGTAGAACAATTTTTAGCACCACAGAGATAGAAAGGAACACTAAAATACTGAAGCGGCAGACAACAAAAGGAAAAAAAAGCAGTGAAAACTTTTGGCAACATATGACGAAACGATGGAAAATTACGAAAAGAGAGCATTGTATATGCATAAGACCCATAGAAAAAGAAACTATTATCGAATTTCTGATGGATTTGATTTTCAGTGAGTGTGTAAAACATAGTGGGAGAATTATTGTTGAAAATAAAGATAAAATTCAGAGGAAACAATCGAATATTAAATGTTATTAAACATCTAATGTGGAAATAAATAAATAATATTTTTTGAATTTCTTAATTAAATAGCTGCAGTTTTTTAATTGCTAATTGCAAATAGTATTAAATTATTGCAAATATTATACTGCAAAAAATATTGCAAAATAATAAAATAAACACTTTCAAAATTGTAAATAAAAAAATAAATAATAATATATTTATTGCGTGAAAACATTTGCCGCTTTTTGATTCTGTTCTATTGAAAAAAAAAAGGAAACTGCTGAAAACCTACTCCGCTGTTTACAGATGGGTTGTTTCTTGGCTTACAGCAGAGGAAGGAAATGGGCATTTGCTTCTTTCCTATTTCTTTCCCTCCTCGACCCCCTCCCTTCTTCCTTTCTCCGCTTCTTCCTCTCACTCAGTATCGCTCAGTCGAACAAACTAGCTGCAGATTCGATGAGCAGAGGAGGATTAATCCCCGAAAAAATGCGTAAATACGCTATTAGTATTGGCTAATGAATCCACTCTTGGATTGTAACTAGCTATATTAATAAATTATATTCTCTATCAACAAATATTCAGAATTTATTGCGGCAAAACGATATATGTATGCGTTATTCATTTCTATGATGATTAATATACGACTATAATCAATATGTGAATGACGCTGTGGCAATCATAAATCGGTACACAATGCGGCTAATCTGCGCGATTGCCTTTAGATGCTTCAAAAACCGGTATTTCTATCAACAACGATAAGCCATACAGCAATTGTTAAAACTCCACTAGACTACTGTCAGTCATTGGGTGAATATATCACCTATATATATATATATATATATATATATATATATATATATATATATATATATATATATATATATATATATATATATATATGTGAATGAATTGAAATTCAAATCTTTTGAAAGGGTTCGTAATTTTTTGATTATCATACTGCTTTTAGAATTAGATCGCTTTTATTATTTATACAGAGAAGCTTCTTTCACAGTATATCATGCAAAATCTACTCGCACAAAGAACTACCTAATATTCCACAAAGGTCTTATTCGATAAGCAGTTTTGTGGCGGTAGTTGGGAAGAGGCAAGAGCTTGATACATTATCACTATAATTAAATTACCTCAAGCGTTACGTTGTTTTTTTTTCAACCAATGAGCGTTCATATCAATTTAAAAGACGCTCAAATAGACTGGTAGCAAAAAAAAAAAAAAAAAAAAATTAGAGGGAACAGCGAAGATTCTGACATCGCGAAATGAATAGTGTCATATAAGAATATGAAGTTCACGGTGGTTCTGAAAGAGCAGGAAGAGGAATGCTGCGTATTACGGGGGAAAAAAAAAAAAACTTTCAGCAAATGAATATCAAATTCGATCACTCACTTTGAACAAAACATTATTCATCCCAATCAATCAATATTTCTAAATGTTATATGATGATCATATGACAAGCATAGTTTTATCTCCGCTTCCTAACATAGTGGATAGTGATGTGATCGAGAATTGGGTCAAAGATATGGACATATATTTAAATCGCAATTTTCGCTACGAACGCTTGCAGAATATGTGAAATACAATAGAGATCAATAGTGATCGCATTACAACGATGATATTTTCCTTTCATTTCAAAATACACGACAATATAGCCGAAGTGTTTAGAGAGTTGAACAGAGAGGAAGGGGAGGGCGAGATAGGGCGAGAAGGAAAATGAGGAAAGAGATGATTAGAGCAATAATAGCATTTGCCTAAATAAAGATAATCTTAAAGATAATCCATTCAAAAGATATTCTAAAATTTTTATGGAAATCAATAAAATTTTTAATGTTAGCCCTTCAATTAATCTGAAACTTTTTCGTTATTTAATACATTAAAATAACACAAATATTAAATATATTTAAAAAAAATCTCAACGATATTATAAGCGTTCATTCATTCGCTATCATCTTTAATTCAATGGATTTGAGCAGGATTCATTCAAATTATTTCGATTGGAATACAACGAATCATTGACACCCATTCCCCCCCCCCCAAAAAAAAAAAGATTTAAAAAAAACGTTCGCAACCAAAATTGCAATATTATTAAATGAATTTCTATAAAAATTCCAAAAGCAATTCCTCTAGTGGTCGGCAAATGATAATCAATTAGTTTCGATATCGTTAGATTTATTTGATCGTTGAATGCGTTTCACCACCATTCATTTATAGTAATCTTAAACAAATCCATTCATCCTTTTTTTTTTGGCCTCAAAAACATTGTTTGGGAGAAAAAACATTGCTGCTTTCTTTTTGAAGGAAAAATGAGGACTCTGACTTGCAAAATTTCCCAGTAATCCAGCACTTCTCCTATATCACTAAGCATGAGTAACATACTAAAGAAAAATAAAATATGGAAATTATTTATGAATGTAAAAAATTTGAAAAACAGAAGTAAAACGAAATAAAATTTAGAAAAAAAGGAGGAAGAAAGTGGTGTAGACATGAAAAAAAAAATTAAAATTATTTCCAATATGAATCGCAACATTAATTTTGAAATTTACAACCAATTGTTTTTTAGCGAATTCGAATAACAGTAAACTAAGGGAACTAGGTTTTCGTTCTGAGATATTCCTATTGCTAAAGATGCTCATCTATCGTTTATTCGCCGAATTCTTCTTATCATTCATTTTTTTTTTTTTTATTTCGAAGAGAATAATTTCAATGATTTGGAAAATTTCAACACCAATTTTTCAAGAATCTTATAATGACGCGATCTATATTTTCTCGGAAATAGAGCAAATGATGAAAAGTTTTAATTTTAGATGCAAAGCAAATATTCCCATTTGGGTAAGTATGTTTGAAAAAATTAGGAATGCAATTAAAATTCACCGATCTAGCAATACAAAAATAATTTAACTATGCTGCCGAACTTACAAAAGAATTTGAGTACAAAAAACCGAAAATTACCAAAAAGAAAATCGCAAAAGATTTTGTTCTTTTTGTTTTTTTTTTCAGTCGTTATTGGAAATGGGGGGGGGGGAGGGGGAGGGGGAAGAGGATCTCATCCCCATACCAGTCTTTTATTATGAGCATAATCGCAAGTAATCTTATATGAGAAAAAATTTTTTATCATGACTGAATTTCTGATTATTTCACCAATTTAGTACTCCTACGTGAAATATTATCTTGTTGAAGGCAATTCTAGGCGAAACGTTTAGCCACAATTCAAAAAAAATTTGGATATTCAAATTTAGCTCATCAATAGTAGTGTTTGAATCCTCTTTAGAAAGTTGCCAAAAATAAATAGAAGAAATTCTACAAAAATTTCGACAATCTTTTCAAATATAGTGCTCTACTTTTCGAGACAACATTACTATGAGCGCTTCATGGATCGAAATGATCCTATGAAGGCAATTCACAGTGACAAGTCTATTCAGCATTTAAAAAATAATTTGCATATTCAAATTTTAGATGATAAATAGTAGCGCGTTTGCGACCTCTTCCCAATCAAACAGCTAGTTCTCCCAGCCCCTCCCCCCCCCTCTCCCCCACTCTAACAGGCTCTACCTTGCGAGCAAAAAGAAACCTATACAACAGTACCTAAAAAGTCATTCATGAAAAAATTGAATACAATTTTGTGCCTAAATAATCAACTTTTTCAGCTTATCCAACTTTGTCACCTTTTTTCCTCAAAAAACTTCTGCATACTGGGTTAATTTGATGTATTCTATGCGCAATTATAAAACTATCTCTCTTATAGATTACTCTTATAGGGAATAACAATTTTTGATAAATATCGTCTATTCCATTCAAATTTTACTGGAATATAAGTAATATGAAAAAATATAAATAATATAAATAATTTGGATGCCTCAACATAAAGTCCAATCATGCAATATAGCCATTCATCAACGGTCTCAATCAATAAACACTAAGTCGGAAACAACGATTTTCAAAGAAACTCCATCAGTACAATAACTTAAAAATTGAATTTTCCACTATAGAGCATTCTGAAATCATTTAAAATGCTTGAAAACATATAGCAGCTTATTTTAGAATCTTCATAGTAGTCAACATCAAGAATCCACTTCAATCCACATCTCATTATGAGGAGAAATCAACTGATAAGTTGCTGATAATGAACAAGAACAAGACAAATTCGATCATCAGCAACAACAAAAATTCGATGATACACTATTCAATAAACTCAATAAAACTCTCTCTATTCCAAAAAAAGACAAGGTGAGGAATCAAGCATAGCAAGAAGTCAATCGCCTATCACGTCTCTTATAGAATACTGAAAAATAAGCGAAAAGTTACCTGTGGACGTAATTGTGGCGGTTTGATGCGAAACAATCGGCGTTGTTATACTCTGTCCAACCTGTTTTGGTAATATATCCACACGAATAGGACAACCTAAAATTGAGATGAACGACAATTATATAAATTTTCAAATTTATACACGTCAAATATGTCACAATCTTTTCTCATCATTTCACTGTTGGATCTTTTTTTCTGCCAGTAAATAATGCTCCAACTTGAACTTTTATGCTCCAACCGGAGTCATTTTTTGCATAAGAAATTTTCCACCACTAATCATTTACCGTTTACTTTTTTCCATAGTCAATGCTCGAATAGAAGTGTTGACCTTTTGTTGTGTTTGCTTTTATTTTGCCGCCTATAATTAAATCACAGTGAAATTGCGAGCAATTTCATCAAGCCTCTTTACTCTCTAGCCTTCTATTTCGTGATTTTTTCATTTCTCTCATTTTCTTTTGAATTTTTTATTAAAACAATTTCAGTATTTATTATTTGCATTCAGCGTTATTTGCATTAATATGCAAATAACGCTCAAATTTTAATGCAATATTTAACACATCTATGTCAAATATTGCACAAAATATTTAATTCTGTTCGCTTTGTGCCACTTTTCTAAGCGAAATAATCAGCTGATTTTGATGTTTACTCGTAATGATTGCAGGTAAATCGAAAACTTTAGCTCAAAGTTTTAAATTTTTCTTTCCAAATCAATAGCGATATCAATAACAACAAATAAGGTGCTAGTAACAAAGATAATAACAGTTAATAACTGATAATAAATGGTAATAAGTTATAAGTTATAGCAATAATAAAAGTAGTATTAATAGTAGCAGTAATAATAGTAATAACAACAACAATAATTGTCACAGTTGTAGTAGTAATAACAGTGATAATAATAGTAAGAATGAAGAATTTTTTTAAAGCACCGAAGTATTTTTAAGTACTATGGAAATATTTCCTTCTAAATGTGACTCAATCTATCAACCATATCGCATCAACAAAGTGCGACCTTCATTGATTCATATTTTCTACTTCAATTTTTCTCGATTCAACTGATGATGCAACCAAAATATAGTAAAATTAAGTAAAGTTAAAGTTAAAGTATCAGAATTTATCAACTAAACTAAACTTTCAGCTGAATGAGAAACACAGCTCTTCAAAAAACGCCAAAACTCAATACTTATACGGCAATTATTGAAATCTATAATCAATTTTTTTGCCCAAAATATTATACAGTAATCAAATACATCGAAATAGACTGTCTGCCTATATTGGTTGCAACCTATTCTTTCAAAAATTTCAAATCAGAAAATTTGCGAAAGTTGCAAAAACTCCGTCAATACTGTCATGTCGCGCTGGCATCATGCTAGTCGTTCTTTTTTTTGATTGCCGCATACCATTCGTGAATTAAAGCCGAACCTGGATGGTACCACTCGAGTCTACAGAATTTTATGTGAACTAATCAACGACTGCTGACGGTGGAATGTTTCAAAAATTGTCACCACAAAAAATCACTTTAATCGCAAATTATAGCATTACGCTATGGCTAATAATACCCATTTACATATATTTTTTTTACAGCTCTCTTTATTGCGGAGAATATTGGCCACATATTTTGGAAAAAAAAACAACAAAAATAATTTGATAATAGAAAGATATTTATATGGCCAACAGCATTGGTTATAAAGTTAAAAAAATAGTATTACGATCAAAAAATCAGATTTAAACCACAAAAAAAACCAAGAAAGCGGCGCAAATGAAAGGCACTCGAAGATGCAATGCGTCAAAAATAACTGGAAAATGGGTTCAAAAAAACAAGACGTACCTCCATGGAAGGGTATTTCAATTCTACCAAGCTCGCAAGCTCAGACAATCTTCCTTCTTGCAAAGAGGGGAGTTCCAGTCAAGACCGCAACTGTAGTGCCGAAAGGGAGGGAAAGGTGACCTATATTATTGTTCGCTCAATCAAACATATCCTTCAAAATTACCGCAACATAAACAATATAAGCGTCTAGGTAAAGAGGTCCCACCTTGAACTTGTTCTCCGTTGAATGTTACATCGATGACGTATTTGCCTGGATATTGCGGTATGAAAGTAACAAGACATCGGCCCGCACCTTGCATTTGCACATTATTTGGAACTTTTCCTTGATTGACACTGATTTCGAGTTGTCCTTTACCCGCATCAACAGCATCAACTGCAGGTACAACATATAGTTGCGATACATAATGTGGTTGATTTATTCGTTTACTCATTTTTTTTTAAATTAACCTTAATTACAATTAACGTTTGAGTAGTTTTTTGTTGAATATTGCATTTCAAATTATATAATTCAGAAATAGAACAAATATAAAGCAGATAATATAGCAGCACAGCAAATTTGGCAGGTAATAGCAACGAATGCACATAAACAGGCTCGTGACAATCAGGCGAGCACAACGCGACGAACAATCAGCAAACGATTTTTCGCGAGTGCTCTATTCGGAAGGTGGGTATGCGATGTTTTCGGGTGAGAATGATGGGAAAGATGCACTCTTGGTCGTCGATGAAATGTTTCTGAAGTTGGCGCATACGCTTTTAAAGCGTTTTTGATGGAATCTTCATGCAGAACCGTTAGAAAAGCCGAACAACGAATGTAAAATAGCACATAATACGGAACGAGACGAGCGCATACACAAGGATTAGCGTGTGATACACACTATAAGCGTGGATCACTACCACAAAACGTGGAAAATTGAATTGAATGGTACAGCCGGTTGCCTAGAGACGTGAAAAATGTTATGGACGATAGGGACACTACAGGTTGTGCAACTAGATGAGGCTCCTCTTCAGCAGTGCTATCATACGTTCAAATAGAGAAACTCGATTCTTCCAAGCGAAAGGTGTTGGCAGTCGTCTGGTGTTGTGTTGAGTTGCATGCCGCAACCCTCTTACTCTACCTAACGATATTATGTTGTCGTTTTGTCTCTTGCGTTCTCTATACTTGTGCCCCGCCTTCTTACCACAGAAGCAGCATCACATTTATATTGGCACCGCTATTCGAGGCTATCCCAAAACTGTTTCATTTCGTTCTCTTTTATTACCGTATAAATATACTTTCTAAAAGTAATTATAATAGTATTTCTACCTCGATATTTGAAGTATACTTTTTCAAATCTCATTGTTTACCGATCGGTAAATTTCAAAAAGAGATAAAATGACAATTCAATTCTCAAATACGCTAAATAAATTTCTACAAGGAATAAATATATAAAGTTGAAATTATTCCCTCTCCTAGTTACTAAAATTTTTGAAGCAATTTTACTTTCCTTTAATCGAAAATACTAATTAATCGAATAAATATCGAAGCGATAACAATATCCATATTTCCGCTTAGGTAACTTTATAAAACGCAATCTAAATATAATAAAACTAATAATAATTAACAAATATAAACTATTAATTTCTATGTTACAAGTTATCTCGATCGTTCCTTTTATATAAGCGATCACGATCTTTTTTCCTCCCCTCCCCCTCCCTTCCTCTACTTTCACCACCACTCTCGGCAGTCTAAAGCTAGTGGAATCGCCACCTATAGATCTCAACATCGATGCTTAATACTCGTTTGCGATGGTATTATTTACACAGCGCATTAACTCATTCAATATTAGACAATGTTATCGAAAGAATGTTCTGCACCTATTCAAGTTTATTCAACATTTCGCATAGATTTTTTTGTGAGATCGATATTGATTGACTATATGATGAACATTATGATAGTCATTGGAAAGTATTCACAAAATGACGTCACTTTTAATGCTACTAGATATTAGTACATATGGAGTTTCTAAATAATCGACGTTAGGGATCTAACGAGAGGAAAAGTAGAGAGAAGACGAGCAGCAACGCAACAACAATGAAATTTCAATTGAAAATTATCTCTTTCGAGAGTAATTCGTGGAACGCTTAATAAAGAAAAAAAACATTCTCAAGAAAAATCATAGAATTTTTCAATTTTCCCTTCCAATTTAATTCAAAAGCTCCTCCTTTTTCCGGTACCATATTATTTGCACTGATAAGCGCATTGCTACGTCACTGATAACAAGAGTGATGAGTGATAAAAAATTATAATCTTATTTAAATACAACTCATTAAATATGTACTAATTTAGCGAATCGTTAAGCAATGATCGTTTAGTGATGCAATCATGTCTTATCATCAAGGCTGTAATCATTACTATTAACTCTACTGATAAGGGAAGAAATTACTATTACTTTACTGGAATATGAACAGATTACTATTACTCTACTAGAATAGCAATAGACTACTATTATCTCACCAGGATAGCAATTAAATTACTATAATTTCGCTAAGAAGAGAATAGATTTGCTATTTTATTCATTGAATAAATGCAAAAGGCTCGAAAATTTTATGAGAATAAATTTGTTCGTATATGAATTTTCTTCATCAAATACTAAATACATGTACCGATTTTTCCAAAGAAATAAAAAATATTTCTCTTCAAGGATTATGATTAATCCGATATTCGATCCAATAGATTCGGAGTGAATTTTATGAAATGAAAAAAAAAAAGAACTCGAATTTTTTTTTTCTTTGAATTTAATTTTATTCGATTTGTGCGAAAAATTTTCAATTCATAATCGCAATTTAAAGAAATATGATTCATTTTCTCTATCATTCAATCGATTTTTTCTCGAAACACAATGAAAAATTACGCAATATTGATGAAAAATTCCATTTTTGAATTTCTATTTTATAACAATTTAGAAATTTCTATAAAATTAATAACGCCCTTCAAATGCTTCAAAAATGATAATATTGTTCTAGATTTTTTATTTTATTCTTTTTTTTTTTTGCTAGCTGGTTAAAGATTCATTCTTAATATAGGTAAAAACCTTTTTAGGATACAACTGAGAATCTTTAGACTAAATCAAAACAGAGAATGGGGCTCGTTGCTTCGAATATATTGACAAAGAAGAACAGGAATAAGAATCATCACAAAAACAAGTTTATAGTGCACAACATGCTACTAATGAATAAAATAACGCTAGTTTTACGTACATCGTTAAGCAATAATCAACTGACTGTGCCACTAATTGTTGAAAAAAAATAGACGAAATATTTGGATGCAAGCCGCAAAATTTTAGTAATCGACCTTAAATGATGCCAATATAACAATAATCTTTGATAAGCTGAGGAAGTCAACGGGTATCTACCTCTGGTTTGGCGATCACCAACACTAGTGAATGTGATAGTGCAATTTATAGGCTCGATTCGAAGGATCATTTTCGAACGACATAATACTCAACATCAATACTCCACACCCTCTCAACCTCTATTGTCTTTTAGTGAATAAGGCTTAGAACTATAAAATATTCGTATCATCCCCTTAATATTTGACTTTTCGTTTTGGTTTTTATTGAATCATAAATGAACCGTTTCCTTGATAACAAAATAATCACTGTATTTGATAAAAAATTCCCATCAAAGTGTTATCATTTTCAACGGCTTTCCCTTACATTTCCACATCTTAGGGCTGTGTGTTTATCCCTATACGAATTCCTACATTTTAGAGAAAAATATATGCTTAATTTTATTTATTCTATATTATATTAATATTTTTTAATTGCTAACACTTATTACATTGAATAAATCAACTATATAGGAAATATCGAACGATCCCTCTATCAAGACAGTATTTTTTTCACTATATCACCTTACAATTTCTCTACAAAAAATATGCATTCTCATTAAAATCACTTGAACTATGTGAACATGAGTAGGACTTCATGGTGGTTTATAAAATTTTCTACGATTTTTGACTTTACCTGCATATTGTAATTTTTATGAAAAAAAAGTCTACAGTATTTTTCACTACATCTATAAAAAAAGTCTAAAAAAAGTCTAAACTTTGACAGAATTGATGATACAATACAAGATCACCACCCACCTCGATCATCGTTCACAAATAACGCCGTAATTTTTACCTTCCGATAGGGAGCATATGAAAAAAATGCTAGCTAGAAAAGTCTATAGTCAAAGCCACTTCTCACGCTGTCAAAGTCCAGGCGTAGCCTTTCATTAACTCCTTTTAATGTTTTAATAACTATATCCGCAGTTCATTCGTTTAGCTATATTCTAGTATATACAACTCTTCATACACCAATCAAAACAACATTGGTGCACTTAATGCTTCCTTTTCATTTTATAAATAAATATATAAATGAATAAATAAACGAATAAATAAATAAATAAATAAATAAATAAATAAATAAATAAATAAATAAATAAATAAATAAAGATCATGCATGACTTACCAACAAATTGAACGGGTTGCCCAGGTGCACCACCACCAAGCGGTTCGATCTTCACCTTCTCACTCGAGTAACCCGAAACATACAACGGAAATGGATCTATTTTTTTGCCACAGATCGACATTTCCAAACGATGTTCCCCTACCTAAAGATTAATTGATTGAAAATTTGATGACCACGCAATATTGAACATAACCTTTTCCAGGTTATACTTACTGACACATTCTAATCTACCACTATCATAATACTTTTACAGTTTATTCCCTCAGGTAGATGGGATATCTGTGGTTAAAAATTCTGACCCGAGGTTGGCCGCATAAATAACCTTCGGTCAAATGGATAAATGCAGTGGAACATTTATTTAAAAGATTAAGGTCACAAAGATAAAATGATAAGACGTCAGTGGTCATCAGTGACCATACGGAAATGAACTCCCTATGACCACTCCCTCTTCTTAGTGATGAAAATTCTTTGGTCGAAACAGGTCATACCATTCTTTTTCTCATTTTCAACCAACAGATCATCTAGTAAGGCAATGCGATCCATTGCGCAAGTTATGCTGAATAGAGCACTTTATAAGCTAAATCCATCTGAATAAAAATAATTACGATGAAGTGCACTGCTTCACGTAACGACTATAAGGCAACTCTCAAAAGCGCATGTGTCCGTCTGTCTGTTTGTCTGTGTCTGTCCAATAGTTTCAATCGGGAAATCACTCAAGCCAAACACCTCATGCCGATTCGAAAGATGCTATGGATATTTGATGTTATCAAAAAAAGTTGCATTTATTTTTTACCAATCAGGTTTCTATCTTACTCTAGCATTGTTGCAAATATTTTTATCCATCGTTTTCTTTCTTAGTAAGCTGAAGCTGGTCTATCAGGTAAGCGAAGCGTAAAGCGCATATCATTCCAGTTGTTTTGGCATATTTCTCTAAATACTTCCTTCATTTCCTCACTAAGAACTCATCTCTCCCTGCAAGATATCCTTCTATGATCATCGAACCTAATGGCCTTATTTCCCCACTATTAAAAATTAAGGATACAATAGTGATCACTAAGTTAATAAATTATACTAAATAAAGTAAATAGAACATAAAACAAACCCGTCGTATTCGATATTCACAAAAGAGTTTGCCACCAGATCGATAAATCTTAATCGGTAATTCCTCTCCACCTGGCTCTGCAAATTGATTCATCTTCATCGGAATATTTATAGTCTTATTGTTAGTTCATACAATTGAAATTGGCGATTCTCAACAACAGCTGCCATCTAGAGGATTCTTTCGACGGAACGACGAAGAAACAATACAAGATTGGAATAGAGAGCGATTGCTGTAACAATAAATGATTCATATCTTTATGGAAGTTTTCCACAAAGAAGAGTAATTTAGTGTCGATTTAAATCGAGATCACAGAGGACGATCTAAGTGCCAGGAAATAGAATAACTGAATAATGTGTCAGAGCGGCAGCTAGCAAAATATGCGACTTTATAGTCCGTTTATTTAGCCAACCGGTTTCCATAAGTCACCTAAAAATGAAGCAGTTGAAGGATGTACTAAAGCAACTAGCAAGAAATACGATTTTACAGTCCGTTCGTCTGGCCAACCGGTTTCCATAAGTCATCCGTTTCAGTGGAACAATTGAAGGGCGTATCAAAGTAGCTAGCAGGACATGCGTTTTTATAGTTCGCTTACCTAACCAACCGGTTTCCATAAGTCATTCACAAATGATGCAAATATATAGAACGATGCATTCGTTTCTTAACTATACTTAACGGTCGTATAAATTTTCCACAAAAGAATTCATTCGTAACGATTTGACCAATATAAAACAAAAATATGGCCGATGTAAAATGCACACAAATTTTCTACCACTCTTAAATATGCATAAATCATCTTCACATTAATGAATCAACTCGAAAAATGATATATGAGGTGATTCTATAGTGAACATTATACAATCGAATTTTGCAACATCAGCATAAGTCGCACTCATATTAGAACTATCATACAGACATGCGCACAGACAGTCACATACATATATAAGCCTTCAACCATAACTTTACCACAATGCGCTTTGCAATTCAAATTTGCGAAAACGTATAAGCAGTTAATATGCGTTCACCATAACAACGAAAATTTAAGCTTATTCGTTGGTGGTCTTCAATCCTCTACGATTGTACAAGCAATGCAACACTTTAAAAAAATGACAGCCTGAGCGATGATAGTATACGATAACGTGGGGGCGACTATCGTAGTCAATGCGATATCGCCATATCACCATACCACATACAGTTTAATATCGTATTTAACAACATGGTTAGTAACTACTATAATGCTACAAAAAGTGCCTCACAGGAAATCTAATTTTGGGTAACTAAGATGATTGGGAAGTGCTGCGAATGGTACAATCCATTGCCTCCTTCCACCTCTTCCTCTACCTCTTACTTTTGACGCCATTGCCCATAAACGAGTAACAAACGTTTCAAACTAGATGAACTCAACTTTCATGTGCGGAAGAGAACAAGATGAGCTTGCAGAAAGGAAACAATGAAAAATTTTAAATTCAGAGATGGAAATTGTAATGGAAAAAATTAATTCAATAATTGAAAAAATTAATTCAAAAAATTAATTCAATGACATATAATAAAATTGAATTCACTATAGGATATAAATTAAATCGAGTTAACATTCGAATGAATATCCGCAATAAACGCCTTCTTAAATCATCACTGAAAGTTTATAAATAAGGTAGGGGGTAATTCATGAAAAAAGAACGCCACAAAGAGATTCGTTGAGTGTTTAAGTTGCGAATAAGTTGTTAGCAAAGATTCATAGGAAGGATTTTTTTCTTTCTTTCTTTCTGGTTTGTTTGTTGAAGACAACGTGACTTATGAATGACGTTTATTACGGATTTTGTTATAAAGGATGAATAACCAAAAGTCGCCGATCACTGACCAAACAATGAAATTTTGCCCTAGAATGTATCACGTGGTACCAGGTAAAAGTTTAGACAAACTATTGTTTTACTATCGTTATTATTTATTTATTTACTTATTATTACTATTATTTGTACGAGTATGACTACTACTTTTACCATTGTTACAAATATTCGTTAATGTTCTCGGTTATTGATATTACTGTTACTATTACTACTTCCTACTATTATAACCTTAAAACCTTATAATAACATAACAACTATTAATACTGTTGTATTATTTACTACCAATACCATTTATTGCTATCATCATTTATTAATAATATCATTCGTCACTACTATTAAATACTACAATCATTTATTATTTATTACTAACATAATTTACAACTAATGTTTCTAACTAGTGATACTATTTATTATTACCTTCGCTTATCACTATTGTTACTCTTTAATACTGCCATATACTAATATTATAGTTTATTGCCGTTAATATCAGTATAACCCACCCTTTCCCTGCAAACAACATACCACAAATTAATATGTGCTCACTATTTACAGGTAGTTAACTACCTAATGTGCCGGGAATATTTTACACACGAATATTTCGCGTTTGCATATTGCATTTAAATATTTTATATTTATTATACAGAAGTACTTATCACTACAGGTAAACAGGTAAAAAGTTGAAATCACCAAAAATGCGAGCATGAATATCGTTTGGCTCCAATCCGTCACCACTAATTTCGAATACCGACACTTTACCAACGGCCGCTCTTTGTAAACCTGCGCCTGACAGCTCTGAATAGTAGGATTCTCTTCTTTCAACACTGCAAAAATGATAGCATTATTGAAATAAAATATTCGAATATTCATCAACGATTACATCGTTTTTTCATCCGCCAAAAATTTCGGTTTTCTCGAAAAAAACCTCTAATGAAATCCACCAGATTTTATAGGTATTCTAGAATACAATCATATATTAAATCTAGTCAACATGAGGGGCTAATATTAAAACTTCACGGTATAATTCAGCCACCGTTTTTTGTTGAAACTGCACAACAATTAAAACTGCTTAATTATTTAAATTAGTCAGTTATTCGGCTGTTTTAGAAGAAATAAAACGACAGATTTAAATAACGATGTGGATGAAACCTCTACCTAATACCAAAAAAATTTCCCCATATTCATTGTTTGCCAAAGTGAAGATGATCTATTAAAGTGAATTATTATAAACTACAGTAAAAATTTAAAAAAAAAACCTTTTTCAAAAACCTATATCAATTAGATGCTGTAGTTAGCAAACGCCACTTATATCATTATTTATAGAATTGTTTTGATTGAATGAAATATAATCACTGAAATATGCAAATAAACAGGATCAACAATTTATTTCTTTAAGCGCTCCCTCACTTAGTTGATCTTTGAATTTGTCCCTTCCCCTTTGAAAAGAAATATCCCCTTCCCCCTCCCCTCTTCATTTCGTTAGAACACCCAATTAAAGAAAACAAACGAGGGCTCATTTTTAAACCTTAGAGAATTTTCAACTATACTAGCGGTTGGTATTTTTAACTACGTTTAGGTTTATTTCGCTTCGTTATTGAAGCGGTTTTTTACCAAGTGTTTAAATCATAAGCTAATAACCTTTTCGATTCGTTAATTCGACTGATCGGTGATTCAGTGTCATATTTAAGTGTTGCTCGGGTACTTCTCACGGGAATCTTCCATGGTGATAGACGTACATCTTCACCGTTGAATCGCATCTCGACGACGTGTGTGATTGCTTGCGTGGGCGTGAATGCAGCCAAATAATGGCGTCCACCAAGTTCACGTACACGACACGCAACACGACCACCGTTGATCATAATTTCCAAATTGCCAGAACCAGCCGCTGATGCGTCAACTAAACAAATTGATTTACAATACAAACCTAATAAAGCAAATTCAACATTTGCTTTCAAGTGGTTGGAAAAACACGCCACTAGAGTTGGCACAATATGTGCTTTTATGATTATATTCTTGAAAAAAAATTACTTTTTATAAATTATTAGTGAGTAATCACCTAAACATATCAAGGTATTCACTTTTCAATTATTTGGCATAGAGTATATGCAAATTTTTGAATACATTCAAGTGAGTATAACTCTTTTAAAAGAAAATGCATTAATGTGAAAACTAATTTGTCACGTCATCTTCAATATATATACTAAATCTATCAAATCTCCCAAGTACTTAACTTCAGATGTCACTAATATGAAAATATCGGACAGACACAGACACAGAGACAGACATTATGCCCTCCTAATATAAATTACAAATGTAAATGTGCACTAAAAAAACAATTTATTTTTAAGAATGAATTAGTTGAGGCTAGTGAAAAGTTAAATGAATGGAAGAGAAAAAGAAATAGCCACTATAACTCTTCTAAAATTTCTCTCATAGGCAGAATTTTCTTTCACTCTGCCCCTCCTTCCTCTTATGCAAAGGTTGAATGCTCATAGCTATAAAACACGCTAGGCTTCTACCACTTTCAAATTTTCTTTTTTCCTCAATTTTTACGGAAATTTCATGCTCCCGCAATACTTTTTAGTAATACCTTACTGCTAACAAATTACTACTTACTTAGCTTAGCAATACTTTCTAATACAGTATCAATACCACCAAACAGTATCTTACCATATAGCTAACATATTGTTTGATAGGATGAGTCAACACAACAAACACACAAATATTTGATTTCAGCAATTCGTGTAAACTTAAAAATGACTGCGAGATGAACAAACAGTAGCAATATGATAGTCATCGGTTTCTTTGAAATGTCATTGAAATTGCATAAGAAATAAAAATAAACGAAGGGATAATATTCGAAAACGCTACGAGGTTTTAAGATCGTCCCTTCCATAGAAACACTAAAATAAACTTTACATTTAAGAAATTTGAATTTTTTCTTGAGAAATTTGCAAATTTCAATTTTTTTTCTCTTCTATCCAATCGCATCGTAAAAGAATGATGAATTCATTTATTCTAAAAGATGCCCTCTCCACCTTTTATGACGGTTTATTGACTACCTGTCTCTCTTTATGGAATATTTTTATGGATTCCATTTTTCATTGATTACTCAAAAGTGAGGAGATTTACTGCGCGGATTTATGGAGAAGTCAGAGACAGTGAAGAGAATCAAAAAAAAGGAGAAAAAAAAAGAAAACAATGAAGAACGAAACTATCTGCCAACTTTTTCCCTCAATTCTTCGATTTCGGGCGAGAATTCAACAATATTTTCATTTGAAATTATACAATTTTGCTAATAAAATTTCTTGTATACGTCTCCAATTTTGCGTCACATTATGATAAAATGTGGAAAAGTGCGCCAGATGAGTTGGCACGATATGTGCTTTCTCATTCTTTTCATTAGATCAGCTATTCACAAACATGGGAGCTAATGCCACCTTAAAATATCTTTAAGTATTTTCGAAATTGATTACTAAACATGAATTATGGGACAGTATGTCATATCCACCAAATTCCTACTGTTTCCTTCAGCCCCTCGCGAGTTAAACTATTGGACAGACAAGCATACACAATATCTGCGGATGTCGGATGCTTTTTGTGAGTACCGACATTACAGACATTCACAGACAGACACGATGTTATCATAATCCACTTCTATAAAGCGAATTTGCAAATGTGCATAAAAAGTCATCCTTCCCTTTTGCCTCCCCCACCCTCCCCTTTGCCTCTTCTCAACCCTTTCAAACAGGATGTAAACTTTCCTAAACCAAAAAAAGTTCATAACCATTAACTTTCTAACTTGAATATTGTTTTTTATAATATAGACTTCCTTCAAACAAAAAGCGTTGAATTATACAATAAAGCAATGATGACGCATAATATTGGTATGCAAAGAATTCTTGCAGTAAGATTAGTCAAACTAGATTGCACTCTTTGTAAATAATCAACACTCATTCCTCCCACCCAATGACGACCAAAAGTTTCAGCTCCAAGTTGTTGCATTTCACATTCAGGTGACGCAGCATTTAGCAATCTTCGTAATCGGATGATTTTACTTGGTCAAGATATATACTAATTCACAACTAGAACCTCAGTCACAACTAGAACCTCAGGTAATCAACCCCTCACCTCATCTCCTAACCATTCTCCATTGCCCTCGCTACTTCATCCAATATTTGAAAAAGAGAAAGCGAGAGTTGAATATCTCCAAAACATCACCCTCAAAAGCATTGCAATTGACTTCCATTTCCTAGACGATGAAACCGTTCAAATCGATCAATGATCTTTATTTCCTAATCATTTGATCGATCGATCGATTAATCACCCTCAAAATAACTCATAGAGGATTTCTAAAAATAGTGCTCTGATGATTTTCTCAGTCGATTACATCTATTGATCATTGCCTATTCTTGCATAAAAAAAGATATATAAATAAATATGATAAGATAATTATTATAAACAATTATTTAATAAACAATATAATTTCGAAAATATAACTAACATACTTTCGAAAGTGTAATCGCGATATAGCTGATCAGCAGCGATAAATTCCGGCATATTTCGTACGCTAACCAAATCAGGATCACCAACATTGCATACGAATGGACTCTCATAGACACTTTGATTGAATAGACGCACATCGATCGAGTGTTCACCTATAATTATATTGCTTATATGTAATTACGTTGATCGATTTGTAAAAATTTACAATGAAATGCTTCCTGAATAGCATCATTTCTTTAAATAACATCTATTTTCAAACGATCTTTGATCGTAGACTTCAATAACCAACTGAGCAGAAAATTTCCCCTAAATTTCCCTTCCACCATATATTAGACAATATATTATGTAATTTTTCCTGGCAGAAAATGCTACTTAAATATATATGACACTTATGCATTTGAAATGTTTATATTTCGACAAAAAAAAAACACAAAATTTGCATCAAGTTGAATTAAAAATAACATGAACAATACATGCAGAAAAGTTTCACATGAGTCAACACATATGCAAGAAGTGACAACCTGAAATAAGGAGAGGGTGGAGGGAGGGGTGAGTGGAAATCGGAAGGGGAAGAGCGAGGAACGTGATGTATATATTTTCGTTTAAATTACAGCTAGCTTTCTTATCAGCTAGTTGCAAATTGCTTAGTAATTCAAAGATGAATAAAAATTTAATTTAATATCGAATGGGCGGCAAATATATTAATGGAATATATCAAAAATGATAACAGTAAACAATCACTAAACGAATGATAAAACTGAGAAATAAAATTTTTTTTTACCTGCTTCAACCGCTTTCCATTCGACTTTATATGAGACATCGTCCAATTGAAAAACACGTGCGTATTTCTTCTTACCAGAAGGCGCTTAAAAAATTCATATTAAAATATAAGTAATTATGAAATTAAATGTTACAATTTTGAATTTTTCCATAAAAAAGTTTTATATTATAAAAATAAAAGAAAAAAAACAATTAAAAAAAACAGCAGACGCCACAATAAGTAATGCATCGCAAATAAAAGATAATATCAAAAGCTCTTAGAAGCATCGAAATCAACCACTGACGCTAAAAGAGCGAAAATAAATCAACATATTTCGATAATATATCAACCGATTTAAAGATAGACATAAACTCACATATAAACAAACTTTTTCACTCACTCCCTCTTCATTAACACAACAACTCAATGCGCAATTAAACTGGTATAAAACTCTGGAAATATACAAAACATGAATCTAACTTGAAATCCTTCAGAATTTTAAAAAACACTTAGAATTATTTTCAAAAAAGTAATTTTTACTATCTTATTAAAAATTTACTATCAAGAATTATTAAACTATTACTATTAAAATTATTAAAAACTATTTTAAAAAATTACTAAAAAAGTATTACTAAAAAAGTAAAAAGTAAAAAAAAACTATAAAACGTTTTTCTAAACAACTATATCAGCTGCATTGATAAAAGTAATCTTATAGCTGAAGCGGTAATAATCACGGTACTAAGCTATGCACTCCTTGAACATTATTAAATTTAAGGATTTTTTTCGAAAACGCTCAAATAATTCAATTTAATTAAATTTCTCAATCATAAACTCTTTCTGTGAATGTCAACTGCCGAACAGAAAATGCAAAGAACCGTTCTTGGATGTTTAGATACTATGAACTATTATACATATTAAGATGTTTATCGCAAACAATCTAATAGCCAATAAAGTCAAACAAAAACAAAACTATGAGTTAAAATATTACCCAAAAATTAACTTTACCCAATGAATTACCTACCCAAAAAATTTAGCAAAATCCAGACAAGTGATTACATTTATTCATATTTCATAACGTAATCCCCCTTCTTCTTCTCTTGTCTCTGTTATCAACTCGTTTCTCTTGACATCTTATAAAATAATGTATATATCTCACTCATTTTATTCAATCCACAATTGTGGAGAGCTACACAATGGTCTTAAAGCGTTTCAGGAGGAATTAAAGGATAAGCGAGTGCCCCCTTTCCGTCCAACAAAACTCAATAAACATTCTCTCCATATTCCTTTAGAAAAATACCGCAATTGTTTTTTTAATGCATAAAAACATTTTCAATAATTTATCTCAAAAAAATATTTTCTACATTTCCAGAATTAAAAAAAAAGATGCCTAAAACAATCAAAGAGAAACAAATCCTCTCAAATGAGGATTATTATTAATTGCATCCTAGGAGCCTTAATTTTTTATGAAATATAATCGGACAATGATCCCTCCCCCTCTTATTTGATGATGATTGTTACCAATAATGTAAACAAACGAAAAAATGTAAACCGGTGGGAAGCACTACAAGAAATATTTACCTGTAACGGTGACAGTGATATCTTTAGAGTCTGCGCCAACCGCATGGATCATGAATGTACTTAAACGATCCACCGATGCCATTCGTAGATTCTCACCGTATACTGATACGGAACTCGCATCCGCAATATCCAATATAAACGGTGAACCTATAGATAAATCACATCTTCTTTCATAATATACAACGTAATCTATACTTAGATTTTTTGAGATAATTTCCCATATGACTCTTCCACATCCTAAGATGAAAATATTTTATCAGTATTTTAGCGCAGTGAGACAATATTTAGAGCAGTGTGATAAGGCGGTCTTATCTCATTTATTACCTCAAGTTTAGCTCTAGCTCGCCTTATCCCATCTCATTCAACA
The DNA here is from genome assembly GCA_037389465.1 of Baylisascaris procyonis. Lineage (NCBI taxonomy): Eukaryota > Metazoa > Nematoda > Chromadorea > Rhabditida > Ascarididae > Baylisascaris > Baylisascaris procyonis. The sequence continues at coordinate 355,607 of JAZARR010000230.1, forward strand.
AAGTCCGACTATAAGGTTCCTCTTTTAGACGTCCGACCATAAAGTCGGACTACATTTTTAAATATTTTGCAGTTTCTTCAATATTTTTTATGAACAATATGAACTACATGAGCCAATTCACTAGTCAAAACATATACAACTACACTACATAAACAATTCTATACTACGATTTCTAATTACCGTTTCCTCTAAATAAAAGCCCCTTTTTCGGAGGACGAATATGATAAATAATCCAAACTACTATAAATATATTTTTTAAACTTCAAGAGCGGTGAACATTTCTTGCAATTAAAATTATGCAGTTTTATATATGGTTTTTGTTAAATAATTATGCAAAAATCTCGCTAAATTATGTAAAAATTTAGCCAAAAAAAAAATGTTCCGAAATCTTTTTGCATCTCCCATCTGATGAGTTTACTTGAAAACAATACTTATTGATTGTATGATGAAGGGATTAACCAGTAATTGAATGAATGTTCGTGCTATTGCTAAAGCAAAAGACGATTCATTCACCTAAGATGGTGGGTAAACATTTCCCACAAGAAATTCTTTTGTAAATATTTCCCACAACAATCAATATCCTTGTGCTGCGTTTCTCAAAAATATTCAGTTTATAACAATCACTTTATTTAGGATTGTTTTAATTCCTAAATTTTTTAATTCAGTTCCCGAATTATTCCAATTTAGTTCTCAATTGTGAATGATAGTACTAGAGGAGGCAAATGCACTCGTCTTGAAAGTACTCAAAAAATCCTTCACTAATACAAACGGGTTTTAGATTATCAAATCCCGCTTATGTAAATACATCTCTACCTGTCGAGTTCCAGCCGCTTTGATTTTACCTCCTAGAATGCCTAACAATTAAAAACTGGCTACGTTAATCTCAGAATGAAGGACGACTGCAAGACAATTTATTGCATCGTCGATTCGGAATCCTCAAAGATTTGCGAAACGAAGACAAAAAGCGGAGGGATAGAAGGAGAAAAACTGTAGAGAGGTAGGAGATGAAGAACTTATCGATCATTTCACCAAGAAAATATTTCGAATAGAGCTCGCTTTTAAACAACAATGCATATCTTAGTATGAATAGTTATTCCTAAATATGCAAATATACCCCAATATTACCAAATTTTGTATAATGAACAGTTACATAAATGAAATTACTATTTACTATATTCTACTTATTAAGTCGATAAAACAACTCGACACAATATGCTAGAAAAGCAATGAAACGAAAAGAAATTATATAAGTAGCGCTTTTAAAAATACTGAATTTTTATAACTATATAACTAACCTTTTACTTCCATGTTGTTGAATAAGACGTGAATTTTGTATTGTCCAGCACCGTCTGGTGTGAAGCTTACTCGAAATACTCCAGAATTGGCTTGTTCACGTACCTCACACGGTAAAGCACGTCCGTGACGTAGAACGCTCACCTAAAGCCAATACCATTAGACTGACCATAATACGCATAAAATAAAACAATGAAATTTGTCTTACAAAAAAAAAAATAAAAAATAAAAAACAATAACCAAATTGCGCCGAAAAATCTTAGAGGAAACAATTGAATTAAGCAACACTATGACCTTATCGTACGAAGTGCTTATTTACAACTACTTGCGTGATCGAGCCGACATATTACTGCTAAAGAGAAGCAGTATGCACTAATTCCCAAATTACATTCATATCTATAGAGTTTATCCTCATAGAATTTTCCGCTTATCTTTCCGATCCATATAGGAGTTTTCTCATCGGAAAAAAATTTCTGCTCCTTGATCGCATCTAATAAAACAAAAATCAAAGTAAATAAACAATTTAGATCATTTTAAGGAGCAATAAGATATAGCAGTTATACCTAGTTGAAGTTTTGAAAAATATTAAGAACTTATAAATAATATTCTCAATAAAATCGATTATTATTGGATGCAAGATTGTTTTAATTATTGTTTCTTATTCAAAGCTATTATAAATAAACAAGTTTCTTTGATGAAAATGAGCGAAAGCAAAACCCGAGGCATTTGTTACTTTTTAACGATCCGTTAAATAAAACTTTCCTATATAAGAACAATTTCTGCGTTATACATCTCATAGACTATCATCAACAACATTCACGAAACATTAACAAAAGCGAGGTTTTATTTAATTTAATTGAAGACAAGACAAATAGCTAAGCAAATATATAGTTTTATCTTTTCGCAAATATTCGGCAGCTTCAATATTGCATATTCTCGTATATTAACGGTTATTTCGATATTTCACCTATTTCTAATCTGAAGTTCGCGAAAACTTTCGTATCTATTTCCTCGAAAAAAGTGATTTCAAATCCATTTCTGGTGGAAATGGCACTGAAAAATTCGCATCTTTAACCAATAGAGATGTTATATCGTCATATCTCGACCCTTCAAATTGAATTTTCTAATACTCACCAACAGCAATTTTTCAATTTATTTTGGCTTACAGCTGCACGCATTCCCTTAAGCATCTTCAAGTAATCGCTTCAATAAAGAAAATATCGCGCATCGCAGATGGGAATAACTTCGCTCATCTATTCCCCTCGCAAACGTGGTTCCTCCTTCGCAAGGATCCATAACCATAGTGGAAAAATGGTCAAACTGCCGTTTGGCAGATAAATCGTCCCTCCCTCCCTCTCTTCTCCCCTCTCACTCCCCTTAAATTTTCTCATTAGCAAAGTATGTCTTAGTCAAACAATACAAAAAAAACTAAGCGAATCGATAGGCAAACTACTTTCTTAGTGTCAACCACCTCCCAAGCACTATGAATGTCCTTCGACTCAACAAGATACATTTGTGAGAGCAATAGCAATAAATGATAAACAACAAATATATTTTTGAAATGGGCAATTTGCCAAAAAAATAGCACATTGCACATATTTGACACATATCACTCTTAGATAAAACAGGAAAATTTTGTAAACAATTTGCTTCAGTGTCACTTTCTTCGATTACACTTTGCAATTTCTACAACATTCTTTCAAACGGATACAACTGTAAGAGTATCAACAGATGCAGCGATAATAGGACAATTGCGCCCTAATAATTTGATCAATATAAAATGTTCAACAATAATTAATATTTTAATTCTTATATCGAATGTATGCTCTTTATTATGGGCATTTATTTAAAGCGCAATTGTCGCCTTATCAAAATAGCCGATAAGTACGGCTTATCTATGATAAGCTAGTTGATAAAGTTGGAAACCGTTGAATGATAAGCTACCGGGCTTACAATACTAAATATCGCTTATAATTATTTATCAAATTCTATTTGTTGAATATTCCAAATTCGACATCCAAAATATTTCAAATTTGTCAAAAAATTCTAAATTTCAAAAATCGAAATATTCCAAATCTAAATATTGCAACTGCAGTTTTGTTTAAATTTAGAATCATCCCCAACGATAACTCCGTTTTCCTCAGACAAAACTTTTCCCTCTCTCGCGCTTGTTCTCTCCTTGAAAATAATATGCATAACAACTGAATCTCATACAACAATATTAGAATAAAACTGATTATTTCATGCATACGTAAAATATTTCATTAGAACTAATTATACTAATGTGACCAGCCGCATTAAAACTTTCTCTATACAAAAAATCGACTTTGATTATCACAATTGGTTAAACAAGAAAATTTGCATATACAAATCTTAGAGTAGACAAAATAGCTTAGTTAATTAACCTATAGCGTTTGATTACATATGCTAAATTTCATCACAATTGCTGCTATGATCTACAAGCTGAAACTATCGAATAGAAATCTTGAAATCTACTCATCTATACAATACTACGTGTCGTGCATTTGCATAATTTTTATTAATAACTGAATAAAAAAACGTAAAAAATGTTATCCACTATGAAAATGAAGCAATTATCAGCAAGACATATGTATTCGACATTAGCTAGCTTATATGATTTCAAATATTGGACTCGATGGTCATAATGGTCACTCATGGTCACTCAAAGTTCAACTAGATTTGAACTCAAAAAATCATCACTAACATCTTTGCATTACACTCTAAAGAGTCTAAACTTTTGAATGTGGGATCGATCGACATTATTGCGCTGCAAGAGGCAATGACAGAGAGACAGAGAGAGAGGGGGAGGGAGGGAGAGAGAAGGAAAGAAAGAGAGACAAAGAGGGAATATAAATAGTATGAATAAAGTATGAATAGCAAGAGATGAAGAGGCAAAATGCGATAAGTTTCACTCAATTAAATTACTAAAAAACACATTGCATTCCGAATTTATGAGGTTCACTCATCTGGAAAGCAATCAATCTTCATCGTAAAAACTTTTCGTATAAAAGTCGAATATACTCTTTTCTTCAATTACTATGGAACGAAACATAAAAATCTACCATTCGATAAGAATAAAGTGAGTCGTTTTCCGTACTGAAGTTTTCTATATTCCATTAACAGAATAAATAAGAATGGGAGAGAGAGAGGGGAGGAAAAGGAGGGGAGAGAGAGGGAGGGAGAGAGAGGGAGGGAGGGAGAGAGAGGGAGAGAGAGGGAGGGAGAGAGAGGAGGAGGGGAGAGAGAGGAGGAGGGGAGAAAGGGAGGGAGAGAGCGAGGGAGAAAGAGAGAGGGAGTGAGGGAGAGAGAGGAGGAGTTTTTTGTATAAAGAATTTTTTATTTTTACTTTATTTCTATTTACTAAATTTTTATACCAAGAAAGAAATGGGAAAACCATTTCAATCGAATTTGGCAGTCATCCATCTCAAAAAAATTCGACGAAATTTGGCACTGCTCCAAACTAAAAAATATCAATTCAACTTGATAATCACAAAGAAAAACTCATCTCATATATATATATATATATATATATATATATATATATATATATATATATATATATATATCACTGAAATATTAACAATAAACTAAATTGATAATAATATAACAATCTGTTGATAATATTAAAACTTCAATGAAAGCTTATCGATATTAAGAAAGCGCTTATGAAATTCATAAAGTATTTAATCAGCTATAAGTGACAGCGAATTACTGAGGATAGCAGACGTTTCACCTAGGTTTATATACTGTTTCTCTACTTCACTAAATTAGGACGTGAAATTTGGAGTGTTTTTTGTCTCTTACATAAATCATAATTGGATCTGTTTTGTAAAAAAAAAAAAATATAATGGAATTATAAGAGTGTATATATAATGAAAGTGTTGTAACCTAGAGTCTTTAAGCATAGACAATCCAAACTAAGTGATAATCGATAAAATGATACACAAAGGAGATATATAAATAAATTTTTCACCTATAGTCCCCCAAATCAGATGAAAGGACAAGGAGAAGGGAGAAAAGGAGACGTGGGGGGGGGGGGTAGGAGGAAGAGGGGGAGGGAATTTGATAGGAATAGCTATGCGTAAATAAATTCATCAATATAGAATATCAATTTCTACGTTAAATATTTACAAAAAAAAAAAGCGAATAAGAACGTTTAAAAGTATTGATGAATAATGTCAAATATAGCAATATTATACAACAACTATGGAGCTAGGCAATAAATGAACTAATATAGAAGTTGCGAAAATATTTTCTCGTTAAGAGATGCGAATAGCAAAAATTGCCTTTCAAATTCGGATTCATTCATAGAGTTCGTTTTTTTTTTTTGCTCTCGTTTACTCTTGCTAAAGAAATGTCTACACAATAATCGAATAGCGCACCATTTTCCTGTTTGCATGATGCATTAAAATGAACATAAAGAACGCCTACATTTCTATCGATATAACGGTTGTAATAAACAACACTAAAGTGCTACAGCTAGAGTGTAATAAATTCTTCACGAAAATCACTAGCAAATAAAATTCAACAAATTCAATCATGATACTATTGATTGCCTTTTTATTTACTTACTTTTATAGATTTTCAATTATCTTACTTAGATCTCTAGATAACTACAACTATTCGATATTAGATGCTATAAATTAGCATATTTAGCAAATGACATGCAACAATTGAATATGTATACTAGAAAAAAATAGCAAAAAACATTAGAATATACGTGATTGCTTTCATTTTGTTATCTGAAAGAGACAGAAGTATAGCAAAAATTTGAGTACTTTGATTGAAACTAAAATTTCATATGGAAATTTTTCGATATCTGCATCCAATAAATTAGATTTTCAATAAAAATTTTCGAATTTTTATGTAAATTTATGCATATAAATGAGGAATTTACCTTAACGAATCCTTCTCCCGCTTGTGATGCATTAACACTGAATTTGAGCTCTTGTCCAACGAGACCAACATCAAGTCCATAAACCTAAAATTGTAAATTCTTCACAACAATTTACTGACAAACTGATAACCTGAAATGATAAAATTGATAAATTGATAACTGATAAATTGTATAGTATAGAAGTTCTTTTAATTTAATTGCATAATATCATTGCAGGATTATATATCAACTTAGGCCTCAAATCTATTCCCAACGGAGTCTATTTTATGCTTAATAGTATCCGAATTTATAGACAAAAATAAGTGTGAGATATATTGGTGTTGTTTAATTTTCCTCTGAAATAATATATTCAACACCAATATATCTCACACTTATTTTTGTCTATAAATTCGGATACTATTAAGCGTAAAGATTTAATGAATATAAAGGATCCAATTAGCAGTTTTATTCGCTCAGAAATAAAGACCCGTACAATACATCTGTTGATCTCATGAATGATACTGTAGTAGCGTTACAATTTTGTACTCACAATCCTATTACTCGTGGAATATTTGTGGCCTAATAGCGAACGAGACACTCTTTGCTAGAACTTCGAGAAAGAATATCGCCATCCCTAGTCATCATATTTATTTATTTATTCACCTATTTGTTTGTTTAATCATTTATTTCAATTTATATCCTTACTTATATTTATAATATTTATATATTTATATTTTTATTTATTTATTCCTTTATTTCTATTCATATTTGTGTTAATACATTTATATAATTGTGGTTAGTGCCCTATAGCATTCGCTATTCGCGAAGCGATATTTAATTTGAAAACGTTCAAATATCAACAATTTCGTACCGTAAAAAAATGCGAATAGCGAAAACGAATGTAAAAATTGCTCACTTACAATAAACGATATGAGAGTGTGTATGTGAATACAAAACGATTAGTCACAAATCGAAACAATTTCATCAAAAGATTTAAATCAAAATAGAATAAAATTTATTCGCATCAATAAAACAATCATTTTTTTTCGATAGAAAACTCTCATCTTTTAAAATAAAAAGATATCGTAAAAAACATAGAAAAAATTTATGAATATATTTTGAAATATCGAAAATAATCACTAAAAATTCTTTATAAGCAATAATTCTCAGTGGAAATTTCAATTACATGATGAGAAAATTTTTCAGAAAATAAGCGACGAATAACATCAATAAACGACAAATAAATATAAGATCTCATCTTAAGTCCTACAGCTGTAGCCTCTTTCCGATTGTTCTGTTGATGCGATCGCGATGCTAGTAAACATTTTTTAAATTATTCAACATATTGCTTAACCAGTGCCAATTTAAAAAAAATTTTTTGCGATAAAAATTGAAAAATTTCCATCATTATATATATATATATATATATATATATATATATATATATATATATATCATATTATATTACAAAAACATCACATACCTGAACAAGATTCGCATCGTAGACATTGCATGAGAATGGTGAGCCACGAATATGATCACCATCGTAAAGTATTCCTATCCGCCATTCACCTATAAATATATAACAAAAAAATTTTCTCCATCTTTCTTATCAAATATATAATCAACCTTCCTAAATATGTGTCATTAAATTGTCGAATATTCCCATGTTATCAACAATTTCAAATTACAAGATTAAATATCAATTTCAAGTTTGCCAACTCAATTGATGCATATTTGGGAAATTCAAAGATTTTTAAACTTCTATCGAAAGATCGATTTTTATCTATGATCGAATATCGATAGTGATAAATGTTTGATGAATAACACCGAATATACGATGATATAAACTGATTTAGTCCATAGTTTTGGCATCATACGCAATCATCAACAATAACTCCATATGAATTTGACGAAGAAAGCGATGATGTGTATCTATTTTCCATATAGGTGTCCCTCACGATCGTGGATGATGGGTATGGAAACGTTGAATGAAAGTCTTTCGATCGTTGCATATTCCATGTTATTCATTACTAGCAGATTAGATCAAGCGAAAAAAAAAATATAACCATTCACCGCATGTGAGATATGCCTCGCAATTATCTATCCTCTAATTTAACGTCAAGACCAAAATCCTTTTCCAAAAATTGTTATCTATTGGAATGAATTAGAACTAAAACTTCAATACTAATAAATTTATGTTTCGCGCAAATATTTAAATCTACCAAAGTAAGGCTATAGAAAAATATGGCAGCTCAAAAAAATCGAAACAATAGGAGAGAAAGGCAACTCTTATTTTGAAAAATAAAAAAATAAGAAATAAAATAAAGAAAAGAAAGAATTTTTATCTATTTATCTTCAATTTATCTATCTCTGTCGTTCTTTGAACGTATTAAACGAACTAAAGAAACGATATTTAAAGGTCTTGAAAATATTGTGCTAATCGTATCACAAAAAGTACTAATTTTACATAAAAATTAAACCATTGACCGATTGTGAATTGAAATTGCATCGCTGATTAGTCATTTTCAACTACGAGAAAATCAAATGGAATGGCGAATGAATTAAACCAAAATGAAATCGTTAACTCTATACTCGATCGTAATCGGAATATGCCATAATACCATCAATGAGTTGCATAATTTTAAGAATAAAATCAATTGATATTCGCATTTTCCAAGTTGAAATATAAGAAGCACTAACCAACTTCATTGGGGGTGAACGTAGCGGTAAAGGAATTAGCCTTCTGAAGTACTTGACATTTCTTCAGTCGGCCTGATGGCGCTATCGCCTCCACCAAAACATCTCCACTCGACGAGTCACCATGCGCATTTATCTGCAATCACTTTACATTAATACAACTATTCATATAGAATTCTCCGGAAAAAAAGCACCGGAATTCCTGTATAATAATGAAATTTCTAGGAACCTAATAAAAGCGAAAATTATAAGATAAGATGTACTGGGTGATCGGTAAATCATTGATCAACTGCTTTTGGCTAGAGCAAGGAATTTATGATCATCGGATAGAGAAACTCTAGAAATTCTTTGAGGCAAAGGTCGGAGCCTATAAAAGGACAGCATGTTTGATTACAGGACATCGGTGTGCTTCCAGCTTTCCAGGTGGCGTATGGGTCTTGCGAGAGCAGGTTCGGACCATTCATGCAAGGTGTTGCCGAAGTAACATCTCTCCCTGCGGTCGTATTATCCCCTCCGCCTTGTTGTTGATTTATTTAAGGCTTAATACAAACTTCAACCTCTTGTCCTGTTGCCAGATTACATAGCATCTGGTCGAGCCTCAAAAGTGAAGAAATTTGTGAATCCTTCAAAGACAAATTAAGGGTAAGACGGTCAAAACATGGCCCAACACCCTCCAAAAGGTGCAGCTGTTGCTTCGGCACCAGGGAGAGACGCAGCTTCGAGAGACGCAAAGCATATCATGCAACAAAGCAAGCACGAATGAGCGATACTTCGTTGATAAGTTTACTATTCCATTTCTCTCTCAATAATAAACTAATTCAATGGCTTTAATTCACTTCTAAGATGATCCTATATGATGACATTCTCAATGGATCATAGAGTCTCAGCGAACGATAAAGAAAAATTCACAACTCTTATACGTTATAGATCGCATGGAAAATAAACAAATTTCTGGCAGCTGACAATAATTTCTTCTAGCACTAATGAATCAACAAACTCATGCATGGAAGGCCATTCCATAGGGTACACTATATTAGCAGAATACATAACTCCAGGTTTAGTGAGTTTTTAAGTTGAAACTATGACAAAGACATAAATTGATAGATGGGAAACGTAAATAATGTTTAGAAATAAAGCTTGCTTGCAAAGATGCATAGAACTAAGTTGCAACGAATAAAAAAAACATTAAACTTCCTCTTTTCGTTGCTAGGTGTTGAAGGATGTTTATATCAAATCCAACATACATAAGAAAGGAGACTGAAGGAGTCTGACAGGAGTTCAATTCCCATCTCGCAACATGAAATGCTAACGTCCTAAAGTTGAAAAAACCTTCCAAATCACCTACGGGGGATATGTTATCCTCAGTATTAGTTATATAGTGATATCTGAGTAAAAGAACTATTCAACTAAACTTCTCGGAGCTTATTTCATTTATCAACTCTTAAAGAGCCAGATAATAAATAACCCAATGAGCAGAAAATATTAAAATGAAACCAGTGCCACTGAAGTATATATATATATATATATATATATATATATATATATATATATATATATATATATATATGTATATATATATAGAAACTACTTAAGCATAAACGAGCAGCTGGGAAAACATCTTGCTTCAACCCCTACCTCTCCCACCTTCCCAGCAAGCCTCTTCGGTGACCACTTAGTTGGTCAAGCGGTGGTCAGCCAACAGTGGCCAAGATACCAACATCTCGGGCATGTCGGTAGGAATAAAATGTGCTAAAAAAGCGATCCTGTGGCGTCTTATCTCTATGTTCGCATTTGAATGCTCTGTTATCTTTTTGCATGTTTTAATTTCATTTAGCATCAGCACTACATTCTTCCAGTTTAACTATCGAGGGCAGATTGCTTCGCATTTAAGAAGGATACAACGAAGGAAACTCCTGGCTCCTCTTTGGTTCTGTTTGCTTCTGCAGAAACTTTGACCTATATCCGGAGATATTCTCCACTCCGACAAACCTCGTATAGACGTTTCGATCTGCTATTTTAATTTTGACCCATTTCAAAAAGAAATTGTGACAAATAATAGGCAAATAGCCGTTGTGAACACTTCAAACGAAAACCATAATTATTCAACGAATGAAGGATAATTTTCAAATTAAAGAGAATTAAGTATTTTATCTACCCCAGAAAACTTGTTCCATCGATCTCTTTTTTATCTCTAACATCTATTATTTTCCTACCTCTAGAATGTCTCTTTTTTCATCTCTAAAACAGTATTTTTCTATCTTTAGAACATTATTTTCTTTAAATCTTAAAAATGATTATTTTTCAATTTCTAAATAATTATTTTTCCATTTCTAATTTTATACATTAATTCAAATTGTTCACTAATATAAACGATCCTCTAAAGCAATCATATCATCTAGTAGATTATTTATTCACATAGTAAAATTCTTATTTCTCAATGCAAAATTCAAACTTTCCGCCATCTTCACTAATGATTTAAATTAGCAATATGATGCAAACAGAACGAAATTGTTATCGTAAATAGCGAAACGCATTCACTCTAATCAGACAAAAAATATATTATTTCATCTATTTTTCCATAGCTAAGAAACTAATTTTTTTTCAAATTCTTTGTAAAAAAATCCCTGAAGATATTTTATTATAAAATTATACTCAAAAGTTCTAAAAAAATTGCAAGAATTCCAAACTATACATCCAAACTAATTAAGAAAAACATAAATAATTCTATAAATTAGGAGGGAGAGGGAGCGAGATATCAACAACAATTCTTTTGAAGCATGAAATCCTGTCATTGATTTTTAGATCCATCAAAAATCGTCTACAAAATTTCGAATCGTTTCCCACTCTTTCCTTGAAATAAACTTTGCATCTTTGCAATCAATAAGATACCTCTCTAAATAAACTGAGAAAATTATTCATTACTAAGAGTACTATTCAAATCCATGAGGAAAGAACTTGGTTATGGCATAGATCCAGAGGGAAATTGAGACGAATTTCTGGACATCGTTCTGGGCATCTGGACATTCTGGACCCTTCCCCCACCCCCCCCCCACCCTACCGAAGTATTGATATATACCTCGATGATCGAAGTATATAAATATCGAAGATACTGGCTGAGTTTTGCTTATCACTATCGGCGATCACAAGCCCCAATCGACGGCGAGCATATATATATACTTTTATAGGACATAGTGTAGCGGGGTACGAGGTCAATCGTATAATCGATCTCGCAAGGATTACGCTCTCCCCATTCAATTCATCGCATTCTTAACCTACCTCTCTCTATGAGAGATGTCCCATCTCTCTTAATATCTCTCTTTTCTCGGTCAATTTTTCATCTTTTTCATATGCATTAACTTGCATATGTAAAATGCTGCTTCACTGATCATATTATGCATTTATGCACAAAAAAATCTCTCCGACATTATTTCATTTCCGAAGGTACGTATCTTCGTTTAAAATTTTCTGAGGTGATCCAGGAACTGCGCAAATATAAACATGAATGAGTAGAACAAGTAGCGCGTGAACTATATGGCTGATAACAGGTGCACTATAAGGCTCGCCACCTGGATACCTCTCGACCGGGGGATGTCGATTCGATCGACCGAAAACCCGGTAGACAGATCCGATGATGAAAATTTTTAGCGCTATAAAGAAGTTATGAAAGTTGCTAGCGCGCTCGAGAGCGTAGTTATGAAGAAGAGGTGGATCTGCGCAACTAGAGGACAAGGTCACAGGGATAGATCTGATAAAGTTGAGACAGAAATGATTTGAAAACCGAACCAGTCACTCATACAACAAATAGTGGATTGATTTTCCGTCACCCGTAAAGTTAAAAAAAATTTTTTATTTTCCGTCACCAGTTCCGTTGAAAAAAAAGCAACTCGACCGACTATGATTGCAAATTCTCTGGCACATTAAATGCCCATATTTCCTCATGAAGTTGATGTATCAACTAGAAAACCATTCACTAGTGGCATATTACAGCACAAAATTTCATGAACATATCTTTGTGATTCTCAAATTGTAACAATAAAATCGATACGCAAATAAATACGCATAAATATGAATCCTCTATCGTAAATTCTGCATATGCAAAATTTCTAAAAGAGCATAGAAACGAATCTATTGTAAGTAAAATTGGTCAAAGGAGTGATGAGGTCGTAGAAATGGTTCAACAATCATAACAGAACAACAGAAATAGATGCAGCGAAAGAAATAAAGATTCGTAAAAGCAATCGGAGCAAATCACATGCAAATTTTTATTATTATTGGCGATTCATGAAACGAGTTGACCGAATAAGTGCCACTAGAAAATCATATATCGTTCCGGCTCCCTTTAGTATGCTCACTTAACTATTTAAATATTTGCCTCATTTTTATTTCCATCATCGTAAATTCCCACTTTTTTTGTGCCGAAGTTTTCTCTAATTTCTATAAAACGATATGCATAAAGTTGTAGTTTTTTCATCTCAAACTCATCTCAAAGCTATTTTTTATCGATATTTTTCCCATTCAATTTGTCGTCAGTTTATGCTCAATCATCCGATAAACAATCGATTTTTGGAAATAAAGGTTACTTTTTCCTTGGAGTTTTCTCACCTAATTGGTAAATTTTCGACTAATTTTTACTGTTCTTCTAAATCTTAGCTATAATGGTACTTCATCGATGAGACTTGATCCACTTCTTCCGCTTATTGAAGTTCCCCTTCAACGATTCACCTCATCTTACCTTCTCATATCCACCCATCAAGCAAATTGATGCAAACTTAAAACTTTGATCAATGAAAAGTGCCAATAATCCGCATTTTTCAACCGACATTTTGTCCTATTGCCAAAAATGAAGAGCATTTATCGGGGGATAACAACTTCGCATTTAAAAAGATTTAAATTCAAGTAGATATAAGAATTAACGAGGCAAAAAAAAACGCTCTGGTAGAGCAGCGGAAAGGTGCGCGAGAGATTAAAAAAAAAAAAAAACGCTAGCAAGCTGCTGGCTAACAGCTGAAGAACGCTATTCACTTTTAGCATGGAAATCAGCATAAAATGTGGTTAAAATATGACATATTTATATTGATATGGCTAGAGTGTAACGACAATTTTGTTGGCTAAATGAATATAAACGCACTATTTGCGATTGCTATTACAAAACAAAAAAAATTCTTACAATCTATTAGCACCAATTTAATCGTTGTAAGAAACCGAGCATGCTTCACGATGAGGATTCCCATCAATTCCAAAAGATATTACTTTACTGTTAATTGCAACAGATTATGAGTTAGTACCGTATAATGACTTATTATTGCCCCACCCATTCACTTTCTTCCTCTAACTTCATATTATATCGAATATCATTTTTTGAACAAATTAGATAATTAAAGATAAAAATGCACTTACGACAACTTCAACAATAGAACCAATAGAGCATGGTTCGCTTAGACCCGAGAAGGAGACGTGTCCAATATCGGGTGGAGGATAATAATCCATTGGTTTGTTGTGCTCAGGAACTTCCGGATGCGGTGAAGATGAGTGCACTTGTAACAAGATCGGACTTGATGGTAGCTCCGTCCCTTGACACAATATTCGTATCTGAAATTCAAATTTCAATTTTCGACGCTCTACTCTATTGCTTCTAAATTTTAGTATTCAACCTCAACGTCCCTAAGGAGTGGAGTAAGCACTTTCATGTAATGCTGACTATCAATGAATAAATTTATAGCACGAGTATATGCAGCTGATTAAACTCAACAATATTAACCATCAACGCATATACAAACATAGTAAATTGATAAAAATAAGGCTACGTTTTAGCGATTATAGGTACTGAACGTTAAATATGTTCGAAAACCCCTATAAAGAGACCTAGTAATTATAGGTTCCATATATTAGTTCTTTTAAGGGGTTGATGATATATGACAGAGGGAAGCGGAGGGGGAAAGAAGAAGCAGGGAGGCAACGAGAAAGAATAAACCTTATTTGATATATACGAGCGTATAATTTGCTAAAGTTTTTGTAGAAAGCATACACGTATAATTAAAAAAAAAAAAAAAAAAACGCATAATAAGGCCCAACAAGATCTCGTTGAATTTTGAATAAATTGCAACGAATTTGCATAAATTGCAATGAAATTGAATTTTGCACATATTGCAATATACTTCATAATATATTTAATGATTTAGATCTATTTTAGTATGAATTAAATTGAACATCAAGTAATAAAGCTTGCATTTATCACTAATGTAAGCGAATATTTAAAAAAAAAACTAATTGTCAGCGAGCCCGATAATTGCAACTGTTGCATCACTTATCGTATTTACGTAAGCAAAAGAACAACACATATACAATCCGCTTGCCTAAATGCAAACTTATCTAATCAACAATATTTTTATCACTGTATCATTCCCAATTTTTTTTTGAAATAAGCAAAAAAGCACACCAAAACAATTGGCACAATATGTGTTTTCCCAATTCTATACTCATAATATCAACCATCACTGCAAACTGCAAATGAATGATAAAATATGAACGACACATTTTCATCGATATTTCAATCGAACATCGAATGTCTATAGAAAATCTTTTTATGACCTATTCGTGAGGCAAAATCCGACAAGTCGCAGCAATATATGCGAATTTTTTGGACTTCTCTAAGTATCTAATAATTGCTGATGAATCAACTTGAGAAATGAATGACGGATATAGATAGATGCTGCAAATTTCGTCACTCTAATTTATACTTACCGAATTGAAATCATCGCTCAGACAGACAAACAGACAGACAGAGGACACACAGACATTCCGACATGCACACGTATACGCAGAAAAATGGAAAATTTTCAAAAGCGCGCATCGAAACGTGAGAACAATGGAAGCACCCTCTGTATCTTAGTCACCAAAAAAAAAAAACCAGCATAAAAAGCAATTTTTCTTGCCTTTACATCTTTGCAAGGACTATCTTTAACAACAACGAATCTTTGGCATTATAAAAATCACCTTAAAAAAATGTTTAATTGCAAATGTCAATTGGAATTTTTCGAAAGTGCTTGCTGGTTTTTTTTCTCACTAAGAGTAATAAATCAATAAAATCAATAAAATAAATAAAATTAGGTAAAAATAAATAAAACTATTGAAGTGTTAAGAATTGTTCGTTGATTATTCTTTAATTCGTAAAAAATTCCCATTAGTGAATTCATTATATTTTTAATCACAATGCGATTTTATAGATATAAAAGGCTCCAGCTATGCTCTAAGAGGACAATAATATTATCGCTTTTTCTTCTCCTAAAGAACATTTAATACGTCTGCCGAAGTAGACTATCATAAATAAAAGGATAAAGGAAATAATTTAGATTTGAAAAGCCTATATTACTGATAGAAATATTCATAAAATAATTTTCTTATAAGGTCCATACAAAACAAGAACAACATCGATATGTAATGAAGTAATAAAAAAATTTGTTGCATAATAATTCTCAAAAATTCGAATGAAAGAACGTTCATCGAGTTAAGGACAGATGAATGGGCGATAGCAGTGTTGTTTACAATCGCATCGAATTGAATTAAATAAAATTTAGAGAGACAATATGGTAATGATGTAAAAATTAATCGAACACGTCAATTTAATAAAGAAATTGATTAGCAAAAGATATTAAAATATTTTAAAAACTGCTCGATTTGTTTGCGAAAAGGAAAGAGAAATAGAGAAGAAAATGACGGGATGGAGAAGGAAATAGGAATGAAAGATGCGAAAAAGGAATAAAGCAATGATAGGCAAAGAAAATGAAGGAATATGAGCAGAGAAAATAACAACTAGAAGTTTGTGGTTCTAAGTTACTGCTTCTATGTATTTCAATTTAATTAAATCGGCTCATTGAAAAGTTGAAAAATGGCGGAGCAAAAATTATACATAAGCATTGACAGCATAAATAATTCAGTAACCGAAATAAGGCGATCAACCGAAATACGATGTAAGAGACGAGAAAATGTTAGTGCATGATTAATTTGAACTTTATTGATCAATTCTGTAAAAATTGTAATATATGTAAATCAACCGTTTCTCTTCCTCCCCCCTCTTACCCCCCCCCCCGTCCTTAAATTCTAAGTAATTTAGAAAAAAAAAGAAATAATAGTTACTAAAAACGCTCTCTAAGAATGCCTGCAATAAACGATAAGAAAGAGAATAGCAATGTAACAAAATAATTGCATAAAAAATTAGACTTCATCAGATAAAACATATAGGATTTTCCGTCGCAAATGGAGAACAGCAAATGAAAAGCACAATATGCGTTTAATTTTAAATTTGCTAGATAAAACTTACATAATAAAGCATATTTGCCTATACAGTCGCACTAACTACCTGCACAAATTTTTTTGCAAAAAAGCTTAATTTTTATCGGGTTATTAGCTATATAGATGAATCTATTCATAATAGATATTTGTAGAACTCTTAGATAAAGTGAACTATGTTGTATGTGTTGGTGTCGGTTTGTGTCTGCCAGCGTGTCTGTCACTTCCATGCTATATTTTAGTGCAAATTTTCAATGTTAGCATCAAAATTCTAATACGCTTTAAGAAATGCATAGAAAAAAAAAAGAAGGATAGAGATCAATAACGGTGTATACAATAACGAATAGATGTGGCAATGTGGCATATACAGTGACAAGGCCACATTCCTTTAACGAGTTTTTTTATTCTATTTGCGGCATATAAATATGCACAATTCCCGCAACCAATTTCTTCAAACAATTATGAATTCAACACTCAAAAATATTTCAACTCTAAAATATAGGGGAGATTAATGAATTTTCTTCTCATATAAGAAATGAGAGATGGGAGAGGGAGGAAAGCGAAAAGAAAATTAAGAAATAGAGGAAATAAGAAAAATACAAGAGAAAATAAGAAGGAAATTTCTGTTATCATAATTTTTTTTCAAATATTCAAAAAAAGGCTAGAATTCTAGAATTTCAGGCTTATCTTCGTTGATGAAGAATAGACTCTTTTATTGCAAAAATTATTCAACAATAATATCGAATGAGCTTCATCACTAAACATATCTTATAGCCATTGTATCTATTGCAATTGAATACTGACCAAATGACCATAGCTATGTGGTCATCACCAATAAGCTTGAAATTATTCAACGCCGATGCGAAATGATGAGATGATAGTTTCAATAGTGATGCATATAATGAAAATGACCACATGACCAAGGCTATGTAGGAACGTGAGCATCTCTTTTCCTCCACCCTCCCTCCCCCCCCTCCCCACTCCCCCCTTAAATCACGTGATTAGGCGAAAGATTAGCTACTAAATATAGAATTCTGAAAGAGTGAGCTATGAAGAACGATAAATAAACGCTGAAAAAAAAAAAATAATAGTATCAAGAATTTAAATCATGTGATTTTTCGGGCGTTTTCGGTTCACTGATGAAATAGCTCATCATTTATGAATCACTTAAATGAGCTTATTCGGAGCAATTTTATTGGTGGAATTTCAATTTCATCATGCAAATATAGCCGTTGGCAACCTCCCAACTTATGAGCTGCAAAATTTTGATGAAAATAATCAACTGCAATTCTATGCCAAAAACTATTGACAAACCGAAAGAATGCATAAAGGGACCAGTTCCAAATATTGTACTATGAATAATTAACACATTCACATTTACTATGCTATGATAGCAGAGATAAAATTTTAGAATTTCGAAGATTTTGAATTTTTTATTTAGATTTTTCGAAATTTTAATTTCACTAAGTAAGCGAAAAGATTGTTGTTGCTTCTGCTCTTCTCCCCTTCCCTTTCCCTACCCCCCTCCCATCTCCCTAAACTGCAAATGAACGAAATATGCATAAAACAAGAGAGGCTAGATGATAGGCTATACTCCCCCTTTCGGTGAATGTTATAAAAATTCATTTTCATCGTATAAGATATAAAATTCCCAAAAAAATTTTTTTTTCTTAGATAAGAAAATTCCTACACGTTTTGTGCATATTTTTTCTCGTAAATTGTCGCAGTAGAAATGAAAAACTGAAAACTATTCAATAAATGAATATTCAAAAATATTCAAATATTCAAATATAATAAAAAAATTCGAATGTTTCTCGTAAATATTCAAGAAAAAAATATATTCAATAAAATATCTAATAAATGAAAAAAAATAAAGAAGGAAAATTAGACGATTAATGCATTTTTCAAAATAAAACTGCAATTTTTCATGAAAAAATGCAGTAAAATACAACAAAAAAAAATTCGTAGGCTATAAAGTTTAGATAAGATAGAGTAGAATTAAAGGATGCTATGAGTCTCTTTATTATATCTACTGGATAACAGTAATAAAAACTTCACTACTTGAAATAAGGGAAACGAAAATAAGAGATGGAATCATCTGTTTTCTCAAAAAAGAATAGAAAAAAAAACCTTGAAGATGGTTGTGCACCTTGTTTTGGCATCAAGCCAATAAAATTGAATGAATGATGTTTCATATTTTTTATTTCCTCGTTGTTGTCAAAACGAGTTGATTTAGAGAGATGAGTTTGTCATTCAGAGATTCATAAAAAAAAACTTTGAAAATTAAGAGATATTATGATTGAAAATATTTATTTAAATAAATTGAAATTAAAAAAATAAAAGTTATTTTTTATTTTTTTACATATTTTTTTAATGGAAGAATAGAGATTGAATGAGCGAAACAGAGATATGTAGAAAGATATAAAGACGATACAACGACGATCAATGATAATAAGTTAGGGGAAGAGGTAGAAAAGTTCGAGATCAGATCGAGGAGCATAAACAAAGATCGACCTGAGGTAACTCGATTGTAGTGCGACTAAAATTGTGAGAGAGAGAAAAAAAAAGAAAGTCAAAACGAGCACATTCCGTGAAGAAGTGGGTACACAAAATGTGAACGCCATTTATCGTCAATCGATTTGGAAATTTGCTTCAAAAGGCACCGCGTAACTCTCCTTTAACGCATTGACGCACATCCATTCCCCCCCCCCCTCCCCCCTCCCCCCATTCGTTCCACTCATTGAATATTTTTTCCATAAAAGTGTTTTATTCTCATCTTAGTCAAAAGTTACGCTCATTCGTATTTCATTTACATAATCGGACATTTACGCCGTGGTGCAAATGTCCAGGCATATATGTAGAACACCTCAGCTCATTTTTTTTTCAATTATTCTCGAAAAAATCCATATTACACGGCCAATAGAAACTTCTATTACAAACTTTTTCACTATTTTCTCTTTCAGTGAAATTATAATGGAATTTATGAATTCGAGTTCATTAGATTATCATTTTAAAATAGATCCCATAAAGGTGTGAATCGCTTTTTTGAGAATTTTCATCCGTTTCTTTATTGTGATCTTCGATTTCGTCCTTCAAAGTTACTTGTGAATCATAAAATTTATAACTGGATGATGTATGAAGAAAGCAGAAATATAGAACGAAAACACATCAATTTGCAATGAATGAAACGCATAATTTGAGTCGACACCAACCGGTTGTCACCAAAAAAAGAGGAATTTTTCTTCAATTCTTCATAACAAATCATCGAATACATTGTTCCCAATGAAAAAAAAAAATAATTCCGTGTAATGTTTCGGTTGATTATCCTATAATAATGATATTAAATGGGGGAATAAATTTGATTACAGTATTTTTCATTTATAAACCCCCCATCAAGCCAATGAAACTTATTCAAATATAAGTCTCAACTTTCAATTCGGATTGGCATATACGAAAATCGGGAATCGTAAAATTCTATATACCTGTTCAACTGTCTAATTTTTTTTTAGAATGTACTTCCCCCTTCTTTTATTATATTTTGAACTTGCTGTACATCTGCACTGAAATGTGCAAAATGTATGAGCCTCCCCTCTCCGTCCCTAACGAGGTATGAGCTTCCTTTTTAAAAGCTGTGGATTTTTTTACTCATGGCTTATAAATGAAGGGATACGGTACACTCCAATCTAGTAAAGAATATTTTCCCTGAAGTAGGGAAAAAAAGTATTTAAATAAATCGCAATAGATCAATTAGAATTATTAATTGAAGCTGAGAAAAATCTCACAGAAAAACAACGTTCCTCACTATTAAAATAGTTCTTGAAATCGGTAATGATCACTTATTATACTCAATAATACTGCAAAAAAATAAAAATAAAAATAAAAAATATCGATTATAATAAATGAAGCTGCGAAAGATTAAGACATTTAGAATAATACTGCCATATATCATCATAACTTTGCAAAAAAAAAATAACAATTGAAGAAATTAGAAGTGAAATAATTTAATGAGAAGGCTGAACGATGATAACAATTTAACATAAGAAATTTTTTGCGGTTAAACTTCACGATTAGCAACCGATTTGTGCTATACTAGCGACGACTAATAATAGTAAACTTATTCATTACACAATATGCTATAGGATTTGAGCGCTCTCACTTCAATTAAATAAATAAATAAATAAAAATTTCTTTGAAATACAAATAAAGTTTTATGTCGATAATTGGAGCGTTGAATTGAATATCGAAAAAAAATAAAAAACAAAGAATATATTCTTTGTGATAAACGTAAAAAAAAAGAGCACAAATAATGAGTGATATTCACTTTTCCATCATAGAATTTTCAATAAAAGATGTTTATAAATATGCATCATAAACACTCCTACTTGCAAGAAATTGGCTATTAGTGAAAACTGCGTTGAATATCTTCTTCGGTTTTCTCCCCTTCCCCCCCCCCCCCCCCTCACCTACTAATCCAACTGCTCGGGCATTCCCTTCAACCTGGTCCTCCACCCCTCCTTCATCTCCATACTTTTGGAGTACATTTTTTTTTAATGCAACCCCAAACTTGGGTCATATGCCTTCCTCCTATCACTTAGAGAGAATCTAAAGGAAAATAAATTGATGCATGACGATCAATATAATGGCCATTTATGCTTGCGTTTACGATCGCTTGCACTCACATATGCACACATACACAGACATACGCAGACATACACACAGACATACGCGGACATACACACAGACATACACACATACAAGGGCATACACAAACAAGCAACACACACATACACAGACATACACACATACCCACATACATAGATATACAAACGAAGTTTTGCGGTGATCCTCGTTGGAAATGCTCTGAAGAAATATTGCGCAAAACATTTTTTATCACATCGTCATTCCTTATGCAGCATGAATTATGCGATTTTGAAATCAAGCAAATAATATGAGATGAGTGAGAAAAAAGAAAGAGAGAAACTATGCGAAGATTGAAAATAGAATGATTCAACAATATAAAACTCGCTTTATAAAATAAATATGCATATGAATTTTTTTCAACTATTTTCGTAGATGCAAAAAAATGTAATTTTATGTAAATTATATAAAAAATTATGTGTTATTAAGATGTAAATATTTTTGAGCATTTAGAAATAATATATGCAAATTAATAGACGATACTATATGCATATGTCCTCTGTAGATTTGAAGATTTTTTTTTGCTCATTTTTTTCGCCTTTTTTCTTTGAAATATTCAATGTTTGAAAGTAATGAATGCTAAAATATATATTTATAGAAGGGATAAAAAGGGAGTTATATTTCAACGAAAAGTGGTTAAATCGATGAAAAGAATATTTTCTAGAGAGTCGTGTTTCGAGTCAATTTTTTCGACCGATTAAGTCATACCAGTCTATTCACCTCCCTCTCTCCTCTCCCCCTCTCTTGCCCTTACCCGCGTTCCTGGTAAATTCCAACCCCCACCCGCGATACTGGTAAATTCTTACCCCTCCCCGCGCTCCTGGTAAATCCTATCTTCAAAAAAAGAGGTTAAGAAAGGGTTTATACCTCCCATGCATCTACCCGAAGTATCAAATAAACTCGAGGAGATATAGATGAATAGAGAAGGAACGATAAGCGCATAGAAAAATGAGGATACAAAACGAAGGAAGATAATCGGTACCACCTACTAAACATAATTATTCACTTGTGGGATCTTTGAAGTATGGAATTCTTTTTTTTAAGTTTCTCACAATGGATTGATATCTTTCATTTGAATGGATTATCAAAGCTTACCATCAATCTCTACTTAAATATAACATAATTAGAATTTAAATTGACAAAAATAATAAATTTAATCAAACAATATAACAAGTAAAATAAACATTTATGACTAGAGATTACTTTTACAGTTTAATCGAATATGAGTAGTTAAAAAGTAATATTTGAGTATACTATTTTTATTTGAGTATATTACTTTTACAGTCGAATAAAAAAGTATATTTGAGCATAAAAGTATATGAGTAGTTAAAAGTAATATTTTACAAAAGTACAGTTTAATCGAAAAAGTAATATTTGAGTAGTAGTAAAAGTACATGAAAGTATAGATGTTATTAAATGCACAATTTTGATTCAATAACTACAATTATATACTATACGTTGAATTTATCGACTATACTAATTTAGGAGACCTAAAGTTCCAGGAAATCTTTTCAAAACGGATCCAAAAATATCTATAAGTGCTAAAAAAGCAATAAAGAAAGACCTAGGATGTGCTTTTCAAGTGACGTCACTTTCCATCAACTCAATCATAAATCGAATGGAATGATGCGTGAAAAAGTGAATGAGCCGTAAAATTGACTCTACAGAAATCCATCCTCCAATTTCACACCATTTGAAGATTGCCATTCACAACTTGTATGTGCTTCTACCTGCATATACGTGTCTATAAGTCAACCGCTTATATATATGATTAGCACTGACTCGGTCGGTCACATATACCTGACCACCTCTCTAGCCCCCTCCCCTCCCCCCCCCCCCATAAGGAAATGACTGCCAATATTCAAATTTTTGCATAGATTTGCATAGAAGTGATATAAAACCTCTCTAATCAATTAAAATAATTCAGTAGGAACCTATCATAAAAGAAATTACCAGCGCTTGGCATCTTATTTCAGCGAATTTGCATTTGAAGTAAATTTACATTGTCGGCTAAACGAATGAGTCCACAGTCGTTAAATAAAGCTTTATATTAAAGATAGATGTATGCTAATTTAATATGGAAATAAATATTGGAATAAACATATAGAGACAGATTTAATACAACTTATCTAGAGCAATATTGATCGTTATAATGGCAAATAAATTTGAAAACTCTGAAATTCACATTTTGAATTTTCGAAAGAAATATAGCAAAATTGATTATAAAGAATCGTTGTAATCCCTTTAGAAAATAGCCTAAGATATATGAGAAAATCTTATCCAATCAAAGAAATTCCTTTGCTGCGTTATCTTGGTAATCGCTTTTAATGATCATATTCCCCCTGGGCTCCCATTTCCCTTCCCTTCCCCCTATCTCCTCCCCTCGAACTACTTATAACATTTCTGCGTTTGGCTTGTGTGAATAAAGCAGTTTCTTTTGATTCCATTATCTCTTCGTGCTTGTTTCATCACAGCAAATGCTATAGATTATCGATAATCGTTGCTTTGCTTACAATGAGTTAGCAAAACGTTGAACGGATATTTGATGAGATCAGTCATTGCTATAAAAACTTCATACACTCAAGATCCACGAATGGAACGATATGGAGAGGAGGGATTGCTAGTTTTCATGGTGTGGAAAAGAATGGATAAAATAGATGAATTTTTAATAAGAAAACAAAAAATTTTCACTATGGAAGAAATGATGTGAACATTTCTTTTACATAAAAATACATAAAATACTTGAAATAATTTATGAAAATCTGAATTCTTTCCATCCTAAAACTTCACTTTTCGCTCATATTTCTACGACACTATAATTAGGTATCTTCAAACTTAAAAAAAAGCTTATGCTATAAAAAGTTTGAAGTGTTGAACGTATATTATGAGATTATAGCATGCCGATATATTTGCAGCAATTATTTTTTTACGTTTATATCGAAATAGATTGAATGAGAAGCCATTTGCCACTATAGAAAGCGCAAATATGAACACATGAATAAACAAATGAAAACGATCATAAAATCTAAAATGTATAGACGATTGGGAATAGAGCCGCAAAATAGTTAGATGAGAGACTAGAAATGCAGGTGTGAGTGACACATACAGGCCACGCCACCTAGATTGAACGAGTCGCGCTATATGCCCGACCCCCCCGATGCAGCATGATGGCACGCCCTCGTTGACATGCACAACTATCGCATCTTACATTTGCATGTCTCAGCATTATCCTTACTTCTCCACCTATCCCAAATCCCCATCTCAACAATTCTGATCTATAAACTGTTTTTGAGCTGAAACAATCTCCACCAAATCACCTCAAACATTCACTCATAACGATTAAATAGCATAATTTTTGTAGATTCTTGCAAAACTTTTCTCTATATTTAAGCTCGCTATTGTTGAGAAAAACCCTTCCAAGATACTAAATAAATCTAGCATAAAACACCGTATAAAACCTCAATGTTTATAAATTTATAAGCTTACCAATTTTCTATGCTGCAGAAAAAGTTATTTTTCTGAATAAAAATTTCAACGATCAACATATCAATAAAGCATAAAATTTTGGACGCATAAAATTAGGCCATCTTTTCGGGTAGCATAATGGAGATGGGAAAAGGGAAGCAAAGGGAATATATCGAATTGAAGGATTGTCAATTCTTCTCAGACGTTTTCAAGAGGTGATTTTTTTTTTTCAAGACAGGCGAGATGGCTAATGGATAAGTATATTCGGTATTATAATTGAAAGCGGCAACCTAAGTAGGCTTATTACGAACAAACTCATAACAATAAACACTAAAGATAACGAAATCGTTTGAATTTAAAGGATCGTTAGGATGTATTTTAAATTTTTTAAAGAAATTTAAGGGAATTTAAGGACTGCGGTTATAGGAAAATCAATTAGCGCGAAAATCGGAAAATTTTTAGTAAAGTTTTGAATTGAAACGTAAATGGATCAGTTCATCATCTATTCGATGAGCGGAACGCAGCAATGCCAGTGGCATCTTATCACCGTTTCCCTTTATTAAAATGGGACTACTGATATAGACTGAATGTGCCCTATTTATGAGTACTTGAAAAGAGACTCCAATCGAGATAAATAAACCCAAATATTATATAAACACTAAAAACTAGCCTTTATCATGCTAAACTAATCTAACTTTGAATTTCGATGAATAAACATTATGAGCAATGAATGATAGACAATAACGCCTAAAAAACTTATTAAAAACTAGTAAATGCACTATAAAGAACATCCACTTATATGATGCACTTACTGATATATCTAATGGTAAACCACTCATAAAATAGCATTCATGAATAATCGCAAAACATGAAAGATGATCACATAAGTCAGTTACTATTATCGAACAAATTGCTCTTCGTATTGCTAATGCAAAGGAATACAATTGCAACAGAGATAATAAATACAATACGATAAAAACTATTTACTACTAAAATATTCGTAATTTATTTCTTGATAAGTATATATCCTAGAATTTGTTAGTATGTAAATTAAAAAAAGAAAACATTTAAACTTAATTAATAAAATCTTCTTAAGGATAAGCTCAAAGGATAAACAAGAATTTCATCATTTTTTTTAGAGTTCAAGAATAGTTAGAATTATGCAATTCGAAAATATGATAGCATATGAAAAAAGAAGGATATATTTAAGCATTTTTCTCGAGTTAAATTCACTAAGTGTCGAGTCTTCAAACTTTATGTTGAAAAATATTCCATAGAAATTCTTTTTTAAAAAATCCTTATCAAATTTTTCTTTACTTATTTCCATTTTTTCATCTACTCTAAGAAGTATAGCCAATAAGGCCATTTTTTGATTGAATAGATAATTTTTGAAATTTCCATAGTCTTTCAAAAACTAAAAGTTTTCCAGCAATTTACAGAAGAACTTTTCCAAGCTCAAAAACACTGAAGTAGAGATAATCTTTTCGTAGAATTGCATTGTTTATAGTCTTAAGACCTTGCGCCTCTGCAAGTATAACGTTTGCTTCCATAAGCAAATGAGCGTTAAAATTGTGCAACTTGCCTATGTATTACTACTTAAGTATATAGAATACAAGGTGGTGCCAACTGTTTAGAATAAAGTCATTTCAGTTTAGATTCAATTTTTGCAAATACACCTTAATTGCCAGTAAAGAAACGGTGATATTACAGTCATTATATACTACATACCTACAGTACCTTCAGCATACCTACAGTGTAATTTTACCCAAAATTTACCTATCTTATTTAATATTGCCTAGAAGAAGCATACTGTAATTGCAATAAATAAAGAATACATATTACCTTTTCCTCCTGCCAGCTTGTCACTCTTTCAATTATGCGAGTAGTCATTTCCTTCTCTTACAGAGAATTGTTTGTTCGTTAATATGAAGAAAATATAGGTGAAACTAGAAATGAATAGCGAAAAACGCATGAGAGATGATTGAATTTTCTCAACAATTAAAGAAGAGCTTGACGAGGAAGGAAGCTTCTAGAGACGATAAAGGAAATATCGCTATGTTCATTCGCAAACACACATTCATCGCCTAAATCATTAAACGACAACAAAGACGCAAATGTTTACTCTCTCTTTTTTTTTTCAACAATCCAACCACAAACATTCGCAGAATTAAATAAATATAAGCATAGATTCACAAATTGAGAATTTTTCCTTGAGAAAAATTGGAAAAATGGGAAAAAATTTTTTTTGGATTTCACCACTTCTATGTTGGGCATCGTTGTTCTATACCTTATCTTCCAAATGACTATGACTTATTGATATAAATTTACAATTGGACCCCTCCCCTCCCTCATTCTATCACGTCCCATTTTCACTGTTGTGTTCCGTTCTTGCAATTATTGCAATATCATGAACTCTATAAATGAAATAGCTGATAGAAATAATATATTTTGATGTAAAAGTTGGCCAAATTTAAACTGAAAAATCCCGAAACGAGAGTTTTTTTGCCTACTGCAGCATAAACTTTCTCCATCATTTATATTAAAATCAAAAAACAAGTGCAGCCAATTCAATGTCAATTCCCACACTCGAAATTGTTTTATTGTAATAACTTCTATGATTACCGAATTTGTAATTAATTTCCCTAAGTATATATTTTGCAAACTCTTTGGCCGTTATATACAATTCATTATCTATCAGATATGAATAAATCTGATGTGCTTTCTCACACACACAGATATACAGGTGTAGAAACTTGGCACAGACAAAAGTAACTGTATATTCTAAAATGCCTTATAACAAATAGCACTACTCCTTACTCTAGAAGTATTATACCATACAAAAAAAAGTATTTTAGAGAGGATAATGAGAGGTCAACTCCTTTCTTGTTGAGGTTTAGCTCTAGCAGATATCAACATCTCTCCTAATTGTGCAAGAAAAAGAATGCAAAAATCTTGGGAAATATTTCACTGAATCTCTCATATAGGTGAATGATAAATCATTAATTCATCATTCCCTAATCTAATTCTACAGAACAGTGCCGTCTAGAAATAACACACTGCTTCTCTATGCAAATCGCTAGAAACTAATTTTACTGGCCATATTTTTGGTCAATAAATAGGCCATTTCGAATTTCTTTTGGCCAACAAATAAATCAATCCAAGCTTTTAGCCAGATATATCCGTCGTAGCAAATGGTATATTTCGAATTGGTAAATTCTATCAACTACTATCACTTTTGCAATTCAATCATATTAGTTTTTGTTCAGTATTAAATTTTGAACATAATTTACTTTTTTCCTCGAAAAATACCTTATTTAAAATTCCTACCCGATAACACCGTACTTTTGTTAAAGCTCCTTACTCCTATTTTAGATTAAAGCCACTTCTAAGAGCAACAATTAAACGATTTTCAAAGAATTGATAAATGATCTCTTACCTTCTAAAAGTATAATAATAATGACACTAGATAACTAAAAAGCACAAATAGCGTTTTTAGCAAAGCACATCAATAAATTTTTATGACATATTTCTCTATATTTTATTTTTCGATAAGTGTAGTATTCGCTAATTGATTGCCGATATATTATATTTGATGAAACAATAAAATAGGTGAGAACAAAATTTTGTTATTACGTATCGCTAGGCGGTGATGATTACCTATGAAGGTGAGAGTGTAATTTAGTACGAATATTTGTGAGAAGAGATGAGAGAAATTCTTCAATTGCAATTTAAAATGTGACAGCTCACATTGTCGGCAAATAGTGAAAGAATGTGTGGAATTTATGAAATTGAAATTGACTCTCAATTTACAAAACGTAAAAATCTATCAATGCTCAATAAATGATCAATGAAAGACATTGAGAATCAAAAAAAAAGGAAATCTAAACGATGAAACAGTAAATAAAGATTATATGTACTACGGATATTAAATATTCTAATTCATTTAAGTAGATTCGACCATAATTTAAAAAAAAAAAATAATTTTTTTTTGTCACAAAAGGAAATACAATTAGAATTCTTTTTTTTAACGAGAAATATTGCAATAATATTCCAATAATGTTGCAATAATATTGCAAATATTGCAATAATAGATTAGTTACAAAATAATAGGTCATTCGTATATCACTGGATTTGCAATAATCTATTTATAATTTGCAATAACTTATCCAAATTTTGCAAAATTTGCATCGAACCTATTCAAAAATTGCTTTATTTGCAATAAACAAAATGTTTAGTTTACGAATACTAATTGCAAGAAACTATTTCTCTCAGTATTTCTATCCTAAAACCTTCTCAATTCGAATATTTATAGTGGAATGAAATCCACCTATAGAGAATTAATTTCCGAGTATAGTAAGCAAAAGATTTATTTAAATCGTTTTTTTTTTCGTTCAACTTAAAGAAATCATTGCTAAACGATTATTTCAATACAAATAAGTACAATGAACGTTTGAATTTCTATTCGTTAATCATTTCAAAAGTACATTTTCAATGGGAAATTTGTAAAACGTTTCACGCAAAACACTAATTGATAGCATTTGAAAGAGAGAGAGAGAAAAAAGAGACGAGAAAATGCTCAATGATGGTGAATTGAAAGAGACGAGTTTATTCGTTACAAGCAGCATTCATTCATCAAAAAATGTCCCATCCGTTGCAACAATTTCATTGCCGAAAAGTCGACAACATTTTATATAACACAATACCTCACTATAACGATAATATTTAATCGTATATTGTGTTTTAAAAAAATTCTAACACACCGCTTATTTATATTTCAAATATGATCGCTTAATCGATAGTATTCGAAGTGATATGATCACAACAAATGAGAAAACATTGAAAATTTGGAAAAAAAAAAGAAAAAAAAAGAAAATGTAGTAGAATGCCCGTTTTTTAATGTTGCAGTGAACTCTCCTAATAAAATTAGTTCAAGCTGAAGCTCAAGCTCAAGCTTAAAAATCTATCTTATGCACGGTAAAATGTAAAGTTGAAAATCGTTTTTCAGCAGAAATACAAAAAAAAAACCATATAAAGGATCAAAAATACCTAAAAGAGATGTCATATAATCTCCGTATAAAATAGCTATCTTCGTATATTTGTGTATTTCAATTTTCTCATCTCTATTAAAGAAGAAAATCTCCTATATCAAAATTTTGTAACCTAAAAATATAAAGATTTACAAAACATTAATGAGCCTCAGTAATGTAATCAGCTTTTGCGAAAAGAATTTTTTGTAAGTGAAAGCTCAGAGATTAGTTGTTTTTTTTTTTTCATCCACGAAATATTGGAGTTGTTCAAAAGTCAATCGTTCGCTAAATAATGCATAAAAATTTGCATAATAGAGGAAATTTTTTATTAAATTAAAATTTATATTATTAATGAAAATTCCTTTTATTCCTTAATAAAATCTTCCTCATTAATACAACCTGCAATCATTACAGTTGAAAGATTTATATTCTTGATAGATTTTAGTCGAAGATAAATGATATACTATAGTCATCCTGGGCTTATTCGAGAAAATATAAAGTACTATAGATATTCTGATCCCATATAAAACACTGTCGATATTAAACATATCAGCTATCCCATATAAAACACTCCAAAATATTGTTGATAGTTTTTCTGTCACATATTTGAGGGATAGGGAAAAAAAATTTTTTTTTTGAATTCTCAAAAAGTTCAAGAAATTTCAAATAAAAAAGAGTTCATTAATGTGAAGAAAAAATTTTAAAAAAATTATTAAACACAAAGAAGTGATGCTGCAAATAATTGTGTTTAAAAAAAAAATTACTGAAAGAAATTCGATTCATAAATGACTTGTTTACGCTTAACGGAAGAATAGGTAAAGTACGACTGACAAAATCAATAAGCAGGAAATTGTAATTTCAAAGAAAAATGGTGAAGCAAAAAAAAAAAAACTTTTTTTCATACCGAATGCGGTTTCATGAATGAAATCAATTTATACAGAAGCTATGAATAAAAAACTTCATTTTTTTCACCGAATTTTTTCCTATACTATTAGACTCTATGATAAATAAGACCCCCATTTCTCCTTTTTCAGTTTTTCTTTTATTTGGATTATTGAAGCTGGCAGGATAAAAATTAAGTTTAAATTATAAATCAAAAATTATTACTCTCAAAATCATGGATCAAAAAGACAATCAATTGGGAGTTATTTTATGCATAAAGGTTTTACGCTTATACTTTCACCAACTCTACAGCCTTAAGCAGTAAAAATATCGTTAAAATTTCTGATAAATAAAAAAATTTGCTCAACTTTTAAAGGGGAATGTTGAAATTTATAATTTATTATGCGTATATTTGTATGCTAAGAAAATCTTAGTGCAAAAAAAAAACCAAAATCTGATCAAAGATCGTGAAAATCTTCAATGATGATAGCCAATAAATCAACGAGTTCCACATTGCAGAGTTCAATTTCTTTCGTTTTCTTTTCTAGTGTTTTTTCCGTTCTATTTTTCTAAACATCACAAGTTCATTCCTTTTTTTTTTCTAAGCAAGTACAGCTCGCTTATAATATCATTTGTTATTTTCATAGATGAATAAAACATAAAAAGAGGTATAAAATAACAAAATGGAAAAAAATCGAAATCACACTATATAGAAGGGTAAAAGAAAATATATCTAAGAAAAATATCGCTAAAAAGATGAAAATATGAGATGAAAAAAAATTAGATAAGAAAATAACTACGGAAAATGAACTAAAGGCTAAAGAAAAAGATTTAAAAAATAACTACGGAAGATGAACTAAAGACTAAAGAAAAACATCTCAAATAGAATATCGCTGAGTGATGATGAATAATTTAGTAATAATACCGCAAAGAAAACCGCATAATAGAAATTATCTTAGAGTAACCCTAATTTAGAGATTTTTTCACATGGTGTAATAAAAAAAATATTAGTAGAATGAGACAATATCGCTCAATGAACCAACCTCCCCTCCCCCCCCCCACCACACTCCTTCCACTCCTCTCTTCCCCTTCGGAATTGGCCCAACAGTATTGATATGCTGCCGTTATACCTTTCACGAATACATTCCAGTATATAAAACATAATTTGCATGTCTTGCGCATAGGGAATGGAAAGCGCACATATATTGTCTTTTTATAGGCAAAAATCGATGAGAGTGAAAAGAAAAACGATAGAGAAAATAGCCACTATGCGTTGATGAATTAATTAATACTAACATTATTTCGTTAATAACGAAATGACTATTCCATTTTTCAATAATTCTATGCATTAACAAATTTCAACTTTTAAGCATAACTTTAAACTTGAGTATGACTTTAAACTTGAGCATAAACTTTGAACTAACCTTATGTAGACCAATCTCGATTGGAATAATCGAAAGTACAGCGCCGTTAATTGTTCGACTTTTTTGTAGTTGAATATCACTCTCGCTGTAAATTATACCAGTCGGTCCACTAACAACGACATCCAATTCGTTGATATCCACTTCACTTCCTTTAGAAAATGCCAAATCGAGATTCACCTGTTGAAGAATTTTTTCAATGTATTTTTGTTTTCTACTTAAAACAATAAAAAAAATAAATAAATAAATAAAACGAAAAAAAACTGTCCACTTATTTCCTCATTCAACTAAAATCTCTATTCCAATTCTCATCTCTCTTTATTCCATTTTATATCATTCTTTTTTTTTCATTTACACTTAGAAGCGCAAAAAATATTCGACGAGCTGCAAATATTGCAGTAATATTCCATTAGAATTTAAATTGTAACAGAAAATACAATTGAGGATAATTGATTTCTCATAGATAAATGCAATCACTTAAGTAAATGTGATTTTTCTTAAATTATCCTCCTTTCGTATCATTAATTCATCCATTATCTTATCGAATTCCTTTCTTTGAGTAGATAAAACATTAGAAATTATATTCGCAATTGCGAATAAGGCATTCAATTCTAACGAAAGCATCGATGAAGATAACAAATTATATCGATCTTTTCTATTCTATGCTTGTTGCCTATTTCAAAATATTTAAGTACTGTCACCTTGCAAATTAATCAATTCGAGATATTTTCGATAAAAATCTTTTATTTTTTTTTTTATTTAATCGAGTCAAAATATTCGATTTTTTCATCGAAAATTGTCACCTTTAAATCCAAAAACAATAATTTAAATTTTCATATTCATATGCAAATTTTAAAAAATTTTCAAAGCAATCTTTGAATTTTATAGGTCGAAACAAACAAAAAAAAACTTTTTTGGAGAACTTTGGTATCAATTTGTCTAGTGCAGCGAAAATTAAAGTTAAAGGTCAGAAATGTTCCACCGATCGAACAGTAGCGGTTGTAAACAATCCTTTCTTCATGTATATCTCTACGTTCGTATAAATCATTCTAATGCTTTACCTTTAACGTTCAAATCTACATGAATTTGTTCTCAATAATAAACTTATATGGTATTCACGCATATTTATAGTAATTAGGTCTATATTTAAGGCTAAAAGTAATTAAGTTTAATGTATATATAAGATAAGAACCTGTTGATTTTGAAGGCATTCAGATTTGATCGGTTTCTTTGACGGCGACGATAACGAACATAACGCAGAGGCCAATGCCATAATGCCTGAAATATTTTTGAAACACGTAAAATCGATGTTTTATAAATTTGCGAAACAATTATAGATATACGGCAAAAAACGTTGCAACATTGAATCAACCAACTGCTATAATACTAGCATATCATTACGAATTGATAAAAAATTTAATCGAAAATTTCGAGTATAGGTGATTCTTTTAGTGATTAATTACTAATGATACGTTGATAATAACTGATTAAATGATAAAAGAGATATTTAGTTATCTTTTTAATTCAATTTCAACATTCATTCTGCAAGAGAAATTCAGAGAATATCGATGAAAGGAGAAATATAAAACATTGATAACGCTGATAATAAAAATATGATTACGAAAATTACTTCTTTTGTTGAGGAAAAAAAATTTTTTTTCGGAAAACCGAGGTAGTATTTGTCGCTCAAAAGGGAAATGTGAAAAAAAGGAATGAAAAAATTGGCTGAAAAAAGTGAAAATGGAAGAAAAAACAAGTGAAAAATGGATAGGATTATGGAGAGAATTGGAAGAAATCAAAAAAAAAAAAAAAAAAAAATCGAATTAAGAGTGAGATTTTAAAGTGAATTCAGAAAATTATCATTTCATTCATTAATTGATTAAGAAATATTTTAAATAAGCATTTAGACAATATCACTAGTAAATTATCAAGCAGGAAGCAATCGAAATTGACGAATAATTAAATTAATAAATAAACTCTACTTTTCTAAAATCAACTACATCTAAAAGTTCTTTCTAGAAAAATTTGCATTTAGACGATTCTGTGAGACAAAATGCTATGATTTTTCATGCAAAAAAAAAAAGTATTGAAGGATATTTTCCCTATGGACCCCAGAAAAAAAAAAAAAACAGCCGCATTAGTGCATAGAAAACTGATCCATTCGACAGCATTGATAGTATAATGACTAGAATTTTCTCCTTTGAATAACAGTGGTATTAAATCTAATACAATCAAAGAAAACGATATTAAAATTGTCGGGATTTTTGGAGTAATTTAAATTTTTATTTTCATTGCCAATTTTAGAAAAATGAATAAAAGATTTCCTTCAAAAAAACAACGCAACTATTTTTTTTTTTGCATTTTCCAGTGAAAACAGACTAAAAAAAAAAAGTAGCTAAAGTTTAAAAAAAAAATTGTCTTTTTATTACTGGAAAACAGATGGATTTCGCTTCATTTCAATATCCCATTAACTCAAAAGAAAAAAATGATAAGTTATTATTTTATATACAAAAAAGAAACATTTGAAATATGCATAGTTATTAAAAGATCACTAAAAAAATCATTAGCTACATCAAAGTTCTTCAGTTAAAACCGAAAGGATGAGACAAAAAAAAAATCAAATATTCTCTCAATTCAAACTGTCGGAATAAATAAATAATAAAAAAATAAAAACAATTTATCCATTATATTTATTACTTTTTAATGAGTAAATTTAAAGGGCGAATTGAGTATACACGCATGTATCGCTCGATACATGACATTAACCAACGCTATATTGGAGTTGCGCACCAAACACACACACACACACACAGATACACTCACACAATCGGGTTCTCACATCAAAACAGAGCGGCGAAAACGTTTAAAAATGTTCACATAAAAACGTCCGCCACGTGCCAAAAAAATTTCGATTGCTTCTTACACCTGTGACCAATCATTGAGTGTGTCTACCTATCTATAAGTGACTCTACAAATCAAGCTTATAAGTCTAATATCGTTTGCTCCGCAACGAAATATTTCACTTAAAATTATAAATTATAAATCAATTATCACTTATCACAAAAATATACCCCATAAATGAGCAATAGAAAATCCACTTATCATTGATAACATTTTTGGCTATTTAGTGACGTAATTAAAAATGCCTCTTATGTTTGTGTATGTCTGTGTCTGTATTTGTGTTTGCCCGTATATGTCTACAATTATATTTGTCAACGATTCAATCATTCACAAAATGAATCACCTGCTTGATCGGTTGAGTTGCTCATTTTCCTATTGCATCAATAAAATTCTTTTCTTAGCAATAACTAACTCTTAATTGCTCGCTCAACGTTCACAATAATTGTGTTGTTCATCAACTGGTGAATAAGAATCTATAAGCACTATGTAAATTCGCTTGAATAATTGTCTCAACTAGTCATATATTATTAGCCAATACTATTGAATTTAAAGTATATTTGAGATATATGCTAATAATAAAAATGTGATTCGCAAAATTAATTCTAACTTTCCAATTCTAAAAAAAAATTGATTCCAAATTAATTTCTATTATGAAAAAAATTAACTAGTGAAAATTCTAACTCGGCTAACTTAAAAAAAAAATAATTCAACAAATATGAAACGAAAACAAACTTAGGTTAATAAAAAAAAAAAACTATTTTTCAGTGATGTTTGTTTAAAAATTCAAAAAAAAAAATTCAACCGTAACTTCTATCGATTGCCAACAATTTACTTGTTTCAAAAAAACTAGTAATTTTCGGTTAGTCCCTTTGCAATTGACTGAGGCTAGGGAGTAAAAAAGGAGAGGGAGTAAAGATTAGCCACGTATATTCTAATCACTTAAACCAAATCTTTGTTAGAATATATCACTTTCAACATAGTATGCTAAGTTTCTTAAGTGTTATCTTCACCGCTTCAAATTTAGGTATATCGCAAAAAATTGATAAATAAAATGAAAAGTAATTACTTAGCAAAAAAAAAAAAAAAAATAGAGAGCAATCAGAATCACGATCTCTAATGCGAACCAATAATATCGCTTAAACGATTTTTTTTTAAATTGTTATTTGTATAGAATACAAAAAGCACCGGTAAAATTCAACATGTTGAACCAGTTCAACCATTTCTGAGCCATAAATTTTTGATTGCTAGCCGATTAATGGTCTAATCGTTGAGCGGTGAAATTCTTTGCTATTCGCAATCCATCATCAATCTTTAAAGGAACCGACATATGAGAAACGCATCGATCGAACCGGTTCAACGAGGTAAATTTATACGATTATGCTGTTAAGGAATATTCAACAAAGGATTCTAACTATATCTCGATTAGAAAGAAATACCAACAAAGTATAGAATTATTTTACCTAAATGATCCATCCTTTACTAAGCATAAAATTACCGATCATCGCTTATACTATTAGAAGGATCCATCACATAGATTAATTTGCTACTTACAATTAAGAATACTTAAATATTGCAGATAACAAACTACAGCGATCGAAAAAGTCGACAATACTGTCTATAATTTATTGCAATTATTGCAATAACTAATATTGCAGCGAATTTCTTCTAACAACAATTCTAAATAGTTTTATATTCAATAAAATAACAAAAAATTAAATATAAGAAACGAAATGAACGATGAAAAGGTTTCAAAATGGTAGTCTATAATCATAGTCACGAAGTTACAATGAAGTGCAAAACCATGTTATGCCCGAAAAGGAAGTTTTACTAGCGAGAAAAAAAAAACACCTCTAGAATATATTGACCAGTTTTGAGGCATGTAAGTTTTAACACCAAAAAACGAAGCATACAAGCTTCTCTCTAAGCGAAGTGAATCATTCGATTACACTTTACAAATAAGCTTAAAGCATTCCAAAAATTATAAAAATTCACTCCTAAATATTTGTTATATATGAATATTTAAATAAACTTATACATTCTCAAAATTTTATTCTCATTTACGCACTTAAATCGCCTAGCTTCATAGCGTCATCACTTATATGAGCCTTATTCTCAATAAAACAGCAAAAATCTATATAATAGTGAAATATTTTGAAAGACAAACCAAGATGGTCGGATCGTGGTTCGGCGATATCCTCAGCATCCACCAATGAGTTCACACCCAGTTTTGATGCTCCATTCAGTGCTGCAACAATGTTTCTTAATGGTCAATAAATCAACTTTTAAATTGAAATCTTTGGCAAATTCGGCCCAAAACCAATGCTGTGAATAACTTTGGATTAGAGGACACAAAGTTACATAAGCTCAATTTCGCATTTCGGAACCAACTTTACAATACCGATCTAAATCCCCCTTTGCATAGCTCATTCATAGTTTTCAAGTCAAGGCATTATCCTCGAAGAACCCAACTAAATGAATCCAACTATATTTTTTGCTTAATGAACGATTCAATAAATGAACTGTCAATAATGTCGCTCGCTGATCTTTTGAACGTCGATTGGATTAACCGATAAAATCTGCCGATTCAAAATGAATTAGTTCAAACGACTGAATCTTAAAGATTATTAGCCAGTCGAAGTAAAGTACATCTTTTAATAATTGTGACAAAAATATGCAACAAATACCTGCTAATTGTTCGTCTATGTAAACAATGAGTGAATGACGGCTTGAGGCTAATCCACTCTTCTCGCTCAACACTCATCTTAGAGTATTTTCTATGACAAAATTGTTTGCGCGATACTTCAACGCTGGACATTATATCGGCGAAGTTTTGTAAGCCTAGCTTTGGTGCTTCCCAGGTTTAAAAAAGCGTAGATATAGATGTACGCATACATACATACAACACAGACACAACTGTGCTGTAATGAACTTTCGCAAAAACTCCATAATAGTGCATCTTTTCAACTTCAACTAGGAAGCAATTTTGTTACTGCTTTATCTAATCGAATATAGCCAGTACGGTAAATACAGAACCCAAGAATGCAGCATTGAGTATATTTGCAACGCGAATCAGGATGAATTTATATAAGTAACCATAAGGAATAAACAGTTCGAACGGAAAACGACAGCATATAAAATGTAGTATTAACTACTCGTAACATATTTCATTGCAATACTCTCACCAGTCATTTCAATTATTTAGTATTATTGCGTCTCTTCAGAAAGATGAAAAATTCACAATCGCAACTATTACAGTCTAATAGCACCTCCCTGATAGCGTTTAAATTGATATTAACAGTGATATGATGCATTAAAGTGATTACCTCGGCGAATATTGGTGATACGTTGTGCATGTGTTGCAATTGTCATATTCTTCGGCTCATCGATACAACCACCGGCCGCTTCAACGAGTGCGCAAAGAATGAAACCATCTTTCCAACAATCTTCGAAATCGTCCACTTCCATATTCGGGATCATCTGCACAATAAATAATAAAAATTTTCAGTTGAAAAATAGAAAAAGAGAGACGGAATTTTGTGAAAGGAATGTTGGATAGGAAAGATTTTGCAGAAAAAACCCTCGAAGGCTTAGCGGCCACTAGGAATTTTCCTTTTGTAGCGAGCATATTTGAATTGATTTTACAGTGCTATTATTTTTGAAAAAATTATTGAAATAATATAAAAAAAGTCTTTTCTTCAAAGATATATTTTTGGAAAGTAAGCAATAAATTTTGGCCGGTAATTGAGTACTAGATAAAATATTTTAGCTAACCTGACGAACACGCTCAAGAGTGGCCCTATATCCTGGGCCATTGTATTTCATGAAGTAGGATAGGTAGGTGATACATGATAGTTCATCGAGTTCCGCTGACGACATATCACTGGGTGAAATTATTGGTGGTATATTCAGAAAACGATCCGCAAGTCCAATCGCTCTTTCGCAGTTCTCCAACCTAAATAGCGACCATTAATGTTTGGATATAAATGCCTATCTCCATTATTTTTAGAAGAGAAGAAAATCATCCTTCTATATAAATTAGAAAAGTTGTCTATCTCACTTTGCAACATTCTATGCTCGTGATATTCGTTGGAAAAGTTCAAAGATTGAACTGAATCTCCACTCAACAAAAGCCTTTCATAAAACTCAAGTGAGACCCAGAGTTATATATTCGAGGCACTATGGTAATCAAGTTGGCTTCTCGATTACATCATTAGCTTACTGAAAAAAGAGAATTATTGAGAAGAAGGAAGTGATTCTTAGTTTTCGAACGCATAAAAATATAAAAAACTTCCCTTTGAAAATTGTTTTAAACTAATCGCTATATGAACTAGCAATCAATCAAGTGGACAGCATGGATATCAACCCGGCTAGATCCATTTTTGGTATATACTTGTATACATACGCATTTATATATATATATATATATATATATATATATATATATATATATATATATATATATAACTTCTGCACTCAAATTGTTAATTCTTCACTTTATTTGTTGATTTATGGAACTTCATTGGCGAACGTAAAAAGAAAGGATTAGAAGCAGTGAAATTTCCTCCTCCGCGTTTAGGTTAAATTTTTTCAAATTGAGTTGAATTTCAATAGAAATTCAAAATTTTCATCAAGAAATGCGGCAGGTTTGTTCCAACTAGTTGCATTTTAGTTTTGTCGGTAAAACAATTTTTAAAAAAACTTTATGCGAAAACCCTAGTCCAAGCGTTCAAGATCAATCACTTTTGTGGGGAAACTCAGGTAGCTAGTGATTTAAATTGGACTACACAATCCCACGAAAACACTGTATGACTTACGCATCTTCCGTTCGGAGTTGTTGCCAGTCTGGACAAAGACCCGGCTGGCAATATTCTAGCAAAGCGCTAAGTGCCCGTCCATCGTTCCAATTCGAGTGGAAATTAGTCAACTTGAGCTCTGGCAATACACTCTGAAAATGGTCATCTTCATGACGATTCATTTTTGAATGCTTCATAGCATATAGCTTATTCACAACTCGCTTCCTATTTCATCCCATCTAATGAAGTGATAAATAAAATAATTTAAAAGAAAAGACAAAGTGTGTGCTCATAGATCCAAATCTGAATCAATTTTATTCAATAGTAAGAAATATTAACGAATGAAATCATATAAGGCTAGTCTCAAAAATATATTTGTCAATAATAATGTCCCCAAAGACTGGAGAGAATAAATCATGCCTCTACTCCCTCCTCTTCCCCTCCTCTCATCCCCTCCCCTTCTCCTTCTCCTATCTAACATCCTTTTATTGGCATCAACTAAACCTTTCCTCTACTCTCATTGCCTTCGACATCTAAACAATAAAAATAAATTGAAACGCTCTATTTGAGAGATAAACATTCAGAGATAACCAACCTGTAGCCATGCCATCATCAGCTTCTTGGCCGGTATTTTCGTATGTGCGTTGATTTGATAGCGTTGAATTAGGCACCATACCAGGCCAAGAATAAGCTTCATATTGCCCTCCACAATATCGTGTGCACCTTAAATTAGTGCCATCAAATACGATCCAAAAATGAGTTCTCATCGAAATACTTTGGTAAGTTGAATTGGTAAAACAAACTCACATAAACACTATTTCATTGTTATATGCACTTTCATATCAAAGGCGATATAATAAAACTATATATTTGCATGATACGTAAGGCAGGGAAACCTTGTTTTAAATTATGTGGCGATAGCTACCTGTACATGACAACCCGAATGAAAAATAAAATTTACATAGTAATCATAGAAGCGATCTTTGATAATAAGCCATCAAAAAAAATGTTCGCCGACTTCATTTTTCGGCAGCGTTACTTAACGTACTTTACATTATTGTATTCATGCATCGATCCTTATCGTAATGGTTTTAAAAATCATATAACAGATTGCTGAAAATTCAGATATTAAGCCGGAACAAGAAATAACTTTCGCAGAAGGACTGTAAGGTTGATATTAGATAAATGATGAGACTTTCAAAAAGGGTTGGCATTCACCCGAAAAGCCTAAGAAAAAAGTGTAGATTAAATCCGCACCTTTTTCAGTAAAAGATGGGATAGATATCAAGGATGGATTCAAGCTACCACCACTTACGAGTGTGTTAAACTTGTTTCGGTCATGACAAGGATGGAATTTAATATAGACCCCAAAGAAAATTGAGTAAATATTGAAATAAACCAGCAACAATCTCAACAACAATTAGAAACAAATAGAAAAGTTCAAATAAGCGAATCTTTATAAATATATTTTCATCAACAAAAAATTTCTATTAAATAAATTGAAAGTAATTAGTTCTTTGCTCAATTTAAAAGAAAAGAAATTTAACTCACCGATATTGACCATTTTGACACCATCCTCCTTAAGGGCATCAAGAGCCATTTGAACGTTCATAATCATCTGAATCTCGCTTGCATCGTGACGATAGATTCTTCCTTTACATTTACGCTGAAATTTCCAATTTTTTATAAATCGTCCGGTCAAAGTTTGAAAGTCAACGCTTTAAGTCGAAAAAAACGACTACATAAAATAGGAAAGATCACTAGAAGTACTATGGAATGGATGCTTTATCGGTGGAACGCAAATCTACGTCCGTCGATTCAGTAAAAAACGATACTACTATGTAAATCGTTTCTTAACGCTTCAAAGCAGATTTATAAATTTCAAGTAATACTAGGTTATAATTAGGCACTCTTCTTGAATCAGTCCTCCGAGTTTTTAGAAATATTTAATTCCCCTCAAAAATGGTCCCTTCCCCATAACGCTCGCATTTATTCACTGGAAAATATGAAGAAAACTTTTCTAATTTATAGTTGTGATAAACTAACAAATACTTCAGAGGCATATCACCACCACTTCAATGGACCCTTTTTCTCCAGCCCGTTTAACAAATCCCCTAAAGAACCCTCTTATATTTAAAACCAGAGATCCATTCGTTTTTAAAGACTAAATTGCATTTCCTCTTCTATTGAAGTTCAATTTCTTCTCACCACGCTGAATATTTCTCTGAGGTAAATGCGTTAGAGATATGGCACAGGCAAAGGTATGTAAAGGTGTCGTCATGCTCACTAAAAAGATTTGTCAAAAAATTTTCGAATCATTCAAAAGTTATGCTTAATTTTTCAAATTTTTCACTAATATTTTCTGATAGCATTTTTATTTCTGCCGAAAAATTTTCGATTTGGTGGATTAATTTATTCAAAATTAGATCATTTATTCATATATCCATATGGAATGAACTTGATAAAAAATTTCTGTAAACAATGTTTACAACGATATTTTATTGTTTACTATTTATTTGCGGTATTTTTCAACGTGATCTCAAACATTTCTATCGTCTTCGTCCCATTTAACCTCCCCTATAAAAAACACTTCAAAGGTTCACCGCCGAGTTGATAGTCCCCTCTTGAACTTCGCAATGACTCACTTCTTTCCAAATATTCCCATCTCCCAGGTACTCATCCACTATTTCTTTTTTTAACGAGAACGGAGAAAAATTAAGTTGACCATCAATAAATCGTTAAGAGACAAGTAAAGCTCGAAAAAAAATAACCTGTTGCAGCACTTCGACAAGTTGAATCAAGCTTATACCATCCTTGAAATCCTTACTCAGGTCTCGTATACGTACATTCGTTTTGCCCAGCTGCAATTCAAAACTATAGTTGATATTCATAAAAGCACATTGCGGCGAGCTATCAGTATATTTACGGTTGCGCCTAAGCTCACCAAATTTGAGCTACAACCTTCCAGCCTGCATACAAGAAGCTTACTAGAGCAAAGCCGAAACTTCAGACAAACTCGAATTTACGAGATTCTGGAACCAAATTATGGGGCAGTTATAAATATCGGAATTGGAAATGATATTCCAAAAAAAAATCCATCAAAATTTCCATATTTTAAAATGGGAACCAGAATTTCAGCGCTTTGTGATGTGTAGATATCGATGATTTGATCACACAACGAAACAAAGAGTTAAGATTATCCATATTAAAAGCTTTGTGGATTAATCGGAATATTAGCCCCATCATAGCCTATAGGTTCGATCTCCATCGGATTCACTGAGGGAAATGGGTTTCAACGATTGGTTTAAAGAGATCAACAGAAGCACGTAAAATGTCTACATGTGTGAACATACATGTAAGACGTCCCCTGTGACGTCGTTTTAAAAGTTGAAAGCCCACTAAGCGAGTGTTTCAGATCTATTGCCTATGGATTTCGTGATAATGACGTCATCGAATGATGGTACTACTTTGCCGATACGATTAACTAGTCTATCACTGTGCACCTACTGAGTGACCTTGAGATTGTTATGCAAAAAAAAATGATCTACTGAAGTAGATCTGTAGATAAATGATGAATGAAACTCTAATCTACAACAATATTCACCAATAATTTGCATGAAAATGCAATTATAAACTACTATATTTAAAATGTTGCTTAGAAAAATGTTTTATTGAATACGATTTAAAAAAATTATATGGTCAATTCTAGCGGTTGGATAAAATACAGTCCAATTACAAAATAAAATACCCCTCCTAGAATAGAGTTCCATATATTAGACTATGCAAAAAATAAAGCATTCATCCTCGAAGCGATATTCAAGAAGTACAAATACATCGAAAAGAAATAAATATCACGTAAGCAAGTATACTCAACAGCACGCATGGTACCATACCGAGTAGGGCGCAAGGGACTACACTGAATAGTACGCTGGGGGCTATGTTATTTATAGGGTAAGCAGTGCAAGCAGTTATCGATTTTAGCTAAGAAACGCTCGCCTCGGGGAACTACAGTGATCTCTATTGGTATTTTGCACCAAATTACGCGGGAAAGTCATTGATCTAACTCCTTTCACAGTTCATACAATCCGAACAGAAACTGATCTGGGCAAAAGTCCTTGACATAAGAGTAGATCAGAAATTGATCAATCAATTCATTGATCGAATCAGAACAAATCGATCAGTTCATTGGTTTGGGAAAGAGTCTAACCTAATCAATGACTTTGCCTATCAAAACTCATAATAAAACTCCCTAAATTAAGTTAGAATTACCCAGCAGATGGCTACATTTACAATGATACATATGCATAGATACGATCAACCGCCACAATGATGTACAGTGGCGAACAACACTTTGTGATCTCATATGGAGCATTGGCTATAAGACATCATTCAAACGCAAAACTTTTTCGTCAATCTTTCTATTGCGTTGGTCTGAACTGATATATATATATATATATATATATATATATATATATATATATATATATATATATATATATATATATATATATATATATATATATATATACATAATTTAAACATAATTTAAAGCATTTTTATTATGCAAATTACACT
Organism: Baylisascaris procyonis; assembly: GCA_037389465.1. Taxonomy (NCBI): domain Eukaryota; kingdom Metazoa; phylum Nematoda; class Chromadorea; order Rhabditida; family Ascarididae; genus Baylisascaris; species Baylisascaris procyonis. The sequence continues at coordinate 400,545 of JAZARR010000230.1, forward strand.
ATTTGATATTATAATGTACATAATTCCATACTACATGCACAGAAAACTTTCATGTATTAAGGAAATACTTTTGGGTTATTTCTAAGAACAATATTACCAGAAACAAATATAAAAAACAATTAGAGTGAAAAATGATAAGATGGAAATTAACATTGATTAGAAAATCAAATTAATTTAGAGAGTTATTTTTAATGGTTTTCACGATTTGCTTTCAATGGGTTTCGAAATTTCTCTTCGATCAAATTCGCCGCACGTTATAATTGAAAAAATAATAAGTAAAAAAATGATAAGATGTGAAATTAACACTGAAACATTCAAATTCGCCGCATGAAATCATAGTTACATTTTATTTTACTTCATTTTGAAGTGAAAATAATCGATAAACAATGTCTACAAATATTTTCTTTTCTAAAAGAAAAGAATTAACTACTAGCAATTGTCTTCTCATCTCGTTATTTACAAATCCTTCAAAGAAAAAAAAACAATCGGAAATAATAAAAAAAAATCAAAATTTAAGGATGATATAATAGAAAAGCCTATATAGACACTAAGGTGTATTTAGAATTTGTCTACAAAGTTAGGTACCGAGTATACTCTAGCTTATATATGTTAGTACATATGGAACTATATACTCGAAAGAAATGAAAGCAGAAACACAAGCGATAATGACTGATAATCCATAAATCTGAGTGCAGATATTGACAGCATCGTGCTAACAATGGTAGTAACACGTATAGAGTAATATTTATTTGATCTATATTTAATATTACACCTATCAAAGCAATATGAATAAATATTCGAAGCTAGTTGAAACATTCTCAAAACGAAATACGAATAGAAAATACTAGAACAAAACACTAATACTGATATAAAAAGTGAAGTTTCGTTATAAATAAAACAAACGCATTACAAAAAAAATTTATAAAAAAAATATAAAAAATAATATTATGATGTAAAATTACTTCCGGTTTATCACCTATTTTGCTTAGCTTTTTCAACCTTTTGCAGTAGTATCACGTGAAGAGCATTGAACTTTTTCTTAAAAAGAACCTCCGAGATGCGTATATCGAGATTCTCAAAAGAGGGGGAGAAAGTGGACCGGATAGGATCGACGATGTATGACCCAATCAGAGTCCATATCCAGTGGAAGCTTGAGAGAAAAAACATAGAGCGCAATAAGTTAAAATTTTAAGCTGCAGTAAACATATGCGTAAAGCTCGAGGTAGAAAAATATAAATGAAGTGTCATATGACAGAAATATGCCCATGCCAATGGCAAAGACTTTCTGATTGAAAAAAAAAATCTACCATTTAACTCATTACTCGAGAAATCGTTCAATTCGTTCAAGTAAATTGAACTGCTCTAATGCACTTCTCTGCTATCTTCATACAAAGAAATCCTTCACAGTGCCATATAATTTCATGGAAAAAGAAGTAAAAAAATTTTCATTGACTTATGTCTTATACTTCAAATAAACATAACTATCTCATGTCCCTTTTGTTTGGCGCATTTGGCTTTATGACATTTTTTTGCATTTTCTATATTCACGCATTTAAGCATGATATATTTTATGATTTCAGTCTAGGGCATCCCTTAGAATTTGAAGCCTTTTTAACGCAAAAGAAGTTTTTTCAAGGGGAAAATGCGATTAATTTTTGAATCATCGAGAAATTGGCCTTCTCATCATGCCAATAAAAGGAGAAGGGGCTTCGATTTATTTCGAGAATTTCGCTTCTCTTAGCGCATCGATTTATCACTATGGAAAGTTTAAAAAATTATAATTCTCGATAAATAAATTATTTTACATCCTACAATTCAATAATGAACTTAAAATCACATTTCCTTGATGAAATATATTTCAAGAATGCAACCTAAACAACAGAATGCACAAAGTGGAAAAAAAAACTCCAGCAAATCCTCCCTATATGTCATTTTTTAAGAAACGAAAAAAAAAAACGCTCACCTCCCAGATCTAGATGGATATATAAAGCTATATTTAAAGATCCTATAATTTGAAAGCAATAACAGCCAGCAAAAACAATTGTACGATAACTCATAATATGAACGATCAACTACAATTCATCACATTTCTTCCATTAATCACGCTTTAAATACTATAGCAGATTAAAACTCTTATAAGATAAATAAAGAAATAATGCATAAATAACTTTACTAAATGAAACAGATGAGCATAACTAATTCGATGCAGTATTACACACTAAAATACACTCACGAACAGTTAAGATACATCACACTGTCTAACATTAGACCATCAAAAGAATGATACGCAAACGCAACGCACACACTCAAATGTATATACCTCAAGGGTAGATCGAATACAATGCAATCAAAAAACCGTTCTATACCATATTATTAAAATCACGATCGCCTTCTTAAACGATATGATCTGAGTGGAATTATTTCAATTGCAATATTGAAATATTTATAGCTGCATTGAATTTGTTGTGCATTTATAAATTTATACATAGAATGTGTATAAAATATTGAGCCATCAATGATAATCTGAGCAATGAGTGAATATACCAACAAAAAAAGAGCAAACAAAACCTGCTCATTGAGCCAATTTGTGAACGTATTCACTTGAATGATTATCCATCGTTGACGATTATCCTCATTGAGTCGATGTTTTTTTAAATCAGATGGCTCAATGGTGAATTCGATTCGTTGATTCGATGACATATTCATAGTACAAAAATATTAGCACAGAATATTTAAATTTAGAGAATATAGTGAATATCGATGAAATATTCGAGATGAATCCATGAAGGAATAAATTTTTGATCAATTCATTAATATCAAAACAATAGAATCCGAGATGGTAAAACTATAAAATTGCTATCCACACACGTTGAGTTACTAAGTGCGGTTAGCTGCCGTTGAAAGCTAACTGCATTGCTATACACTTGGCTTATGTTTGCGCTTTTGTGATGCGTCGTCCTTCCATCTCCCGTCCCCCTCCAATTCGTCGCCGGGCACTGTCAACATCACAACGGCAATGAATAACGCTCGTCGTTTTTAGCCGGCTTAGAGACCTTTTCGTGCGTCACTCCTCAACGGCTGATGCATTATGCCGACACTCAATGGACTTCGTACCGATATCCGTGGCTAAATTTTTGAAATAATTAAATGAAGAATAGAAAAATACCTAAATATTTAAAAAGTACTTTAACGAAAATCTTATAACACAACAATATGTTATAATAAACTTTATAGATCTCTTTTAACACATCTAAACAATCCAGTCAGAATTAAACCTATGGCATCTTTTTCACTGAAAGTTTTTTGGTGAGCAAAAAAAAACTACAGTTCGTTAGAAATATGAGTAAAAATAGGTTAAAGGAGCTGAAAACATATGCACGATTTCGCTCATTTAGACATCAATATAACAAGCCATTTTGCGATTTCTATGCATAAATTGTCAATGAATAATAAAAATACTTCATTGAAGCTTCATCTTATGAAGCACTCATAGAAAAGAATAAAAGTATCTCACTTTATATCATTTATTTATTCATTTCAATATCTCGAAGTGTGAAAATACTTTCTAAACAAAAGAAATGTGAAAGAAAACAAATGAAAAAAGTGAAGCAATCAATTTTGAAGAAAAAAATTGAACGCAATATGGGAGTGTAAAAAATATCGCTAAAAATGTGAAATAATTGAGGAAAAAGATATAAATATGCAAAAATTGTAAAAAAAAAAAACGAAATCTCCTATGATTTACCTTATCACTTTTGCAATAAAATCGTAAGTGGGAGAAATATTTCATCCTTTTCCCTCACGATTTAGGGAATATGTCTCATTCCACTCATTCTCCACTCTCTCTTTTGCATTCGAGCTTTTCGGCAAGTATCATATATCTATCCTATACATAGTTGCTATATTCATCAAAGGAATTCTACTGCAAGATTATCCCCAAATTCGAAAGTATATTCAATAGTAAAGTAGGTTGAAATATATTATCAAGTCATCGTTCAAAAAGCACTCACCAACGTACGATGTGAATGCGATTCATTGATGGGTTGTTGTGGCTCATCACCACTCACGAGAACGACAGTTAATAGAAGCATCAGTATTATTCTGAAAAATTTCCCAATAATTTTCAATGAAAATATTGAAAAAATATCTGAAAAATATTGAAAAAAATTAAAGATCTATGAAAAGATTAGCTAACTGCAATATGCAACAAATAATTTATATGCAATGTGATCTTTTGCAATGTACAAAGTGGGGATGCAACACATAAAATAAATATACATTGCAATTTTTTTCCCGAAAAAAAGAGAGGAAATATGCAAATACTTTTTAAATGTTCGCATTCGAACTATGATATCATCATCTCACTAGTATTTCGTTAATGGTACAATGTTGGCCCGATATCTTATCTAATATAGTAACGAATAAACGCAGTAGATTATAGCTCCATAGCTATGTTATACATCAAGGATGTTAAAATGAAGTGATTATTAAATAACAGAGAGTCTTAGAAAATATTTTTTCCCCTCAACCAACGCAACGAGAATATTTAAAAAAAAGAGCTTACATCATTTTCTTATAATTCTTACAATCTTTTTCATTTTCAAAGAATTTTCTCAATGAAATAGAATTTCCCACAAATAAAGTTGCAGAACTGATAGGATTACTGTAGTATAAGAATTATTTAAACCAATAGTTGGAAATAGACGATCGTTTATCATCATATGATTAGAGAGAAAAAAAAGATATATGAATAAAGAGTGAGAAAATGTAGAATTTATGTACATTTTCTAAAATGTAGATTTTCACTTAGTGAAATTGAATAGAAATGTATCAAAATGAGTGAAAATTAGCAATAAATTGACAACAGAGAAGGTAAGCAACAACTGAATGATTTCCTACCACAGATTTTTTAGAGGCTGTCATTAAATGATTGCACATAAAAACTCAAAAAATTTCATTTGAAGAGGATCATCGTTTACGTTCAATTATTGTGAAAAAGCAATCGAAAATAGAAATCAATGAACAATTTAAAAATAATAGTGGAAAAAAATTCGAGTAAAAATGTCGGAAGTGAATTATTCCCTTAACACTTTTTTATAGCCGTATTACTTCCACCCAAAATATCCGTCACAATATCAACAATTAAATGAGAAATTAGACTCGAGGGCATAGTATCACCGTTAAGGCAAGGTATTGGTTTCACCTTATTCATGCTCGTTGCATATGAGAGGATCAATTCCATGGACGGTTTTCTGTAAACTAGAAATCAGTGCTCTTAGAGTAGTATGATGACAGCTGAAAATCACCGATTGGCGTTTGAAAAATGGCTAACCCCGAGAGTGCGATCAAGAAAGGTTGATTGAATCCAAATGCGGAGATAACGTTACCCATAGGAGTGTCACGTCGGCTGTCAGCAACTACGGGTGTCGCTTCGTTCATTTCAGCTTTCATAGCGTAGCACAACTCGATTATCGATCTCACCGCTTTCACCTCAATGCTTGCCGCCTTGCATCGAGACCCTCTCGGAAGATGTGATCTCTTGCTACCGTCTGAACGTCGTTATGAATTTCGAGACTAATAGCCGCTAGCAATTTTTCCGCCATCGCTGCACTAACCATTTCCATAAATCATCCTCTGCAAACATTAACGCCAATTACTATACGGTGTTTCATTTTTCTCCAATGAGAGGGCGAAGAATGGAGAGGGGAAGGGGAGAGGGAGGATTTGGGAAAGGAGAACGGATGGGGGGGGGGTATTTACAATGAATTTTCCATCTTAGAAGAGATAGGACAGGGATAAGCCTCGTCTACGACTTGAAAATTTTGAGGAAAGGACTTATTCATCCTATATGCTGTTCGTCCTAGTAGTTCACCTTAAAGTTCTGCGCAAAATACTTTTAACTAAAGGTAATCTGAGGTAACTTCCTGATAACAATGATATCCCTACCCCTCCCCTTCCACTCTCCTTTTTTAATCCACTGCCATTCAGATAGACGTCATACAATATGCATGAAAAATGTATTAATTAAAAAATTTACATTGCATATATAAAATATTCGCAGAACTCAATCAAAACTCAGCATTGCTTATTTATGACAGTACAGAATAAACATATGGATAGCAATTCGGAATAGAGATTTGAAGGTTGAAGTCCACTCTTATATATGCCCCATTTCTGCCGTCAAAAATTATCCATCACCAAACGATTAATTGCAGTGTTCGTTGAATAAGAAAGACTATGCAATGGTAAATGCAATTCATAGTAAATAAAGTGGATTCTCGCAAATACAATTACGGTCAATTTGAAGTGGTCTGCAATCATGCGATACATTCTTTGTCGCTATTTGTGCAATAGCGACCTCAGTTACTAAACGTTTGCATCTAAAACTGTATGTTCTCATTATTGCAATGAACAATAGCGATTGCAATAAACTTTAGTTAAATACTTCGTTACATTTAACGATAATATTGTAAATTTAAATTTAAATTTAAATTTAAAGCAAAAAAATTGCAAATTGCAAAAATGAAATACAATTTTTGTCACCAAATAAATATCAAATTTTCGAACTGTATCAACTATACCTCATGTGGTGTACTCTATCTCTGACCCATTTGACCCCTTAACTAAAATATCAACTCCATTTCGGGTATATTCGCAAAAATCATCAATAATCAACACATATCTATGAGAGCAAAGAATGGGCATATAGATAGCAACTCATAGCAGAATTTTGCTAGTAGAAAATCACTCTCGAAGATGTTTTAGGTTTCTTTCATCAAAGAATATCCGCTACCAGATGATTAGTTCTAGCTAAGCGCATACACTCGTGTTTATAATTCAAAGCAAATGAAGTGGGTTCTCGCAAATACAAATGCGGCCATTTGGAGTGGTTTGTAGCCACCAGCTTTAGCTATTTACATTATTATGTTTACGATTCCTCATGGAAAGACGTTTATCAAACCTACAGAGACCTTATTTTTATGAAGCGACAACTTGCTTGCAAAACGCTCTCAATTTTTATGAACATTAACGAGAGCAACATCTTTCAGAGGGGTGTAAAAAACACTCAAGTTGGCAAAAGAGAACAACTTTCCCGCGAAAGCTTAATTGTAACACATTATGAAGGCTAATTTTAACATAAGAATTTTTTTGCGAACATGAAAGAATTTCAAAACATCACATAAAAATTCTGAATTAGAGAAATTAGGACCCTCTATGCGACCTTAGAGCTTCAAAAGCGCGAAAGAGGGAAGGAAGAATGAAAGCAGTTCACCAGGATAGTTCAAAGCCATACATCCATCAAGCAAGCAAAGATGCAACATAGGGATGCGAAAATACGCATAAATGCGTATGCGCAATTCGTCACGAGTGGAGTAAAGCCTTCGAAAAATTGAGTGCAGTGAATATGATGAACTAAATTTGAAAAGTACTAAAAACTTATAGTTAAAAGACCGAAAAAAATTGAACAATCACAAGTTAAATTAAGTGTGATACCTTAACTCCCCTCTCCCATCTTTTTAAGTGAACATGCCATTCTGCTGATGCTTCCATTCGGGAAAACCACTCGAATAAAATGGAAGCATCACAGTTAAGTTGTGGAAAATAAAATATGGCCTAAAGCAAGACTCGCTTGTCTTTAGAGATGTAATACGCTAGTGCAAGCTTTTAAAGAGCTAACAAGAAATAATCTGTTTACAGGCGGATGCATCAAGTGAGAGAGCACATCTTCCATTCTCCAAAAATAAATTATGCAAGAATACAACCCTCACCGAGAAGCCTATACCCATAGACACTTGCTGTTCAACGTCAAATATAACCGTTAACTACGAGAACAAACATCGAACTGAAAATATGGACCATACGGCGCAAATGACCGATGGTTTTAATCAATCATCGTTGTTTCGCCCAACATATATGAATCTCTTCAATCCAACATTTCAACCAGGTCATTACAACACAAGTTCAGGTTAAAAAAACCATACATTACGATTACAGATTTAACCGAAACTTATTTGTCAATATTACGGAAATTGCACAAAATGCCTAAAAAGCCATCACATTTGATGACTTAGATGAGTGAAATAAGCCACAAGAAAGTATAACAATATACCCCCCCCCCACCGAATCTCCCTTCGAAAAAAGCAATATCACTCCTGCCCCTCGACAAGGAAATAAAATGCCACATTTCTTCCCTCACAACCGAGTCATTACCGACAAAGCAACACCGCCAATTGTCGTTCCTATAGAAAGCACTCTACATCAAACACGACAATAGCGCTATCCCCATACTTCATATCATTCACCTTTTCGTTCGTCGCCTAAAAGGTTCAGTTAGTTGGTTCCTACAAAGATAATCGAAGCTTAACTACGGATGAGATCTTTTCCGATGTCTGAGTATTCAATCGTCTACAATTAAATCGACCGCTTTCCATCTAAATATTTCACCGAATATATCAATTACAATTAACAACAATGTAAAAAGATTGCATAAAAATTCATAATTACAAAGAAATGAATATATCAAATAAAATTCCGATATGTTAATTTCAATAAAAAGGCATTCAAAAAATGATTAAACTTGGTCAAAAATTGCACAGGATAATGCATAAATAAATACACCAACATTAGCGAACAATACGTATGTAAAATTAAAAATGCAACATTGCCAATAGTAATGATAATTGATAAAAACAACGGAAGCCAAAAAATACATAATAAACGCTTGCTGTACTGATAATTCTTTAATTTAAAATCATTAAAAAATTCACTAAAAATTGGAAAAATAGTGAATAGCTAAAGAACTGCATTTTTAAATTATTGAAAATAAACACATCGTTTGAGAAAAATTTCATCTAGACCGTAAACTATCAGCACATAGATAGAAACAATAGAATATTTAGGAATATTTGAAAAAAGTGGATCGGTAAAATTCTTTTAAAAAAGACTGAGAAAAACCTCATTTCAAAAAAGTTCACAGACACTTTAAAACATGAAAAATCTCCATCATAGAATAATTCTAAAAAAATTCCCAATTACAAAAAATTTATCAATAATGAAATATATTTTCATTTATTTTACAAACAACGATGCATTACATATCAATACCCCATCGACTAATAAAATTTTTCAACACGATTGAATTTATAACGAAATTTCCTATCGCCAACACAACTTTACTAATATATGTGCCGATGTTATTGCAGATTTAAGTTGGAAAAAAAAATTTCCATATATTTGAGTTTTTACATTCCAATTTTGGACGATATATATGATCAATTCACAAAACTTTCTACATTTCAAAACTTCAATGACATCGGTCGCTGGCGATTCGGATTTATTACCTCAATTCTGTATTCCTCAAATTATCGTAATTCTTAGAAGTAAACACATCTAATTATGCGATATATTATGTATGGCTATATCAAAGTAAATTTCTGAGATCAATTATCAAATTTGAAGCAATTAAAACCACCGCATTAATAAGCTTATTTGAATATGAGCACTTAATTGCAAAATGAAAATTATTCGAAGAGAAAATTTAAAAAAAAAATAAGTGAATAGCATTTCGTCAGTGAGTAAACACCAAAATGAGCTTACTAAACAATCTCAAACTTAGTAAATAAATAATATACTGTAAAGTAGGATCTCATTAACGCTAGACAGTCCTAGCAATGTTCTATACAAATGAGACCCTTATATGGAAACATCACCTCCGTCAAAAAAATTTTTTTTCTCATTTTTACTCACTGTTCGGGAAAAAATTCTCAACTAGTCTAAACAATGAATAATATTGCAATTGCAATCAAATATTGCAATTGCGTACATAATGCAATAAAAATACAAAACGATGAAAATAAATGTTTGATCACTAAACATCAAGGCGATTTGTAATATGATTACAATGAAAGATATTAGTTGTCACAATCGAGGTTCCAACATGATTGATCACTATATCACATTCAATTAGTGTATCATCTAAAAAAGTTTATATTCAAAAACAAATTTTTCGGCTTCAAAAATAAAAACATTTTTTTACCATAGATGGAAGTGGAAGCGACTTCGAATAGTGTCCTCTGAAGTAGGAAGACTATAATGCGGTCGCTGGAATATGACCTCGTCCAAAACCACTGCATCGCTTTACGTTCACTATCCCATGTGAGATCATTGACGTTGTTCTCGAGCTTGAAGGCCTCATCCCGATGGTATCATTCATTAATTTCGTCAAATGCATACCCTCTAAACATTCAGCACATAACAAATTATGTTTTTCCGCATAAATCTTTTTCAAAATTTAGAAAATTCAAATATTTAATAATCGAACCATTTATTTTCAAATGGTTCATGAACTTGCCTTAATGAGAGGGATAAAATGGGTACAAAAAAGTAGAAATGCCACACATCTCTTTTTTCATGTCTCCCAATAAATCGCTACCCTCAAAAAGTCAACAATGAAAAGGCGGTGAGCAGGAAGTCTCACATAGGCAAGAAGAAAATAAATAGAAATAAAATTAAGATTTTATTTGATGGGGAAAGAATAACTCCTCCTCCGTTCATTCATCTCTTTTAAGAATTCTTCTGCAATTTCTTCTCCCTCTAGAAAAGCCAAACAGAATAAGCGAATGCCTCATTCTGAATAAACTAGCTCTTTGAAGTTTTTTTTGCGCTGAGCATGAACCATTTTTTTGGTTTCACGTTTTTAGTTTTGAATCTATTTTATTTTAATTAAATTTTATACTACATCAAAATTTTATCAGTTTTAAATCTCATTAAGTAATTAGTTTTAATTTGAATTTTGAATTATATTCCCGAATTAGATTTTCAAAACACTTTATTCGTCCTAAAATCATAAAAAGCTCAAAACCAATGAAATCTTGACACATCTAATAAAACAAACGAATTATTCAGTCAATAAAATCACTTAAGCCATATGTCAATCGCATTGATAGCTATCGAGCCATTAAATACTTCTACTCGCCTTCCCAACAAAATAAGCTTACCATGTGCATCACATAACTGTTGAGCATGAAGATCTGATCTGGTGATATTACTGACTGAATGGGTCGACGCCACATCGTTCACATCACTATCAAACATTGCCCACTCACGACATTGTTCCGCCATCAGTGACGCATTTCCTTTGTCATCGAACGCTTCCCACTCGCATATTTGTGGTTCCCTTTAAAAAATTCCATTTCACATATGTCATAAACATTCTGGTCCATCATTGAATGATGACTATTTTCTATCTCCTCTCCTCTCTCCTTATCCTCAACGTCCTGCTGCCGCTGTGAAAATACTAGAAGGATTATACCCGCATAAGGATCTGCAATCCGTAACACTACTATATAATACAAACAAACTGTATAATATACATGCACCTCAAAGTTCTAAGCAATCACAAATCAAAATAGGACCGCTCTTTTATCCTTTGTCGTCTCAGCTTTGTTCTCCACCACTAATCAAATTACTGCGTATCGTTCGCAAGATTCGTTTTCCACCAACAAAATTTGATGCAATACAGGTAACGATTTATAGGTAAGGAAGTAAGCAAGATCTCAGACGCAACCAAAACTATCGCAGGAGTTCGTTTTTTAAATTACCTTTGACGTCTACAGACCTATACATTACCACACCATTATCGCGAAATTTCATTGACCAATGTCACCCATCAAAAGCTGACTACTCTCAAAAAACATCAACATGGCCATCAACTGCTTCTAGTCTTTAGATAATAACGCATAATGTGATGCGATGGAGTATAGACAAAACGAGAAGAAATATTGCTGCATTGTTGAATTCAAATTAATTTAAAAGTAAAATATAATGAAAGCCCAGATAAATTAAAGTTGTTCAAGAAAGGGGAAGGGGACATAGGCGATAATATTACTTTTTTTAAGATGATATCAAAACAACGAGCATAGTGAGATATCGATGAATATGTTGCTACTGTTTTCATATCATGCGTAGAAACTTAATATCACTAACTACCTATCTAGGAAGAAAGACCAATCAATAAACATTCTTATATGCTACAGTCCACAAAGTATCCTCAATCAGACGTCATAAAATCGTCATTTGAAGCGATTCACGGGAATATTAAACAAAACCTGCGCTTTATATAACACCTAACGTCATCACTAGGCATCAATCAATGCAAATGACCAACAAATGACCAAAAACAGATCTAAAAACTTACATTTGCTGCCTTGTTGACACCAAATTTGTTTCAGTATTAGAGTGTTCACGAAAGCCTTCCGTCGACCATCCTATAGGCGAGGAGATCTCTTTTAGGATTTCAATAAGCTTCTTGTCTTGATGTGACATTGAACATGCTCTTTCTGGATGCAAACAACTTCGAACTATAAATGCTTCAACGCACGGTCGTAATGCCATTATTCGTGCAGCAATATGTGCGTCCATTTTCAGCGAAATCCTTAAATAAAATTCATTATAAGATAAAATTTATTTCATATGTTATATATGGAAACAAAAGCAAAGAAATTCGAAGATTTTATATCAGATAAGATTGGGCACATATAATCTGATCCTAAATATGCAAATAAACTTTCGAATCTGATACGCCCATTCGATGGATTATCGAATAATCACATTTGCCCATATTAAAAAAAAAAACCCTATTAAAATATTTTGCATCAGAGCGAAAAGAGCGATAAAAGAAAAATGATCTCAGAAGAAATCATATATAATAAAAACTATGATTCCTCCCCACCCCCCCCCCCTCCTGAAATACTCCACATCTTAAAAACTATTTTTATTAAAATAGTGGATAATATAGCAATGCATTCATTAAACACCACATTCAAATGAATAAAATAATATTTAAATTCGAAAGAAATTAACCAACCCATATCATAGATGGAAATACAAAAAAACTAACATATCGTCTAACTTGACGCAATCCATTCCATGGCATTCCACTCTTCGACTACCAAATAGAAGCAATTGCAATGGCGTAATGTTCGATAATTGCTTGCATGAAATCACTTTCGACTGCAACTAAAAAGAAAACCTTTGCAAATTTGTTTTATCTAAAAATATTCACCGTAATCTGTTCACTCTTACAGAATTTGGAATTTGCTTCTTCTATTTCCTCATCGCTATAACATCATAAAACCGTCAACGTTCATAAATAAAACTACAAAACAATGTTTATATATATATATATATATATATATATATATATATATATATATATATATATATATATATATATATCATAAAATTTGCCACTTGGAAATGAACAGTCTTAAATATCTGCCCACCATAATATAACAAAACTGCACATACAATGAGCAAAAGAATATGGAAAATATTCGACATCGCCCATCCTTTATAGCGAATAATAAGTGCCCCTTATTCATAACAAACTGGATGGCGATCGGCTATCGCAACTAGAAATCAGTATGAATGATCATTGAGGGTTGATAGTTGCAAAAAAATTGAACCATAACAATGCGCACTAAATGAGGGGAAATGACGAATCTAACTTCGTGGAATCATAGTTCATGCTTATTGCAGAAGCATTCAACACACATCCATTAGATGGGCTCAGAGGAAGAGGGAAAAAAGCAATTTAATTTTATAAACTTATATCAACTTAACACAAATATTTTTCAAACTTCACAAAATAAAAAAATATAAAACAAAAAAATTTGAATCATAAAGTATCAAATAAAAACAATAGAAAAATATTATAAAGACGTAAAATGAAGTTTAGAAAAATAAAAGAAAACAAAGGGTTCATAAAATTATGTATAAGTTCGTAGTCGATCGTCATATATTGTAACGCCAATATTTTTATCTCAGTCTAGCTAATTGGATCCTCTCCAATAGTGCACCAATTTTATATCGTATCGGATAAGAGGAAACGCGGTAGCAAAAACTCTTCTAAGACCGGCTATACATTTTGCGAATTTCATTTATACAGAAAAATCAAAATTCCACTACCGTAACCTTCCCAATAGACCTGTCGAATCAACTTAGCTAATAAACATTTACAGTATAGTCGCAAATAAAAACCTCTACTAACAACACTGGTTAAATTTGGAAAAATACAATCTAATTCTTCCGAGTTAAAGAACGCTAAAAGATCGGCCAACACCGCGAAATAAAAATTTATAAAAATAAATGATTCGTTTGTCATTACTTTTTCGGAGAAGATGAATAGCCGTGAAGGAAAGATGAATGCTTCTGAGCCATCGATTGGAACGCTTACTGATTGTTTGTTGATCAATGCGGTGGCTAATTCCAGTGTGAATACTCTTCGACCATTACGAAAATAACATACATTAGGATATAGGCCTATAATTTATATCGTTTCTTTTTACTTAATTCATGCATTTAATTAATTCATATTTAATTGATTCATATATACATATAAATATCCATTTTCTATGCAATCAACAACTTCCAAGCAGGTATCCAAATTACTATGTATTATTATTATTACTATTACACTATTACCATTATTACTACTACTATTATTATCATTATTACCTAATACTATTATTTGTTACTACTACTACTAATTACTATTACTTAGTATTAATTACTAAGAAAGTGATTATTAGTATTTAATCATTACTAAAAACCGCTACTAAAAAGTTACTGTTAAAATTATTATTATTGCTATAAATTACTAAACCTGACTTCAAATATCAGTGAAGCGTTAAATAAAATTACCGCAGACGAGAAGAGAGATGATAAGATCGACGTTCGCATCCGGCTTTGCGTTTGAAATTGGTATCTCCGCGAATAGCGACTCCGGAAATCGGCATTCATTCACAAGTACATGGATCAACTGCTGTTTCACGTTCCTGCAATCCAACGGCAACTTCATTTCATTCGCACTTTTCACAATCACCATACAGCCTCAAAAGAGGTCTGAAACTGTTCTTGTTTCTAAGATAGACACGGTTACAGCAGGGAAAAGGGTTACGGTCAATACCTATTTATGAAAAATCTCCACGTCCCAAACAGTCAATTTCATTCGTTTCGACTACCATTTCAACAGACAGAGTCGTTTGTATTTTTGAATGACAATTTTCCATTCCATCCCGTTCTTTACAACAACGATAATCTCTATGCACAACAATTAAACGAGATTGGGCAATAAGTACTACGACGACAAATACATCGACGTCACATATCACTAGCACCATAAAATCACTAATACTGAATCAAATTTCAGTATACAAATGTATATACAAAAATATAAGTAAGTAAGTAAATAAATAAATAAATAAATATATATATATATATATATATATATATATATATATATATATATATATATATATATATATATATATATATATATAAAGCAAATTTGCCACAACAATTATAATAAAATCAACAAAATCGTACCTAATCGAAACGAGGACCATTCGGTTGAGTGAATAACGCTCGCAAAAATCTCTTTCGCAACGTACTCCTTCAGCACACGCATCTCTCCATTGATTAAAAACACAAATCAACGCAATATGATCGGAAAATCGCTTCCCCGAAAACGATCGCTGTTCCATTGTTAACTTCGAATCGGTACGATCATGCGGTATGAACGGTGAGTTAAATGAGAGCGCAGCAATCAATGTGCTCATTAAATCGCCCACTCTTAAAATTCAATGATTAATGCTAATTATTGAAGACATCACTTATTATAGAGGATGAGGGACTTTCAATATCGGTCCAATATTTTCTGCCTAGAGAGCAAAGGAAAGGATCTTTGGCATCAAAGGGATAGACCGATTACGCAACAAAGAATTGAAATAAAGGGCGTGGTATCCGAAATCCATGCACCAAAATAGAGGTGGGCAGGCCATGTTGCCCGAAAATCTAACAACCGCTGGACCTGTCACCGAAAAGACTGGACATCGAATGACCGAAAGAGGCCGCGCGGGAGGCTGCAAACGAGGTGGGACGAACCACTAATACGAGGCTCTGCGGTCAATGCTGGAAGCAGAATGCTCAGAAAAGGAACGAATGGAACTCGACAGATCGGCGTCGACTCTTGACGAATAGACACATCGTCGGATGACCAGATGATTGTCTGCCTATATCTTCGAACAACTATTCGTTCGTTTGTATATTAGCTCAATGCTATTTTCACTCCCAATATTAATAATAGTAAGAAGCACAATAAGCAGATGAGAGATTATCATGCATTTCATTGCCTACTTTTATATGGGCAGCTTCAATTTCCTAAAATTTAACCTCATTGGTGCATCTCTTCATTTCATATCCCTATACCCATCTACTTTTACATTCTCGAGAAAGATGAAGCAACTATTTGTTAAGTATATAAAAATGGTGCATATGTCAGTAATAGTAACCGACCGACGGAATTTCGTTAGGGGAACCGGGAACCCAGAAGATTTGATTTATATCGGCCGAAAGCTGATTTTCATTTCTTCCATCAATCGAATGTCACCGAAATTCAGCTTTAACTGAATACCACCAATCTGTGACTGACCAATGTTCTGAAATGCATTCGATTTTGGTTGAACCTTTGCAAAGACCCAACGAACTCCGTCGGTTAATTGCACCAAAAAAACTACTAAATCCAATATCTCCAACTTAGAGATATTCATGTGACGCAAGGGGGTGGAGGAGTTAACAACAAAATACTTCAAAATAACAAATAATGCTTGTGAAACCGCTTTTTTCTCGCTTTTACAATGCATATACCTAATGTGCAAATTCTCGAAACCGTTCTTTCGTTGTCGTATAAAACCCATCTATGATCATTTGTGATTTCTAACTATTCAAGTAAAAAGATAAAAATAACATTGTTCTTGCCAGCTTTCTCATGCAACATTATATATATATATATATATATATATATATATATATATATATATAATGTTGTATGAGAATATTTTATATATTTGTATATATATACAAATATATAAAATATTCTCATACAACATTATATATATATATATATATATATATATATATATATATATATATATATATATATATATATATATATATATATATATATATATATATATATATATATATATATATATATATATATATATATATATATATATATATATATATATATATATATATATATATATATATATATGTTGTATGAGAATATTTTATATATTTTATATATATACAAATATATAAAATATTCTCATACAACATATATATATATATATATATATATATATATATATATATATATATATATATATATATATATATATATATAATATATACAAATGAACATATTTTTTACCTCCTTAAAAACACAGAAAAATATTCTTATTTAGCCACTAAAAAATGCAAATGAAAACTAACCCAAGTATAGTGGCAATGACGAGCATCTTTCCAAGAATTGGATCAACCGGTAGACGCGCTAATATCTCACCCAATTCCGTGAGCTCACCATTCGAATCCAAAGCAGATAATTCTTAAATATACAGTTTATATAATTTATACACAATTATTCGTTTATATACAATTTCGTTACTTATACTTCCTCAAGTTTCTTAAAGTTTATATACAATTATGTACTCGTATACTTCCTCAATAAGCATCGTTATCACTCCCAGAAGCAATCTTGCTTCGCCATCTCCATCAATAAATGATGCAACAGATGTCTCTCATCTCCCCTTTATAAAATTCGATAAAATTTCCAAAAATTCATTAATTATTACTGCAAAAGTAAAAATAAATGCCTCAAAAACCCCTCACAAGTTATTCCAAGCATCTGAGGTGGTTTGCGAATCATTTTGTTAGTGTATGTCATTGTCATGCGCATAAACCATCCTTCAATTTTATGTGATCGAAAGCTGGATAAATCGAAAAACAATGCAATTCAACCGACACAAAATCACCGAATTTTTAGCCAATAAAGAGCTAAAAATATCGAAATCCATCATAAACGACTGCAACTGATTTAATTACGATGTTCCCTCTCAATATTAAATCTATTTCTGCAAAGCAGAGTTTCGTCAAGCAAAAAAAAAAAAAATCGATTCAAGATGAGATCCATCAAACGAAGTCTGATGACTTGAAATTTCTTTGTCGAGAAATGAAAGAAGCAGCGGAGCTATCAGTATGTCTCATCAATACCATCCTTCACGATCA
The DNA here is from genome assembly GCA_037389465.1 of Baylisascaris procyonis. Classification (NCBI taxonomy): domain Eukaryota; kingdom Metazoa; phylum Nematoda; class Chromadorea; order Rhabditida; family Ascarididae; genus Baylisascaris; species Baylisascaris procyonis. The sequence continues at coordinate 418,674 of JAZARR010000230.1, forward strand.
CCACAATATAATATTCGTAAAATTAATGCGAAGAAAACTTTTCATCAATTCAGATGCAACATCGAGTAGTCTGAACAAGATAAAATGAAATGAAATAAATAAATAATAAATAAATAAATAAATAAATAAATAAATAAATAAATAAATAAATAAATAAATAAAGGATAAATAAATAAACGACTAATAAATAAATAAATAGATATATAAATAAATAAACAACTACGTGAATTTGTGAACAAAAAGATAGATGGACAACTATGCATATAAACTAAAAGATGAGTCCTAGGTAACTATGTGGTAAGAAAAGTAGGGAATGTACGAAGCACTGTTAAGAGATATTATAACTGCGTTAAAAGAATGAAAAAAAAAAGATTTTCATGGTAAGATCGCAACTAGCTAGGATAGGTAATGAAAAGTTTATAAGGAATGAAGAAATAATGATTCTTCGAGGAAGGTCATATCCCACTTAAAGCCCTCAAAAGAAATGGCTTCAGGTACATTGGCGTCAGTCTGGCGCTGGCTTCAAGTTTTTTTGACGCCAGGTTTTTTGGAATAAGAAAAAATTCCTGTTGATCGACTACAGATAGCAATGAATTATACGCAAATTTACTTTGAAGAGCTCGTAAGAACATGAAGGAAAAAAAGATGCAAAGTAATCTGAAGCATCGCCTTTCTACATGACAACGTTCTCATCAGACCTCTCAATTTTCGATCATCACAGCTCAAGAGTGCAAATTTATTCAACTTCACCATCAAACATACAGTGTGGATTCGGCCCGCGCCAGTTTTCTTTTCAAACGTTTGTAACAACTTATCAGAGGAAAACCTCAGCCAATGCTCACACATCTAAAACCAACGCATACGTATTCAGCATTACCTCTAAGGAGTAAATCGGCTTCAATGACGGCTTCCTTTGGAGGTGGTTCGACTGCTTTCGCAAGAAAATCACCGATGTCGCCCAGATGAAGTAATTTAACGGCTAGTGCAATTGTATGTAATGGTGTTCGCACCATCTCCGCTTGACGGCATTCTTCCAACCTAAAAATCAGCCGACAGGTAATAAGAGCCACCAACAGGTAATAAGATCACCAAGTCGCTTACATTTAAAGCAATTCTACGTGCAGCAATATTTCATTGTTTTACATATATAGAAATCCTCATCAATCTTACATCCTAAACAATATTTTCAGTGCATTTTTAACACCTCAATATTTTTGAGTGGAAAATACACAGCTCTTTAATCTGATAATTAACAGCAATTTACTGATACAAATAAATCTAAAAAAACATTTCGTGATTTGAGTTAAGTTTTGGTTATAACAGGAGGCTCAATTCAACTGCGGCATACGGTACGTAATACCGTAGTAATGTAAATCTATCAACGCAACATACCCCTAACCTCAACAGGAATTTAAATGTTGGTTAGCAGTGACACTATAAATGAAAAAAAAAACAACTTAAAAAGCACATATATCAAACAGAAGGCAAGTCTTGTATGTGGGAGAAAATATCTGTAAACATACATAATCCAAAAAAAAATGGCTTCATTACTCATATTTCCCACTGCAAACGATAAATCAAAGATGCATATTTATGTACACTAGAAATCAATATATTAGAGAACCCATTACAGCAATAAAACTAGCTTACGTTTCATATTTAAGCTTGGAACAGAGATGATAGCAGAATCCGTTTCGCACTCGACCAGCACGACCTCTTCTTTGTTGGAGATTTGTTTTCGATGCCCATACTGTTGCATAATGAACCATATTGTTCCGCGATGTGTACGTCTTTTCTTTAGCTCTACAAATATTACAGCTGTATATCAACAGTGAAAAAATAAAAACACAATAGACTATCAAGAATCTTCAACAAGAATTTAATAGGAAAATGCAAAATAAGAGAAATTATAGACCCACCCCAGATTGCACTTTCAGGTAATAAGGCATTTCTTTGTTCCCATTTCACCTCACTTCACTTATCTCAATTATTCTAAACATACCTCAGAAAGGTTCAAAAAGCCATATAACTTAACAACATAGTAAAACATAAACATACCTGCATGAATCAATCACGTATACGACATCGTTTATTGTGACACTCGTTTCAGCGATATTCGTAGAAAGGATTATCTATAAAACACAATAAAATACAGAATTAGTGAAGAGGTGTTTGCAGAATAAATTCTGATGAATGAATTAAGAATCGAATAATCGAATAAATTAATTACAGAAATAACTGAATGATCAAATAAAACATCGACATAAAGTGAACACTGTGAAGAAAACAAAATCTTACAGAATATTTTAAATCCAAAAAAGACGGAACATTTCATAACATTGAACAATATGGAATATTTGAGATCTCAAAAAATAAATAAATAAGTAAATAAACAAAAAAAAAAACAATAACTTCACAAACTTCGTTAATGCTCAAAAGAAATAATTCTCTAACAATCCTATTTTGCAGTGATATCTCACCAATCAGTAAGACCATCGTCATCCGATTGCCATAATCCAAAAAAATTCTCTTCCCGTTACTTTATATTATCTAGCTTACTAATATAATATCCATTGAGATATTAAACTCATTCATCGAAAATCAGCCAACTACTCGCAAATCTGCTAAAATAGTATCACGCTAAACAGGTATATTAAAAACTCTCGACCAAATCTTATAGATTAAGGTTTAAACATTTCAAATCTAACCGTTCTACCTTCCTCCCTATTCCAAGTTTTTTATTTGGGGATTAATTAACCTTAAAACCTATATTAACGGTCAAACAACTGAAAATATCACTCCAGCATAATTAAATAACCTTTCGTTGATCTGGAGAGACACTTTCGAATACGAGATGCTGTTCTTTTGAAGAGAGATGTGAATGCAAAGGAAGAATCACAAAACGATCCTTGTTGCCTAAAATATGGAATCTTTAAAAAAATATGTGCTTCAAACCAATATGAGCACAATATAGGCAACTATAATATGGCAACTACCTCAACGCATTCTAAAGTAATAAGACTCGGTCGTTCATTAAATCTTGCAATATGCGGTATATAAAGCTTCCTTTCTATAAAAGCTCTTTATTCTACGATGAAAATTATCAATAAGCTCTTCCTTTCTCAATCGTTCTTTCATCAAAGCTTCTCATCTTCAATTCCCTATCTCAAATAGAACTACCGTTATGTTCTCAAAACTCACCATTCACAGAAAACAGGCGGATGTATTAAACAGGGAGAGTTCATCCACGAAACGGACGAACTCAAAAAGAGAATGAGCTAAAAGTTGACCAAAAAGCTGCTCTAAAAGACCTAATGCCAACCCAAACCATAGCTCCAATTGCCTTAGCAATAGTTCATGCAAACGGCACGAACTTTCCTGCCAATTCTATAAAAATTTACAATTTCCAGAAAGCATTTCATCCACAATCAAGTAACTCAACCACTATAAAAAAAAATTAAGACAGAAAATCACATAGTAAGGGAAGAACAACAAACTACTGATGCATTTCCTCCAAATTTCTCCAAAGCATTCTATAGACTCATTCATTTACAATTCGTACTCGTCTATCGCAATGTATCGATTAGAAACGAACCAAAGATCGGATGATTCGAGAAGAATGACATCGCTTGACTTATATCGCTCCATCCGGGTAAGAATATAAGCACTGCACCATCTTCACCACCATCGTCGATTTTCTTTAGTATCGCCTAGAAACTATACGCATCGAAAATTAAATTTTCATCATATAAACATAAATTATTGTTAAACTTCATGGGGTTGAGACTTCATTTATGAATATTACTTTAAAGAAAATGGGCAAGAAATTTTCAAAGGAAAATTAAACTCCGTCCGTTCAAACAACATGCGCTAGACAACAAGAGGCAAATGAACTCAGGTGTACCGGATGGAACAGCTGACAGATGTAAGTTGCCAAAAAAATTGTTGAAAAAGACAACGAACATATAATTTGGGAATTTTATAAACGAATAAAATTTCATAAAGGTAAAAAAGGTTAAATTTTGCACAATTCGAATTGAAGCAAAATATTAACATCCAAGAATGCTGACATTTTTCTTTAAAGTAACTGAAAAAAGAAAATCTAGAATTTTAGATCAATTTTTCAAAAAAAAATTTTTTTCACCAAAACAACAGGAGTGGGCAGGTGGGAGAGGAGTAACTATGATGATCGACATCGACAAAATTCTACTGCAAACTAATCCGGTCCATAAGAGACAAAAATGACTTCAAATGTGCTAATAAAATCATAAAGATTAAAAAGTGGAAAACCTCGATAACATCCAATGGAATGTCATCCTCCAACATTTGAGTCGATGCGAGTTTTGTTTCCACATCGTAGTCTTCACTATCCATCAAATTCGTATTTTCCTTCTGCAAATACCTTGCCAATATATATTACATTTTGTTCTGCTTCATTTATTACTTTCTAGTTGTTGCGCCTCAATACAACTATCCTAAAACTAATAGCCCCGTCCACCTATTTCACACTTTTACCATCAAAACTTTCAAATCTGTAACAATTGACAAAAAAACCACCTACTACTTGACACCAATATCTCATCTAATTGTCAAAAAAGCAGAAAAATTATTCGAACGGTATTTTCAACAAATATTTCTTCGCCAATTACACTCTCGAGCTTTCGTTGAGCCAAGTTCATATTAATTCCCAATTCGGGAAAAAACAACCCAAATAGGAATATTTTTGCCAAAATAAGCTTATGAATCAATTATCAAATACGTTTCAATAGTCACTCCACTTCATGGTTGCCTTCACCTAACGGAATGCTATCATGTGAATGCACACTTCCTGCATGACCACAAACTAGATATAAAAGATGAAGAACGAACCTCTTCGATAATCTCATCCATTGCATTCACGATCTCATTGGTTTTTGCTTTCTCCTCCATACAGGCTGGCACAAATCCTATCTGCTGTATTATGTCTTCCAAGAAGAAATCTGAAAATTAATTTTATATTCACAAAAACTCCTCACACAAACCTGAAGGTACCAAACCTCTACCCCTTCCTCGCACCTCTCCTACTCTTATCCGCGCATTTACTAGCATCGTAACTCATTTCCCAAAATCATGGTAATCCAATGCATTCAACGCTTGCATCCATTACTTGCATTCATTAGAGGATGTTGCTGATTTAGAAAAGTCAGTGTTGGTGTTGCAAAGGTGCCTCTTCTCAGAGAACGCCAATGATTAAGATGAAGATATACTACATCCTGGTATACACTTTGCCCACCTAAATACCTGGATAAACGTCAATACCAAAATAAGCTCAAGCTCTTTTCCGGATGGAACATGTACTCTTGAAAATCGTAGTGATATCCTCCCTACGAATAATTCCCCCCCCCCCCCCCTACCCCACCAATACTTAAGCATTGGCAGGTGAACTATTCGGTTCTGAAGCATGCTAGGTAAGAAAGCCAGGTGAGGCAAATAATAATCTACAACTCTCAGTGATCATCGGGTTAATTAATTTGCACTCAGAAACGAGAAAAAAAAGCAAGCTAAAAACTCACGTTGAACAGAGAAAGTGCGACCCTGTAATTGAATGATAGGACAGTCGCCGAAATAGTTCGTGAATAATGTAGTATCGATGGAAGCGGACATGAGAATCACTCGAATGCCAGAATATTGTCGTACCATCTCTCGAAGTACGATAAGTACAAAATCTGTCTAAAAGCGATATTCATTTAAATCATCAAAAAATAAAAATAAAAACGGCAAAAAAAAAAACAGCCGCAAACTATACAGCTTTTAGCTGTGATTAGTAAAAAAAATCTCGGTAAACATTGATAACATAAACTGCGAAAATGAGATATGAATCATTTAACGATGTGGGTAAGAATTGGAATAGAATAATCGCAAATAATAGAAGCTGATTAATTATAGCTGTATAAGCTAGCGAATTATTGTAATTAATGAATCAATATAAACATACGTTGATATCCCTTTCATGAATTTCGTCAATGATGATATGAGTGATGCCTCGCAAACCGGATTCAAGTCTTCTCAATAGAACACCCACCGTCATAAACATCACTGATCCATAAGGACGTGGATAAATCGCATCGAACCTTAAATTGGCAATCAATGTGATCAACAATACAATAATTGTGATTATAAAGAAATATTGGATGTATATAATGGAGAAACCAAATATGAATAGAAGCAAAAACAAGATCAAGCTTATGTAATAAATTTTGAGAAACTAGGAAACTTTATTTTCTTTAATCAGAAATTCTTGCGATGATAGCAGCTATGAATAAATCCAGGAACTCTTGCTGGCGGAATCCAGGCTCCTTTAATTGGACGGTCCCCAACTCCAGCTAGGATCCCCCAACTTTAAAAAGAGCCCAAATCTCAATAATCATCTCAATCTAGTGGAAATTATTTTCACCTCTTATATTAGCTCGGAACAATATTCGTCTCTTTAATGTTCACTGAATTAATTTTACGAAAATGAACGTAAAATCTCATACTCAATATTGGTTGTAAATTTCTTTACCCTTTATATGTAAAATTCTTCACAAATATATAAATAATCCATAAAACTAGAGAACAAATAACGCTTAAAGTTAGATGCTAAAAATTTCAACAGAAAATTCCAATAATTTTTCTCAATAAATTACAATAAAATTTCAATAAAAATTTCAATAGAAATTTAGACGCCAAAAATTCCAATGTGAATTCATTGTCGCATTAAGGCAATCTCATAAAATATCCCCCTGTAGGCTAGTAGCACCGGGAGATAGACCAAACCTCTGAGTACGAAATACTCCACGAAACATACCCGCTGATCTAAGAATTGCTCCAAGGCTAATAAAAAGCAATCTCGTTCAAAAATTAATATTAGTATAATGATGGTACGATATAAAAATATAATTACCTCTAAAAATAAGAGAAAATGAAATTCAGGGATCAATGAACTTATCAAAGCTGTAGATATGATAATAATAAAGGGACTCGCTTCTCATTCATTCAAAGAGTTCACAGTGCTCGATGATGTCATTAAACGACCAAATATAGTTAAAGAAAAATTAAATCCCCCAAAATAATCCACCTTTCTCCACTTACTTCACTCTACCTTCCTCTATTGCATCACATATCCCATATGCAAATATGCTGTATTTTAAATATAAACTTTAAATTTTAACCTTAAATACCAACAATTATGTTCACCTATATTCCCGTTGATGCAATTTGCTTTACTTTTCCTGAAGCGATGCTTTGTTTCTACAAAGAAAATAAACTGATTTAGAGTGACAATTGAACAATACCTAACGTTGTATCCAATTGATTTGCCCAATATTTCGCCACGTTCTTCGGCTACACGTTCAGCGAGAGTGATTGCACTTATGCGTCGAGGTTGTGTCACAATTGCCGCAAATTTAGCACCTTTATTGCTCAATAGGAAATCTTCTAATAAATATTGACAGACCTGAAAAATCTCTTTCCCTAACTTCTTTTACACTGACTTCAGCCCCAACCTCATAGTCGTTTTCCAGATTTCTTACTTCGACGAACGCTCCCGTTTACGATGTTTTGTCCGCATAAAGCATAAATATATAAGCGCAATAAGGCGCAACAATAAAATCAACAATAATTTGCCCAAGAAAATATCTGACAAGAAGTGCCCGAATTATTACCCAAAAAGAAATAACACCCATTAAGATCACATTCAGCATACATCTAAAATTATGCAAAGATCAATAGCAGATTCTTAATAAATTCAATAATTTACATTCGTCATTCCCTATGTAACACTACAGAGGAATAAATAAATAACATCTTTAAGCAGCAATAAATTGGCTTTATGCTAAATCAGTATAAGAACCAATCACACTAACTGAAATACTTGACAACCTGACTGTCAATATCGTATGGTATTGTCATAGCATCAGTAACATCAAATCGAATACAAGTAATCACTTCGAATAAAATCAATATCCCCTTCCTTATATCACAATTCAGCTAATGTTCTAGAGCGATCATAAAAAAGCAAATTAAACCTTTTTAGTATAAACTTAGAAATAATTGACGAAAATGAATATTCTAATTATCTGACATCAAAGATTTCCTGTGATAAAGAGATGAATAGTGATAACGGGAAAACGACTTTAAAAGAGTTATAAAATGCAGAAATTCTTGAGTAAGATAAAAATATTACGAAAATTTTCCCATAAATATGCAATAGGAAGGTCTTCTGAGAAGAAAAAAAAACGATTGAAATCCCAGAATTGTTTCCTTCTGACAAACACGGGAAGGAAAAATGGAGGAGAAATGGGAACGAGGATTAATTTCAATAATTCTTCTTCCTTGCCAATAATAGCGGGTCACATTAGCAGGGTGTATTTGTAAAAAAACAAACCTGAGTGGACTTGCCGCAACCAGTTTCACCTTTGATCAACGTGACAGCATTTTCAGCAATTGTATCGAGGATTGTATCACGGTATTTGAATACCGGTAATGCTTCCCTTTGTATACGAATATTTTCCGGCAAATAATGCTGCGTTTCCTCATCAAATAATTTCGCACTTATTGATCCCAATGTCATCTGCAAACGAAAGTTCATAATATTAAGAAATAATTAAAACTCGAATTAGAATTGGTGATGAATTAACAGAATAAGCAAGCCGAAGCGACGTATCAAGTAATGGTACTCGTTTCCAAATTTCCAAGGATTTATGGACCCCTTTACTTAAAATTCCTTCATGCAACCTAACGAGCTGAAGAAACATTTCACCAACGACCAGTATCACCTGAAATGGAAACACCTATGCGATAAACTTGTGAAAGAAATAAAAACCTATGCGATAAACTTGTGAAAGAAATAAAATATTTCTCATAGCGTTCAAGTTGATGCACCTATAACAAGTTGGCCCTTCTAGAAAAACGACCAACCGACTCAGCATCAAAACGAGCAACAAACAAGCCTAAGCCTAAACTTCCATACAATCTTAAAACTTTATCGCCTAAGCGGAAGTGGAAGTCAAATGAAGAGATACTTATTTGTTATGAGTACTTTATTAATTAAAGTAAAGTAAAGTAAAGTAAAAACTAATAAAGATCAAAAGTCATCCGCTTCCAATCTCGCAAATTTTCTCTTTTCAGTCGAAGCAAATTGGCGAAAAAAGGAGAAAATATAAATGAGAGATAAAAAGTAACGAAACAAAATTGAAATATCCATTGAAATCGCCATAAAGTTCACTAATTCAATGTTTTGATCGCCTCGCGAGGAACGAAGAAATGAAAGGAGGAAAGAAAAAAAGATGTGAGAAGAGAGTAGAGGAATGGGGAAAGGAAGAAGAGAAAGATTGAGAAGAGATGAGAGGAATAGAGAGAAGAAAGAAAGGAAGACATGAGAAGAGAGCAGAATAATAGAAAAAAAAGAGAAAGATGGACAGGAGAGGAGGCAAATAATGATCCGAAATTACCATTCCTTTATGCATAGAAGAGGATATGTGAATGAGATCATTACTGTGATTTTCAGAAATCGTTCACTCATTTTAAATATTTCTTTCTATTCTCTCTCATACACTGCTGCCTTTTTTTACTTTTATTCACTTTTATTCGAAATTTTCCTCTTTATCTGAATAATAAAAAAATAATAAAATGATGATACCCATATGATCAATTAAAGGAAATTAAGTAAAACAAAAAAGCTCACATATGAAAGTGGTACTTTGTTGATATGGGTCGCCATCCATGGATTCCAATTCTCTACTGGAGGACTCCATGATATCTTTTTGATTTCCGGCACCGCTGCACTGAATTGATCCAATTGCTGATAAACTAATAAAGAGACCGGATCCATTAAAGAAGCATTACTGATGTCAACAACTTCCGAAATACCCGAATTGGCCAAATACTCTTCAATGCGAATCGATAGATTAGCGCTGATTGTCACCGTGATCTCCTCTAGCTGAAAAGTTAGATTCATTAATATAATTGCTCTTGCATCTTTACTCAGATCTCCTTCCCTCACTCTCCTTATTCATATGACAACCGGAAGTTAGAAATGACGAGGGCAAAAAGCACCTTCCCCCCAGAAACACCCCTTCCCCCAACCAAATTTTTTAGAGTGACACCAAGTGGGACGACGATTGAAACGATGAAAAATTATGTGACCATAGGTCCAGAAACGACAAAAATATGAAGACTTATGCTCTTCATATGATTGCTTGCATCGCAGAATAGATCTTGCCGACAATTTTTAGCATTAGACCATTCTACAAACATTTCTAGGGCACTTTAGCACAAGATTCCCTCAAGATTAAATTCAGTTATCATCATATCTCTCGAAATACATCAACCTCTATTGCCCTACTTAGCTCTAAATTTCTCTTCAATTACCCGATGTTGATTAAAAATTCTCAAGCCTAAAATGACGTAATCGATTCGAACAATAATCAACTACTATAATATACCATATTACACTCTCCTTTCTCCAACTAAAAAAAAAAAGTTTACAAGGAGAACTTCCGCTTAATTTTTTCCCCTCATAAAACACTTTAATTAGCAACTACGCATCGATGCTCAAAACGATACAAAACACGATGCGCTTTATCGAAAATATATCTGCTAAAGCTTGGGGGTAATATGGAGAACCTCAAAAATAAAAAAGAATTTATGTTTTCATAGATGTGATTGACAAATCTTTAAGAAGATGCACGTATCGCATCATCTCGCTTTACTTTCAACTATGACATCGATTTACAAGGTATATGTGACAAGTGATTGTTCATTTTATCTCTAATTCATAACAAATTTAAGCAATAATAATTTGAAAGGCGAGATAAACTGCTAACGCATCAATAACTATGAATCAACAAGTTGGCGCAACTATCCGACTTTATGAATTTTCTATAATGAGTATTTTTTCCCATAAAACTTGAAAATTTTATTAGCAAATTGAAAATGAAACCTTATTAGCGCCGGTTCTCTTCGATCTTTCATATGGGCCAATAAGATTATTGTTGAATAATTGATTAAGAATAGAGAGTGCACAATAAGATTCAGCCAATTTCTTTGTGGAACCTTCTCCTTGTGCAGTAAACTCTGCAAAAAAAATAAAAATAAATAAATAAAATAAACAAACAAACAAACAAATAAATAAATAAATAAATAAATAAATCGCAATTATGAAAAGTGAGAGGTAAAGTTGCATGCTAGCGTTTCACTTTTCAAAGGTATCGTGACCGCATGGGATGACAGCATTCGGAACAATCAAAACATGCTTCTCCGAATGCAAAACATACTCCCTGGTCATAGCACAAGAACCTAAGATATACATATGTACATTAACACTATAAAATTCACACACTGCTTACGATCGAATATATGTAGCAATTCGTCGGCCGATCATGACTCTATGAAAGTGGTAAGAAGTAGGTCATTGATAAATTTTGCCAAAGTTTCCTATGGTTTTTTCTATTGTTTCAAGGATAAAGGATATTGCCAAAATAGGCATTCAAGATGTCTTACTGTTTGGCCACAATTTACAAATAGGCACTGCTCATATGCAAACTATGCCAAATTGATGGGAATGCGAAAATGGAAATCACTCTTTACCGGATGCGGATTGGTAATTTAAAAAATCCAATAGCAGCGTTCTCAAATCAAGGATCACATGTAGCATATGTATTGGTGGACCTAAAAATCTCTTTCTTTTGCTAAAACTTTAAAAAAACGCCTAAAACCTTTGACCGTAAAGTCTCAGAAAGTGATATAACGCTATTCGTCCACCTCTAATTTATAATCGAATTACAAGTTGCGGAAGAAAAAATTTAAATCCACTTACTGCATTGTAATTCAGGCAAAAATAAGACCCCTTTTGCGACGAACATCCTGAAAACCAAGAACATTCCAATAATATAAATGGTATATAACATGAATATGATGTTCCAGCAATAAAGGCACTTGCATCCTCACCTCCCTATACCTCTCTCCCACCCCGTTCGCACCTCCTCAAGCGAGCAGCAACATGAGGACAAGTAAATAACAACAAATTTAACGGAATCGGTTTGTTCTACGTTGCTCAATAACGATTAAACAATTATTAAATTTTGCCATCTTCGTTAAGTTTTGTTCTTCTATGAATAAAGATCCGTTCGTCGTTGAATGCACTGATGTGATCTTAGTCAATGAATATGAAACAATCTCGAGTAAATATTGGCATTTCCTAGCACAAAAAAAAAAGAAGAAAATGAAAAATGAAAGATGAACCTGGATTTTTGGGTGCAAACCTCATGCACAATATAATCGAATGGAGGTTTCTTGATTTTCTGAAGGAAAACATTTAAACATTGTTTGCTATTCCCTATCGTCCATCCACCATCAACGCCATCACATATATCGATATTCGCTGACTGAAAACTTTGCTATGACTGAGATCAAAATGAGATGCAAATAAACTTCGAAACACTTCAATTCTGTCACCTTATACATCCTTTTACGAATAAACATGCCCTTCCCTACCTCTGACTAAGCATGAAAGGCAATCCATCATCGTCTCGTTCTATTTCATCAAGCAAATTGAATAACAAATCCACTCTATATTCAAAACATTCGAAGATTTCTCGCATTTCGAAAAAAAATTGACACCATTGCTGATTAATGGCATACTATAAGGAACTTATCTAATAGCAGAACTCCCACCTAAAAACTATAAAATACGTTGGTCAAGTAATAGTTCTTGCGAAGAAATTGAACACTGTGAATACGCCGCTTTCGAAGGGAATCCAATATGATCATTGTCTTTAAAGATTTGACGTTATTGCAATGACTAAAAACTGAATATTTCAAGGTGGGTTGCATAATTCAGGCATAGGGATCAGCAAACCGCTTGCTGCAGGCAATACGAGATAAATGTCACTGAATAATTTTAACAGCACAATCAACCAACAAAGTACAGAAAAGAACAACACTATACCTGCATTGGCTCCTCTTTGCAGTTTTCAGCATCTGGCTTCGTATCTGGAACAGTCGTCATTCTCTCGTTTTGCTGTCCGGCAATGGCATTCACCTCCACGCATCCATTGTCTTTATGACTGGAATCCTCCAGCACCACTTCGCTGGTACTTGCCTGAGGTGGAGGTATCTAAAACCTCAACTCATTTAAACCGTTCTCGGTATTCAGCATATTTAAAATAATTCGGTTTTCTTCAAGCCAAGACTTAATTCCTCATGAAGCATTGAAGCCTCTCAATATAAACATCAGCAATTTCTATGCTGCTTAACAAACATCTTACTCACAATGACAATTAAATCACTTAAGGCATTACCCTGATCGATAGGTATAGGTCACAAATAATTGATTCAAATCACTATTTAAAAACATCATTTAAATCTTTAATGACATCTGACTGTCTTTTATTGATCGTCAGCGTGACTATCTAATAGCCAATGGGTGGACTGCCAGATGATTGACTTGCACTACCGTCACTTAGTATCCGACTAGGTCTACGCTTTTTTCGTCAACAGTCCGAAAATGAATTCCTATAACAATTTAAAACATTCATCAAAAGTAACATGAAAAATTTCAAAGGAAGAGAGTTCTGCAAAAAAAAGGAAGCTGCGCTTATGTGCAATCCAGACCTATCATTAAACAATCTTTTACGATATTTCAAACTTGGCGCCCTAAATTTTCGGCGAACGCTTTGGATGATAACTTGCCTACAAATTAATAAATAAATACCCGTCATTCTTCTCAAAAAATCGAGAAAAAACAATAAATGAAGAAAATTTTGAAAGTGAGAGAATTAGAATTATAAAGCGAATAATATAAAAGCCTTAACAATTCTTTTCAAAAAACATAGTGACAATAATGTTTGCAAAACGTTAAAGCAGTGTAAAACAATATGAAGATTTTTGCAGTGAATATAAAATTGCGGAAAATTAGCTAATTTGATAGCCATGAAGTGGAGCAATACCAAACCCTTTCCTCAACAGTGAGTAGAGAACATTCCATTTATAAAAGACGTAAAAAATAAAAATATCAAAATTACGCTATCAGTAGATAAGACATAATACCAGAAAGATAGTCTTTCAGTTTGCCAATGATCCCTTTTACATCAAAAAAAAAAAAAACGTTAAACAAGAGCATTTCAATGTTAAAATGCTAAAAATCATTCTTATGTCGAAGAGAAGAAAAATTCTGTTGAAAAAAAAATTAAGTAAAATAAGAAAAAAAACTTACAATAGCTGCAGGTAAATCAGATGCATCGATAAGTTTCTCAGCAATTAAAAAATTCACAAAATCATTTGCCGCTTTTGCTGTTGCATCTTTTTTCGACATTGCCCGACCAATACTACGATGACAATGCCCTAAATAAATTAATCTTTCAATTATGCTTTCTTTTCTTTGTTTAATTAATTTAATTTTATAAAGCTGTCACCTAAATTTTGATAAAATCTCTAACGGTTGCGTAATTTAAAAACCAGGAAAATATAAGCAGAGGAGAGGGCAAAAGAGGGTGAATTTTGATATATTTTGGTACATACCAAATTTTATGGTTAACTTTTTCAATATCACTCATTGCAGATAAAATATCGGCTATTTCCATATTGACTTATTATAACAACATAGAATATTCCTAAATTTTTACTCATACCACAACCATACTCAACACTTTAAAACAATACGATAATGAATTGATATATATACCTTCAACAATGAGTTCACAAACAAATCTTGCATCATTACAATTCGTTTGTGTTATATTATAGATTGGAGCACCGAGTCGATTTTTACCCAACCATCCATATAGCCAATTCTTTATATGATCCGCCATCGATTTTGATTGCTAAAAAATTGACCGTTCGAGTTCGTTTTGCAAATTTTAGTGCAAATATTATACGAGAGAAAATTTAATCAATGCATATAGACAAATAAATTAATCCACTATCGAGTTCATAGAGATTCACCCTTTATCGCTTGGCGCTAAATCCTATCTTTATATAGCGATGAATAAATCCAATCCAAGCGCTATATGGACCGGATTTAATAATCTAAATCTCTGCTTTATTGAAATCGAAGAATTTCACCTCGAAATGAATTTGTATAAACTATCAATTGTATAAAAAATTAGCGTAGAATGGAAACCACTACAAATGGTCACCTTAAAAGGTAAAAAAATATCATTGAGGGAATGACATCGTAAAGTTGGGCAGCCTCACTCATTGACCCTCTCCCTCCCCCTCTCCCCCCCCCAGAGCAGTAATAACCAAAAAAGCACTATAACGCACCCCCACCCCCTCTAAACAACCATTGCAAAAAAAAGGACTTAACTGATGACCAACGTATGTTAACCAAAAAAGGCGCCAAGTTTGAAAGAAGTTGTGGCGATATGCCAAAAATCTTCGCGCAAAATCACATTCCGTTTAAAAATAGCAACTTCTGCAGCTCTCTTACAACCTCAATAACTAATCCTTAGCGTTAAACTTATATTAGCCGTGAAATGCGACTGGGAGTACTAAATCTCACTACGGTATCGATAAATATTACCGTATAGATGATGTAAAGTTACAGTATCGATAATTACAGCATACTAAATGTAAATTTACTCCCTCTTCCATATGATTTCGCTCCCTTGACTATATCTTTATTTAACGTTGTAAATTTCTTTTATACTCCTTTTATTTAAATACTACGACTCATTTCTATTATATGGAGAAATGTGGAAATGAAAAAAAAATAATCAGGAAAAAAGCAGTTCCAAAGAATCATTTCTTCTTACTCGATGCAACACCGAAAAGATTTTTTTTATCATTTATGCGTTTAATTGTTTCAAATGAAATTATATTTATCGCATAATTTCATTGCCAAATATTTATTATGCAATAAATGTTTGCAATATTATGCAGTAAAAATTATTTCATTATGCAATAAATATATACGTCATTATCCAATAAAAGATAATGATAAAACTAATCAAAGATTATCACATCTCATACCAAAAAAAACTTTTTTTTTTTTAATTCATAAACATTCCTTTTACAATGATTTTTCTAGCACCTTATTCTTATTGAAAAATATTCCAATTCTTCAAATTAAAAGAAATTTTGAGATATTTTATATTTAAATTTTAATTAATTCAAGCCAATTTCCACTAACTGAGCATAAATTCTTTAATTAATTCTATTTGCTAATGAATGAATTTGTGCAATATTACAATCTCGTTCATTAATACTGAGATCATTAGAACATTGCAATTAGGGAGGAAAAGGAGAGGGGCGGATGGGGGGAGGGGAGAAGAAAACCCGTACATCGTTTTCCTCATATTTTTATCGGATTCTCTATTTGAGAAAAAACCCCTCTGCAATAACCCTTCCCCTCCCCCCGAACCCCTTATCTATCCCACACTTTACGGTCAAAGGTGAACGGAAAATTTTAGCAAAATTAATTTAGATAGCGTTCGATTTCACCGTTCGAATATGAAAATTAAAACGTTAAAGCCTATCCAACAATAATAAAAAAACTTACCTTTCTTATAAAATTTATGAATATAACATGCAACTTGCGCCTTATCGCATCCCGAGTATCCCATAATAGTTCCGTCATTCGCCTCGCCACCCTCCCACCTAGACAATTCTTCACTGATTGAACAAGAAAGAGGCTCAATGTTATTACGCGCCCTCTCACTTGTTACAACCTAATTTGCATATTTATATTTCAATCTTTCAATTTAACATGGCGATTAATAAAATCAAC
Organism: Baylisascaris procyonis; assembly: GCA_037389465.1. NCBI lineage: Eukaryota > Metazoa > Nematoda > Chromadorea > Rhabditida > Ascarididae > Baylisascaris > Baylisascaris procyonis. Next base: position 435,421 of record JAZARR010000230.1, read on the forward strand.
TAATTTGATCAACGAATTCGATTATATATATATATATATATATATATATATATATATATATATACATACATATATATATATATATATATATATATGTATATATATATATATATATAAAGCAAAAAAATACGCATATTACATTATATACCCTATGCGTTTATAAGAAATGTTTTCATCAAAGCATTTAAGCGTCCATTTTGCAGTTTTTTATCAATAACGTTGTGGTACTAATCATAGTGCTCGATCGTGTTCTTTACGTGGATCGTTTATATGTGATAGGCATCGATAATCTCATCAAAATGGTCACTTCGTGTGTTCCTATAAGAAATTCATCTTTATTTTTGTAATTTAAAAATATATAAAAATATAAAAATAAGCTTTTGAAACAATATTTATAAGAGAGATTTTATTGTTTTGGCGTATTTTCTCTTCTGCAAAAATGTTTATAAAGTTTATAAAAAAGTGTGTTATAAGTTCTATAATCATCTATTCTATTGGTTGGAATGAAATAGAAATTCCTAACAAAGTATTTCGATATCATTATATTCGATATTGTGCACTTAAGTTGTTGTATAGCTTGCCAGATAGCTTATAAAATTATTGGTTTTGACCCAATTAATATTATATAAAAACGTCCCTAATTATTACTAAAAGTTTTGTTTTATTATAAGTATTATTTTAACTTATTGAAAGATTTCTTATATTTTTTAGCTTATTGAAAGAAAGATTTTCTCATGCGTTACGCTAAGAAGGAGTTGATTTATGGATATTTCAAAGCAATTTTATTCACTAATGGAAAATAGCGCATTCCATCGTTGAGTGACTCGCTAAGAAAGTTACTTTGAATACTAAAATGAAGTGAATGCATTTAGCTGAAGTAATAATTAAATGCGTCATACTTTAATAGGAGGATATTGCTAATCGCTTTTTATGCTATCGAATTGTTTTTTTTTTCATTTACATTCAAAATTCTATCATTAATATCAAGCTAGTGTATCCTATAAAATCTTATCTACCGATGATTGCGCATTATAGTATTGCAAAGAGGTTCGAAAATTTTTTCCCAAATAGGGTTTTAACCTTTCCCAGATAGCATTCCTATACATTGGGAAACGATAGCGATTGTTTCAAGCAGAGGGATTCAATTGAAGTTTAATCTATTTATAATAAATATTTCTTTAAATCTCTCTAAGGTATATTTTAAAAAAAACATTAAATTATTTTAGAAAAGTGGTATTCACGAGTTGACAATATTTGAATACCTCATTTTAAAATGACCGTTTGTGTTATTGTTTTTCTTAGAAGCTTTATTCGCTTTTATGTGTGTTTATTATAGATGTGCATTTCTTTTTATGACATATCTTCAAATCGAATATTACATTCAAATACACTTTTTGTTTTTTGCTTTTTATCTAATACCACCTGTCTGGCAATTAAATTAGCTGAAAAGGAATACGAAAATATTAGTACTACAAAGTAAATCATCTGTTAATTATATTTTAGGATTCATTTGTACTATAGAGGAGCATTCATCTCATCGGTTTATCGTTAATTTTGCGCTCTTTTTGTTTGCAACGAATACCATAGTCGAAATACGATGCATAGAGCAATCACAGTTATAAATTATTATAGCTATATTGATATTTGAATGATTGTTGCTTGCAGTATATACAAATTTTTATTCATTATCACTTAGTGATATCGATATAGTAAACTTATATAAATAAGATAGTCGTTAACTATGGGATTTTTGCTGCATTGTGTTGAATCGCAAGGAAAAGCGATTCTCCTTGAAGATAAGTTTTGAATCTCTATTTGGGAGGAAACTTCATGGGTAATCGTTGTTGCAAACAATTTACTCCATGGCTAATCGCTTCGAATGTATCATTTATTACTATCATTCTTCCCGTACGGGTGGCGATCTTAATAAATATTACCCTAAAAAAATAAAAATCCCACTTGTCGGTTTATTCTTATGAGAAAGGCGATTTAAGAAGAAGATCATGCAAGGTACCCCGACGATCAGAAATTATGAATATTGTCAGTGATGATGATTCGAAAATTTCTCAATTTCCCGGTCAACACTGCGCTATATTTGAAAAAGCGGTGAATAGGAAGACGATTCAATTCTTTTTGAAGTTTTCACGAATTATTTATTGATTGTCATCCACCCAATCGTGTTTTTTGCATATTTTTTTCACTAACTTTTAAGCGTTTTTTTTTTCAGCGACGATTATTGCATAAAATTTGTAATTTATAAAATTTTATATTCCAAAAGAGTTGATATTTCATTGCATCTATTATTTATTGCACATAACGACTGAGCGTATTACAGAAACTCGTATGTAACTGCGATGCAACGATTTCATTAATTATTTGAAAATGTCGGAAATGGGAATATTATCGATATCGATGCAGCTATCAGTTGCGCATGAGAGTGCATAGTAAGATACGGTCAAAAACGATTTCTTTTAATGTTTTTTTGCTTTGAAAGCGCTCAACTGACCAATAATTTCTTTAAAAAAATAACCGTATCGAATGATCAAAATCTGTTTTCATTGAGCATTTCTAATTTCGCTTATTCCTATTCCCTATAGGTCGATTGATTGTTGTATCGACAACCATCGCTTACCATTTTTATGAGTTGTTCGCATGTGAGGTAGTCGATTAGATGAGACTATCGATTCTTTTCATATCGTTATATGAGTTATTTTACTGTATTTACTGTATTTTACTGTAATTATTTTTAATGATCATGTTCTGTAGTATATTATAACTGGACTATATTGGCTACAGACCCATTCAACCATATCGTCTACCTATATAAATCTTTGCTCGCCAACAGTTTTTTTTAACGAATAGAGATTGTGAAAGGGATACGAAAGGTAAAGTTAAAGAATTCTTCATGGGGCTAAGTATAAGACGATGAGCAATATATGCTAGAGGAATGACTGCAACAATTGAAACTATCACTAAAGAAAACGTCTTCTTTTATGAAATCTGCTTGTTTTTTCCGTCGTTATTCTTTGCTTTTTTCACTTTCACTGTTGTTCATTATATTCTCCTTATGCGATATGGAGATTTGGTTTATATTCTATAAAAACATATCAAAATACGTTTTCATCTTGTTGGCATTAGTTGTTATTACTAGAAATGTTGACTGCTATCATTGAAAAATAAACTATAAAATTACTTTCAACGAGTTCAAAAAAATGGGAATTGTTTTAAGTGATATATCATGCAATGGAAGTTGTTATGGACGATGAGTAGATATTTGCTTTATTCTATGGGCGTTTCTGTATTCCCCCAACAAAGAGCTTTCTAGATCATTTGTGAGCCATCTATGAGAATCGAGACGACAATATGTTAGACATGAAGCAAAGAGGAAGGACATTGAGTTGCATGAGTAGAGAAAAAATTAAGCCAATATCATTGCTGATGCAAATAGATTGGTTTTGGAAGCGGTTTTAACGTATTGCCTCATGTCATCGTTCGATGAATCTATCATCACAAATAATTCAACCTTTATCGGCGTCGACAAAAAGACGCTGTCAAAAACTCTCGCTGGGTCAAACCAAATTGTAAGATAGACCTAGGCATGAGTGATTATTAGCTGATCTACATAAGCTGATCTCTGCATTCGTGGTGGGATACGATCGTCGATGGATGTGGGGGAATGGGGGCCAAATGCATCTAGGGGTGCATCGGTTTATGGCTGTGCCCTGTTGCGAAATGAGGGAACGTAGAATCAGCACATCATTGAGATGTGCGTTATTTTCAGTATAAGTCGGGTCGTCAGAATTCAGATGAATACGACCTTCTGGCAATATGCCAAAACAATGCTGAATTCAAGTTGCCGCCATTGGCATTACGCCAATAACCATCACCAACTATATTACATTCGAAAGCACACAACGTGTAAAACGATGATTTTCAACAACTACAACCCGATAGGGAAAGCAAGTTTGTGCATTACCCATTCACACTTACGCAATATTAGAACGATCGCATCACGTGACAAATATCGAAAATAATCCTTATTAGTAAATTTAGGTTTTTTTTCGAATAGGCACTTGTGGTGAGTAATTTTATTTTAGAATCCTTTGATCAAATATTTCCTTGTCCAGTTTGAATTTCTTGGCCGGTGGGTTGGAGGGTGGGGGGGGGGGAGGAGATAAAAGGCAAAGGTTGTCCAATAAGACGCGTCCCAGGTTATCCTACTGCTTAACAAAGTAATAAGTAGTTTATGCCAGTAGTGAATAGTAACCGATATTATTAAGGCATCTATAAATGTATATATTTTCTCTTGTAGAGAAGTGCTGATGCAAATGGAATGGGCATATTGTTAGTGATTGCCGTTTTTTTAAGGTTTCATTTAAATATTCCACTTGGATAAGTGATGATAATGAATTGTATCGGTTGATATTTGATGGTGAATAGTGACAATCACAACGTCCCATAGTAATGCTTCGTTGGGTTTATTTATGAAGATATTTGGATTTGATTATATTCGCTTTAAATATCTTCATATGAGGTAATAAATTGAGGATGAATTGTTGACATTACGGCAATCATCAGTTTCGTTTTCTGAATTCCGCTGTTAATTCCAATTTTTCGGTAGTGTGTTGAAGTGAGGAGAGAGGGGGAGAGGGGAGGAGTTCAGCCTATGCTGCCGTCTTTGTCTAATACATAAGGTCAGGGCAAGAGGTATGGACATATGCGTTTAGTAGGTTCTTTCGGAGAACAGCGATTCTTATGCGCAACGGTCGGTAGATTGTTCATTTTTCGATCCTTATTGTTTTGTTTTCCAGGTGCTTGCGATGTGGGACGAAACAACGAAGAATCGTGCAAAAACTCGTTACGAAAAGATCAAACATCTCGGTGAGGGACAGGTTGGTATTCACTCAGCATTACTTTTCATGCATTTTGCAGTATTTTAGTCGACCATGATGGCATGTAGGCGGTGAATGTTTTTCAATGGTACTGGAATACGAGTGTTCTAAAATGGCTATTAGGTACCCTGCGTTCCAGCAACGAGTCGGATTGTAGAAGGTAGGCAGTTGTGAGTGGTCGCTTTCTGCCCGAGGTCGAAAACAAGTCTACCACAATCCATTAGGTAATTCACCGCGTCCACGGGAACAGTTTCATCCATTCAAAGAGAACGAACTGATGGAAATGGCCTAGTTTAAAAAAAGAACCCCTCGCAACGCTTTAAAGTTTGTAGTAAAGGTGTTGTAAGTTATTTTATGTGACATTTTCATTATATTATAAGTCCAAATGTTTTATCTGTTTATTGAGGTTGTTTTGCATAATATCACACTTGAATTTCGCATTCATTGAATCAAATTCATTGAGTGCGCCCACTGCTAAAGAAATCAACCACCCAAATTCATACTTACTTCCGTTCTTTTCATACAATTTGACTTACCGCATATCTTTCAGTTCGCCAACGTCTACAAAGCAAAGGATACTGAAACAGGAGAATTTGTCGCCATAAAAAAGGTTATTTCCCATTCAATGTCTTTTCAGTCTTCCTTCAGATGTTATCAACTTTTCAACTTTTTATTTATTTATTTGCTTATTTATTTATTTATTTATTTATTTATTTATTTATTTATTTATTTATTTATATATTCTGACGGGCTGTTTCATAGATTTGAGGTTATTGGAGTGTTGGTAATTTCGAAAATGACTGTTAGAAAAATACATTTTGCTTGCTATAAACATTTCGTGTAATATTTCGTTCGACCACATTTTATTTGAATTGATTCTGTAGCGTTTGTTGATTTTCTATCGAATATCACAAAGGGATCAGTTTATTTACATAAATTTATGTTTCCGTCTAATGAAATAAATTTGTTTAGATCAAATTAGGTTCGCGACATGAAGTGATGGACGGTGTAAATAGAACTGCTGTGCGTGAGATTAAACTTCTTCAAGAGCTACATCACGATAATATCATTGGGGTTAGTCATTTGATCAGGTTTTTTTGACCACGTGCTAAAGTGTTTTATAGGAGAAAACAGGTACTATAAGGGTACCCACCGATGCGGGTACCCACCGATTCGGGTACCCACCGATGCATCTTCCTTATGTTTTGTAACGCTGATGTGAGGATTTTTCTTTATGGTTCCCTCTCATATCCCTTTCGGCTTTCAACTCTATTCGAACCTTCGAGCAGTGGCTGTAATTGATGGAGGTGGGGGTGGCAAAAGGATTTATTTTATTTGATGGAACTCCAGGTTGAAAGCATTGCGGAATCGTTTTTTCTCACCTGTAGTTAGATTCATTATTGATTCTGCGATCGTCCTTCGCTATATTCTGTGGGAAATGAGCTTAGGTGTGTATAATGGGAAAGTTGTATACGAAAGTGAAAGATTTCACTTTCATATACAATTTTTTCCCATTATACATACCTAAGCTCAATTATAAGCCTTATTAGATAGTTGTTTATTCTCGTCAGGTAGATCTTGCTAATTAATGGTTGTTTTAGTTGTTGGATGTGATCGGGCATAAAACGAATATCCAATTGGTGTTCGATTTTATGGAGACCGATTTGGAACATATCGTGAAGGACAATTCAATTATTTTAATGCCCGAACATATAAAAAATATTACTCTGCAAACGTTACTTGGACTCGAATATCTTCATTTGCATTGGATACTACATAGGGTAAGACTTTATTTCACTATCACTAATTGCAATTAATTAACACCTTTAAATCTTATCACTTTTGTTATCACTGTAATTAAGTGCCCTTTGGTGGCATATAACATTTGCATTGGAGAGTAGAAAGTCAATATTGCTGCTTATTTGCACCAATATCCTTTTCATTATGTCAGAGTTTAGGATTTAATCTTTCAGGATTTGAAGCCGAATAATTTACTCATGAATTGTCATGGTCGTATTAAGATCGCTGATTTTGGTCTGGCACGCTTTTTTGGATCACCGAATCGGAATTATACGCATCAGGTAAATCGTCGTTTCTTATAGTTTGTCTAGTTTCTCTTGACCAACTATGATGCTGTCTTCCTAGATTAGAGTGGGTTGTTTCAAAAATAGAATCTAAATGGCGGTTCTGTGGATTGCTTTTAGCTATGTCAGTAGAGTTGTGTTTAGTAGGTTTGTGCATGTTTAATAAAAATTTTGAGTTTATTGTTTGACTGTATGCGAGGGACACTCAAATTTGCCTATAAAACACTATATTTTCAATGTGACCGTAGTATTTACACTTTTTTGTTGCATTTTTTTTTTTCATTAATTGAGTGATTCGCAGTCGATTTGCAGCAATGTCATAATCCTCTCACTAACCGTTCTACAGGGGCAAATACAGTAAGAGTAAATCTGAACTTTGGAAAGGTGCTATGGTGTTATCGTAATGCCTCTTTGCATTTCTATATCTACATTCGGAAAGGTAATGCTTAAAAGAAGGGCATAGAAATTGGGAAAGCACATCGCAGAGTATGTGTGATAGATATGTCTTCAGTGTTATTTTAAAAAGGATATCCTCGTAACTCACCTCTTTGCCGCGAATGGTTTTTCGTTTTGTAATAGAGCGCATTTGTGTTCAAGGTTGTAACGCGGTGGTATCGAGCTCCGGAACTTATTTACGCGGCTCGTTCGTATGGCACTGGTGTGGATATGTGGGCAATTGGTTGTATTATCGCCGAACTTCTACTAAGGGTTACTTACTTTGCAATTTTTCTTTTTATACCTCTTTTGACTGCATTCACACGATGCTTTTCCACTTCCTCTTTCTTGGTGATTACCTTCTGAAGTGATGGATGACCCTCTGATAGAGTGCAATAATTCGAGGACAGGTATTCATAGGAGTGGGTTTTATTCTAAGTTAAGCGATGAATATACGTTTTGTTGGGTTAGTTATGCTTATGTTCTATTTCCCGGTGATGGCATTGACTAAGTTGAAAGGGACAGCTAAATTAGCCTCTCTCATCTTCCATTGCCCGGTCCGATTATATTAGAAATAGGTGATCTGTTTGCTGTTGTTGGCCGCAGTTCTTTCTGCTTCATTTCTGCTTCTTTCTGAAACAGCTCGTCGATTTGACGTCATTTAGCTTTCTTTTTTTTTTTTTTTTTTGCGAAGTACACTTTTATGAATTGCTTGATAGGTGTTTTACCTAAGTTTAATCAAAACGTTATACCCAAATCTCTTGCTGTAAAAAGGTAGTTTATGTGGGTTTTATTGATAATGTAGAGATGAAAAGAATATATAGAAAAAAAAATCTGAACTTCCAAATTATCCCTTCATCACTTTATTGAAGAATAATAGCTCCACGAGATTTGGGAAGGGAATAAACGCGAAAACAAATAGCCAGAGGGTAATATAATTCATTTCAAATGCTAGTGTAAAAATGAGGCGCGAATGCAGTCTATGTGGAGCGAAGTGGATGAGAAAATTTTGCGAAAATAATGTGAATTTGTGAGAGTTAGGGACTATTTATAGGAAGGTTTTAATAACGATGAATAGTTGAAAGTGCATGAAGTCATACGTTGATAGTCCTCTTTTCCTCCTTTATTCCCTCCCCGCCCTCCCCACGCATAGGGAGGTGGAAGAATTTTTCACCAATTTTTTCAATTCTGAAACTTTTGCTCGCCCATCCGTTTCTCATCCCGTCGGCTGAAGAAGTTCCCAACTGTATATGAGAAAATCGCTTCTAGTTGAAAGTCCAAAAGATTCTGCATGTCATATTTCATGAACCAAAAGGTCGCTTAAGAAGATAGGAGCATATTTGAGCATTTCAATGCAAGCGGCAACTAAAGAGACCTTGCATTTAACGAATCTCGAAAAACTTTTGAAAGATTCTTTGACCCTCATTTAAAAATATGATTGTTTTCGACTATATTTTTGTTACAGGAAAAAAATTTTTTTTTTGCTCTGTTGCAGTAGTTTTTCAAGTGCTCAGTGAAAAGAACAGAGAAACAAGTTCAGTGGGAAGTATGGAAATATGTAATAAATTTTATGAGAGCAGACCACACTGTTTCAGGTACCAATTTTCCCAGGTGAATCGGATTTGGATCAACTCGTCAAAATATATCATGTCTTAGGTTCACCCACTGAGCATGACTGGCCGGTGAGTTTATTCGAAAATTTTCATGAATGAAAACCATCCGAAGACTTCGATGAAAATTTGTTAAGCAATTTGTAAAAAGGTATATCTTTTATAAAACTTTTAGGAAATATGCTTTGCTACTTTCTTCTTTCTTTCTGTTCCTGGATTTTCATGAAGGCAGGCAATTTCTTTTTTAAGTTCACGATTTCGTTTCCGTAGATCATTTTTTGCATGCCATATTGAGCTCAGTAAAATTTCCCAGTAGTTTTGATCTTTCCGATACTTGAGGGAGAGTGCTTATGTCCAGGAGATTCCTTTATTATAAACAAAGCTAGTTTTTACTAGACGCGGGGGATTTTTTTTCTTCTTTTTTTTTTTTTTTACTATATGGGCAATGGGTTATTTCAGAATATGAAGGAATTCACCGACTACGTCGAGATGAAGCCGAGCATTGGGATTCCACTGAAGAATGTCTTTACAGCGGCAACCGACGATCTCATCGAATTGATCTATCAATGTCTCAGGTAGATTAATTCATTTCATTTATTGATGGGATACTTGCCCAATCGCTTAGTATGGACGGTGCAATTTCCAAAGACATGGCAATAGGCAAATAGGGTCACAAGTGTGATTAAATAGGATTTTCCCTTTTCCGCTTCCATCATTTTTATTAATCCTTTAGTTAATTTGAAGCTATTATGGCTATAAAATGAGAGGGTTTGGCTAGCTTATGCTTTTTAGATATCAAAAATGTTCAGAGATATTGAACTAGTGGAATCAGGGAGCAGATGCAGAGAATAACCGAAAGTTGGCTCGAAAACAACCGAAACGACGACAAGAACTAGCAGCCTGCCACTGAATCAATTTCTGTTGCTGCTGATGAATTCAGAAAGTGAATTTAGACGTTCTTACTAAAAGAAACAAGAGCAAGCAAGTAACGGCAGCCAATATTCGAGTTATTAGACTTAATAAAATGGGCATCACAAGATATTGGATAGGGTATTCCTTGGTTTGATGTATGGAATGGTTCGCTGACTAATAAACACTTAAATAATCCTTACCGTCTATTTTAAGCGGGTAGAGGGCGCAATAAACGTAAAGGGAGACGGAGTGATACGATGTTTCTTTGTACTCCGCTAGTCTGAAATGAAGTTGGCTAGATCATGCTTTAAGTTTGAATTTGGTGAATTTAATCGAAATGAGTGAAATTTTTCAAATTTTCCATTCCTTTTTTAAGTAAATTTTAAGTCTATATTCCTATAGAACTTTTATAAAATTAAGTAATTTTATTTAGTTAATTGAATTAAGCTCTAAACCTGGAGTTGAGGACGTGTTATATATTTTATTCAGTTAATATTTGTATGCTAGAAGTTAATTTTCAGTCGCATAAATTGATTTTGTTTTTAAGGTTCGATCCACTTAAACGTTGGACGGCAACTGAAGCTTTAAAATGCGCTTATTTTAAAACGGTAATTTCTATTTTTTTAAATATTTGGTTTCTTTGAAATCCTTCGTTTTTCCTTTGGTGGAAAACTTTTTCTTTGAAGGATGGTCACTCCTTCTTCCTGGAGGGAATCCCTTTCGGAATACAATCTTATTGTTTCATAGCAACTTATGCTTTAGATGCCGTATGCATGTGACGATTCGCAGCTACCTCTACCAAGTTCAGCGCAGAATGCACTTGCTCCGGGACGTAAACGGAGACGTGGAAGAGAGGATGCGACTCCGCCAACTATGCGCAAGAAATTGGTCTTTGAATGAATGAGTGCGACGGTTTTCGCCTCTGTGATACCCTTAAATCGGTAATTAAAAGTGAACTTTTTTTGAAAGAATATTCTCGTAGGGCTTTAAATGATCGTTGCGGTTAGTGCATTCAGGATATGGATTGCTTGATTCGGATGGATTATTAATTCAGACAGCTATTTTGCTATGTTGGATGACCGGTTGCTTCACTTATATTTGGATATCGTACATGTTAAATGATAACTTTAAAGGTAATAATGCAAATCTTAAAGGGTTATTAAAATATGGGGCTGATTCAAATTTTTGATCATCTTTCAAGTCAAAGTTGCATATAAAACAGGCTTCGTATCTCTAAAATTGCAAAGAGATTATGTGAAGAAAAAATGGGAAGTCTGTCACGATATATTTTCTTGTATTTGAGTCGTTTATACGGGAATATCCGGAAAGTCATTTATGTCGGAATATGCAAAAATGCTGACAAAAATTGATGCATTTTCCTATGAAATTGAAGAGAAAAAATCCATTTCGTAACCAAATTTGAGCATTTATGATGCTGGAATTGATTGGTAAATTTTATAGCATCTTTAGTGGTTGATTATTTATGCAAAATATGATTCATCGAAACGAAATTGCAAACAAACGGTCATATCAAATATTCAATGAATTTCAATTATTGTTGGCGAATTGAAGTTATCGCATTGTTATATAATTAATATGCGTGAATTTATAAACGGTGACAATTTATAAATTAATGCAAAAATTAAATGGTGAAGAGATATCACCATATTTATTATAATATTAGAAAATGAATAAATATATCGAAACATGGCAAAATTGATGTACAAGGTTGTAGGTTTATAAGGATCGGTTTAGTGGCGTCGAATAGCCGAAAAAGGTAATTGTTTTATCGGTGCGGCGGTTGAATGAGGTTTAATGGGAACCTTTAGGAATCTGTTTACACATCATTTCAAATCGATATTCAAATTTTAGAAATGTTTTCTCTCCGTTTATTTATATACCTTCTCGACTATGCAATCTCTTTTGTTTATCGCAATATATATTTCTTTGTATTTCATTATTTTTGCATAATGTTGTTAATGATGTGATAAGCTTCGCATTAATTGTTTCTTTGAATTCCATAGAGGGGATGTCCAATCTGTTGGGGGGGGGGGGGAGGGGAGGAGTGAGGGAAGGTATGGGGGGGGGGCGGAGTGAATCGTTTCTTAAGTCCTTAGTCTTAGAAGCGAGATAATATAAGTGGAAACAAAAGCAACTTCGAGCATTGCATCGTGAGCTTCATTGAACAATCCTAATAGCATTTAAAAATCCGAAGGAAAAAAAATTTACACATAGAAACTGAAATATAAAAAATGCTTTCATATAAAATCCCTACTATTTTCTTAATTCATTTGGGGGGGGGGGGGGAACCTCCCCCCTTCCTATTTTTTACTTCTTATGGGGGATATCTTTTTTTCTTTTTTCACCTTCTTTGCATTATGAGCATACTTTATCGATCGTATTTGATGCACATCGTTGAGAATGTTGTGATCTCTAAACCATTTTAGAATTTATTAAGAGTATTGCTTAAAATATTTATTATTATTACGATATTAACGAATGTTTATATGACGGAGGGTTATTCTGCATTGTTGTGACTGTAAGTTATTTGTTTTGTTTTTTTTTTTTAAATTGGGTCTGAAATGTGGCATTAATGGTGCATTAAATTTTCTACACTTTGTGCCAGATGCTTTCACCTGTATTTAACTGTTCGGTATCAGTTAGTGGGGTACCTTGTTGTTGTTTTTTATCTAAAGGCTGCTAAAGTGGTGCTATTGAGTTTGTTACTGATGTTGCATATATTAGCATCGAGAAGGCAAAAGTCTTTTTGGTGTCAGAACAAGAAGGCGATGCGATAATTCCATCCACTGAATAAGGTGAGCAAAATGGTGCGGCTATGTTTGACGACCTAGCACATCTAGGAGAGAGGATTATGGCAGACTTGCATCATGTTTTCATAGTTAAGAAGAATTGTTACCTAGCAGAATGCTTGCCTGTAATTTTAAATACACACGACTGTCAAAAATTTCGATGCGTTATTCGGTTATTTAAGATCGGGTAAGGATGCTGCAGCAGCCTAGTAGTTTAAACTTTCACGGCGCTTCTTTTCCCAGTCCCCCAAAAATTGCTGCCACCTTATTTAATTTTGAGGTTATCACCGTCTTTCATTTTGGCTTAGTGTTCTGCCTTAGATCACCTTCTTTGATATCTAAAAAGCCTTTTGTTAAACCTTTCAAATCTTATCATATTTGATCGTCGCTAACTGACAAAAAATTTGTCAATTTGTCGTGGTTGTGTTTATATTAATATAAGAAGTACCCTTATATGGTGAGATTATTGTTAGATGCCTTATTGCTCTGATTTAGTTCCCATTCTACAGTGCTTTTTTCTCAATAATTCGAACACATCTTATTTAAGTAGCACTTACTAAAATTTGAACAGATGAATACAAAGCTTCGTTGATTTTGGGTACCCCCCTCCCCCCCCCCTCCCCCCCCCAAGATTTTCATAAGGAAGCGAAAGGAATTTCATGTCGGTGATCGATTTTAGTGATGGGGTAAGTAGTACGGGGCAATGTTTAAATGCGTTCCGAATTTCACAACGAAAACGCCTCATTGCTACAGTAGTAATGTAGAGGAATTTATTGGATAATTGCCAAGACTTTTGTTATCAGAAATTATCGATCGTAATTGCTTGGAATATTGTTTTATTGATTCGTATATGAGATTGAAATATATTGATAGTAGGCATATTTCACCGATTATGCCTCTCAAGGTCGTAAATCTTACCTGCTTCATCAACTCTTGAAGGGTATAGGTGAAAATGTCCATCAAATGCATTCCACGTTGGCATACGTCTTCAGGATTGGTTGATATTACTGTCGATTGCTTTTAATGCTCATGCGTGCGAATAGTGTGCTCATACCACCCATTTAACCCCAACAAACCTTTCATGTGACCCCTCCCCATTTTGGCAACACAATTATATTGTAGTTGTTTGTAGATACGTTAGAGCAGAACGAAAACGAAGCGAATTATTGGGTAATAATCTCGTAGACGTATAGATGATAGTGGACGAGGTTTCAAGCATCTCTCTACTTCATATTGGGAGGAAAGTAGGGATTTGAAGTGATATGTTTAATTGACTTGCTTTATTGTATATATATGTATATATATATATATATATATATATATATATATTTATATTTATATTTATTTATTTATTTACTTATTTATTTATTTATTTATTTATTTATTTATTTATTTACTTATTTATTTACTTATTTATTCGTTTATTTATCCAATGGGAAAATTCAGAATTTTTTGTTTATTCAGTATTTGTTGGTTATTCTCACGTAAAAACTTGGCCAGTTTTTGACGATTTATTTAAGCCATCGTAAATCGCCAGTTCAAATAAAATATATTACAAGTCTGAGATTTTTTCTTTTGTTGCAATTGTTTTCATTTATGCTCGTATATTCATGAAAGATTCTTTCATATATCATAACTATATTACTAGCAATTGAGTTGCTTCCCGTACCGCCCCTCCCCCCACCCCACTCATCGCCGTCTCTTTTATCTAATCTTATATGATAGGTCGCAACTTTTTGAATTTTTATGCTCACAATCATTTACGTCTATGCAAATTTGTGGATAATTTTTTCATGCAATGTCGTTTAATGAATTTTTCTTAAATTGTTGAATTATTTTACCGTATTTATTTACCCTCCCCCCCCCCCCACCCATCACTTAACTTGCTGCTACTTAAATGTCAGTAGCCTTCGATGGTAGAATCTAATAAATATTTCTGCGTATAGCGAACAAGTATTCGTTTGACCTCTGTAATTTTACAATGTCTAATTACAGGTTTATTATAGGTAGAGAATGCGATAACAGCAATCCTCGAATTCACTGATGTTTCTCCATGATGGTCGTCTTTATATGGAGCATGCAGGGCTTATATTACTGCGTTATGTTTCTCTTATTTTTTACAATTTTCGATTTATTATCACAATTGGTGAATGCAACACACAATGAGGACGTTATTGATAAAGCTGCTCTCAGGTAATATTTTCTAGTTTATATTAATTACACGTTATTTTATGAACATCTTTTTTTGCTTAGATAGATAGCAATTGCAGTTTAATTTTTAATACTCTTTTCAAAGAGTTTTATTTGATTGCAAACTGATAGGTGGAAATCGATCATTTATAGTAGACCGGGAGTAACTGTTTTGTATATTTTGCAAGCCGACTGAATTTCGGGGGTTATAGTTTCAGCACTCCTTCATTACCCCCCTCACCCCTACTGCCCACTATTCACTGCAGCTCGGGTCTCGCAAAGAAGACTGTAAACACGATGATTGGCTTTTGATGATGTATCGATCACGAATATGAATGATCAAGTGTTGAACCGGTTCGTAAACCGGACAATAGGTGAGATAGTGAAGGGGTGCCGTAAATGGCTTCGACTAAGCAGGTTTTTCCTCGGAACAGGTTTCCGATAAACATTGCTCGTAAAAGGACGTTTAATGGAAGAGGGCGAAAGGGGGATGATTGATGCGGCAAATAACATAGAATAGACTGAACGAAGATGTATTACATTACATATAAATGTATATTTGACTTCATTTTTAAATTGCGAAAATAAAAAGCTTTGATGCTATAAAAAACCGATTAAGGGTGGAACAAAAATTACGGTGGGAAAGGAATGAATGTAATATTAGAGGGGAGTTAAGTTGGAGTGGGGATGGAAATGGAAGTAACAGCATTAATAAGGGATGAATGTATGGAAATGAATGAAGGCAAATTGCTGTTTGTGATGAACAGTAAGAAACAGTGCGAGTGGCTTCCTGGGAATTAATTATCTGTTAATATTGGTAAGGGTGAAGGGAATTTGGGCTAGTGGATTAATGAACCTGTCTTTATTAGCCATATTGGGATTGCGTTTTTAGTAGGTTCCTTCACTTTGTTTTTGGAAAGAAACGTTGCCAATGAGTTTGGATAATCCTTCACTTGCTTGATCCATATGGACAGCTGGCCATGAATCTGAATATATCGTTTATATGTCATCGGCATAAGTTTGCACATCATTATTAGTTGCACGCTCTATCAGAAAAATTCTGGTGCGATACTATTCGGTTGCGAATTTCCTCTACATAGCTGTCTAACTATTTCGTCTTATTTTCATAGAACTCATAGTTTTTCCTATAATATACAGTGCCAATTGTTTATTAACAATTAGTCATCGGTAATATAGAAGATTTAATAAAAATAATATATCAGTTGAAAATATTCGATGAAATTTCTTCTGAAAGTTAAAAAAAAAATTCATTGCAGGGCACAAGCAAAAGAGATGTTTCTTCATGGCTATAATTCATACATGAAGTACGCATATCCACACGATGAATTGATGCCTTTGTCGTGTCGTGGTCGTGCCCGTGGTGTTACACCAAGTCGTGGGGATATAGACGACTCTCTTGGAAAGTATGTTTATTGGTATTTTGGGGGTAAATAGTTTAGAAGATGACATTCACAATTCCTTTATTCCTGGCGGCGATATTTTGTGATATAGTTGGCTTGTTGTCTACTTTGATGCGTAATTGTTAATGTTAGTGGTAACATTAAATTATGTAGAAAAACAGCAACATCGCTTTTCATAAATAAGTAACCATTGACCTGGTTCCAGTAAGATCTGATTGGTTGTATCTCCATCTGATAGCCGCTTGGGAGCGGAGGGGGGGGGGTCGCAGAGGACAAATGCAATGTGTAATTTGGCTGTCTGTCAATTTTAAGTATGGGAATCGAAAAAGTAGGTTAATTTAATCATCCACTTATTTGAATGTTCTTACGTATTGGCCTTTTAGAATCGAGATGGTTAAACTGTCACACTTTGCCAACCGAATATCATAGAATATTTCATTTTTAAATTCCCCACCTCTCTCGATTGCTGCAGAATCTGTTTGGGAGGTGTTGCAAGCTGATAGAATACGAGCATTTCTCAGAATCATCTCGTCAAAGTCGAATCGACTTAAGAACTTTCGACTGAATTCGCACATTTTTCGCAAGCAGGCTCATTTTGGGAATTAAAATTGTAAAGCAGAGTAGATTGAGCGAATAGGGCCAGAATTTTATGTGTTCATTCAACTCATCTTCACTAATATAATTATTTTGCATGATTCCGTTATGCTTATATTTGCTATTTGCTGGATTCAAATTTTCATTGTAAATGTGAATATATCTCAGAAGTTATTTCCCGGGTTTCATATAAATGTCACATTCGTGTGGACTAGAAAATTGAAACTAAAAATTGCTTGT
Source organism: Baylisascaris procyonis (assembly GCA_037389465.1). Lineage (NCBI taxonomy): Eukaryota > Metazoa > Nematoda > Chromadorea > Rhabditida > Ascarididae > Baylisascaris > Baylisascaris procyonis. Next base: position 452,609 of record JAZARR010000230.1, read on the forward strand.
GGACTATGCAATATTAACTGTGAATCCAGGAAGTGATCGATATTACAGCTTTTCATTAACGTTGGTGGACACGCTAGATACGTTGGTGGTGGTTGGTGAACTGGACGAGTTCGAGAGGGCAGTGCGTTTGGTGGTCAGCAATGTTCGTTTCGACTCCGATTTGGTTGTGTCGGTCTTCGAGACAAACATTCGCATGCTCGGAGGCCTCTTATCCGGTTGGATTTACGGCTTTTTAAAGTTCTCCACCTATCCCTCTACCTCATTCATTTCTCTCTTTAATTGGTGATATTCGGTTCCACAATTATTGGCACTTTGTGAAGCACTTGCTTTTGCAAATAGAGACAAATAAATACATTTGCTTTAATCTGAATAAAGCTGTTGAAGAGGGATTTCTTCAAATTTTTGGACGATTTTTTGTCGTTAGTGCTATGTAAGGGTTTATTTTTTCGTGGTACTTTTTGCAGTGCTGTGGTGGAGATATCCTGTGCACTCCTTCCCCCATTGTTTTTGATATCACATTTTTGAGGGAACATTATTTGTTTCTTTCAATGTTACGCTGGGTAATGATGCTCAGGGAACCAAACATCCGAACCCATCAATGATTGAAATTATTCTGTGACCAATTTTTCATCAATGCAATGCCAGATGAAAGAGCCCTTCTTGATAAGCTGGTTATGGAGCGCTTCTGCCAAGAAGAATATAAAGAGTTGAGTGTTCACTTTGTTGTCTATATAATACAGGAGTTGCAAGATAGCATCAAATTCCGTGATCTGATGCAATTTCAAAAGCGCATAGTGTCAGCCCATTGTGTACTCTTTTCCGCTTCTGTTTTGTTATAACTATGCAAATTTTTACGAAAGGTGTTTAATTAGTAAGAGCAATCGAGACGCATCTGTAGAGTATTATGGATTGTAAATGCGAGACGTAGATGATGCTGAATAATAATCGACTCCTGTATTACCTGCTGTATTTATATTTATTAACTGCTTATTACGATTGTTCTACTATATTGCTTGCTGTTTTTCTATATTCATTACCTGCTGTCCATTCAATGAGATGAGAACCCTCTTTGGTGTAAGTTTAAGCTCGTGGAAGCTAATGTTGTTTCGTTCATTTAAGCGCATGTTTTGGCGAAATTAGTGCAATCGAAGGAGGAGAGTCGGCTGGCTTGGTACACTAACGAGCTACTTGATATGGCAGTGAATCTTGCTGATCGCCTTCTACCTGCCTTCAACACAACTAGTGGATTGCCTTACTCACGGGTAAGTTTGCTTGCATTTATTAGTTTTTTTTTTTTTTGTGGTGCAGTAGCCTAATATCAAAAAATAGCAGTTATGTAGCTCGAAGAATGCGCCAGGTTAATAATGACAGCCCCATCTGAACTGTTGTGTTTTCTGCATTCCAATATAACATTTGAGAGTAGATGGCGTTGTGCTTTTTTAACTTCATTGCACAAAATTCGCTAATGCACCGTTGTGTTTAACGCTTCCGACCTTCATTTGTAATGAAAAAAGAGCAGAACATATTGTAAGCGATAGAATTTCTTTGCCAGTCTACAGCACTTTTTCGCCATTGTCATTCTCAGTCCTGTCAAGATCGTCGTTGGAGTGCTTAAGAACCCAAAATTAGGTAGTTTTTATTAGTGTTCTCAACTGCGAGCTCCATGTTTCGGAGTTGGATGGCCGCGAAATCGGCTTCAAGACCGCAGGAGTGGTAGGATGACGTTATCAAGCCCTCGATTTATAGAAGATGACGCAGAATCAGGATCAGCAGGGAAAAAGAAAGTATTGCTCTACAGCCTTGTAAATGTCGAGAGTAGGAGTAAATCGGACACCTTCGGACGCTAATCAGTAGTACGGTACTATTACCGAGTTTCAGAGCACGTGACTTTATCTTTCAAGGGCCTCGGAGTCATGGAATTTTGGTCTTGTTTATAAAACTCCGATTCTTTCTTAAACGCACAGTCAGTACCGAAGTTTTTGAAACACCCTGTTGCACTTCTTTTGTAAAGAAGTTTTGCTGAACTCATGTCTGTTTTTGCTTTTCTCGAAACATTTGAGACTTCACTGTGGGAAGGGGTGAAGTTTTGATAGGAAGTCATAGGTCGGGTAGACAGACACTGGTGAGGGGGTCATGTGGTGCCTAATTAATTACCAATGGACGGCAATAGGATGAAGGCTTTCATCGATGTAATTTTGCAGATAAATTTACGTTACGGCATGCAGGGTTATTTACGCGAGCAACGTGATACATGTACAGCTTGTGGTGGTACATTGTTACTTGAGTTCGCTGCATTGAGTCGACTTAGTGGCAAGCCGATCTATGAGGAGAAGGCTCGCAAAGCGATGGACTTCCTTTGGGCACAAAGGAATCGTGGCAGTGATCTGATGGGAACGGTGCTTAATGTGCACTCGGGAGATTGGGTTCGCAGAGGTTCGATTTTTTATCTTTTACCGTTGATCGTTAAGTATTGTATAATTGCAAACTGGTATTATTAGATGCATCGACGAACGGAGATGACGATGGTCTATAGGTGGTTTAGGGGAATACTTGAACTGTTTATCTACGATCTTCTATGAAGATATTTGCAGATGCGGGTATTGGTGCGGGTATTGATTCGTATTACGAGTATTGCCTTAAAGCATACATTCTACTCGGTGATGATGATTATTTACATCGATTCAATAAGGTAAGTGTTTACTCATTGCGTCTTCGGCACCACGCTTCCATAGAAAGGGGTGTTTGATTGGGAAATAGACCTAGAAATTAGAATGAAAGGAACCTCCAGTTGTATCGCTGTTTTAAATAATGCAAATGTTTTCAATGGAGATTGCAATTATAGGCGTTTGTTGACCGCTAAATTGGCCCAGTAGTACGATGTCTTCCCAATCATTGTGCAAATACGCCATCAAATTGGTTAAATATTGCGACCTTAATAGAAGCGTTATGGTTAGCGCCTAAGTGTCCTGTGCTAAGCTTTTAATGTGGTTGCTTTTTGCTTGCTTATGGTACTGTTCGTTGCAATTCTCAGGAAACACAAGCAATATTATCGGTCGCACATTTCAGCCAAAAAGATGATAAGTGGCAAAATTTCTTGGAATTAGGGTGGGAAGGGGAGAAATGCACGATTATATGATCTGAAAATAAAAATTTAATGGAATGTTCAAGAATACCCACTTTACATGATGCATATATTTACAGCATTATGATGCAATAATGCGCTATGTGAACAAAGGACCGGTCTTCATTGACGTTCACATGCACAAACCATCGGTTGCATCGCGTTCGTTTATGGATGCATTGCTTGCTTTCTGGCCAGGTCTACAAGTACTCAAAGGCGACCTGAAATCAGCGATCGAATTCCACGAAACACTCTATCAAGTGGTCAAGGTTGCGTTTAGATTTGCTTCGTTCGTAGGATTTTTGTGGTATGAGAGAGACTGTGTAAATTGTTTAAGGGATTTACCGGATGCACTTACTTCAATGAGAAGCTTTTAAGGCTTGCAACTTAAGTGATAGTCTCCAGACTTAATGATGATTCACCACAAATAGTATCTACTTTTGAGGGTTCTTCAATAGTAAGGTGATTAACTATCAATATCTTTGGTCTTTTTATGGGGTTTGGAGTCTTTTAGATTTTTTCTCAAGATCGCTAAGGAAAACCTATTTAATAATATTCGTCTGATATATGAACCAGGACGTCGCTGTATTGTTTTAAAATTGTTTACTAAAGCGCAATACTAAAAATGCAAATTGGTTTCATAACTGCGAAGGTGTCTATTCGATGCTATTTTCATAAAGGACCATTTTCATATTTGTATATATCGACTACTATCTCTTAGTAGCGTTTGTTGGCGATCATATCAAATATATTGAAGCATTCAATTAGTAAATATTACTGGGTGGCAGATTTCACTTAGGAAATTCCCCCAATCCCTTATTGCTTCGACAGCTTTCTAAGTGGTTAATAAATTCATCGCGTCCATTCTCAATGAGGAACTTTATAAGGAATCTGTCTAGCTACGATATTTTCGCTCATTATTTATACAGTATAGACTAACATGTGGGTTTTCACGCAGCTAATTATTCTTTCATAGTTTTGGTGTATTGCATTGCGCCTATATAAAATGAATATTTTTTTGTTTGCAGAAACATCGCTTCTTGCCTGAGGCATTCACGCATGACCTACAGGTCCACTGGGCACAACATCCGCTCAGGCCAGAATTCATCGAAAGCACCTATCTACTGTATAGGGCGACAAAGGACCCTCATTACCTTCATGTTGCCAAAAATGTAGGCGAGCTGCTTTAATTTATAGGGAAGTGAAAACAGTATGCGAAAATAATAGCTCGTAGTTTCGGTGTTTCCTTGCATTTTTTTTTCATGTTTCATAGCATTTGAGGTATCGAAAGCTTTTGCAGAATAGTTTTTGCCATTTCTAACCATTTTAACGTTTAGCTGTTTGTATTGACGAAATAACATCCAGCTATTTGTGACTAACATCGAGCTGTTTGTATATCTTTGTATTAGGACTTCTGTTTTCATTGTTTTGTGGGAGTTGTTGGACATGGTGATCCAGTTTAGGAGGCAACTAAATGTCTTCACAAGGTTTTATTGATGATACGTCCAAAGAGGAAATAGTCGAGCGCGTATGAAGTAATAGATGTTCGTTTAGGTGATGGATAGTCTAAACGAGTTGGTTCGTGTGAAATGCGGCTTTGCGGGTGTACGAGATATTCGTACGATGAGCCATGAAGACAGGTACCTATTTCTTATCGTTCATTTGAATTTATTATCGTCTTTACTTGGATTATGAGTGATATTAGCTCATTGTCAAATAAGTTGGCTATATTTATGAAAGCTGGAATGCGGATTAAATTTTGTATAATGAGGAGAACTGATAGATACCGAAAAGTGTAAATAGCGTTCACTTTTTGATATTGACGTTATTTTCCTATATTCGTTTACATGAATTTGGGATTTTTAATATATGAGCGACTACTGATGGATCACTATGAGAATAGAGATGGATTTTATTGGCTTAGAATTGGATTTATGCATGATTAATAAGTGCCTAATCTATCATTCACTTGTATATAGGAGGATTTTCTGTAGCATCCTACGTCAAATCTCCTTTTTCCTGAATAATTTTTGCCAGTTTGCTCTATTCATTTCACAGGCCATTTCTTTCATCTTCCCAAATGATTGCACAGAAAAAGAGAATTTCTATCCATTTTCCATCGTTGGAAATAACATCTTTTGACGTATTGAGTTCATTGATGAGCATCATATAGCGCTAATTTTCGTCGGTGTTTATTGTTTAGCAAAATGTTGCATTATTTCGTGATGTTTCGTTCTCGTTCGTTGTTAGTGAGAATCATGGTAGTTACTGAAACGACGATCGCTTAAGCAGTTTCCCACATTTTCAGAGGATAGCATATTAGCAAAATTTTGAGGGGAAGAGAAAATATAGCAGAGGTAAATGCTTCAAGCTTTTGTATCCGTTTTATGCAACTTCATTGTCATTCATTAATAGATTTGTGATAATCAAACCTCTTACCGTTGCTGTATTATTAAATTCCTTTAGGTGCTTCGTAATTGTTTTAATGAATGCAATTACTACAAAGTATAGCACTGAAATATAAGGGATGGAAAGAAGTTGATATGCCACCTTATTGAAGTGGTATAGTTCGTATTTATTTGCTTCGTTTTCAGAATGGACTCTTTTGTGCTCTCGGAGACGTTTAAATACCTCTATATGATATTCTCGGAGCCATCGGAGCTGCTTTTTGATCCCGACAACTATGTGCTTACAACAGAGGCTCACTTTCTTCCTTTGACAATCGGCGATGCTGCTAGCGGTGAACAGGTAGCTTTTATTTATTTGAATCGCTGATTTCTTCGTATTGCTTTATTTGCTAGGATCCGTGCTCTAATATATTGTGGCTTAACGCATCCATAATGTTTCTGCAGTTTTTATCTGAGAGGATGGCCTAGTTAGCTATGTGATAGATTTGCTACACATGAATGGTTCATGATTAGTCATCCAATTTTGCTGGGATTCATTGAATATATGAATGCGATTGTCCCTTATTGAGGATAGTGGCTGTCTTTGAGTTAGGCGATTGGAGCACTGGATATACCTTGTGGCCACCTCGAGCTCACTTTCAATCCCCGATCGGCTGCTTATCATGCAAGCTTATTAATATTCAGTCGCCTTTTCAGCAGAGAATTTCGGCCGTTATGAAGAGCTTTTCCCTAGAGTTGTTTTGTTATTCTATTGTTTTTTATTGTGTTGCCCATACTCAACCTTCGTAACTCTAGACTGTACTTTATTATTTGCTAATCGATAAGGATGAATAATTTAAGTTGAAGTTCCTCCACGTCCGTTGACCCGTAAATGCCAAAATTCAAACTCTTATATGTTGCATTTTCTTATATGTTGCAAAAACTTCAAAGAATTCTATCATTGGGGTATCTCATCTTTATGTTTCGCACTAGCCTCGTTCGTCGAGATTTTTTTAGTGCACTCTTTCAGAATAACATGCGATTAGGTTGACATGGATTACGCGCTTTCCTCACAAATATATTGAGTATAGTGCCTGACTATTCAGTGTTTCCCTTTTATTCATCCTAGCTCTTCTCATTGCTATTTCTTTTCTCTTGCTGTCTACTTTATGAATTTGGAGAGATGACTATTTCTAACATGTTAAAAGACGGGAGTATGCATATTTGAACTTTCGAGGCGTGATATATCGTTCATTTTGTAGCGATCAGATAGGCTTTTCTTTCTTTTCGATGGATGCTTTCTTCTTGGAGAGCTTATTAACCTATAAAATCAAGCTTGATGACACTTCAGGCTCTCATCTTATAGGCAATGAGACCCCATTTCGCGCACCTTTAAAGTTCTTGCTTGGTATTTCAGTGATGAAGCTAAAGGGGGCGTTCCAGTTGGTTAAACAAATAAAAGGGCGATCGAGTTGATGATATTATCTGAATTGCAGCCTCCTCGACGCATTCTTATCGATCCGGATGAGCTGATTGAGGAAAGAGGAACGGATGAGGGCAACAAGAAATACCGTTCCGCATGCCCCAATAGTGCACATTATGCCTCCTCGAAGCAGCTCTCCAGTTATGCACATGCACTCAGGTCGAATGTGCGTACTGTTATGGCTCAGGTCACGAAGCACAGCGCTGATAGCATCTCCTCAGGAACGTGTCCACAACCGTGAGTTGACTATTACTTTTGCCTACTTACTTACTTATTAGGCCTGTCGTGGCAAAGTAGCAGGTGTACCTCATCTATGGTACTTTCACGTCGCGAACCACAAAGGCTTTGATAAGGAAATTTGATGAGTCGCAGTCTCCCTTACGATACACCCGCAAAGCGAAGTTCAGCCCCACTAATCGCTTCATAATTACGTGTGTGCGCCTGGTTTGGTGAACGTTTAATGATAGAGCCCATTTTATTCTTGCGCTTAACTCTTTTTTTACACTTCAGTGTTAAATATTTTTAGTGGTGGGTGGGAATTATGTCTACAAACGGGAATAATTGAGCACAGGCATGACGATGTTACAATGTTTCCGAGAATTAGCAAGTGTACATTTAGCCAACCGCAGTAACGATTTTTTATTAACTAATGAAAACATCATCGGTAGGACTGCGAACCGGAAACAAAACGCCTCCTGAGCAAATAGTCTACTGCCAGTCCACTCTGGGAGAGCTGATGTTTTTTTCGCGGAAAATGTTTTTTGACAATTATTGAGCACAAAAAATCAAAAAACTGCCAAGATCTTCCGCCTGGCAAGCAGGTTTTGCACTCACTGGCGGGCAGTGTTTCCGGTTCATCAGATATTGGTCATCATCTGAATCAAGAGAAATTAGAAGTTGTCTTTAATATAAGACGTTGACAATTTCGAGTAGCTTTAAGGGAGAAGGCCATATTAAATGCTTTGTTAAGAAGCCTATAAAGCACCTACTATTGAGACGATCACTTCTGGCGTTCCAATCACCCAACAGATCACCGGATTATCTACAAAGAGCTCTCCAGTATTAAATTAGAGGTTATATCGGTGCGCACTTAACATCCCTTATCACCTTTGTGTTGACCAAGTTATGCGACTCTTGCATATTGAACAAGATAAATCCTTTTTGTTCCAAAATTCTGGGAGAGGCAGCATTGTTGACGCAGCTCATGAGCCACCTTCATGTCGCTCATGGATTCTGCATCAATTCTTCATATGTCTTACCGCTGCTTTTCTTTTGACAACCTGATAGCTGCACTTCAACGTTTATAGATCCATCTGCGTTCCGCTAAGCAAACATCGGACGTATATGGATCTATTCCAAGGATCGAAACCTTGGATCGAAAATGGTCTTTGGTTTAAAATGGTGTTAAGGATCGCAGATGGTGTTCGGTTTAGAGAATAGTTAACAAATTTGTTTGCGACGCAGAAATGTTGGTTTTTAGGTCGGAGCGGTTGAGAGCATGGTCGTTCAGCTCATCGAACAGCGAGCACGTACGTCACTTGAATCAAATGGGTATTCAGGTGCAGATGCAGTCTAATGGACGCTTGCAGCTGGTTCATTCGACTGCTGAGGTGAGTTTTTTATTGTTGATAGTACTTCCTTGTGTTGTTTTTGTAATTGCTGAAGGAGCTATCACCAGAATATCGCTGCACTTGTGATGCGCAATTTTTTTTTTTTTTTTTTTTTGAAATTAAGCGGAATTTGCTGAGATGCGATGAGCGGTTTAAATTTGACCAATTTGGCCAGACATAATGACGCATCTAGAGCAATGGCATCGAAAAGCTGCGTGCATAGCTATGCGTTGATATGGTTTATTAGTATTGTAGTATTGTTTCCTTCGATAATTAGGAGCGATATTGCAGTTGAAGTGGATATGTGCATATTTCCATTGCCAAGTGCCGACGATTTTGTCTATGGAATAAAATAATCTTATGTCACAAATTCCTTTTAACTAAGGCGTTTCCTTTATGAGTTAAGGTGATTGTTTCGCAATGCGATTCATTTGAGTGAGTGGATTTTATTACGTGGAATATTTGTTATGCATCAGACTCAGTCATAATGGTCGGTGATTTCTTCTATTTGGAGAGGGGAAGGGTTGGGGATCGTGTAGCTTTTTGCCTCTTTAAAGGATTTGCTTGGTTTTAGAGGTTTTTTGTTGACATATTTTCTGTTGGTACGTTGATTTTGCGGTAAATATCGCCTCTTTTTATAGTTATCGAATTCATCATAGCTTCTCAATTTGCTGGCATGAATGTATCTTTAGTACAACTCGGCCCACTCCCCACTTATTTTGTTGTCGTACGTGATATGATGCAGCGAAGCCATAGCCTAGCAAATCAGGAACAAGAGATGTCTTCATGTTGACATCTTTTCGATTAGGGTTATACAAATTCCTTTTTGAAGTCCCTATTTGAATTTACTTTCTTCTTAATTTCCTATTTAAATCCCACTTTTTTCTAAGTAAGTAAATAAACATTACTTCACCAACAAAATGATCTAAAAAAGAGTTGATGATCTTTGTTTCATTTCATTTGATTCATTATAATTCATTCAACAACTTTTTCATTACAATGAAAATTTTTATCCTGAAAGGAATCTTCGAATCTCAGGCAGGCTGTTTAGGTTGTTTAGTGCAAGGGAAAGGTTGTTTAGAGGGGGCATAAGACAAGCGAGCAATTTAGTGTGACACAAAGTGGTTAACGGTGAAGACACTTTTAGTCTGTCAGGCTCGGAGCTAGACAGCATCATTTTTTATAACAACTGAAAACATTGATACGCAGACGGGATTCAAATCGGCAACCGGTTTGCAACCGGATTCAGCTAGTTTGTTTACTGGTCTTCAAACGATGCTATAACTGAGTATGATATATATATATATATATATATATATATATATATATATATATATATATATATATATATATATATATATATATATATATATATATATATATATATATATATATATATATATATATATCAAGTCGTCGTGCCATGCGCGCTGTAAAACTGATGCAACTTCAACTGCGAATGTCGACCAATATAAGTGTTCGCATTAGCCGAGTTGGCTGTTGCAGCTTCAGATGTTTTCACCTTTCGTTGGGCAACTTTTTTTAATGTAGAGTTTCATCCGTTCACTGATTGCCTTTCTAGCAGAGAGCACATTAAGATGACAGGAACGGCAATAGAATGGAATGAAGGATGTGCAGCAAAAAAAGAATGAAATTGTACTTTCCAAGTTGAAAACGTTCCAGTGGGCGTCTCTTATTACATACCCGCATAAAAACTAGCAATTTGACAGACTGTGGTTTTTCCACTAAATCACACCATATAGGAAAGCAAGAAAGGTGGGGAAGGTTAATTAGTTATATTAAAGGAATATTTAACGCTGAGTAAATGATAGAGGTGCAAGCATATCAATATATATGAAAAAAAGAGTGGCAACTGCAGAAAAAACACGCAATTAGTGGAAGATTGTTGCACTAATGGTATTCCAAAAAGAAGAGTATTTTGGTGATAGCATTTTAGCTAACCTCAAAATCGAAGTCAAAGGAATGGTTATGTTTATTTGAGACAAAACCAGCCTGTCCTTTTCAATAAAAAATTATATAAAGAGATTATTTTTATAACGCATAAATGTACTTGCTCATTAAACTTACTACGCCCTAACATTCTGTCTATTCATTAGCATGGAAGAAAGGATTTTGATGATTTCGAAAAGGGCCTTTAGAGATTGATAGATAGATGTGAGTCTGGTTATGCATACTGCTTGCGATATATGTTGAGTCCGTAATGTGGAATATTGGTTCACTCGGCCATCCGCTCCGCCCTGTTGGCCTCTCAATAGTTTGCATTGGTTTTTCGTTCTGTTATTGTGGTGGAAGGTTTTTATCTAAAGATGTAGGCATCATAATAGCACAACTAAGCGTGCTTGCTTTTGTATGTTGCTCAAAAATGAAAGTAAACCACATTTTGGTTTATTCGTGAGTTTTTTCACCTTAGTTCTGGTTTTATTGTTAACTTTGGATGACAGTGTTAGCTATAAACATTTGCGAATGCGCTTTGCTATTACAATGAATAAAATATGGAAAAGAGGAAACAACCAATGCATGAGGGCCTATTTCAGGGCGGAGCGGATATGAGCACCGATGAGAGGGTGGCGTTGCAGTGTGCACTGGAAGCAATTCAAGCGGATGCGAATGATGCAGTGGGGCGTGAGTTGTATACTCATTCAACGTCGCATGCGATCGCCTCGCAGATGCTTTCAATAGTAATGCTGATTGTTTTTTTATGGTTGGCACTTGTGATAAGTAGCGCGTGTATTATTTGTTTTATTGCACTCATCTATAGAATATTTTTTAAGAATAGGTGCGGCAATGAAGGGGGTGAGAATTTACAAGTACAACAGACTGACAGCAATGAGGAACATAAAGTGGAAAATGCTGATGGTGGGAATGAAGCTGATCATGATTAGGCTAATATATTTTCATAAAGGTATATACAACGGCCATAATGGTAGTTTTTAAGAAGTGGAAATTAGCTGCAGAAAAATATCGTGATTCTGAAATAGGAACTCGTGCAAAATCCTAATGGAGGGAAGTTAACTATGAACTTGAAGTGATGAATACGGAGGGTCGGTTAAAGAATTGTGAGGTCTTTCACAGTCTAGAGAGATCTGATGCTTAGCCAGAACTGTATCATGCGTTCACCAAAGAAGGTCCCCGCATGTTTTCTTCTCATTGCATGAAGATAGGAATTTGCATGCTTTAAGATAAACTAAAAATATGCAAATGAGACTAAATTTAGTGATTCTTTCGAAAGGTGCGAAGGATGCTTTGTGCGGTCATAGTAATGCTTAGCGCATTTTGCTAGGATTGCTTGTTTTACTCATTGAAATGAGGCCGTTTTATTGAAGAGTATTGCTGATTTTGCTATTTCCTTCGAGGATTTTTACTTGTCTCGTGGAATGTTTCGTTTTTTTTTTTTCATAAATATGTCCTGTCATGGTTTTGGGATATATCGTATTTATTGTTGATTGCATGAAACAAATCGAGTTATCAGCGCTGATTGTAAGAAAAAGAAAATATTGATTATGAGATGTGATGTGAAGCGGACAGATTTCTAGGTATAGATTTTAGGGACCTTAATCGTTGGAAATTTTCTCCGCATCTCTTTGCATTTCGATATTAAAGCACTTATTTCTGTTGTTAGCGGTCCTCCCCTCGTAAATGTGAATGCGCTTGAGTGGAGTGACCGTTATTCTTTTTGTTGGACGTAATTCCTGGAGGGTAAAATATGATTTTATCGACATTTTAGATGTCAAGTTAAGCAAAATTTGTCGTCCACGAGTTTGGATCTGTAGAATGCGTAGTGACAGCATTGCATATTCGTATGCATCATTATATGTCTGTCTGATCAGCAGTTCTTAATTCTGAAACTGCATAAACTAGTGTCATGAAGTTCCTTAGCATAACCTTTAAGGTGAGCATAGGTATGAAGCTTCCAACTGAGCCGTCAACATCAACAAAAATTTTGACGCACTTAAAAATGCCCGAAATTTTGACGTCTTACAAAGTATTTTACGACACTTCGTCATTAACATTTGTAAAAAAATTTTTATCTTTAATAGATGATTTGTGCAAACGATCGGTTCAGTGAATGCATTATTGTGCATGTTCCATTGATATTGTTTTGATTTGATGAGTGCAAACTTAAAAATGCATATTACTATTGGTCATTAAGAGGCGTTGTTTCACTTATTTGAAAGGTGCTTTGCAAATTTTGCATATATTTTATGGCATTTCCTTTTTTTGAATTTATTTACTCAGTATTACTTCTATTTTTTTTGAATTTTCACTTTTCCGCTTATGCACTGTGATCATTTCTTTCGCTTGCACCTATAGTTGCACATTTGTCGACGTAGATGTTGAGCTTTTATTATATTTGTTTGGCTTTCGAGTGGTGGTGGACGTAGACGATTTCCTCATCTTTCGCGACCCTTCACTATTTCTCTTCATGTATATGAATGGCTTGGCCTAGCGGAAGCGCATCTTTTTGATCGAAATGCCTAAGCACAGGTAGTATTGTAGATTTTCGGGGCTATTTGTTCAGATTTGCATTTAAGGTATCTGCAAGGTGCTATTCTCCTCCTCTTCCTTGAACAGCCTAAATTTATCCTAACCCAAATTTGTTTCCTCCTTCATTCCCAAAAATTGGCACTGAATTATGTCGAAACAATCTTTGCTTAGTGATCTTACGACGTTCTCACAACTTGGGCGCTTGCCGTCAGATCCACTAGTGTGCCTTTATGCGATACTGTGATATTTGATTTTACGTGTCATTTGGTAGTGTTATGCTTTCAAGTGACAATCGTTTTCCGCTTAGTTACTTTATTTGTTAAGTAGCAGTAAAGCGGTAACAAATGATCGATGCATTTATTTGAAACTTGATGTTGTATGTTACATTACTGTACGAGGGGAGCAATCGTGAAACACTATTGAACAAGTGCGCAAATGCGATGCAAAGAACTGAGCGTGGTGCCATCGGTGTAGAATCTTTTCTTGATGTTAATGCGCTCTTTGTGACATCGCTTTACTGCCAGTCGTGACAGCTGATGATGTGTATTCCACAAAACTGTGAGAATATCATGAAAACAGCATGATGAATTTCTTTGGTTTCGTACGTTTTTTTATTCGCGAAACCATCTCTAAAATTCATTGCAAAAGGCGCAACTCTGAAGGGATTGTCCAATGTTTTTTAATTGTTGAGGTGGATACCCTTATGAAGGTAAATAGCTTCGTTATTATTTTAATTTTCATATCTCTAGGAGAAGGAAGGTTGCGATTCCGTATATTACCAACTTTTTTTGCTTAATCCTCTCTTATTTTCATTCAATTGCCAGTGAGTTTTGAGTACGTTGATCGTCACAGAATTCACTAACATCTCTGACTAATTAAATTTGCTGAGTCATGCATTTCATGTTTCTAATAAATGAGAGAGATTTTCTTTGCTAACGATAGAAGAGTGTTTCTTAAGAAAAATTTGCGCAAATATTGCCTCACACTAGAGTTATGTAAGGGGTGAAATTATGGGAAGGTGCGGTTGGAGATTGCCAGATTTCTAGTTTTCGGTTTCTTCCAGGTATCTATGATATCGTCGTTGTCATCACTTATGTTTTTCTTCACCGAACAGTGATAGAATTATACGTGATAGTGATAGATAACAAAGAGTACCATAATATTTGCATAGTACAACCATAAAACGCGTATTACTTAGTAATAGTTCTGATAACGGAAAGCACTAAAATAACAGCGGTACAGAGTAATGAATTTTTTTTTTTTTTTTTTTTTTTTGCATAATGGACATACTATACAATAATTAAATAAAAATTGCGACTTTATTTGTTTTATCATAAGAAAGGAATTCATTTATTTTTATCAATGTAGTTTTAATTTTCTCTTTTTTCTTCTTACAATTCTGCTCGCCGTTCATATAACACAACTCCTTCTCATTTACTAGCAGTCTAGGTTTGTGAGTTAAAAACTTTTGTAAGTGTTTCGGTAAGCTTGTGAAACGTCGAGTCATTTAAAAACCGCTTATAGAAACCGCAGTGGACAACCAATTCCATATTGTAGATTTGCGGGCGAGATGTGGTATAAGAGAAGACTAGATAGGTTAAGCCATAATATCCCATTATGACATTCGCCGGCATCACCGCTTTAAAGAAGCGTCCGGATTGGTTCATCTAGCTAATGGCGGGCATTTGGCTAATGTGTCTGTTTGAAGGATTTACTTGCCGATTTGCTTTATTATATCCTTCTTCTTCCCTTTGCAACGATTTTTATGAATTCTATGGTTTTTGTTGATTGAATGCTGAACATATTTCCTGAATTCATTGATATTGCCCGTATGTTTTACTGCCGCTCAAAACTTGGAAAGAGCCACTGAATTTTCTTCATATAGCAGATTGTGATGTATTTTGGACTTGCGCTGTTGCTATATATTTCTCATTTCCTGAATGAAACTTTTTTTTGGTCGTAATAGGTGGCCACAAATAAGTTTTCATCAGTTTATATTTTCAGTGCTGTTCTTCAGCCATCATTATTTAGTATTATTATTAAGTTGCTTTAATGAAACGATCATCTTATAGGCAATCTCACCACAATGGGCATCACTTGGAATGGAATTTATGAACGAAATGATGCAAATGATGGCACAACTCGAGAGACAAGAACTTGGTTAGTTTTAATTTGTCGTTTTTCGTTTGATTTCTTTAAGCTGGGACTCCCTTGGTGCACCAGTAGGGCTATCAGTGCAGGCGGTCATTCGTGTGTTTCTGAATTCGTAGTTTGGGAGATATACCATATAATCTCAAACAAACCATAAAAGATTACGCTTTGTTTCGTTACGGAGATATACCATAAAAAGCGTTTTTGTTAGGTTTTCCATAAAGGATTTTCACTTGACTTCGAATCATCGAGGATGAGGATTGAGGAGAGAATCTCGCTTGTTTATTTGCGTCTTTGAAGGCATTCCGAAACGAGAACGGGTCGTGCAAGTGATCTCACAGCCATCGTTTGGCTTTATTCATTTCATAGCATCACCTGCTCATTTTGGAGCCGATCTTCACAATAAACAGGTCAGCGAACATATCATTTCTTGTGATGCTTCATTTCATTTGAGACAACCATATAAAACTCAATGATCATTGAGAAAAATTACTCGAATATTTTGTAGTATTTATTTTCATGTATGTTTAGCTCTCATTATTCAGTGGAATAAATTGCAAAACGTTGATAAATTTACCAAAAACTTCTGCAGCTTTTATGTTATAATGATTTCGATTTCTTGCAGGAGAATTGTGTTATTGATGTAGGAGGCTTTCTTGTTTTTTAAGGCAATCTTACCTGGTTTCTTTTGACTCTGAAAGCCACTTGATTTCTGCTTCAGAGAGATACACTAACATTTCGTATTAACCAACTTTAAAACGTCTTGTCACCATAATTTAACTATTACTATCCAATGAGCCTTGGAAAAGCTCAGTAACAGTAGTCTGATTAGCTATAAACGAAGTGATTTCGGTATAACTGCCGAACAGCGAGTAAAAGTAGCATAGGTAAATAGCATTACAGTAATGCTGTTGTGTCATAAATAGTAGTAAGTAATGCAGGTATGTTTTATAGTAGTATAGTAATGCAGGTGTGTCATCTACTTCTATAGTACTGTGTAATTATTTGCAGGTAGAGGGAGAGGTGCGTTTCGCAATGCCTCCAAAAGGTTGTGCCACGCTTACGAATGCACCTAGTATCGCGAATCGTATCGCTGTTGTGCACAGACACGATTGCATGTTCCAAGAAAAGGCACGCTACGCGCAACAAGCTGGAGCGATTGCGGCTATTATTATTGGTTATTTCTTGCATTTTACTTTGTACTTCCTTTCTACTGGCAAATTTGGAATTACATGGTGATGTTGCTTCCAGATGTCATCACCTCAAGTTAAAAGGGAAGAGTTGTGGTTTAGATTCAGCTATCAATTAATTTTTTACTGAAAATATCGGAGTGAAGGATGATGCGGCTGTTACGAATGGCTATCGTGTTTTGCGCACTGCATAGTAACAATTTCTTTCAGTTCAAGTGGTGGCATATGTGGGCAATCTAATACGCCGTCCAGCTGGCCGGGGAAGTGGGAGGAAAGAGGACAACGATTGCAGAACAGTTCTAGATCTATGCAGAAATATTTGAATAGTATAAGGGAGCGTATGAAAAAGGGAAGGATTTAAGCAGAGAATAGAAAATATGATCATGAAGTTGGGGTTTCTGAAGGTATAGTTATGTGCAGTTTGCAAGAATGGGCTGTCTTTTTCTTCCGAGAAACAGCGATGTGCAAAAATATAATACTTCTGACGACTGTGGAAAGCTCGACAGCCCGAATATTAATGCAGAAATTTACTTAAAATGAAGATAGTAGGGTCGTATGACTCTAGCGTGTTTAAATTCTAGGTGATATTAAAGACGACCAGTAAGCATAATGAGTGTGGATGTGATTGTTGTGTATAGTATAGTTGGTTGAAATATTTGCTAAAAACAATAATCGATTAGCAAATATTTACGGTTATATGATGGTGGCATAGTTCATGGGACAACGGTTGATGACCTATCGAATAGAGGCACCAGTTGGAAGAGGTAATATGAAATTCGATAATATGAATTTCTGTAATATAATTTTAAAGATGACATGGTTGGAAGTAGCGCTGAAAATTCGCCTCCATTTGCGATGTCTGGCGACAATAGTGTGGAGGATGACATTCGAATACCAGTCGTATTCCTCTTCCATAAGGAAGGTGTCGCACTACTTGAGCATCTTCATCGTTTCCCAACATCGTTGGTACGCATCTCGGATCGCACTACGAACCCGTCGATACTTATTGAAGGCTTCTTCAAGCATCAACACTTCACATTGCCCCAACCAAGGCCATGGATGCAATATATTGAGGTGATGAGATTGCATTTTCATGCCATTTCGTTCTTTGAAGTTAGTATGTTCCTCCGCAGCCGTGAAAATATTTAGCTAGACGGGAACGCGTTTATCGCTCACCTTTTTTGGATATGGAACGGTGGCATTTAAGGAAGACATTGTTTTAAGTGACACTTCTAGGTGTAGGAAGATCGGTTCCTAAGGTCAGAAATTTTCCTAGAAAGCAGCTGATCTTTAGCACATCAATCTCAACTCGCAACATGGCGTAGTTTTGACCGCTGACTCGAATTATGTTCGGGGTTCTTTTTTCGCATAGTGCAGTCAAATCGGTACTGGCGAAGAAACAACTTATTTTGGTAAATCAAAGAATTGAACGTCTTGATTGGTTTTTGAGATTAATGTAACGTCTCATACTAACTGATAGACTGGTTTATTTGATCTTATTTATTTATTTATTTATTTATTTATTTATTTATTTATTTATTTATTTATTTATTTCATCTTATTTACTTCATATATGGAGACTTACAAGTACAAATTGGTAAGAAAGTGTAGATCATCTCACTTTTCCCGATCCTTCCTCCACCCCTCTTTTCTCTTTCTACTGATGTAACCGAACCACACCTAACCGTGTTCCTGAATTTGACCACCTTTAGCGGTTCCTTTTATGTTATGAACTCTTTTAAAGCGCATGATTGGCGCCAGTTAGATTAGTTGCCATTAATTGGCTCATGTGTCCTATGAAGTAAATAAATACTGTAGTTGTAAAGAAAAAAGCGATTCTTTGCAGCAATTGTAAGATTGCTTTATTTACAGCTGTTGGATGTTTCGGATCACATAATGGTGGTGGACACTTCGATGCCAGCGGTGCTTTTTAATTTTAGATTCGGTGACGTTCAAGCAGATAGTGATTCGTCGCTCAAACATACGGTACTTTTTGCATCGTTGCTTTTGTTACGATTATCTTAGTGAGTCGACTAATTCGCATATAGGAAACGAAATATCTTCTCATAAATTGTGGCTTATATTTTTGTGATAGCTGATAGCAGCATGAAGGACGAATTGTTCTCTTAAGTATGGTTGTTGTTGGCACACCTAAATGTATCACCTTTCTGCCTTTCCACATCTCCTGCGGCTTGAATTTTGTGGCTAAATTTGCTGCTGACTTCTCGATGAACCACTAGAGATGATTATTTATTTATTTTTTGTACAGAGAAATCGAAGTTCGAACAATGAAATTTTTGGGGATAAGCATACCCATATAGTTTTATTTAGACGACACGCATGTTTTGTTTGGTGTTTTGCTAATTTCACTGGGGAAAAATCAGAATGCGTCAAAAAGTTCACATTTGTCATTGCTATAGCAGTGTTTTGAAAGAGCTGGAATTTTTATGCCTTCGCCGCACAGCTTAAATGTATGATTTTATAGTTCGCTTCCCGAAGGTCTTCCTTTCCATTAGAATGCGGAAAAGTTATTAATTTTTCCTATTATTCACTATGTTCCTGACATAGAAGAATTAAGGTTATATTTCTAGCCACTTCGTCGTAGATAGTTCTTACGCCTTATCCAGGACTACTGGAAAATTTCAGATAGTAGAAAAAAATATAGCAGCAATGGAACGCATTTACGGTCTGCCATCACCGACGGAAGCGCTCGCTTTCTATAATGTGGTACGCCGAATCGCATATTTCGTACTGGGGACCGATACGAAGCCGACACATACCGAACTTGCTCGTTTCGCACTGCAGTTGCCTTCACTCTCGGCAGTTGGTGGCATCACTTCGTACAGTGATTTACCTGCAAGTCCCACAACGCGAGTAGCATGTCGATTCACTGACGATGGCTTCTACTGCTTTAGAGCTTGAATGGAGAATGGGAGGATTATATTCACCTTATTTCTGAAGCACAATTCGGGTATCTAACAATTTTTCGGAAGTATATTTTAGGGCTTCACTGTGTCGAATCTTCATATTTTCTTTCGGGTTATTTAACACGACCTCTTGAGAAGGAAGTTCACATAGGTATGCCTTATAGCTCTTGTGGCGAGAGCAGTACATGTGGAACTGAAGTATTTCCTCGAAATTTGCTGCCTATCCGTGGCGTGCTGTTGATGTTCTTTTCTTATCACAGTTATCACGCTAGGCTATTCAAAAAACTCCCCTGAAAGTGCAGACATATGCTAAATGTGTTAAGAAGACAAGTATTCGAGTTGGTTATCGTAGCAAAAGCAATGTTTAGGTTGACATCTATAATATGCCACTTTCAAGTATTTTTTGATTCGTTGAAAATGCTTGACCATTGGAAGATGGGCGGCAATCAACATTGACGTGAATCGAGACAAGCTTTCTCAACTAGTCGACGATGCTAGGGATTAATCTTTCGCAATAAATATGGGATATGCGAATTATACAGGTCTTTGTTCTTATATCTGTTAATGATACGGTCATATGTTTTTCTATTGCTTTCAAAAGCGAAGTGGTGACTGTGTTTACGTGCGATGATTTAATGGAAAAGATATTAATGCGGTAACATTGGTGATAGAAAAGTGGGATTTATGATACCGCAATCAGCACGAAGAGGAAAGTATAAATCTGCAGTGTCGTACTGTAAGTGCTGAGAGAGATACTGAGGGTGGGGAAACGGTAGAAGGAGAAGGAAAATAATATAAACGTTAGATAGGAAAGGAATTAGATGAAGCAGAAATTTGTTTTTGTCGAAGAGAGCAACAGATGACTACAGTAGAGATGGAATGGAGTTTATAGGAAGAGAAGACATTTGAGGATGTTGAGGGATGACAGGCGCTTTAGGAAGGATTAGAAGGTGGAGCACAGTTAAGAAAAAAAGGGTACTCGAAACGACCCGAGAATATACACTTTTATCTCACCTTCTGTCCCCTTCTGCAACCTTCACGTAATCCTTTCTGTGATACTTATTTGAGTTTTTGATTATAATGAGTGAACATGGTCATCACTTTGGTGCACATTGAAAAGATTGTGCCTACACGGAAGGAATGAGAGACTATGTGAGTTGTCTTTCTTGACTGAAATGTGCCATCAAGAACTAGCCATTCCATCTGTTGTCTAGGTACAAAAAATATTCTATGCTCAATTTTAGGGTTTTTTTAATTTGCTTTCAGTCATTTAGCAGGTGCCGTTGTATATTGCAGCTGTAAATGCGTATATGTAACGTTGATGGTAGCTTATAATATTTTTGAGTGTTTATTGTTTCAGATAGCAATTTTGGGTTCGCTATGTAATTGCTGTTGATTTACCCTACGAGGCTCATATAAGGATGATTAAATTAGCTATCCATTTTGATGCACATTCATTGTGCATACCCCTGTAACTATGTTTGGTACTGAGGTTTTATTTGTAAATAATCGGCGTTCTCAGTCGAATCGGCAGCACCCATTGCTAAAAGGGTTGATCGGACCCTTGTGTGAGTCTCGTTATGAAATCACGGTTAACACCTAGTTATGATGGCACATGCACAAAAATGAATCCCACCTGTTGAAAGTTGCTAGTTTTGTCCATCGGAGCCTCAATAGTGTTCTAATTGTTGTATGTAAATTATGTGAATCGATTGCTTCATATAGAAGTCGTTGATTTCATTTGGTTTTGATTTATAAGCGTGTCCGGGAGGGTATATTGGCAGTTGCTTTTGTCCACCTTCATTCCTATTTGTTGTGTCAAAAACGAATATGAAGGGGCTGTATTCTTTTATCGTCTCGAGAGTGATATTTTTCTAGTCTTGGTATCGAATGTCGGATCTAAGGAATTTGTAAGGTGGTTGCGGTGTTTCCTTTTTTTTCACAACTGTGATTCTGGCTTTACTTCCATTTAATTCTTCGATTTGCAGTCATCAATATTTTCACTCTAATATAAATATAAAGTGTTTTAAAATTATTATATGCAAATCAAAATAAATATATTTTATTAAAAAAGATGTTTTATTTGAAAAGTTATGTAAATGCGTTCGTCCTTGCATATATACAAGGACAAATATCTACTAAAGAGGTTTTTTATTGTGATCCTGAAAGTTATTTGCGTCGTGGAATATCTGTACATAGTCAAGCACTTGTGCTAATTGGATGGATGAGGGGTTTCGTGACCAGGATAGCATATATTAGCTCCTCATAGCACAGCGGACTTGCACGCACCATTCTGGTGTGAAACGGGTGCCATAGTTAATCAAGGTCCGATTTTATTACTCGGACCACACCAAATTTTTCTATGCGTTCGCCTGAATGTTGGGAAAAATTTTTGTAACTAAGGTGGTGTCAGGCCGCATTAGTTTCATATTGGCTGTAAACATTCGAAAATAGCAAAGGGAAAAGTGCTCCAGAAAGAAAGTGAAGCTGGTAGATGTAGATGTGACTTCGTTTTTTGCATCCTTCTAAATGCTATGAGGACTACAAATGGGACGCCATTGAAATCTGTTTTTGCAATCCGTTTCCCTGACATAAATTTCCCGAAATTTTATGAAATAATCCCAGGAATGCGTTTCAGGAAATTTTTTGAATTTATTTTGCGGTAAATTGGAGAGGGGGGTGGGTAGATGGTGTTCCACTAAATATTGGGTGAAGATTTTTACTTAGCTCGGAGGTTCTCACGGAAATACTTTTTTTTAATATTTTTGTTGGAGATTTATATTTTTTTAATGTTTAATGGAAACCAATTATTGTTTACCGCATTGAATTTTAACTCCTATAGGTCAGTTTTCTACGTATATTTTCCACTTTTGAGTGCGTTTTATTGTATCTGAAAAGTCACTCCGTTGTATGTTGTTTGTTCTTGCTGCTAACTATATATATTTGAAGTGTTTCTGTCGAGCGCCTGATGGAATCAGTGAAATCAGTCAAAGGGAGATGGCTAATGGTAATTTCTTTTCCATTTGTTGCCATATTTCTGAATAGTCATGCAAGGAGACTTGCGTGCGTAGGAACTCGTCGGTTTCTTTGGGTGATATGTTTGGGGCCAATAAATACCTTGAACAGTCCGCGAAAATGACTCCGAATGGGACTCTGACTTCGATGCACTCACCATTCCATCAGAAGTTCCTGCTCTTTTGATCAGAAATTGATCTTCATAAGTTCTTTTTAATCGATGCTGCCTAGCGAACCGCTGCTTTGATCGAGAAAGAACAAAGCGTTTAGCTATGTGGTGAGGAAAAGTGGATCAAAAGCAGATGCCTTTGATCAAAAAAGGAGCGAACTCCTATTCCCTTCTTTCACCGTCTTCTCTTGCATAGTAGCGGCCGTTTAGACCTCATTTGCCTCATTTAGTAGTTGGTTTAGTGCTGCAAGTGTTTTACGAAGTGTTCTGCGCACCTCCTAAAGCATTCGAGCTACCCATTTCATGACCGTCACTTCAGCTATCATTAGTCGATGATGATCGTCACTTAGACTTACTACACCTTTTATTTCTTCATGTAATGCAGATACTGCTTTGTGTATCCCACAGAATTACGGAGTTCTAATTTCCTATCCAATTACCTTGCACAAAGAGGTTCAAGTTTTAAGTTGTTTTTTTTTAAATAATAATAGTCTTTATTCGTATAAGTTATGTTACATGTGCTTAACTATTGTATTCATATGGTATCTTCCTGTTTGATTTCTTTTCCTGCCATCTTCACTGGCTTCCTTAAAAGCGTCCAGATGTAGGTTGTTAGTTATCGTTTGTCTTAATTCTCGGATAGTTCCAAAATTCTACAGCATACCGCTTCATTGTGATATCGCTTGAGGTTCATTACAGAGGTGAAGCTTAAAATTCTGTTCTGTCAATATTCAATATTCAATAAGGTTGTTCGGATCATAACTTGACGTCGATCTTCATTTTGAAGGAAAATCTCCCTGTTTTATCTCATTCGTTATCTTTTCCATCGCCTTTCCACCATCGATTTTGGTACATTATGCATACTTGTGCTGTTGATTGTGGTATGTTTCGGTTTTTTGATCGTTGGAAAATTCTATGGCTCATTGATGTAATTCTAGGTTTCTGAGCACAGATATTTAAGGAAGACGTATTGTTCGAATAACTAACTAACTGGTGTCTACCTTGGTATTCAAAAAAATTCTTCCTTTTATTATCTATCGATTTATCGGCTTTTTATATCGATTGCAAATCAGTGTGGTTTTAAAATCCACATTTCTCTAATCGGAATGTTATTAGCACTTGAATTTATTTCTGTAATTTATGGAAGCATTAAGGTGAATAAACGTTCGACTGTGAGCATTTGAATATGCGCCATTTCTTGTAGCGAAAAGGATTGCTTCACTACAAAGTGAGCATTTTTAAATATGAGGAACGAAAATTGCCAAGTTTCAGCAATAAGTTGAATCATGATAGCTGATAAGCAAGTTGTTGATTATTAACCAACTTAACAGTGACTGGTTTATCGTCAAGCAACCAACTCTTTAAAGTATCATTATTGGCTGATGTTCGTTGTTGTTTCGTAATCGGTGATATTTATTGTTGTTTCGTAATCGGTGATGAGTTTCGCAATCGGTCATGTTTGCTGTTATTTCGCAATCGGTGGTGTTTACTGTTGTTTCTCTGTCGGCGATGAATAGGTGTAGGCGAACGTTATATTCCATATGGGGCTGATATCGTTATTACCACATTGAGAGGAAGGAGGCGAAGATTTATTTTTCATAGCGTTTCAAGGGGGAATATGTACATAAGATCGTGCACTGATTATAGCACATTTGCAAAAGTTTCAAAAGGTGATGGGATTTTCATTCATAGAAGTGAAGAAGAACGTTTTTTTTTTGCATTTTTTATTGAAAGGGAAAAGTGTAGAAAATATTTTCATAAAAAGGCAAGGGGGGTTGTTGTTTCCCGAGAGGGGATGGGGGGAGGGTAGACTAGTCGAGCTAATACGGTTTTGGTAATATTTGCCACTCCTCCCCCCTCCCTCCTGTGTAAAGGAACATTAATTATGAAACGGCTGACACATCGTGTTTTACGACTTATTTGCAGCTGATGATTCTATAAAATAGGGCATTAATTTCTAAATGACTCAAATATTTACTATTTGTCAGATTTATAGGTAATACTAACTAACAAAACTTAGGTGGAACTCAATTGTTTAGCTGATTGAAATTTTTCGTAAATAATTTCCCTTTTTTTGTGCTTTAAGACCTTCACTTCGTTGTTTTTTATGCAAATTAATGACTTTTTTTTAATGATTTGATAATTTATGACTATGATTTTTTATGAGGATTCGAGGCGTTCATATTTATTACTTAATTGTCATATGCAATTTTGCATAGGACGAAATAAGATGATTGTAAGCTGAACGTGCTCATTTACTTGTTTATGTAAGTTTTATTTAAAAAAAGGTATTATTCCAGAGGTGATATTGCAAGGTGGCCGCTTGGTTCTCACTATAGTCGCGTATCGTGGTAGGAATGGACGATCGACAACTAAGTGAGCAAATTTGTATACGTAAGTTTATTATTCACTATTATGGAAGATGGATGAGTTTTCTGTTTTTATTCGCTTTGTTTATTATTCAAACAAGTGAAGCGGTAATATTGTTCGTTGTTTCGAGGAAAGCCAACCTTATAAAGGTTAACTCGGCTGGTATTCTGTTCATATGTTTTTTAATCTGAAAATGAATGGTACTATTAACATTAGTTTATAGTACCACAAATAGTGATAGTCTATAATGTTCATTAGTAATAAATGGTGTCGTAGAAGTATTTATTAATATATAAGTACCCATAAAAACACCCATAAACAATAGTAGAACTCATAATAGTTGTAGAGGAGTATTTAGTAGCATAGGAAGTATGTAAACAGTTCCAATAAAGTGGTAAGTAGTACTATTAAGTAAGTGAGTAAAAAGTATTTACAACAGGTATAGTTGCTAATAAATGAATGATAATTGTAGGTAACTGAGAAGTGTAGAACATCAAAGTTGTCTAGATGTAGGAAAGATGCCATCTCTAAAAGAAGTGCTAAGTGGTGCTTAACAATAGTTTTTAATGCTAGCAATATCTGTAATAATTTCCATAAGCAATAGAAGCATCGATAATAATTTGTTTATTGCTTTCTTTTTCATATAGTGATTTAATGAATCTATGTTTAATGGCTCGTTCAACACGTTTTATGTCTTAGGCGTATTTCATTCGTAGAGTGGAGGGTAAGCAATTTGTGCAATATATATGCAAATGCCATTTTTGTTTTTGATCAGAATCATCTCTGGTAAAAAGTCGGCTGAACTTCGATTAAAGCGAATACCTAATGTGACCAGTAGCGATTTTGACTAGGGACCTTAATGGAGCTAAATTTTGGTCGCTCTGTACCGAAGCCAAATTTGGGTGATACCACAAATGAGTCCGATTGAAAAATCCTCTCATACATATCCTTTAGTAAAAGATTGTGTATAGTCATTGGTTAATCGCTTTCCCGCATATCCGAAAGGCGTAAATCACTAGGATCAAGTTTGATACTAAGTTTTCCTATTTCAGGAGATCAGAATGCAAACGATGAGGCACATATCACGGCGGTTCCCAATCAAGGCGATCAGATCACTGTTAACGGTAAGTAATAATTATTTCTTTTATTTGCGCTCATTTACAGGCTTGATTCGATAATAAAATTACGCTTAGATAGGAGCAAATTGGCAAGGTTTTGAAGCGATAACCTTGGTGTTATTTAATTTGCATAACAGTTGACAAGATGCATAGGTTTTTGATACGCGAATTGTTTTTAATGCATTCGAAAATATACATAGAGATTTTAATGCCGGATCAAAGATTTTAAGATTAGTTTGGGATGCATCCTATATGCGAATTAAATAAGTGAACGATAAGGTGTGACCACATTTGTTGAATGGTGACGTATAAGTGGAAATTCACATTAAATGCTTTTCACGGAAAAACAGTACCTTCTTAAAGAGTATTTACTGATGGGTTTTTATGGCAAAGAAGCGAGTAGAAAACCTGTTAAGAAGGCTTGCACAATTTGCGCTTTTGCACCTCACTTATCCTAGCCGGCCGTTTATTCAAATATCCAGGAAAACCTGGCAAAACTTCAATGATTCGTCGTATATCGCTAAGGGCAGCCTTCAGCGCAGTGAGTAGTCAGAATCCTTTAAAGGCAGTCGCCAGCATCAGAAGCTGAAAAACAGTCACATAATGGGCGTGAGCCGAAACACATCCGAAAACGTCATAGAGGAATAGAAAGCAATGCAGATGAACAGGGGGCCTAGAGGTCCGTGATAGCAAATGGGATTGAGTGAGAAAATGAAAGATTGGAGGTGGTGATGATGTGCAGTGGAATGTAAAAAGTAAAGCCATTATGCACATTTATGCAAATTGCAAAAGATCTCGAAGTAGAATGGTGAACGATATATTGTTGAAGGTATTTAAGATCCTCTGTTATGTCCTAATGACACTATTTTATCTAAGTTCGTTCTCTAGTTTCAGAGAAGGAGGGTTTGTAGCAGGATAATTTAGGATCTTTTGACTATAGATTCACTACCTTGAAACTTCCTTTGAGCTTTAGCTGGGTGTTCGAGAGCTACATGAGGATAAGGCAGCGCCCATGCGATCGTTCTTTCTTCGTCCTTGAGCACCAGGAACAAATTTTCTTCCACTTTTTCCTCCCTCGGAATTTCTACATTTTCCATTATTTGCAAAATATAGTTGAGAGGTTTCATTTTGGTCGTATCTGTCTGTAAAGCTACAGTGAGTTTTAGGGAATGGCGACCCACCGATAAACATGGAAGCGGAGCATATTTCGGAGTCGGAGCCCGAAATGATAATGATAGCTGGCGGGGAAAATGTATCGGAAGCCTCAGACAGTGATACGGAGAGCTCATCATTACGAAGTGAGCATATTGAAGAATTTCAAAGGCTTAGCAGTATGAAGAACTTTGCAATTCTAATTGCATCAACACTGGCAAGCGTACCTGAAGGTTGTGGACTGTGCAGACTCCGGAGCTTGCTTTGGTGAGTTTGCTGTTTACACTAAAGCTTACAATTGATATGCAAAAGTATGAGAACGTTATGAGACCGATATTATGGTCAGCATAACGGGTATTTAATTCAAGGTACTTCACCGTTTGTTTTCTCATTGATAACCCTATCATTCAATGAGTTTGGGTTGCATTTTTTAATTTCGGCAGATAATCCACTTAATTTACAGGAGTTCCGTTTATGATGGGATATTTGAAAAGAAGTTTCTATTTAGGTGACCTACGTTTTCTCTAGCGATTGATGGGCGGGCGTCGTTTTGTGGGTGCTACCTGTGCTCTATTCCCATGGGCGCCGTTTTATGGGTGCCAAATGCGCCATTATTCACCTTCTCGGTATTCACAGATGTGCCGTTATTCACGGTTTGATACGTCTTAGCAATATTTAGTATTGTATGAACGTTTCTAAGCAACCGGGTGTTTTGTTGAGTTATGAATGGATTATACCCTTGCGCATGGCTCAAGAGGACTGGAATACTGAATAGTATACGGAAAGGTGTTTAAAAGAGACTCTTTTGTTGGATGCATATTTTATTATTTGTGAATAGGGAGTATGTTGGAGCATCGCTTGGCTATAAAATGTTTGTGCTTCAACCGGTTAAAATTGATGGGAAATGAAGTGAAGTTTAGCCAACGTTTCACTCGACTGCAGCAATTCCGTCTGAAGAGGGAAATAATATTTTTCTTTAATTTAGTGCATAATGAATGAAAGGTTCTAGTGCTTTATATCTAGGAGAGGTTTTATGCTACCAATCTACAATAATAATGCCGAAAATTATTTACATCGGCGCGAAAGGATATTTTGACTTGCATCTTTGCGTCACATTTTGAGATATTACAATTTATTTTGGATTCCATGCCTTCTAGGCTTTTCGAGGTTATATATGGTAAAAAGAGATGAGGTAGAAAGGTAAATTTGGCCGTTCATATAATATTCTGCAGGAACGATTGGAATATCGATTCGAATGTAATAGTGGCGAACTTTGGTTTCGATGATTTAACGCAATTCCTGAGGACACCTTTTATGCTCGATTATATCGAAGAAAAGGCATTTATCAACGAGTCGCTCATCTATGCTGTGAAAGTAACACCTGAAATAGAGCATATAACGCAAACGATTGCCGATGAAAAGCTCAGCACCGAACAATTGTAAGTTTAGCATGTTTGAGTAACGTGAAATGTATTCATTTTATAGTAGAGATAAGTGTTACGAACATATAGGTAAATGTTCAAGTTTTTTGGAGGTTTTATAAAAAAAGAACAAAATGTAGAAACAATAAATTTTTTTAAAATTTTTTATAATAAAATTTTTTATAAAAGAGAAAAATTAAAAGTTCTAAAAAGTTAAACCAACAAATGGGGCGTGGATATACATAATACACTGTTGCATCATAGTATAAGGATCGAATTTTTATTTTTATTTGTTGGATTAAGGAGCTACAATTAAATAAATACTATTATATATGTAAACAATTATATTGAGTAATATATGAGAGTAGCTATTAAAGGAAATTGAAGTAACTCTTGATTTCTGTTTCTCTGTTTTTGTTTTGTTTTTTTTTTTTTTTTTGTCAAGTCTAGCTCAGCGAGTATGAATGTAGTTCGACGCTGAGTAGTGGCCGCTAGTAAATGCAGCTTTGGTTGATTAATGTGCATTGTTGGGGCTAATAGCTTGACCTATATCCTTTTCTGTGCGAGAGATGTATTCCATTGTTGCCTTCCATATGAGCAATATTTTCAACATAAGGCTTATTGTTTATTTTCAAAGTTTAAGGGCGATAAAGAGGAAACAACAAAGATTGCTGGAGATGAGAAAGCCAGAAAATCAAGCAACATTTATTGAGGTTAGTAACGCTTGATTTCTCACCACTATTTTCTGCTAATGCAGTCCAGATTTTCTCTTTTTACGGCCAATAAACAGTATTCAACTACTCGAGAGTGTTCTTGGTCAGAGATGGCCTATAATCTCTATCGCATTTAATGGGATGTTGCTAGGGCTTTCGAGACCTTTCGTTATTGAGCATATCTCTTTGTTATATTTCGGTGAGGTTGGGGAGGGAGGGGAATACTTGAGAATATTCTAATAGATTTTCGATCAGTCTAGGTTTATGAGGTGGGAAACACAAAGTTGCTAGATGCGCGGAAATATAAGCAGCATAAAGTTGCATGAGACCATTATGCAAAATAAGACGTATTAATTTGCAAACCACAATAAATATTTAGTAAGAATATCGCGTAATTCAGTATATTCCATGTGACTTATTAATGAGTCCCTCTCAAGCCTACATTGACGAGAGAGTGATGCGTATTCGAAACCACGTGAGGGATCCATCCATCGTGGCGAAAGTTTTGCTGAAAGCTTAAAAGATTAGGATTTGAGATTGCCAAGTGAATCGGATGAGGTGCTTTTCATTTAAGGCTTAGGCATGTTTGTATTTCAGGGAAAGCGTCGCATACTAGGGATCTTGCTGGACTTGGAGGCTTTCGAAGAGGCCGTTTCGTTTAGTAGCGTTCAAAACGAATATATGAAAAAATATGACACCTGCTTAAATGCAAGGGTAAGTGTTTCCTTTTTTTCACTTTTTCTGCCCATTTTTCCTTTTTATACTCCTCTGTAAATTATATTTGCGAACCATGGTTTGGCGATGTCATTCATACCTGTGCATACACTATATGAGCATATCTGTGGGCTAACATATGTGGCGCATACATATGTGTATCGGTAACTTTCAATTTAGGTACTATTGAAGTTAGAACTATAGAGGTTTATTTTTGCATCGGTATGTAGATAACAAACAAGAATGTGTACATTCGGTATGTTAGTTGTTGGAACGATCTCTTGAAATTTTGGAGAACCTTTAATGAAAACAGATCATAGCTGATTTCGAAGTTAATAGTCACAGCTTGGAAGGACATTTAGGAAACACCTTTAATTTTGGCGTGGAGATGAGGTAGAAAGGTGTTTTTCGAAAGCCGTAAAGTTGCACTGCGTGTAGTGACTATCCGGTTTTATTATATTATCTGCTAAACGCAATGCCATCATGTTTCATTGTCACATAAGCGGTGTTCGCTGGATCATCAAGACTTCCTAGTTTCTAAATACTTTATTTCAGGAGCAATCACGTCTTTTTCGGAATAAATCGGCGTTGAAGAATATCAGGAATGCGTTCTACAAGGAGCTTGACGTGACTAGTTGCAACCCTTTATTTGTTAAACTAAAGACGAGAAACATCGAATGTAAGAGTTTTTTCGCGTTGTTTCTTAATATTTTTGCACTATTCGTCTCATTATATCAGCCATCCCCTAATACTTTAATTATCTAACACAGGAAAATTAATTTGGCGTATTTGTATGGCAAAAGTTTCACGACTTGGGGTTTATTCCAGTTGCCGGTTCTGTCCTGCTCGCTGTTATAGTTTAATTTATGATTTCATCTATCACATTCATCGAAAGAGGGACGGGAAGGAAGGAATAGAATGAGAAGGGGAAAATTATTCATTTGCTTTACCTCATTTTCCGACCTTGCCTCCGTTAAGTTTCTAAACAAGGCTACCGTTGTTAAAAATATCCCGATTTTCATCTGCCTCTCTCCTCCTTACTTACGATGACCAGGAAGGGGAAGAGGTTCGCGTTACTTATATATAAGGTTCACTACGGGAAATGCCTCCTTATTATTTTATTTCAAAAGGTTAAGGTAGCGCGTGACAAGGAAATGAGCTTATATATCTATGCAGGGCGTCTGTCAGTCGATGTTTATCGTTCAGTAGGAACAATAGAAATGGTTAAATGAATGACACCTTGTTTATGGAGAGCATTTTGCGGTTCATTCTTTTATCCATTAGGATTAGCTGACTGAAGTTTCTAATGTCTACTGTTATTGATTTTTTTGAAGAAAAATTTCTTAATAAATTATTGAGAGCCTAATGTTGAGATTGCTCTAGTAATGGCTATTCTCGATGATTATATAGTAATAAGATAAAGTTGTTTTAGTGCCAAACGAATTGAGTGAAGAGGACAAGCGACGAGCGGTTGGCATCGGCGATGTTGAGGTTCCGTCGTTCAGTGAACAGTCCTCGAAGTTCTCGCGTCAGCGCACTATATCTCAAGGTTTGCAGTTTGAATTTTCGCGTTAATACTCCACTTGGGAACATGAATTTTGAGAGCAACTAAGATAGGCACATATAGGCAGAGTTGCCTGGAATTATTCTCGATGGGAATGCGATAAAGAAACTGCTTGTTTTGTGTGAGATCTGTTTGTTGTGTGCATCATAATGGCAATTTCCCTCTGAGCTTTTGGAGTGATGGCCAGAAATAAACGAATGATGAGCGCAGCAGATTTAAAGCAAATTTATTTCTTTCGTGTGCCTGTCGAATCACCTTTTTTCGCAATTGACGTGTGAGTAATGAACGGGAATATTAGAGGAGTACATCCGTTTAATAGTGAGCACTTTTTTCCAGTGGGAAATATGATCCGTCACTTCGCACAACACCAAAACTCATTTTTGAGGTCCTCTACGCATGGGACCCCCTTTGCGCACAAATTGATTGCGAGCGGGGTTGAATGTAACGTCATATGATGATTGCGTGCATGATGATTACGTGCGCACACACTTCAACTCTTATCAGTGATGCACTGTGAAGGGTTGTGCAGTTCCATTGGATGCACATGTTTCGTCCTGAATTCACTATACCATCGTCTGATATTATAGTTTTTTGCATTTCATTTAATCAGTGAAGTTTGTTCTTCTGCATTGCCGCATTCGTTATTAGGAGTATCTCCTTACTTATCATTTTAAAACAAACTCTGCGTTTGCCGTTATTCAAATTTGGGGCTCCTATTCGTTGGGTAGAGGCATTCGACTATGCTTTACAAATATACGATTTGGTTAATTTCTAGCGAAACATTTTTATTTAGATAATCCTCTGAAAATGGCGAAAACTTCGTGCAAATATGGCATCACTACTGTTGGAGTCAGAAGATAAGATTTTGCATTTTTATGGTTTCTGTTCCTTTGAGTTGTAATCCCCAGTATTCCCTATGCATCTTCTTAGGAGAATTGTTAGATTTGAGAGTGCTTTGCTGAAAATTTTTACTCTACGTTAGTAATTTTCAGATGATCACTCAACTGCATCGTCCACGATGGCAACAAATGAAGATACGAGTATAAAGCGTACAGTAAGTTTTCATATATCTAACAGTATTGTCTCTTTGAGAGCAAGTTTTTATTAGAAGGAATCAGCTCAATGCGTAAAAGTTTTTTTTTTGAGATTTTTCGACGTGTTTTTTGTTTGTATTAGAATGGAGGAATATAAACGATCTCTTTTGTGATATACCTATTTTTTATTTAAATAGCTTGAAATGGGAAAATTCACAAAAAATTTTATGAATAGTAACACAAAGATGGATAGTGGAATATAGTGGAATATACAACGGGGAAAGGAGCAGCAAAAGGAAAAAGAAGCTAAAATGTTCACAATGCAGCAGTCGAGAATTTGGAAGATGAAGGAGTGGGTGGTGCCTTAGCGATATCGGTAGAAAGCAGATTCCATTCTCATACAACAGGAAATCGGCAACTGTGTGGAACATTGTGGCGAGCTGAAATTCTCACATACATTGCTGTCCTTTCTATGGTTTTGTTATTGGTGTATAGCGTAGGTGTAACAGTGCTATTGAAATATAGAGTTGAAGAATTATATATTATTAAATTTTTTTTATTATCATTAGTCAACTCCTCAGAGGGCGAAACTAATCGTCACTGATTAATTTATTTATCTTCATATTTTCATTACGTTATAAAGAATTCTTCTTCAATTATTATTTCATTTCCGCTAATAAGTTGGTTTTGAAAAGTCAAAGAAGTGAGAATTTCACTGAGATTTTATTTTTCTTATGATTAATATCTGTGATAAAATTGATATATTGATAGATCTAAAATCGTTAGAATAATTATATAAATCGAGCTTTTCATCTCATTTGCCTCATCTTTCTTCCTCTAAAATTTATTCATATAAGCATGTTTATGGTTATGCTCTATCGTTTTCTTTTTTTTTTTAAATTTCACTTCTCTCATTGAATGATAATCATTTTTGATTACTTTAGTGTTTAGAATTTCCGAACTCGATGACGCCATTTATGTACTAGTGAATGAAGACGGAGCTTGTTGAATGGAATCCTTATTGGCAGATGTTTGTAGCATTTCATTGCCGTTGATGCATTTATAGGCACAGTGCAGTCGAGAGGCCACGATGAAATGGGATGAGGACGAAGGAACTAGCTCCGGTATTGAGGACCATCAAACTGGAAAGACGACAGCTGAGACAGCCAAGAAAGAAGCTGTTGGCATTAGTGCATTCACATCTGCAAGAACGTCACCCGCTCACGATGTGCGCAGTACGAAATGGGGCGGCGATTCAGCGGTTCGTTTTTTTTTTGCCGTGATTTATTTGATAGAGGAAGGGAGAAATGTGGAAATGAAGTTTCACGAAGTACATTTTGTGGCTAATAAGTGAGAATTTAAAAAGCGTTTAATTACTGTGCAATTGCGAGCTGCATGTTTCGTACTAGATCGCACCGGCAAGCTTATAATATGAAAGTCCTTTGTTTGTCTGTTGTCTGCAAGGATCCATTATAGAATCCCTCTAGCCTTGCCTTTTGTCGCATGCATGTCCTTCATTTAATGTCAAAGGTAGGCCAACTGCTTGTACGTGAGTGAAGTCAGCCGCCGATGCTAAATGAAACATACTTCGAAGTTATTCTTTTATGATTTTTAGTAATTTAATTCATTCAATTGGTTGTTGGTTCTTGCGAGATGCTTGGTTGATACCCCTTTTTATTCAGTTTGGGAACACCTCAAAAATGAGTTGCAGTTCTTGAATACGATTTCAGTTTCATTCTTTTGAGAGAAACCAAATGAGGCGGATAATTTTTTTTTTTCTTTCGAAAACTCGACGATGAAGTTGATGTTGATGTGTGGGTGGGAGTTATCAAAGGGGAGGGGGGAAGATTTCAATGGCCTATGATAACGTTTCTCGTTGTCAATTCTTTTTGTTGATGTTTTCGGTGCTAGTCAGGCAAAGTATATGCGTCCTTATATTTATGAAGCTAATTTTCTTTCAACCCAATTCCTTCTACTTGATTTTTTCTTTGCTGTATTCTTTCAGAGTTACTTAAAAATTAAATGTTTAATGGACCCTCCTCTTGTTTTCATCTTATAATATAAAGCGACGAAATATTAGGGAACAATTCAATTTTTATTGTAACTTTTTCATATATCGAAAAAAGTTTTTTTCTGTTGAAGTTCAAGATAGGTTTATAATAGCAAATGATATTAAATTTATTATTTGCTTTACATCTTGCAACTTAATCTCAAGCCTATCTTACTAATGATCAAAATGGGCGATGTTTGTTTTAGTCGATTCCAAGCTCAGTTTGAAGACTTCACTTCAAAAGCTGAGCTGCTCATCGGAATGTCTATAATTGCATTGATATTTTTTTCTGTTGTGGTGCTATTTTTGTTGTACCGTTTTTTTGGTTTTGGTAATTATTTAGTGATGGCATACTCTTACGATATTACAATGGAACAGCAAGTGGGTGCTATGTAATATATATTAAATCAGATTTTTTTTACAGAAATATACGGGTGATGAGGAATCAGATGAGAGTAGCGGACCTGAGGTGAACGATAGTGGCAAGAGAAAGGAGAAAGTGGCCGCTGCACCTCATCGCTCTAGACAGAGATTCGTTGAAATGGTCAGTGATTTGCTCATATTTCTCTTTTTAGTCTTTTTTTAAAGGAATACTCTACTGAGCTGATCACCTTTAATTGTCCAACACCTAACGTGAGATATCTTTATATAAACCTGACTCAGTATCGGAACCTAACCTGTGGTTGATGGTAAGGAACCATCTGGCACTTCTGGCAGTAACGAATTTTTGAGATGTTAAACGGGGTGAGGATTAGAGATGGCGGAAAGGAAGCATCGAGAGAGGAAACAGGCAGAATTCGATAAGTTCGATGAAGGCATCAACAACAAGCTAATTTCTGGCCATATTTAGGTATTTGTTATGAGAAGAGTAGAATTGAAGTTGCAGTTGGGTGAGATGGTAGTGAATAAAACTCCATTACTTATAACAATTTCAGGGTAATCGAACACCACGGAAATCATCAGGCGGGATGTTGCTTGTTGCGGATGGAGGTGCAGATACGAATCAAGCGTTGGTGCGCGGTGTCACTTCAGAGGGAAGCCGCGAGTTAGGAGAGCATCATCGTACAACTCGCAGCAAGGTTGTTTCTTTTTATGCAGAGGTGCATCGCTTTGTGGGTTAACATTTTTTATAAAATGCAAACATTGTTCCTTTTATAGAAAAATGATGTTTTCAAAACGCACTTTTTGAAGCGGTCGGTTCTGTCTTGTGGAGCATCAAGAGATGCCCGTACCTTTAAAGTCTCTACATACTTTTCGTTCCAAGGATTCAGCCAGTTCTCGTAGCATCTGATCCTTGCTGTTTTCGTTGAGTTTCTAGGCAAAAGAACTCAAGTGGAGTACTTATCAGGTTGTTAAAAATGGAAAACAAGTTTGTAATGTGTGCTCGTTGTTTAGTCATCGAGGAGGCAGACCACCACCGAGCGATCATTGATGAAGAGCATCGAGAAGAGTGAGGCAGATTGGTGCCGACTACAGGGTGCATCGACTCCAATTCCAGTAAGTTTAATTCATTCAGTGGGAGATTTTTGCAGTTGTTGGAGAAACGTAATATCAGGGAATGACGTGCATGAATGTACAGCAGTGTTGTTTTTGCATATGCGTTTGTTGCTATGCGGTGCAATGAAATGTACGCATCTAACAGAGAGGAATACTTTGATAGCCTTTCTTGCTTATTGCTTTGATATCCCTTTTGTTGCTTATTGCTTATTATATAAGCTGTTGGTTGAATGTCATATGTCTTTAAAATTTGATCAGTTTAGCTTGCTTATCCCGGATGCTTTCTTTAGAAAGTTGCTCTCTTGTTGCCAAGAGGGATTGTAACATGACATGACATTGCAATTACTAAGGAGAGAATAGCCGGAACATGACAGCGGCAATTAACGATGATCTTAACGACACTGAAATATTCGATAGAAATTTGATGAACAAATTAGTATTTTATAGATGATGTTCTATTGATAGAGATGTTTTTCTTCGAAAAGTCTCAAGGAAGAGAGGATGCATACTTTTGAAAGGGAATGAATGAAGGGGTCATGATTGCATGACCAAAGTCATGATTGTATTCTGGCTACTTCAACTTGCCTGATTCAGTTATTTGTCGGCTAATGTTTGAGAATTGGGGTGAGACGCTGCTTGTGTGGCATTGCCGATGGTGATTGTTGCTATAGCAGATTGCGCACATTGCTTTGTCCTTTGAGATTGCTGTAGAATCTCTCCCATAGAATGATAATCGTAGTGGCAAATGCATTTAATGAGTGTCGAATGCGCTCATTTGAAGGCAAATATAAGGGATCGAAAGTGCTATTCGAGGGATACAAGCAATGAGATGCGCAATTCGACAACTGTTGATGCGAGGGCAATCGATCGAAAGGAACAAATCAGTTATCGCCGAGATGGATTTTGGGATTACAGTGGCGATGAGCGATCACCTGTTCGATATTCGTTTCAGCCATTTGTAAGCCGTTTCTAGCTTCATAGATATTCGTTTGCCGCATTCGCTTTGCTCGATTCATGTATCGCTACAGGGGCAAATTGCTTGAAAATCGACGCTTTCTACTGTGATGTTGCTTTGATAGAGGAATTAAGCTGCTATTCTTGGTTGATGATTTTTGAATTTTTTAATAGTTTATTATTGTTTTGTATATGGGTTATAGTATTTTGATATGTTTATTTGCGTGCCACTTTCATTAGATATAATTTTATCTGGAGATAGAAGAGCATATATAGTGATGACAATATAAATGGAATAACCGAAATTGTATCAATTTGACATGGTGAAGTGCCACAAGTGATGTGGTTATTTATAACATGATTGGCTACATTTAAATCTTCACGGGATTAGATTTTCTGAAGTAAGTGAAAAAAGCAAGTTTCAGGTCACTAATTTGAAAAGACCTTCTTTGATATGACAAGTAGATTAGACTTACTGGAGTTTCTCCCTGCTAGTAGTGGCTAGAGATCAAAAATATAGGTAAAGACGGATTGTTGGTGCTTCCATCAACGCAATAACGCAACGTGGTTTGTTGTCAGCTGTTGGCTGACGTTACAAGAAGAATCCCTTATTGCCTTTATTATGAGTACACCTTGCATACTTCAAAAGTATCTGTAGTGGATGCATTGAGAAAGAAAAAAAATAGAGAAAACGTGAAAAAAAATTCACTCGAGCTTAAATCACTGTGTGTTTTTGTGCGGTATTCAGCGGAGGAATGAATCATCGATTGGTGTGTATTATTGTATGTGTATATTAGTTGCTGGTTAGTTCATTGGATTATGGTCTTAATAACGCAACAACACAATTGCAGGAAATATGTGCACGTAACGCTTCATCGCAGGCGCGACCACGACTTCAAGGTGATTTTATATTGTTGTATATATGATCACGTTACGCTCATTATTTCGTTCTTCATAACGTTCGAGATTGCACTATTTATTCTCCAGATTTATTGCTACATTTCAATGTTCAGAAACACTTTGGGTTTATAGGAGATGGCCATTTCTTTACTATTTCATTCGCTAGATTCTTCGGTCTTCATTAATTTCTGATGATTCATAAAAGTTTTTCCGGATGTAAAATAGTATAGATTCACTTTGGTGGCGAAGCGAATATCGGCTTCGTTATTTTTGAATCGTAGTGCTTATTTTTGCATAGATAAATAGATTGCAGATGAACGCGTCTATAAAGAAGATACAGATTCTCACGGGGTCACGTTGTCAAATGCAAACGCTTTTCGACCTATAGTGGAAGATCCATCTCTTTTTACGGAACGACCTCGCATCCCTCAATCAGTGGAATACGCTCATCATTATGGCGGTACGTCCGAACGGAGGTTCGCCTCGCACGAGAGGTATTCGCCGGAACCGGCATATGCTGCTAATGCCATCAGGACGCAGCAGTCGAGGCATACCCTTGGTCACGTCAATCAACCGGGATCCATCCATCCATCCAATATCGACAATGTGTCTGCACCGAGATTCGCTCATCAATGTAAGTGCTTCATTTTATAAACGCGTATGCTGATTGGAAACTAAAACTGCGAGAAGGCTGTTCTTGAAAAGATGCCGATGGGTTTCTTTTGAGATGACTTTTCTTTTGATCTTATGGTTTTTGAGGTACTTCCTGTGCTACATAGATATAATGAAAGGTACGCAGAATGTCTCATAAATAGATAAGGGGAAACATTATGTAGCATTATATTTGTAATTTGTAGACGCACCAGAGCGCGATAGCACATATGCGAATAGGCCTTCTTCATCACGGCAGCACATCATGCATCCCAGTGGACATATGTCGCCGATGCGAACTTACCCGTCTAATTATTTTCAAAGGTAAGCAAGCTGAAAAAATTTAGAAATGTGGGAATTGCACTTCATTTGTATGCAGACAGCAGGGTTGCACTAGTAGGCGCTTTTCGAGAACCAAAACCTGAAGAAATTTGAATCATCGGATGAATGGGAAGACGTCTGAGCCAGAAAAGCTCAATTATACCCGGATGACTGGAACGGTTGTTCTATTGCGTTGCGCAGTTTTATATCAATTTTTCTTTTCTTGTTCAGCTTAATTGCTTCAATATTATTTATTTTGTGGCCTTTTTGCTCTTAGATTGTTGATTAATTGTTGGTTTTCTACTGGAAAGTATAGCGAGCACTTTCTCTTAATCGTTCTTAATTTTCACAGGGAAATAATCTGTTCGTAGGGATGGTTTTATTTGAAACAATGGCTCAGCAAGGTTTCTTAAGTTGCTTTGTCAGCATGATTCTGTTATTGACCACTTAGTCATTTCTACGCTTTCTGCTTTTATGTATATTTGTTTTGCATTGGTTGGCAAACTTACCTCGGAGGAATAAAATTCAAAATATGTGGCACTCGAAGAGATGAGGTTCAGCTATTTTTCATTTGTATACAAGATATTCCATTATGCACGCAAGGTGTATGACATATTTATAAGACATTCTTTTTTCTTTTATTTTAGAAAAAAAATAAGTAGAAAAAAACCCATGTTATAACTGCTAGGTATATAACTGATAGTGGTTGTGTTATAACTGACTAGGTATTTTCTCGGTTGAACCATCCCATATCCCACTGTATGAATGTGAACATATGGTTATGCCAGAGGTGACCTGAATATACGACATGTTAAGTTCACTAACGGGTATATTCGTAACTACGAAACCTATTTATTTCTTCAGATGCGGCAGCGACTACCCGAAGAGTAGCGACGTCCAGCAATCTTCGCCGGATATCAGTCGGCACTTTTCATCCTTTTCTGGTCCTTCTTCAGAATTCGATAACAAGGTTACTTTCCACTTATTTTTTATATTGCAAGGGTTATGGGAGTGAGGTGATGGTCAAGATACATTTTTTAAGGCTTGAGCGCGCACCTTTCCTTTCGTTTATGGAGAACGATATCAAGCGATACAAGCGTAGCCTGGTTAATTTTTTGTAAGTATGGGAAAGTTGAATATTTATGGGTATATATATATATATATATATATATATATATATATATATATATATATATATATATATATATATATATATATAACCATGTAATTCGACCATATGATTATTCGTCTTCATGCATATCACACACGTAGATATCGCTTGTTTTGAAACTTTTCTTAAAAACTAATCTATTTGTTATTATGACCTGTTGCGTATCACTCATGAATGGGAATAATTTTACTGCGAATTATATGGTTATATTCAGTTCCAACATTATTTTTCTCGAAGAGGATATGGGATTACTTGAATTTATTCAACGTATCTCGGTGAAGTAGGATGGCAATGAAAGGAAGTATAGAATTCGTGAATAAAACGCTTTATATGCATCACACAGAGGAATTGAGTATGTATGCTATTTAAAGATGAACGCTGCGACGCAGACCGATTTGGATTGGCTCGAGAAGGCGCTGGAGCAACTTGAGTTAATGGGTCCGCTTACTAATGATTCGGGTGATCAGTGTTCAACATCAACACGGGTAAGTGTTGCTCTGCTATCCGCAATGTGGCAATGTACAGGAATTGGCAAGCCAACAAAGGTTCAAAATGGCCTAGTGCTTTAAAACTAAGGTCCTTTAACTGACGGAATGAGTTAGTTGGTAAGAGCATTGCTTGGGTATGAGACTGCTCTGCGTTCGATATATGTTTAAGCATTCAACTTTGTTTCGTATCGTTTTCGAGATCCCAGGTGGGAGTAACGGAAATAATGCTAGAGCAATGTTGGCGTTGGAGTTATTTGTTGCGTGAAGAATCTCAACTTTATTTTGTAGCGATCGGAGTTTAGGGGAGGAAGGTTCGATCTTGAAAATTTTTCAAGGAAGCGGCGCATTTTCTTCCATTTGTATTATATGCTGGAAATACGAAAAGGCATAATTATAGGTCCATGTTGATGTTGCTAACCTCAAGATGAGTCGAAGAGCACTCTTACTATACTTGGTTTGCTTGCATTATAACCATTACAGACGTATTAGTGGTGATGGTGCGACACGCAAGTGGATACGAACCACTTGTTAAATATTTACTTGTTTATGTAATAGATTCGTATTCTAGGGAATTTGTATGCTTACGATGCATTCCTTCAGTTTTGTGAACCTAGAGTATGTTTTTATTCTTTGATATTAAAGAGAGGAATCAAGCTTGGAAAGCATTTTCAGCGTCGCGTTGGTGGTCCGGAGTGTGATATTATAAAGTTGGCGGATGTGATTGAGATGATTGTTGAGAGGCACTCGCCCAAGCCTGTGCTTGTGAGTTTATTTCATATTGCACACTTTTCTCTCAATGCTTTTCCGCTTGCTGCCCTCTATCGTCATTTCGTCCTGTTTTGAAAGTTTGCTTTTGGTTGAGAAATTCCCTTTTCGATGTCTGATGGAATATGGCATTGTCCTATCGTGATTTCGATTATACCAATAATGCCGATGGACAAGTAAATATATCCATGTCATTGATTTCTCCGTAGCAATGTTTCATAGCCAAGATGCTGCGTGAGTGAAATTGACCAAGGAATTTCAAAAGGCGTTATGGTCTTTAAAGCGCGGCAACAAAAGTTGACAAATTTCATAGGTTTGCTAAACTGCAATCCCAAAGTCTGAAGTTAAAGAAATCGTAGGTACTTTAACTCTGTACTTGTTGTTTGACACCCCATTCACTCATACTGAACGGCGGTCGGGTGAATTCATAAGTGAGGATGGTTAGGACTTCCTCTGTAGCACAGAAAGCTGCTAATGAAATTTGCACAGATTTGTTTCTTCTTTGTGTTAATTCCGTTTGGCTGAAAAGAAATGAATTTAAGATGCAAGATTTACCGCACTTGATCGAGAGCGTCTACGGCTCATCGATAAACCCGACCGAGGACCGCAGATATCGCATGACATGGCGCCAAATTGTCACGGACTACTGCAACGATCGTGTTCAGATTTACAACATACCAGAACCAGACATGGAGGTAAGTTCTCATTTTGCAGATTGCGTTATCATTGAATATTGCATTACAGCTGTTTCACTGATGCCTCAATGGTTGCATAAATCTTTTTAGATATCAGATCTTACAGTTTCAATGGGTTTCAATGGTATGCGATGGCTATTTTCTGGGAAGGCCAATATATATATATATATATATATATATATATATATATATATGCATGCACAGAAGCCTGCGAACCTCTATGGGTCGGGTACTAACATACGAGCATCTGCGCTGCAGATATTGGCATACTCTTTGATGAATTTTGGAGTAACAACAGTAAGCATTGGTGATCATTGTTTATCCGGACAACAATTTCTGATCACTATTGCTGAACAAAGTTTCACTTTCCACATCATTGAACGTAGAATGGTCATCA
The DNA here is from genome assembly GCA_037389465.1 of Baylisascaris procyonis. Taxonomy (NCBI): domain Eukaryota; kingdom Metazoa; phylum Nematoda; class Chromadorea; order Rhabditida; family Ascarididae; genus Baylisascaris; species Baylisascaris procyonis. The sequence continues at coordinate 495,143 of JAZARR010000230.1, forward strand.
GACTTTCAATTCAATTGGTTTTTGAGTTGAGTAAGTTGAGAGTAGTTGGGTTGTTTTATTGAAGTTGAGAGCAATTCAAGTACATTTATAATGCAACTTTTTTGTAAATATGCATAAAATCGCACTATATAGTGAAAGGTTTCTATCAAAAAGGATTGCAGAGGTGCAACATTTTATTGATGAGAGCATTTTTCTTTATTTTTATAGCCGATTTCATGAAGATCAGTTAATGAGAGTATGCGGCTATACGCGATATGCCTAAATATATTTTATTTTGTACATTACAAGAAAAAAATCGAATATTCCTAACCAATCTGTTTCATAGAGAAGTTCATTGCTGGATGTTTTATCATCATTGTTTTTGGATACTCGGAGTTCAGTTGCACTTTGGTGGTCGAAATATTTTATGAATGTGTATCTCAGATCAGCCTTTTTTGAGATGCTTTTGCACTTATTTTGGTTTAGGTGCTCTCTGAATGCTTTAGATACATGCTGAAGAAGAGCGAAATGAAAGCAGTATAATTTCAGGTGCTTGTGTATAGATCGCCTAATGGGCAAAATTGAGCGTTCAACAAGTGTACGGAAGTACATCTCCAGATGGATCGAGTTGTGATGTTACGCTTGGATAGTGATAAGCTTTTGCGCTGATTTTATTTGATTATCCCCACGGGTCTAAATCATATTTTACTTTACAATATATATGTGCGATTAGGTGACTTCCAATTCAATGTTGAAGGATACGCCGAACAATTTCTATTCAGCTATCATTTCTATATTTCTTTTTAATGTATTTATGCATCCACAAACAATGTGCTTTCTTCCCATAAATGAATTGTGCAAATTACTTTTTATTTAATAATTTAAGATAATATAAAACTCTATCATAGCCTTGAGGGCACTTCTCGCTAATTGAACTAAGACAGGATTCTTTGTTCTGTCGCTGTTAATTGATCGTTATGCTTGATGATTTTTGCCTTAGTCTCAATGATTGCCTCATTTGTTGCATGTGTTATTTGCGTCAATCATGCTCATATAATTGATGTGATGTTAGATGAAAAGGTGGGAGATAGGACAGGTTAGTAAAGGTGGTTGCATTTAATGCCTACTTATATCATATCAGTACTCCTTCAGTTGTTTTTGCTCGTATTTTTCATGTGTCATTTCGTCGTCACTTTTATATTTATTTAATGCAATTGATAGATGCGTTCTTTTGGTTGTGTCTTTTGCTTGCTCATATCTTATGCTTTATTTAGTGCCGTTTTAGGTATTTCAGTTTAATGTTCGGAATTCACCGCCATCTACCCCTCACCCCCTCCTCGCATTAAGATGAATCGTTTTTTTATCGCGGGGGCCCCCGCGATCAAAAAATTTTTCGCCTTTGCAGGGGGTTAGCTGGTTATAACATCCGCTCCCGAGGGCACCCCGCTGGTCTCCATCATTTCTCTGAGGGGTACTAGAAGCACAAATTTTGCGGCCATAAGCTTCATTAAGTCTTTCTTTGCAAAGAGGAACTGCTTATTGTGTTTTTTCCCTCTGTCTTTTCATTTAACATCCGTTTTTACTTTTTTTTTTTGCCGTGAAATACGCATTTTTGGCTTTAGCAGCGATTTAAATGTCCAACGAGTTGTCAAAGATACGTCAAAATTGTAACTTTTGGAAGATTATTCCTATTGCAGCTTCATATCAAAACAATACAGCACAATATCGATGAACAATGTGCAAAGTTTCGTAAGAGGGTCGGGTGTTTGCTATGCTTCCACGGATGTGAGGGGCCGTCACTTTTCGAAGCTCCCCCTCCAGCCGCGGAGGATTCTCAGAACTCAACGATCCTTGCGGGGGTATTTCACATGGCAGGACATCGTTCGCGAGGGTCCCCTGTCCAAACACTGTTTCAGTTGTTGTCTTTATTTTGATATTGCTATGTGGTGAGTGTGCAAGCAGATGTTGCTAACGTAAGAAAGTGATTAGAGTTTCATCCGTTGGCAATCCAGGTCGACAGGAATTGAGTAGGTAATTAATGTTTGTTAGTGCACTAGCTTTTCCTATTGCTTCTAAAGTATCATACTCGCTAATTGCTTCAGTTTTCTTGCAATTTTTTTTTTTTTTAAATGAAATACCCGAGGTCATCTTGCAAGTGGATAAGTCCCTTCGTTATTAAATTAAGTTATTTGCGTAATATGCTGGCTGTTGTGTCCTGTTGACTAAAGGTAGGATAGGGTCACTTCATTATGCTCTTTGCTGTTTGTATTTTTTTCTCGAGTTCTTTTTATTTCATTTATTTATAGAGATCATTGCTGCTTTATTATGTATACCGGTATCTATAAAATTCTGTGTTCACCGTTGCTGCATCAATTCCTATTGGCCGTTTTCTTTCCATGTGGCTATGACGCATGTCTAATCATTGATAAAGTGGGTTCACTCACTACCTTCGATAATCTGTTGAAGGAGGTTCGGATAGCCGCATCCGTTATCGTCTATTATGTTTTTAGCTTTCGCATTTGTGCTAGAACCTCGCCATTCATTTGTGGATCTGAGTTAAATTTGGTCTTAGTCGCGAACGGAGTGACTTCTGGTTTGGGACTCCCCTCGAACTTAACCACTGCTCATGCTGTTTAATAACGGGAGGGTTACGCTGCTCGTTTTGCTAAAATTTGATCTGGAAGATGTAGTAGAAAGTCTTTTTTTTAGTAAAAACTCTTGGAATAGTGCTTTTTGAGTCTCTAAATGTCAAAAAATAGGGCTGAAGTTTACTGGCGACCTGACATATTTAAAGGTGGCATTTAGAGTGGCATCGAGTCATATAAGGTGGGAGAAATAACTAGTCGTACATTTGGTGGAAATTTTCAATTTTTTATTTATTGGCTGAAATTTGGCCGCAGTTTAATTGTAAAGAAAGTTTCATTCCTAAAAACATCAAATTTTTGGAAACCCTTCAACATCATCCCATTACTTGGATGGATGGGATTTGTGTGGATTATCGTTGATAGCAACGAGCATATCATTGATGCAGTGCGATGATATTCTTGCCGTATAACTCACGCTAGCTGAACGCATTTTTTGTTTCAGATTGCTGATTGTATTTCTTATATTCGTCTATCAGCAATTATTTGGCGCAAATGGCCGATAGTGCATCGATACGTCTTTCACCAGGCCAGGAGCCTTATATGCAAGCAGATCGATTGCAACTACGCAGTTATTTCCCGCATGAAATCGATGAACTCAGCGTTGTACAAATTACACAGACGAAAACTTTTGATGAGGTTAATTTTCTTTATTTCACCTCACAGAAACTTTCTAATATATTTTTGATGGTGGAATAGTTCAGTGATAAAGACGTTTATTATCTAATTGCAGTCATTCTCGAAGATGATCGGAGAGATGTGCACCTTGGTGATATATTAGTAATACGTAAAATTGAATTTAAAATCTTTGCCACAATTTTATTAAATATTGCATAATTTGAACCTTTTTTATTATGTTATTATCCTTGATGGACTAGCGTTTTGGTTAGAAATGAAATACAATGAATGTGAAATACGTTGAAAGATTGATTGAGTCGAGGATATTTTTTAATATGGGAGTGTGATGGTGGTGAAGGTTATCCCATTTCGAGGGTGATATCTGATGTTCAGCGAATTAGATACCTTCTTGCACTAATGAATTGAAGCTGATATATCATTGGATTGTCGAGCTTCCTTTCTTTTGAGCAATTCCTGTGTCATGAAATTTTTTACGAAGAAGAGTCTAATATCCAACACAAATCCTCTGTAATGAAAGAGGGGCTTGGGCAGGTGTATAACTCATATTTTTTATGCTGAAAACTATATTAATAATTAGAGGTAAGTCTTTGTATTAAATTTTATAAGTCATTTTCTGCGGTTCATTTAGATTGGTCATCCGGTTCGCGGTGGTTTATACGATCCTCGTCTAGGACCGACAGAGTTATTCGACCAATGTGAGACATGCTATCAACAAGGCACCTATTGCCCTGGTCATATGGGCTATATTCAACTCGATGTACCTGTCTTCAATCCACTTCTTTTCAGCTTCACCTATTCGGTATGTTATTTGATAGTGCGTTGTTTTGTTATACTGCATTTGTTATTACATGTGACATTAGACAGTTCAGCATACGCAGAATTCAAATTACGATTGAGAATGGGCATTAAAAAATTCTCTCACCTTTTTCTATTTCTTAATTCATCTGTAATTTATCATTTAGAGGTATTAAGAGGGAACATTGCAGCTAATGAAAGGAACATGTGTGCACTGCCATCGTTTCACATGCCAAACGAATGGTGTAGCGGCGAAGATTTTGTTAGCGCAATTACGTGCCCTCGATTTGGGTATGCTAAGCATAGCACATCAACTTGAATCCTACATCAACGAGAAGTTTTCGCATAGTGGAAATGCAGGTATGTTATAGTATTTGCATATTTCATTTTGTTACCGATCGTTAGGTTCACACATGAAATATGGGTTTCTTTCGAATATTATTTACTTCATTATTTTTGTAATTTAAGCCATCCACCACTTTGTGACATTGGACTGTTGCTAGAGTGGCGCATTTTCGAGTTGAAGGGCGCAAATGGCAGATTGAATAAGGATATGTTACTTCATCATCAATATTTTATTGTTTTCAGTAATTCTACATTTATTGTTCTTTTATTAGTAAGTTGACATTAGCAGATCGATTGCGGCGATTTCAGAAAACGTTTTTAAGCAATTCGGCATATCGAATATCGTTATTTATCTTGTCAATTCGCATAAACATTGCAGGTGACGCGCACATTAGTCCAGGACTATATTGCTGGCAATCGAGGACAGTGCTGACTAGGTGAATGTTTGTAGGGGTTTAAGTGAATCATTAGAACTACAAATTGGGGCTATTGGGGCTAGACAACGTAGTTGTTGATGCTACCTTATTCACCTCATCATCGTTTGTAGTTTGCCATTTCTAATGTTATTTTTTATATACCACACACGTTGTAATACATAGCATTAACTTGTTTAGTTTATTATTTTATTGATCTCATTTAATGTTTTCCTTACATAAATATAGTTGAGGTGATACATCACAACTTTCAAATGAAATGGCTGGGACTGCTGAACTCGATGCTATATTCGCCGAAGTGAGTGGAAAATCGGCGAACAGCCTTCAGAAGGATACGGTGAAACCAATGAAGAATGCGGTCGAGTTGAAACGATCTCTAATGCACGCCTTCTGTAGAGATCATCTCGTAAGGACTTTTATTGTTCTCCAAGACTTCAACCCTGTGAATATCTATGGTAGAGATACCTTTCGCTACCTGTATATGTAGGCGCATGCGTTTATTCCTGCGTGCTGCTTTACTCATCTGTTTACATGACATTCATATGCACACATATAATTTTATGTAATAGTACAAGCTATATTTATGGCTTTATCTTATTGGATTCTTTTTGCTTGGGTGAATTTTTTAGCAGCAAGTAGTTTACTGCGCAATATTTTCTGGTAGGTAATTAAAGGTGCGCCCCTATTCAGCTGTATATGTTCTCCATAACATGTTGTTCAATAAACGAGGGAGGATGGCTTTTCCAATGCCGATTGGGTGATTGGAATATAACAATTTTCAGTTCAAGCATATGAAACGCTGCAAATTATGTCATGGTGGTAACGGTGTGCTTCGTAACGATGGTGGTCGATGTATCCTAATCGACTTTAGTGGAGTGGCCACTACGAGGACAGCGAGAATGTCGGCCAAATTCAACGCCGTCAACGATTTGATGGAGCAGGAAGTTGAGGTCGACCCAAGTAAGTTTCGTCGAATTGTCAGTTTTGAGTTCAGATAGCCTGTGGGCACATCCTTTCCAATTTTTAACCAATTTGGGAAAAAGTTTTCAATCAAAAATAGGCGAGGACGATACGCTAGTAATCCTGCTTTTTTGGTGATTTCTTTTTTCTTCTCTAAAAATTCTGTGTTTGTATATTTCTTGCTAAAATTTTCCACTGCTTTTGATAGTTCGAAGTGTGGTGATTGCAGGAATTACTTTAAAAGTGACAAGACCTGCGGCGGCCATTCTCCTGTGAAAGGTTTGGGAAATGGCTTTAAGCATAATAGGAAAAGCTTCCTCACTACGATGGGGATCGAAGGCAATGAGACTGTCGAAGAGCATATTAGAAGGAGATTGCAGTAGTTATTTATATGAAATTGTGAAAGTAAGGGCAATATCATCGACGTAGTTTGCCATTGAAAAATGAATATGTTTTTATTTAATTTTTTTTAGATGAAATGGATGAGAAAGAAGACGACAAGAAGCTATTGAATGATACTTCATTGGGTATGCTAAACGATACAGCTCAGCTCACATTACATAAACAATTGGCAGCCGTTGAAAATGGAACATGTGAGAAGCTAGCATGGAGAGCCGTTGAGGTACGTGAACACTTCAGAATGGTTTGGAAGAACGATTCCGCATTCCTCAAGAAGCTCTTCCCTCTCTTCGATTGTGATGTTAGTTTTTTTAAATTTAATTTACATTTCTCTTTCTTCATGTTTATTTAATTCATATTTCTTCATGGCTCGGATTTGGGGGGGGGGGAGGATGGTTGTGGCCTATCCTTTCAACCGCAGGGGAACTCATTCGACAATATTTTAATTGCCAATAGTCGGTAATTTGTAGACATAGTAATATATCGAGTTGGAGTATTTTATTTCACTTTTAGTTCATTATTCGTTACGAAAATTAGAGATATTGAGGTATGTGTCCATATCGAAGATTACCATATGCAAGAATTTGGACTTCAATGCCAACCCCCATGCAGTCACCGTTGTATTGAGTCTTCTGACTCCTCAATCGTATTTTCTGGCTACCTGCTCTACTAAGATCTTTCTCCGTATGATCTTTATTCCCAAAAGTTCACTGGTCACTGCCCAAGTTTCGTTACTTCGAGATTTACTTATGCAACATCACCTTTGAAAAATTTGTAAAGTTTCTACCTGATTCTGAAGCAGATAAAGCTTGATGGATATCCGGCCAAGGGTGGAAGTCCCAATTAGAAATCGTGGTCGCGTTCTGTTTATTTCTTATGAACAGAGATTCGTGTTATTATCGGTATGAATCCAAGTTTCTAAATTTTTCCTCTCACATATCATTGCAAGGAGAGGGGGGAGGGGTTATAGGGGAATTATTTAAACTCATTCGCGGGTTTCTTAGCTAATCTCTTCTCTTTCCTTTTTTCTAAAAAAATTTATAGCAGTTTAGGAGAAGTGCAACCAGGAGATTCGTTGTATTCGTAAGCCGAAAACAGGATAGATTTGCAAAGGCTTTGAGATGTGCCTATCGAAAACAATTGGTATTCGATGTGAAAATCAAATCGCTTCGACGAAATCTATTGCAGGACAGCGAGCATTGTCCCATGGATGTTCTCTTCTGCGAAAAGGTATTGGTGCCTCCGACGAAATTCCGTCCTATTCGTTACTTTAAAGGTGATAAATTCGAGAATCCACAAACCGTCAATTTGCGCAAACTACTCGAAGCCACCGAGACGATGCGAGCGGTTAGAATGGCCGTTTCGGGTGAAAAGAACAACGCTGCATTGATGGTGAGTTTGATTTGAAGTTCGCTTCGAGAAGACCTCAGTTGACCACAAGCTCTATATCTCTGCTTCTCCAATATGAGCAATTTTAAATTTGTGTGGGGCTAGTGTTTGATAGAGAGGCACTCTCGGAAATCCAACAAAACATTTGATGGAGAGGCCTTGGTAGAGTAATAGCGATCAAGGGAATTTTGTAGAGTTTGCACACAGAAATATATTCGACCTAGAAAGCGCTTCGGGTTGTTAGTTACTAAACTCTTAGATATTGACTCTGGAAAATGTTAGGTTTTATTTTGCAGCTTATAAGGTTTCATATAGAGATCTAATATTTACATCTCACCTCCCTTCTTTGAACATTGGTCACTACAACTAACCAAATTGTAATTATTTTCATACTCGAAAATATAGCGCTTAAGGTATTGTTTCATTTAGTCGTAGGCTTACATGCATATGTGCATTTCCAGGTGCATAAATTTTCATATAGTTTCTCAACTTTTATCCCCTGAATGCTTTCATTTGCTGTTGTTTTTGCTTTGCCACCCCATCTAGATCTCTATGCAGTATTATTCCCAATTGCCCTTAGCTATGAAGTTTATTAGAAATGATGGATAAATTTCATCTGAATGCGCGCACATGCCATGTCATTTCGAAAAAGAATGGTTACAAAAGGAGAATATCTAGTTCGCATTGAATTCTTTAATGTTTTTGCTGAATTCAATGTTTCCTTATAATACCCAAAGCACAGTCCTCAATGTTCTCAGGTGGTTCCTGATCCCCATCACGTTCTCGAGATCTTCATGAAAGAAATTCTCCGAGAATCTGACCCTGCCAGGACCTAATTATTTTATCGCCTACATTAAGCTACTTTTAAGTGGAAATAGGTAAAATTTTCTCCTCTCGAACCGGAATCTTATAGCCCTAAACATCTCTGCTCGATTTAATATGGTGATATGATGATTAAAGGAACTGATATCAACTCGAGTGCCGGGAAAAACGATGCGGGAGAAGATGCACAATTCATACTTGCTTCTACAGCAAAGAATTGGTGCTATATTTGACCAGGATCTTGATCGAACGACTGATCAGAGGAGCTCAATTCCTGGAATTAAACAGATACTCGAAAAGAAGCAGGTATTTTTTTTAAATAAACATGTACGGTTATCTTCGCAGGAATTGTTTGTTCTCCAGTACGAAGTGAGGGTCGCCGTAGGTTAGGTTTGCTTCGATTATGGCCTCAGAAGCTTGACTTAGTTTCCAGATGTGTAGGAGAGGTTATCTTTTCCCACTATCCGGGTTTCATTCCGCTGTTTATCGACAAGGAATGACGCGTCATAGGATCGTGATCATTCTGTTCCTGTCGTACCTATTCCTTCCAATTGTTTTTCTACTTGATTTGGTTTGAAAGTAAATTCGGTGAACGATGACTACGGGCAAGCATCACATTGAGTGGCACGCAAGTCACAGATGAGACACTCCTGTCTTTGCACCCGGGCATTTGTGCTATCCGAGTGGCGATCGAAGGGAGCTAGCTTTGTCAAGGTTTTCCTTTCTTACATCTCGTTATTGATTTTCCAATTGGTTTCAACTTCACCTGCAAAGCGGGTTACAATTTGCATCTCCCTCCATCACTTGAGTCGAGGGATGAGGCAGAACGAGGGAAGGAACTGTGGGGCAAGAGGAGGCTGTTCTTTGATCAGAAGCGAAATGCTTTTAGAAGCGGTCGTAGCCTGAATTGATGTCGAATAGTTAGACCACTGAAATCAGTGGTAGTTATGCTGGTGTGTTATTCATAAAACTTATGGTGATGAGGTAAAAAAGCAGATATTTTATAGGGTTTGTTCCGAATGAATATGATGGGTAAACGTGTCAACTTTGCGTGTCGTTCAGTGATCACTCCCGATCCGTATCTCGATATCGATGAAATCGGAATTCCCGAGATATTCGCCAAAAAACTCACATTCGCCGAGCCAGCAAGCTTGATTAACTTGCCAAAATTGAGGAAATTGGTGAAGAATGGCCCAGCCAAACATCCTGGGTAAGTGCTGATCACTCTGTTTCATCCGTCTCTCTCGTTTATGCTACTGCACTAATGGGAGGGGTAAGCGGTTGCTTGTTTCTCTACTGTTAGTTTTCTTCCGTAATACATCGTCATACTTGAATCATCGATTTGATGTGATGTTCTCCGTAGGTTTTGAGAAATATTTATTTATAAAAATTGAAATTGTTCTATTTTATGCGATTTCTTTTTACGTGGTTTTTTTATAACGAATAATCAGTGCTAGCAATTATGACACGGTATTAATTGTTTTTCTTTTATTATGCTAATTAATTTCATACTTTTCAGTGCAAATTTTGTCGTAAGGCCAGGAGGTTTCAAGCAGGTATTGCTCGATGAAAAACGAGAAGAAAGGTTTGCCGAAGCAAAACGTTTACAACCGGCTAATACAACACGCCTCGCACATCCAGTTAAGGTACTCTTTTATTCGCTTTGCGTTCGCAGACTGTGGCCTGCTGAGGGGTTGATTATGCTCGTAGATGTTTTCATAACATTACTGAAAATTTATTGGTGGATTAATTCCGAGGTTGTTCAATATTTATGTAAATAACTTATTGAGTTCGTATCAAGGTTGTAAAGGTAAATGAGTTCAGGTATTGCGTCACCTGGATCGTGGTGATCTTATGCTCATGAATCGTCAGCCGTCACTGCATAAACCCTCAATAATGGGGCATCGTGTGCGTGTTTTAAAGGGACAACGGGCATTACGTATGAATTATGCACCATGCAAGGCATACAATGCCGATTTCGATGGTGATGAAATGAACGGTCATTTCGTACAGAATCGAATCGCACAAACGGAGGTCGCTGAAATTGGTTGGTCAACTTACTGTTTATCATTTTCGAGTAGAATATTTGAATTCTTTTCGTTCACTGTATAAACTGAAAACTTTTGATTTACAAACTTTATGAGAATTTTGACAGGAGATGGCTGGCAACAACGTTTTATGCCGGTCGCTTTGTTGAAAATTACAAAGAAATAGAGAGAGTGAAGTTTATTGTGTTGAGCAATTGTGCAAAAAACCACTTTATTTGGCGATTTGGAGAGGATGCTTGTGAAATTTCAGCGAATGTTGGATCGAATTTCTTGGTGCCGAAGGATGGAACACCTCTTTTGGGTTTGATCCAAGATCACGTCGTTTCGGGTGTGTTATTAACGCTGCGAGGTCGCTTCTTCAACAAAGAAGACTTCATGCATTTGGTATTGGCAGCCTTTGCGCAGACAACGCAGCGAATCGTTTTGCCTCCTCCGTCGATGCTGAAACCGAGGAAATTATGGAGTGGAAAACAGGTGCGCGAGCTTGACCTTAGACTTATTAATTGTAGTATAGCTATGATAGCAATATATCAGTGGTTAATGTATCTTTACGAATAAGGCTGGGTCTTAATTACCCGCGTTAATTGTTTTCATAAGAAACAAACCTCTGGAGTCATTCATCAGATCGTGGCCAGTCGTGGTCAAGTGTATCGGTGCCAATATTGTCTCGAAACAAATACTGAACGATTTCGCATATTGTCTCAGTTCGGGACAGCTTCATATCTACTTGACTAATCTCACAGGGCGCCTCTATGTTGATGGCATCTATACGCTTCCTTTAGCATTAGATGCGTAAATGGGGACTATTTTTTAATTGTTTTCTTCACACGATAATTCATTATCAATCAGTTTTTATTTTATAAATGCACTAAATTCTCCATTACTCAGCGTTGCTTTCTCAAATATTTATATATCCCTCGTACTTCACTTGAACTTAATTATAAATATTTTTAAAAGCCAAACTTGGTGCCAAACTATAAGTTTATAACTTTTTCTCACAAGTTTATATATTTATATGGGACAAATCATCGTCCAACATTTTTTGTCATAAAAGGGAAGCGGTATTCCTATCAACGAAGGCATCTCACTTTTCAATAGAAAAGTCGATAAGGTATTGTGGCGCTGATTTATTTTTGTTCCTTTATATTTCGTTCAAAACTTTCCTCCAGATTAGTTTTTCTGCCTGGAGGTTTTATTTTCAATCTACTGCACATAGGAAATACCACTGTCACAGAAGATGAAGACGATTTCATGACCTTTCTTAGTTGCCATCAGGTGCTTCGCGAACTTCCTTAGGTATCCTCAGGTGTCTCAAGAACTTTCTTAGTTGTCCTCAAGTATTTCATGAATTTTCTCAGGTGTCCTCAGGTGTTTCAGGAATTTTCTTGGTTGTCCTCAGGTTGCTCGGGGAACATGATTCTTAGCATAATAGAGGATCCTCGTAACTATCTAGCACTAATTCAACGAGCTTTTATTGAGTGTTGATAATGCTTCTACACTTTTCAGGTTATAAGTACAATTTTGCTAAATTGCATCCCGCGAGGCCAACCGCTAATCAATTTAACGTCAAAGGCGAAAACACCGTTATCTTGTTGGAAGATTGGCAATCTCCCAGCACCGAAATTCGAGATGAGTGAATCCGAGGTGATTTTCAGGTAATTTTTTCTTGATCTCTTCGATGGTTATTGTGGAATAATTTTTGTGGGCTGTGTCGATGACTGTCAAGATGTAGGAGGAGGGGGAGGGGGACAGAGACTTTGGGCTTAATCGCGCTGCAACTTGATGGAGTTTTTTAGGTTTAAGTGATGCGTGGGTTTATTTCATAGACATGAGAGGTAAATGTTTTTGTTTTCTCGTTCTTAACGAATTCAGTCTTGAATTTCCACTGTTCATATGAAGATGCCTTATTGGTTATGCGTATCAATGTGTTACCAATTCTGCGATAATTCTTCTACTAAACTGTAATCTAAATTGTAGTTATTCGGTTTTGATGGCTATAGTATACTTAAAATTAAATTCTCCGCATTTGAAGCGCAATATTTAACGCCTAGCAAATGACTTGATATAACACTTTATTAGAATTTACCAACTTTAGAATTTCACCGGTCGTCCTTTCTTTCGATGTATTATATAAAATTTCTAACCATCACAGATAACTCGAATGTGGAAGCAAAGAGTCATTTCCAAGTAGGGAAATAAAAATTCACGAACGACTAATTACGCGAGCTCTGGTACGGACCCCTTTTTTATATTTCGGTTTTTTTAAAGAAAGGTTGTTTTGTTTTATAGCGATGTTAAACCATTAAATCCATCGAATCTATGAACTTAGGCTTTTGGAAAAATTTGCGATATACGCTTTAAAGTGGCTAAATGCGAAGTAAATCTGATGTGCAGAATGAAAGATGATAAGATTCTTCTTTGAAAACATCGAAGGGTATGATCGTATTCGTATGGAATCATCTTAGTGAAGTGGCAAATTCTTTCAAGCACGACAAAGCAAATGCAGTTTCAATTCTTCTTTATATAAAAGTCGAACATGTGTGCAATCCTCTGCATTTGCATATTTACAGAAATTGAATGTTGATGTAAAGCCAGAAATAAATCTGCTAAGGTGTTATGAAAAGGAATGTTTGTACTCAAAAATTAGTTCACTAAAAAGCATTGCTGCAATGGTAGTAAAAGGATAGAAGCTAGACGCGCAGGAATTGTCGTTGAGTTTTTGATTGTTGCAGGCAAGCAGAGTTGCTGGTCGGTGTACTTGACAAGCAGCATTACGGAAGCACTCAATACGGTCTTATTCATTGCTGCTGGGAATTATATGGACATCGCTGTGCTACATCGATACTTAGTTGCTTCTCACGACTCTTCACCACCCATCTTCAGGTATGTTTCTTTAATCTTTTCTTCTCTCAAAGAGAGTCACTATATTTCCCTGAGGAAGGTTTTCTCGTAATAGGAATGCAAAAATTAGGTTGTAATTGGGGGAATGCAATTTCAAAATTCTTTAAGTGGTGATCGGAGGTGTTTGATGTTCTAGATTTGGCTTTGAAAGAGTTGACTTGCGATGCTGATTTTGAGAGGGATGAGAAAGAATATGGCGCACATTTAACCGAGCTAAGCAATTCCCAATAAAAGCGAAGTTGGAATCCATCGCCGATGGGTATGAAACCGACCTTGTGAAGTTTTCATCTCCTTTGTTGTTTAAGCGGTAGACTTATATTAAAGTTTGGTGCACCTATACTGGGAAGTGCGTTGTTGGCGCCTCTGAGCAGAAGGCGATATATTACATCAATTGTGTACCACTTACTTTAGTACATACTTATGGAGGAACACGAGTCTAGGTGGTACTCATTGTGCCTCATAATGTATGACCGTTATGTAGATGTGATGACAATAGCCGAAATAGCAAAGAGAATAAACGGCATCGATTGCAGTATCATGGATTCACATTGGGAGTGGCCGATATTCTTGTCAATAAGAAAGCGGACAAACAGCGAAAGAAGGTGATCAGTGCCCTTCGTAGATGTGGTATGTTTTCGCTGTTAATTTTTTCATATTCATGTGCACCTTTTATTGGGGCAGGTTTCTATTAAGTGCACTTTTTGAGCTTTTAAGCTTTTTAGAAGGATTGGCTCTTTTGATTTCCTATTAGTGTTTCTGTTTTAATTCACAGCAGCTAATATCTATTTTTTTGTGATATGATAATATAAATGGATCACTCATAGTGCACTTATGAATACTGGTGCAAGTTTTTGAGTAGTTATGAATTTTGAAGGTGATGATGTCGTGAAGGAATGTTTTGGTCTCGATGTGGATGCAAGTCAGAGTGAAATTAGGAATGTTATGGCCGGTGCATATTGCAATCCAAGAGGCGAGGATCAAAGTGTGCAACAATTGGATTTCAGGATGAAAGAAAAACTGAACAAATTCAGCGAGCAGATTAATAGGTTTGTGTTTCGCCTTTCTATTATCATCGATTGAGGTCTGATTGCATTTTATTTTAAAGTATAATATTAATGAACATTTATATTTGAGGGTAATGATGAAATGAATTGAGACAGCGATGGAAATAACGTTTGCTGATGCAAACCATTCACCTTACATTCTTGTTTTTTTTTTCTAGCTTCAGCGGAGGCAATTTAATGGAGATGTTATTTTTGCCCTCAAATGCTTCAGGTTATCTTACCTTAACTTTATTGTTTGATGTTTTATATTTTTTCAAAGGTTTTAAGTTTCTATTAGTGTATCGTGTAACGCAACAAAAATCCTTATGAGTTTCACATATTATAGAGAGGATGTTATTTTGTTTTTTCTATCTAACTCTGAGTGTAGTTTGTTCACGCATCCATTGCAAGAGGCAGATGTTTTTATTGTTTCATCGCCCACTTTCGATCATTACAAAAAGTGGAGAATCTAATTTACTAAGAAAAGCTAGCTTATTGGCATTTACGTTTAAATCGAAGGTATCGTTGCTGTGACAAGAACCGCTTGCCGAATTCATTTTAGCGTTTTGAGTGTTGCGGGTAGGCCTCAAGTCATTCTCTCTCATCTTCCGCACATTTATCACATTATCATCAAGTAGCTATTGTCCATTTGCTTGCATGGGAAGTGGTCAGCCCATATGTAGAAATGCAAATTGTTGGGAAGGGACTTATTGCTGGATGCGATGATGTCCACGATCCGGATTTTTTTATATTGTAAGAATTGTTAAGGCGGGTACTTTTTTTTTTAATTATTTCGTGAAGTAATTTCTTCTCATTTTCCTATTATTTCTTTTATTCGTTGAAATTTAATTGGTGATTTTTAGTGCATGTGTCCCAGCTGGTTTGATACGGTCGTTTCCACGAAACGCGTTGCAGATGATGATCCTCTCCGGTTCGAAAGGCACAATGGTGAACTCAATGCAGGTTGTTTTTCTTTCAGACATTTCTGTTGTATCTATGGCTGTTACTTAACAAAGAATAGCAAAGGATTTCATCCCGACGTGTGTATGATTGAACAGATCGATGTTCATGTCTGTGAATAAAAAATAGTTGTGGTTGATAGTCCGTTCACCTGAAATATTGATCGGTTAGGTTTAAGAAGCAATTTTGGGTGGTAATTATCAACATTGGTAGCCGAGTCGACTGGTTGTTGCTGAGAGTATTGTTTTGAGAGGCGATGGTCTTGTTTTGATAAGCCAGTCCCGATGTTCGCTATATGGGACAAAAAAATTAGTGATTGGAATGTGATTCGCTCATGACAGTCATTTGTTGTTGGTGGTTTTGATTAGGTTATTTTATGCTAAGATGTGTTTATAGAAATGGGCAGAGTTCTTTAAGGCCTGTTAGTGGTGGCTCGTTATGTGTTTTGTTGGGCATTTGTTGCTTTGAAGCAGTCAACAACAAAGTGGTTTCGAGTTGATCCATCATTTTCGAATGGAGTTCTAAGCACATAAAGATGTCAGGGAATTTGATTGCATTTTTCGTCATTTGGATCTGAAAAGTGAGTTTCTTATAGAAGGTTCTTGCCGGAGATGGGGTTAGTTAATTTATAAAGTTACTAGAAGGCGTGTATTATTTTTGGTTAGCAGCTTATAAAAGCGGTTGAGATGAAGTGAGTGGGATGCATTAAGCGTCTATCCTTTCAGCCCTTTTGTCATGCTTTTGCATTCATTTGAAACTTTGTTTTCTGGAATTCCACATGTTGTTGTAGTCCCGGCTACTAACCATCCGTCCACAAGTCTCTCACATTACTTGATGCAATATATTGACGTTAAGATGAGAAGTTAGTGACCTCAAGTTACGAATGAATATTAATTGTTACTGATTGGAATTGCTAGAGCATTTGACTCCCGAAATTCTGTTTGTGGTATGTGTTCTTATGGTCTTAGATGGTGCTATGGTCTTATGATGGCCTTATGGTGTTCGGAGGTTTTTAAGGTCATTGTCGAAGCTAAATAGATGACTGCCACGGAATATATGGTCAATAAGATTTTTTAACCGTAACCGACTGCCGTGGAAGCTCATGTCTGCGTATCGAGTCAATTACTGACGAGCTCATATATTGCAGATCAGTTGCGGATTGGGCCAGATTGAGCTGGAAGGTCGTCGTCCTCCAATAACTGTGACCGGTCGGACTTTGCCCTCTTTCCATGCCTTCGACACGTCCCCACGTGCAGGTGGCTTTGTGGATCAGCGCTTCTTGACCGGCATCAACCCGCAGGAACTTTTCTTCCACACGATGGCTGGCAGAGAGGTTTGCCGTCTCATTGTACAACTCAAACTTTACCACTTAGTGAGTAGTGCTCTTAGTGGGTGTTTTGTAGCATTGTGAGGGTTCGCCATTTTATTACATTAATTCGTTGCTTTGTGTTACAGAAAATTTTAAGTATCCAAAACTGTGCATTTTTGGGGGGATTTGCTTCGGGAAGAGCGCAGTAGTGATGGAGAGCCCAAACCAGTAGAATCGAAATAACCTCGCAGTGTGTAATAATATGATTAATGCATGGAAATGCTGCGTTCATTGAATTGATAATATTTTCGAAGGGCATTTGATTTTCTATTTTTGTTATATAGTTAAGTAGCAAAGACAAATCTTAGTGATGAGCATACTTGCTGGTTTCATTTGATCCATCTTTCCGGCATATTTCCTTATCACTGCTTCAAATGACAACAGTAGAGATACTCTACTTAACGTACCTGACATATCTTATCTAGGTTAAGAAATTTCATCATACCTAAACGCAGATGCGTTTGTTGTGCTATCATTATGGGGATGTTGATGTTGCTTCATTTTTACTATTGAAGGGTCTGATCGATACGGCAGTAAAAACCTCTCGTTCGGGATACCTTCAGCGTTGCATTGTGAAACATCTCGAGGGTCTTGTGGCACACTACGATTCCACAGTTCGCGATCACGACAACAGTGTTGTGCAGGTTCCTTTTGAAGGTTATTGGGGGAAGGGGGAACTTTTCTTGCGATTTAAATCCGTTTCTTATGGGAGATTATAGCACTGTCTTGGATGATCGTTCATTTGCTATCATTTAGTTTCCTCTTTTATCATTTTTGGCGATCGCTTAAGTAATGTGCCGCATTTGTTATCTCTTAGTTCTTTCTTATTTTTTCTTTTCAATTCAGTTTTTTAGCATATTTTTTCCTGGCAGTCTCAAGGAGCTATAGGTTTTATCTGACAGTCTCAGGGAGGCACACCTTTGCACTTATTATTTTTGTCGAGCTGGTCACTATTATCGAAGATCGTTATTAAGTGGCCCATTGAGTGATAGTTAAAGGACGTGCCTCCTTTAGATGATTGTCTTTTGATTGCTTAAACGGTTGAAAAAAATCTGACCTAAGCAGTCTCTCTAATAAGCCAAATGACCTTATATTGACGAAGTCGATGTTTTGTGAAGCAGGAGTTTTTTTTTTTTTTGCAACAGGTAACGATCTCTGTAATAAAATTTTCTCCATACTGAGTAAATATTAGAGGCCAGGTAATATGGCATAGCTTGCCATTTCAATAATTCCATCCCATCTTGTATTAATGGAGAGGTATGGAGAGGTATTCGAGTTCTTTGGGCATTGATTTGGTATTACTTCAGTTTTTACGATGGATATTTCTGTGAAACCTTTACTGCTGGGTGCAGATATCGTTCAAAACCACTTAAGAATTGTTTATAGAATTGAATTGATAGAGGATTTTAGAGGAATGTTTTGATGCCTCATGTGTCAACTTGACATCTATTGCGTCGAGTTGAATCAGAGTTTCCCACTTCTTTTAAAATGTTCCTACTTTGTTGGGCCTCCAAGTTGGAACCTCGCTAAGAGGAAAGTATTTTGCCGGATGTATTAAGTCGGGCGGATTTAAAGAACATGAGTCTTGTTTTGTTGCAGGCTTTTTTGCCTTAAATCGAACATCCTACTGTTGATTTCATTCTATAATATAGAAAGTCCTTTATTTTTGGGACTATATTAAGCATATATCCTCTATTAGTTTGTTTTTGTTTTCCAAGTTTGAAAAATTTTGCAGTTCCGATACGGTGAAGATGGTATGGATGTTTGCAAGTGTACATTTATGAATCCAAAGCAATTCGACTTTCTCGCCGACAATTTGCATGTATTACGTGCACGCGTTGTGCCCAAGAATGCGAGAGAAAGTGAATGGAATTTTCGCAATAGTGAGAAAGCTTATAGAAAGGTTTGTTTAGCCTTCATATTTTTCATTTATAATTGATGTTTAGATGTTGAAAATGAAATGCATACTTAGATTATCCTCAAATATTATTCAAAGAATTTATGTTTTATTGATGAGATTGTTTGGATAGTTAATATGTATAGTAGATTGGGGTCGTTATAGTGCCTTCATCCTTCATTATGTGCATAAAAGAGTGGTTCAGATGTGATTTTAGCACAATTTCATTAGAAGCATATTCAACTATAAGTCCAGCAAGCTGATTTTAATGAAATTTTGAATATAGCAGCGCTTTTATATCATAAATTTAAATTTTCTTTGAAAATATTTGAAAAGAATCAATTCGTTGCTGACAGCTAAATCCAGCAATATTTTGTACTCCTAGATTTCGACTATTCCATTTTTTGAGCTTTCTTTTAGATCCTCATTTATCTCGATAGGCTAATGTATCTTATATTTCGGGTGTAAATAATTCTTTTCGAAAATGTTTACAGTTTCGAGAAAAGTAAAACGCATATGAAACATGACTACTTCTGTTTTCTCAAGTAGTTAGGTTCCTGTTTAAGGCTTACTCAATTTTCCATATATGCGTATTACCCAGCTTCACTCTTCTTCCGAAAAGATTGGAGGTTAAATCATAAATACCACGTACCCTTCCTAGTAGGGCGTTAAGGTTTTGTTCAGTTAGATCATCGTTAAGTATGAGCAGGAAGATGCGCGTTAACCATTGTTACCTATTAATGCTACATCTTTCTTAAGAATATCTCTACTTTAAAGTGTTTAGGTGAAGAAGTGGCGGAAGCGAAACGCTGGCAACTCAGAGAAAACGTATGTTGGTGGATTCATAGAGTTTTCGAAAGAGCATCGAGGAGTGTCAAAGCGCGAACTCGTTGATATGTGGTTTGCATTGGATGCCGATCGGCGAGCTGAATACGAGAGGAGTGCTGCAAAGAGATGTCCCGACATGGTCGACGAGGTAAACCTTTCTCTCTTACTTAATCACTGCTTATTTTTATGTTCCCATACTTTGAAACTTCGGGCACTTGTAGTTAGTGAATTTTAAGTGAAACCCAACTACATTTTTCGTTTATTTTTCGATTTTTTGTTTTTTTGCAATCATCTGTTTTTTATTTTCCATAATTTTTTCGACGAGATTGGTCACGAAATTTGGATCAGATAGTTTCAAATGAATTGTTTACTAGTGTCTATTGGAACAAGGCATTTATCTATATAACACGGGGAATGTTTGCAATGATTTAAGGAGCAGGCTTCAACGAACATATTGCTAGAAGGTAGTCTTCTCTTTAAAAGTTGTGGCCGTCTATTTTCTTCGTTCTTTGCCTCAGGATCATCGAGTTAGTCTTCAATCAGTTGTTTAGTATCTTCGATTCACCTTTAGCCAGTTTATATGCATTCATCGTTATCCAATGGGAGGGTCATTCTTTGTTTGTCGGCAAGCTTTTGCCTTTAGTTTGTTGGCGGAATATTTGAATTCTTTGAATCTCGGATTCATTGGCATATCATTTCATCGCATGCAAAGTTCTTATCCTATCGTATTTGTCGAATAAATTTGATATGTTTAGAAAATGAATCCGACGTGCACATTGGGTGCATTACCTGAGAAGATGCTCGATGAGATCGATGCCTATGTGAAGAGGAAGGCGGAAACTGATGCCGACATACCGTTGGAGACTTTTCGTAAGACACTCTTTTGGAAAGGTTTGTCACTAATATTAACTGCTGTTCCAACTTAATTCTGATTTGATTATTTCATAGTGATGAAGTAATGAGGATTGTTTTGCTCCGTTAGGATAACTCTTCTATCATTGGTGTTTTGTGATAGGATGCTAAAGTATGACCCATTTCCATCTTTGAGGCAGTGGTCTACGCGGTGTTTTCTGATCTGAAAACAAAGGATTTTAAAGGAGGCATTTTGTGTAGTGATACCAAAAAGCATTTATCATTGCTTTCTGAGTTTTGGAAATGACAGTATTTCAGACTGTAGATTGTGATTTACTAGTTGATAAGCTATAATACATCATTTTTTGTTCAAGAAGGTTGGGATTTTATTAATAAGGTGGTCGGATTAAATCTTCTTTAGTGACGTGCAGATGAGGAGCCTTGTTATGTAGATGCTTTGTTTATTTTGTTTATCTACAGGTTTACGTTCACGTTGTGATCCTGGTGAGAACGTTGGCCTTCTCGCAGCGCAGTCGATAGGCGAGCCTTCAACGCAGATGACATTGAATACGTTCCACTTTGCGGGTCGTGGCGAGATGAACGTTACGTTGGGTATTCCTCGACTAAGGGAGATTCTTATGACCGCCAGCACTTCAATTAAAACACCAAGTGCCGAGGTTTTAACCACTTTATACGTTGTTTTGAAATTATTCTTCAATTTGCAGCGAATCGTTATAATGTTTTTTGTTCCCGAAGGAGACAGAGTTCTGCTTTTCTATTATAAAAACGATTGTTGCCTTTACAAGGTTGCTAGCAAGGGTTATAGAATTAAAGGTTCAATTTGCGCTTAAGGCACCAGCATAATATTTTATTACCACTCTCACTATAAGAGGTGTAATGCCATCAGAATAAGCAGTGTGGTAAGCAACGTCGAGGAATAAGCAGTGGTAAATAAGGAATATTGCGCAGGTTACATAAATGCTTTATTTTTTTTTCCTCATAAAGAGTGCTTTAGATTCGTGCGAAGCCAGGAACAACTCCGGAGCGGATAGAGGCAATTAAGAGGGAACTCGATCGTGTCTATCTAAAGCAAGTGATCAAAAAATTCAGCGTCAATGAAAGCATCAACCTTGCGCACAAGTAAGTTTTTTATTTTTTGTTTCTTCATTTTATATGTCCTGTTTACTTATTCACTTATTTGTTCATTGATAAGTTAACGTAACAACGAGAATGAAATTGCTTTGCAGAGATAAGGGGGAAGGAGGAAGGAGGTTGGTTGCCTTATTATTTTGATTACGGATGCATTTTATTGAGAATGTTGCAATTAGAGCCATTGCTGTGTTTGAACGAGAGTGCCGTTTATTTTTCAGCAGTTGTTGGCGAAGGTACGCCCTCTCGATTGAGATTCTTCGAATGAAATCACGAGATGAAAGTCTACGACATATATCGCGCCATAAAATCCTCTCTGCTATCGAACATCGCTTTGTGAAACTCATCGCAAGGAGTCTTACTGAACGCTCCAAAGAAATGCTTGAATATCAGGCTATACAACACAAGTAAGGTTTACATTTAAAATTTGATTCCAAGATATATGCAGCAAAAGATATTTAAAAATATATGCCGGATATGCATAAAAGCCGAAATAATCAGATATCAGGATGTGTGGCTCAAGTATCAAGTGCCGGCAATATTCCTTTGTTTCTAAACGTCGTGTTAGTTTTGCTTCTATGGCTTGACAACATTTATCCTGTAGCATTTATTCGACGAAAATCCATTAACTTTGTTGGCGTTTAAGCTGGCTTGTGTTGAGGATCTAGAATAGCGGCATAAGTTCCATTCTAGATTCTTTTGTTTAATAATCTGTCATTTCTTTAGGACATCTGAATATATGCTTTTTCACTGTGCCTTTAATGAGAGTTGCATGGAAAATGAAGCGTGAAGAGTGAACGGAGATGAATTGTTTCAGCAACAAGCATATTGCATCGATGGCAGCAATTTTATAGGATCAGTGCAGAAGGATCGAAATTTGTTTCTTTTTTTTTTTAAATAGAGTCTTTACAAACTTTAGCCGTCTGAGCAGATAATTGCTTTACTTTTTAGTCACATTGTTGCTTAGCGATGATAATGAATACGCTTTTAGGAAACTGAAGCTTGGTAATATTGCGGCAGGTATCGGATTGGGTGACGAAGCACAGAAAACGCAGCAACCTCAGGTTTTTTTCTTCGTTTTTAGTTGTAAGACTTCTTCACTTTCTGCTCGCATAGAGCACTTGACAAGCATCATTTCATCGTATCTTAAGTGATGCCTTATTTTTTGGGATGGAGCAATTTCAGATGCTAACAAGAGTGAAAACAGTTGCGGCATCTGTGGGTGGCGGAATGCCCGCATATTTCATGACATTTTCACACGGAACTTTTAGTTGCTGTGGTACTTGTCTAAGTATCCTAATTTGCCAAACTCCGTCTTTGGGCGTTGCGAATATGAGTGTAACATGACTTTCCTCCATGTCTTCCACACATCGTTGCCTGTAATTTGGAGTATATTTTCATGATAGAACATGCAACTGTGCATAAAAAATATTGGCCAAAATCGTTTTGCTTTTCTCTTTGTTTTAAACCTATATCATACACCCTTCCAGCGTTGGGTTTTGATTGGCTAACCTCATTTTAAAGGTGATAATGCATCTCGAAAAGTTGCGCTTTGAGAAGTCTTCACAAAATAGTCACATTTTGAGTTTCTCATAATACAGGGTATTCAAGGAAGACGGCGTGAGCAGTGATGAAGAAGCAGAGGCAACCCGGGATGCGGATGCAGCCGAGGTGAGGCTCAATAGACGACATCTCGATGATGCAGCAGATTATGAGGGAGAAGAGGAGGAACAGGAGGCCGTTGCCCCTGAGGATCATCATGTGGTATGTTGAATTGCTGTCGTATTCAGTACTTTTAAGCTGCGGTAAAGTGGGTCAATTTGTGTCTAAACGTTGGAGTTCCAAGCGCATAACTTTTATTCTAACTCCTAATTGTGCTTGGCAAGCATCAGTCGACCTCTTCTTCTCCTCTCCCATCCATATATACTTCCTTCTCTTCCTTCTGCAGTGTACCATCGCAAATTTGGGATCGTTTATATTGGAGGACAGATGAACAAGCAGTTGCTTCGAGCAGGATTCACTAGCAGGCATACCTTGAGGTACTTCCACTAATTTTTCGTTGCTGATGCAGAATTCACGGATTGAAACAAATGGATATGCAGCAGTTTCTATATTCAGTGGATGTGCGGCAAGTAAGTCCTCAAGTAGCTGAAAACATATGGGTGATTGGACCATAGGACGTGCCTTATCTGAGGCAAATGAGCGTGTTGTCGAAGTGAAATAATTGAGTGTGCTTTCCTTTAGTCGTGACCTCCGACTTCGTTGTGAGTTTTGTGCGGTCGCTTAATGAAGTGCATTGTAGGCTAGTGGAATAGTGGCATTAGATGAAACTGGAAGATGGCAGATTTGAGGAGCAGAATGTTGCAGTTGTGATATTCGCGAAAGATTGGTTCAGTAATTGATGATAACAATGTTATACTGGTGATAGCACTCTAAGGCTGATTAATATGCACAAAAATACTGATGTGATTAATGACATAGTATTAATATTAATAAGATAATAGTAAGATAGTAGTAGCGATAGTAACAATAATACTAGTAATAATAACGATAATAGTAGTAATAATAAATATTAATAAATAATGATAATAATAATAAATAATATATAATAATAAAGCAATTAATATTTAGTAATTAGTAGTAGTAATACAAACGATACTAGTGTTAGTGATCATTCAGGATGAATTCGAAGAAACACTGGATGACAGTGAAGTTGAAGAAGGGGATATTAAGAAGGAAGCAGAGGAAGAAGTCCAACAAGGAACGAATTTCAAACAAGATGCGGAGCGTTCGCGAATACAGGTTTATGTTTGTTTATTTTGGGATCTCTTTGATTGTTTATGAATTCATTTATCGAATTCTTTAGTGAACGATTCCATGTAGACAACTCTTTTTGCTTTCTTCTGCTTATTTATAAAATATAATTTAAAAAAAAGCGAAATTGAACTTCCGCAATAGAAATTTTTTACTAAATTAATATTAAGGATAATAAATTCTTATTAGATTATTTTTTGATAGGATTATTTACGATGGTAAAATGCAATTGGCTCGTGCGTATTCTTGTGGTACAGTAGTTCCGTTTTTATAAATTAAGTAGCACTTAGACCATGATATATCGGCCGATTCTGCCTTCCCACTTCCCTTCTACTTCACCGCCTACCTTTTATTTCTCGCTTTGTTATATGTCGCAGTGTTTCTTTATATATCCTCTAATTTTCGTTTAACGTCTACCTGCAGTTTCATTTTCTTTCGCCTTTTTCAATAAATTAGTCTTCTTTCACCTTTATTGTCTAGTGAAGGATTACGATATCACTTTAGTTTTTTTAAGGCAGTTCTTGCTTTGTCGTCAGTTATATGCGACTATAAATATGACGTCAAAAGCAGCCGGTGGTGCGTCGTAACTTTCCAGGTGAGTATGTCTTCCCTATAAGTTTTTCCTTCCTCTTGAACTCTGCTATCCGCGGGAAAGCAGTTGGCGGAGGGTGGAGGGGGGGGGGAGTGAGGTGCGAATCATTATGAAATTGCTCCAAAATACGCAATATTTGTTCCTTTGTAGCTTCGGGTGAGAGATGAAGAGGAGAGAACAATTTCTTATTGTGGTTATAGTACGCCAGAGCAAGTTTTTGATGGATTAGGTTGCTGCAAAATTTCCTTCGCCTCATCAATCATTCAGCCCTCATATATCTATTACAGTCATGCCTCTAGTAACACTGCTTTTGTACTTAAAAAAATGTTTTTCCTCTTTTCGATTCAATAAACATGTTTGGGTCAGTTTACAGGAAATCCTTCTTTTTTTTTTCATAGTAGAATTGACTGTGGAAAAGTTTTGCATTTGATGAGAATCGACTAAGCACCTTAATCGACGATAATATGTCTGTGAAAGATCGAGGAGTCACTTACAAATTCTTTTGAAGCTGAACTATTGAGAGGCATCTCCTTTCAGGAAGTGGGTGGGGTATTCTGGCTGGCGTAATAATTATGGTAAGGTAGTGGTAATGCGAAAATATCGCATCTCTTTTAGTTTCCCGCTAGTTATAGGCGCTCTGGTGGGCACTGAGAGTTTTTTCGGTTGTGTGATTTGCCGAAAGATGTGTGAATTAATACGAGTGATCGGTTGCTAATCTCTTTTATTGACTCATTAATGCACCTACAGAATATGCTGTATGGTGCTAGTTTGTGTAGGTTGGCGAAGTTTGGCCGGAAAACCAAGTTTTTGTGTTTCACTGGTATATAGTTCAAAAGTTTTTGCAATTGCAGTTGCCTCTAAGTAGCAAAACGAAATTGGACGTTGCTTCTGTGGTGGAACGTGAGCTGGAGACATTCGTTGTATGGGAGACTCCTGGAGTGGAGAAATGCATCGTGAGAGAGGAGAATCACAAGGGGCAAATGTGTTATGTGATTGCTACGCAGGGTATCAATATTCAGGCTAGTTTCGTTTAAGTTTCTTGCTCTTTATTTAACTCACCTTATTGAGCAGTTGGGTCGGTGTCCTGTAGGTGTTTCCCTTTCGTTTATGTTTTATTATCCCATTTTTATCGTTTTTCTTGTGATCTTACATTATATTATCCATACACTATCTAGCCTTCTATTTACGTTCGATGCTGCATAATAAGTTGAATAAAAATCAGTTGTGTTTTTGTAACTGAATCCCTAGTGGGCTAATGCGTTGTGTTCGCTGTGAATGAATTTGGGGAGGTATATACCTTGCTTCCAAATCCTAGTGCTAGGTTATTTGTTCGCTTATATGCGACTTGCCTTTGTATGCAAATGATGTACTCAAACTGAGACATGATGGAGATTAACAATAAGAGATGGAAAAGGAAGCAAAAGATCTGACAAGCAACCTTTTGCAGATGCGTCGCTTTTTATTCCCGTCGATGGGGGAGTTATTCCGTAGAGTTAAGTGCGGTTGCATTTGCTTTCATTTTTTCGTCAACGATGTCGAAGGGATATCGTTAGCATTACTATAGTTTTTGATGCACCACCACCTATATACTACAAAATTTCAGGCATTGTTCAAACACTCTGATGTATTGGATGTTAACTCGCTCTATTCGAATGACCTTGATATGATTTGGCGTTGCTATGGCATTGAAGCGTGTGCGAGGGCACTTGTCAAGGTATTTATTTTTTGAATTCTAGTTCTCTTCGTTTCTTTGCTTCTCATTTCTATAGGTATTTATAGCGGTTTGTTTTTTCTCGAGATTTTGAACCTTGAGTCTCAGGTTTCTGAATCGTTGGATTCAGTTCTAGTTGCTATCAAAGCTTCGAAGTTGTAGATTCTCCTTGCTATTTTGAATTAAGTTGTGGGCATTAAGACTTGCTACTTGTTAAGTTGTGGATTTTGCAAATGATTGCAGGAAATAGTGCGTGTATTCACGCCATACGGCATTGATGTAAGCCGCAGACATTTGACTCTAACGGCTGATTACATGACTTTCACTGGTCGAATACAGCCGTTTAGTCGTGGTGCGATGGCCAGTAGCGCATCACCACTGCAGAAAATGACCTTCGAAACTACGTTCTCGTTCTTGAGAGATGCGCTTGTCAATGGTTCGTCATTTACATTTTATAGCAGATGTCTAAAGGAAATTTAGCAACTATTGAAATTGGTCGGAATGCACGGCCTAATGAGGGATTACGATTGATTAGTTTAAACTGCTTCGAGGATAATGTTAAAAATGTTGTTGTTTGCATCAAGCGTATTTTGCGGCTTCCAAGTTGAGGAGATTTACGAGCGTAATGTGCTTTCGAATGCTCAGGCCAATGGGTATTCGCCTGTACTGAAGAGTTTTGCCTCATGAATTCATATGGTTCGGTGTTTAGTGTGATGCATAAGAGGAGGTGAACTACTACTATGTGCAGCAACTTAACCACTCTGCCCATAGTTTTGTGCATTTAGTGGAGTTAAGGGTGGCAAGTGTTGGATCAAGTGAAAGCCATGACGTGCCGTATTTATATTGTTGGATCGTCAATAGGGCATATGGCTTATGAGCCTTCAAATTTTAAGTTGAAAGTTGACGATGTTTTCGATTTTTTGGTTTAATCGAAGGAGCTATAACGGCTTTTTTGCGATGCTTATTGTTTGATGAAGTGAGCATGCTCATTTCAGGCGAAGACGACTATCTTTCTTCGCCATCGGCGCGAATAGTGACCGGTGGATTGTTACGCGGTGGTACGGGCGCATTCGACTTATTGGTTCCCAAATCGTACGCTTTGGGTAACGGAATCAAAAAGGAGCTAGCCATCTGATTGGCGAGTGATGAATTTGTAACGTTACATAAATTGTCATATAGTTGGTACATGCAATAATCTAATCAAATTCATAGGGGATTGTTTTTCTTGTGCAAATGAGATAATCTAAGTGATGTTGTTAAGAGAAGTGGTAGGGACGAATCCTGAAATATTTGCCGTTACGGATTTCGCATCTCGCTTCAGGAATACTTACTTACGGTTTGCCGGAAGGAGTTGACTTATGCGCCGATTAGTGAACGCAATGTACTACTTTCAAATGTGTTGTTTTTGCAACGTTGCATATCCTAAAGAACCTTGTTGATGAGGTATGACGTTTATTGCAGATTTGTTATAAGATGTATTTGTTGATATCATCTATTGTTTTATTTAAGTTGTTGAAATTAATAAAGAGTTTATGGCCGATATCTTAGCAGTTGATGTTCGCTGATACGTGTGACCTATCAAGGAGTACTTGTAAGTCCCTATCTCACATCGTTCAGATATTGAGTTAATGTCGTTCGTCCGCCTAAATTATAAATTATACCTCTCGTCTATTTTGTTTTCCATCCTGCGTAAGGTTGATTGGAGAGTATTTAGGTTGAGAGTATTTAAGCAGGTCAAGGATATACATTGGCCAATTGGTGTAGATGGAGTGTTATAGTATAAGGAACAATCGGTGCAAGTGGAGGCTTTAATTTCCAGGCTATTTTTTAATCAACGTGGAGTATGGAAATTTGTAGCATTAACATTATAAGGTTGAGTCAGCTAACAGGCCGTTCATTTATTTAAAGCAATACTACTGCCATATTCACAGCTCTATTGACTGCTTTGTTTCGGAAGCACTTTTTTCATATATTTAGTTAGCTAAGAATGACTTCGAAAACATAGACATCTGAACGAAAAATTCTCAACCTGAGCGAACGGTTGAGGAATTTTTTGTTAAAACATTTTGTTGAGTATATTCAACACCTTATAGCTCTATCGCAGACAGGTGGTTACTGTTACCTACATTAATTAGGTATGTTGTAAACTCCAACCACTTGCAATATAACCTAGGTCTAGGTTTACAGCTATGAATTTCGGTGGGCTGAGATTCACAAGATGATGGTCTATTGTTGTGAAACAGCCATCTGATGAACAGGCAGTGTTTATAGAAGAGCATTTTTGAAAAGTCACATGGATATTTTATTTTCAGAAAGGCGTGTTTGGTCGGAGAGATGGATTTCTTATCGAGTGTACTGGGCACCGACACATGGAAGCGACTATGACAGGTAGGCGTGGAAAGTATTTTATATAGGTGAAAGAGAAATAAGGTTTGAGGTTCGTAGAATGAGGGATGCCCCCGAATGCATTTCAAAAGGTGGCAAGAAGTGACCCGTTTTTCGATAGCTCTAAACAATTTCGCTGTCGATAGAAGGATCTAATTGTTTAGAAGCAAATGTTCATTGCATAGGCTATTATGATAATATGTGCCAGACTTAGGGATTTATTGGTGGCACAAGGGAAAGTGAGAGGATTTTTTGGAGACGAGAGGACATCAGCGGTGTTATAATCTTGTGATTCGTTTCGAGAGCTTCTTTGTTTATCAGTTGAACTACTTCAGTAATTAAAAGGTGATAAAGACTACTACAGAACCTCCTGATGCCTTTCTGCTGGCATTTTTTAATGTTTGCCTTTCCCTTTCTCGTCGCATTTTCATTGTTTTGTTTCAACCTATTTTTCAAGGAATTGTTGAGAAGCGTAGCGTGTATTATGGAATTTGTAATTGTATTTGAGGCTAAACCTTTGTGAATAGGTTACAGTCTATGTGCTTTTCTCTTCCGTTGAGACATTCGCTGCTTCAGCACATAAGGAAGGGTTAATTGCGCAGTGACTAGTTGGGTGCATATTAATGCTTAAATCGTATTTTATAATCGTTTTTTTTCAAGTAGTGAAGTTCACATTATTGTCTGTCAACTTCACATATGTTGTCTACACTGTTGTCCATGTTGTCTACACTATGTTGTCTACACTCAAATTCCACTCTCTTGATCTTTACCTATTCAATTTTTGAGAATGTTGTTTGCGATGAGGACTCATTACATTTAAGATTTTAGAATGCTGACGTTTACTTTATTTCAGAAATTAGATAAACGCATACGTTCATAATTTTTTAACATAGGTTGGGCAAAACTATTAAAAACATTCGATAGATTATTGGCAAATTATTTGAGTTTAGACGGAATGACACATATGAGCGCATCTTTCGTGAAGTGAATTAGAGATATTCGAGTTTACGGCTAATAGTGTAATGTTGATATGTCAGATATGATACTTGTATCGATGGAGAGGGTGACTGATACGTTGAATTTCCTAAAGTATTGCCCCTTGTGACCTTCTCTTTCTTGGGAAAGCTTCTTATCGGTTACTATTTGTTGTTTGTTTCATAAATTTTATTACTTTACTTACATTATTAGTTAAATGACATCGAGCGCTAATTTACAGTTTCATTTTTCATTCTTTTCTTATAGACGAGTACAATGAATGCTTGATTCCATAATGTTGAAAGAAATTAGGGAGAGGGATGCAAATAGCAGATTTAGAACATCGAAACGGTTAAAATAATGATGAATTTCCTGAAGAAATTATCAAAAAAAAATTGCTGCAAGGAAGAACCTTAGATAGTTTATGGCAAATGATGCAATGCAATTTTCATTGATTCGGACAGAAATATTGAAAAAGGTGATGTTATTTTGAGCAAAAATCATTTCGAAAATTTTCTGCGCCCATTGTTGGAGAATTTTTCTGTTGCGAGAATACATTTGCTTTGAGGGAGATGTGATCTCGATAGCGAAATGCGTGCGCTTTTTAGTGGTCTTGACTCGAATGTTTGCAATTTCCCGTCAAATAAAGCAAGATCGTCCATATCGTTTATGATCTTTGATAGCGAAATCTGCGCGCTTATTGGTGGTCTTGACTCGAATGCTTGCAATTTCCCGCCAGATAAAGTAAGATCGATCATATCATTCATTCGATGACTCTGTGTGTTTTAAGAGCGGTCGTGCGAAACGTGCCACTGTGTCTTTTGTTACCCACAGCTTTTTTTGTCTTTTGTTAAACATTTTCAAAGGCTCCCATATATTGTTTTTACGATGAGAAATTTCTATCTTTCTTCTTCTCTAGTTACATTAAAAACTCTGTGTGCTAAATCTAATTGTCGAATATTTTAACGTCGGGAATTTCTTTCTGAATGAATAACTCGTGAATCATTTCAAATCATCAATGAAAGTTGCTGATAATTAATGCTAAAATTAATGCTCTAAAATGCTTCAAAATATGCGAATTTGAATTTTATAAAGAATCTTTTATAGTAGTTTGCGTAGAAATGTGAAGGGAATGTCACCAATGAGTGTTTAGCACATTGTGTAGAAGTGCTTGACTCAAATTTTTTATAGCATTTAATTGAAAATGTATATGTGAATAGGTAGGATCGTTTTCATACTTAGCTCTCAATTTATTCTTTCATTATTAGTCAATTAAAGGTGTCTTCACCCGAAAATCCTCTGTCATTATGCATAGGGTTTCAAAGGTAGAAATGCAGAAACGAATCCATAGAGTAGGATAGCTTTTAAGGTCACTGCTATTCAAGTGGGGTTCGAAAGAGCTTTTTTTTTTTCAGTTTCCTTAAAATGTATTCCAACCGCACCCATCAGTTGTCCCAAAAAAGCCAAAATCTTTCACCTTTTCTAACGATGGCAGTACATTATATTGTAGCGTTAGCTTTTAAATATGCCTTCGTTTCTTGTTGTGTATTTCGAAAATGAAGAGGGAATTACTCACTCGACGATGTGGATTGACTATGGTTTTGTGTTGGACCATTGCAAGGAAGTTTTCTCTCAAAGTCTTTGATAGGTTGTTACACCCGTCTTGTTAATTTTTTAGCGAAAAGTTCGCAAGTACTATTCTTTGCTTTATACGATGGTTTATTCTCGAAAAGTGCTTTGAAAATTTTCCACTTTCTCTTCCTCTCGGTTCGCCAACTTCGATTGCCTTCTGTGTTCGTGTTTCTATGATGCAATACACTTTTATTGGCCATCTTGTTATGAATAGTGTGCATTTGTGGATGAATCGTTTTAGTGCTTTTTTTTGAGACAATTGACCCAAAGGTCAATGAGTCCGTATATCGTCCTCAACGTTGAAAAGGCATGTTCCCGTTTCGATGTCCAACGATTCCTCTTCAATTATCTAGCACGGGGTATTTGCGCTCAATTCTTGTTCATCGTGTCCCATTTTCAACGATTCACATCTCACTATAATTCCCTTCAATGCGTCGTTTTGTGTTTTCATCACATTCACAACGAAAAAAAAAGTGTACATATTATCGAGTGAACCAATTTGTTCGCCCATCGATATTTTTATTTGATATCTTCAATTTTGACGACCATGTCTGCTTGATTTCTTTTTTCCTTTATAATTCTTTTAGGTTCATTCAGTACTATTTATTCCTCGGTTTTTGATGATGCTCTTGCTCATATTATTACGCTGAAAATTTATCGAGAGATTTCTTGACTATTCCTGAGAAATTAAACGATCTTTCTTTAGGATTGTTTCTCTATTCTATCAGGGATCTTTTTATGCTTATTTATCGATGTATAAGTTGGAAGAGGATTATTTATGTTTTTAAAGGCTTATATTTATTAATATTCATAGAAAATTAGGTTTTATTTAGAAACGTGAATATGCGTATATGCATAGAAATGAAGGGAGAAACGATGTAAAGAATTATATAATTATGATCAAAGGTTGTAAAACTTATATGAATGCGCTTAATCGAGCATATTTTAATGTGTAGTAAAGAAAATGGATGAAATGCTCTAACTTTTATTTTAACAGTAAAGATTTCGATATCAAACATCATAATCAACCATCAATAGCACAAATATTGCTGAGTGTTATTGATGATTGGTATTGTTGCTGGATATCGAAATTCTTCTCCAGTAAAAAAAGATTCATCGATCTTTTATGCCATACGGTGGATTAATTCTCTAAATGTGGACTATTATGTCATTGCACAATTATCTTCAGGTAGATTTAATTGCTCATTGGTAGTTCAATTCTTTGCTAAGGGAAATGCATGAGCTAAAATGATTGCTTGTTCGATACGATCGTAAGCATGGATGGCATCGGGCAAGTTGAAGGTCGTTCGAACATCCGGTGCTACTGATTTGTAGGCATTATGTCCTCTTTCTTGGCTCTGCCCTATGCTTGTATATTGCTAATTGTTATATACAGCTATAGATTGCCCATTGTTCCTTTATTTTTTCTTGAAATTTTACAATATAGCAGTTGTTGGAAGTAAAAGATCAACGAGTACGCAAGCAATTACTGTGGATGAGGATAGATGCTCTCTGTTGAAAACAATGCAAAC
Source organism: Baylisascaris procyonis (assembly GCA_037389465.1). NCBI lineage: Eukaryota > Metazoa > Nematoda > Chromadorea > Rhabditida > Ascarididae > Baylisascaris > Baylisascaris procyonis. The sequence goes on from JAZARR010000230.1 coordinate 528,235, forward strand.
AATACCCTGGGGGCAATCTCTTTCGTTATGAATGATAATAAATCAATCAAAAATTTTTTATGTGCAACAGTTGTCATTTGAGAGCAATTCGTCGTTACGTTTGCCTGATGGTTTCATTGAACACAGAGATAAACATTGCTGCAATTATCGATGATGTTTTCAACTAGGTTTTGAACTTATTTCAACAACGTTTATAGGTGAATAGCACTGAAGGTTATACATGTGAAAGGTTCCCACTAGATGCTATGAGCGATGTTGGATTAATGAATGCATTCATTGAGCCATTAAACATTTATAAATGTTTAGTATCTAGGTTATTTAGAGCTTAGAGATTTACCTTGATGTATGATGTATCTCTTATTTGCATAAATCATACCGTATTATCCTTTTACGAATACTTGTTTTCTTATTACTTGTGTATTTTGAATTGACATAGCATTTCTATATTTGGGATGTCTACTAAGATGCTGTCTAATAAGAAGTAGAAATTTTTTACCACTACAGTAATAGACCCTTCACTTCAGCTAGTACTGCAGTCTTTTTCGAGATGATCGTTATACATACTATTTCAGCATTTCCGGTACGCTTCCAGGTTAGGTATACTAAAAAGGAACTCCAACATATCATAAAACGAGATGATGCTTTCGAGGTTTTCAAGTGATCTTCGCTGGGGAGATTCGTGCTACACTCTTTAGCTATTCTAAACAAAGGAAAAATGTTGACATTTTGCATAAAAAAGACACCTAATTTCCCATCTATCCCATTCGTTTCCTCTGCCCTAAATAGACCGCTTAGTAGAATAGTTGTAACGATACAACTAGGTTTAATAGGGCTCATCATTTGTACTATTCCATCACGCATCTTATTGTTAAGCTTTCACTAATACCGCATTAAGACGGTCTACATAATTAACTTCATAGGTCTTAAGATTGGCGTTCGCTTGTATTAAAATGGGATCATGAGGCGTTGTTTAGTTCTCCTCCTTAGTCTTTTTCCTAATAAATAACGCAACTAAGTAACTTTTCTTTGATTATAAACGTTTATGTTTTGTAGGGAACTTTTTCAACATTAATAGAGAATTAAGCATTTCATTTATTTAAATCATTGATGATCTCTGAAATCAACGATGTAATCGACGGATGGGAAGTAGATTGTGACAATCTGCTCTTTTTTTCAATCACCCGTCTATTTCATTAAATTCAGTGAAAGACTATTAACATGTCTTCTGAGTTGATTTCATCATCTCTTTTAATCCTAAAATCTAGAGGCATATAATACCGTCGTCGTGAATTGTAGATCTCCTGCTCCCAAAAAAAGATTTTTCCGAACTATATTCTTTCTGGAATTAATCTTTTTGTCCTTTACATTATGTAAAAGAAGCTCTGATTGACTCGTTAAGAAGCGCCTCAAGAAAATCCACTTCATTGTTAAGTGCATATGACTAAAGAATTTTTCTTTTTCTCATAATTTTGTTTATTCGTCATCAGTCACCCAAAAAACAAAATTTTCTCATATGAACTGAAATTCCATTGTACTCTGCGGCTGGGAATTTCTTTTTCTTTCTTATTTGTACTTGGCGGCTCAGTTGTACTTTCCGGTTTTTTGAATATCAGCTTCAATATTAGGTTCAGGATCTTAGACGCAAAGGGCGTCGAGGTTTTCTCAATGTTTTTTGAGGCGCTTCGAACTTCTCGCCTTTTCACTGCAGCTTTACGAATATTATCGTGATCGTTTTGAAATTCTTGCACTATCATCAATCTTTAGATGTTCGTGAAAAAAAAAACCTCGATAGGATGGAAAAATTTGGAGTCGTAAGAAATTTTCCATCTTTTTTTTCAAAATTTCCGGAAAAATTCCAAGCCGAAGAAAGTATGACTTGTTGGAAGCACCGTAGGGCGCGCGCAGAGGAACAGCTCTGGTTGAAATGCTCAATTTCGTGACGTTGACAAGTGTTTTTAAACAGAAACGATTTTTTTTTCTAAATAAACAAAGGTGCTGAGTCTTTGGTCTTTGAGTGATCTTCGAATTGATTCAATTGAATTTATATGACGCATATATGCGTTTTGATCAGATTATGACCACATTTATATGGCATACTCTCGCAGAGGCCTGAAATAAACCGTAAACAACTTTGCAAAGATCAACTGTCTATTGAGGCGATGCAAGAGCACGAATCCAGGCGCAGCTGTCTGCGCTAAAAAACGACCAATTTCATGCATTTCGACTACTTATTTATGCAGGCACCTAGCTGCATAAGTGACACCACATTGAAAATCTATGTTTTCGTGGATTATGCATGCCACTAAACGATATAAATATGCACAACTTAAATGTGCATCATGGCTGAATTGTGTGTTCATTGATTCTGCATTGTTCAACTGTTGTGCCAAATTAGGTCTACTCTAGAATGGCGAAAGATGTAAGAATGACTTTGGCGTTTATTATTTCCTTCAATAATACATTCAGTTTTTAGCTTTCTTTTCCCACTTATCGTGATCCTTCCTACTTTTTTTAGAGATGTTTTGTTTCATGGATGTTTCATCTAATATACCCAGAAAAATATGAGAGCTTAATTTTGATGGTAGTAATCCTTCTGCTTTGAAGACCGTAGTATGCAATGCCACACAACGGTTTCTTTGATTGCATCTACTGAAGCGGTACTACGCTCACTAGGACCAGTAAAATGCCTCACCAATGAAGATGACCCCCAGCGGTAAAGTCGAGAGGGAGATGATGAGTTGATCATCGTTTAGAAAGAAGACTGATATAAAAATCGTGAAGGGCCAACGTTGTATGCAGGAGTTTGCTGATACACGTCTTCTACAGTGTGACAGATATTGCGGCAATCACTGTTTTGGTCATATGGATCCGAATAACTAGCAGAAAGATAGAAAAAATTTCCTTCTTCAGCTGTAGGAAAGATGATAGCGACAAGAAAGACAGCTCCAATTCTCATGTGCTTTTTTCATTGTGTGAGAACAGTTGAGTTTGGTTGTAATTTTTTTTCGTGGAATTAGAGAAAATAATGAGTCCTTTTCAAACATATTTCCTTTAAAAAATTTGAAAAATATTTAATTCGAATACTCGATAAAAGGACAAATTTTCCAATCTAATGAAGCTAAATTATCTATATCGATTTGCTGAAGTAGTCGTTCATTGCAATAGGAGTATACTTAGTCGTTATGTTCTCCCTCAGTAGCACTGTACTTAGAACGACTAAATATCAGTGCTGTGGATATAATCATTGAATGTGCATAGGATGTGTAAACACATATATTTCTTTTTGCATTCAAATGAATAGCCTCAATATTTTTTTATAATTTAATAATAATATATGTTTGTGCTCATACCTTTTTGATATATTATTGCAACTTATAAGGGTTTTGTTATGTTGCTGTTAGTTGATTCCTTGGACCGTTCAATTGAAAAAGGTCATTTTTATAAGGTGTAAACGTGTTTCGCCGTTTGTTGGAAGCACTATTCACCTCAGGTGGAAGTTATATATATAAAAAGCTCTCGTTTGTTAAATATGGCAAGGCGTTGTTGCGGCAGTTCGAAAGGTTTGCTATAGTCACTGTCATTGGGGGTTGGGGAGGAGAGGGAGGGTCTTAATTGTTCGCCAACACGGAGAGTGTTTAGTATCGGCGCATATTGCTGAAAAGCGTTAATGAAAGCGTGTCGTTCGATCATCACATCACGTCGATTGCGATTGTCTCTGAAACAGAGCTCGAACTCCTACACCTCTAATGGTAGAGAACGTTTCAAGAGTTTCTTCAGCTGCAAGTCGTACTTAACATATATCACATCACGTTGTGGTCTTAAGAATGCATTTATTTCATGCACCCAACTTTCAATCTCGTCTATTTTAGTGACATAGAATTTTAGATCATGAAGGTTATGATATTTTAAAGCGATGTTCTTTAGAATTTATAGCAGTCAGAAAGGCGTGTAGCGATTATCCCACTGTATTATCTAAGTCTTAATTTTTAAATTGACTCCGAAAGGGCTGAATTGCACTATTGGTGACGATCTTACAGGAGCATTATGCGGATGGTTTGGTGTGTGATGGGTTTTCGCTTTTCCTTCTTTATATTCATAATTAACATCTTCCGATCGTAGCATTTTAACATTCATGCAGTAGGTCAATTTTGCAAGAGAGGTTCTAACGTCTTTGTTGGACTTTGGTGGATGTGGTACTGTTTGATGCATCACCTGCTATATTCTTGTTACAAATGCGCTTTTATTTGATGGGCGCTGATTTCATAAGTGAGTTCACCTGCAGTATCATGCAAATGAATATTTCGAATCATAGCGATCCAACTCAGTGAATAGACATCAACACAATAAATAAATAATTTAGAGTTGTAAGGGGAGTGTCACCGTTCTCATCAAAAATGCATTGTTGCTGCAAACAACACCTACCAGCCATGTTATTTGCATTTCAAAATGCGGTAACCAACAACTCACTATTACCATTGGGATGCGGAGATGCAAAACTAAATTTTCGTTGAAGATGAATTGATACCTATGAACGGAGCAAAACGAAACAGTCATACAAAGGAGATTTGGTACTCTCAGACCAGAGGCATTCTCAGAAGTAAAAAAAAAATTGACGCAATATGAAGGTGGTTTGGGTAATTCAGAGTTGCCCGGGCAAGTAACACGGGCATTATACCTTTTAACTAAATTACGATATCATAAATTGCCAGATGCGCAATATCTTTTTTTCATAAGCTAGTGGCAGCGAGATAGTAACACAAAGCATTAAAAAATTAAAACAATATTGCCTGGATACATTCAAGATATGGAATGTAAAATAACGCTTGTAAAATGTAAGTATAGTAAAGGTGCTGAGATTCTTCCGACTCGCCTACATACTCCATTTGTTCTCGTTGCACTCATATGCGTCTAACTTTTTTTTTTCGGTATTGAGGTTTACGTATGTAAAAAATCCATTATAATAGGATGCTATTGTTGTTTTATGATCACTTAAATGATGGATTGTTTTTTCTCCAATGCTTTTATGAGTAGATAACTAATTGATCGAATTCATAAGATCTATAGAGGTTATATGTTTTTTTCGCTAAGTTTTTATGCTTACTGGAAAATGCTGCATTTTTATCGCTCTTTTATTGACCAAAAAAAGAAGGGATTATTTTTGGATTTTCGATTTGGATTTCATCAACGAGCATGATAGGTAGATAGAACCGGATTATTGGGAATGTGATGGTGAGCACGAATGCGAGTTTTTGTTGTATGGATTAAATGTAGCATTCCCAATGGTGCGCCGAGTTGATGAGATGTTACTGAGGCTGTGCGAATGATTATGTGTGTCGTCTCGTTTTTATGCAATATTGACTTCCTTATTCAATTTGCAAAAGTGCACTTTTTTTTTCTACTCATCTAGAAATTAGGCGATGTGTGAAGATGGGGAAATCATATAAAGGCTGCCTTCAAAAATCTGAACTAAGAAGTATCGGCTATTATCTTCGATGCGAAATCATTTCATTGCTGTGCTATGAAAATTGTTGGCGATTATGCGTTAGTATTTGTTGCCAATCTGTTGGTATTATTATCGTTTTACTAAAAAACTTCTCCCGATATTCCGAAATTTTGACCCATTCTAAGATATCCTTCCATCCGCTGTTTGAATTTATCCGAGATTTGGATCATTCATGAGTTTGATCTATCTCAAAATTTATTCTCAGTGCCAATCCGAGGTTTGGACGCATTTCCGGTGCGATGAGAAATGTTTGACAGGAAAATATCTTTTCATTAATTTTTTCCATTTTAATTTATATAACTAACACATCAGTGACTATAAATTCATCGATATCGTTGCAATTACCTATCTGTTTATATATGAATATTGAACATCTATACGTTTTTACAAACAAAAGTTGTATAAGCATTTCGATATGCCTTCAAAAATTGATTTAGTTGATGATTATGTGGCAATTGCCGCGATATACAAATCTTTATTTAGAAAGACGCGCTGAATTTGAAGTTTTTATTGTATTAGTATAGGTCGAATAATTAAATGAATTTGTCGTTAAGGTAAGAAGGACAAACCGTGGCTATAGGAGGCACGAGGATCTTTGGCGAACAAACGGATCGTCAAGTGAATCAGCTGAATCGGTAAGGTTACGCATGATTTAAATGTTAATAATATTTTCATGAAATATTTTTTATGCATATATGAATATCATTTTTATTTTCTCGTCACTAATGAATTTGATTTTTTTGAATATCATCATTTTCTGCTTATTCAACTTCAGTTAATTTACTGAAGATGATCTGCATTTGACAGAGGTTAAGCTAAGTTTTGATAGAAGTTCGTTGGTTCCAAATGGCTGCCAAATGATGTTGAACTGCTATGTAGTGAAAAATTATTCAGAATATTTACCACGGAGGGCGTTGTACCTCTTCGTGAAGTCCATTGACCTTGATTGTCCATTGGCCTAGAACTTGTCTCATAGGTGCGTCTCTTATTCGATTCGCCCAAGGACTTTCTTTGTGTTTCGTTGTGATTGACTTCTATATTTTGCATCGTTGATCTAACAGCTAGTCGCAAATCTGATCGCAATTATTACTTGATTTCCGTTATGAGCATCATCGATCAACACATCATACCGTATGGCGTCAAATAAACCCCTCCCCCAGGCAATGAATAAAACTCTTCAAAAAGTTGCATATATTTTCGATAATTTCATGTCTATAAGATAAATCAAATGACATTTTCGCTAATTGATTGATTGTTATTTCTGCTATTGCTAGAAAAGCAAGAGGAAATTTCAATATTTGCTAAAAAAAAATTTTTTTTCGTCGTTCTATCAGAATCGCGATCATTAATCTATGAGCGAGAACTCTCATATTTAATAGTCTGATATGTGAAGTTTTCTGTAGACTTGAAAGCATCTAAATATTAACATCAATAGTTCTTCTAGAATGCCTTCTCAGATGATTTCCTTAAGAGATTTTTTCACCTCTATTGAACATAACTTGAAGTAATTAGTTTTTTTTTTTTCGATAGAACGGGTTCATTCATATATGGAGGTCTGTATTAAAGGGATTTTAGATTTTATTCGACGATATATAGTAATAGAACGGTCTAATTATTAGATAGCCTACTGAAATTTAGTTATATTTCGAGCAAGAATATTTGTTCATACTAAGGTTTCTAGATGAGATACTAAATCGAAATGGGCAAGTAAAAATACTTCTGTTCACTTGAGTGGATTTTTGTTGACAGAGGCTGCAAATTTCAACTTAAAAAATGCAGCAATTTACTGAAATATTTTCATCTAGTCTATCTTTTCGTCATCAGCAGTGAGCATTTTTAGTGTTAATTGATTATGAAGTCACTGTGATTGATCATTGAATTATTTAATCAGATGAACACGTTATTAAGATATAGGAATTGCTTTCTACTCTTCTAATTTGAATATTTAACTGCAAATATTAGATCTATAGAATGCTCTTTATTCCACTCGATTCGAAGGATATTTATGGTGATAGTCGATATTCATTTAAGTTGTTGGAAGTTGCTTCTTTTAATCTGTGAGTAATTTTCGACTCATTTAATTGCTTGTAGTGATTTAGTCGATTCATTAATATTATTTTGAGTGTAGTGAAATAGTCTAAAATCTCAAAAGTTTCATATTTCCATCATTGTTTAATTTTTATTTTTTGTTGTTTATTTGTACTTTGTTTGTACTCTTCATTTCACTTGTACTCTTCATGCCGATTTATTATTCGAATTAACACATATCGCTGCATTAATTGAGTCGAATTTTCGGCGAATATTTGTTTCGTGATCATATTCGAGACTCTTCTTTAATTCATATCTCTGATATCTGCGAATATTTCGAACTTTTCAATTTTTATCACTTTTGCTTTCATAAAATCCTCCAACTGAAAGCATCCTAGTAGTTGTTTCCTTAATGCGGTTATTGGAAATGTGCGGATCCTCTCAGTATTAATCCACTTTTTGGGATGGAAATTTGTAATGTTTTCTCCTCGTTCCATGCCCTTCTATGAGTTCGTTTCTATTCATTCTTCGCATAAATATTCTTCCAGAGAAAATAGACATATTGCTGAGTCCCAGTTTGGTTATAATGTGATACGCTATAACTCACTTCCTTTGGAAACATGTTTAGAGCTTGTTCAGGTTTACATATCCTCCAAGAAATGCTTGCATTAAATCTCCTCGAATTAACGTCCATTATATTTACTTAGCTTAGATTTTCTTATAAACTGCGTAATGATGGATTTGGACGCATATGTTAATGTCGAACTTAGGTGACATAATTGTTGTGTTGAAATTTCGTGAAGAGCTAATCGAATAGCAAATTGCCTTCTTCTTGTCTCTAATTACACGCGCATAGAGAGCTATTGAATGCGTTTTTTATTGTTTACTATTGTCTCACTTTAGAATGTTGCAGTCCAATTTCGTTCTCATCTTTGTGGGAGATATCGGAGTAGTTGAAAAATTATAAAGCCGTTTCACTAAGGTGACTTTCAAAGAAATGCATCTTCTTGCCGACTGTTTCAGCCTGTTTTTAGGCGACGTCTTCGTATTTTTGATTAAAAATATTTCTAATTATTTTTTTATTCGTATTTATTTGATATTAACGTTTTCATTTCGTTATTCATATTTAAAACCTCTTAAGTATTGTAAAGCGCAATTGAATATACGTCTATATTTGAAGATGATTGGAAATTTTTTTTGCAATTTCATTTGAGAGCATTTTTCTCTTTTATAGAATTTGCATCGCTTAAATAATTTTTTTCGAGGATAACCCCACTTGAAACCCGAATGGAAGTGAGAAATCGAAGTGATATACTTAATTTATTTGTTTTCCGTTGTTGACTCTATGTGGGATTTTTTTGAAACCATCCAATTTGGCTACGACTGTCAGTCTGTTGATTTTTTGAGTATTGTCTAAATTAGTATGACTTCTGCAATTTGTGCACAGTGCAGCAATCATAATTAATTATACTATGCAAATTTTTTGCCTTTTTTATGAGTATACTCACAGTGATTTTCTATTTTCGTTTTTATCTGCGCTTTTAAACGCCTAAGCATACGTTTTTCAATTGCGAATTAAAGGTGTTTGTTTATTTTTTGAATTATCTGTTGTTTAAGTTTGAGCTTCAAGGGTGTCCATGGTTCTCATTTCTGTGTTCGATTAATAAGATGGTTTCGACGATGCAATATGCGTAAAAGTAGATGTTTTTCGAACATCAGGTTATATATATATATATATATATATATATATATATATATATATATATATATATATATAATACATAGGTCGTCTTTTTTTACAGAACACTATATGTAGTTAGTACAAACTGTACTGTATATATGTAGTGTAGTACAAACTGTACTACCGAGCTATACTGTAGGTGGTGACGCCTTTGTACAGCCTATGCTCTATACACACTTTTCTATTCTTGCCATCACGCTCTAGGTGAATATCGGGAAGAGTTGATAAAAAACGAAAATAATAGCAGGGTGGAACCATCCTAAATCTGATAAGTACTCGTTGGGGACTCGTTCGACACACGTTGATGATATCAACTATAAGGGGAAAAGTGTTTGCCATCGGCAGTTACCAAAGGAATCTCTAAGAATATATTTAGCTAATATGAGAGTTTCAATTCATTCGTGCCAAATAATCTCAAATTCAACTAGATAGTTTTTGCAAGTTCATTGCTGCTATTCGCCGACGACTTTAATCGTCTATAAACTGTTGCCTCATTGATGCGATTCTATTTTCGTAGTTGCCTAAATTGAACGTTTTTGATTGTCAAAACTTGTTTATGTCGTAAATACGAAACGTCATGAACCTCTTTTGTTAAAAATAGGAATGGAGGATAAGAAAAGGTATAAGAGATGAGTATTGATCAATCAGCAATGACAGATGCCTTGTTTTTTTTTTTTAAATTTTCAATTCAATTTCATGTGCAAAATTAAAATCACATTAGTGAAATCGGCGCAATCGTTCAACTTTTTAAGCATTAGTGCAACGGAAGTCTTTTATTATGAAAATATTGCGTTCAGCAGTCTTATTGATTATTATCTAGATACGTCGACTCTTAAATCGCTATACTCGGTGTCGCATGTATTTCAATTTCTCATCGAGATTACTATTTTCAGATTTGTTGCATTATTTTAAAATATTTTCTTAATTGTTGAATCAAGTTACACGACTATTTTTCAATTTTGTAGTAATTATAAGTTTCTTTGAAAGAAATGCGTAAATTATTAATTATTTCATCGTATATTTTCATACTTTTTTGTTTAAATCGCTATCAAATAAACGACATTTTTTTTCTGTCTTTGAAATATTATTGAATTTTAAATTCAACGCCACATTTTGAATTGTTTTTATTGATTTCATTCGATATGAGAAATCAAAAAATTAAATTAGTGATTTAATCTATCGGTGAAATTCTCCATGATATTTTTTTGTGTTATTTTGTCATGAAAGTGCACTATTATAGACGAGTTTTTCGGAGTGAATTTCAATAAACGAAACAGGTTAATTGCGTCAATGAGCGTTGTTTTTAATTCAGACGTTATTTTTATAACTTTTCTGATAAGTTATGATGAAAGATACGGTAAGATGAGTGGATTTTATGGAGAATACAGTAAGGCGAGTGGGTTTTACAAGGAATACAGTAAGATGAGTGCTTATGGTTTGAAATATTTTTGTTAATCCGTGTGGTACTTCTTACTTATGACATAGAAATTACTAAAGTAAGACTTGACATTAGTAGTCCATCCATTCCATCTCTCCTAGTTCACGTCTACGCTTAAGTGTTTGATGAACTCGAGTTTATTTAAAATGAAAATTTTCTACTATTATTTCATATATCAAGTTGTTTTTGGACTATTTTTTTTTGTACAATCGATAGGTTGATTTTGGGCAACAAAAGATGAAATGTTGCATCAGGCGACAAAGTCGGCAAAAATGCGCATTTTTGCAGCTCATCTGCCATATTTTTTTGTATTAAAAAGTTGCTTTTTGAAATGTTAGCTGCTTAATTTTAGTGAATCTATATTACGACTGCACACTTTTTTCTGTAAAATAGCAAACACTAGTAGTATAGAGAATCTGTAGAGGTTGCAGATAGCTCACAAAGATTGATTTTTGATCTTCTTTTTGATGGATGGCGTTATAAAAAAAGGAACCGCTTCTTATCCGCATGGGAAGTAAGAACGTCCGGCTGTTAAACTAGATGCCAAGGAAGAAAGTTGTTGTCTAGTGTGAGATGACTTTTTACACTCACCTCATAGGTAACAAGAGCAAGTTTTGCTGCTCCTTTGCTTCTACTTCAGCTTCTTTTTTTTTTTGTAACCAACTTATATCGTGCATACGTAGGCGAATGCGGTGTTCGATGATAGGGTAGGTATATTTTCTTAATACTTATGAAGTAATATTCCAACCTTATTCACTAGATCCGCTAATTGGAGGTGAATAATCGCAGTGATACCCTCTCCTCCCCCTATCTTCCACCCCTCCCCCTCCCACAATCATACCCAAATTTTGACTGTTTATAGGACACCGACTTTGGACTCGTTAACACATTCGTTTCGTTTAAGCTTATTTCCTAGCTGTGCGTATAATGCTACTGTTATGTGAAACTAATGAATGCAGTAGAATTTCAAGGGCAAGGTTATGCTAGATTATGATTGATTAATCTAATCGCGCCTTTTGAGAGATCCCAACTGACCGACCTCGCTCTTGGCTTTAAATCACTTGCTGACAGCATTACGCCATCATAAGGATGTGCACCCACAGGATGTGAGGAGTGAATGAGTCTGAAAGTGTGGTGCCGTCTGCATCGAGCATCTATCGCCCCCTCGATCCCTCATAGCCCTATCGATCTGTAGGCGGAGTGTTGCGCGAATGGCGTCACGCAAACGGCGGCCGTAACGCAGCGCATTCAGACACTTCTTTAATTCTCGCAACTGTGTCGACGAGAGACGTCATCAATTTGTTGGATTCATGATAACATGGTCTCATTGCTGGTTGATCGGGAAGGTTTTTCAACTCAGTAATGCTTTCTCTTCATTTTTTATTGGTTTTTTTCATCTGCCAACGTTGCAGCTTTTGGTTTTTTGGTGTCTATGTGTTGCTGCCAACGATACCTCGTGATTACTGCAGCAAGTTTTGTCGCTGTATGCAAAGTGAAACAGCTCTTCTTAATTTAAGATTGACCTTTTTTCTGGATTCAGGTCTTGGCTAGTATTTATGGAATAGTTTTGCTAGCAAATCTTAGCTAATATCTATTATTAAATCTTTGCCAAATATCAAAAAAATGGAAAAAGAACACCGAGAACTGTATGTTTTGTAGATAATCTCCTAGCTCTTTTCAAGTTTTCCTCGTCTTATAGGTCACTGTCTAAATTTTCCACAGATATATAGCCCCATAAATAAACTACTTTTTAAAATTTATAAATGGAAGCCGGAATATATACCAATATTAAACTGTTAGTTTAAAAAAGCCTATTTTCAGCATTACTTATTTATATACCTGTATTATAGAACCAGTTGTAATTTTTTTTACTTTAGATAACTTTGGGAAATTTCACTTTTTAGCAATATTTCTCATTTAGTAAATTGCAGTAATTTTCTTATTTATTCTAGTGTTAATGTAATGATGACTCATTATTGAACTTTGTACTCAATGTTTTATTTACACAGTTGTGGCTATCAATGATTCGTTGCTGATGATTAAACATTTATGCTTGATAGCATTATGATAATCAATATTTCTTGTAATTTTATGAAGCGATCTTCATAGTTATAGTATATAGTGGTATTAATGCATAGTGAAATTTATTCCTTTGCCAATTTACCGCTCGAATATTATCTGTTTTTCATCTAATATCCTCTCAAATCTCCTCTCGCCGTGCTCTACTTTTGACCTATTCAAATGGTGTACTCCCATTTTTTGTTTACGCTTTAATTCGAACAAATTCACCTAAATACTTTTGAAATAATCGTTGAATTTCCATTAATATTCATTCATCTTTAAAGCGGATTTGTTGTTCGTATAAAATAAGATTACATCTAATCTCTTTTAATAAAAAATCGTATTGAATTTCTCTTATTATGTTTAATCGATGTAAACAACGAACGACAAACGCATCAATTGAGAGCATTTATAGATATTTATTAGTTTTGTAGTCTTTTTTTTTCTTTATTTTCTTTCCTTCTTCGTTGTAGGTCTTTGCGGCAAGCAATTTATTTATAAGAAGATTTTCAACTCGTTCAGTATTATATTTTTATCTTTCCCTTGTTTAAATATGAAGTAAGAAAAGTGAGAAACGATCTTTACATAATGAACACCATCTCTCTTTTTATAGGAATGAAACCTAGATAATACTAGGTTCATGAGTTGCCACTTAAAATATTTGAAGGCAGTATATTGTTATACTCATTCACCTGTTTGTTCTTTTGGTATATAGCGTTTTGCGTTTTTTGCTTGACGCTTGCTTTACAGCAGTAAATATACAGTGATTAACTTTGCTGTGCAATTGAAGTGGCTTAAAGACCAAAGTGAAGGAGGGGGGGTTGGAAGAGACAAGGGGGGAAGGGGGGGTGGGGTTGGAAGAAGGTGAATCGCGTTTACTTTCAACTTCCCCGAAAGTAGGGAAATGGTCGTCCCGCCGTCAGCAGTATAACGCTTAAAGTCAATAAAATCCTGTTTGATTTTTTCAAAGATTTGCGTTCTATAAATCCTGCTTGGTTTTTTTTTTTGAGATTTATAATCCTCTGAATAGTGAGCAGAAATATTTAAATAACTTTTTTTTTAGCTAGGTTTATTTCAAGATGAGCAATCGTTAAGTTAGAGTTCAGATTGTCGCGCCAAAGATAGTGCACTTAGAGTTAGGCAAAAATGCATAGAAATGCAAAAACTCTAGAAATTTGTCACTGCATTCATTTCTCATCACGATCTAACCGGTAGATAACCTAGCAGGTGAAATTATTTCTGATACGATTAACGATACGTGAGCATCAAATTTTTTTAGACATCTTGAAATGTTACAAATAGTGCTTTGCGTATTGCAATGCTCTTCATATTCTTTGCAGCGCAAATGTACTCATTTATTGTTAATAAGCCTTAATTACATACTGTTCTTCTGTTTAATCTCACCTTTATGTTTTTAAGTAATATCTACCTTTATATTTTAATCTCACTTGGTTTCTAAGATTAGGCACTTAGGAAATGTTTAAAAAGAACGCCTCACTCACCGTGATTTTAAGAAAGCTTACCTATGCGACTAAAGATGTTTAACTGCACATGATTAGGCGTGGATGCAGTACTTTAGATGCTTAGGCCTTAACGCGAACTAACTGCAAGAAATAGAGGGCCACCTAAACACCGCTGAAGTCAAGTGGATCAGAGAGGCATTAGGTGAGGGTAGGCGGAAACGATATGAAAAGACATTTATTTATAACGAATGCTATGTTAATTGAAATAAACAAATAAAACAAAATAAGCTAGAATAAATAAAGCTTTCATTTGGTTTAATTCATTCTTATAAAATTTTCCATAGCGATTAGAATTCCCTTCCTATATCTGTACATATTCATGACCATAATCGACAAATAAAGCAGGTGGTTCTAAAAGATTTACATCACCCTAAAATGTACTTTACAATTTCCACTAATGCCTGCGTGGAATGTGCTCGCCAAAATGTTTTGTTGATGCATCAACCAATTTCATCTTTCAAGCATCGATGACGTCATTTATATCAGTATGTGTTTATTGATCTTTGTACTGAACTTTATTGTATTGTTGGTGTTGTTTGATTTACACTCTTTTCCACTTGATCCTAGTTCCTTTTTCATTTACTTCCTGTTTGTTTTCCATTTCCGGATCGCCGAGATAATTAAGCAGTAGATGAAAATACAGGGCGTAAAATTTGCTGAATAGGCATCTATAAGCATGTAAGCGACCCTTGTTATGGAGCTTATTGAGTGAACGACCAATCGGTAGCGTTACCTAGTTTCGTATGTGAGGTAGACTGAAGATTCTCTCCCCCCCCCCCCCCTCTTTTTTTTCATTTATTCTAGAGTATTGTCATATAGGCATGTGAATATATCATTTAGTATGGGAGGGGGGATAATTATTAAGTGAGCTATTTGTGTTCAACAGTGAAATTTTTTATTATCCTCGTTGAGAGTTAATTCGAAACGTGTATTGTGCTTTCTTCAAGGTTGTTTATTCTATTGATTTAAACGTACGCTTTCTGTTTCGATATTTCGGCACTGAGATGGACGCGCCGATTCCATTCGTTCGACATTCTTGATCACTGATTCCTTAGGAATTTTTTTTGTGGATTCTTAAATTGAGTTTTTTTTTTCATAGGTAAAGTTCATTTCGCTGTAAATTTTATTTGATTTCCGATTTTCATGCAAAATCGATTGCAATATTTCGATGGAATCATCAAATAATTGCATAAAACATCAAATATTTTGCAACGACATTAGAGCTTAATGCGAGACTCTTTGTCTACTTGCTTGCAATTTCATTTCGTTAGTCAGTGGAGGTAAAGTCGTAGATTTTCGTAGACCATTGGCCCGAAAAACTTTCAACCTTGAAATGCCAGTCAAAATTTAATCATCCTAGAAACATTGGAACATAAAAAAGCAAAAGAAACTCTTGTTAAAATTGATTTTCTTGAAAATTTCTCAGAGATTTTTTTACGATTTTAGTATGATTGCTAATATGGAATTTTATCATTTATTTTACATTGATTTACATCAATGATGTTTTCAATTGAAGCGTATTTGGCAATGCGATCGCATCACTCACTATAAACAATGCGGATATCATTACAGCTAGCCCCAATACCTCCTATTGTATCCTCTTCATATCGCTATCATCTTTCAAAATACGATGCTTATTTCTATGTTTCTTTCGTCACGGGTAAAATTTTCCCCTATACACTAAGCTTTTTTCAAATTCGATGGCATTGACTCTTTTTCTTGCCTAGAGGAGAGGAAATTGAACATAAAGGGATGTGGTGGATGATCTCTTTTTAATTCTCTCTCTTTTTTTGATGCTCCATCTATGTTTGATTTCACAAATCAATGAACATGAACGTTTATTTGATGTGGCGTATGTTCAGCTTTGTGTTGTAAAGAATTTGCCTAATGTATTTCATTATTTTATAGTCGTATGGCAGTTTTCACTAATATTTTATTGACGTTATCTTCCCTTGTTTTTTTTTTTTTTGATTTGGTTTGATTTGATTTGCCAAATTATTGGATTTCTCATATTTTAATTTACTAAATTTAAGGAGACGATTAAAATTATATAAATTTTCAATTGAAAATTTTTAGGTGATGCAATTCGATAGTTTCTTTGCTTTGAAATTATTTATGCTCGATATGCTTATTTGAGCTTCGAGTTCAAGATTAAGATTAATTTTACCTATAGAGACGAATAGGTTAAGTAATACAATGTGCTGTTTTTGTGTAAAATTTACATTAATTTTACATTTCGGGTGGGTTTCCATATTGAAAATATGTAGAGAGGGAGGAAAAGAAAGAAGAAATGCCGATGACCTATTTAATCATGTCAAAATTTTCACCTCTAATCCATTGCGAAAGGTAGATGCAGTATATGCGAATACCATATGAAATACACTAAAAAATGTCTATATATATTTTGTTTTATTGTTAGTGAATTATTGTATTCGATGATTTAATAGTAATTCACTAATTCAGGGGATACTATTCAGTAATAGTAGTGAATAATTCAAGAGATACTAGCACGAGGGTATTTCCCATAAATCGATTTCATTATTTCTAAACGATAATAAACTTTTATTGATGATTTTTTTTGTGCATTATTATGGTAGATGCCTTTCATATCATACATGAGATGGTGAGTGGTATTAGTGATTGAACCGTCTAAAAGTAACCTCTAGTTGAAATCAATAATAGAAATGCAAAGGGCGATATATTACAATATAATCTTATATTGGCTGTGTCATGCATATGCTTAATTTGGGAATTTTTTCCCAAATTGGGTATCATTTCTTCCGATCGTAATAGAGATTTTCGACTTCCGGTTAAATTCTTTTCAGGTTTTTTTTTTTTTTTTGAGCATATAATTTCACTAAAACACTTGTCACTAATAATTTTATTCATGAATTTGAAACGATTTTAGTATGTCACCTCAATAAATCCCCAATTATCACGGAAGTTTTCTTGTGAATATTTCGTTGGAAGTAAGTGCCATTAATGTGCATCGAACATTCATTCAATTGCAATAAACATTACACATCGTTGGTTGATAGCAAATTCTTTCGCTATTTTATTGCGCAAATGTTTTTTTTCTCTGTTTGTTTGTTACAATACTTATCTATTTTTTGAAAAAAAATCTCTTCGAACTTTCTAGAAAAAAAAATCCTTTTTGGAAAATTTTTCATTTTAGAAAAATAGCGATTTTCTTTTTATTCGTTTCTTTTTTTTTTCTCTCTGTGGAATAAAAAAACGTTCAACAGATGCGTCTCAATGGTTTTCGCTCTACTTTATTAGCATTCTTTAAAAATGATATACTTTTAATTGGGTGATAGTCATTATCCGATATTTTCCTCTTATACATTCATATGGTTGGATATAGCTAAAATAAAAACAAATGTAGTGGAATAGTTTTAATTGGTTTTACTTTATTTACTTTAATCGACAAAGTATTCATTAAGAATAAATGTCTCTTCATATTGCTTTCACTTCTGCTTAGGTGAAGTTATAAGTTAGCATCAAGGTTTCTTATATTTGAGGATTCTATAGGTCGATTTGAAAACAAATAATTGTTTGCTTGAAAATTTGAATGACGAAGAAAAATAATTATCATATATGTATGCATACAAATGCAATTTTTCTACTTCACTGAATTTCTGATCAGCTAAAAAATTCAGCTGAATGAATTTTACAAAAGTATTGAATTTTTTTTTTTTTTTTTTTTGCTATGAGTAACGAACAAAACGAACGACGACGTCAATACTAACTGAACGTGCAAATAAGCGGACAGATGGATGCAAGTAAAGGATAAACTCACCACTGATAACAATCGATTATCAAGGGTTTTACACCGTTGATAAGTGATTAACTTACCCATGATTGAGGGATATCACGTGCATTAACAATTATCCACTCATATAAATAATAGGTTTTAAATTCATCATTGAAGCATTTCCTATGCTAGATATTGTTGAGTGATTGAGAGAAATATGATGACGTCATTAAGAACATTTTTGGAGATCACACTATTTATTTAGATGTTATTGCTTTTGTTATTTGTTTGGTTATCAGTTTCATCTTTCATATTCCTTTCACATTTGTTTATAGTGTTTATTTTCCTCTCCTTTTCTTGTTTTTTTTTGTCACGATAGAGCGCATTTAAGTCATACAGGTCGCAACTTATCTTCTTTGATAATTGAAGCATTTACAGGCAAGTATTTATTAAGTCGTGTTATGACTTCCTCCTCCATTTGTGACAAAATGTTGACATGGGATATAGTTAGCAATATAAAAATAACGCTTTAGTATATCATCCAGAAGAAGGTATTTCCTAGTAATTCATCCTCTCTTTCAGCGATTAGAATTCAAGCATGGCTGCTTTTTTGCAGTAGTCTACTCTGATCATTACTCTATGGATTTTATTTTCTGGCTAAATATATCTTTATAATGATTACAGAAGTGAATCGCAAACGATCACACATAAGATTATAGAGGATATTGATTATTTGAAGCGAAGAATGGTTGAATGTGCAAACGGATTTTATGTCGTATCATTTGATAATCTTGTTTTATAGCTGGTTCTCATCGATTGGCACGTGCTAATCGCAATGTTTTTGAGTCGTATGTGAGCTGTGATTGATGTAGTTCTATGCAATGGTAGTGCCACTCAGCAACCTTCTCTTAGTGTCTTATGTATTGCTAACTGAAATATTCGATTCATTGGTGTATTAAGCTAACGTTTGTTTTTGTTTGTGGTTTTTTTTACAGGATATGTGGTTATGTTTTTCAACTAGATATCGTTGCTTCGTTTTCTTATGGGCGTTGTTTGTTAAATCAACGCCCTCATTGCCTCACTAGGGTTAGTAGTGACAACCGGTTGTCAAACCAGTGCCCCATGTAGGTATTTTGCGCGACGATTGGCGAACGTTGAAAGTGCGTTTGGCAATCGTCAAATATCGGAAATTTGATCAGTAGTCTTCGTGGAATTTTGTTGGAATGGCGCTTTTAGTTTTCATCTGTCTTTGTCAGCTGAAATTTTATTTTTTCGGAAATCATTATTCAAATATTATTTGCATAAAATATTTGTATGAAATATCCATTAATTCTCACTTGAAAGTATATATTTTGAAATATTTTATTTATATGTATTTTATATTCCTCAACAAATGCTATCGAATTTCAAGTAAATATTTTCCTCCCAATTTCATTTAGATCAAATTTCTATGGATTATTTCTATGCGGGAAATAATTCCTGTCATTCATCAGTATAACAAACAGTACCGGCCAAAAATATCATAAATATATTTCATAATTGGGTTCGTATTTCATTTTTTTTAAAGCTGCTATAAAAGTTTATATCCCATTGTTGCGATATAAACGATCCATTTTTCGCGTTTCTTACATCGATTCTTTTGAATTATAACTATCATAGTTATTTACCTTATACTACCTTATGAGGCGGATGTGGATATCTGGGAAGTTTGCGAGTTCCCGTGGGTGCTTGTGAAGTTTGCGAGTTCCCTTGGGTGCCTGGGAAGTTTGCGAGTTC
Source organism: Baylisascaris procyonis (assembly GCA_037389465.1). Taxonomy (NCBI): domain Eukaryota; kingdom Metazoa; phylum Nematoda; class Chromadorea; order Rhabditida; family Ascarididae; genus Baylisascaris; species Baylisascaris procyonis. Next base: position 548,059 of record JAZARR010000230.1, read on the forward strand.
CCGTGGATATCGGGGAAGTTTGTGGGTTCTCATGGATACCTGGGGAAAAATTTTGTGAGCTAAATTATTTCACAGTATTCGGGAAATTTTCGCAAGCATTCAGGAAATTTTGACACGATAATTTTGAAGAATCATTGCAACTATTGTTGTAGCATACCTCAAAACTAGTTGCTCTCATTCAACGTAGCTTTCATTAAAAATCTTTCAACCTTTAAGAATCTATGTAGTTTTATTCTAGGGTTTACGGTAAGTCATTGCCTTATTACAAGCGTTTCACTTGAATTTTGTTTATACAAATTGCGATATGTGTACGTCAATCGTTTTATCAAACAATTCCATGAAAACAAAGGTCAATGAAAGGAGAACAGATAAGCGCAAGCCAAACATTGCCAACTAGATGCGTCAACGTTGAGTAGGCGTTGATCTGTGGTCTGCATATGTGAACACATGACTAGGATGATTCGTAACCACGAGTTCCCTTCGAAAATTTTATGATTTGAGGGAAAATCAATCTTGGGGGGGGGGGGAAATTCTAAGAGAAGGAGATCACTATCACTGAAATAATAATAGTAAGGATGTGATTAAGTCTGTGCAAAACTCGTGCAAATAGATAAAATTCTTCCACCCTCCAAGCAGTGCGGTTCGATTTGTTATTTAGGTTTTGTGCATTTATGTATAGAGGGCAGAAAAATATTTATAGCTCTGATCCTGGAAGGTGGCAGTTCCCCATTGCTACCCTTCTTTCCTCTCCCCACCCTGTACTCCTCACTGCGGGAATAGAGGTTGGTAAAATGTGCCCAAGTGGGAGAGAGCAGTCTGCGCTTCGTTTCGACGAAATGAACGTGATTGCTTCGTATTCTGTGGGATTAGTGTTGAATACAGCCGATGTTGTGAGACGTAATGGCAAAAACTGCATAGCACAGTTGAAAGCACTTTGAGGGAGCGTGTGATTAAGTGGGTGTGCAGTGTATTAGCCACAATATTAAATAAGCTCTGCTCCATTGTGGTGACGAATAAGAGCTTTATTGACTCCTTTAGAGAGTTTCTTTCAATAACTGATTTTTATTGTTTCTATCCTCTAGATAAGTTTGATGATACCACTGACTTTCTCGTAATTTATAGAGAAATTTTTTGTCTTTTTTCATTTCTCTTTTTTCTTCAAGAAACTGCAATGAATTTATGCAATTTTTCTATTTTAATGTTTTTATTTCTATGAATTTATTATGGGAATCTATGCAGAAATTAGTCAAAATTTTCTCATAGTTTGTAGATATGCGCCATTTTAAGTTGTTATCAGTTAATTTGAGTTGTTGAAAATATTTTCTGATTATTTTTTTGATTTGAAGAGGGAGAGAGGGGGAGGGATTCTTATGTTCTTATGATCATTATTTTATTCAGTTGAATCTTTTCAATGAAAATTTTGAAGCGATATGTTTACAGTAGAATTTACTGAGCTCACTTCTATATTTGCTCTTATTCAATGTTTAACGAGAGTTGTCTTTTGCTCTCTATTTGCAGCAATAAACCAGTTTTCACGCTAACAACAAATCTTCAAAAGATTCTCAATGGGGTTTTTTGTTTGTTTGCATTTTTCTATAAATAACTATAGTTGTTAAAATTGTTGAAAAAAATTATTAACATTCTAAGTAGAGATATTCTCCTCTATTTATATGAGTGAAATTTTATGCGGTGATCATATACTTAAAAAAAAGCGTTTTAACTGAATGTTTGCGCATCATATAAAGAGCGCCTCTCACTTATGCGCAGATGTGAAATAAATAGCTAAGAAAGGGACAGATGAGCTCATTTATTGACAGCCGAAATAAGCTAGCTCCATATGATGTCTTAATATTGATCGTTAATTTCAAGTTGCATATAAATGACGTTGATACAGAGTGAGCCAAATATGCTAAACTGTGTGCTTATTTATGTATATATACGTTAGAGTTATTATATAGTGAGATGCTTATTCGCTATTGCTATCGAGAAAAATGTTATGCAAATTGTTCATTAAGTCAAGCATACATTATAGACAATTTTAGCTAATCGTTTCTATTTACTGTTAACGAAACGGTTGGTTTTTTCAAATTCGGCTGGATTGAAGTGTTGGGTCATATTGGAATCGAATAAACCTAATCTCCCGAACTTCTCCACCTATTTTTAATGTTAACGTGAGCTCTGCTTCAGTGATATTTTAACCTCAGGGTTCTCGTTCTCGATTAGAAACGGTTTTTATGTTGAGACGGGTTAGTGCCAGCTGTATTTAGCATGATCTGGCCAATTCCTGCCAGTCGTTCGAAGTGATACGTTCAGTTATCAGTATTTTATGAGTGAAAATAGTTGTGAATTCGGTGATTTAGCAGAATTTTTTATATTTAACATATCACCTGTTATTTATATTATTGATTCTAGAATGCTTAAAAGCTGAAACACTGATGAATGTTGCATTGCTGTTTTATGTAGAGGTGATTAGGCCAGCTGCCTCTTATGAATATGCTGCTGAGTCATTATTGACACTCGCTAGCTGTCACAAGTGATAATTATGTATTACGGAAACGTATTTAATGCACTCTTTGCATTTATAATTTAACACAATAATCTTACTACAATAGCTTTATTGCTATTGCCTCAATATACGTCATCGAAAATTATTGTAAACGCCATAGAAAGCATATCGTACGGACATTATCTATAATTTTTATCCTTAATATATCTAATTGTTTTTTTTTGCAGCAATTAATTTGAATTTTTATTCACTATTATCAATGAGAGTGTGAGGATCATCATCTCGCTTCTATTAACGCAACAACAACAACAACAACCTTTCCGAATGATCACCAATGATGTGGCGGTACATACCGATCTAAACGTTGCCAGTACTTCATCACATCCACTCACTCTCAGTGGTATGTTGTTTATCATTATGTTTCGGAAATTTTATTGTAAATAATTTTTTATTGTTATAAAATGTTTTCGATTACTCAAAGAGTGAGGGCGCAATATATTTTGAACGATTGAAAGTGATTTGAAGAGTCATTTTGGTGGTCAATTCAGATTCGAATGAGAGAAGTAATGCGATGCAATTGCAATAATATGAATGAAAATGCTAGACTTGACGATAGCTAGTCTAGTATTTGACTTCACAAATTTGTACATATGTTGCCTTCCCCCTCACTTTAACTCATCCTTTCCCCATTAACCGTTTATTTAGAGGCTGAAAAACATGAGCATTTAGTACTTTCTCGTTTATTGTGAGCACCATGAGGAAATGATGAAGGGCATTGTTGCATAGAACGACGGCACCACCCCTGGTTGCGAACCGCGAACGGAGCTGAACACATGCTGCACGTTGCGTACGCACCACTACCGTACTGTGCATGCTACAGGCGAATACTAGTGGAGCTCGTGCTCAGCACTGTTCGTGGTTCACAATAGAGATGCCGTCGTTCTATGTAAGAATGCGCAATAGTCGAGTATGGGGTGGTAGCTTTGAAATGTGTGATGCTGTGATATGCTCATCTAATTTTCTTCGAATCTGAATCTTTTATAGATCTGAATCTTCGGTTTACAGTTTTTATGATTTCCGTTATATTTTATCGGCATATGCTTGCTTCTTTCTTGTTTTCACTATCGTTTATATAATCCTGGAATTTTTTCAGAAAATGTGACACGATTTACAGATGTTTTAATGGTCATAGTATGCAAAAAATAATTAAGCCAGTTGAATTTTCCTAAATTCATAACACACTCGTGGGTCTTTAAGCTTTTAAGTTCATAAATTATAGTTGGTTGCTATTTTGACTTCCTTCAAGAGTCACTGAATTGGGAAGTTGCTTCTCGTCCATCCTAGTCTAAACGAGTTGAAGCAGGGGAAAATATATGCAGATTGTTTAGTGCATATAAGGAAAATATGCAGATTTAATAGGTGGGGGGAACGTTGTATATTCGATGGGAGGGATAATGATGCGAACATCGCAGTAGAGATCAATAGGGCCTTTGGTAACCATACCCATAAAATTTTCTGTATTGCTTAAGGCCTTTGGTAACAAATGAAGAGGAACGAAGAGAAATTACCTTCTCGGAAACTATCGGTTAAACGCGAAATTGCGTTCTTTAGTTGATGTGGTTGAAGTAATACCCGCTGTGGTACTTTTATATTTTTTATATTTATATTAGTGTGAGCAGAGGTATTTATTTTATATATTTTTGTGGGCATTCCGTTGTTTTCTTTTTGATGCTACGACTTTTTTTGTTTTCAGCTGGAGAGACCACGGTGGATGTGGCAGATGTTGACTTCGTAGTCGAGGATGAAATTCCTTTAGATCCGAAGCATCTAAATCGAGTTCATGAAGAGCTCGAGAAGTTGAACATCGCGACTGATGTTATAAATAAGCTCGAGCTGCAACTCGATGAAGCAAGAGCTACGTTTCGGTTTGTTGTTTTTTCCTCGTTTATTGTTTCTAGTTTGCATAGTTTATTGGTTTATAAAATTCATTATAAAGTTGTCATTATCGTTCCTCGTAAATGGAGTATGTCCTGATATGAGGTGCTAACTTTGGAATATATCGTGATGTTTGCTGCCAGCCGGGTGGTTGTTGCTTCGTTCCTCGCTGCTCCGTTCCCTTTATTGCGTTCATTGCTGAAAGATCTTTTCACAGGCTGTCTGCGTACTCTTAATTTAACCCACTTTCTATGAGTGTATTATATTCTTCTAGCAATGAAGTTCAAGAAATATTGTTATAGAAGGAGTTTGTTTTCTGTAGGAATTCACTTATCTATTGACTATTTCAAATGGTAGGAATAGCCTGGCGGGATTTTTTCTTCCCTCTTTCTTGGATGTATTGGATATGAATTTCAATTTTTTTTTGGGAGGGGAGGGGAGGGGGGAATATTTTGAAGAGCACAGAATTTTCGTTCCTAGCGAGGGAATCGGTAAAAAATTATGTGATTTAATATTTCCATCAACGTGTGGTTGATTTTAGGCAAATACAAACGACATGGTCTCAGAAACTGAATGAGCTGAGCAAGAAATATGGCTCTGCAATTGAAAAAGGTCGACCATATTATGAGGCGAAACTTGAGGTTGGTTTCACTTATTTGGTGCTATTCGTCTCGTGAGATATCTTGGCAAGACGGAGTGTATATACCTGTATGCCATTTAACTAAGTTTAATTTGAGAGTGGTATTGACATATTCTGCATAAATGGCAGTTGTAACTCTAATTATGATTCGGCATAAATAAGCTCTAATGTGCTGTTCCGTTTTTTAATTTAAAAGTTATACATATTCACGTGGTATTGTTATTGTAATCTTGGAACTCATAAATAAGGTGGTGCACGATTATCACACGTTTGTTTTTGAACGTACCCGCATCCGCCAGCTAGGTCCCTCGCATTCATCTTAAAAAATGCGCTAACGTATGACGTTGATACTGCAGTAGTATTGAATAATTAATAAGGATATTTAAATTGTAATGCTTCTAGTGGTATAGCTACACCCGAAAATGAAGGTGGTTTCCGCCATCGGCATATAGAATTTCGTTGAAAGCAGGTTCTAGCATAGTGAGGTGATAATTTCGAATCCCATAGGAGTGTAGAGAAAAGGGAGCTATGAGGATGGTTGAGTTAAAAAAAAAACATCTATCGGCGGATGAAGAGCTCGAGGTTTTCGCTGGAGGTCCAGATCAGCAACGATAGGCTTCTGTAACTGCGTGATTTTCCAACGATTGTAGACAACTTTTGCAGTCACGAAGATAATTGTGTTTTCAAGGCACCAACTGAGGTGTTTTTAGTTTTCATAGAGTGTGATTGATGAATGAAAGCGATGTCCTTAAAAAAAATAATTGCAGGAGAGACGACTTCTTGAAGAGGCGCAGAATGCGGCGATTCGCTTCGAGCGTGCGAACTCGATGCATGCGGTCGCAAAGCAGCAGGTCAAACTCACCCAGGATAGCCTGAATAGGCAAAAGACAATCGAGCCGGAGTGCCTTGAGGTCGGTTATGTTGTTGGCTTAGCATGTAAAATGTACCAAACAGTAAGAGCGCTGGAAGGGGAATGTTTTATTCCGCCCTCATTGGAAGCATTTTGATTGTCTACGCTCTTTTATGGCAGATAATAATTGTCTGCACTCCTCTCAAAATTTTCTTTAATATAACAAACTTGCAGAAATATCCACCGTTTAATAAAGCATGGATCGCACTTAACATTATCAGCGAAATTAGGTGAGATGATTTCTCAGGTGAGATGATTGAATTTCAGGTACTTAATCATCATATTCAACGTGTCAATGAGGCAGAAGCAGAGAGGATAGCAGCTGAAGAACTACACCGGAGTGTATCGGCTCGAATGGCCGAAACGACGCTACGTATTGCGGCTATCCAAAAAGAAAATAGTCGGGCCATCAAGAAGAGTCGACATTACTTCGAACAACGCGTCGAATTCACAAGGATTCTCGAACAGCAAAAGAGTCTCATATTTAGCCTAGAAAGTGAGGTAAGTGATATTGTCAATTTCTGGCCTAGCTAGGCTCTTTAATCTGCTTGGCTTCTATGAAAGAGAAACTATTTATGCTTCCTGAAATAGGTTTTATTACCCCCTTTTCCCTATTTTATAAGGAGAAAGGGCAGGGAACTCCACTGAAAAACTCTTACTGCGGCATAAATTTGTATACATATGAATCTTTTGAGTTGACCTCATCATTGAATAATGTTGTTTTCTTATAGGTTCGACAGAAGAAATTCGATTATACGACGTCGTTAAGGAATCTGGAGCAAATTTCCGATGCTATTCACGAAGAGCGAAGCGTTCGTTTTCTCTTTTTCTCTTATATGTACGCTATTATCTCATCTCAGTGCTTTTTGCTTAATTACCTCTTGAAGAAGATATTTCATAGCAATGAAGTGATTCTGAGCGGTTCTGATTTTTTTGATCGATCCTTCAGGGTTTTCATGATCTTATCAGTTAGTGATAACTGCGTGTCTACGCTCGTAGAATAGGAGAATTCGTTCTCGCATGCAAATTAGTGGAGTGTTTCGGTATAAAACATTATGACGGTTCATCATAAAAGAACACTTGATTGCAAGGCGATCGTGAATGATGTAGGATTAACATAGAAGTGCACTCGGCAACTCAACTTATCTTATCATTTCAGTTATCGAGTATGAAGAGGGAAGCAGGTGTGGGCTGTGAGTCTCCAGATCCTCCACCCAGTGAAGCGCTGAGAAACGAAAGAGCGAAGCGAAGAGCCGAGGAAGAAGAGGAACGTCGCCGGAGAGCGGCTAACGACAGTCGTTTAGCACTCGAAGGCATACGCTCCAAGCTTGACCAGGTTCATCATCCTTCTTCATAGCTCAGTTTCGATTAGTGAATGATATGCAAGGTTGTTGTTAATCAACTTAGCATCATCTTTTACGTCCTTATGTAATGTCAGATTTTTGTTGCAGTTAACGGTGGAATGTGATAAGACTATCGACCCGTCAATGTTCGATGATGAGTTAACAACGGAGGGAGTGAAAGGACGCCAGTCTAGACCTGTCAGCCTTGGCTCGGGAGTGATCCTACTTGCACAACAGCTTATCCGGCCACATGAAAAGGGTGCTAAGCAGAGCACCCCAATAACGTATGTGCTTTATATTTGTCTCTTTTAAACATTTGCTTATACTGTATTGGATGTGGAACATCCAAGGGACGATGGGGGTGGGGGATGGGAGGGGGAGAAGAAGTAGCCGTATTAAAGCCCTTACGCAGTTTTAGAGAATTGGCGGCGTAAATGGTTCCCAAAGGTGACGAGCGCTGTTATCCCTTAATTATTTCGGACCTTTAAAAATGGAGAATGTTCAGGCCCCATGTGGATCTCGGGTGAAGATCAGATCGGAACAGCTATCCTCCAATAAAGGCCTAATTCAGTGATACTAGAAGTATAAACCGATGTATTAGGCAACCCATTTTTGTAATGTGGAGATTTAAAAGCCCATTGAATAGCAGAGGAATAATGCAAAAAATAACGAGTATAGCGAAAAAGAGGAGTTCTAGGGATGATAAATTTGAGTGTTGTAGAAGTGCTTAAAATAAAAGCCAAAAAGCACATCATCGTGCTTTTTGATTTTCACTTAACTTCCATCATTCAGCATTTAGGATACGAAAATATTTTACTTAGTGTTTCAGTTAAATAAATTCGATAGCATTTGGATAAATCGAAGGAAGTAGGCTAAATATTTGCAAAAGTAGAAAGAACAGATGAAATGTTGAATAAAGTTGGCAAAAATATTTTTAATTTACAAATTTTATATTATATTACTTTAGTTAATTGAATATACAACTTACATCATTGTTAGAAATAAGTCATTTTCTCGTAGTAAGAAGTTGATATATTGATATTGCGTAGATCAAAGAGCCGCTTTATTCGATGTTTTGCCCTTTATTTGCCGTTCATTGTGTGACTAACTGTCACGTATGTATAGTCAACTCTCCATTCCATACTGGGGAAGAACGCGATGTGATTGAATTGATCGGTGAGAGATTGTGAGCAATGAATATGAATGAATTGTAAAGAAAGAATGTTGCATGGTAAGATTGAATGGGGAATAAAAGATAGACAAAAAGTTCCGCCAAATGATTGAGATAAGAGAGATTGAATGCTGTATGTACTTGTTCTTTGTTGTTTTTTTCCTTTTCGAGCATAGATGATATAGTTTCTATACTTACAGTAAAAGTGATAGATTTACTCATAAAATATGCAGTAAATCCATATTTTACGACAGATTAGCTTAGGGTTTAGATATTAAAGGATTCCTAGGAAAGGATATCTGATTATAGTTCAGGATATTTGATTTAAATACAGCATGCGGATCAGTGAATGCTGATGCTTATGGATTTAATCTGAACTTGTTGAACCTCATAGATCTTATTGATATGTTTACCATAGATTAAAGGAAAATTTTGTTGAAAGGGAATAGGATGCCATAATTGAAAGATACTGGCTAGCTAATTGCATACTCTCGAGTAAGTCGGCTAAAATTTACAAATGCTGAGCAGAATTGTAGAAATTGGTAAAGTGTGCAAGAGATTAGGCAGGATATATCTCGTTTTAATGAGATCTGAGCCTAGAGATTCCGAAAAGTGGTTACAGGCATAAAGAGGATTCGTGGGGATAGTATCGATAGATCAAAGAACTGATCAGACCAACTTCTTATACATGAGCATGAAATGATTGTTCGCAGAAAACGCTTTCGAAATGCTCATAGCAAAGAGGGGAGGGAAGAGTATTGTTTCCTTCCATTTTGGAGGAAGAAACAACAAAGCCAAAGAGATTGAGAGGCTCTTCAATAATTCATTTTCAAAGAAAATTGCACAAGTGTGTGAATTCTTTACCAGAAAATTGCTGTTTGAACTGACGACTGATTGGTCGTTGAACGAAATTGTCTTGCAAGTTTTATGACATCTTTATACTGCCAGCAACTTATGAAGGGAATGTTGAATCTTAATAAAATTGAGAGTAGGAGGTTATTTTTGCTCAGGTTATTGCTAAATGCTGTTATAGCTTATACAAATGAATTGCTGCTATGAGGGTATAAGGGATCCACCGGGCAGTATAGTAGATATTTAACAGTGAAATAAGCTTACGAAAGCTTTAAGATAAGATGGTTGATTGTATGCATTAGATGTAATCTTATTTTTACAGACTATCGTCGGATATTTCGGATTTTCGCTATCAAACGACATTACCGGAAGGAGTGGCATTGTGTACTACATCATGTCTCGATGATAACAGTGACAGTGAAAGTTCACTAGCGAGCAATCGAACTGAGGCGACTATCGGCACTGATGACCTATGTGGAATGCTTCGTAGCCATTCAATGCTTATACAGGTTATTTATACTGCTTTTCCTTTTCTAGTTATATTGTTCCTATCGATGCCCCTAATAGATACTGCTGTGGAGTTGATATCAGTCCCTATGAATAGTTCTTTATTATTTGAACGTATTTGTTCAAATTGCGCGATAGGCTTATAGTTATATAATGGTAGATACAACCACATATGGGCAAATGCTATTAGCGAACTGCCTTTCCCGGAGCTTTAGGATGGGAAGAACTCCAAACACAACAAAGATCCTGCATATCTTCAAAAAATTTTTAAAGCTTGGGAGAGGAAAGAAGGCGCTTCTTGTGCGTAGCCAAATTTGTAACTCTGTAATGCTGGTGCTATAAAATTAGCATTACTATTCCCTTGGTATTTGGCCATGCAACCAATACCGAGCTATTTCTGCACATTTCATCCTCGTCAATACTGTTTTAATGGATTAAGATGAATGATAAGTGATTAATCGCAATGTGTTTCATTGTAGGAAATCGATGACTGTGCTCAGCGTGCGGAGAGTATGCTGCAGAATGGTATAAGCGATGGAGAACGAGGTAGTGCTAGTGGTGATAGCTCAGCCGGATATTAGCTAATAATGAGACTGGAAGAGTACAGCACAACTACAAGAAAACTCCTCGCATTGCTTCATATTTAATGAACGGCATGTGTTAAGCATTATTATTATTATTATTAAATTATCGATGATCGTTTTTGTGCATTATTAGTATTGGCATCGAAGTTTAGCGTTAATGTGCAAAGGATGTCATAATATATGTTCGATTGCAAATAGCTTAATCGTAAATGATAGATTCCACTATGAATCTCTATCGTTTGTCCATGATATACTTGATTGTATCCTCAAATATTTGAGAAGGATATAAATGATTACAAAGCATTTGCCTCTCTTCAATTTGTTTACCACATAAAAGTGCTCTTCAGCGCGGGTTGTTTTTGTTTGTTTTCTTTCTCTCTTTTTTTAATATCGTTTTGCTGTATTATTACTCATTTGCTTCTATTGTTTTACTAATTGCAAATTGATTACATATGTTTATTTTTATCATTAATTTAGTGATTGCAAAAATTTTAGTCTGTAAATTAAGGTGAAACCTGCTAAATCAATAGTTATATGTGGTCAAAGCGATGTGTTATCGATTGGACTTATTGCGTTAATGCATGCATTTTGACCTTTGAACTTTGACGTTTGCTGGTTGATTTTATTGTAGTCACTATAGATATAATCAATCAATATCCGGGAGATTTATAGTGAAAAAGCCGTTAAGTTCTAGCGACACATCGTTGATCGATCACGAACTCTGTCATCTAACGAATCATATTTATGTGTTTCTTTGAAGCATTTTTTCGCGATGTCAGTGATTTTCATTTGCCGTATTTGAATTTTTGCATGACTTTTCAATAAGGATATATAGATTTGTAAAAATTTTATAGAGAATCGGCGCTACACTCAATCCAGAGTGGTTGTTGACGCATAGATTTGTAAAAGAGCAGAAATCATCTTAGTGAATCCCAATTTATCCACTGTAAATTTTTGAATTCCGATATGGAGTAGTTTTTTTTTCAAGGTATGGATAAAATTATTGTAAGGGTGATATGGATGATATTCTTCAAGCGTAACCGTATCGATTATGCCTATCATTAGTGATCTGGATTTAGTGAAGAATATCCTTGCTATATCATCTGATATCACCTGATCAGGTGACTAGGTGATATTTCCTATAAGACATTAATAATGTCGTTCTAATGCCAATTACGGTAACGAAATGTTACTGTTACTAGTGATCGTATAACATCATTGTTTGATGCTATGTTTTTAGGTATAACAGCCATTTCGGCTATCGCCTATCTTGCCCAATTTTCTATGTACACATATTTTGCATTTATCGTCAATAGCGAGAGCTTACGTTTTTCTTTCATAGAGAGTTATTCACCTCGAACTTAATGGAATTTTAGTGTTTCTTTCAATGATTCTACTACAAAGTTTTAAAAGACGGGTTTTCTCGTATTCGATTCGACGAAGTGCTACCTCATTTTTACTTGTTATTCTCCTAGTTCCAAATAACGAGCACATTCAGGGAATTCAGGGAAATATTAGAAATTGATGAGAGGGGGCGTGTCTCGGGGAGGGGGGGGGAGGAGGAATGGAGAAGAGGGGATAAGGGCGGAAATGAATTCGAGTTTTTTTTTCTTCACAAGCGTAAGCTCAGTTGTTTGCGGAACTGTTGTATAGAGTGAATTTATCATCAATTGACTGTCTGATTTGTGTTCATTATGAACGATGACTGTTGAAATATGTGAAATGTTGTATTGTTTGTATCGACATGTGATGAAAATAAAACAAGATTAGTATAATTATTAGTTTTTTTGCGGTTGGGTTCATTCCCTACCATATGAACTGCATGTGATTATAGTTACAATAAGACTAGTTACAGTAAGTTACAATAGGTGAAATGTCAATTACAGTAAGATTAGTATTTTTCGTTGTTAAATGCGATTGGGATCGTCTCTTAGGAATTATTTCTTTTCTTTGAGCAAAATATTTTCCTCGTCAATTTGCGACTTGTAATTTTCATTGAAAACTCTCATAGAGGAGATCGGATTTTTCAAAAATTCCACTCATGGCATAATGCTAAATTTTCACAAGATAAGGTGGCGAGGGAAAATCCGGCATATAACCGGTTTGCGCGGAGTTGTTGTCTTATACAAACAACATCGTAACAGGAGGTCGTAATTTAAAGCAGTGCAAAAGCATGGCCTCGTCATCTGCGGTGATTGACTGGGACCCGGTCTCCTTCTGTAGCCAAGGACACCCAAAGTTTAGATTGAGGGGCCTAGAGATGTCGCTTATAGTGGTGACCTTGTTTTTGACGGTGACATCCAAAATGCTATTTATTTTTTTCCGTATCACGACTGATTCGTCAGTAAAGGGGTTCGTTGCAAAACTCGATGAAAAAAGAGGTAGGATTGAGAGAGTCAGAAAGTCCAAAGGCTCCGTTCAAAAACTCCCACAGATGGAGTCGAGGATTGCAGACAGGAGTTCATGAAATTCACAGCGGGTCCTTTTTGGGGTTCGCAGAGGGATGACGTAACCCTTATTTGGACTGCTGAGCTCGTTGAAATGCTGAAGGATGTAAGAGAAATGTCCCCGATAGGCTTCGAACAGATTCGTTGATCGTTTTAGGCAGTTTTTCACCTTTCGAGTTTTATTTATTTATTTATTTATCTGCTTTATTTGTTTATTTATTTTGTTTATTTATTTATTTTCTTGAAAACTTTACCACAAGCAAGAGTAAATTGATTGTGAATTGATAGATTCTACAGAAAATTGATGTGTTTTGGAAGGTTACTAGTCGGCGTGCAGCAATTTCATTAACTCTCTCGAAAGATTTTCTGAATTTGAGGATCTAATTTCTTATATTTGAAGGGAATAAATTTCCTGAGAGGTTGCTAAGAAGATCTGTTCTTTCGTAAAATCCTCATAAAAATTAAGGGCTCGAATAAAGTTGATCTAAAAATTGAAATCCCGATTGAGCATATACTTCAATTCAGAATTCTCGAAATGACCGTCCGAATGCCATTCCGACATCGAAATGTCGTTTAGAATTTGAGCGCAAAACGAAAAAATACGAGACAATTCGTATGATATGCTTCTTATGTGCGGTTTGATTTAATTTTTTATTTAATTTTTTCCAAAAATTCTTTTTTTTTATGAATCCAAAGAATTTGTTGTATTGCTTTATAAAAGTGCATTTTAGGGATTGACATTGAACTATATAATAGAAAATAGTTAATTTAATCGCTGATAATAAAAATAAGCTTTATTGTTGACAGTAATTATGAGGGTTAAACGTTGATAAAACGGTTGTTAGTATTACTCAAATTTGCGCATATTTTTATAGAAATTAAATTCGAGATTTTTGCTCCCCTCCTCCTACCCCTCATCCCTCCTCCCCCATCAAATTTCGGTCACCTCTCAGTAGCAATAATACCCCATATACGTATTAGATAATAACGTTAGAAAATGTATGATTGGCATTTTTTTGACAAACGCTTGCAAAAGGAAGTACTCGTTTGCAAAGAGTGCAAGGTACGATAGGTGCGAACGCATGGGGGAGGGAGAGGGGGAGCACGAGCTCAGCTTCATTCCACCGTTCGCAGCGAGTATGCCACCATTTTCTGAAATTGTGCCTAAAATGTGCATCAAGCGGATATTTATGCAAATGAAAGAAACGTTTGCACTTGATGGGTATCGTGTAGTTGAAGTACTTGTTGAGCTGGAAGTAAATAAGGTTGTTTTTTATGCGGTGCCATTTGTGCGTTTGGATGTCGAAATTGGAGTTTTGCATAACTATAGGCCAATTTTACGTGGAAACTGATTCATAGTAAGAAGGTATTAGAGGATAAGGGATATCGTTTATTAAGAAAAGAAGAGTTTGTATCTTTCAGAAGTGATTTACTCGACATTTGCATCCGTAGGCTTGAAAGAATATACCTGGGGATATTGGAATGTGATGTATCACTTTCAAATGAATGGACATAAGCATTGGTAGTTTTGTGATAAGACTACATATTCCTCTTTTAACAGACCATTGAAGTTTAAATTTTTGTTTGCTGAGGAACGTTGCTGGAGAGCTCACAGATTTTAATTGATATGCAAAATGCGTCCTATAAAAATGTATTTTATAGTTTTCAGTTTAGAGTTATTATTTATACTTTGGGGATATTTCCTCCTGAAGCATAATTAAAGCTGAAAATGTGTCGATATTTGAGAGTTGCCTTAATTCATTCCACTCGAGAGCACTTTATGAGCTTATTTATTGAATAACATGTCCACTCTTCCCTCCGATTTTATATCCTCTATTCGTTTCTTTTTTTCATTTCTTTGAATCCCATTGATATATTCTTTACTTTTATTGTGGATTTGCATAATTCTTATAAATATGCGTTTGTATATTTGCAATTATATCTATATCTTGCTGATGTATATTCCTATACAACGTATAGTTTTCTTTATTCATGTGAATATACGAACTCACTTCAATTTAGTTCCCTTTCATTTAATTTAAATAGTTTATAAAGTGAAAGGTTTCTTTATTGCTCTATTCGTTATAGGTTACCGTTCTATATATGATTTCTAATATTAAACTATAGTTAAATTCGATATGTGTGTTGTGTTCCCATTGAAATCTTTTCTAAGGATTGAGCATTAGCGGTGTTTGGGGGGTGAAAACGATTGCTTTCGAAACTTCGTTATGGAATATTTACTCACTAATGAAAATATAACCGTTCAGATCATTGCTAACCTAAGACAGAGAACGAGTTACCTGAGGTCTGATATCCTATTCACTACCTGGTCGCCTAATTTGCTAACGTAACTCCCCCCCTTCCCCTCAATCCCTCAATGATTCGCATTGGGCCGCGCATTAGTATAGGCGACCATGCCGTCTTGCGATTTCGTAATTCAACCAGTAGTACGGTAGCTTCGTATTGATCGGCTGCAGCAGAGTGGTAGTTTGAGAGAGAGCGAAATTTGAATTTGGCGCCATTTTGACCAACCTCTGGGAAAGTTGCCAATTTTATTGTAGAGTTGCTTTATTTAAAGTGTTGCTGGGTGGCATCTTACAGTGTTATAAGTTGCAGTGTTATAAGTTGCAGTGTTATAAGTCGCAGTGTTATAAGTTGCAGTGTCATAAGTTGCAGTGTTATAAGTAGAGGTGTGCGCACGTATGCGTTTATATTCTTGAATCGTTGCGTTTGTTCCGTAACGGAAGTATAGGTCGTTATTACTTTATTTTTATTTGATATAAGTCCAGTAGGTTTCAACAATTTTTTAGTGTTGTATATTAATTTGAAATTATGTATGCTTAAATGACTTGAATTTTCGAAATTTGCATGTAAGTATTCATTTGCTAGCAAACATAACCCTTCATTTATGCATAGAATAAAAGTATTGCTATTCATCTAGGTAAAATAAAGGTATGAGCAAGAAAAACCTGAATATCCCTCTAATTGGCTATGGAAAAGTTTCAATGGCATTTAGAAAAAAAAAAATGTCTCACTTATTTAGCGCCACTTAACTTAATAGGTATATCTCGTTATGCATATCTTACTTTTTACCTTAGTATATCTCTATCTGTTCCGTTTTGTATCATCTGTGTTACGCATTTGGCGAAGGATACAGCGGAGTTATTCGATGAATAATGCCTAAAATATTGTGATTGAATCTATTAGCATTTCAACACAGCAAAGTTCTAGTTGGAAAATTAGTGCTTGGAGTTCATAAAGAGTCGTTGTGTCAATTTTTAGCTCCTTATAAGGTATTAAAGTTGTAATTTGGAATATACTTTCTTCTTTCAACCTCCCCCATCTTTCCCTCTACCGTTCAATGGAGTTCTGAAGTTTTAGACTTGTTCTGTATTTCGATGGTTAATTGGAGCCAGATGTCATGTAGGGGTGCAATTTTGTAGCATTGATTTACTTTGTCATTTGTGATTGTAATATAAAAAAATGTGAATGAATTTTAATTTTATATCAATGGTGCGTTGAATTTGTTCTTTATAATGATGACTTTTATAATTTGAATTAAATCCGTCCTCACCGGTATCCTGACCGTGACCAGGACGGGCGACTGTTGAATACATTCCATGTTTCTTACTTCCCCTTATTTTTATTCTTCTTCCATTAAAGCGCTATCCGTTGCTTTGAATCGGTGCCTAGACACTTTTCAAAGGAATATTAATCGTTTATTACGAATGTGTGTAGTGATAATTTGAGATCTTCTGATAAATTATTCAAAAATATTGTTGCAGTATATCGCATTTTACCTATGGTTTTTCTCCTTATCAAATAGTGATATCTTAATTTCTAATAGTGGATATCACCGATTGATTCGTAACTTCATTCATTGAACGCTTTTTATTATGTAGAATTGCGCTTTGAGATCGTTTTTGAATATTAATTCACTTATTTGTAGATCGACTTGAAGAACGATGTCAACATTGCAACCGGTCAATCCGAAGCCATTCCTCAATGGACTTACCGGCAAGCCGATCGTTTGCAAATTGAAATGGGGAATTGAATATCGAGGTTTGTATATTAATTTATTTTTTTCTATAGAATATTATTACATTCGTTGACTAGCAAATACATTTTATGTCACTATTTCCCAGGGGGTCACTGTCTTATGTTCGTTTGATACTTATATTTTCGTGTAATATTTTCTGAATCGCTATTGCAGACCGGATTCACAAATCGAGAGAATGCAGCTTATACCCTACTGCTTAAACGATGCATGCAAAAATCTTTTTTTTTATTATTAACGTCAGGACAGTTTGGGTTAAATCTTTTCGCGATCGGACCTGAGGGGGGAGGGAGGGGGACGAGTATGACTCTTGACGATATGGTGATCGGTTAAATCGGTGAGATATAGTGGAAACAGGAACGGAGGCCGGCTTAGTTGGTTTTTATATGGTCGTGAGCGGAGTCCCATATGTTGAGGAATATGTTTACATCTTCTACATGAATCATCTGCACACTGAATTGCATTTACAGTGAATTGGTGTTTCGTAAATATGAGCATAACAGGTTTTTACCCCCCACTCAGCTACCTTTGAATCAGATCCACAAAGTTCTGTTTTGAAATGTAGTCACTCTCGCATATCAGTTTATATCTGTGAATATATTAGTTGCCATTGGTATGTTAGACGACGTCGATTAAATATATAGTGTTATGCAAATTTAACCGAACGAGTCATTTAAAAAGAAGGTAATAGGGTCACTCACTCTCTTTTAGATTGATTTAAACACTCGGTGTACACATTGATCATGCCAAATGAATGCATATTGCAGGTTATTTGGTTTCGGTTGATGGCTATATGAATCTCCAGATGGCAAACACTGAAGAATTCATTGATGGTGCTAGCACAGGCAACCTTGGCGAGGTTCTTATCAGGTTAGTTAATTTCTTTAGCAAAAATCGTTAATATAAAATGTTAAGCAATTGGGATAGATTTTCTGGATTAGTCAGCTGATGACCTGGCAAGTTAGGAGGATGTTGCACTCACCTGTCAGGTTACTTTTGTGCTAGGGATCATAAAAACAAGATTTGTTTGTTTTGTTTCATGTTTGTGCGTGGAATTTTTATATGAAATAGGCGGATTAATTAAATTTTATACTGGCCGATATTTGCAGTTGACCAATTTGACCAATTGACCAACTGACCAATTTTTGCATGTAAGACTTGCGCACTTACAACGTACTCACTAGTGCTGAGAGCTTTCGGAGTGGTGCACTAAGTATGATGGGTGTACAGCAATAGAAATATGCATTTTGCGATGTTTAGGGGTGGGTGAATCCAGTATATAGTGATGTTGAGGGACTCGGATATAGCTTTTAGTTGTTCATGCAGTTAAGTTTCATGTACTACTAGATTGCCAGTGTTATCCATTTTTGTGAAATATTAGTTCTTGCATATGGAAATTTTCTGAAAACATGTAAATCCAGGAATGCAGAAAGTTCAAGGATTCTTGACATGGGATTATCGAAGTCGTGTTTGAAAACACCCGTATTGCCATGTTTTATCTTAATGAAATGTGCAAACTTCTTTTGTGTTTATTTTCTCTTTGCAAAATGATATATAGAAAGATATCTAAGCATTCGACACAATCTAATTGTCCATTTCCAAAATTCAGGAGATTATGAGATTATTCAGCTCGCAGTTTTATTTAAGGTCATTGGCAATTGGTTTTGAAACTTACTAGTCATATTAGATTGTCCTAGAATTATAAAAAAAAAAAAAAATAAATAAATAAAAAAATCCTGGAATTACAAGAGTTCATTTCTGAGATGTTATGATTAAAACTTGGGCGGTAACATTGCTATCTTTTATCTTTTCTTCAGTATGTAGGTCTTATAATTCAAGGATTTTTGTTGAGTGTCATTGTATATAATTGCATTTATGATGTATTCTCTCAATAGTAATGTTTGAAGAGCAGAGTGCATCTAATGTTTTCGTGCATTCATAGGTGAAATTAGTATTTTGCAGATGCAACAATGTTCTCTGGGTTGGTGGTGCTGAAGAGAGTTCAGAAGTGCAACACTGATGACAGAATTGTTTTAATTTATGTTGACGATATCAGGAAGTTTTTGGTTCACGGTAGCACTCAGCCATTTCGCACTGTCACCCAAGTGGGGGGGGGGGGGGGAGGATTTGGTGAGGAAGAGAAAGGGGCTGTCAGAAGCAGCGGTTGACGGGAAAAAATATCGGAAAGCGTTTTGATCGTGAGCGAATATCTTTAGAATCGTCTATTTGTAACATAAAGCTACCGTGGGCTTTGTAACTCATCAGTGCTATTAACGTATTTGAAGTGAACCTCGCCGTTAAGTTGTAACTTGGAGATGTTGAATAAAAATATGCTTTCTTTTAATTATACGGAGATTGATTTTTAAAAGTGATCTCTGGAATACTTTGTAACAACCAGAATAGAAGAAAGTGGTTAAATTCGAAAGTAATTGGGATGTTTTCTTTTGAAATTTTGTTTGAAATTCTGGAATGGAAGAAAGTTTTTTTTTTTTTCTAAATCAGAGTTGGTTGCATTTTATTTGCTTCGTTTTGTTATTTTTGGCCTCAATTTTTTGTATAATTCGTTGTTGTTTCCGTAATAAATATTTGCAGACTTTGCATTTTCTATGATTGAACTCAGAAAAGGTATAATTGACCATTTGAGAGGTAATTATATCTGTGTAACTTTTTCATTTGATGAATTGCCAGCTAAGACTAACGACTCGGGGGCAATTTTTTATCTTTCATGAATGAAGTTAAAGTCGAGGAGAGCTGACTTATTTTTCCTCGAAATCGGGGCACCGAATTTTAACTCCGAGGTAATTTTCGATATAAGTACACAAATCATAGTCTCGATATTGCCATCTGAAAATGTATGATGACTTTCTTGTGTGAATCCGGATCGGAAGATCCCCAGGTAATTTCGTGTGTCGTAGAAAGTCCTTGGCAAATCCTGCACTGCATGGAGACCCGATCACCAAAGTGTGCAGCAAGAAATTAATGTTAGGACAGCGATAAGTATTCTGGACTGGTTCATACGTAAGGTCAGCTCTTCTTGGCTCCTCTAGCCGTCAGGTCTTTTTGAGGATCTGCACGCTCTTTCGAGCTGCAGTCAAGTAAATTGCAAGATAACATAGGTATATGGAGCGAACAGTTTATCCCACTTGCACAATATGGTGACAGGCAAGGAGGGGGGGGGGGGCACTAGGATAACTTCGATCGTAGGTACGATCCTGCGGTTGAGCTCCAGGCTGCTCCCGATCACCTCGCGCATTCCAATGGCCGCCCGTAAATCCACTCGGCCTTAAGACTAGACAAGAAGTTGGAATGTGCACATGAATTTAAAAAACGGTAACCTTGATCTCCCCGGGAATCACCGCAACACAATAGGAGATTAGGTGTAACATCTCATATGTTGGATAGGTAGAACATATATTCGTTTCATAAACCTGAAGTGGAGGAAATTTCTGTGAATATTACAAAGTTTTCTTCCGTTTTTCGACTAGATTATGGTATAGCCTTATTTTGCCTTCAAGTTAAGAATTTCCTCTGCAGATTCATAGTGAACCTGAGCTGTTTGGTTTTTATCAGATTTTTTCATTCAAAAGAATTTTTTTATTTGCAAAATTCTTTTTTTTAAAAGAATTCATGGAGGTATTTCCTAAATATTCGAACAGAAATGCTTATGAAATTTCCACTTTTCAAGGTTGAAATATTCTCTGTTTTTATGGCACTCTATTGTGAGGATATGAGATTGCTAGATGTTCTCTTCTATGTTGGATTAGCTTAATTGAGCTCTACTCTTCGAAGATTATACAATGAAATAGAGCAGATGAGGTTTATAAGTGAGAGTATTAGAAGACCCTCGAAACCAATTAGGTGTGTCGCTTTTTATTTGTATTTGATTGTCAAGTTGCCTCTTTTTCCTATAAGAAATATTAATTAGAGTAATTTATGAATTTATTTGTAAGCTTATCGCTGAGATGGTCTATAAGTTATAAATCCATCGCTCCCATCTTCGATCTGCTCATATCAAACTAACTCAGAAGGAGTGAGTTTTTAATATACGTGAGAAGTGCTAGGTTGTTGAAAAAATACTAAAATTATAATAATAAAGAAATACCTTTTTAGGGGATGGAATTTAATGGAAGTGGCAATATTTGAGAAAAGAATATGAAGTGACGCAACGATATGGCACCTGCGTCAGTACGATATCTGAGTTGGAATAGTGCTCGCCTAATAGCACTCGTGTTGAATGCGTTAAGTGGTTTGGAGAACTACTACGAACAACATCACACCGAACTTAACGTCGATGGACTTTTTGGATTGCGCATTATACAAGGTTTCATTTTATTTATTTATTTATTTATTTATTTATTTTTGATAAATTTTTTATTTGAGGAATTGAGAGGAAAAGGGTGGCGTTATTGAACAGGCTATGATTTAGTAGGAGTTTTCGAAGAAAATTGTCAAATATTATTTATTCCATTTTCAATGAAAAAGGGAAATTTGGCATGCAAAGTATGCTTAAGCGTTAATTAAGTTTTTATTATTAATTGATTGAAATGAAAATTATTTCATCTCGAATCGTATGAGATTGTATAAATGAAGTTTTTGAAATATTTGTTGTTCGGCATTTCAGTTTTGTTTTAAAAAGTTATAAATTACCGTTCCGATTTCCATTAGATATATGAAAGAATGTCCTCAATTTTGCGATCGAAGGTACCACTCTCTTCAGATCAACTCCTTTTTCTATCCTTCGCTAGTCTTCTTTATGCCTTATTTCCCTCACCATCGATCCACCATCAACAATGTGTTTGGTATGCTAGTTCTGGTCACTATTTTAAAAAAAATTATTTATTTGAAACGGTTATTTCAAATGAAGCTCATATCTGCTCATTGAATGTATTTCCTCTTTTGCCTTTGCAATCTGCGATGGCATGTTTTTGTAAATACCTTTGCGCTAGATAAAAATACTAGTTAGTGATAATATTCAAATTTTCTTATATTTCTTTTTGGCTAGAATTATTGCGAAATGTTAAAGCTTTATTCATTTGTGCAAAGTTTATCCTTGCAAAAGTATTCCCTTTAAAATCGATGCAAGGATTTCTTAAATTTTAAGTGCTTAAAGGAACGTTTGCCATATGTGATTAGTTATTGGTCCTTGTATTGAACATGTGATTGGTGCCTAAACTTTTGAGATATTTGATGCATGATGTAATTCAATATTATTATCAAAATTCTCTCTTTCTTTAAGGTCACTTAAATCATCTCTATATGGATTTCAAAGTGCAGGATTTGGATTCAGAAGTTATCGAGGAAATTCGAAATCTCAGTCGTCACGCCAATGAAATTGCTGAGAAGGCGATTCCATTTGTCGCCGATCGTGATCCCGTCTACTACAGACAGGTAAATCAAATTCATTTAGAGGTTTCATTCCATCGAAGCGCTAGACTATCTAACAAATTCAAACAGCATCTAGAATATCAGGAGGTATATAGATTAGAATCAACCTATCCCCAGTAATGCACCCCTCTAAAAACTTGATTGGTATTGTTGGACTTGGAGCTGTTGGTGAAATTCCTACCGATTCTTAACAATGGTGCGTACACTATGTGGGGTACAAGTTCAGCTCCGTTCGCGGTTCGCAGCGAGTGCGCCATCGTTCTCTGCAGTTGTGTCGGAGGAGGGAGGAAGGATGGGAAGGAAATAGTACCGTTGACAGTGTTGTGATTTCGACTAGTGTAGGCGTTAAAGTTTTCTACTTCGCCAAGGATTTTTCGCCAAAAATTTCGCGTAGACGCAACGTATGACACAACGCATTTTACTAGTTCATATAAATGCGCCTACGAACGATTAGGCGGTTCTGCACCTTGTGACATATTTCCTCCAAAGACTTGGTCAAATAGGAGGGAGGTAGCATTGGTTTTTTCTTTTTTTTTGAGTGTTTAAAACGTTTTTTTTTTCAGTTTCGTTACCTTCTAACGCATCCGTACGATATAACACATAGAGCACAACGCATCGACGAACGTTTACGATGGTTGGAAAAAGAAATGTTGGAGAAGAGATTCGACGAAACTGGAATGATGTGGTTCAATGAAAAACAAAGTGATCGGTATTATTTTCGAGTTGAAGTTATAGCTGTGAATTGTAGTTAGGAAGCAAATTGCTTCAATTTGCAAAATTTACGAATAATTTTACGCTTAAGAATTAAATGAGAAAGGATGTGAGCATGCCAGAGCAAGAGGAAAACGAAGCTTAGGAGACGATATGAATGAAGTGATAGCAGGCTTTACCGTTACAACTGAAAGAATTGTTTGAAAATGCTGAGCTGGTGAACTAGTTGAAATAGTGCACTCACTTCTGAATACCTAATTGCACTTAGGGGGGGGGCTCTTTGTGTCCTAGATAGTGACCCTGAAATAAAAATTAAATGCGTTCACTCGCATCGACACATCACTAGTATTCACTCAGTTAGCCTGCCCTCTCACTGGAATGTTTAATTCTGAATGTAAATATTTTTCAGATGTTTTGCCGAGGTGCTATCGAAGGATTACGATGCAGACAATGTGAATTCGACTTGTGCGATTAGTGCATCATGTCTGAAGCGAATGTTGGCTA
Source organism: Baylisascaris procyonis (assembly GCA_037389465.1). Lineage (NCBI taxonomy): Eukaryota > Metazoa > Nematoda > Chromadorea > Rhabditida > Ascarididae > Baylisascaris > Baylisascaris procyonis. The sequence goes on from JAZARR010000230.1 coordinate 571,611, forward strand.
CTCGCGGTCTATCGGGATACCGATTGACTCATCAAATCCTCTTCGCCGCCATCACACAAATTGTAGGTCTCTTTCAGTTGCTTGTTGGCTTTGTTCGATATATTTGCTGAATCTGAAAAAATTTTAAGGTTCATCCAACGTTTGAACTGAGAATATTCCCATATTAGATACTTGACGGGCAGTTATCAAGGTATTGCAATTCGAGTGGCAGTCTTAGTATTTTCTTTTCTGCTTTCTTCAACCAAGTCTTTTCAGTGGATACACATTTCCTCCTTTTCAAATTTGCTTCAACAAAGGATTCATTTGCTGTTGATGTGATCCGTCAACATTATTAATTATTTAATAGAAAGTGATAGCATTATTGGTTCGAAAAAGTGAAAGCCTTTTTTGGTTATAGTCATATATATCAAACTTTTTCAGAGAAAAGTCTGTTTTCTGTATTCGTTTATTTTTCTCATTTTGTATTATGATTTCCATTTAGGTTTTATTTTGAAATGAAAAAATATTTTGCGCGAAAATTGCATTTTGAAGAAAATTCAATAAACATTCGATGTACATATCTTAGTATTGATGAGATTTCTGGTCTATTCTTCTCTCTATTCCTGAAGGATTCGATTCTTCTCTCCCCTTCTGTTCTTTTACCTTCTCTTCATGTACCTACCCACTTCCTCAGTTCTATTTTTTCCAAAAAAAAATTCAATTTCGTTGTGATCATCACATATTGCATGCATTGCATACCGATTCGGGGAATGATGAAGAATATTTTAGACTCCTTGTGCGGACGTCGTATCGGAATATCTACATTCGACAAGCAATACGACAATCGATAATTTTTTGAAGGAGTATTGCACAAACCTTATTGACGAGATGCTTACTTTCCAGAGGAATCCACATATCCTCTCCAAGATGAACAATCATCAGAAGGATCTTCTTATGGAGCAAGGTGGGCAAATCCATGATTTTCCGTTTTCCGTTTCAAATCGATCGCTAGCAGATTTATTAATTTATATTGCCGCATCTGCAACGTATGATTTTAAGAAAGTTGGGATTGGTATAACAACTGGTATCTTTTGATGTCCATATTTGGTTTTACTGGAAATGATGGCGGATTATTGTCTCAAACCTGGATTGATGTCGCTCAGTCGCAGTTCCTTTTGTCGTTTCAGGTCATTGAACTTGACTCAGGTCCCTCAAAAACCGAGTACCGTTAAATTTCATACAGTCTCTGAGAAAATTTGTTCTGAGGATGGGGGATAATATAGTTTGTAAGAGCTGACGTAAAGAAGAAGAGGGAGGAGAGAATCAGCCAATGCCATCGGTTGTGAAGGGAACAAACTTTAAAATGATTACTTTCGTACGATTTTTTATGCGTAGTTGCAAAAAGGTTGTTTGCTATTTGTTTATAGAAAGATCATAAGTAGCTTCATTTACGCGTAAAAGAAACCAAAATGAAGAGGGAAATTTCGATGTCAATGCCGTCTCTCTTCCTTCCTAACCCGCATCTTTATCTGTAAATCTCGTTCTCGTTGTTGAGTATCCTTTAATCTGTTTCTTTTTTTTTGCACGTTTTTTTTAAAGTTTTGTTAGTTTTTAATAATCACCACATTAATATTGTCATCATTTTCAGTGTTTGCATGTGGTCAATTCGGTTTTGTGGAAACTTGCTCGTTGCATATATTAGTGGTCGTACTTAGCTGGCAACATCCACGTCTTGGATGCTTTATGAAAGAGAGTCTCGACGAGTCTCCAATCCATCTGGCGTTATCACCACCCAAAATAGCGTTCTTAGCCAACAACTTCACGTCAAGAAAAGTTCTCAGTGATGTCATTCATAATGGTTAGTCATTTTTTTTGCATAGTTATTGGCGGAGAGATGCCAGATTTCTGTACTCTTTTGGTACTTTTATTATATGCAAAGTAGGCAAAAAAGGGAATAAAAAATTTAACTTTAAAATATATTTTGATTGAAATATATTATTTTAAGTATATATTTTTTCATCGATAATTTATTTAACTCGTATATCTTCGTTGGTCCAATGTGCATCTGTTTGTTTTGAAAAGAAAAAGTTGGTAATTATGCTATTAATTATAATGTCGTATCGTGAAAGATCACCTCGAAACTGTCTTCTGGAAACATTTAGTGAGGTACCATTAGGGAAATTGTCATATTTTCAAAAAAAAAAAAAATATATATATATATATATATATATATATATATATATATATATATATATATATATATATATATATATATATATATATATATTGTACCGATTTCATATACTTCATAGAGGTTGTAGAACTCTTCAAGGTTTGTTATGAAGTTTCTCGCAAGTTTCATTTATATTTATCATCAGAATTTATTAGTTGTAAGTTATAGAGTTACAAGTTGCAAGAAAAGTTGCAACAGTTTAAGCTCATAAGTTTAAAACTTAAGTTCCTGATAAGTTTGAGTTCGATTCGATCGTAAATTATTCGTTTTACTAAGAGGTAAATAATTGTTTGGAGAGTGAATATCATACGTATGTACATTATTAGGCCCATTATTGGGAACGGTGGTTCTTGTTTGCAATATCTCCATTTTTATTAGATATGGCTCTACAGAATTCTACTATTTTAGATTTGTTGTATAGCAGGTGTTGTCTACCATAGGCGTGCATTAACACAACATTGGCGATCACTGCTTCTTTAGTGCTATTTTTAGTCGCTCGTTGCATCGTTTATATCTATCAAACTAAGGTTTGAGATCAAATGAAACTAACCAATAGTCAACATCATAAAATTGTTTAGATTATTGCTCTACCCACTCTGCTACAGTGGCATCTGGCGCGCTCGTTGTATTTCTTCGTTTCTTACTGGATCCCGGTCCATGGCCAGAATTCTTCTTGGCAGATCAACCGGTCACAGTGCAAAATATTCTCGCAGAAGATCAATTTCGTCAATATCGCTATGCACGATGGGTGAAAGATACGTTCCCAGCGCAGTTGCCTCTCTCAAGGCCTCCAGTGCTCGGTTGGTCGCCCGATTTACTCGCCTATTTAGTTTTGATTGCTTTCATTTGTATTGCTTCGTTAGTCGCTCAGTTTACTTGTAAGAGGAGAGTCAAGCAAATATACCATTTTGCTTACAAGAATTTATAATAGAATTGAAGTGAGCAATTTAGAGTGAATTCGATTTTTAGTTTTGGAGGGAGGGGGGACGGGAGGGAATTGAATACATTCCCTCCCATTGAGGAGACTTATATGTGCTTGGAACAAGGATCGCTATTGGTTAATCCATTTTTTGTCACTAAGCATATTGCTTTTTGCATATTATAATGCGAATATTGTTACCGTCTATCTTATTGTTAGACTTGGTTGTCGTATATGCATAATTTACTTCAGGCATAAAACTGTCAGTGATGAGAGTAACGGCTGTCATTCAAGTTTTTATCTTTTGTTGTTGCGTAGACGAATTGAAAAACAAGTACCATCGTAGGACTTTCGCAATTGATGCCCGATGAAAAATATCTAGAAACCTTATGAAGGTATAGCGCAATCTATTTTTTGTATTTCAAATCATTCGACGCTTAGTTGCCGAAACATCAAAAATTGGTGGGGCACCAGTTATTATACGTTCCTATGAATTAAAAAAAAGGTTTGCGCTGAGCGACTGTAGAATAAATTGGATGTGCAAGTTTTGTAGAATCTTTATATAAAGGTAATTAAATAGCAACAAAGTCACCTACATAAATACGCACAGATATGATGTTGGTTGAATGCATTTTTATGAAAATTTGCGTAGGTAATAGATAGAAAACAGCTTAAAATAGTGAAACTAAAAACAATTTGGAACAGTTACGTTGTTGTTTAATTCAATTATGACTGTAACTTTATCGTTTAGTTCAACCTAAATTTCATTTTTGATGGACTCTTGCAATCGATGTTGATTTTTTATTTGTGCTAAAGATTCCATGATATTAAGAGACTGTTTTTTTTCTTATTTATCATTTTTATTTGTTTATTTCGCTTGAAAGGCTTTTCTTTTTGAAAATGTTTATTATATTATTGTTATTTTTTTTTAAATGCATCATCATTCATCGTATTGATTCATAAGCGATTGCAGAGACTTGTATATTCAAATACTGATCAGCGCGATTCATGTAAATGCACGTGTTGTTAGGACAGCATTGATGAAAAAAGCTTTTGGTAGTGGGACTTGAATATAGGGAGTTATGCTTTCAATTCCCAACTGCGCATAAATGATTAATAAAGTTGCGTCACCATCAAGATCCCTTCGAATGGACTAAAGGAAGTTTTGTTTTGAGCCAGAGGGCATTTTATTTTGATTCTGTGCTTGAGCCATCAAATTGACCTAGTCGTAGATGTATTATAATAGCTTATTTATTAAATATGGAGGTGTACTTCAGTAACAACACTTTTTCAGTTCTGGCTTGCTGCAAGATATAGGCATATAATAAAAGATTTTAATAATCACTAACTGTTTCAATTTTGAGAAAATATTAGGAACATTGTCTCTGCAATTTTTCTGGCGCTCTTTATTCATTCTATTCGATGATATTAATGTTTTTTTTATTTACTTGTTTTTTAAAAAACAAATTATGCTTGTGGATTGATGCATGAAAAAGCTTTAGCAATGTTTTCCCAGCATAGAGCTTTCATCTCTCATAATCGATCTCTCGTTTTCTTTATTGTTTGCTTTAATTTTTATGCAGTTTATTTATCATGTTGCAAAAAAAAAACGTTCAATTCTATTTCTTTATTATGAATGTCTTCGCAATTGTTGTTTAATTTTATAAAATTTGACATATTTCAAATATATTTTGAGTGGAAGCTTACCTATCTTCTATCTTAAAAGTAAACAAACGCTTGATTTTAACCATAGTAAGAGCCTTCAATTTAGTCCACTTAGTATGAGAGTATTTAACTACCACTAGCGTTTGTTATTGACTTGTTTCAGTCCTATGAGAATAGAAAATAAAAACCGAATTCAGGAAGTAAAATAGTTCCTGGTGGTATTTATTTATTTATTTACTTAATTAATTAATTAATTATTATTATTGTTATTTTATTTTTTTTGATGAACTCCATAGTGGAAGTCGTTTTATGTGCTTAATTTCGATGTAAATTTCCTCATATTGCAAAATATCACTGTGGTTTCATTATGAATGCTAGTCGAATTTTAATGCATTTTCCTTAAATTATTTTCGAAGGTAATAATTAAATAGAGAATTGAATCTAATTGATTGGATAGTATTTTAGGATCACTTTTTTGTGGATTTATCTGTAAATTTTTTTCGAATATCCTCCATAGCGTAGATAATTATTGCTTCATGAAAACAATATAGGCAAATATTGGAGGAATAGTCATGTTTTCTACTCCATTGAGGCGAAATGCTTTCATTTATTTGCATAATTTAGGTGGAAGAATTGTCCTTTTCCATGTTTTTGGGTCCGTTTTTATTCTTATCAATTCGATTCATTTCCACGCATCGCTTTAGGCTAACATAGGCACTCTGTTGAGAGCTATACTCGGCAATGGATTTTATGCATTTGACATTTTTATGCTTGTGACAATATTGTTGGAATTTTGCGTTTTCTTTGTCGATTGCATTTTGTGAATCTGAGAGAGCAGTTCAGATTTTTGGGGGGGGGGGGGATGGATATGGAACATTTGTTCGACCAGTTGAACAATAAATGTTGTCCATTTGTTGACCACTTTTATATTATCGCTCATGGTCATCGGTCAGCATAATGGCCGCACACAACGAATTCGGAGATGCGCCATATTATCTCGATTCTGCAGAGGTAGACGCATCTCTCGATTTCGATGGGTGTAACTGTCAGAATAGTTGTTTGCCACAAGTTGCGAGTGTTTGCCATTGATTGATTTGTTGCCGTTATTAGAACGTTGAGTGATAGAACTGCATAGATGATCAAATCAAAACATTTCCTTATGTATGTAAGCACGTATATTTCGTTTTTAATATGAGTCTAAGGATTATTTGAAGTAGAGGTGTAGTACATTTGGTCTTATGATTAGAAACTGAGCGGTACTAAATTGGCTTTAATAACATCCTTTCGAGTTTATCGGTTTCATCTTAATCCCTGTTCGTTCTTTATTTTAACTCAAATTAAATTGTTGAGCTTTTATCCTCCGTTCTCTCTTCATGTTCGACGATCCCATTAGGCTATTTACTTCGTAAACAAAATTTTTTTTCACAATTGTAATATTAATGAGGAACATAAGGCGTTTATGCGTAAAAAAATGAAATTTGCGCACAAAAACTTTGGATAAGGAAGATGTGCCATTAGATTGTCTGGTTGCTGACCACTGTCCGTTGCTTTGCTTAGCCATTTACATCAGTCTATTCGTCATTGTTCACCTTATTTATTCATTCAGTGATCATCTTAATCACCTTTACATCGTTATATCTTTAAATAATTGGAGATTAGAAAAGAATATGCATCGTTTGCAAAATCGAATATTTCCTGTGAATGTTGCAAAAGATATTTCCTGTGAATATTCCATAAGAATAGTTAATAATCAAGGCGATACAATTTTGCATTGCGTAAGAAAAATTCGATGAGGCGAATATTAAGCCGTGAAAGTTGAAATCCGCAGGAAATATTTCTAAAGCATTGCTGAGCGATTGTTCACCCGGAAGAAATTCCTATAATATCGCTTTTTTTCTTTGAAATAAATTTTATTATTCTCTTGCTAATTATTGCAATAATATGCCAATCATATTAGTGCTACTTCCTTGTCGATGTAAAAGGAATGAATCCTCGTCTATTATTTCCTCTCATTTCGCAGATAAAATCAATTGTGCAATATACAGCCGATTCATTTTATGATGTTCGATGTGCGTCACTTTATGTGCATACTTTGCTATTTACGTTCGGTTGAGAGAAAAAAATAACTATAAATTCTTTTATTTTTCAGCGTTTTTTTCTTTTAAATTGCTCCGCAGAAAAATTTTTAAACGATAGTATCGTGTCTTTGCATATATATCTATCTGTCTGTGAAACTTGTAGAATGCTTTGAATTTAGGAATCATTAAATTTGGTGGATATCAATTAAAACTGCTATTAAAATCCGATAAATTTAGTTTTAATTAGTGTAAGCGGCGCTGATCATTTCCTTTTTTTTTAAATTACTTTTTTTTGCAATGAAATGTTTAATGTCGGAATTTTTTTTTTAAATTATGGAATTTAAATTAAGTTGATTGGAGCAATTTTCAAGATTATTTTTGAATTTCTGTAAAATGTTCTACGATATGAAAGGATTATATTAATGGTGACGTTGAGTGTTCAACCAAAAAAAAGTTTTAGATTAGTGTCGTTTAAATTTTTTACTATTTTTTTTCGTAGATTTTTTTCATTTTTGAGTATTTTTTACTCTTTGAAAATGGTTTATATCATATGAATTTGATAAGTTGTTCTTAGTAGAGTTTTAACTGATAACTTGTTTATCATTTTTTTATAGTTAGTTTATTCGTGAATAACCAAAAGATGTTCACTGTCTAGAAATTATTGGCTGTAGGAAAGCATTAATGTAGAGGCTTTGTTATTGCTTTAGATAATAATCCAAAAAGATAGGTCATCTCAATATTTGAGAGCAGTGATGGCAAAATTCGTTTCTCATAAGGGATTCAAATTTTAGTGGGGAATTTATGGATCGATATGATTTATTATTTAGAATATATATAATGAAAGAATATTCTATGACTTTTAATGATATATAATTAGCGATCAAAATTTATGAGCCGGATGTTATATGTAGCTGATGCGAATTTTTTATTTTTTGTAATTTTTTTTGATACATTGAAGTATTTCATATGAATGAACATAGTGAAGCTAATAGTAAACTGAGGAGTTATTATATATTTTTTAAAAATTATTTTATATATTTATTTTCATTTATCTATGTTGTCTTTTTTTTTCGATTTATTTGTTCGCTGTTATCGTTTGATTTGTTTCTCGTTGGTATTCTTAGCCTTCTTTCTTATTTGAATAGATTAGTTTCACGTTATTTGAGAGTAGGTTGTTACTAATAAATATTGGTTGTTGAAGACGAATATTGAAATATTAGCAGTGTTGAATTCAATATTAACTTTTTTTGTAAATATTTGTTCAGCAGCATTTCAACATTTCAGCTATAAGAGAATCTTATCAGTAGTGATAAGCGACAAATATTCGTCTCACTTTCGACGTGCGCCTTTTTTTGTGTTGATATTCTGCCCTTCTTAAGTAAACGCTTTTGAGCTCAATTTCTTACCATTCATTTCGTCGTTTACTTTATTTATACAATTTATTGCGTTTCTAATTTTTAAATTTCATTTTATTTTTTTTCTATTTTTTATATTTTATAATTTTTGAATCTTTTAAATGAATTTATGAACTATTTATCGAATGTTTGAGCATCGTTTTTTTCTCTCGTTTCGGCAGCTTCCTTCTTTTTTCTCGTATTAGCGCTTGCAGAAGTTATACTTTTATAAAGTCGACATTTTTTTGATGATTTTTTTTTTTCAATATTGAACTGGAAATTTTGCTGTGGAAATGAATGTTCTCGGATCAGTGATTCGTTACTCTTCCTATTCCATTTTCTAGCGTAGGCATCTTTGAAATCCTTTTGAAAGTGTTGAATTTTCGTGGAATCGTTTAGAATTTCAAGCGAACGAAAGAAAAAATTCCTTAGGTTTTTTAAAAATAAAATATTTGAAGAGCGTAAAATTAGATTGATATGATATGCGTAAAATGCTAATTAATAAAAAGCATATCCTTTCCTCTCGAGTTACTATAGTTAGTGCTATGGATTTATATCTAATTGGTTAACTATGTGGATAGTGAAGTATTGCTATATTAGCGCTGTTACACACGGACTCATAAACTTTGCATATTGGTAACCACTTTGCAGTAGAATAACTAGTCTTGATGAATTGTTGTGACGTTTGTATTCTTGAGTCATAAGGTGAAAACATTGGGTTGAAAGGCGCGCCTATTGCCTTATACGTAGATGAGTAGGCACATGTAGACTTGTATGTAACGTGCACATGAGCTGCTCGCACAAGAACGGAATCAAACGCGAACGTTTTTTTAGTGATGATGTCATTTCCTTTCAAGTTCACTAAACTGTATTCACATGTACTAACTGAAGCTCATAGTCGTTATTAAGGACTAACGAATAACAAGCTAAGGAAACGTTTAAGAGGGTATTTATTGAGAAGAAATCCTAACCTTCTATGAAACTCACATCTGGTTAGTAACTTTCTTCCAAATAAAACCATTCTTGAGAATTCACAGAAATTTGTAAGGCGCTTGAGTATTATTCAGACCGTTCTAGTATTAGCAAAATTATCCTTTACTATAATAGTTTCAATAGTAATGTTGAAATTGACCATATTTTTTTAAAGTAGTCGATACAAGCGGGGTCCAATGCAATGGTCAGTAAGTAGAGGGTGTTTATTTTTTATAATTTCGATATAAATGTATTACTGTTTGATATATATTCGGAAGTAATAATCGCTATCCGACTAACACCCCGAAGAGAACATCACGTAGCCTTTCTTTGATTATAAGGAAGTAGCGTATGGGATGCATTTTATATCATCGCCGCTAACATTTGACATGAAACTTTCTACTTTTCCAATTCAGCTCATCTATGTGTGTGGGCGTATGTGTGTATGTATATATGCATGTGTTTGTGTGCGCATATTTGCGTGTGCGTGTACGCGTGTGTGTGTGTGTGTGTGTGTGTGTGTGTGTGTGTGTGTGTGTGCGTGTGGCACATATGTGTGTGTATATGCGTCTATGTTTATACGTATGTGTGTATATATGCGCCGTATGTTGTGTGTTTTTGTGCTTTTTGAAGTAAACATCTCAGCAGTGAACTTTTTGTTTTACTCTTTTGATGCGAGCGAGCGCATATTTGAGTATTTACATTTTACGCGTTTCATTTTTTTTTTGTCTCTCGCTAAAATCATATATATTTCTTACTGCACTAAAGATTCTAGTTCATATTTACCTATTCAATTATTCAGTTTACCTAATAGTGCAATTCAATTATAGAATACGGGCATATTAAATATTATCGTTGCTAATTTTGCAAGGTTTTCCTATGTAATTGCAAATTTTGGGAAATTTGGAAAAATTTTAAAGTATAGTGAAAACGTAGAAGAATCTAAACTTGGAATCGTCATCATGAAGAGCAGATTATATTTACTGAGTTTAGAGTTGATTTATTCTTCGTTTAGTTCATTTCACGTCATTAATTTATCGTTTTTTTGGAGGAATTTCTTTCGGATCTAGTGAATTGGTTTTTGATTCTATGAATTTGCTTCTTTTTTTCGCTCAACGATGAAAGAAATGAATCTGAATTGAGTAGTCATATGGAGATTGGGTTTTTTTGGTGCAGTTGGTATTGTAGAGGCTCCCATATTTTAGTGATGTTAGTTTTATCGAGATGGGGGAGGGGGGGAATAATGAGGGGTCAGAATGTTTCGTTGATGTCGCGTGCAGAGGAAATTTTTTGCATATGAGAGAGCTTTCCATTTTGTTGAAGTCTTCCACCATTTAGTGAAATCCTTCATGCTTTTTTGTTTGGAGATTATGCCCTTTTCCTGGGAGACTTCCTTACCCCCCCCTCTCCCATTCCCGCTTCCTTCATTCTAATCTTAAGGCCAGCGTTTTCCATTCCTATATGGTTTTGTGCGTGCTCTGGCACATCAAATTTCTCATCTCCTGTAACCGTAATAATATGTGATGATCATATTCCTCTTTTTTATTACATTATTTATAGACTTGTTGAGTCTTGTTTCATTGATTTCTGTGAAAGCTAACAACAGTTATAGTTTCTTTTTTTTTAAATATTGAATACTATGTTTGAGTGGTTAGTTTTCATGTTATCCATATTTCTAGCTCGTCTAATATTGTCTTATCGGATTGATTTCTTTTTCAAAATAATTTCCATCTTCCATTTAACGCAAATGTAAATGCGAATTTGGTTTTTAATTTGCGCGCATGTGGATGTGAATATGCGCACAAGTGTGCATTCATATCTATATGCATATAAATATCATATATTAAAGCCTGTGCGCGTATCTGTGCTTAAGTGTCGGTCTGTGTATGTCAGTGTATGTAAACGTGCATATCGGTGTTTTGTCCATATATGCGTACGTGTGTATGTGTATGTGTGTGTATGTGTGTTCATGCTTGTATATATGTATATATGCGTGCGTATGTGGTGTATGTTCGTGTTTTCTTTCACGTGTGTGCGTATTTGTATGCGCACGTGCGCATACACACTTGCCTATTCGATTGTTTCTTTGAGGGAGAAATTTGCTGCATTTAATCGATCATAGGAAAGGCTCTTTTGTGAAATTTCAGGATCGATCCATTAAATTCTTAGAGATATTTAAAAATCTTTAGGTATTTTGCAGACAGTCGGTTGTCATCATATCTTGCTTGGCTTACAAACCATTTTTTTTGAGTTTGTATGGACAGTCGAATCATTAAAATATGATTACTAAATTGCGCAAGTTTCAGCAGTTTTTTTTAGAAATTCACAAAATTGGTAATTCTGATGGGTGGAAATAAGAAGCCTAGTATTATTCGACTTGTTCAGTCAGGTTTCTCTACTTATCATTCCCACACGCTGAAAAGGGTGCAATACAATCGAATATGAAGCTTCCTTCTAATATGTATTGAAATTTATGATGAGTTCTTGCGTGATAATACTCAACAACATTGCACCATCCCCATATCCCATCAGGGCAATAAGTATGACATAATACTTAATGCAACTGTCACTAACATTATAGACTAAATTGATTTTTAATCATTAGACTAGGATCTCATTAATGAAATCATTGGGAAAAATGTTACGAATTTGTTGTTCTTCATTGATGGTTATCGTTCATTAATGTTTGAGAACAATCATCTTAGTTCTAATTTTAGATTGATAAAAAATTTCATATTTTCCATTTTTTTTCTCCATAAAATCATAGGAAATATTTTTTCAGAAAAAAATTATTTATTGGTAACAAATATTTATATGAAGCGATTTGCGACGTATTTTTCTTGTTTCTTGTTAGCTCATTCAAATGTTTTCGAGTTTTCGATTTTACAGTCGATAATTTGTCATCATATGTCGCTGCAGCAATCGACGACGTATCAGAACGAGTTTGACGGTATGTTTGTTTTTTTTCTAAAAGAAGGAAACACTATTTTCAGTGAAGTTTAGAGTGTTTGAACTATGGTGTTTTACAGACTTACCGTCTTTGGAAGTTTCAAATTTTCGGTAGTGCCAATTTTAGTATATTAATTCTTAATGTAGATTTATCTATCATTTTTAGATTTATCTAATAATAAATCGTCGTAGAAATTATATTCATTTTGGCAGATATCTACGCTGAAATAAGGTGAAAATAACCTTATTATCGATATAAATTGTTACTTACTTCTCGTTTTTCTTTTATCGTAAAAGTTCCACGTTTCACTAAATAGTAATCAGTTTTCATTTCCAGATTTGTAATAAGGGGAAAAATTTATGAATATTTTTCTAAAAATGTGTTGGTTGGTTTTTTCTTGAAGGAATAAAATTCTGCACTCTCTGTTGTTGATAAATTATTTTATCTTTTCTAGAAATGATAAAAAAATTTACAATATATATTGTATATATAATTTTTCGTTTTTTGCTCATCGTAACTGTTGCAGCTTGGATGGAAATTCGAATCAATCGACTACAGTGACAATCGCCCGCAGGACTTATACAGGTTTCTTTATTTTCACCTTTTCATACGCTAGTTCGTCGAGATAGAAATATGCATAATTGAGAGACTTATGGCGACTTAAAAACTTTCTAATTTCTTCTTTATGTGATTTCTCTCACTAATCTCCTCGTACTTTTTTTTTTCATTTACTTATGCAGTAAATTTGCTGATGTATGTATAGTATAATAAATTAGTAATGAATTCTTGAAATAATCCTATGAGAAATGCAACAACTATAAATCAACATCTCTAAAAAAATTTGTTAATTCTATATTTCATTCATAATATCTATGAGGATTTGTTTATTGTGAGCGAGTGTAACGTTTTGTTGTGAGTGTTCTACAACAGCTATAAAGAAAATATTGACTTGTTGATATTTGCGGAATCAAATATGTCTCTAACTGTTTCTAAGTGGAGGGCGTAGATTACCGAAAAAAAAATTATTCGAAAATGCTCTCATTTTGCGTTATTCAAAGGTAATGCATAAACAAATAGAAACGTTACGCCTGTTTCAATAGATATTATGAGTGAAATATAGAATTAGCAAGTTTTTTTTAGAAATGTTGATTTATAGTTGTTGCATTTCTCATAGGTATATTTCAAGCACCATATTTATATAAAAATGCAAATTTTGATGGAATTGTAAATTAGCATAAATTTTATCTTTATTATAATATAGCCTAAACGCATAGAGTTAGATTATATCATTATCACTTTAGCATTTTCAATTATTTTTGCCGATATATGCAAATTATCTGTACCGGAAAAAATAGCAACAACGCAAAATTATATTTACATATTTGATATTCGCTATTATTATGAATTTTTATTTGGTTAGAATGAAAGTTTTTTTGTTTATAATACATATTATAGAAGGAAACTATTTAGTAGTTTTAGTGGGCGGATGTGTGATGGGACTTTGATTTATGATTGTTGCGCAGAGCAATATTAGTCCGTCAGCAATGTACGTTGAAGAGTGTTCATTTCGTTGGGATTGGATGACTCATTAAGTGTAGATGTTTTTGCCGGCTCTATGGTTATCTAAGTAATTGCGTAATTAGATTAATTCCCTCTACTTATTTAAAAATCTATTTTATTCATTATAAGTCTTTTTGCCAATATTTTTAGGGTTTTACCTTCTTTTTTTGCCTGAGTAACTATGTTTTTTTATGAAATCAGAGGTGTAATAGACTAGGAAAAAGTTGATCTTCTTTTTTCGTTCTAGAAAAATATTATTCCATAATGGAAATAATCTATGCTTAGTTATGTTTTCACTAAAATAGTAAAAATCTTGTCATGTAAAAGCTTATTACGAAAGCTTCATTAAACTTAGAGTGTATACTTATGTCATTAACATTATTATAGAGCATATTATTACCTCTGACAACTATACTAGGTGGAATATTTTTAAATAAATTTATATATATGCATTTTTTTTTAATTCGTTTAAAATTATTTGTTCGAAAAGTATAGTAGTGGAAAACATTTTGATTTTTGTTGTCGCAGTTGACACAGCAATCGATTTTGAGCAACGCCATTGAGCGGGTTTTGTGTTTCGGGCAATCGGGAAACTTGTTGCAGCAATGATCTCGCTATAGTTTATCGTTCCTCCTAATTTCTTTCTTACCCAAACATCTAACACATCATCATTTGAAAATTCTTTTATATTTCAATATTTACTTCTTGTTTTTTTATATTTTCTATTTTATATGTGAGATTTTTTCCCTGCGATCATATTTATTTCGTTATTACTAGATTACCTGTACTTGACTGAAAGCTCTATTTGGCTAGACTAGGATTGATTAGAATAGAGCTTTAAAGAATTCTTAAAAGAATATTCCAAATCAATTAGAACAATATGCGGTCTTATGTGAATAAGGATATATCAAATCGATTTTTATTTCTCCTATATTTAAGGAGTTATCATTTTTATAGTTACAAAAATTCGAAATATATAGTCATTTTTTGTTGCTTTATACTTCAAAATATGTTTTAATGAGCTTTACGGATGTTTCTGTAGCCGTATTTCTCGTCTAATGTTCAAGTTTTTCTCCTCCCCCTTTTGGTTGGGGAGGGGAGAGAAGGGGGAAAGAGGAGGGTTAGAAGGAAGGAGCAAGGTGAAAGGGAATAGAACAACAATTGAACAAGTTTTTGAATGTACTTACGCGCTGGGCGGTCGTCACATTTGAGAACATTGATAGATTAATGTGACCCGGGAGAGAATACGAGACGACATCCCACTAGTACTGGTAATTGTATACACCGTTACCCGTACAGGAGGGTAATAATTGATTGTTTTTAATGCTATTTCACAAATTTCTATGACAAATTTAATGTAAATTCAGGTTGACCTATTAACCACGTGCATATAAAAAAGTGATGAAAAATTTGCGATGGTGGCGAAATTTTAGCAAAAATAAGTGGGAAAATATAGGAAAACAAGTGTTTTTTCCTTGCAAAAGAAAATTCATATGAGCACGATTCGTTCAATTGAAAAAAGATCGATGAAACATTGTATATATTTTATTATTTATTGAAATTTTATGAAATTGCTTAATAGAATAATTGAAATTATAGAAGTAGAGTTTATGCTAGCGTCCTTTGATATGCTGCGTCCCAGTTTACGTTTTAATTTGCAGTTTGTTTATTTGAAGATCTGCAACATAGCCAGTAAATTTAATGACATAACTTTGAATTTATTGCTTTATTAGGAAGCAATATGAGGCAATTTAGTGAGGATTTAGAATATCTTTTAAAATCGTTTATCTTAACATTTTGTTTTTATCGTCCAAAAAAAAACATTTAGAAAGGCAGAATATTTATTAAATCTTTTATCAAAAGGATATAAACTTCATTTTCTAATTTTAATTTTTGCATTCTTTCTTTTTTCTTTTTTTTGCATTTTATAAGGCTTTCATTAAGCAATTTTTCATGAAACATTAATAAAAGCAATATTAAACAATTAAATGAGAGATGTTCATTTCATATTTTTAATCAGATCTTTATGAAATAGCATATGATGAATATATTTAAATAAGAGGAAGTAATTTGAGAGACAATTTCTGGATATATTCGTAAAAATTTTTCTTTTTATTTAAAGGATGAAAAGATATATATATATATATATATATATATATATATATATATATATATATATATATATATATATATATATATATATATATATATATATATATATATATATATATATATATATATATATTATATATTGCTCGATTAACGAATATGTTTCTTATGTGATCGTTTTGAGGATAAAATTTAAATTTATAGAAAAAAAAAATTCAACAATGTAGGAGTTTCTTGAGTTTTGTTTTGCACACAAAGGAGGAGGATGAAGATAGCAAATGAGAGAATATAATTAATTATTTAGTGTTTAATGAGCAATCGATTTATTACAGCAACTTAGAAAATAATAATCGTTTATGACATATTCGTATTTTGTAGTATTGTTTATGATAAGCAGGGGGGTATTTTTTGTTGTTTGAAAGCATCATAGGCATATCACTATCTAGAGAGGTAACCGCCGAATATTGGTTGACCCATCACGGTACTTATCAGTGGGATTCGTTTCAATTGACACGTAGAATGATCGATATGTTGTTGATCGCTCGTTGATAATACTTTAAAAGCGCTCTCATTTCATTGATAATATTCATTCGTTAAGATATATTTGCATAACCCCTATGAATACAATAGATCTTTCAATAATGGAATATTATTGAAGTCTTGTTGTCTTTTTGTTTGAATTTTTTCGTTTATTTTAGTGGTTTTATAGGGAAATGCTTGGACGAAATAGGGTAAGAATCTCTTTCTCGTAATATATGAGCTATTTCTACTTATTTGAACGTTTATTTGATCTAGTTTACTTAAAATTCCTAATTTTTTTTTTACTAAATAATGGATCCAATATTTGGGAAATATAATTTAAAAGAAATTTCTTATTTTCTAATTTTTCTAAACGGTAGGATTACTGCGCAATAATTTCCAATCAAATAATATTTGCGTTAACTATATAAATGCGAATATAGTTTTATTTCTTATGGTCGATAAATTATATAAATTTTGTTTCGTTTGAATATCGTCGTTATTTTATCTATAATTTTTATATTTTCATACGGTTATTTTAAAGAATTTTTCTTTTTTTTTTATTTTGTTATAAATTAGAGTCGTGCAACTAGATAATATGTTGTCATTATTTTTTAAATATTACTTTCTTAGATGCTATCCTACATATGATTCATAAAGAGAAAGCATAATCTCCTTTTATTATATGCAAATTACTTAAAATTTCTTAGCACATTACAAGCAAAGGGATGAGCAAAAACTGATACATTTATTAATCTTGTAAAGTAGAATTTGATGTTCAACATTTTTCTTCTACTATATGTAAACATAATATGGCATTTGTTTACAATTATTCAGAATAAAGCACAAATTTTCTTCACTGATAAAAAAAAAAGATCAATTGGAGTGTTGCCAAAATTGATGTGTTTGTTAGGTGAATCGATGATCGTTCAATGAAGTGTGTCAGATGAAACGAACGATTCTTGTAATTAGCATCCCAATTTTATCTTTTTCATACTATCATCAATTTTTTTGGAAAATTTTTATTTTCATTGCTAAATAAAAATTTCACTGCAAAAAATCAGTAAAATTGCTTTTTCTTAGTTGTTCTCTTCTTTGTAGAAAATTTTATTTTCCGAGTTTATTTTTATAATATTTTTTTTCTACGACTAATATTCGTGCTCCATTCGAATTTTCATATTCTTTCAACGTTTTGGCAAAAATTTTTCCACAATTTTATTCATATTTTTATAGAATTTTCCGCATTGCTATTCATATTTCCATTAAATTTTTCACATTTTTATTCATATTTTTTTGCAGAATTTTCCGCATTTTCATCTTTCTCATTTTTATTGCCGCATTTAACGGAATTAATTTTCTGAGATAATCAGAATACAATCAAAAGTTTTTTTTGAGATCATCGAAAAAGTTCTTTTTA
Source organism: Baylisascaris procyonis (assembly GCA_037389465.1). Taxonomy (NCBI): domain Eukaryota; kingdom Metazoa; phylum Nematoda; class Chromadorea; order Rhabditida; family Ascarididae; genus Baylisascaris; species Baylisascaris procyonis. The sequence continues at coordinate 589,406 of JAZARR010000230.1, forward strand.
AGAATGCCAACATTTAAAGCATGACTTTATAGCTGAATTCAAATTTTATTTTATACCTCTAGCATCAAAAACGAGAGGAAATAAGCTGATAATCTGCTTTATTTTAATACAACAAAAATGAATTGAATTGAAGTGGATTTTTGCATAAAATAAACATTTCAGTAGGAACTTCTAAAAGATTTTTCCGCTCTCTAATATTAAAAAAAAAATGGAATTCTGAAAAAGTTGTTTTGTTTGTAAGGTTATCGTATTACATATTGCATTGATGTCATGCGATCTTATAACTTTTAATCACTAACTTGAGGTCACTCTAAAGTTGTTTTTTGTATTTACAACGATTTAGTTTTCCCCCTCCCCTTTCATATTGGATGAATTCCTTCCTACTTTCTCTTCCGTTCCTATTTTCTCTCCCCGTTCATCCAATGGGAATTATTTTTGCTCACTATCTATTTTTATCCACAAAGGGAATAAAATTTTCACCCGAATGCTTTATGCAGACTTTTAACTTACTAATAAATCTTCGCCTTTAATTTGTATTGCTGCGATTTTGGCAATATAACTGCAATTTTACAATACTATTTTATTCTGTTGCCTCAAAAATTCTGTTAACTTTGTTTTTATTTTAATGCTTTTATTTTAATATGGAAATAAAGGTTACGTTAGGTTTAACGTTCAAGTTGTTCTTTCCCCTCATTTTTAATTTATTTTTTCATCAGTCACGGTGCTTTTACGAGACTCAGTTGTTCGATATCAGACGATAGCGAAATAAGAGAGGTGACAGAATGATAATAAATGCATGAGAAATAAGTGAAAAGGTTCTAAAAGAATATAAATTTTAAGTGGTAAATTAAAAAATATTTGTTGACAATATCCTCTTGTTGAATCATCATAATTGCTTTATAATTGAAGAAAAAAAATCACTTTCAATGTGGTTAAATTTTCTAACTTACATGTTTTCTTCTTTTCTTCACATTTCATCGCCTTAATAGTGCGCAATTTTTCAGCTTTCTTTTCTAGAAATTTTCTATTTCAATTATTATTTTTCTCTAACTTTTATTATATTCATACTGAAATGTTGTATTAATATTGCCGAATTATGTGTTATTTTAAGTGAAATAATAAGTGATGATGAGGTGTTATTTGGTAGCGTTTTCAACTATAAGATGCTATGAATCAGTTAAGTATGCGCTAACATCTTTTTATTATTAAGGTGTCATTATATGCAAATCGCTTTAAATATTTACATATGACTGTTCTCTCATTAAATATTCGCTGTTGTATCCGCTAACTTAAAGGTGGTTTTGTCAAAAAATCTTCATTTCTTGTGGAAGTGCTCAATAAATTCTCTATCATTTTTATTTCTTTGATTATTGCTATTGTTTTTGGTTTTTTTTTTTGGGGGGGGGGGAATTAAATAATTAGAAAAGTTTACTTCATGCTAATATTTTTATAGTAAATATTCTATTATGTTAGGAGTAAATGAAGTGGTGATAATGTAACGTAGAATTAATCTGCCTTGAAATAAATGAATGTAAAGTACGAATAAGTGCACAAGATTAGTTAGTGCCAGCCGTTTGCCTTGTAGCCGCTTGCCTTGCTACATCCTTCGCTAAATAATATCCCTATAGACATCCGATTCGTAATTGTGTTCACTGACTGCTAGTTTATTTAGCTGTCAGCAAGTACGATCTCGCTTTTCGAAAGTGGAAAAGATGATCTTTTAATGGCAATTGACCTCGGCAATCCTATTTATCTCAGTGAATACGTAATAATTCCTGATGGCCTCCACAAATTCCTAGATGCGATGCATTAACGATAAAAAGTTTTTAGCAATATCATCATTTTCTATCTTAGTACTTAACGATTTGTACTGTTATATTGTGATTCTATGAGTGAATACGAGATTGACTTATTATTTCAAAATTGAACATTCGAGTATCATATAATTTATCGTTTTTGTAAATATTTGTGAGCATTCGGAATTAGAGATGAAAGTCAATGTGAAGTGGTACTTTAATCGATAGTCAAATTTAAGATGGGACGTATTTGGATTTCACGGGTTTCCAGCATTTTTTGCTTCTCTCTATCATTGCACTCCTGGTGATGTTTCTTTAAAAATACGAATGCATTTTGTTGTTTTGATGCTATAGAATGCGGATATTATGGACAGCAATGCGGATCTAAACTGAAAACGATGAAAAGAATAAAAATTTAACAAAAAATAAATGACTTTAGCAAATCTAAGAAATAAAACTCCCAAATATTTCGTTGCTTTATTGAAGTTCACTATCGTTTTGACATAATAGGGTGACAAAATTCGTAATTTTTGAATATTAAAGAAAAATTTAGTGTAGTAGAAAAATTGAATTGAATAAATAATTGGGCGTTATTAAAGGTGAAAAGAACAGAGAAGCTTCATGGAATAATACCTATCCTTAATTTGCAATTTCGACTATTTACATTTACATAAGTTATTTTATTTTAAATATTTTTCGAAAATTTTTATCTCTATACTTATAGAGTTGTATGGATTTCTTGATTATTTATCGATACTTATAGCGATAAACGTTTTTAGACGTTCACATAGATATAATCACAGCTTTATGAGATTGCACTTTTCCCTTAATGAATGTTCATTCAATTATTATCCCATTAAATGATTAAATAAACACAATCCATAATTATGAATGATTATGTAAACATAAAAAAAAACTTAATGTATTCTTGAGTAGTCGGTGAAAAAATGCCAACAACGAGTAGTTCGTAGCTAGCAAAACTTGTTGGTCATAAGAAATGTTTAGCTAAGGAGAAGAAAAGGGTTTTTTATAATACATTCTTTTTATAACACATTCTTTTATTAAGTTTTTTTTTTTGCAATTGCTACAAATTCTGCTCTCTTCAAATATCACTACAATTTTATATTGTATGATTACGCAGTCGGCATTTGTACTATTCAAATATTGAAATTGTTTGCATTGCTTTGATTTCTTCCTTTTTTTTGTTTTTAGAATGCCTTATTTTTATAAATAAATTCTATTTACAAAGCTAATGAATTCCTGCATATAGCTATGTAATTGCATTTTTACGTATTGCTTAAGTATATTCACTGGGAATTCTAAAATTGCGCTCTAAAATATCAATTGCAGCGTAATTCCTTTCGATGAATCTATCAGGTGTTATCTTGATAACGCTTATCATAACATACCTTTTCATATCCGATCACCTAGTCTCACCTGATCCTACGGCCTTTGTAGAGACACCGTTGCTGTCTCTCCAACTCTCTAGAGGCCATCCAAATAGCATCTTTTATCACTATAGATATCATCCGGTTGTGGTCTTTTGATTAGTTGTGAATTCAGCTCTACATGCTACCTGTTCGCTCTTCCAATCTAGGCATTTAAACATGCGTATTTCGAACGAAAATTTGCCAATAATTTTGCTACCATTTGCACATTTTTGATGTTTATAGTTTTTATAATTCATCTTTGAAGGTTTTTCTCGTTTTCTTTCACTTTTCTTTCCCAATTTTCATAAACTTAGTAAAAATTGGGAAGCTAGCAGTTATTTCTCGATGTTTTATTCTTAAAATTAATCATATTTAATATTTTTGTGTTGATTAATTTAATACTTTTCAATAGATGCGCACTGATGCGCGCACATATTGAAATGGATTGTAGAATATATATGCTAGAGCATATATACTCTGCAATCCTTGGCGCATATATTTCAATGGTAACTGCCGTCCATATTGTATGCTTCTTTAATTTTTCTTTTCATTTTGATTACTCTTTTATAAGCTTATTTTACTATTATTTTCATTTTGGCTACTTATTTTTGGTTACTTTTATTTTTGGTTACTCAATGCACCAGAGACCACAGAGTTGAATTTTTACACCGATGCATGTACCCTGATTATTCTATAAGTCATGCTTAGTTACTTCGTTCAAATTATGCGTGAATGTTTTCAATAATACAGTGTTGAATTTATTCGCTGTTCCCTAATTCTTAAGTATTTAGCTGATGTCATATTTAGTCACTGTTTTGATGGAGAGAATGAGTCATCAAATATCTCGTAGGTTTTATACATTAGTGATAAAAAAAAACCCATATTACAGGTGTTGGAAATGTTAAAAACTGAAGAAATTTGCCAATCAGAAGGAGTTGAACCGGATAGAGGTAAGTAAATCCTTTATTTTCTAGCATTTTTTTTTAAAGCACTATTCTTGTATATGTTCAAAAACAAGCACAAAAATTAAGATGTTTATGTATGAAGGTGAAAAAAATAAATAATAGCTCGATGATTAGTTATTCGATAGCAACGTAGTTAATGAATATTATTAGATAATATGCGACCTATGCAATCGTTGTAATTTGCATACTCGAACTGCTGTACTTTTATTACGACATTTTCATACATGCGTGTATATTGCTGTATTTCTGTTTACACCTATGTGACGATTTCAACTCGACAACAATTGAAGTTAGAATTATCAAGTTTAATAACGTAAATATATTGTTTCTAGCATCGAAATGTGTATATGATCACATTTTTTCGCAATTTTTTACATTCATCATCATGTCCAATTAAAGCCACGAACATTTGGTAATGGCGAAAAAATTTTAATGCATTTTTAAGTGATCAAAATTTTATTTTAAACCTTTTGAAGGAGGAAATAAATGGGGAGATGTATCAAATGAATTGATGCAATTTATGCTTTTGCATTTCCCACACCTCACTAACCAATTCTATGAGTAAATATGTAAAATGAAGCGTTCATGTTTTAATAAAATCCACTGCGACTGCGCTTTATAAGTTCTTTCGAAAAGGGATTCGTTTTTAGTTATGAGATTATCTCCACTTCGAATTGACGAGTTGCAATTTTCTATTACACCGATGACTTGGGCATTGTACAATAAAAATGTCCGATATTTATATTATTTTATTTACTTATACTTTTATTCATATTTGTATTTATACTTATATTTATATTTATATATCCATTCAAGAAGTGTGATAACGTCTGTTTGATGCAACCCCTTATAAGTGTAGCACTCAATTACGTTCGCCAGACTTCATCATCACTCGTTGTGGGCGTGTGTGGGCGGGAGGGAGAGTGTAGCGCGAGAGTGGCGGCGGGAAGCGAGACGCTTCAGTTGTATGCAGCGGTCTCGAAGCGCGTTTTTTTGAAACGATAATTTTTTTTGGCGCGCTAAAATGCTTCGCAATTCAAAAAAAAGCAAACGCGCTCATCCTATCCCTTACCCTTCCACAGTGAAGGGAACCCCAGCTGTTTAAGTTTATGTTATGCAATAGGCTTATTTGAACTACTAAGTGTTGGTTCAGTATGTTTTGTATCGAGTTATGCATTCCTTTTATAATATATTCGTAGAAACTTCTCTTTTATAACACATTCATATAAATCATACCTCTTATAACACATTCGTATAACACACTCATGTTGTACATTCCTTTTATAACACGTTCATGTAGTTGTTGCGAAATGTTGTGAAAATGATATTGTAATATAAGTTTTATGCTCGAAAAGGTTGCTGATGAAAATGTTGAGTGTTTATCATCCACGCGCTTGTTTATATGAAATTTTGAAACTATCGATTTGCAATTTTTGAATTACCCACCTTTGGGTTTTAACACGAATTTTATCGTTGAACCAATTGAATTATGCCTAAATATGAGGGTACTCTTGACTTAGAGTTTTTTATTGAAAAGATTTAAAATTTTAGGCCTTGTTTTTATTTGAAATTTATACATATTTGTTTATTTGTAGCTGTTTGAAATTTTGAATGTAGATGCGGAATATATCAACTGTCGCGAGAGTAAAATATGCGGACGTTACAATTATTGAACTCTTAACTTAGAAGGACGTATTAGGACCGCAGACCTTTTATTATTAAGCTTTAAATTTCGCTAGAATACATCAGCATTAACGACTTGTGGTGATCATATGAGTTGAAGAATGTTTGCCTATAGTGTAAACGTTGTGTCTATTGTGTCACAAAATATTTTCACCACTGACACTTGCACCGTTTGGTATTTATGACGAGGAAATGCTCTAATATCTTGTTTAACGATGCGCTATCTCGAAATAATATTTGTTTCGCAAGTTTTTTTTTCACATTTTCTCAACGATAGAAGATCTCGTTAACGACCTTTAGTATCATAACTTTGGAATGCCTAAAAATCCTCAGTGAATATTTGGAATCAGCTATAAAGTGTTTGCTATAAAGCATGAATTATTTATTTCAGCGGATGGTAATGAATTGCTATGCGTTGTATGCGGCGATCAAGCAACTGGTAAACACTATGGTACGATTGCATGCAATGGTTGTAAAGGTTTGTTTTTATTTGAATAGCTGCTCAGATTTATTTTATTTCTTTATTTCTGTTCAAATAGTTCACCTATGTAGAGTATGCTAACTGTTGCATTTGTTGATTTTGTTGATTATGTTGACGATTATATGACCTCTCGAGAAATAGTTTCATTTTTTGCGATACATTTTCTGTTATATAATCCGATTAGATGAATCTCTTCTTCATTTACCGCCCCCCCCCCCTCCCCTCATCCCTCCTTCCTATATCGTTCCATCCTCCTCCACATTGGGCTTCACGTTTTCGCCAGAATTCGAGCAGTTTTAATGCCTGAGCTTTTGATTTTTCATGTCGTTTAAAATTTTAGAAACTTATAAATTACATTTTATCGATTCTTGGTGTCGATCGGCAGCAAACAGGTGAAAGTAACTTTTGAGCACTGTTTTAGTTTTTCTTTTACTATTCCATCTTGTTGATGAGTCTGCTGAAAATGTCTTTCCCTGTTTCAAGGAAATTGGCTAGTTTAGCCCATGCGGTATGTATGTCGGTAGGGAAGAATATAATAAATAGCTGTTTTAGGAGTGTAGATAAGATGATGAATCACTTGCTCACTTTGTGCATTCCTTAACATAAAACCGATTGAGATAGGTATTAATAGTAAATTATTTCATATATCTTTTAGCTATTGGTGAATATTGCCATTTAGAAGTTCACATTTTTGCGTTAGGTTATGCAAAAAAACTAAGTCGTCGATTATGATTTTAGGCAACAAAAGACATGGAGGAAGGGGGACAGAGGAAAATTAGTGATACACGTATGTTAGTCAACAATTTTTAAATGAAACGCAATAGGAGTATATATAGTTAAAGATGGAATTTAATTTGTGTTTATTCATGCTTACGCTTATTTTATCTTATTTATTCTTTATTTTGAGAATATTTTTGATTAATCAAAAAAAAAAATTGAATTATTAAAGTGTCAAAGGGACTTGTTTTTAATTCATCTAATATTTGATTTATAGGTTTCTTTCGGAGGACGATACGACGTTCCTATAAATATACGTGCCGTTTCAATGGTAACTGCAATATCGATAAACGTAAGAATTAATGAATTCTTTTTCAATTGATGTGTTGACGATGGAATTTTTGTATTCAACAGATTTTTTTTTTCTTGCAGCAAGGAAAATTTATTTACAGATAGAAAGTTATTGCACAAAACGTGATAGACATGCTCTCATACGTTTTGTGTTTAAAATTACATCATCAACGATTTAGCAATGAGCAGTATAAGGGGCCGCGATGACTTATGAACATTGGATTATAAGTTGGAAGATAGTGGCGGTGAATTTCAATGGGAAGAGAAGTGGAATAGAGATTGGGAGAAGAGAGGCAGATATGAAGGAAAAGGAGGCAGATTCGAGGAGGTTCTGTCTGCGTTGATGTAATATTGCTGCTGCAATAACGAGTGCTAAAACGATAGTGTAGAAAAGATCATTAAGGGCATATATACATTATTTTGGTACTATCACTCCGATTGATATCAGCTGTAATACCTACATCCATGCATTCTTCCTCTTTCTGGTTTTTTTCCGTAGAATATGCGTTAACCTGAGGACTCAACAATCCTCACATCACCGATTTTGCTCCTGTCTGTCTTCCTTCTCCTACTCCTGCCTCCTCCTCCCTTATCTGCTATCCCTATTTCCTTCGTATTGAAATCCTGCATTAATCACTCCCCACATCATAACGTGATTCTGGCATGCATCACACTTCCTGATGATTTTATCGCTAGGTAGATGGGAGTATCGTTTTAACGGCAAAACTTCCAGTTCTAATGTGCACCGTATTTTGTGCATAAAATCTCCTTATGGAAGCGAAATATTTGTTTGTCTTAAAATATTCTTCAAACGATTTGCGTAAAAATAATTCGAAAGTCACGTGACATTTTTTCTAAAAGCGCAAATTTTTTCTTTATTCACATATTTTGATAAAGAAATTTTTTGAGGAAAGTTTTAACTGCGTGAATATTGCGTTAAGTGTTTTGCTTCAATTACCATCATGTCAAAGGTGTTTTTGTGTTATTGTATCTTTTATGGTGGTGACCTGTGTTTCTTCAAAATGCTTTTATTATTGCTGTTCGCTAATTCAGTTTAGGCATTTTCCGTTGAGAGTTGTTGTTCATTCAGGATACCAAGGTATGATGGAGCTTTGAAATGCATGATTCTGAAATGAGTTATGAGAAAGCTACAAAATGTCTAGATGGCAATTATGGCTTAGACTGAGTATGAATGTAGCGAAATCTTATGTGGCTTGGAGGAATCTACGATATTCCGATGTTCTACGAGTCTGTTAAATTGTCATTACATTTCAGATAATAGAGCGGTGTGCCGTGCGTGTCGCTATATGAGATGTATCAACGCTGGCATGAAAGTTGATGGCAAGCATAATACCATCCAAGTTTTTTTCGTTCTTATAGGACAGATTCGTCATTTTCTTTCATCTGAATGATTGTGACAAGAAAAATATCATTGATGTATTTTTTGCAATGTTTACTCCCACATTGCCAATTAAATGGTTATTTTTTCTCGCCTAGTTTTAGTTGGTGTCATAGTACGATAGAGCAGATAGGTGGTATGCATGCTGGCAGTAGTGGGCCGAACGTAAATAAATGAACTAGTAAGTGACTTACTACATGGTGCCGCATTGCGGAGCATGCTGCGCTCTTCGCTGTGAATAGTGAGTAGCGGCCGTAGGAGATGAGTGATCGATTCAGGCGCATAATGCCTCAACCGTGCTTTTGGTATGCACTTTTAAAAGATTGCAACTTCAACTCAGAAGTACTGGAGCAGATCAGTGAAAGTAATCCATCGATAATAACTTCCAAAACTCATCACTATTATTTTCCTTTAGTTTTCATTCATAATTTTTAAGCGGCGAGGAGGTTTAAGATTGCTGGTACAAAGTTCCGCTTCAGCAATTTCTTCATCTAGCTTTTACCTTTATGTTGTAAAGCAACTTTCTTGGTCGAGATATGTTATTTCAGCTGTGCAAAACGAACGCGATATTATTGGTAAACGCCATCGGGCAGCATCTGCGTCGAGTGCACCGGGGAATGGAGGATCATTGCAGAATGCCGGTGGCATCGCTGTCTCAGCAGCCAAAATAAGCAACAATCCTAGACAGTCACTCGTGAGGCGCTTATCATGGTAACTTTTTTTTTTTGATTATTTAGTCACGTTAATTTCATGACCAAGCGAACTTAACGATCACTCGAACTAATCAAGGAATATCCTTCTTCCTTCTCATCTCGTAATGAAGGCATTGCGTTAGTCAAGGCTGATAAGTTTGAAGTACTTGGAGACGCTCTTGCTGAGGGGTGTGACTAGATATTGGAGAGGGGAGGAGGGGTAAGGGAAGTTGAAGCGTTGACGTTGTTTTAAAGTTTACAGGACGCAAGGATTCAAGAAAGGAAAGGATAAAAAAAAGTAAGAAAAACAATATAATGAATTCTAGAGACGATTGGCTGTTTTCATTCTCACCCGCGAAAATTATATTGCGTTTTGAATAAAATATCAGTATGTCTTCCCTACTTGCACTCAGCGGTAGCTGCTAAATTTGCTTTAAGGGCCACTCCTTTCACCTGTGCAAAGTTATCGTTAAAATATTCCATATATAAAAATGACTAAAGTTTTGAGTGGTTGTGAATTGTCAGTTGTTTGAAGCGTTGTAAAATTGTTAGAATATATATTATTTGTCTAACATTCATCTGTCATTCATTGTAAGTTATATTGTATTTTAGCTTCATAATGGAAAGCTATTTCATTTGTTTATGCGTAATTTTTTAAGCTGATTTGCTTGAAAATGTCACAGGTTTTATTAATGGGGCGTAATTCAATGAAATTTACTAACATGGTCGGTTTCGTTATTGAATGATTTTAAGTTTATTTCCTTAATGGAAGTTTTCACAGACATTAGTAAACGTTGCATATATTAGTAAAAATTTTTAAATAATTTTCGTTGCTATTTAAGTCATTATTCGCCGCCGTCGACTTCCTCATCGCCAAGCTCTGGTTGGGAGACACCGAAGTCACTTCTGGAAAGTTTGTTGCTTTCTGAAGAAACAATTCAAGGATTACGAGATACGGTGATCCGACAAACTGGTGGAGTCGAATATAGCGCCAAAAGAGAACTACCGGTTTGTACAAATTGATAAACTATTACTCAAAAATTTTTTTACGTTTATGATTGAGTTAAATAAAAACTAAATTGATAAAAAAATTAGAGCTTTAATGAACTAGTTCTATGTTTACATTGAAAAAAAAGCATCTCTGAAGAAAGAACCTCATAGAACTGCGATATTTTTTCCGACGTTCACTCTGCTGCATTGATTTTTCAGTAAATTTATTTATGAGTTTATTGTGTTTCTTTGTGAAGCAATGAAATTCGAGTCATAAGTGCTATCAAGTTTAATTGTAGCAAAATAATCTCCTAAATCACATATGCATAAAATACATATGGCGGCATATTTTACATCATATTTATCGTTTTCCTTTATTCGGAATATTTTAGAATAAAACCTGATGATAATTTGAAAAAGTAAATAAATTGAAATGATATCTATAGAAATTGCTTGCATGTTTATATTTCTTATTAACTTTTCTAGAAATTAATTCTAATTAATAAACTTAAGCATAGAATTTAATGAAATTACTGAAAAATCTTAACTTTTCCGAAATAAAAACTGGGAATTTTTGCACATTATTTTGTAATTTTAAATTGCAGTTTTGTTGTTGATATGAGGGGCGATTATAAAAGTGAATTTTTTTTTTGTTTTTCACAAAGGAAGCAATAAATTTTCTATTGTTTTGTGATGTAAATTTTCTATGTTCAATAGGGCGAATGCATATACTAGATGTTTTAATCTCAGTGAATAATGGTGATTCTAATATCGGAAGTGAGAAAATATAATTAAAAATTTTGATTAAAATATTTAGATACAAACAAGCGATGGTGGACGTAAAGCAACCGTGAATGATATATTTTTGAGTATCCACAGTCAACTTTTACTTGCTATCGAATGGGCGAAGACGTTACCTCCATTTGCGGCACTTTCCACCGACGATCAGGTGGGTACTTCAATTAAAGCACATTCGATTATAATAGCTGCTTTAGTTTTCTCGAGCAATGCTCGAATCTTATTGGGAAAGGACGGTATGGTTATTTTTGTTTTTGGTGGAGGGAAAAGAGGTTATATCGTCGACAGTTTCAACAATGCAGTGAGACTGAACGATTTAGAAGATATGATTGGTTTCTGCTCAAACGGTAAACATTTTATGTGAATGCATTGTGACGATTCAATGAAAATGCATTTAAAGGCACATTTCGGGATTATTAGTTCATCAGCAAGATCCGAGACGAAATATTTGCGTAATTTGCATAATAGTTGCATAAATATTGTAGAAACCTTAGAAGTTGATAAATAGCGTGCTATCCCTGTTACAACAGACAATTCTGAGACGATATTTGGCATGAGATCCTCCCATAACAATTTATCCCATGTTGTTCTTCTCCATGTTGGTGCAACGTTTCTTTGGAGAAAATCTTTCCAACTTCGAGGTGGTCTTTCACGGGGTCTTTTGGATCTCTTGGGTACGAATTCTCTTGGGTAGATCTTGGGTATATTCTGGCACTCCACTCATTTCAGTTGTGTGCAACATGATCGGCGCAGCGTAATTTGTTTGTCCGGTATTCAGCCACTACGTCTTTTAGTAATAATCGTCGTCTTATATCTTGATTTTTCAATTTTATTGCGGAGCGGTACTAGATCAATGATAGGCTTCTTGAGATATATAGTAGTTGCATATATATATGTATATATATATATATATATATATATATATATATATATATATATATATATATATATATATATATATATATATATATATATATATATATATATATATATATATATATATATATATATATATATATATATATATATATATATGTATATATAACAATCTTGAGACATATGTTCCTTCGAGAAGAGAAGAGTATATATATAGACATGGGAATTTATGCAATAAGCATGACGCAGAGTGTAAGCGTCCGAAGTAGCTCAGTGATACATCGTCCAGCCGAAAAGTGGGTTCTCAAAGTTTCGTCCCCATCGGAGGGCAGAATTTTCTATAGTTGTAAAAATATACAAGATACTAAGGCTTTGTAAACAGTATAGCTTTTCTGGCTATTTTCATAGAAACGAAATTTTAAAAAGAAATATAAATTTCAGACTGCACTATTGAAAAGTTTCGCATGCCAGCACGTTGTACTATGTGTCTCATATCGTTCGAAGAACAGCTGTGATTCGTTAAAGCTTATCAACGATTCGTGTATTCCACGCTTTCGTGAGTCGGAGAATAATCATTTTCCAGAGTAAGTTCCATGTATATTTTCTTTATTCTGTAACAAATTTTGTTCGATCATGAAAATTAAATAAAAATCTTTCGGAAACCTATTAAGGTATAGTTTCAATGTCACATTTCCTTCAAATTTTCTTTTTGTGCACTTTTGCGAATTTGCGTCAATAAAGCGCATTGCAATATCTATGCGTGTATATATATATATTTACCTTTCCGTATGTCCGATGTTTCCAGTTCGAGTACCGCTAAACCTGAAATTGCAAGGTTTGGTGGATTAAATGTCACTTGCGGGCTATTTCTTTACAAAAATTCAAATTAATCCATTGATTCCGAAGATGGGTGCGAACTCTTAGGAGCTGTTAAAACCCTTTGGCAGGTTGCGTTACCGGTTGCTCAGTGGTCGGGTTGGAAAAAAACAACTCTTTTGCAGAAAGTTTATGCGAACGGCCCCTTTACTCAAAATACAGTTAGAGAAGTTTCGTAAACAATGAGCAGCTTTTGTGTTCTTGTAAAGAAGTTTAGCGAGCAAAAAAATCGACCTAAGTCGTCTCCGAGGCAATGTTCCGTAAGTGAAGGTGATGCGTACCACTCTTACGAAACTATGGCCTAGTTTATTTCGCAAGACCAGGTTTTGCTGATCGTTTTACGGAAACAAAAGTTGAGGGGTTATGAAATTTGAAAAAGAGGAAATGCTACCTGACGTCGCAGGAAAGCATTTCCTACTTTATCTAGTAAGAGAACTACTCTAATTCTGATTTCTGTAGTATCCATCATCGTCAGTAATTCATCATAATTAAAACTATGAGTTTCTGGAATTTTGCTAATTTGCAAAAATGGGCTTTGCTATTTTGCTTTGATTGCCTTAATACTCAATAAATATTTGTTTTTGAGGTTTTAGCATCCTCTTAAAAACGTTATTTCTAGGTAATGGCCACTCTTTGAGTGGCCATATTTATTTTTAGTTAAACCATTTTTTATTTCTTTTATGAAAATGATTGCATTATTGAGGTGAGGATAAATCGGCTATAAACGATAGTGTATTATTATAGGAATTTCTATCTTCGTGATTGTGAACGTGTTATGGATCAATTGGCAGCACCAATGCGATTCTTGCGAATGGATGATGTGGAATTCGTTGCGATGAAGGCTTGCATCCTTTTCAATCCAGGTACTAATGCCGATAATTCCCTTCAAAGAATAGAATCGTACTGACAAAGTAGGTTTGCACCTATACACCTCTGTCCATTTTGATAAATATTAAGGGAGGAGAAGAGAGGGAAAGAAAGAAAGTAGAATTTTCTCCAAAAAATTTCCACATGGGCAACACATGCAGTGCACGAAACCTCCCAGTGCATATCATTTCGGGTTATAATGAATAAATAGCTGTTTTATTTGCATTACGTTATTGTATCACTAGTGCATTATGGCAGTTTTGTGTCTCTGCGTTTATTCTTTCTCCATTTTCGGGTATTGATCCGATAGTTACAAAATTTCGCGTCCAAAAAATGCTTCCAATTGTGCCATTTTCATTCGATCACTGTGCACCCAAGAAAAAGCTCAACAAGGTCCGGTGACCCTTTTTTGCCGAGTTGTTCTTGTCCTTCCATCAAATTCCTAAGAACTTATAGGAAATTTAATGATGCCGCAAAAGTTGCGCATATTTTGCACCGATTGGATTTACATTTTTTTTTGTGCAGTACAAGTCATAGAGAAATGAATTTTTATCGGTTTCTATGAGCACCAGAATTTACTTAGAATATGAGCGCGTTATTTTTGATATTTAACTGTTTGTTAGTGACTAGTGAGTAGGGGTTATTTTTGATATTTAACTGTTTGTTAGTGACTAGTGAATAGGGTTGTTGCTTTGGTATGCCGAATATGAAAGCGCATATCGTGCCATTGGCCAGTCATGTTTGCTTTTTGAATTACTTGGCTGGACAACTTGGGAAATCGAAAATCAGTGGCGGATATTGGACTGAAACTGTCAATAGCTTAGGCTTTTTTAGCTGAGTTATCGTTCCAAAAAAGCTGCAGAACTTTGCGTCAGTTGAACATATGCAGAGGGCGCTAATTGAATTATGGTTTTTCAAATGCTTATTTTCTGCCTTACAAAGCCCTATAATTGAAAGCTTGCATGTACCAATACCTCTCAGCTCGCCCAGTTTTTAACGGAATCATATCCACCTTTAAATCTCCCATTCGAAAGGAACCTTTTCTTATTGGAGGGTTTTGCAGCAGTTCATCAAGGCATCTGAATCAAAAGTTGAGTTCTGTTCATAGTGAACGAAGAACACTTGAAGGTGTCATAATGTGCGAGTGCACTTACGGTGATTCAGTTACCAGGAGTGTCGATGTGGGAAACAGAAAGTTTAGTTCCGAATTTTACCCGCGGGTAATATTTTTACTCGCTAACAAAAAGACATTTTATGGGTCTAAAGTAGTGTTGCTATGAAATGAATTTACGATTAATAATAAATTTTGCAGTAGCAAAAGGCCTGTCGAGTGGAAGTGTAATGCACGTTTTATCAACACGACGACAAATTTTCGCCGCATTGGAGCATTATGTGGACACAAAGATTCCAAGCGATGCGAATCGTCTTGGGGATCTAACGTTTTTCATTCTCTCCCCACTTCAGGTGAGCTCGAGCTTTTGCTTGAACTTTGTTTCCATAATGAGCATTAATTATGTCATTTAATCATATGATTTTTGAGTATTTGTATTTCATTGCACTAGTGGGTTTTGCTTGTTGATGAGCTTGACGTTATGAATATATGCACCTGAGTATTTATTCAACGCATAAATTTTAGTTATGAACGGTAAGAAAGCATCCACTAAGCTTGCCACCAGAAATGTGTGAGGGATTTATTTTGAATAATTTCTGAAATAGTTTTAAACTTTTTAAACATAAAAATCCCTATGAGAGTAATTCCTGAAAGATTGTTTTCCAGGACCGATTGTTATCTGCCTCAATATGTTCGTCTAAGCTTTATATTAAGTCTTGATGAGAAATATTTATGAATAAAAATGCAACGTTCTTATATGGGTAATTAGTTAGCACCATAGAAAACTTATTTTGATTTGAGCAGCATGCTAGCTTACCATTGATCCGATATTTTATGCATAAAATTTTTTGCATTTGATTTTTGAGGTGTTTCCCAGCTTCGATTCCTAAATGATAAAAATACTGACCATCATCCCTTATAACTCTAACTCTTTCATCGTAATGTAGCATTTTCTTTAGAAGAAAAGTTCCAAAGAAAACTAGAGCGATGATTCTTTTAACAAATGCTTACATTTGTTTGACGTTTTCTGTAGAGAATATGTGAGTTTATCAACGTTCACTTGTGTAGTTATCTTTCATGAAGGAGGAAGGCGGGAGGGGATAGGAAGACGGTACGTTGCCACGTTTCTCTCCTCCCTCCCCCCCCCCACCCCCCCCCCCCTCCCTCCACCCTCTTCTCATTCGTTTAGCTGTTGGGCATAAGGTTTATGAATTTTAGACATTGGCAAATATGATATCTGAGGATGTTCTCGTATCAAAATTATCTGGTGTAGCGCATTTGGATCAATTAATGGAGGAATTGATATTATCAGATACGGATGAGCAGAAAATTCTTCCGAATCGATTTCAAAATGGTTAGTATATATTTGCAAAAAATGCAATGAGTTTTTTTGTCGATTGCGTTTCACGCTCACACTGTTGTTTAGCGTTTAAGATCAAAAAAAAATTTTTTTTACACTTTGATTTTTTTATTTTATTTTTATTATTAAAAATTTGTACATTTTTACAAAAAATTTTTTATTAACCTTAGATTTTATGTACGTACCGAATATTTGGTTTGAAAGCCACTAGTGGAATAGCCTGCAAAAGAGTTGACAACATACTCTTTTGCAATTGCAGTTTTAAAACCAAGTAGCAGAGGAGTCCAGATATAAATATTCTGTATTAAATTCCAGTTGACTACTAAATTATGACGATCAAGTACGGGAAATTTCGGTTGACTGCTAATTCATGGCGATCAAGCATAATTTTTTATATATCTTATGGCTGATAAACTACATACCAACATAAGTTGTTGCTATGCTAGTCAGTGTCAGCTCAAGATGCGAAATGTTTGAAAAAACACGATAGCTGAATTGTTTGTTTTTTTTCTTTTGGTAAATATAATACCTATCAAGGTAATGATCGTGGATAGTAAGCAAGGGAGTGACGGATGCAATATCCAGATATAAATATTCTCTTTTGAATATGTTGACATTGAAATCAGATTCCCTGAAATATCCACGAAAAGGTGACATTATAAGATCAATACCTAAGGGTAGCGGTGTATGACTTTAATTTCATTTATTCTAAAATTAACATTGTTCATTTTTTGTGTGTGTTTTAAGATGCTTCAGGCCAGTTGTTCAAAGAAAGCATGGAGTTAGCGGCTTCACGCGAGATGTCACACTCTTTGCCCAATACTTCCTATATGCAAAGGTTAGCAATTATTTTGTGATCACACTTTATTTATTCGTGTATGGTATGTGTGCATTAGCGTTTGGGTATTTATGGTGTATTTGTGGTATAGTATGTGCGTTTTTGTATTTGGATATGTTTGAGTGTGTATGGTGATGTTTGTGTATGTCTGTTATATAGTAGTTTCTACTCATGAACCACAAAGAGGATGAAATTTGTTGCGTACAAATTGCGCGATTCTTCTTGCTTTCTCTACTTCCTAAACCGTTTG
This sequence comes from Baylisascaris procyonis, assembly GCA_037389465.1. Lineage (NCBI taxonomy): Eukaryota > Metazoa > Nematoda > Chromadorea > Rhabditida > Ascarididae > Baylisascaris > Baylisascaris procyonis. The sequence continues at coordinate 606,886 of JAZARR010000230.1, forward strand.
ATGTTATGAGCTGAAATGAAAAGCCATATATCGTCTGGGTTTATTCACTTGTTGTTTAATGAATAGGCTGATATCAAAGAACGAAATTAAACATACCATTGTTTTTCATGTGAGGACTAAAAAAATGTATGCCATTGTTTCATGATGAGATGACACTAAGTTTGATTCATAAGACGTAAATTTATAATATAGGTCACATGAAACCTGAAATGATGGGTTTTCAGCTTTAGAAAACAACCAGGCTGTCAGTTACGAACCATTTGAAAGTACCATCTTTTATTGTGAATGATAAAGGGTTTCATATCATATTTCATCCTCAGAACCTTTGCAGTATTATTCTAAAGGTAAATCTTGGGCCGCAAAGATGCGCATTTTATTACTTTGAAATAACTGAGTGTCCGACTATAGATAAGTATTGGTAAATCGGTAAAATTCATTCCATTGAGGACAGGAGCTATATTTTAGGTGGAGTTTATTGAGAGAGAACCATAAAATAGTGCTGGTTGATAACGAAAGAACTTCTTTATTTATGATTGTATTGTATTTTTTCAATCAGCACTGAAAAAAAGTTGACTGTTTTAGTGCAACTGTGATGCATCAGCAACCAGTCACATTATCTATGCCTGCATCACCGGAAACAACAGCGCACACATCGATAGCCGACTTTCACGATGCTTCACCCGTTCATACATTCAACAAGTTCGCCCCTTCCGCTACGCTATCCTCCTATGTGCTTGGACCTCTCAATGGGTATTTCTTTTATTTTATGTATTCCTTGTTTTTTTTAAGTCTCTTTTACATATTAAATGTTGCAGTGTGCGAGACTAAATGATGATGCTTGGCCAACTAAACAAGGCTTTGCATCATTACGGTCTTAGGTTTTACATCGACATGGAGTCATTTTTAACGCCTGTCTTATGACTTAGACCTACGACTACAGCAATAATGGGGTCCTTTAATCCATTTTTCTCCACTTCTAAACCGTCAGATAGTACACTAGAATGAGCTGTGAGAAAAATGAAACTAACGTGGTTCAAGAATTTCTAAAGAAAAGTTAGAAAATAAATCTATGAAAATTCATTAGAGATAACTATATATTGGAAGTGAGTGCGAATGTTCAAAAATTCGAGAGGGAGATTATGGAGGAGATTAAAATCTAAATAGTGAAGTAAATTGGAGTCAGAATATTTTGCATAATTGAAAAGCAGTTGATCAGATCAAATCGATATTTACATTTTGAAATGGATAGAATAAAGCAAACACTAATGAAGAGATTAATTTAGGAGTCAACCACCATCGCCTGGTCTTGAACTATTGAATAGTCTAATTGAGCCACCACAATCATATCAGAACAACTGGACAGCGAGCACTGAACTAGCTGCATTCGGCACAAATAGTGATCCTATTTTCGTCTCTTCAGGACTCAATTTGTAAATTGTTTAAAAGGTATGTATATGACAGGTTCATTTTTTCTATGTAGATGTTTCTATAGAGAATTTATATTTATTAAATGATAAATGAGCGGTCTTCTCAGCCATTTTTTTGAAAAAATCGACGAAGCTTTTCATTCTTAGAAGATGGAAATTAAAAAATGAGGAAAATGAAAGCCATTGAAAAGGGGAGCGGGAAGGGAACGGATGAAGTTTTATGCAATGGATCATTGTAAAAGTTAGGTCATGCGGGTGCATTTCTGAGTATGAGAAGATCGTAACGGTTCAGCGAAAGGTTATCGCTCGCAGAAACACTGTAAGTAATGAAATCGATAAGATGCCCTCTTATGAAGTTGCCGGAGAGATAGATTGCTGCACATTGAAATGGACCGGAGTCAGTGATAGATGAAATACTGATTGTTTACCAGCTGTGTTAGAGATGTTTCACTTGTCGTATATATATATACTTGTTTTATGTTATATATATATATATATATATATATATATATATATATATATATATATATATATATATATATATATATATATATATATATGTATATATATATATAAGTGATTGGTGTATGCTATGTATAGCACGTTTAATTGTGTATTTATTACATTGTAAATTGCCTCATGTTTTGCCTTTTGAAAAAAAAAAACTTTTTACCTCATAACTCGTTACTTATATCGCTCAGAGGTGTTATTATTCACATTTATTATTTAATCTTTTTTTTCTTGTGATATCTCATTCCTTTTCGTGAAATATTTTCTTCAAATTTTCACTCGTGTTACAGATTAAATTGTTGAAATTTCTATTACTTCAAAAAATTTTACCCTTTGTTTATTGGAAATAAGCCCGCTTTGTTTTAATATTTTGTTCAGATAAGATTGATCAATCGTATTACAAGGCGACATTCATTACGAAATTATAATTTCGCATGCGAAATTATGATTTCGTAATGATGCTTTTTGCATATATAATTTCGTAATGATATTTATTGCATATATGCTAATATTATGTAAGTTATATTCTCTTGTTGTTGTTTTGAGAACTAAATGTGCGCCGATAAAAGTTTCATTCGGCGACAGTTCTATTTAACCTGGCACATTAAGGAGTTATAACAAATTTTATAGCTATCGCACTTGAAATTATTATAGGATTGATAGATTTCAGACAAACTAATTAAATTCATGACGTCAATTTTTTGAATGTGTAATTCTCAATATCTGCTTCGTGGATAAATTTTGGGCCGAAAATATGAATAAATAGTTTTGTTTTCTGTTTTTTCTAATTGTATAGTCACTTCTCTTGAGGCTTACTGAATTAGGCAAATGTAGTGAATTTCAGATTGAATATTTAGTTGTAAATCTTATGGATTTTAGATATTTTCTTTTCCGTTTTAGGCGCCCAATTGGAGTTTAATTTTAATTTTAATTTTAATTTTTTTAAATTTTATTTTATTTTATTTTATTTTATTTTGTTTTATTTTTTGAATGATTCACTTTATTTTCGATCTTGTTCATCCATTCACTAATTTAATATATGTTATGTTTTTTTTTAATTTTTTAATTAATTTCGTTCGGCGATTCATTCGATCGTATCCGTGAGGATGAAACAAACATGTTGGTTATAATTTGATAGAAGAAAAACATATTTGAGAGAATGCTTTACGTAAGTGTAATTTGTGCCGTATTTATTGCTGAGATGATTAGATGGTATTGTTGAATTCGCTTTTCTAATGATGCAGTTATACTAATGATGAGATGGTTGGATCGTTGAGTACTTGAAATTTACTTAGTTCTTAATAGCACATTTTCTTACGCAAATAGATATTAAAGGTAGCGGTGTCTTTTTTTAAAATTTAGTGCTTATATAATCGCACATTCATTTTCCATCACCAATATAGGAATGGTTCGAAAGTTGTATAGGCCAATTTGATGTTGTTTTTTCACTTTTGTGATCTTTTTAGTTCAGTAATGCAGCAAAAAATGATCTCATGACTGAATAGCGCTGAGCGGGTGAATTGTATGGGGGTTTACGAGTCGAAAATATCGAACTGATAGATGGATAGGTAGGTAAATGATATAAGGAATATATGAACGCAACGCCATGTTTTTTTTTAGCAAAAATGCGTAAGGGGAGCATAAAAGAAGTACGTTGTTTTTGTTTTTAATGAGCATAAAAGACGTTTTTAAAAAAAAAAATGCTCGTGATTTTGTTGTTTTTAAGATATATCATGTGCGTTTATTTTCTTGTCAGTTCTTGATAATAAAATTGGGTGACCGATACGCAGTTTAAATGATTCATTTCTGTGGAAATTGACCGCATTTTTATATATCGTATATTTCTTTGTGAATAAATTTAACAACATAAATTTATAACCACTAACCATACTTCCATAAAAATAAAATTATATCCTTTGAAGCATAGGTCTTAGTCGCTTTTCTTGCTGAGCATTGTAAATAGGTTTTTTAAAATTATAGGCCAATTTTAACACTTGTGGATAACTCACTCTAGATAGTGTGAGGTATGCTGGATCTATATTGATGTGATTCATTCGTAGAAAGACATAGTTATGATCCGCAGTGGAAAGTTAATTTATATTTGAATAAGATTGCGAATAGATCCAGAGCTCATTGTCCAGAATTCATTTGTGATAAAATCGCTTTTCGAGTTGAATTTTGTTCCGTTTTCTACTATTAAATTTCAGCTACAGTTATTTGCGTTTCTTTAGCTATTTCAATATTATCGTTCATATATGTAATATTGAGATGCTAATAATTTCCGATGGCGGTTTTCTCTTATTGTTCTATGCTGTTATGATTGATGCTATTTAAGTTTGAAACTTTTGTTTGATTCCTATTTCCCATCCTTGGTGTCATTTTGAAGTGATCCGGGAAGTAATATTTTGGTTTAGTCTTTGAGACCTCGAAAATAGAAGAAAAAGTTGCGATCACAATTTGTAGAGCATTCTGCACCTTATTTCTTTTTTTTTTTTAAATTGTTTATTATGAGTGTTTTATGGATAGTATATTTTGCTTTGCTTATTGATTAATTTGCTATTGATTATTTACTATGTGTGAATTTTTAATTTTATTCTAATATCACGTATCAGTATATTCCCTATCATTTGGGAACATTTACGTCTACTTGTCCTTTAATGCTCACTCTGAGCGTTCGATTCAATTAATTTTTATTTTATTTTATTTTATTTTTTGGGTAATTTATGCAATAGGAATTGTGAATACTGGTAACTCTTTCTTCTTTCATTTGACGCTGTTTCTTTTACTATCCATTCTATAATCTTTAGCATTTCTGCGCGCCTTTGCAAAATAAGTGGGGAATATAGTGATACATGAAAAAAGGAAAGGGCAAAGATATTTGAACGTATTTCATGCAGAGATATTAAGACCTATTTGAGTTGTTGTAAAGGGATTGTTAATTAATAGCGAATAGAAGTTGGTCGCCTAGTTTTTTGCACCTTTACTTGACGTTTTCACACGTTTACCTACAAATCTCATTTTTATGACCTATCGATATTTGGCACCGAAGAGTTAGAAAGAATATTATGATGAAGTCATTCCATGTGTTAGGTCATTTGCGTCTCTATTAGTCATTTTAGTGTTCTCTACAAATTTTTAGGCTAATTTTTTAGCTTCAGAAAGATTAAAAAACATTGAAATTTGCATTTGAATTCATATGCGTCATTTAGAATAGATTTTTTATATTAGTCTAAAATGTGAAAGGATTTTGGCGAATATTTTATTATTTAGGGGGAATAAAGGGGGGTGGATTGCAATACTTGTTGATGAATAGAGTTTAGACTGCAGAAAGTGCATAACGTATTACAGTTAGCTTTTGTGTTTCCCACCAACGTTTGAATGCCCGCAAAATAGAATGATCTGCCATGAATTTGTGAGCCGATATGATACGATGCATTAAGATCAGTATTGATTGATAAGTTGTGGAAGGAGCTGATCATCGAATGACTCGAGGCACGTTAGCATAACAGCTGCCGATAAGGTCACTATCTCTTCTTTCTTTCTTGTTAGCGTTTTTTTAGCATTATTTGGTTGGTTTCTATCGTTCATGCTATAGCGTTTCACATTTTATCTTCTATTATTTTCGTATCATCTTTTTTCGTTCGCTTCATTTTTCGTATATAATAAGTCATCTTCTCTATGCTCATTTGAAGTGTTACCCAACTTGTTTCATCACCATGTTGGTTTAAAGAATGACCACCCAAACGCCCTGGTTACTAATGTCCAACTAAATTATTGCATGTTCATAGAGACCATTCAAGTGCTGTTGTCGAAGACGCTGTGCTGCCGGGCTTTCTTTCCTATACGATGCAACAAGCATTTTAGTTTTGTCAGTATTCGTGTCGGTCCTAATTTTCAACGGCATTCGTAGGTTTCGCAAAAAAAGAAAGATTTTTCTCACATTACAATTATCTCATCAAAGACCGCTTACTATAATTTTCCTATGTTCTTCGTCTTGCTCATTGTCGCGACTATTCGGCGAATGTAATTCGAACTTTAGAAAATCGAATGTCAGATTTCAAAATATATTGATGTAAACGTTGAAAGTGCAGTAGGAATGCGCGTGTGAATCAAAAGTTTCGGTGACTAAGGCATGCAAAAAACGGAGGGCAAAAACGTGTCGACTGAGCGGCTTCTACAAACGAGAAGACACCGGAAACTGCGCCGATTTCCTCGTGAACGGGCACATTCAAAAGATAGGATGTTAGCGAAAGATAGCCCTCAGATCCCTGTAGAAGCGGAGTGCAATAGGTTAGGTCGAGAAAGAGCCGTTCCTTCGAGCTGTGCGACCAGTCGTAAGTATTTGTTTGTGGCGTGTACTTTTCACGTTATTGCGAATTAGCCTTTTTATATGTGTGTTTACTTGTGTTTTATTTTATTCATGTTATTGATAGGTTTTATTACTGTAATGGATGATCGAATTTTGTATTGCACCGTTAGGGTAGGATTTTTGTTAAGTAGTAGACTGTCGTGATGATTCCATGGAGTGTGAGGACTTTCAGTTGATAAAAGTTGAGCTATTTTGTCGTGTTGTGAACCGCAAAAGAGTTTGCATGCTTGTAGTGACGATATTGATATGCTATTCTATCTTTTCTAAAATGCTGTCGTTTTGTTTTGTTTTTTTATGCGATTCAGTTGCGATTGTGTTGTTCGTTGCGCTATACGTGTCGAATAAAATGTTAGAGGTGTAATTATCCAAGTTTAAGATTTGGGTAACGACGAGCGTTCTGAAGAAGCGAGAGAGAGGCCGTTGTTGGAGTGAGCTAGAACGGTGGAGAAAATTCGTCAACTCGATGGAGGTGCGACGATCAAGGAATGAACAGGCCAGTTGAATTTTGCGACCTTTAGATTATACTGGCTATCGGGTAATTGAAAATCCCGATAGTCAATACGCTCATTTCTCCTTTCTTCGAATTGCTCGTTCATTCCACTTTTGCTGGAGAAACTATCGGCTACTCCAGTTTGTAGCCGGTAGTTTCTCCTGCGTTTGTAAAGTTTTCAATATAGTCATCGGAGATGCGCTAATAGATCATTTTATGTGAAACTATCTTATCATTCCTTTACGTTGAGTGTAGCCTTAACGTTGGTCTATCCACCGATCTCTCAACTAAGAGATTCAGTGTCTGCGTTCACTATAAGTGTATAATGATTTGATGTGGTCTATCTCGAAAAACTGCTTATGAAATTCAAGGAGAAAGGCGTCGTCTTCTCTTTTCTTAAGTGAGTCAGAGCATTAGCATGTTCGGCTTTGCCGACATCCCCGCTGTTCGAAATATTTGAGTTTGCTCCTCTTCCTAGTCGACGTGCGCATCACCTTTAGCTCGCCAAAAGCTATTGTGGTACAAACAACATTCTGCAGAGTTTCTAGTTTCGTGTTGTACGAGTCTAGGATCTCAATCCCGCCAATGGGGCTGACGCAGTCACTTCATTGCCTTTCAAAATGCTATTGAGTCATTATGATCGACATGCTATTGCTGGTGTCACGTATTGAGTGTCTCTCCGCCTAGAGTATAGCTTTGTTACTTACAGTTACATATCTTTTTCTATGTTTTCTCATTTTGGGTTATTGAAATTAATCAGTAAATAAATAAAATACAATTTTCTAGCTCTGTTTTCTATAATAGTCTATCTCAATTCCCTCTCTGCATGCTTCTTTCTCTTCAAATTTCCAACTAATAGAGAATATTCAGTTAAACGAAATATTGATATTACAGGGAAAATTTAGCTCGATTTTCCGAAAACAGTAACTAAAATTTTGACTGAGTGTTATTTGAAATAATTATTAAGTGGGGGGGGGGGGTGTGGCGGAGACGCGTTGTTGATCCAATGAAGGAACCAACGAATGAATTTATTGACATAGAGCGGTGCTTATATACAGTTTACTTAGGCAAATTCTTTAATAGATAATTTGTATTGCTTTAGGCAAATTCTTTGATGGATAATTTGCATTTTCTTTTGAAGAATTCATAAACCTGAGAAATGAGCATTTCTAAATCCAAACGACTTTGAAAGGGAAATTTTGTAAATCTTATCAGCGCCAGCCGAGAACGGCATCTTTGATATGCTTAGGAATCGATTCTTCTCGACAGGGGGAGGGGGAAGGTGGAGGGGTAGGAGAGGAGGTGGGAAGATTGCAAATTCTCTCTTTCATTCTCCTCATATAATCAGCCGTTTCTACAAACTATTCTCTAATAGTAAACATATAAAACATGAAAAAAAAAATTCTTGCACATTTTAATAAACCCAAAATGTTGAGAAAAATTCCCCATAAAATATTCTCCCATTTTTCTTTGATGCGATTGGCATAAAATGAAAAACTTCAATTAGCGTAAAATGCATAAAAATCCTATTACATCTTTGAATGACTCAATTAACGATCAAGCTGAAATATAATGGTATATGAGATCATCCGACTGTACATGTAATATCTAAAAAAATTTTCTAGTGCTAATTTTGATGGCACTCAATTTGAAATAACCGAATTGATGAACGTGCATACATATATGATGATCGATTCATTATATTTCAGCTTATTCGATCCGTTCATAAAAAAAGCTTTATTTTTCTTTGAGGCGCATTTTTTTTCTGAGGTGAAAATGGCTAACGTTCTTGCGTAACTCTCTTCTAACTTGAGTGTGGAAAACTGAAATATATAGTGGGAGAATGATCTGTAATGTTTATTTTGCCTAAGAAATCTCGTAATTTTAGCGCTAATAGTTTAAGAGTTGATGATTTGCAAAGCAAATCTGCGCTATATTAATGAAAATGAATTGTTGAATTCGCCAAAAAAGTTTCCACGACGAAAAAAATGCAACGAGTGAATAAACAATTAGATAAACATCATGAATGTTTAAATGTTTGCGTGTTCGTTGCGATTATCGTTGTAGATTAGAGAAATTTGGCTTTCGTTATGAAAACTATCTTTGTAAATCTCCATTTTGTTTAAAATTGCTGCCGAAATGAAGAAACCATAGGGCATTTCTGCATCCTCTTTCTTGCAAAATTCTTGAATTCTATTACCGGCTAATAAATATTTGTAAATACTATCTTCATGCTTTGTTAGAACATTGATATGAGTGGGGAACTCATTTTAAAAGTTTTCACCTGCATATGTTAATAGTGAGCGCTTATGAAATCAATGAAATATTTTTATTGGATATTATTTCATAGAGTTTAGTGGATTTGAGATGTGGAGTAAATTAAGATGACATAGTGCTACGATCAGCACTTCATTGTAATCATGGTGTCTCTGGATGTTTGAGAGCCGCTCTTCTATCCGATATGAATTCTGCCTTCTTGTTGAGCCTCTCTCTCTAAACATTCTATATATATGTTCGAACAAACATGCAAGCACAAAGAACACAAGCACACACTACCATATATATATATATATATATATATATATATATATATATATACTATCACATTATATATATAAATATATAATGTGATAGTGTATGCGTGTTCTTTGTGCATGTGCGTTTGTTCGAAACGCAAATCAACACTGACCATCGTTGCGTTCCACGTCAAGCTTTTTTTCTATCGCTTCCCTTGTTCGTCCCTCTCCGTCTTCATCAATTTCAAGTACCCTTCTCGCTTGCAGTCAACCAACGGCCTACTTATTAGGTGCTAGAGGATCGCGATCGCGTCTCTCAATTCACTATACTCTAAAAGCTGAGTTGATATTGCTCACCCACTGCGTAGATATATGCAAATATGAATGTGCAAAAACGAATAAGAATTTAAAAACTATATATAGACCAGAATACGGGTAATCCATCACTAGTTCCCGTTCTTCACTACCGCAAATTCTACCGGCATCAACTCCACTGAGTTGATCTGCAATGTCATCAAGCTAGATGGCACTCATAAGCTTTTTCTAACTTGAAATGATCGTCAAATTCGAGAAGCTTTCTCCTGTCATAAATAAACGATGAAATGCTTGTAAGAAACGTTGTAGAAAAATTACTGAAATGAAGTAAAATACCGTCTACTGAAAGACTTTTTAAAAAAATATGAGAAAAATTTCGAAGACTCAGTCTTGATCAATGGTTGGATGAAAGGAGTAGAAAAAAATTTGAGGAGTTTGCGTTCGTCTATCAAAATTTCAGCTTCGGGAGGTGGGGAAAGGGGTTGAGGAGTGAAGGGGAAAAGATAAGGCTTGGAGGGGAGGAGTTTCTCTTTTTCTCCCCTTTTCAATAAATAGAAATATGTTTGTTAATTTTATTTGTTCCCATCAGAGTATATTTACTTTACATCTTGCCAATACTAAAAAAGGTTTCAAATGAAACATTTAGATTTATCAGTTGTCAGTATTTACGTGCGAAGAGTTGCCTTACGAAATGAATTTCATTAAGTGAGTGGAAGTCTAATGAAATGAGAATGCCGTTCTTTATTTATTTTTCTATTTTCACCTACCTTCGAGTATTATTTGACAGCTGAGAAGTATATAGCGTAATGTCTTCAAAAGGAGATGTTAATTTGAATGATCATCAAAAGTGACCTCCCTTAACTAAGTATGTATGCAGAATTTTTTTCCCTCCAGCGGTAGGTTATCTACCGAATGGAAACTTGGAATTATCAGTAAAATGACTCATATAATTGCATGGACTATATTTATCCGGTTATCTTGTTAAATAATGTTCATATAAAATATTTTTCAATAGTCACTTTAAAACGTCGCTCAAAACCAATTGGAAATATTGCAATTGTGAATCGTTGAGCAGCTCGACTGTGATCGTCGAGCGGCTCGAATATGATTGTAGAGCAGTTATGATTGTAGAGCAGACCGCACTGTGCAGTGCTCTTTTGAGTGTCGTTTTGATGCTATGGGTGTAGTATATAAGGACTGTTTTATTGCCAGTTCTTCATTGTTCGTTCGTAGAGGCTATGGGTTGGAGGAGATACTGGCGACGTTGTTCGTATCGCAACATGTGATGAGCGATTTTATTCTGCGATTATTATTTTCGATTGCTTGATCGAAATTGGTAGAAGTCGGTGCCTTGGCGATTGTTAGCTAACATTCGTAAGATAACTCGGTTGATTGAATATCGCAATAATTCAACTTGAAACTGTTGATTACATTTGCAAGTAAAGTTGCTGACGAGAATAGTATAAATGCTATAGTGAAGGCGTCACCCATACGATAAAGTAACCCTCGGACTTTATTAGACATATGCATTTTGATTGCTAATATGAGCGTAAATGGTGAATGCTCGGATAGGCCATAGTTGCCCTATTGTGGAAGTAACGTTTTTTTGTCGTGAATTTGAACTTGAATCCGAACTTTTTCAAGTCTTCATGTAATCGAAGAAGCGCATTCTCTTGCTGACTTTTTTCTTGAATAAGTGTTATGTTCATCCGAACACAAGCATGAGTGTTCTGTCATCGTAATTTCGAGTGTAGTGCTTCCATGCCGAGTATACATTTTTTTTTTCACCATTTTCTGAGATGAGTACAATTAGGCGAAACATTTTTGAAGAAATAATTATGACTGAAGTCATTTATGATTAATTATGAGTATAAATCATCGTTAGCGACAATATCGAACATCTGTTTGATGACTCTCATATATGACAATATTTGTGATTTTTCATAGAGTTTGAAGGAGCTTAAAGGAATCTGAAGGAGTTTAAAGGAACTTTTTCATAGTCGAATAGGATGCATATTTTTTTTGATAGCTTATGTATTAAGCGTTGCAAGTTTTATGAATTTGAAAATTTTCGTGATATGGCAACTCTTTGCCAATTGAGGTGAGAGAAACCTAGAACAAATTCTATAATTTATTCGACATGATTATCGTAGTTTTTTTCGCATCCAGATGTGGACTCTTCTCGGGATTTCTTTTATAGCGAATTCAAATAAGCGTTTTTAAAAATCAATAAAACTGAGAAAAAAATTCTTTTGTTTTTTGATATGAATGCATTCAACGATGTTCACCGCATAGGTTGATGGAATATTTGCATTTTTTTCTCTTATATTATCGTTTGAGATATCGTAACATTGGAATAGTTGAACAAAAATTTGCCGACTTTTAATAAATCGTTGACGTTATTTCTTATATAATTTTTCAATTTAATATATTGCTTATTTCTTTTTGGCTATGTCAATATTTTTGAATGGGATAGATTTATCTATCGAAATCCCATATGACTATCAAAACATCGTATATTTAGATGAAAGGCATTATATGTATATTTTTCAGCTCCAATAATTTAATCTTGTTTAAATCTTTATCGTACTTTGTCATTTCCTTTAAAAAAAAACGGGGAAATTTGTTGGGACAATATTCATTGCAAATCGACCCCCCACCTCTATAAACACTTCCGAATGTAGATTTTTTTTTCTTGCAAGAGAATTAGGCGATTTATCTTTAATTATAGAATAAAATCCAGAAAACATAAAATAATTGTACCAATTGTATCTCATTTATCAGGATTATATAGGAAAAGGAATTGTATCATGTCTCTTAGGAGGATTTATATCAATTCGAAAGTTCCTTAGGAAAATAAAAGTAACTTAGCGAGATCCAAGTTCACAGCCCTTTGCTTTTACTTTTTGCTTCTGTCGCGATCTCCTAACTACAGAAAAAAAGAAGGATTTTCATAGTGTTGAATTATAATCTTTTCAAAGTAAATTAATTTGGCTGAGTCAATCTGTCCACTTCTTATTTGATTGGTCACTCGCTCAGTGACCACGTCAACTTACTAGAAGTGGTTACACTCACTCTTAAAATGAGAGCAAGCTAATACTAAAAAAAGGGATTGAAAGAAGAATCTGTGAGTGAACTAGATGAAAATCTTTCGTAGAAGTGACGACAAAAATGTCATAAATACGTTATTTGATATCCGTTCAATGCGCATTGCAATTGCATTGCTAATTTGAGTGCTGAAAATGATGCAAAAACGAAATGTTTTGCATTCACTTCAGCATTGAAGCTTTGAAATATAACCTGTTTAGCCTATATGAACATTTTGTTTTATCGAAAATATCTGTCAAACTTTCAGCTAGTTTATTGTTGCAAAATTACATCTGAAATTCAATAATTACAGAATTTTCAAGTCGTTTTTTGCGCGTTTTTTTTAATCTGTTGTTGTAAATTACATGTCACGATGATGTGTTTGTCTGTATGTATGTGTCTGCGTGTCTGCGCGTCTGTCTACTTGTTCGCTTTTTTTGAATACAAAAATTTCTGTAATTAGCAAGTAGGAATTTTGAGATATTGATCCAGCAACTCTATTAAAATGTAGTCAAAATTTGGATGCATTCTATACCTATGGATTCCGTGTAACCGGAAGATTAGCAACGAGCGCATTATTTTAGCGATTTTATTTATTTTTAATTTTTATTAACAGTTCGTGAAAATGATCAATCCGATAGGTGAAATTGCAAATCCATTATATCGTACCAATTCTTTCATATTTGTTTGGAGGAAATACAAAGATTTAAGAGCAATTATAAAATAGTTTACATGAATATATTTAAACGAAAAAGCAATGAAATTTCATCATGGGCGCTATAAAAATAATAATTGCAGAAAATTTTGCATAATGCAGCGAAAAAAAGCGATAAAATTAAAATTACCCATTTTGTGTTTTAGGAACGACGACTGCAATTGGAATTGCATCTTGCAATTAAACGAAATATTCATCGTTTGCCGCATCTACGCTCTTCAGCTAGAAGAACGAGTGAACTCAACCGAGCTCATGCTTCCGATGCAATCCTCATCAAAACATTCAACAGCATTCGTCGAATGCGAAGGAGGTAAATCTCTATAAACTTAAAATTTTTTCTTTCTAAGTTTTCAATGATTATTATATTTTTATTTTAGTCGCTAGATTTCGTTTTTTTTTTTTTCACTTTGACTGTTAAGTGAACCTCATATCTTTAACGAAAATTTCCTCTTCTAAATATGGCTATTTCAAAAATTTATCATTAAATCTTTGCGTGTATCGTTTTCTTTACTATATGTAGGCAAAAGCAAATTCAACCGGTACTTTTTTTTAGCAATAATTGTTTGCTCTTTGTATTCCTCAGCAAGATGTTTTGCACGTCGCATTTCCATAACCAATAGAAATGTCTGTAATTGTGAATTCGCTATTTCGTTTACTTCCTGAAGTTCACATTTAGCGTTGTGTCTTATGCGCAAGTCTTTTCTATCATATCTAATGGGCATCGCCCTTTCTGCATATTCATTAGAGTTACAGTTCGAACTTTGTAAATATTAAAATCTCATGGACTTGAGCATGTTTGACTGCGAAGTTTTTATATATATATATATATATATATATATATATATATATATATATATATATATATATATATATATATATATATATATATATATATATATATATAAACTTCGCTTCATAGCTATAGAGTGGCAGTTTACTATTGCATAGAGCCTGTCTTTAGCAAAAGATCGGCAAGAGCTGTCGAGATGATTAAAGTGTATATGTATTGTCGTGTATGTTGAATTATTTATTGCTAATTTATCAAACTGGCTCAATTTATATTCAACATTGCAATAGAGATATCGCATCATATCTTTCGACACGTTTCCACTCTCTCTATTATATACGTATCTAAATTTTTTTCGAATTGTTTATTAAATTTACTAATGATAATATTTAGGAAAAAAAGATATTGCACTTGAAGTTTTTATTATCTTTTTTATTATTAACTTTTTTAACTTTTTCTAGCTATCAATGGATTTTTCTTAGTTTTTATTATCTTTTTCTTCCTTTTTTCACGCTTTTATTTTCATAAAACATTTTCTAACTTTTTTATTAAAAACATTTCCCTTTTAATCGAATAAAATTGGAATTTAGAAGTTCGTTTAGTTTTATCACTGAAAATTATTGACGAAACAACAGCATTTTTTTTTCTTTCATTATGAAAGTGAACAATATCAATCGGCATTAGTCTCAGTCATCATTGTGCTATGTCTGTAGTGTTAAATTTCTGCGTGCTTTTCGTTAGTCAATTTCCACATGCAACGAATAGATATTTTCACTTTCATTTTTGTTAGAAGATGACAACATGAAACAGAACTCAATTTGAAAAAAAAAAGAATTTTTCCTTCTATTTTTAATTAATTTTCGATCAGATTTTTGTCACTATCAATTGCAATTATCATTTTTCATATCAAATTCTCTTTCTTTTATCATTTTGTCTTATCAGATCGTTTTCAATGATCATTGCACAAATTCTATTCAAAATCCATTTCCTTTATATGTCAATCATAATCGTTGATTTCACTGCACGCTTATATTCATACTTTTAAGCTCTACTGTGCGCAAAAATTATACTTTTGTCGATTCATATTTGACATTTTTGATTGATTCCGATGTTCTTCTCAAATGAAACCTATCCACTGACCATTTTTGCTCTTTAATTATAATTTTCAATTCTTTTTTTATTATATTTAAAGAAAAAATTTCTCAATTCTTGAACGTTAAGGAATGTTACATCTCAGTATTTCTTCCAATTTTAGCGAGTATATTACTCAAAAATTTCATAACTCAACTTTCAATTGTGCTTTATGATGGGACTCTTTTGTATAAACTCATTCAACAAGTCATTTTTATTCCTTCGAATAAATAGCTCCCTCTCTCTTTGATGAGAAAATTATCGCTCATTTATCCTTCCTTTTCTCTCTCCTTATTATCCCTTCTGCTCCGTTATACGTGTAATAAAAGTTGTCAATTTTCATAAATTAGAAAACATTAGATAATTTTCGACTTCAACTTTATTACCAATTTATCTTTGTTGTTTGAAATATTGGATCTGTCTGGTCAACTTAATTACCTAATATAAGAAGAATTGCCAGTTTTTGCGAGTAGAATAGTGTTGTACAACTTAGGATACTCTTTATTAGGGTTTTGTTGATAAAATTTGATGAGAGTGGATATTTAATTTGCATATTTGCAAATATAAATAATTTGCAAATATAAATAATTTAAATCTCACTCACTCTCAACATTTGTATCTTACATTTATAATGAGCTGTGTTTCACGTTCATTTCCGTTCAACAAATCATTTGCTTCAGTGCACTTTTCAAACTATCGCTAATCGCTAAAAGTCAGACGAACACTCATTGCATCACTATTGCAATGATGAAAACGGTATCTATGCGCATTATTTCCTCCTATATTCCATATTTGTTCATATTTTTGTTGCCTTTTTCCCGTTTTTTTTTTTTTTTGCAACTGCATCTTGCAATATAGAATTCTTAGTGACGAATAATAACTAGTTGAACGAATGATTGCAAATTACAAAAAAACTATGCAATGCTTGAGGATATTTGGATAACCTGTTGTTTTTCATTCGTTTTCTAAGCCTACAATATTTAAATATAGCTGGAAGAAATCCTATTTTTTATTTAATTTTTTATTGAGAATTTATGTAGTGTTTCTAAATGGATTTTTTTTTACAGTCATTGCAATATGCATATAAGCATCTATAACAGATGTTTTGATTAACCAAAGAAATTCACGACTAGAACACGTTCCTTTGTTATTTATTAGGCAAAAGTTTTGACGAAAAGAATTGCTTTATGTGTATGAAAACTGCCTGTTTCTTGAACTTTCAAATGTGAAATTCTGACTGATGGCACTATATGTGGTCCATAGTTAGTAGTTACAAGTATTTAGTTATATTAGATGATATGGCTAAATTAAGAGTATAATTATGCCCATAACAAAAAACTCCATTTCATTTCTAACACTTTCTTTGTATTGATCATATTGTTCAATAAACATAAATTTCGATCTAAATAATTTCCTGAACAAATGTTACAGCTTTCTTCTTTTAAAACCTATTAATAATTTATTTCATAGAAGTAAATCGTTTTTCACTTGAGGAATTTAGAGGCATTTCGATATTTATGCGTTAGATGATAATATGTTTGTATAGAAAAACACTCGAATGACTGATTCTTATAGAGAAAATTTTTTGTGAGCAAAAATGAAGAGTGTTTATTCCTTCACTATTAATACTTTTTTTTTGCGAAACATTTTTTTTTTCAATAGCTAAATAACACATGAAAACTTCGAAAATTTTGAATAGCTTTTGAATGAAATCTTTTTTTTTTCTCGTTTTCTCGCCTCTATATATCTATCGATCTCGCTGTCAATTAAAGAGTATTGATTTATGCACTCCGTAGATTTTATAAGCTATGCCGTTTATGTACTATGGTTAGTTCCGCCCTTGTAAAATATTACAGGTGGAAGCTTATGAGCAATGAATTTGGTTGTTTTTTAATGGTTCTTGTAGGAGTGATTTTTGAAAAGGTGTAAGGCGAGAAAGGGAGAGACAATTGCTAGCAATGTTTTGCAATTGTTGATCGACATATGAAAGGCAATTGTCAATCTTTCATAGATCATGCATATTGAATGTCATCTATATGTAAACTTCAACGGTTTTCGCTATTGACTTGACGACATATTTTAAGCATAAGTCGGCTGGCATGTTGTTAAAGCAATAGCAGTTTAAGTGCCTCTTTTTGAGTATCTCTTGCAAAATGCCTAGCAGAAAATTATTGTGATAGAAGCAGCTAGAGTGGGCACTATGGATTAGTTTCTTCTTTAGGGCGTTGAGAAGAGTGCATAAGTGATGAAAATGGAATTGCATTTTATCTCACAGTCATCTCTTTCTCCCTCTTTTCCCCTCCACCTCTTCCCTCTCCTTCACTCACACCTTTTGGATAGGTGAGTTCTTTAGCACAACTTTTTTAGACCATAAGGTTATGACTATACTCTTATTATTGTGTGATATTTAACACAAGGGTTTTTCCATCTCTTTTTTCCCATAGTATGAAACGGATCTCTATTTTTAGAGAATATTCTTGGAGATGTTCACTCAGGTTTTTCTCAATAGAGTCTGGATGATGTTCGATGAATGCAGCGAAATGTTTCACATATATTAGAGCTTGTTTTATGATTGATTAAAATTCCTAAGTGACAGATATTTGTCATTTATTCGATTTAAGTTCATCGATCGTTATTTCTAAGAATATTTTATAAGCAGCAATCGCTCAATGAAATAATTTAATGATCGTTTCATTCTTAAAACTTTATTGCCACCTAAGTGGTATTTTATTTTTTTAACAGCTCCTTTCTAATAATTATACCTCAAAAATTAGTCCATTAGCAAAGAATATTTTCCTTATTTTATTATCGAAATATATATTTTCAAACCGTTACTCATAATGAAGTGTTAATATAGTATTCGTTGAGGATAGTTCTAAAACGATCAATTGCATTGATTTACAAATTACATTTTAGCACATAATTTTTACCATTTACTTTTTTATCAATAATATTAATTGATTAAAAAATATTCGTTTCATGGGATATGAAAAGTCGTAGATGAAAGAAAAATTGATAAAATATTAGCTAAAACGATAAAATATGATAAGCAAATCGTGCAACTGTTTTTATTTTATTTTATTTATGCTATTTTTATTTGTATAGTGAAGAGTTTTATTGGTTTGAGGAGCATATTCAAAGAATGCTACAAGTGACGATGGGTGACGATATATTCGAACAACAAGTCTATCGAAATCGATCCCGATATCCTATGTCTGCACGATTGCTGCACTCTATATATCTAATTGAGAGGCGAAATGTTGTTTATGGATTTTATGAGGCATTTTATGATACGAATCAAAATGACCAAAGGGAATTGAACTCGGCATCATTCTCACTCAATAATAGTACCATTGAGGCCCTTTATCGAGGAATATATATATTCGCCTCCAAGCGGTAGATATGCAGTTATAGGCGCAACGAAAATCGCTGCAAACGCTTATATAGCTGAGGAAAGATAGGTTGAAATAGATGTAGCTTGATAGTGCCATCTTTAGAATTTGAAGCGACAAAAATAGGATAATTAGCACTATAAATTATAGGTTGCCTCAAAAATAGCACCTTATTATTTGTAATGTCGAATGTATTTCTTTACTTTTCGGTAAGTTGTTCACGTCGTAGCACATACATCAATCACACCGAGCGTATTCATATCTGCTATAGGTTTATCACTTGAAACTATTGTGGACTCTTTTTTGGGCAACTTTAATGTTGTATCTCTTTGTTAGATTTCCATAACTCATTGCCTTTTATACCTTGATAACTTTTATCAAGGGAATATGCTTCAACTTATCTCATTCTTGAAGATATCAGTCAGCACTTTGGTATTCTATATCTTAGTTTTATTATTAATATTGCTCATGTTTTATGTACAATGTGACTCTATTTTTCTTATTATCAGTTTTTTGCGTGACTTCATGCCAAGATTTTCAATGATTTTTTAATTTTCCATATAGTATAGGCAATATTAAGCGAATGCAGTAATTATCATCGATGTCCGTCTTTGCGTACGCTTTTATGCTGTTATTCTCACCGTTTTTTATTCTAAAGTAGCGTTCAATGATCTAATTACTCCTACCGCTTTGTTAAGTGAATTTGCTTATTGAATAAGATCCCGTTCAATGATCGCTGGTTTGATTATTTGACGAGTAAGCAGATTTGAATATTTTTTTTAAAATGTTAATTGAGTGGCCGCTTACTCAAATGTTAGTGATTTTTTAATGAATCTCGTCAAGTCGATATGCAAATTTTTGTCTGCTATAATTAAATGCAAAAATATTTCAAAATTATCAACTCTAAAATTGTCTTCGGGTTTATTGAAAGGATTGGGAAAGGTGGAGCTGGCGGCGTAAATGCGGGTAGCATAGTCTATCGTAGTATTGACTATTTTTGAGCGATATGCATCATTGGTTAGGTCAATAGTAGGTTTATGAGGGCATCGGAATCCGCTAATGAGACACGTCGAATGATGTGTAAATTCGATCATTTAAAAAAATCTCAAACTACTTGAATTGGTTTTTAATGTACTCCTTGAGTGATATTCTTGTGCCTGCGGGGAATTTATGGGGAGTACTTTTACTGTTACTCTTTATATAACTCAAAAGTGAAATAAAAAGTAACTGAATTGGCTGCGGTATTTAAGAATAGTATTTCTGAGTTAACAAATTCAAAAATTCATGCGTATTTTTCAATCAAAAAAAAAAACGAAAACATTGAAAACAAAAAATTTCAAACGTGTGAATCACTTACACGTCTTCTTTCAGACGGAGAGAATAAATTAGAAATAAAATTGTTGATTGATAAAAAGATTAAACTAACTGATATTGGGATATTTGCAAATTCAAGAGTATTTTTCCCTCTCAACGCTGTCTTTTTTCAACTTTTTTTCTTTTCTTATTCATGAATTTTTTTTTTCAATGAGCATAGAGCATTTTGGATGTATGTTTTGTCGGTGAAATATTGATCGTGATATGAATGAGCTTTATAAGTATATTGTTCAAAATATTGAATAATAAAGTGAAGTAGAAATCAATGCTTCTCGAAAAATTTCTCAACGTGTTGATGAGTGATTGATAACAACTCATTTCAGTATTTGTCGTTATATTTATCGTTTTTGAGTGTTTTGCTTTTTGAGACGAATAAATACCTCGTGACGAGTAAAACTTTTTGAAAAACTAAAAAAAAAATTTATTTTTCTATCAAATTTTTGAAAAAAACTATTATTTTTACTGAATGAGAAAAAACTATTTTTACTGAAGAAAAAATTTTTTTAAAATAAAAGTTAGGCGAGCACTTGATGGAGGTTTCATTATTATATTAGTACCCATATTGCAATCTATTTAAGGATAAAATTTAGCAAGCATATTTCAAAAGCGAGATAACAGCTGAACGACCTATGTCGTATTCGAGGCGTACATAAAGGAAGCTAATTTCCCCTCTAATTCCTACCTTTCCACAGTATTAAATGACGAGAAAGTGTGGGTGGTGAGAGAATTGGCGATGAGCTGGGGATATAGTGTAAATGGGAATCGAAAAAACGGCAACGGGGAATAAAAAGGAATTTGAAAAATATAGGGATTTTTGATGAATTTTTAGGGATCATTTATATAGAATTTTTAGCATCGATGATAGATTCAACATAAAACTCACTCATGCATAGATGATTTAGATAGTGTTTGTATATCATTATTAGCGCATCACACCTTTTATAGAGAGAGAGAAAGAGTTGCAGAGAGATTCTCGCGGATATTTTTGAGCGAATTTATTGCTAAAATTTCATTTTCAATGATTGAAAAGTGACTTTTGGCAACATGCTAAGTTGTTAGAAAAATTTTTTTGATTAAAATAGCAATCTGTGAGTTTCGAGCAAAACTAATGCGAAAATTTCCCTCAAAAATCGGAAGGGAGAGGGGTGGGGGACGGGAGGGTTAGAGTCACTTATGTGATTAGAAGATTCAACTTCCATTTTGTCTATTACTAGTATGCGATGAGCATCGGATTTATTGAACGAAGCTTTGACTAATCAATTCATAAGCGTTCTATAAGACGTCATATTGAGTGTGGCTATTACATCTTTGCTCATTTTTTGTGTATGTGTGTACATATGTCTGTATAAAGTTTGAATGACTTTATGTCATTTCCGAATCTCATATAGTTATCGTGCATCTAGTTTGAAAAGCTTCACTTAGCTTTGAAAATATTCAACATGAATACTCCGATAGAACATATTTGCTTTTATAGTTTTAATAATTCGTCGATTGTGGTCCTTTTTTTCGGGGAAGGAGAGAGGGGAAATCATCACATAAAATTTGTTTAGTACTAAGTTGAAATCGGCTAGTGCCAAGAAAATAGGAATTAATTACTTTCGAGGATTTTTCGCTTTTATATTTGTAGAGTATTCGTAAGTTTTGTCAATATTCTTATATTGGAGATTTTTTCATAGAATAATTAATGAGGAATAAGAGTTATTAATTCATAAAGGTAATCGTTCTTTTGGTTGAAACGATTGAACTCTCGATGATTCTTCAAATATTTTCTCGATATATTGTTTAGATATGGAACGGTTATCACTGTTGTATTATTAAAATTATTATTATTATTTAGGGAATACTTATACGGTGTATTGATAGATAAGGTGATATTATCAGATGATATAAGATATAAGATGTGTAAGGTTTTATGTGCCGTAGAGATTTTGCGCCATATTGTTGATTTTTTTTTTAAATGTGAGATCATTTTTGTATTGGAGAAGGTTGTTGAAATCTTTCACATAGATTAGTTTTTGCTCGCAAGTTAAATTCATTTCCGACTAACATTACGTAGAAGTTCTCTCTTTAGGGTATTCTGATTGCATAATACTCTTTCGTGCATTTCTCTCAACCTCAAATAATGATTGCACTTTTCTTTATTGACCGATCGCTCTTCTAACAGCTTTCATTGATGTTGAAAGTTAGGTTTATCACTATTGACTAGGTTATATTATTTTGAATAGCAAAAATTCTAAAGAAAGTGTTAGGCGCTAAAAAAATTAAAATAACCTAATTGTATTCTCAGCTAATACTGAGTATTTCTTGCTAACGCTGTGGAATAGGAGTTGATTCGATAAGCGCGAGTGTAGAAATAAGCGCAATTTTTCTTTAAAATCACGCCAGCCGTCGAATTTCTTATTCGTCTAATATTTCTTGGGAGCATCTGAAAATGGTGATAGTCCAAAGAAACTAAATCCACGTGGTATGACAAATTGTGGTAATATTTCCCAATTTTCTTAAGCTTCGGTTTCTTCACCTTAACGTGCAGAGGTGGTTTTCTTTCTTTTTTTTTTCAGTTTAGGATGCAATTTTCCGAAGGTTTTAGGCAAGACGCTTGAGGTGCAGCGTTCACGGTATTATTGTTGGCGGACAGCTGGTAGGAGTAGTACACCTAAGACTAGTCCACATACTGAGCGTCATCTTTTTCATGTCTAAGTTCTTTTCCGGGTGCGAGTTTCGGTCCGTCCTCGGTATCTGCTTCCTAGTATGATTCGCATAGAGACACCATTTCTTGTCCACGTTGTCGAAATGATCATTGCTGGAAAAAAAGTTCTTGACAGTCTGCCCGTCGGAAGGATTCTTCTGTGTCAATTCCTGTGGCATCCTGCGAATGAGCCTCTATGAAGTGCTTGATCTCGTTCGAGATTGACCTCAGAAGGTGGTACTCATCGAGACATCGAGACCACCTTATGATTCCTTGAGAGGAATTGGTAGAACAAATGATAGTGTGAAGCTGAATTAGAGTATCGTCGTCAATGTTGTGATGCGCTTTAGCTGCAGAATATCTCAATTCGAAATCATTAAATTTGAACATATTTATTCATATTTTACCTTTAATTTAGTGAGACAATTTTATTGTCCTTATGCAAATCGTCATCAATGTGTCTTCAATTGTGATAGATAATAATGGTTGGGAAAAAAGCGATTATGAAAGTAATAATCATAAGAAGGCAGAAATTAAATATATAGGACGAGAATAATTCGACAATTTTTTATAAACGAGAATATGTAAAAAATGTGAATCCCTTTATGAGTGAATGGAAACCTTTCATATCTCAATTATTACATAATTGTCGATTTCTTTGACGCATATCACATGTTTTTCTTTTCGCAAACATTTTCATCTATTTATTTTGCTATGCTTTGATGAGATTCCCTATGTATAACAGTTACCTGTCGGTTTGTCTGTTTGTTTGCGTACGTATCAGCCTTTTCGTTTGTTTATTTGTCTGAGTGCATCGCAGTCGGTTTGCTTGTCGGTTCATCCGCTTTCATGCGAAAATGTTTGTTTGTCTGTTTGTCTGCGTGCATGCCAACTTATCTGCTCGTCTATTTGTCTATTGTGTAGTTTTCATTTGAACCAAGTGGAAAATTTGTTACTGTAGAATTTGACAGATGTAATCTCTAATCTATGGTACTCTGAGAGAAATTTTAAGTGTCTAACTATTAGCGATATTGATATGGGATTTATTGGTCGAATAGCAATTCTTATCATTGAATAATCATATATTTAAAAAAAATTCTTTAACTTCGCTCATATTTTATTCTTTATTATGGGATGGGATGTCATCTCAATTTCGTTTATATACTTCAAATTTAGTCAACTATTCACTCATGGCGTCCCATTCCATTGAGTCTTTTTGTGCCTGAAAGGGCGTGTTACAATATCGAATAATTGTGAGCTATTACAAATAATAAACACAAAAATATAAACATATAAAATTGCGAGATTTATTTATTTTTATTGTTTATTTATTTATTTTTTTCTGAACAAATCTGGCAGCCAAAATTTCATTTTAAAAGTAGACTATCCTCATTATTCAAATATAGATTTCCACGACCAATATAAGCGTTGATGCATGCCTAATTAGGTAGAAAAAAAACGTGTTTAGAGAAGCGATTGAAATGAATACCTTTTTTTGTATAGGATGGTAATTCTTTTAGAGACAGAAAGAAATTTTTTTTTCTTTTTTCAATGTTGCGACAACAATGGTATTATTGTTTATTCTTTTTTAGTCGCATTTATCTATTGATGTAAAGTAAAATATTTGTAATATATATAGTTAGCACTAGAATATTTGTGATATTGTATAGTTAACATGTGTTGTCATCAATTGCTAACTGGTAATTGGTACCTAGGCTCACTACCGGAAGATACGTGGAGTGGGTACGCGATAGATTAGGGAGGGAGTGGAATCTGTATAGGGGAGGGGAGGGGGATTGTTGAAAACGTTGAAGAAGGATAATATGTGATTGTTCCATTCGGCCGTATCTCTTCCTCTCAAGGTTGCCTTATTCACTTCTCTTAATTCCCACCACTTCCAAATCCTCTGATTCCTTCCCTCATCCATCTCTCGTCCACTATACATATGTTTTTTTTGGTCGTTGGCTTACATGTTGCCTCTTGATGATGCCACGTTACGGGGAAACGTTATGATAGTGCTTTTCGTTATGACTATTGCTTACTTATAGATGAGCTTCTCTGCTTATGTTAACTGTGCCTTATGCAAAAAATATCCCATTGAAAAAAAATTAAAATATAATGCGAACTAAAAGCGTTATAAATATGCGGGAAACTATTTTCGGTTGATTGCTATTGTTCTAGATGGGATGAGGGTCGGGGATGGAGCAGAGAGAGGGAGAGATGTAGGGCTTATCAGTTGATAACAGTTCTGTGCAAAGTTGATAAGAAATTTTCAACAAGAGTTGTGATTATATTCCGAAATTGATGTGTTTCTCAGCGATAATGCTTCAATGAGGAATTAGGTATCACCGCAGACGCACTTATAATCGAAGGCATCAATTTTTTTTTCGTCGCATTTGAACGCTAACATCAACACGCTAAGTAATGAGATTCGTCACATTTCACTTCGAAGATTACTTTCAGCTTCCCTTCGACGCATTTCGTATTGAGTGAAATTTTCAATGAACTGGAGAAAATTTAAGTTTGTTTGCAAAAAAAAAAAAAAAAAAATCGGGATTATTTTCGACATTTTATTTCATATGAGAGATATAATTCCTATAATATGAATTTTTTTCTATTTTCTTTAGCTGAGAATTTAAATATTTTTGCTGTCACATATTTCAATTTGCGCATGAAAATATTTTTTCTACCCAAATCAATTCGTAATTTATGGCTTCGTATTTCGTCTTCGTTTATCTCGTTCATCTTTTCTTCTTTCCCATCTCTCTTCTTTCGTCAATTTAATCGTCAATTGAAAATATGCGCATAGTTTTTTTTTTGATTATCTATTTGAAGAATTATTGATTTTTCAAATGAGCATATGATTATTTCTTTCTTTTTTTTCACAATTCATTAATTAGCATTTATTGAAACATTAGTTTCTATACGCTTTCTTAGAATTGATTTATAAAAGTGTAATGTGATGAGTTGTGTCAACGGCGTTTATCCAACACCTTGATTGCTCGCCTATTGAAAATCGTGTCTGCGCGAATTCCCTGTCCCATGTCCACATCTATGCTCGATGTTTGTCTGTGCGGATGTCTGTCTGTTTGTTTGTCTGTCTGATAATCTTGATTTAGGATGAAATGAAAGTGAAATTATGGAAAGTGCACGTCGTAGGATGAGTTGTTGTATCATCTTTCGTGTTGATCAGTACAGTTCGAAAATATTTATAGATATTTAAAGGTAGAAAGTATTTGTCTATGCTATGTATAAGTCGAGTTCTTCACTTTAGCATTTTACCTTACATCCCTAAAATAACACTCATCAGCTATAAGTAATTATTCTTTATTAAATTCTTCCTTATATTTCTTATAAAATTTTGTTCTTTAGAAGCAG
This sequence comes from Baylisascaris procyonis, assembly GCA_037389465.1. NCBI lineage: Eukaryota > Metazoa > Nematoda > Chromadorea > Rhabditida > Ascarididae > Baylisascaris > Baylisascaris procyonis. Next base: position 633,063 of record JAZARR010000230.1, read on the forward strand.
CAAAATATATGGAGATTTGTTTTGCTATGAGGCATTGATTTTAGTGATGGAGAGATTGTACTGATATTAATTATGTAAACGTTATCAAAGTTGAACTTCTCTAGGGAGGTAATTTGTCTACCCACTGCATAATGAGTGATTGTTTTAAGATACACCTGCCCATAATTATTGTTAAACGTACCAACTTATGGGCGTTGACATGTTGTTTAAGGATATATTCTTTGAAGTTTTCAACATAACACATTGCATTATAGTGTTTATTTCATTTGTTCATATGCGAGCACCAATTGCGAACTAAATTTAATTGCCGATAACTCCAATTTTCTATCGTACCTAACCGCTTAGTTTTAGAATAGTTTGCTTTTCATATAGTCGATGCACATAAATTACCTATAAGCTTCATTTATTATAAGAATGTACAATATTGGAATTGATCATTTTTTTAGAGAAACTCTTTGATCATTTGACCATTGAGAAATGAATTGGCTATTTTAGAAGGGGATTGTTCGAAAGTATTGGCAATTCTTTTCAAAATTCTGTAACGATGACACTTTTTGACACTGAACTGAACGACTGAGCAGACGATATTCCTCTATGCTTAGTTAACTGATGGTTTTCTTTGGACGAGATTAAATACTTGGAATGAAATTTGTATTTGAGGATTTGAATGTATTATAAAGGACGACAGTAATGATTGAACGATTTCGTGGATCAGCTTATATATATATATATATATATATATATATATATATATATATATATATATATATATATATATATATATATATATATATATATATATATATATATATATATATATATATATATATATATATATATATATATATATATATATATATATATATATAGGCAAATCCACGTGCCTCAATATCTAATTTCTATTCGTTATAAGTGATTGATTTCATGCTTCTCATAAATTTTTCTCTTGCTCAGCCCTAGATTTCTTTTTGTATTTCAGGAAGGCTGTAAAATTATTTCACAGCTTCTGTTTTTCTATTGGTGGGTATTCCACTTTCGCTTCTCGCAATGTCTGCATAAAGGCTTCTCTAATAACCGCCATTTGGCGGTATATTTGCTATACTTCCACTGTCGCTGATTTTATTGGATTCGATCCTCTTCCCAAATCGCGTAATGGTAGTGGGACGATCGGGAGTTTTCGCTAAAAGTCGGCGACAATCAATGGCACCTGCAACATTTCAACAATTGCAACAATCACGCCGCTCAATCACCAAAGGTAAGTCTTTAGCATCTGATATTGTTTAGTATCTCATATTGCTGTTTGCTTCATAAATTCCGCTAAGGTATTTTTCTGCTTCTTTCTCTCTTCAAATCGCTTTGATATTCTATCGCAGTTATTTATTCTCAATGATGGATTTCCTCTTTTTAGTGAAATTCTAAGCTATACCTCATTAATAAACTTCATTGGTCGTTTAATTATAAAATATTGCTAGCATATTGTGTTGTTGAAGTGATCCTTCGAAAATTGAGCAGCATTTTGATCAGCTTCATTTACACTTTCATTTCAACTCGTTTTCATTTTTTTTAAATCGATTTATCGATTTTATTGATCGTTTTCTTCATTTATTTTTATCAATCGCATTTCTAAGTTTGATTGATTGATGAGAGCGTAGAAATGCGATTGATAAAAATAAATGAAGAAAATGATCAATAAAATCGAGTGAGAACATAGAAATTTGATTTGAAGATCTATTGGCATTGCTTGAGCTAATAATCTACGAGTAAAATCTCACTCTTGAAGTTTTATGTGATAATATCCATTTGTTTGGAATTCTTTTGACAGGGAAAGCTGACATAAGTTTTAGCGTTTCATTGAGAATGTGAGGAGAGAGGTTTGCATAAGCAAGCGTTTTCGACCATTTCGGTGGTGCCGCCATCTCCCCCTTCCCTCCATTATTCGTCTGTTCTCTCTTGCTCTGCATCTGCCTACTACCCTCTCAGCCTTTAGAGGCTGTCATCAACAAAACTGCTTTATGGGGGAACGCTTGTAGTAGTACTGTCAATGGATTTGAATTGCCTCACTATTAAAACATCTTTTCATGTACATTTAGATATGCGAACAAGTGCATTACGAAGGCAACCTACTTGCATATGCATATGGACCATTTGCTGAGCTTTTTTTGCAGACATATGTGCTAAAAAGTATTGAGACGGCATTGTAGGTGTGCTAAATTGAGAGATTGTTTATTGCGCTATATTAGCATTATTTAAGAAGTATGAAATATCTAATCGAAGTGGTATAATAAGGCGAATAGCACGATATTGCTAACTTATTGCTTCATAATTCTATATGACCTAATCTCTTATTGGTCCATTTCCTTTGCGAACTTTCCATATCTCAAATTTTTATTTCCTATTAGTTTTTATCTTCTGATATTCAATAAGATGTATTCACGCGTATGCGCAATTTATAAAGAATTTTCACTTGTTTTTATCAAATCTTCTAAAATTTCCTATATATAAGTACATATAGAAGATAGATAAATTATGCAGAAAATTTATATGGAGATAAATTATAGAAAATTTTTATTTCGACTCATTTCCAATAGTGTCTATTAAGGCATTGAGGATGCGTTAGTGGATCGAATTCATAAAAAAGGATTCCTATATTCCTCATTTTCTGCACTTCAATTCTATGAAAAATTAGTTGTGCATATAACCGATGATGCAAAAAATAGCCACACGTTGATTATTGGAACGATGATATGAGGAGTGAATGGGTGGCCTAAATGTTTATATTATTTTTTCCTCTAAATATGCGTTTTAATGCGAAAATTTGAACTATATTTACTAAGGCCTAACACTATTCTGTTCTGAAAGAAACCTTGAATTAACCGCCTAGTATACTTTTGGCCGTGAATGATTGCATAAAGCCTTATTTATTAACGAATTTTTTCGTTGTTAATGAAAAATATTGGGATATTCACTGTTTTGTGCATATATAGCATAAAGGTTGCGCCAAACTTTGTGGTGGAGTGTAGTGATAATTGAATAAAAGAAAAGGGGGAGGATGGTCTGCTTACAGCGATGTGGTAGGGAAAAGAGCGTTGAATAAAGAAAGCGTTGACTTAAATGCGCAAGATAAACGGTTAATCGCATATTCGATGCGTTCTCTCAACTCCAGTTGTATCATATTGTTTGGAGTGGGCGAAGAAGGGGACGGGCTAGGAGAGGGGAGAAAAAAGGAGACCAAAACATCGCATTTCAAATTTCGGGCATATTTTTTGAATGCACATCGGTCTAAGTGTGAGACAATGATATGATTTTGCCTGATACTGTATCATTTATTTTTCTTTGAAATTGTTAGAAGAAGAAGAAATAAGTAAAACCTAAGCGTAATCGATTCAACTAAATTATAACAAAACAGCATACCGTAGTCGTAGTTGTAATAATCTTTAAGTCACACCCTAGCATGGTATTTGTTTGCGACATATTCTGATTCTCTAAAAGTTACGGTAGCTCAGATTCTCTAAGAAGGTACTGTACTTATGTGTTCCACTTTCATAATTCACTTTTACACCGCATGTAATTGAAGTTTATCATGTTTGACGCGTATATTACCGATCCTCTCAGATTTTGAATTTTATATGTTATTTATTCGGATTTTATTATTTGCTAAATTGCGCGCAAAATGAAATTTCAAAACTTTCAAATGCTAAAGCAATATGTATGTATTGTTCGATGTTTGCTGGTCTTTTTTTTGCATCTAAAGCCGATTGCACAATGCCGAATAAGCCATAGTTGAGGCTTTTATAGCTTTAGTCGAGCCATTTATGAAGTACCAAGTTTTGCTAAGGTGTGCTTTCTAGCGTTGTGACGGCGTCCTTTTCGGGTAATATCGCTAATTCTTATTGATCCTTCTTTCACTACTCGAATAGCGTGCATTGATGATGGACTATGTAAAATCAACTATTAAGAATTTCTCAGAATTTTTTAAACTTTTTATTTTCGAAAAAATTCAGGCTGAAATTTCAAATTTTCACATCCGCTTACTCGTTTATTGCTTAATTCTATTTAGTCGTAAATGATATATATATATATATATATATATATATATATATATATATATATATATATATATATATATATATATATATATATATATATATATATCTGTTACTTGCGTCATTTTTGTCTAATAGTGAATAGATCTATTGTTTATTTGAGAACACTTCCCAAAAAATACCAGCTCCTATTTCATCACCCAATTCCAAAGTTTTTCTGTTCATTTAATTTTTTAAATTTTATTATTGGCTATTTTCAGTCCTAATTTATATAGAACTCTTTGTCTTTCTTTCCTTTTGTCTACCACATTTCTCTTATTAACCATCTTTGAAAGCCGAATATTCATCGTAATGTTATATCTAGCATTCCTATCTATTACTTATTACTTTCGAGTTAGAGTAAATATAAATAGATAACGTCATCACTTAATTTTTCGTTATTCGAAATGAGTTTTGCGGCAATTATTCAATGGCAATAATTTTTGATATTGCACCACCCACTATTGGCATCACAAAACAATTGTCCGCTTGATTCGTCTATAAATGATGCGTTTTACTGAATGCAGTAATTCACAAAATTTGCCTAGATTTGTGTGTCGCTCAAATCTTCTCAATCGTTCTCTACTCAACGAAAATAAATATGCTGCAAGATTTCAAAAATATTCTCTTCATTTGGAAGCGTTAGCGATCGGTGACGATATGAAATAAACAAGTCTCTCGCCTCTAAAAAATAAAGAAATGTTCGTTGATTTAATTTATTAATGCTAGAATCGAGTGGCTAGGGTTTTATTTTGTTCAATCTATGAGCATATTATAGCTAATGATATCCCATCACTATTAGTTAATTAAGGCAGAAGTTTAATTACGTTAATATGTTTTCAGCTAGAAACGTACAAAATTTCATAAGTCTATTAGTAAAAAAAATATGTAATAGTATAAATACTCAGTTGATTCTGGTATTGAATAATGTAGTACAAGGGATTGGAGTCAGGTTAATCGTCTTTGTTAGTAGATTCTACTGAAGTTGAATAGTGTTGCTTCAAGTTTAGTGCTAATCTCCAATCTTTAAATTACTTTGTACTACTACTGGAACAATTATAGATCACTACCTTTATTGCATAGATGTTGAACGTTATGTAAAGGATCTTTCGAATGTGATATTATTTATCGCACAATTCGCAAACAATCTAAAATTTGCGAAGTTGTAGATCGATTCTATTTCCTTCTTCCTACTCCTTTGTAGTTTTGCATAGTACGAGCGCTTAAATTAACTCTAGCAAATCTTTCACTGCTTGTACAATAGAACTTCAGATTGAACAGTATAAACCATGAGTGGATGTTACTGACTGATGTGGAGTTGGATTAGTATCCTATGGATGACTGAATGTTTGTCTTGTACTTGATCTGTTGGTTGACACGATAGGATCGAACTTTATAGACCGATAATCGAAATGACCACAGAAGTTAGCATAAATTTTCTATGAAAATGGCGAATTAAGGTGGTCAAAATGGCCGTCGATAAAATTTGATAGGATTCATTCAAGTCTCATTAAGAAGTATAAATTGTCATCTGCGAATTTCTCCCGAAAGAAATGAGAGCTGATAAGTAATAAAAAGTAGGTATTGCGAGACACTCATAATTTACAGGGAAGTAAGTGCTAACAGTAATGAGAGAAGTTTTGTAGAGGCGTTGTAGAGGTCTATATGGTTTTCCGATTTTTGTAGGGTTCAATTCTTTAATAGATATAAATGCTGTAGACTTTTCTATTAGCATAAAAAAGTGATGTGATAATTTGAGGATGCCATTTGAAGAGCTCTTCCCAAAGGTATCTCAGTGACTTAATTCAGAGTGTCAGAAGTCTTTTATTAGGAAACCGCAAAAAGATGAAGTCACCCTTAGAATTTCCCTCGATCCTTCAGTTAGAAGCTGAGAGTAGATCTTTCATCGTGCCTCTTTAATCCTCAGCAATTATGTCGTGATTCTTTATGGCAAAAGAAGAGAAATTATGAAGTCTAGAATTTCTTATTGATCTCTTAGTTATTTTTAGTCTTGCAATGAAAATTAGAAAAAAAAAAAACTATTTTTCGACGATTTGTATCGTGAACAAAGCGTTCAACTTAATAAGTTGGATGTTTTTTTTTTCGCCCAAAAATATGTGCATTTTGAATGGGCGGTGCTATGATAGAGAAGAGTGCGAATGACGTATTAGAAGTGATCAATTTTGTTGGCTCATTTTCTTTTCTTTAGACGATTGTCCACATATCCCTTTAAAAGATAGCTCGTCGTCGTCGTCGTCATCGTCATTCGCTCCTCTACAATACACCAAACAATTTGCTGTGATATCTGCAAATTGCTAGTCGACGACACACACATAGGAAACGTCGAGAAAACGATTTGTGCGCATTTATGACACCAGACAATGCTTCTCTTTTAGAGTCTAAAACAACACCCCCGTTGATCGCATTGCGTTTCATTTATCCATCATAGGGTCGAATTGTGTGGTTGTGTTTCATCTTTTGATCGTCGAACCGAAAATTTCTTTTTCGTTTAACCAATAACATTTTTGCTTGAAGAATCCATTTAAATTAAAAGTTGCAAACAACTCTTGCAAATTTAAATTTTTAAAGTGCATTATTAGCGATGGTGTGACTATTTGTCAGCAGCTATGGATGTCTGCCTGTTTACCTTTCTCTGTATGTCTGTGTATGTTTGCCTATCTGCTTGTTCAGCAGTTTCATTGAGTGGCGTTATGCAACTCATATGATAGTCTCCTACACCATTACCACTTATGTTGATCTGTGAAATTCAAAACAAAAAAAAAAATTAAAAGTATTTGAAGGTACAAAAAACTGTAAGCCGCTTATATTACAGAAAAACGAATAGCTCATAAAGGGTTTTGTACTAGTGGTCAGTTTAATGAAAGTATTATTATACATATTTTACCCTAAGTATTATTATACATATTTTACCCTATCTTAGTATATGAAACTAGCTGCATAGATGAATGAAAAAATACCACTGCATTTATTCTATAGCTCATAAGCTTGGATTGCTATCGTCAAGTTGTAACACTTGAAGTGTTGCCATGAAACTTTCGTTCATCTATGCAGCGGGTTTCATATAGTAATCCAAGATCGAATAACTGAAATTGAAGATTTTTGACGTCTTTGTTCGATGCATAAAATTCAACAATAGTGATGTAATGTTTTCGGTCTAAGAGAACTCTGACCTGCAAATTCATCGGCATTTCTTTATTCCACTAAAATATATTAAAGGATTTCGTTATTTATGCTAAACTGAGTTTTATGTTCTTTGATTTGCCTGTTCGTTGTCTAAAGACGTTCTTTGATTTCGGTTGCATGCTGGTGCCATTTCGCCTTGTAGAGGTGATAGTCTTACGTAGTGATTTACTATCTAAGTATTGTGGGCCCAAATTTAACCGTTTTGAAACACTACCAGTTTAAAACTCTCAGTTTGTACCATGAAGGTGAAATTATGTAGGCTTATTTACTCACTTTCTAGTTTTGCCAACTTATGAATCTTTTTGATCGTTGCTGAATTAAGTGGTCATTCTCCTCATCTTCATTGCTTCCCTCCCTTCTCCGTCTTTCCTTTCTCTTTTTCCTGTTCCTCTCGGCTATTTTCGCTATTTAAATGGAACTTTTCTTCCTGAGAACTTTGTGATTTTGAAGATGTAACCTCAGTGCGACTGAGATGTAAAAATTTTTATATTCTTGGATAACGTGGAAAATTTTAACGAATTTTTCTAAGTAAATGAGGGGAATATTTGTTAGAATCTTCTCGAAAAGATTTGTGTTCCTCCAGTTGCACTGATATGAAATGAAAATCGAATCTGCATAAGATGAATGTAATTTTTTTTTTTGAAATTTTTCTTTTCTTAAAAAATCAATGAAGCGAAGTGGAAAATATTGACGAGGCCAACTTTTGGTGTATATTATATGAATTGAAATTTGCGATTCTAGCCATATTACACTTCAAAACTGAGGAAAGCGGAGAGTTAGATGAAGAGACAGGCGAATACAGATGGAAGAATATCGCTTTCTCATATTGAGCATCGTAAATGCAACTTTAAAAAGCGCGAAAATTTTCCCGAAATAGTAAAAATTTGAATTTTTGACTCATCAAAATTTAAGTTATATTTGCCGGCTTATTGACAACCGCAAGTTGCGAGCTGTCAAAAATTTTGGACATCATGAATCGCTCTATATGTTTTTTTAGAGCTAAAAATTCATTGAAGATCAATAAAATAATCGTCAGCTGCTTTGAAAGATGGGAACATGAGGAAACTGACTTATGGAATGAGTAGGAAAATAGGGGTCGCAAAATAAAAAAAAATTTGTCAGTCGACGAGCATACTTCTTCCATCGTTTTCCATGAGCGTCGCACTTCAGATTTGGAAGTGAAGTGATTTGATTATGCGTGTTAAAGGAAAATTCTTTAGGGAATTTCTTCCTTCCAAATTTCTGCTTAAGGTGGGTTGAATTTTTCGTATTCCTTGCAGATTTTCTGAAAAACTAGTAAATTTTTCTCACTGAGCAATAAATGTTCCATGTGGTTACCACTATCGCTTTTCATATTCGATAATTTGGAAGCATGTGGAGGCATACTTCTGCATTTCTCCATGCCTTTCATTATTTCTTCCGCTTCCTTCGGCTCTTTCCCCACTTCTCGTTCCCTTTTCCTTCCTGTCTTTCTTTTCCCCTCCCCGTGGTCCTACTCACTCCCCTGGTATCCAAGTGTAGGGAATTAAAAAGACGTTTATTATTTCATAACTTGTTGGGCATCACAAAAAAGCTGCTTTCGAAGAGAGAGACCAATATCGGAGAGCTAAGCGGAATTTTTATTTAAAAAGAAAGAGAACGAGATTCATAACGGAACATTAAGGTCGTTAAGGGTCTCCTTTCGGCTTTACCATATTGCACATGCAGTCACTTGCATAGCGTTTCTTTCCTCATTTCAGTAGGAGAGTTTAGCAATATTTCCTTTTTTATCGATAAAACTTTCGAAATATTCACCCATTAGATCTTCATATCTAATAGAAATGGTGATTTTTAATCATTTAATATCGATTTCTATCACTTTTTTTAAATTTTCAATTCTGTTTCATAATTGATAGTGATATAAAGTAATAATATGAAGTATTTATTTTATTATGACATTTTTTTATTTTGTCATATAACGTCATATTAGGAATGTTTCTTGATCCAAGTAGGAGTTATTTTTATTGAAAACGGAAAATAATAGAACTAGAGGAAGTCTGACAATGCTATTTCCCAATATGGAATTTAATGGGGTGATGAATGTTGCATAAGAAGATTCAAAAATTTCTTAGCTCCTACACAGCAATCGCATAATAAGTCCACATTAAATATTATCTTCTGACTTATAATTTACTATCGTCGCATTCGAAAGTTCATGAAACTTGTCGCGAATTCCCATCAAAGTTTTCATTAGTTTATTATTTGAGATGGAAAATAGTAATAACAATTTGTTTCTATAGGGGTATCTATAGCTTATTGAAAAATTCCGCTTTTCATCTACCATAATAAATCAATGAAAATTTTTGTGTTCGCGACAAGTTTACGCTTTCGAATGCGACGATAGTAAATTAAATTATTATAAATTAGGAGATAATATTTAACAAGGAATTATTATGCTATGGCTGTTAAAGAATTCAGAAATTTTTTCAGGCTTCTTATGCAACGTTCTTCAGCCCGTTAAACTTATGCGTTTGAGTCATTAGGCTGCTATATTTCTTCCATTTCATGATGAGAACTGTGGGAGTTTTCCACAATAATTAAACTTGTTTCTATCAGCGTATCATTTTTTAGTTGGTCAGATTTATTGATGAGTTGATTGTGATAGGTTTATTAACATTTAATAATATCGCTAACTATCACCTATTTTTTGATTATAAATATATTTTTAAAATATGAGAGTTTAAAGTGAAATTTTCTATTCGCCATAAATTTCTCGCTTCCGCAGTGATATTTGCAATTTATTATATTGTGTCGTTGGTGTCTCTCCTTACTTTTTCCTAGCACTTTTTTTGCCTGAAATCTATTTCTGTTGTGTGATAGAAAGTTTTTTTTTATGCACATTCATCTATACTATCTTTGCAGGTGGAATTTGACTTTAATCTTAAAAGTTTGCCTATTTTTCAATAGTATTAGTGATGGAGACTTGAGATATTCGACTTGAGGTAGTGGCGAGCTGAGTACTCATTCTGCTGTCTTCTTGAAAATGCTATATTTTTTGATAGCCAATTAAATCGCACCACCGATATAGCTCTCTCAAATGAGTGGAAATCGTTTTTGGTGGAATATCGAATTTGAGAGCGTCTACTTTTTTTGTTGAATATGCCGCCTGCTGGCAGCATATTTGCATGTAGGAAGTGAACGATGTTCCTTCGAGCTTACTCCATATCGCTGAAGTGCAGACACGCAACGCTAGCCAATGCACATTCCCGCAGATTGGAAGAGAGCTCTCAATCCTCCGGCGTCACTCGTTTCAGAAGTTCGCCTTTTCATTATTGTACGTCATCTAGGCCCACTCTCGCGCATGATAAGGATATGCGTAGCATTAGAAAAACCTGATCTTTTATAATTAGCAAGGATTGTATATAGATGAATGATGTATACATTATATATATATATATATATATATATATATATATATATATATATATATATATAACATGTAAGTAGTTACGGCAGAGGTTTTTTCGGTCGTGTTCAAGTTTCGATGGTAGGTGGAATTGGAGTCATTTATTGTTTTGCGGCGCATTGGACTGATGCATCTAAATATGGGGCTTAAAGAAACAAATGATCGCGACTTGCAACTGCAATAATGGCGCAATCGGTTAGAGGGCATATCCGTAATGCGACCACTCGATCATTCGAAGGTTCATGTAAACGGCGCTTTTAGTTAATATCAACACGTGGGAAAGATATGTTGAAATCATTAGATATAGCAAAAAGCAATTGCCGTGATATACATCTGCGTAGTAAATTGAACAGCTCAACAAGGCTTCTTTGCGGTATTGAACGTGCCAGTCTTATCATATCTTCAGTACCTGAGTTATCGGAACGTTGCTTAACTACCATGAAGATAAAGCAGTATCCATCACTATTGGAACTTATGTTCCAGATAAAATGCGATTTTTAATTGCTATTATTGTGCAAACTTTTTGCATCATTTTTTATAATTTTTGTACTACCAAGAACTTTTGTGTTTTTCGTATATATATTTGCATAAAATCCGTAAATTAATGTGTGAAAAGAAGCGTTACCGAAAAAAAATTTCAAAATATGACTAAAAACTATGATGGACTTAACGTGAAATTAAAAAAAAAAATTAAGTGAAATAACTTCTTCTTCCTCTTGAGTCCCTTGCATAAATCTCACTATATCTCCACGCTGCTGTGCTATATCATTGCTGATTGAATCAAGAATATATAGGCAATTTGCCTACCAAATGACGTTTAATTCTCACGTTAGCTTCCCGTTTTCAGCTTAAGTTTACTATGTATTTCCTGGAGTAGTAGAAGTAATACCATGAAATGGATGCTTAGTTTCGTTTATTGTTGAAATCTTTCAATTTTATTCATTCAGAAATGTTCTTTTACTCATACAATACGTTTCGATAAGGTGGGCTATCAGTTTCAACTGTTCTGTTTGCATAAATTTCGCTTTCGAACTCATCATAGAGTTCGTAACGACAACTGAATTAGATGAAGCACTTCATTGCACACCGAAAGATCATTGTTGTTTTGCTATCAATTAGCCTAAATAAATTTACTAAAATCGATCAAAAAGTAAGAGGGAATTACAGTCTGTACAATTATATAATAGACAGTGATTTAGGACTAGTTGAGTACAATACAAAGGAAAACACTCGTTTGTTGCAAAACTTTTCTATTAGTGGGGACGATTTGATAGTTGAATGCTTGAATGCTTATTGCAATAAGTTTTATATTGCAATACATTGCAATATGGTGCAAAAAAGCGACAACAATTGAGCTTAAAAATCAATATATGCAATTGGCAATGTTTTCTGGCAATATTTATAGTTATTCAATAACTTTTGCGAATCATTTCTAAAATTTTTTTCTTGAAATTGGGTAACACATAGGTAGTTGAAATTTTAGCAATCGTGGCATGAAGTAATTCGACTTGCTTGCAGGAGGATCTGGAAGTTTGCCTCAAAAGAAACGAAGGAACTCGAGATCGAGCTCCACTCCACACAACGAAAGGCTTGAAGAGGCGGCCGATCGTGTTATCGTTTCGCCATCAAATTTTATCAGAGGTAAGGTGTGGGTGCTTTCCAAAAGAAATCTATGTAATAGGAGAACTGAGTGAACACTTTCAATAGTTTACGGTAACGAAATTCTCGTGTCTGTTACTTACGGTAGCGAAATTCTTACCACTATTGCATGAAAAAAATTGAAGGCTTATAATCTTCATTTGGAACTATATTACGGTAGTTTTGGAAAACTGTTATGCAATGTCATCGTTGTCGCAATGAAACTTGCGTTACGATGGGTACTGTTAAGATCAATGCAGACATTATTTCGTTGTTTTGTTGAGGCGCACGCCGATGTTTAGTAGGCGTCATGAGGCAAGCTAATTGCGTTTAACGGCCTCCACAAACCATTTCATCAACGCGTTGATTATTGCCCTAGAAATTCTTTCACTGAACACTATCCAGTAAACTTCGAACCCGACTACGTGACAGTACCCTCGGTATTAATAAACTTCGTTTTGGCCTGAGAATGATTAGTAAAAAGATAAGGGAAATTTCGAATGTGAGAGGTGGTAGGAGAAGGGTTGAAGAGAGAGAATGAAGACTGTGAAAAAAAATTTGCATATTTAGCAAGCTTCATCTAACAATCATCGAGTTACTTACCCGACAAGCAAATGATTTTCCACATTTTCCTGGATGCCGCTCAGACAATTGTCCGCTCAATTGACGGTTATTTTTACCACAATACCCGCTAGTATCCGGGGAAAAAATTAATGTTTCTATTCTGAGTGTGATATGTACAGGAAACGGGTAATTTCACTAATATTAGTAGATGAGTTCTGTGTGTTGATGGCATCATAAAAAGAAGAAAAAAACGATTGGCACAAATTTCTTTTTTTAAAGTTTTATTTTTAGAATTAGATTACAAATAAAATTCAACTAAATGCGCTAAATAATTTGCATTTGTTTTAAGATGGCGCAACACGTTGTACAAGTGACGAGAAAGCTGTTTCACCAAAGCATCGTTCAAAGAAGAAGCGACCACGAGCCTCTCTCGATTTTCCTTCAGCCGTAATTGAGGTAAACGATTGTGGCCATTTATGAACTTATCTTATGAACTTATCTCTTTGCGTAAATGATATATTATTAGTTCATTTCTCAAGTATTGAAATTTTGCTTGCGGAATTTTGTCACACAATGACCGGAACTTAATGACCGAAGAATTGCGGAATTCCCACTCCGTAATTACCATTTTACTAATTTTTATTTGAGAGATTGAGTTGTAAAAGCAATTTTTCTTTCGGCCGACTTTTAAGAGATTCAATTAAACAGTAAGGATAAGTTTATCAAGATACCACTCTTCAAAAAGAAAATTGTTATCTTATGCAGTAGTGGTCAGTTTCATCGAAACTCAATCATCACCCATAGTCTGATGTTTAAATAGGCAATTATTGTTCTTGTCACTATAGCTGATAGGCTATATAGAATCGATGCGATGCATTTATTGATGTCAATAAATTGAAAACGATTGCAACGAAACAATTAGTCTATTTATAGTGGGATAGAATTTTTTGCGGAATTGAAAAATATTTTTACGGAAATAAAATATCTTTTGGAAAATCCAAACATAAATTATGGAAAATCTAAATTGTGAAATTTATTATCAAAAGTTTCATTGAGATTTTTGAAAAGAAAAATCTTATTATTGAAGTTTCAAGATTTTTTTTTTTGTTGCTGTTGAACAACGCTTAAGACTCTCAGTATGCCAGCTGCGATAGGAGTGGATGAGCTAATCGGGCATTAAAAGAATGACCTCAAAAAGCCGCATACTTACCGAATAGTGCCTTATCGTAGAATTGCGTGCTTCCATTCACTCAATCATTTTCGATGGGAATAAAAAAACGCCTCTTATCCTTAAAAAAGTGTTTCCCATATGCTAGAAATTTCGAATCGGCGAACATTTTTGCTTATTCACGTTTTTTGAAACATTTCTACGCCTTCTGATAAATTTGAATTTATATCAGTAATTGCAGATTCATTAGTTGATAGTCAGTAAAAGATCTAGAAATTGATAAACATTGATAAAAAAAATTGATATCTAGAAATCGGCAAACATACCTTCCTCTTCCTTCCCTTCTCCCCACTCCCCGCTCAAAAATATAAAGTTAGCATATTCCTTTGTCGCAGCTGAAATTTGCAGCAATATGTTGTATTAGAGCGCTGCATATTTTCTTTTTTTTTGGGCTGTAGGCGAATAGGAAGAAGGATTCGGTTATGATGTGTTAGAAGTATCTTTCTAATGGAGAGACGCATATATGTACACATATATTTACGTATATCCGTCTCACTCTTCCTTATGCTTTGTGGCTAGTGAATATTTGAAGAGGTTATTGTACAATTGGTCGTTTGTTGCTATAATGCATTTCCCCATCCCATTGTTGTGGTCATTTACAGTATCAATCAATGGTCATATGGGCACTCATTTGCAGAAAGAGCATTGCATTGAAGAACTTTCAAACTAATTATAGATCCGATATAGTGATAAGATGATTCATAAGTGATACGCCCCCATTTGAATATGAAATTATCGTATCGTTAGGAGATTACTTGAATTCATTGATTCTTCGTAAATAGGAAACCTTGATATGGACGCATGCACACAACCATTTTTACAAATAATATGAGTTATTTGGCGATCGATGTGTTTTATTGGTTTTCCTCGTTGGGAGATGCAAAATATTTATATGGAAATTGCGCGCTTCGTAATTCTATAGAAATTATTCGATGAATTTTCTTCTGCTTTAGGTGGTATCCACTAAAAGTCTGGATCAGCCATGCGCAGAATTGTAAAAAAAATTCATCAAACTCATCGTGACTTTGGGGGCAAAATTTCCAAGAAAACCCCAAAAATTGTTTATCAATGATTGAATATTTCCAGATGGCAAGGAGGGCTAGCTCTACGAAGCGACCCACTGCAACCGTGCAAAAATCTGCGGATGGCAAGGATATGCCATCGACCGATAGGTCGTCCACCGCGGATGCCGACGAAGCCGATGGAGAGCTGGCATATGGCAGTCCACACCGTAGAAGGTTAGTATTTTTTGTTCAAGTCCACCGTTTTGTTCAATTATAAGAACTTGCTGCATTTATTTGCCTGTCAACAAATTTGTATGCAGATATTATTCAACTTATGGGGCCTATCTTTTCGCTATCAGTGTGATGGTGACTCCAAGAGTTTTGAAGTTACAATAAATGCTTAAAGGGCAGCAGAGTTTCTGACCATTGCTCATTGGTTATAGGCCTATTTCTGCGCATTGTTTGTGTTGCTAAAGTAAGTATGATCCTGGAATCTTTTTTTCTGGAATCTTGTGGATTCCACCTATGATCCTTTTTTTGCAAATCTAGATGCGCGTCATTTATCTTTACTTTGTGGACAGTTTGCTAGCATTCGTTTCTCTAGCCTAAGTTACAACATCCGATATCGTTAACTCGTTTTAATTGATTCTTATCATCGAAGCGTTTTCGCGTACTTATTGATTATCAGCTGTTTATCACTTTCTACATTTGCACAAATTATTATCCACTAGTTCCAGGTATATGAAATAACGCTGCTATTATTGCATAAATTGACACCATTTGTAGTAGCGTTATGTCGAAGAATAATATGTTTATATGAGCCAATTGAAAATACTCCTCATCAACACTAAACTCTAGATAACATTTGTTATCGAATGTAAAGAAATTGTGTTAAGAATTTTTTTTTTTTTGGATGAGAAAATTTGCATATTTCATCGTAAAGAAGAAAATGATAGCATTTGCATAATTCAGTCTTTTGCATTCGTTTCTTTAGTATGATTTAACTTGCTTGACATAGATTTTTTCGCTATTTGTTATGTGTGCGTAACTTATTGTTTGCATACATCAGCGATCTCCTTTGTCTAATTTTAATCTGAATGGGATTTTATCCAGAATAGCTTTTAGATGTTTTGATTACCTCTAATTCTTTGGTTTTTTGTGATAAGCGGTGCAGCAATTGTATAACTCAAAGCATAAATGATAGGTCATATGCTAGCGTTCTTCCCATCCAAAAAATTCGATTTTTTAGTTTGAGCTGCATGTCGTTCAGTATAATCATCTTCAAGTTGCTACTTATGTTATCTCGTTAGAGATGTTATCATATTATCAGCATATCGTTATCACATTGGGAAACTTTCAAACAACCTACAGCTTGAGTACTGCTACATACCAGCGCTAGTGTTAAAATTATTAACTAGTGCAACTAGTGTTAGTGCAGCGCTAGTGTTAAAGTGTTAAAGTTGTGTTATAGTTGTTAAGTGATAAGAAAGAAAGCACTGATAGGTTTGTGCATCGAGGCAGTACGTTTTGCATATGCAAAGCGTTTGTTTATTATTGTGTAATTCCAGTAAAATATACTCTTTTTTTTGA
Source organism: Baylisascaris procyonis (assembly GCA_037389465.1). Taxonomy (NCBI): domain Eukaryota; kingdom Metazoa; phylum Nematoda; class Chromadorea; order Rhabditida; family Ascarididae; genus Baylisascaris; species Baylisascaris procyonis. The sequence goes on from JAZARR010000230.1 coordinate 649,818, forward strand.
AAGTTTTTACATCCTGGTGCGCCGTTTAATTTTCCTATGACTATTCATTTAAAAAATCATATGTAAATTAAGTTGTAAGCTTGTTACCGGAAGGGAGTATGAAAGTGATATCCGTTTTCAAAATTATTTTATGCTTTGAATATTTTGAATAGCCGTAATACTATCGGTTCCATCGTTCCCCCCCCCCCCCCTTCCCCATCGATGTAGGTGGCGATTCTTCCATGTATCGCGATTCTGACTCCTCCGCCTCCAAGTGACTCCACATGGATGCCGCAGCGAGTCTTCCCACCTCAAAGTAGCTTATGGAAAAATGGAAAATATTATATAGGCCACCGTGTAGGTCCTATAGAGGTCATTTCCTATTGAACAGCGAAATTTTTGTGATACAGTTGTTATAGTGTATGATTGAGCGTCATGCTATGGCCTTAGCATTTATGAATCACTGTCAGTTCTTTACTTGCTTACAGCCTCATACGACTCATAGAGTGCTTATAAGCGGTACTGGAACGTAATCTACCAAAAAATATTTCGATGCGTTATAGATAGAAGCCATAAGACATGATCCAAGATTCTAAATATAGTTTGAGTGATGAAATGTTGATTGTACAAAATAGAAATTTTGGCTACTCTCATACCATAGAGTTTCGATGGTATGATTGAGTGGCTTCGATACTGCATTTTTTTGGGGGAGGGGTGGGGGAGCGTTTGATAGCAACGTGGAATGAACTATCACATACCTATCAGAGCAGTTAAATTTGCATATCTAGTTTACGGTTTAATTCCATAGGTAGTTAGTTAATAGTGCAAATTTCTCGACAAAAAATTCTTTTCGTAATTTGAATGTTGTCGTTTTCCATCTCCATCGATGGCGCAATTTGTATTTCTTTCATTTGAACTATTCAAGATTCATTTAAGCCTTTTTTTCGAACATTACCATTTGTGATGGTGTTAGAATTTATTAGCTGAACTATTCGCATAATTTCATAAATGGAATGAGATCAGAATTTAACCGATTAGATCTGTATTCTTATTCCACTGTTTAGATAGTGTTTAGATAGCTGCGCTTGCAATATCGATCAAATAATTGGCACAATTTTGTCTTAATGACTTCTGCTGCCTTAATGAAAGCTATTTCATTGCGCATAGCGAGTGAATGGCTAACAATTTAGAAGAAACCGTCATATATGTATGCCTTAAAAGTTAGTCAAAGAAGTTAAATTCGCATATTCCTTTATACTATATTGAATTTATTGTTAGGAATATTATTTAAAATCTTCTATTATATTATGAAAGTTTTGTTTTATATTTCCCTCCTCTACTCGCAGTTATATCAATCAAATCGAAAGTGAAATTTTTAGCTTCACTTATTGATGTGTTTATTGAAGTGGAAATAAATGGATAAGGTTTATTGCGCCAAGATGAATGACTAATAGCATAGAATGAGCTTATTTCAAACGGAAACGAAACTAAAGCGATATTGGGGCATCAAATTGAGTTATATTTAAAATTTCTAACAAAAGTGCATCGAACTTCAAATGCGCATATAAAGAAACATTCACTTGTCTCGTATTGCGCATGTATATTGATGAGTGGAATAGCTATAATGATGTACATAGATTCTAGTACGTCATCATCGTTGCTGTTCATTAGTAAAAAGACACTCGAGATTCACTCACTATATCGTCTATTGCTTTGTTGGCTGGCCAGTGCTTCTCGCAATGCTTTAATTCACTCATTTATTGCATTTATTTAGAGGCTTCTGAACAAAAAATTCGTAATGGTGTGGAATTCGCCACTGTCGATCGTGAAATTTCTATAAATTTCTTTCTATAGGACAGATGGGGTAATGTGATGAAACGAATCACTACTATCGGAGGGAGGGGGTGGGGGGATTGGAGAGACGGGGGATGGAAGGGGTGAATCTCTCTGAGCCAGACCTTTTTGAGAAAAGGTTGAAGGGTAACCCTTCAAAGAACCGTTCCCAAAATGGAGTCCGCATAGGAGAGCTATGTAATCGGAGATAGGAGAGTTCAAAGCGGTTGTAGTTCCCCATAAGAGAACGGGATCTTGCACCACCTTACATGTATGTGTGTGATATTTGACCTGATCAGTCAATATCGAAAGAACTCAAGGAACTTTGATGTGTTCAAAAAATTTGCATACATTTTATGTGGGTCAGAGGGTTTTCCAATTTCCATTAGTTAGATAACAAATAGTTTTTTTGCCGGCTATTTGCACCAGCAGTTGGCTTAGGTAATATTTCAATGCACTGCTACAAATATGCTACTATTATTTTTTGGAGATTTATGCAACTGATTGGTTGATTGAGCGAAATTTCTATGCACAAAATTCTTCAGCTTTTTCTTGGCAATTTATATCAGATTCCTTTCATTAATATTTGGTTGATGAAGCGAATGATCTCTTTTTTTCGTAGAGAATACTTCAGTGATACGCTTTATGCTAAACGAAAGACAAACTATTTCACTTTATAGGGGTGGTATGGATCAAGTATATCGTAAATGAGGGCAATACTTTTTAATGATTAGCAGAAGGGCGGGATACTGATGCTGGAAGTTTTATGATCGCGGAGTGTGGAGTTCGATGACCCACGTCGTGATTTAGTGCTTCTTATTAACGATGATTGCTCATTTGCATAAGTTATGTGCGCATAGATTTTACAACAAAATTCCATATGTAAAAATATGCTTACTTATTACTTTATCTCGTATGATATGCAAATATATCTCTATAGTAAGTGCTAGAATTTTAGTGAAAATGCAGATCCTAAGCTAAGTTGGCCATATGTTTATTTGACTAATAGAATTTTCCTCTGCTCAACTTTTTTGATTGATTTTACGGCTAAATTACGTCCTCTGCTTGTTGCATATATTATTCGTGATTATCCGAGTGCAGCTCAAGTGTCATCGTCTGAATTGCCGTTGCAATAAGCGATAAGAATGCTCGATGCGTAGCGAGATTTAGTGGTTTAGTGATGATTTAGTGGTTGTGAATCAAAAGTCGCTTTATTTCTTTAGGTTAACTGCAGTAAAAGTATTAGCGCTATTCTTCTCTTAAATATGTAAAAATTAAAATAATCTATATTAATCGTTTTCATTATTAGCAGTACAAAACAAATTTTCCAAAATTTGAACTATCGGGCTTCAAAGTGCGTAGCGGATACCATCCAGTACCAAGTAAGCATAATGCGCATTAAAAATTTTAAGCTTCTCACTAATAGTTCTTTTTTTTTCAAAGAATTCCGAGTCGTTTATTTTCTATAACATTTGATGGCGATAAGTAGTGACCATTAAATAGCGTTGGTCATATTGTTTTCAAGCATTAGCCATATTATTTGCACTCTTTATCGAAAGAGCTGTACTCATGGGACCCAATTCTTCCATCATATTTCAGTTTTGAAGAAGATTTGATTTATGATACCACTTTTGCTTTGCATTGTTGTTTTTCCACGATGGTTTATGCATGAGCTGCGATTTGGGAAAAGGCTCTTCGCAAGTGCAAGCTTAGAAAAGCGTATTTAACGTTTAAACTTTAATGGCAACTAAGAAATTATTTAAATAGCCTCATTAATAGGAATCAATCTAAAATTGTTGGCAACTAAGTGGTCATTCGATTGACATCTTATTTCTAAAATAATTGACGGCTAGGTGAATGGTCAGTGGTCATTTAGGTTGGAATTTTGGTTAACATGAAAAAAACTTTTTTTAACTAAATGCTAACTGAGTGGTCGTTCATTTTTATTGAATGTTTTATTGAATGCGAATTGTATTACATATGCAAATTCATGAAGTAAGCTTACTCAATCAAACGATTGGATGTGCAACACATAGGCGTAGACAATTGTAGTGGAGGTTTTATATCATAGGTAGTTTACCTGATGCAATAAATTGCAACGTTTTATATGATATTAGAAAATATAGAGGTTTACCCATTTAGGTTATAGATAAATAAGCAAAGCAAGAAAAGCTTTATGATTGTTCGCTATTTTAACTTATAGAATGTAATACTTCCTACGAAACTTTTATTGCTGAAGAGGCCATTTGAATTCATATAAGCTTATAAAATCAGCTAATAGAATATACGAGGATTTCGCTTTTTGAGGAAAAAAGTGAATGAAGGCCTCATTATTCCGAGTGGCTTAGCCAAATAAATATTAGATTTATTTTTTCTAACTTATCGTTTCGTATCCCTCGAAAATATTATTCATATCATTGAGATATGCTTAGTTCTTGCAAGGCCACTCTGATGTGAGGTTATTTGATCATATAGAACTCTGTCACCATTGTTGAGCCCCAAGAGTATGAATATCGCGCGGAGAGCAAATGTCGAATTATTCCTCCCCTGCGGTCAATTGAACGGTGGCGTGGCCTTTATGGTGTCATCGAGATCAGTTATTCCCGTCCACATCTGTTGGTTATCTTGATAACACGTCCGTTGATAGTTAGCGATTTTCGAAGTGTGTAGTGGGAAAATTCGAAGCCTTAGTCATATTGTTTTGATTTAATGATTGTCAAGAATATGCCGATTGAAGATTCCTTCGACAATCATATTATCAAGGCTTATAAGAGATTATATTGCAAACATCTACTTAAGCGATTTCTAATCTTTGAAATTATATCATTGTAATTTTGGGTTTTTAAAATCGAAAAGTGGCATATTCATGAACGAGTTATCATGCATCATCGTATCTGAATTCGGCTAGTTCCATTTAAACATCACTCTACTTTCTAATCACTTTGAGTCCAAAAAGATCATCCGAAGGCGGCAGCCAATACCGACTATACTTTGCATATTTATTCGAAGATGGGCAAGGGAAATAGATGATGACATGTTCATATTTGAGAAAACGTTGTTAGATTTCTTCATGGTTTATTGTATATTACTTATTTATTTTTTTACTCTGATTTTTTTGCAATGTGGGGAATATCTGAGAAGTAATGATCTGTTCTATATTGGAGGGATGGCACATTTCTTGGAACTTTTCGTTCAGAATCTCGCATTCCATCGGCTGTACGAGTTTTTTTTTTTTTTTTGATAGCGATATTACTCTTGACTTATTGCATGAGCTTAACGAGTGAAGCTTCATTCGTTATGATTGTTCGAGATGAAGAATAAGTTCCTCTTATCTGAAAAGCCGAAATTTATTACAGCAATAAGTTCGAATCATGAACTTTAGGTTTAGCATTTGCTAATGTAAAATTTTATGTTCAGATCTGGCTTGAAGTTTTTTCACACTCGTAGCTATGTAATGCTTCAATTCAGCGATATTTGGTAGCGTTATATTCATTTACTCATATAGCTACTTGACATATAAAACATTCATGTCGTCTGATATTCTTCTTTATTTATTTATTACTTTCCATATTCCGCTGGGCAATAGAGTTGACAAATTGTTGTACTAAAATATTGCTTTGTTGATTGTAACACTTCAAATAAGCCATTATAAATCACCACTAGAGAACTGACTTTTTAAAAAAAAATTTACATTTACATGCGCTCACGCATATTTGAAGAAGTATTTGTCAAAGAAGGGGCTTCTCTCCTATATCTGTATTGATATAGTAGTATAACAATAAGAAAATTGTTGGATAAAACGAGAGGATATACTCATTGGTAGTATCAAGTCACTTGTAAATTGTGTAATTTATATATTGCAGTGTTTGATAGGTTTTCACTTTCCTATTCTTGTCACTGGTTTTGCCCGAAAAGGGATCAAATCATATTTCATGATGGTCGATTAAATACTTATTATATCCCTCGCGTTGCATGCAATTAGCCTACTTTAGTGCTTCTTCATGTCTTACGACAAACCGTGCCCTAGGACAAATATTTGGCCTTAATGGCTACTAAGGCCAGATCTGTCCCTCGTGCCTATAAAGTGGGCTTACTTTTGTGAGGAAGCAATGAGGTATAAAAGATAGTTTTCAGTTGATGAATTGGAGCGATCGCAAGGGGTCATGGTTGTTATGGCGGCTAAGCATACGTAATGAGTGAGTAAGTCAAAATTTCTACTTTCGGGTGCCTTCGCATAAGCACCTTTCTGCCAAAAGTGTCTAATGGGGTCAAAATAGTTCTTTGACATGTTATCTTTCATTCGATCTTTTTTTTGTTTTGATCTACTCGAGAAAATTATAAAAGCCTCTATGAACACTGTTTTTCCATTCAGAGCGACTTGATTGCTGCCCGATGTGGACTGCTACTTAACAACTGCCCCCATCGTTTCGTCTTTGCTGCGCTGTCTCGTTTCTTCTCTTAGTTTAGCGCTGATTTTGAATTTCCAATCATTTCTTTATGCTTTCGTTGATTTTTGAGCAACTAAACTTTCGCTATGGTGACATTTTTTAATATTATTCATGTTTTATTTGATATTATTTAAATATTTCTAAGAAAATTTCTACGTATAGGAGGTAAATGTCTGTGTTCTTATGTGGTATTCGTTATATTAATATTCGCCCCACTAATAGGTAGTTCTTTTTCACCGATATATGTCTAGAAAACGTATTGAATGTAATAAATGTAGTGCCTATGCATTATGCAATATGTAGATATATTACATTATGTAGACAGTTTTTCATTATACAAGTGGTAATGTAGGTTATATATAATGTAGAACTGTGTAATGCGCAAGTGGTACGGTTCGGTTCAAACGCGGCATCGAAAAAGAGAAACTTATGCATACGGAGGTCTACGCATCTATGCATATATATATATATATATATATATATATATATATATATATATATATATATGTATATATATATATATATATATATATGCTTATATTTACGCGTATATTGCTATACACACGTGTGTCTGATTACTGAAGGAACTGCGTTTGTCGTTTGGAACTGCTGGTGTAGGGATCCTCCAGAATTCATTTCCAGTGCCGCCGTATGTTTGTATTCACGTTTGCAATGATGCATGATGAGTATAACTTGTAGTTGGAAACAGGATCGCGTGTCGTATTGGGTGCGTTTCACTGTGGTTGATTGTTCATCTGCTTACTGTGTGATAGAACAGTGGTCTTCAAACGTTTGCCTGTTTGATAGGAGCATTGATTTTGATCTTTGCCTATAGCAACTATGTGGCATAAGAAAAGCATAGAGTAGAGAATATTCTTCATATTTATTAGTTTTTATACAATGCTTCAATAATTAGAATTATGCATATGCTTCTATCAAAAAGTCTTATCGATGCATTTTCCCATAGATTTGTCCTGTTGACTTGCGTTGAGTCATACACAATCCCTCCATTTTTCAATTATGGATTACATTTGGTGAATTATCAAGAATCACTTTTTCCTCTCTGGAATTCAAACTTGGATCATTAAAATCCTCATAAATGAGCTTATTTAAGCAGTCTACAAATGATTTGCTTCAATTTAGCCGAAAATTGACGTTGAAGGTATAAGTGTTTAATGGTTTTTTCTTTCGTATAAATTTGCTGCAAACTATTGAAATTTTCAATTGTCTTCAGCGCCTTTCTTCTATGATGTATTATAAAAGAAGTGCTTAGGATTTAGTTGGCATTCAGTAAGACTGAAAAAAAAGCGAAAAAGAAGTTTAACGCCCAAGGGGGTTATGTTCGTCACAGCGTTGTTTCGCGATTAAGTGTCACACAGTTGTAATGATTCATGAGTTTCATGCGACCACTTACATTAACGCTATCCTCATCTATGATCTGTTCATGTGATAGCAATCTTTATCTTTCATTCGTTCAAAAACCCATATATATACCCATATATATATATATATATATATATATATATATATATATATATATATATATATATATATATATATATATATTTTGCACTTATATTTCACTTGCAAATATATCGTTGAATTTCTAAGTTTATTAACGCGCCTAGATTTTTTCATTGAGCAATACTTTCGTTGTCGTAGGATCAGCGATATATGCAAAGTGTTTAAAGCAAATAAAATTTTATTTATTTGCATTGCTTTTTTTTCCAGCAATAGTTTCGTAGATTTTTTGTTTGGAATATCAAAAACTTCAAATTCGCTTTTCTACAATCCGATAATTGAGTATCTAGAATTAGGCACTCTAAATATCTTCAACTCTCTTTGAATTTAATGGATCAATGGTGAAAAATAAAATATGCTGTAATCATATGAGGTGCATTTTACTCAAAAAATTTCATGACTCTGATTTAAGTTGTTTTTCACGCCTAATTCTAGATTAGCTTCATTCTTACCCTAAGAATCGATGGCTAAGCATCCTTACATATATGTGCATCAAACAATATCGCCATGATGCGATTTTTATGAAGTCAACATGCAGAAGCGCATAAATAGAGCGTAAAACTTTAGTTGCAAATTTTTTCTCTCCTTTTTTTTCCCATCCTCTTGTATTTTACATTTTTCCGGGAAAGTCGGGGATTTTGACGATTTCATTTAACTATCACCTATCACACTCCTCATTGATCCTCTTTCCTAAACGGAGAATACGATCAAAACTGAGAATATTCGAAGTGAATTTTTAGATAAATCTAAGTTATGCTTTCTATTCGTTTTTGTATACTCTCTTTGCGGAATCTCATTTTAGCGGCATCGTTTTTATGTGTTTCTATATGTGTATGTATGGGTATAGTTTATAAGCATATGTTTGCTTGATAATTTCATCTCTTGAAGCACTGAAGTTGACGTTAAAGAATTTGTTGAGAAAAACGTACAGCATTGATTGCATTTTTTTCAAAATCGGATGAGTATTCTTTGGTAATGAATAGGCGGAAAAATATGCCTACCAATGAGCCTTTTTGTGGAACTGAACGATATTTTGGGAATTTTTTTGGAACCGTTGAGGAAAAAGCATCGAGGAATTTTCAAAAAAAAAAAAAAATGCAGTGCAAAATATATGCATAAGTGGACTTGACTCCGTAGGGAGAGCGCTTCTTGAGCCTACACGCAAGAAATTACGTTTTTCATATATTTGTATGGGTTTTTTAGCGCTAAGATAGCATTCAGCGGGTATTTTCTACCTTCATAACGATATGACGTTGAAACCGTTTTTCTTTATGTCTCTAGTGTCATTTATGCTACAGAGATACCTATGGAAATATGCCAATTTCCCATGGGTATCCTTGAGAGCATTAGCACCTTGCAATTCTTGAATATTAGAACAAATTATTCAATAGTTATTGAATGAAAAGTTTGAGCATTTCGACTTTAAGACTAATATGAAAATATGGTGAGCATCTATTGAAACGGTTATTAGATGAGTATGGGAAGCTATTACAATACGATAATGGATCAGCAGTTAGGATGGCATGCCTTTTTACGGTTTAAACGTTACAGTAATCTTCAGTATTTCTCGGAAATATACGGTAGAAATAAAAAACAAGACGGGAGTAAAACTTACGCAAGACACGAACTTAGAAGGAGAAGTAGAGATCCAGCAAAATACTATGGTATGTGTTTCACTGTAACATAATGATGCGTCAAACGTACTTATGAGCATTGATTAAATCGTGTTGTATGTGATACTTCTAGGAGTAGTTGAGTAGAATAGCTCTTCACACTTTTTTCTTTTAAATGTGCTTTTCAACTAATGAAACGAGAATCTAATAAAAAATAGGCGAAAAAAATTACGACCAAAAAATGCGAATGTAACTAAAGCACTTTTCACAGCTCAAGTCAAAGCGAGACTAAGATTTTCAGCCTCGTTTCAAATCTTTTATTGAATCGGCGGGTTGATTTTCGAGTCATGCCTCTATTTATTTCATAATGCATAATGCTTCTAGCTTTCCTATAAATATAAATGGTTAAACAATGCGGGCGACGGTATAAAGCATGAATGCAAGAAACTTTAAGAGATTCGATATTTTTACTTCAACGAATGACGACACTTTATTCGAAGAGGACGAATTCTCTTCGCTTCTAGGATAGCCGACATTTGAGGGGAAGAAAGGAGGGGAGTGATTGCGGAAACGATCTCTTACCTCCACTGGGTTGCTAATTCATCCAAAAGGCGGTAGTCCATTCCTTCTGTAGATGAGCCCACATAAATCTATCATTAACCGTGCAAATCATAGTCATTATTTAGAGTACATATAAATTTATTTAATCTTAGAGAAAGCAATTGCATACTTCGCTTGTATAATCTGCGAATGCGATTGTGTATGCATCAATGTACTGCATTATTTTATGTAATAGAAAAAGTGGCTTCGAAGCATTTTGCAGTAATGAGGGTCGATGCTTCCGCCAGTAATTAATTGCCGTAACGTGCGGTGCTTTGGTCTTTGTGGTGAATATGTATCAATTTGTACTATCACCTTTTCGTTGTTTGCTTCGCAAGCGTTACCCTATATATGCAAATCGACAAACAACGCGCTGGAAATAATCTTCTAGATGGGGTAGATTCTGACTCCTGTATGTAATAATTCTGAATGTAATCATTCATCAATTTCTAGTACGATTGAGAATGAATGTTTATAAAATTGCATTATGTCAGCGATGCAACGACGATAGTTTATTATAATTGATGGTTATTCGTACTCTTATATTTTTATTTTCCGCTTCCATTTTTTTCATAAGTGCATTATTGATTTTTATCTCAATTCTCTTACCTAATTCTTACAACTTATTTGTTTATACCCAATGAAAAGTAATGAAATTTACTACTCGCGAAAATATGCTCACAAAATTTCACTGATTTTTATGGACGACAATTTTGGTTCTTTGAGAAGAAACATATATAGTTGGGGACATTGTTAAAACGACGTTGATATTCTAAGATCCCAGAAAGAAATTGCAAATCCGTATTATGGAGATCAGTGGGTGTAGCATAGAATTTAAAGCAAATGCATCGTAAATGGTAGCCTCTGTGGACGATATTCTCAGACAAGTAGTCCTGCTGATGTTGTAAAAAAACTGAGTGGAAAGGAAGGAGATGGGCGCAGATGAATTCTGCACCATGGAAAATGCTGATTTCTACACAAATTCAGCTTATAAAATATTTAATAACAGCTTTGTGTAATAGTATTTTTATTTGTAATTTGATGATATATGATTGGAGAAAAATTTTATTTACTGCTGACTATCGTATGCATCTGCTTATGAATGTACTTTTTAGGGTGGAATTAGCCGTGTTGATGAACCAATTTTATATGAGGGTAGGAGAAGACGGTGAAGAGGGGGGGGGGGGGGTGCGCAAGCATTTGGACGAATTAATACCCTTTGATGAGCGATAATCGAGTTGTTGTGACCCCTTCAGAGGCAATCAATATTCAACGGGATAGAAGCGTTCTTTAACACATAAGAGTGCAGAATTCACGCCTAGTATTCCATAAACCATTAAAAGTATATAGTACTCACAAATATGCATGAAATTTGGGTTGATTTTAGTTATGATCGATTTTTAACGAAATCTTCTCTGCGCTATGCGACCAGGTTTCATAGTCACAAGAAACGTTCAATTTCAAGGTATTTGGCAAAAATTTGCACTGATCGTTTTTGAGATAAAGAGGAAACAGAAAGAAATAGGAATGAAAAGGAGTGGCAAAAAAAGGGCTAGTTGTAGTATGAAATTGAATAAAAAATAATAATATTGGAAAATTTCATAAAGCAATAACATTGGAGTTGCTTTTTATGTGTTAGATTTAGAGATTATTTCATCGTTTTCTACACTAATACGGTATAAAATTATTGATGATTAGAGGAAGCCATATATGTGAATTCAGTTCTGCATCAATGATTTCAATAAAATCTCAACCGAAAAGATTGCATTTAACAAAGTTGAAGTTTGCTCAAATGTCTATGAAAAAAATATTTACATTTATTTCGTATCTACTCGAAATATTTCGAGAAAAGTTACGTTAGAAATGATAAATTGCGATGAATTTCTCGCAATTTTCATAGTTTTTTTTTTCAAATCGCCTATCACATAAAGGCACAAATGAGGCTATTTAGGTTATACTTGTCTTCATTTTTGAAAAAATAATGAGGCGATAAACACGTCTCAAGTCGATGTTTATTTCATATTTGAATCAAATAGTGATTGCTTTATTTATTTCTGGAGATGTTTCCGGTTTTGATTATTTCCGAAGAAGTTTCCGGCTTTGAAGTTTTCGGTTTTATTTATTTCCGGAGAAGTTTCTGACTGATCCGTACTTGGAGTAATCTTAAAAATCGCCTATACTTTAGACATTTATCTTTGTTTATCTATAATTGGTTACCTTTGACAAAGCTATTGAATAAGACTTCATAGCTTTATCGTTAAGTTAATAAAAATTAGAAAAACAACCTACTTCAAGCGTTTTGGTAACGAATCAAATTGGCAGAATAGTTTTTCTGCTTCCAAAAATTTATTTTTATAACCTTAAGTAGTGAGAGTTTTAAACTTAGAATTACTGCTATAAGGAGTTCAAGATTATTTAGCGCTTAATTGAGTCGTTTATGAGAGGTTTCGTTTTCAGAATTCCCATTGATCGATATTGTGATTAAATTGCTTCACATCTATATGAGGCGATTGCCACTATCTGATATTAAGTTTTTTGAGAACGTTTTCGATGCTTTTTTTGGCAGAAAATTTGATATAAATTAGGGATAAGTCGGGATAATTTTCGGATAAAGGATTTAGGATAAATGGGGTTGAGGATAAAATTTTTTTTAGAATATGTTATAAATGGCATAAGTTATAAATCTAACACCCATATGAAGGTGACAGCAATTATTAAGAAAATATGATGCAGAATCAATTGCACTAAGTGCTAAGCATTTAGGCGAAATTAATACCATTTTGCATTCCGAAAGAGTTGTTTTTTTTCATTGAAGTGATTGATGTTTGATGATGTAGCAAAGAAATAATTTTCATATTTAATTGTGAAAGATGGCAGCATCATCGCTTCTTTTATCTGTCTCATATTGCATACTTATATTACCTTTTTTATGTTTTCTTGTTCCTCCTTCTTTCTTCCCTTTCATACCGCCACCTTAACATCTCGCAATTGTTTCATATTTAGGAAATGTCAGCATATTTTCTGCAACAATTATATAAGCCTAGAAGATCTTGAGGTAATCATTGATTCAATAGCAGATGCGCTACTATAACTTCATGACCGATGCATATTTGCTCTAACCTTTAAGTGCATTTCTACTTATAGTAATGATAATACTATCCATCAATGTAACTCAAGTAGTTATGTCAGTTTGGCCTGAATAGAGGTGATTGTGAGAGTTCGCATAAGGAATCTGCGAAAAAATAACAAAGTGGTCTCTCTTTTATGAATGTAAGTATCGTTGAATATTATTTAACCAACTATGCTATATTCCAATTTTAGTTTATAGTATATTTCAAATGAACCATTAGAAAAATCCATTGCAGGAGCAAATAAAAGTTTTTCTTGGATTCACGTTTTCATTGTGCAAGAAATTAATTCCACTTTTATTTAAAATATATGTTTTAATTTTTTGTTATATTCGTTTTTCGTTGTGTATACTTTCAATTGCATTATTTCATTAAAAATTATCCAACTTAATGCGTTTTTATTTGCAATCATACCTTATAATTTCCCCATCTCCTCTCCCTGTCTTTCCGTCTACTCCTTTATTTGAATAAAAATAGCTGATGAAGTTAGTAATATTGAAGCAATAATCAGGCGTTTATATATTTCAGGGTGGTCGATGTGAGCGATCATAAGACATGTGCCCTGCTGATGACGAAAATCAAAGAAGCAAGCAGAAATCAATCACCATCGTAAGTCCTTTTTTTCTTTTCTCAGAGTGTATCTTCCTCGTGTTTTTTTCGTGTATATATTTGATACGATAGTAGAAGTGTATTTGAGCATATAGTGAGAGTTTTGTGCTTTTCTCTTTGGCAACTATCCGACTTGAATTTTTTTTTAATTTCAACTTATGGATTATTGCCCATAAATGCTTGAGCATGTCAGGAATGTTGGTTTTTTTCTCTCGATGATGCGCATTAATGCTTTATTGAAGCGTTATCGTTGCGGTAGCTATCCTCTCTTATTTGTAACGTCTTAATTGCAATCTTCATGCAAGCATTTTGCGCTTTTCGTTTGCATTCTGTTTGCAATATTGCTATTTGATGGTTCAGATAGAGTTTATTAATTGATTGATTGATTAAGAAGATTCGGAATGTTTGATTTGAATTGATTTAACGATGATTGCTAACAAAACGATTAAGATAGTATTGAATGGACAGAATATTAGTAGAATAGAATAGAATAGAATTGAATTGAATTTGAATTTGAATTAAAATATCATTTATTTGACCATTGATTATTTCATCTTCTTCTCGTATATTCTATATTTATTCATTTCTTCTTTTCTTACGATCGGATTTGCTTCGAAGCAATTGCATTATCGATTCTCGTTAACTTTTATTGTGATTGTGGCCGTTTGTATCTCCAAATGAAATCGATTCAAATTCCCCATATATTTGCGATCAGCTTAATATTCAAATATTGCCTTTTCCAACTAGCCAATCCATAAATCTTTAGCTATTACATCTTTTGTAGGAAACGTTTGTAATAAGGACTGTTGCAGAAATTAACTTCGATAACTTCAGAAGTATTTGTTAAGCGGCGATAATACGGCTGGCATTTAGTTGCAATTTAGTCTAGTGGAAACTTGGAGTCATTTCGATTCGTTGCATCTTGTTGAATTGATTGGCGCAGTTTTATTGAGCGCTTATAATGTTTCATTTAGGTGCATAAAAATGAGGCGTAAATTATATGCCATATTTTTGGATACAAGGTATGGCATGATGCTGTCTTGAGTGTCTCAATCTTTTACTACCGTAGAGGTGGATTACCTACCGTAGTCTTTGATTACCGTACAATATTGACTGCGTATTAAAATATTTAGGTAACTGCAGCTTGATCCTCTTATTTCTTGATTTCATATTTGTCCTATCATGCTTCCATTTATAAATATATGCAAAAATATCTTTATGCCAGCCATATGCATCACATTTTAGCTATGCTTTATGCAGCTCTCTAGGGGCGTTAGCCTACCCGCCTAGAACTTAACTTTCAAATTCAATGTAACGACTGCTACTCATTCGTAAATCTTTAGGATTTCTGTTACTCTATCGAAATGTGAAATTATATTTAATAAGCTATAATTTTTATCACTATACTTAAGTATATTTATGGTCTATGTATATAAAATTTGAGCGTTTAAAAAGTTATATTAGGAATTTGCACTAAATTTTTCAATATTGTGCATGCCATTTGATGCCGCTTTATCTATGATAGCTTAGTTTAGATCGCTTTAGATCGCTTCTCTTTGCGTTAAAATTGATGTATGTGACAGTGATGGGAGGTGCATCTTGCCCTTCTGTGACTATGTTTCAACATTAATGCCGTAACGTATGCTATATGAGCACGCAACCCTCTCTAAGTTCAATTTTTTTCTTCGTTCGTTCTTTCTTTCTTTCACGTTTAATGCGCTTTTCGAGAAGGTGTCTAGTTTAGCCTCATAAACTTATTGAAACTTTTCATAAAATAAGCATTGTAAGAGTAATACGAAAGGTTATTCGTGGACTTTGATTTTTTGTAGTGTTACTATTAGAATGGATAAATCTACATTAAAATATCTTATTGTATTCCTTGTTAATTGTAGGGTCAACTTCATTTCATATGGACTTCTTTGATTTTTTGTAGTCTTACTACTAGAATACATAAGTGGGCATTAAAATATCTTAGAGCTGATAGTATTTCTTATCAGTTATAGGTCATTTCATATTCCTTGATCAAAGAATATAAAATCTAAGCACTACTTTTTCCACTTTAACTTATAAATTGCTATTTTTTAGGTTATATGTTTTATAATTTTTGATGGAATTTGAATGCCTTGAGTACATTTTTCTTCAAAAATTGTTCTACTCGAAGGTGATTTTAAATTGGTATGAACGACTGGGCGGGATGTAGCTCACTTTTAAATGAAAAGATCGGAAAATATTACACTACAATTGAAAAATTCTTCAATAGTATTCTATGCTCATAGGCGTGGAGATTGTGCAAATTGTTACTGTTGCAATTAGCAACAAGAGTATCTAGCTAAATTCTTCCTCAACTTCACCGCATATGTGACATTCAAATTTCATCAAAAATTATAAAACATATAACCTAAAAAATAGCAATTTATTTAGTTAAAGTGGAAAAATAGCGCTCAGATTTTATATTCTTTGATCAAGGAATATGAAGTGGCCTATAATTGTGAAAATATTTCTCTCTTTTTTTTTGATAGATTCTATAAATTTAGTAAAAATAATTCCATTCCAATGAGAACCTCTTTCTTAAAAGATACTATCAATATTTTCTAATCGTTGGTTGACTTATTTCATAGCGCAACGCCTATCAAAGCAGCTAGTCTTATTTGAGAAATTATACTCTTTATCTTAAGGGATTTCAAATATTAGTGCTGCTTACATATAAATAGACAAATACTAGTGTATGATCGTTGATATTTTATAGGATATGGATATAATTTTATGAAATATTTTAAATGAAAATGCTATCAAATTTTTCATTAAATTTTTCGCAATATTCTTCGAAAAAAATTTATTTTAATCGAAATTTTCTTTCATTTTGCTCAATTGCATATCGCTTATTTTAATGAATATGAAGGATAAATTCCTCGTTTTTTGCTTCTAACATTCAACCGATTTAAGTTTATAGGCAAACAAAATAGCCATCTCTGACTTGTACTATAGTTATTGTTATAATTTATTTACTTTAAAATTTATTCAAAATAGAAGAAATTTGATCGATGGTTTTGTTTTAATGACGATAAATGGATAGGGTGAAGAGTTACGAAGAGTAATATCAGATGCAGTAATTTCTATATTGATTATAGGTATGCTACCATTCAAATATATGTATTAGCTTTTACTTCGTTGAAGCATAAATAATTCAGAAGCAACCTATCAACGCATTAGGTTTATTGAATATACTATAAGAACTAATAAATGCTTTCTAAATTTTATAGATAATTAATACATTACTACTTGGATTTATCTTTGCAAGCTTTTCTGGATTTTATAAACTTCATAATTATCCGCCAAATGAAAGAAACATTTCATGAATCATATTCGATTTTATAACGATAAGATATGAGTATATAAAATTTTAAATGCAATATTAGCAATCTTATTTAAAGGTCACATTTAGTCTCTATGAACTTTCTATGTTCATCGATAGCTAACAAGCGTCTAATGTAGTTTTTATGATGCGTTGCGTAATTGAATTCTATTTTTATTATTAAAATATGCAAATGCGCTACTTGTTTACGTATATCCATGCTCAAATATGGCATACACATTTCAATGGCATGCATCATAAATCCTTTGCAATAATCGAAAATTTGTCTTCTTCTCCTCCTCTATCTTTCCTATTCTTTCTCTCTTTTTCTTTTCCACCTCCCCTTTAAAAGACTAAAAAAAGAGTGGTCTAATTTATGAGTAGGTCCTTGATTGATTTACTTCAAATGGAAAGTTGGAAATGGCCGAAACGAAATTTAAAACTTGAAACTTCTCTAAATTTTTGCTAAGTCACATTTTTTCCTGTGATGGATGAAGAAAAAACTTTTTTTTAAATTTACAATGTGAGTGATATAGAAATATTATTTTTTGAGCCTTAACAATCATATTCCTCCTAGAGGTCTTTGCTTTCTCACCCGTCGCCATCCCTCTCCTTGATCTAGTTCAACGATATTATCGCATATTTAGAGATCTCTTTCCTGACTTTCCTGAAAGTAATTTTCCCTGAAATATCCTTTTCTTCATTCCTGAAAGTAATTTTCGCGAATCCCTCGCAGTATTGCGTTTATTTTATTGTCTTAATCTTTTAGAATTTTTCATTTCTCATTCAACTAATAAAGCACTCAATTGTAGCCTTAAAGATTAACCTAAAAAATAGTAATACTGGAATGTAATACTGGAATATTGCATATATATATATATATATATATATATATATATATATATATATATATATAAAATCTTATGTGTTTGACAGTCGATACCTATTTTCTTGATTAGATCGATGAAAAACACACCGGGTTTCTATTTCAAATAATCACTGTAAGCGCAGAAATATAATATTTTTATCGATACTGATATATTAAAAAGAAGGAGAATTTTATTTCTGTTCATTATTTCTATGAAAATAGTGGAAAATTTCATCGAATGTATTAATAATTTCAAAATTTTGTTTATTGCAACAAAATTATATAGCTGCAATTGACAAACAATTTTTTTTACATAATTTCCTATATATAAATTTTTTTCTGCTTATTTTATTGCACATTTATGTGCAAATAATTCTATCAACAGAATCATAATATATCTATATTATATGCAATATATTCATGCATCAATAAGTGATTTATTCGTCGAGAAAAGAAAAAGCTTCTTTGTTTTTTATTCTTTTTTTTTGTTGTTGCATCAACATATTTCGACTTAATGATGAGTTTATTTTTGAGCATATAAAACGTCACATTAATTAGAATCTTGGAATGAGAACTATGGATAATGTGTTAGCGATATTTTTTTACTTGATCTCTGAAGATCCTTTATTGATCCCTTCATCGAAATTTCTCACATTTGTAAATCCAAATTAATTCGCTGGTTATTCCATTTCGATTATTTTCGCTTCTTTCCTATTTGCTTTATGATATCTCATTTACGCTTTTTTCATCTTTCTGGCCCTTAAAAAAATTTTTTTTTTTGCCAGTTCCATTTCTACATTTCTGCTTAAATTTAATCATAGTGATTAGTTTGCTCATTGATTACATTGGTATTGCTTTTTCTTTTTCTTTTTTTGTAGTGTTGTTGTTGCATTCAAACAAATAGCCAACTTCATTCTATTCTATGCGTACTTCCATGACAGTGTGCAATGATCGGTTTATTCAATAGGTAGGTTTATACTCTTAATAAATTTTGATTTGCTAACAATATCCGCTTATCTTGTAGAATTTCAACAAATTTATTTATCGGTTTACATTGGCACTCATTGCTTTTATTTAGGCATAATGGGACAATATTTAAAACTTTATTTATACTAATAAAGGGAACTAGATCATTGATCATTGCGCTCACCACATGTTTGCTGCTAAGCATTGAATTCGAGATTCGTATCATTTATATGCCATCATGTCGACTTTAAGCGGGTAGGGGTTCAACCAATGATGGAATTTTCCTCCATAAGAAACATAAATTCGTATAACGTCTCATATAGAATGCTGGGGTAGACGAGTTTTAGTGATCGGGTATAATATACAAATATAGTGAATAGTAAGTGATCTAGTAATTGCATACTAATTAGATATGATAACTGAAGAAGATGTATAGCATTTGAGCAGCAAACCGAGTATATTGATCAAGAAATATTCATGTAAGAAATGACTAGCGTCCAATGTTAAGGCAGTCTTTTTATGTGGTGTGATTGTTGGCGTTAGATGATCTTCACTGGGCATGTTGGGTTATGAGAAACTTTAGAACTGAATGAGTCTGAGCAAAATAGGGGGTAGTGCGTATGGCTGGAGTGACGCAATGGCAAAGCATTTACTCGATGAGCCCAGTATCGTAGGTTTGAGGTCGTTTACGGGCTGGGCTTTTATTGATTATTAGAACAAACGTTGCATGACAAAAAATTTTTCGGGAAATTTAATGGTAGAAAATATGCAAATTACTGATGTAATATTTGCGTAATAGGAAAGCGCATTTGGTAGATTTATTAATTGATAAATTACTATTTTAACTATTGCAGATGGGAAAGTGATATTGAGATAAAGTTATCACCATCAGCGATTGACTGATGTGTTCGAAGCAATTCAGCTTTCAAGACATTAATTTCAGTTGATATCATTAATTTTTTCATAAATTTTATAGGAAGCGTTGATGTGCAATGTGGACTTTCATTCATATATCTCTCAAAAATTCAGCTCAATGAATAAAAAGTTTTTCTATATATTATCATTTGAGGTCTCTTTTTTTCATATTGCGGTTTTGTAGGCGCATATGCGGCAATTTCTATATTCTATTGTCGAGAATTTTTTCTCTCAAAATTACACCTGTTCAAATAGTACATAGAAATCAAGTGATGAATTTTTTTTTTGTTAGTTCTTATGTGAAGTTTTTCTTTCTTACCTATGGCAGTATTCACACTTCTTTTTACAGCTTGCAGTTAATTGGTTTTGAATTGCGCTTCGTAAAGCACCATCCCTTTTCGATTATATTTGAATGTGGATGCTGAATTGCTTTATATCCTCATATATCCTCATTCACTGTGAAAATTGTCAAATTGGCTTTCAAGTTTTACGTTAAATAAGCTTCTATGCAGTTTTTTCGTTGTTTTTTTAAAGCAAACTTAGTGTAGGTGTCAAATTTTATCTTCCAATCATGTGTAGAGATATATACCTGTTTAATTCTCTCATGAATCATTTTCTAAACCATAAAATTTTGGGATTTATCTCGCATAATTTGGAATTGAAAATTATCACCGAACCTTTTTTCAAAAAATTTTTCAAAAAAAGCGCAAATGGCAATGTTTTTTTTTGCTTTTTTACATGTATTCATGCAATAGCAAGAGGTATGCGTCGCACTTAATTCATTAGTCCATTTCTGCGTTTATTTTTCTATATGTTTTATTGTGTATTTATTCGATAGTGAAAAATTTTTTAAACTAAAATACACGAATAATTTTCACAGAGAAAATATCTGTATGCAACGATTTTTGACTTGTAATCATTTTCCGTTTTCCGTCCACATAAAGACTAAAAAACTTCATTATTGAGGAATTCCATAGCGCAATCTTAGAAAAAATAACTTTCAAAAGTAAACAATAGAAATGCTAGTATAGAATACTTCCCATAGTCACACCGATATCTAGCAAATTCGTACATTCAATTTTTACGAAAATGGCGCAGAAAAATTTCCCTCAAATAGGCACCGTTCATGTGTCTGTTGAGAGCGATGAAGGGATGGGGCATAAGGGAAAGCCCATTGAGCTAGCCAAAGGCGAATGTGGACAAGCCCTTGGTCAGACACATCTTTTATTACTAGTCAGCAAATTTCAATAGCCAAAAATATTTTTATATTCACTAATATCATAATTAATAATTGAATACTTATTTCCTATGAAACAAAAATTACGGTAGCGTTTCTTATTCGTCAAATAATTCGAAGTGAATGTGTGAAACAACTTTCACTTCTAATATATTCATCTATAAATCTTAGAGTATTAGAAATTGTAAGGCGAATTTTTATGAAATTGCTTGTTAATTGAGAAGTGAGTTATAACTCAACGTGAAAAATATTTCAAGAAAAGAGCGAAAGACAACAGAGGGAGAGTGGATGTGGGAGAGACAGAGAAATCAACGATAGATGAATAGAGAGAGAGAGGGGGAGAGAAGGAGAAAGAGAGAGGGGGAATGAGCCTCAAACGTCTGATCCAAGTATATTTTATGCATCGTTGAAGCACTCAAGTTCGCGTGAATGAATTGCTTACTTCTATAAAGCGTTTAATGCATATATTCTTAGGCGTTTCATTTCTATGTTCTAAGTTCGCAATTCGATAAGATTTTTGAAAGTTTTATGTAATTTTAAATGTTCATTTTTCTCATAAATATTCGTATGTATCTCTCTCTATAAAATGTCTGTTATCGTTAATTCAATGAAATAGAATATCTGCTAATTTTTTTTTTTTTTTTGCAGAAAGGATTGTTAAAATGACGTCATTTTACCTTTAACTATAAGTGGTTAATGGAAGATGATTGTGTAATATTTGCAACAAGCTTTATGATCGTTTATCCCGAGAGGGAGCAATCGATCTCAAAACGTTGCAGCTTCATTATTCGTTCACGAAAGAGAATTTAATTGGAATCTGCCATATACAAATAGAAATGAAAATTTGCTTAGCTCGATTTTATTACTTAATAAATTATCCTCTCTAAAAATTAGTATGCAGAATATATTTCAAAAAACGACGATTTTCGCACTATTGAAGACAAAATGAGAGAGCGACATTGCGCTATTTTGCGATTTGACATTTTGACCTAATTCGCTAAAAAAATCATTTACTATTTTTATATCAATTGTGCATAAATTTCTTGATATTTTATACCATCGCCAGTAAGCTTTTTGTACATATTTCTTGTGCAGTTAAATGGGCTATCTGGACTCATGAACGAAGTCAAATTATATATGCATTGAAATTTAGTAGAATATTTTTGAATGTTAAAGATGACTTAGTGTGGAATAATTCGCCATTTATTCGCTCTTTTCATGGAGACATAATACTCTAGTACACATTAGTTTTGAGGGTTTGAGCATTCGAATATCATCTATCAAAAAGCAGCTTCAAAGAGAGCATTTTTAGAATTCAAATTTCTGTTTACTAACAATTTTTCAAATCCTTGAAAACCTTTTTAACTTTTTTCCTCATTGACCATCTTTGCTTGTTGTCGATGTAGCTGTCTCGCAGTTCTTTTTTTTAATGACAATTTTTCGCTATTTCTTCCATTTTATTTTCATTTCGCGCTGAAAAAAAACCGTCGAAATTAAAATCTTTAAGTGTCAATGCATCATTGTCTTCAATTGAAGAACATTGATTTACTCAAGTATCGTTAGAATAGTTGAATATTGGCCTTTTATCAAAAGCTACATAGGATATCGCGCTTGTTTATGCTTTCTTACATCTTTTATTGAAAAAACCTAAACAATAACTGAGGTTATGCTTCTCGTTTGAGCCGTTGATAGTGTTCATCACGAAAAAATTTGCATCTTATGCGTCAAATGATAGTAGAAATTTTGCAAATGAAGGAAAAAAAACAATTGAAAATGTGGATGTATATTGTGGTTGAAATTATCAACAAAAATTAGAGTACAAATTGCAATCTTGTCGGCAAACACAAATTTTCAATAGTGAGTAATTTCTATATATCGTCGAAATGATGAATTAGATTTTTCCTCCAATAGAAGTTTTGCATTTAATTATTCTTACTAATGCTATGATTGAGAACTCCTATAAGCCTTTCATCGAAAATCGAAGCTACCCGATCCTTTCTTGAGCGATTTCTTTTTGAACGTTTGAAGCATCGTTCTGTTGTCATTCAAACTCAACAGAAAGGGCGCAGACATAAATTCCCCGTTGAACTCAATTTTCATATCAACATATATTCCAGTTATTTATCGTTGTTTTTTTTTCAAAATATTTGTTCATAAATTCAAATGTCAGTAATTTTTTCTTTTTTTTTTGAAAATATTTTTATGATTACTTTGTTCATTTATGAAATTTTATAGATTAGAATAAGACATGACTTGAAGAGTCTACAATAAAAATTCAGTCGGTGTAAAAATTTCTACAAGTAAATTCCTACAGATTTTTTTTTTTTTGAAAGAGTAGATAAATAAATTTGAAATATGTAGCCGATTCGAAAAAAAAAAACATCTTTCATTCAACTGAGCATATATCATTGGGGGCTTTATATCCTAAAGGGGAATCAAAGAAACAAAAAAAAAGCGTTGATTTATTTACAATTGTGTGAGTGAAAAGCACTAAGAAAGTTGCGTTTAACGTTTCAAATGGCACATTTCATGAACGTATTCATTACAATCCATTCTTATCGATATTGTGAGCACAGCTTCTTCTTTAAAGTAAAGTATTTCCCATTAGAATAAATTTGTGTGCGTTTTCTTTCGATATTTTATAGTTCACAATTATTTTCCGTAAATTCTCTGCGGAATCATCTTTTTTCGTCTATTCTCTTGTTTTATCGAGTTGTTCTTTGAGATAAAATTTTTTTTCTCTTGATGACTTTTTTCATTTTTTTTTTTAACTGATTTCGTTTAATTTTTAGACGGAAATCTTATTGACTTAGGATAAGCGGCAAGTTGGTTATGATAAGATGTATGATAATATAGGTTTTAGTAATTAATTTAGATTAATTAAAACTGAATGAGTTAGGAAGTACACCACCGTGTGGAATATATAGAAGTTTGATGTGAACAGCAACAATTATAGGCTTATAGCATCGACTTGAATCGTTTTCAACTTGCTTTAATCTGAAGCGTGCTCTGAACCTTCTAATTGCATTGCACAAGAATTGATAAGCAGCTAATTTTTGAAGTACTTTTATGTGCTTTTGTAAAATTTTTGCATATGTTAGGCTAATATCAATTCAATGCACGTTACATATATATATATATATATATATATATATATATATATATAGTTTTTAGCAAGGCGCCAAATTTAGGCCTATGAAATTTGGCGAAAGTATTCTACTTTTATACATAGATCCCTTGTTTCTAATTTCATTTTGAGCATCACATTTGTTTTCATTGATTACATTTTTCTTCAATTATTAAAATTTTTAAATCTGACCATAAAGTTTGCGAGATCATTTCACTATCGCTTAAATGCAGATTAGAATTTCGGTTTTTTTTTCTTAAATTCGAATTAATACTAACCAGCTGTCGTAGATAAATGCATTTTATATAAGATTTTAGTGGAATTTTTTCGTTTCATTTAAGCAATCGATTTGCTTGAAGAATTGAAACACAAATATTTACATGTTTCCTATTTTTCTCAGATGCATTTTCCTATTTATAAACATTGAATAAATTCGCATAGAATTGAATTTTCATCATCTATTGTGCATTTAGTGGAATTTTTGCATTTTTTTGCATT
Source organism: Baylisascaris procyonis (assembly GCA_037389465.1). Classification (NCBI taxonomy): domain Eukaryota; kingdom Metazoa; phylum Nematoda; class Chromadorea; order Rhabditida; family Ascarididae; genus Baylisascaris; species Baylisascaris procyonis. The sequence goes on from JAZARR010000230.1 coordinate 674,512, forward strand.
TTTGCATTTAATAATAAGAGAAATTATTTTTCATTACTCTTTTCATGTTTCTAATCACTACTAACCAGATTCATTAAAAAGTTTCACGTCTTTCGTAATGACAGATTAGAATCATTAGGCGCTTCAGACGAATCTGCATACGGCAGATGCATAGAATCGCTTCACCGATTCGAATATACAACCTATTTAATCTGCATCAATTTCCATATTTTCGAACATTCTTTAAGCTTATTTACAAAATAATAGTTTGTTTACAATAGTTTACAAAATAGCATCTTAAAAAATAATAGTTTGTTTAGTTATTGATTATTTGATTATTGGTTTATTGATTTATTGATTATACGCCTTTCGAAAGCTCTTTTTTTTTGCAGAAGCTTGATAAGCTAGATTCAAGATCAAATCGGGAATTGCAAATGATTAAATTTAATAAATATATCGCCAATCAAATGCAGTTTTTTGATTGATTGTTATTTAAATGAATGCGCATATTTGAATGAATTCTAAAATTTGTGAATTTGTGTTTTTTGCGTCAGTAATCGCGAGATTACTTGACACTATGAAATAGGTTATTTCTTGCTATTCTCTTTTCAATCAACTGCATCATTATAACACGAACACATTTCAAAACAAAAAAAATACTGGCAGAGGATATGACGTATGACACTCTTGATGTACCTTTTTACAATGTACTTTTTGCAGTGATTTTAGATTATTTGTAACAATAGGTGTGGTTTGTAGTGGGGAAATTTGCCGATATGCATGCTAAACTATGCATCATTTGGGCGTTTAAACGTAACCGCAAACTAATCGAGAATTGAGACCGCCCAATGAGGAACCTTTCACAGCTGAACGCCTACCTTTGGTTTGCCTATTGCTTAGCGGCCTATCAACCTATTTGGGGAGCTGTTTCGAATTCACAACCATTGAGTTTGTGGCGTTGGGAAAAGATTTTTTCTAAAAGATTTCATACTGTTTTTTGATATTTTCTGATTATTTCTTAGGGTTTTTATGCTTATGTTATAGTATGTTAGTGAAAGATATGGGTGGATCCCGTCGGGCAATTGTTTCGCCAAGTGGGGGACTACAACATTGAAAGCGAACAATCGGTCCTGGGAGAGGCCACTTTGAGTGGAGTAATTGTGGAAACCGACCAAAAACAATCCGGAAGCAATTCGAGAGAGAAGAGGTCGCAAGAAAAATGTGGGCAAACAATTGGCAAATTGTTTCTCTCTATGGCGCAACTAAGAAATGAGGCTTATGTGGCATATAACTACTGCAGCTTTCATATATAGGGCCTGTTTTATTTTTGCTTTCTGAATTTTTGTATCCTATCGACTGTCTAGATAATTATTTGCAATGGTCACTTTTATTGTCTCGTTCGATTTGAATAATCAAATTTAGATCTATTCAGATATTCACTGGAGGAAAGGTCAGTGATATTGAGAAGAAAATATCAAATTTTCGTATCAGTTGATTTGAGATGTAAATTTTACCCAACGAATTTCATGAGTCTTAGAGCAGTTGTTAGTGAAATTGAAATTGTCAAATTGAGAGACACATTGGCAAGCATATGGACGAATAAGGCTTTAACATGATGCGCTTTCCTGCAAAAATAGATAAAAAGAGTTGAAGTTCATTGCACACCTGCCAGCTTAAGTTATGTTCATCATACACAGACATGTTCCTTTAGTTGAATTTCTAAATTGCCACACTTTTCTACGTCATTGAATTTTTTTCTGACCAAAGTATTCCATTTGGCTAGAAATACTTGACGCGAACATTGAAACGTTTGCTTCTATAACGCAGATTTTTTTAAATTCAAAAATTACTTTAATATTTGACTCGCTTTATTAAATTGATATTTTTAGATAAGAGCTATTTAAATGCTTACTGTCAACTTCCGCTAGCCTTTAGATTGTTTGTTATGTTGATGTGTTTATGAGATGAAAATATCTGTAGTAATAGCACACGTAGAGGTGAGTGAATATCTGTAGAGATGAATGTAGCACGAAACGATCCATTATGATGGATGAGCATTGTTGGAGCCGAATTAATTAGATCATTGCGACAAAGCATTTCCTATCGAATAATTATAGTAAGCGGTGCTTTGTTCATTTCCATCTAATCGCATTCGAGATACCATCATCTTTCGACTATATATAGCTGATTGGTTTTAGTTGTTTGAAGGCATTTGAAAGGAGCAGAGCCGCAGGGATATCTGGCAACTGAAGGGGTGAGGGGATGAGGGAAGTGACCAGATCTGCACTTTCTTGTCCTCAAATACCTGAAAGACTATCAAGGTGTTACTAGGATTATATGATATTCACCAGAAACACGATTTGCTTCATAAACATAGGCTCTTTTCATACTGGCAGACAAAAAGTTTTCGTTCTTGACCAGGCTTTTTTCATAATGGCAAACCAAAAGTCTTCTTCCCTGACCAGGCTCTTTTCATAGTGGCAAGCCAAAGATCTTCTTTCCTGACCGGGCTCTTTTCATATTGGGCAAACCAAAGGTATTCTTCCCTGACCAGGCTCTTTTCATATTGGCAAACCAAAAGTTTTCATTCCTGACCAGGCTCTTTTCATAGTGGCAAGCCGAAAGTCTTCTTTCCTGGCCGGGCTCTTTTCATATTGGCAAACCAAAAGTTTTCATTCCTGACCAGGCTCTTTTCATATTGGCAAGCCGAAAGTCTTCTTTCCTGGCCGGGCTCTTTTCATATTGGCAAGCCAAAAGTTTTCATTCCTGACCAGGCTCTTTTCATAGTGGCAAGCCGAAAGTCTTCTTTCCTGGCCGGGCTCTTTTCATATTGGCAAGCCAAAAGTTTTCATTCCTGACCAGGCTCTTTTCATAGTGGCAAGCCGAAAGTCTTCTTTCCTGGCCGGGCTCTTTTCATATTGGCAAGCCAAAAGTTTTCATTCCTGACCAGGCTCTTTTCATAGTGGCAAGCCGAAAGTCTTCTTTCCTGGCCGGGCTCTTTTCATATTGGCAAACCAAAAGTTTTCATTCCTGACCAGGCTCTTTTCATAGTGGCAAGCCGAAAGTCTTCTTTCCTGGCCGGGCTCTTTTCATATTGGCAAACCAAAAGTTTTCATTCCTGACCAGGCTCTTTTCATAGTGGCAAGCCGAAAGTCTTCTTTCCTGGCCGGGCTCTTTTCATATTGGCAAACCAAAAGTTTTCATTCCTGACCAGGCTCTTTTCATAGTGGCAAGCCGAAAGTCTTCTTTCCTGGCCGGGCTCTTTTCATATTGGCAAACCAAAAGTTTTCATTCCTGACCAGGCTCTTTTCATATTGGCAAGCCGAAAGTCTTCTTTCCTGGCCGGGCTCTTTTCATATTGGCAAGCCAAAAGTTTTCATTCCTGACCAGGCTCTTTTCATAGTGGCAAGCCGAAAGTCTTCTTTCCTGGCCGGGCTCTTTTCATATTGGCAAACCAAAAGTTTTCATTCCTGACCAGGCTCTTTTCATATTGGCAAACCAAAAGTTTTCGTTCCCCACCCCTACGCCAGATGCAGTGTGCTGTGCTCACGGGGATATTTCTATGCGTAAGCTATAAGAGATGGTTGGTTAGAAATATATGATGAACCGTGACAGTGGTAGTCTTTCATTTTTGCAATTGGAATGGTACTCAAGTTTGATCGTTTGTATTATTTATTCTATTTCCATGTCTTGAAAAAAAAAACATTTTTTATTGAATAATAGCTGAAAAAAAAAAATTTTTTTTTTGAAGTTTTTCATGCAAATCAATAGAAACTTGCAGAAATGTTTTCATTCATAAGATTATATTCGATTGCTGCTTAGATGAGAAGCAAAAAGAAGAATTTTCAATAATGGCGTACAATTAAGATCCCATTGAAAAATCTATTTTCACAAAGAAAAATCGTTGCTATGGTAATATATGACAATGGATAATTGTATCCATATGAATCCGCACTTATATTGATGTTTCATTGAGTTGGATGCCATCTTTTAGCATCATCAAATTTAGTTCTATTTTGTTTTTGTTTTTTTTCTTATTTTTTGCACCTTGTTGAGATTCACCTTGATCGATTTATACTCACTCATGGAAAAGTTTTATGGAAACGGTCTCGAGTAATCTTATTTGGCAAGGCATCAGATTCCTGATGCAATTTACACGTTTTTATTTATATGGATCGTTATGAGTGCCATGAGATTCTTAAAAAGTTGGGAGGCGGGTACGGGGAGGAGGGTCAGAGATCAGAGAACAATGGAAGAGACGAAAATAACGGTTACTTTCGTTGTTTCTACAATGACTTTCCAGTTTTTTTTTTGTCATTTTGCTTCAATTATCTTCAATATTTCCTGTTTTTTGTTCTTCTTATAAACTGTTGCAAATGACCATATATTGATGCTTCTATCGATATTCTATTTAGCTTACTTTGAATAACGTAAGGAAGTGAGAAGGGGGGGGGGGGGATTAAAGTGGTTCTTCTTTTGCAGCTCAATAGCATGCGCCATTAGATAGTTCGGTTTGTTTTGCCAATCTTTTCGATTAATTTCGTTTCGATTTCACCACATTCTGTTATTTAAACAGTATTTTTTTTTTTTTTGGTAATATTTTAGATGGAGAAAATTGAAATCTTTTCTTTTTATTTGCAGTAAAATATATTAGAAGTATATATATTAGAAGTATGCATCGAATTGTGTGATCAACTATTCTTCTTAATGCTCTATTTTGATTGCCTCGAAACTATTAGCGTAACATGTTTGCTATTTTCAACTTTTCATTTCATTCTTATATATATATATATATATATATATATATATATATATATATATATATATATATATATATATGGTGGATTATTTCGTAGGACAACTGTGAGTAAGAGAGAATTCGATAAATTAATATAGGAAATGTGTTCTTTGAATTATTAATAAATCTCAATTCAAAGGATGACCATGTTTATCTAAAAATCGTTAGCAAAATCAAGCTGGTTGTAGCTAAACAATAATATCCGTCGGTGATTTTTAGTCTTTCGAATTTCTAATTTAATTATAATAGCAATATAGAGTATTACGAAACTGTTCTATTGTTATATTATGCAATATATTCATCATTTGATTCAATTTCGCTGAGTGGTCGGAAATTTTTACGCTAATTTTGTGTTGATAAATCGATTCCATAGAATTTTTCAAGAAATATGAGAAATTTAAATCGTTAAATTAGCAATATTTATTTGCAACCGGTTGATTACTATTTTATTTATTTATTTTTGGATCGATTTCTTATCGAAAATTTACATCTATCGTTTTCTGACGCACAAATTAACTCAAATGAAAACTGAGTAAAATGCATTTTGAAGCGAAAATTTGTTTGTGCATTTTGATGAGAGTGAAAATTCCAGTGCGTCATCGCGTTAATTCTTTCTTTTTTTCACCGAAAAAGAATCTTTTATGCGCAAAGTTGTATCGAATAAAGGCTATTAGAAGGCTGTTGTGTTCTTGAGAGATAACGTGTTGAGCATCGTAATGCTTCTCGTTGATAATGAAAAATCTCCCACGAGCCGATATTCTTCATCCCCCTCCCCTCCTCCCCCCAAAATAATTCGCTTCAATTTTGAGCGCTTCGTCATCAAATTTTTTCCCCTCTCTTATCCTCCCTCCTCTCTAACACTCATCAGTTCTCATAGCATTTTATCGGTAGCCGAATGTAATGCTTACTTTTTACATATAACACTTATTGCATAGATAATATGACGATTACCTACTATATCAGCGATAACATTTCATTGTCTTGTCTTGTTGCATCTAATGCATTAGATGCATTAGATGTAATTTTCTTTCTGTATCGTACAAATTGAAAGTCATATTTCACTATTTTCTTTTATTTTCTTCAAATAGTCCGATATCCATTCGAATTTCACATTACAATTGTCGATTCATAATAGTAGCATTCGTGGCTTTAATTTGCTATATAAGATATAATTATATTTTGCACGATAATAAGAAACGATTGGATAAACTTTAGTGCCTTAATGATACCCAAGGATTGGATTTATAGAATTGGATCATTGCTATGTAGAATATGTAGACTATCTTTGCGCTGCTAAATTTTTGCTTATAAGTTTATTGTTATTTGTAGAATATGTAGACAGCAATATGTAGACTATCTTTGAGCTTTTATGATGCTTATAAGTTTAAATCGATTATAGAAAGTCGTGCTATATTCCATTTTTCTATTTAAAGTGATTCTTTAAAGGTTTATTTTTCTTGAAGGGTTTTTTTCAGCATAATTCTATCATTTAATTGCAAACATTTTCTGCGGCTCTAAGTGAATATTATAGGGAATATTTTGTGCATCAAATTTAGAGGTTTTTTTTTTTAAATCAATAATAATGCTATATCTTGCGCTGCTAAATTCTTATAGCTCTCTAACCACCCAGTGAATGATTTTAGTCCCCGTCTCCCCCTCACAACCTCCCCTCCATCCCCATCTCTGCAAGCCTCTTTCATAATTCATGTGCTAAACAAACATTTGGCACTTTTAAAGCCTATTTTAGTGGCATCATCTTTATATATATATATATATATATATATATATATATATATATATATATATATATATATATATATATATATATATATATTCGTGTTCTGATCCGATAATTACGTTATGGAGTAAGGTTACAAAATTTAGCATGTGATATATTTCACGATACAAGTAACTATACCAGTGCGTATTTAATTCAATTTAATGGCGTCTAAAAAATTGTATTTAGATTGCAGGGAGGCTTGTTTTTTCTTTTTTTTACTTAGCTCGGATCGATTTGCATCGAAATTTTTTGAGGAAATTTACGAACGATTAAATCAACTCTATTATTTTTGCATGTTTTATTCATTAATCGATTTATATTGAAAAGCGCATATCGTTTAATGCACTTCACACCTTCCTACACTTAAATATCAAAACGTTTCAACGTTTTTGTGCTAGCTTTTTTTTTAAAGAAATTTTTGCGTTATAATGTCGAATATTAATCAATTTGTAGCAATTCACCTATAGTCATTTCAACTAGAAATATTATTTGGGAGTAATTCTCGAACTTGTGATATCTTTTCTCCATCTAACAATTTCACATAATAGTTTTATCCTCTCTTTTCTAAATTTGCCTTTACTTTAGTAGCCATTGAAGTTTTTATATTAGTGATATAATCAATCAACGATAGGAATTCAGTCTTGAGGCGATATTTATTAAGACGATCAATTCAAGCGATCGTAACTCTAAGTAAATAGTTTAGTTGATATTCTTATTAATTCAGGTAAATTCAGTTCAGATCATAGTTCAAGTGTGTTCAGATAAAAAATTATGAGTTCAGTTGAATTCAATGAATTGAATTCAATGGTGATTTTTGCTTGTTAAGTAAGAGCATATTATAGTTGGTGAAACAATGAAAGTCGGGGTAGACAAAAATATTTGAACTCTAAAAATAAGCCCACATATCTAACACGCAATGAAGCAATAATACTACGCCATATCAATTAGTGTGATGCTATTCACTGATTCTATTCGACATTTAAAAAAAAAAAACAATAAAAAAATTTTTTTCCATTTTTTATAATATGGCAATCTATAAGTGATCAGAGCTTATTCAAAAATTTAGCGCATTTTGCATCATATAAAGAATGCATTTCTTTGAGAATATTAAGTGATTTTTTATAACGGAAAATGGTGTTTAATGAAGAAATTTGCAATAATTTTTTCTTTTATTATGGATGAATAGATCAATAATAATTGGGCGTTTATTCATGTCTAGTGCATAAGTTGAGCAGTAAAGCGTTATATTTGCGACGTTTGTATAAGATGAAATCGAATGGATATGTTAATAGGAATTTGCCTTTATTATTTTAACTTTGATCCGATTAAATCGCCATATTTCTTTTAAAATTTTCTGCGCGGAAATACGCTTACTTTTTTTTAAAGTAGGATCATAGTTAGAGACTTATTTTTTCACCTATGTTATATCCTAAGTCACTTTTTATTTACATTTTTATGAACACATCTTATAGTATTTTGTTTAGTCGTTGAAAAGTTTGCAAAAGAAAAGGAAAAAAAACCTCCGATATCAGTGGGTCTGATTGAAAGTGCTAGACAGACTGGCACAGATACAGACACCGACACATACATACAATAGGCATAAGTCTATCATATTGCAAATTTGCAGTGTTTAAAGTGATAGTTAATAAGGGAATGTTTTATGCATGGATAAGTGCAATGCAAATGGCGCATAATATTGCAAAGATTGCAAACACACATATAACGAAGTGCTTATCGTTTTGCCCACACTATTAAAGGAAGCCATTTGTGCATGATAAATGCATATGTTCGGAAACGATACCCATAGATTCACTTATAGAGCTTTTATTGTGACACAGGGGAAAAAAGAAAGAAAACTACGGAACAGCCACCAGGTGGTACGCTGCACTTAGAAAAGGGTACATATTTCAGAATCACATTCCTTAATTCACTTCCTCTCCATAGTGGATCAAATTCTCTCATATATGCTACTTTTTATCGACTAAAATGCTTGTCTTGTTTAGAATATTTGCTAAAATTTGCTTTCTTTGGAAGTTTGAAGAAATATTTTAGGAGTCTTTTTTTTGTTATGTGAAAGATCGAGGACATCCTCTAGAATTAGAAGGCAAAGAAGAGGAATTTCATGCTTAAATAGAATTTTATATTGAACATAAATGAATGAGATAATTCGTTCAATTAAAAAAACCTCCACAGTCTTTCTAGGAGCTTAGGTAGATAGCTTAGAAAACTGATATTGATAGGGAAACTACATTGAATTTATTTATTAGAGAGGTCTTAGGGGTCTTAGAGAGTATTCTGGAAGGGATATGCTTCTTTTTTTTAAAAAAACGAAATACAATAGTAGATACGTTTTTTCATGCGTTTTGATGAATTTGCATTTGCTGAGCGCGTTATGATCGTGTTATGGCCATTATGACCGATCTCTACTCATATATGCGCGTATTTATGCGTTTATTCGCTTGGTAGCTTTAGCTGATAAGCCAAGAAGAGAGGGAGATAGAAAATAGAGACTTTTTCGAATTTCAGTAGTCGTAATTAACTGTGTCCAATGACATGTGTGCAGGCCACAATCTTTCGAAATGTAGATTACATTAAGAAAAATTGAAAAAAATTTCCAACACACATTAGCATAAAAAATTTTCGGCTTATTTCGCTGAATAAAGGAGGAAAATTTTCACTAAAATTTGCCTTAAAAATATCACTTTCTTAAATTATCATTTATCCTCGCAATATTTGAAAACCTATCAAATCTTTAGCTTTGCATGCGTATGAATTGATGATTTGTTTACAATTTGTTTCATAAATATTTTTGATAGTAATTCGTTCGTTTATTTTGCGAAAAAAAAATTATTTCACCAAAAAATAAGCATTTAGTGGTTTACAACAGCAAGTTCTTCGTTTCTATGCAAAATTTTTTCACAATATTTGTAGATTGCCTATTAGCCGAATAATGACGATAAACTACGATGAAATTTGATGTGTTTATATTGGCGATTCAATTATGTCGATGAGCGTTTTTTTTTTTTTTTTTTTTTTGGAGGGTTTAGCACTTTTTTTTTTCTTGATTGCATATTATTCGTCAAATAAGCTCCTCTTTGCCCCAATTGTCAGCGTTTCGTTGTTGTATCGAATCTTTTCATTTTTCGCTTTCCTCCACTTTTTACATTCCAGATTGGAAAATTTCTGCATTATCAGTTATATGATTTTTTTCGTGATTATATTTCGTGATAATTTCGCACATATTTGCGCGTTTATCAGAAGTCTTTGAGTTTTTTTTTCGCCGAAAATCTTATGATTATAACGCTAAGATTCCTTTCCTTCATCTATTTTTGCAAAAATTGCACTTTCAGCTTTAATGATGAGATTAATATAAAGTGCATAAACTACCAAATTGCGCAACCACAATGTAACATTACCCTATAATGCGAGATGAAATAGTCGATAAACTAAAGTAAATTAGAGATTGTATGATTCGAAGAAAGAAAGGGTTTAGATTTTGGCTTTTTTTTGTACTGATTAGTGGAAGTTAACTTCCGTATGCAAGAGTTGTCAAGCATTTATTGAATATCCTTTAAAAATTTCAGTTTTTTTTTTTAGTTTCATTTAAGAATTTTCTAGTTCAATGATTTTTTTTTTTAATGGTTCCTTTTATCACTCAGAACTTATTATTTTGCATTTTCTCGTTTTCCTTTTTTTTGGTTAGGGGGATAAAAACGGTTGGCTTAATATTGTGAAGCATAAAAGTGTGCATATTATGCAATGCTTCCTGCTATAGTTAAATTGTCACCTTTGAACGGTAATACGCTCGGATAGAGGTTTTTTTTTTGCAAATCGGGGCAGAATTCTTGGAGTTTGGAGCTTTCATAACGGAAAGAAGCGTTGAGAAATCGATTTTGGCCAATTTCAAATATAAAATTTGATGGTGAAAATTTTCTTCTTACTGATTATATTACTATAAATATAATAATGCTGTAATGCTTAAATTGTGAGTGCACATCTTTAAAGACTGGAAAATTTCGCATCCAATGGTATTTCAACTTGGACGGGTATCTTTGTGGGGAATGCTGAATGCATTTCTAGTTACCTTTACTCTAATATAAAATTATATTAAAGAATTCTTAGGGAGCATTTATATGGGAAATATGCCCGAACGATTCGCTAATTAAACTTATTTTTTTATTGGCAAACTTACATCATAAATATCTAGCACTGTTTTTTTTCCGCTTGGGATTTCCACTCCTTGCGAACCGACTTATTTTCAAACGCTTGATCCTATTGCACTGCATAGTTTTTCATTTGGTTTTTCGTCACTTTTATTTCCTATCTCCCCTATTCACCTGTTTCATTTTATTTGCATTGTTTTGCATTGTTCAATCTTTTCACCTAGTCTTTGCAATTTTAGGTTAGCCGTTGTTGTTCCGTTGATTTTTATATACTAATTGAATGGTCGGCCAATAGCTTTCTTGTAGTCTTTGAATTGTGGCATCTGATCTGCTCAATATTTTTTTTTTTCAATTACGCATTTTCTGGGCGATAGGAAGAGTAGTTAACGAATCTATACTCATAGTTAGAAATTGAGTGAACCTTTATTTAATAGCCTTTTCATAAGAAAGAAAAAACTGAAATACTGTTTCAGTTCTAAGAACTAAATCGCGAGCCTTTCGTCGGTTCATCGGTCGCTAAATTTATGAACGGGCATGAAAATTGGTGATCGTTTTCGAAATGTGGTTGATAAGGGAGGGCAAGGAGGGGAGGGAAGGGGTTAGACTTCTCGAAACTGTACATCATTGTCGATGATGTATTTCATAGGGGAACGGATTAGAGAGTTCATGGTGTCCAAAATTTTTTTATCTCATACTTTATTTTTCCGTTTATTCAGACAATAGTACTGGACTTTTAGTAGCTTTTTTGCTCTTATTCCATCTTCAGCTAAATCCAGTAATGCTGGATTTACTCGAAAATGAATATTTAATGGAATATCCGCCTTGAAGTTGAGGACGCACTCTAGCTATCTCTAGTAATATCTCTTTTTATCTTTAAAATAGAAATTTCCTTAGAAGTCTTACCCATCTTCTAGAAGAAGATAAGGGAAAAAGAAGATCCCGGCCTCGCTTGTCTTCTTTCCTTCGCACAATTTACGTTCAGTCTAATTTCAGACTTCATACTTACTGCCGTGATCCTTGCACATTTATATTGTCAGTTTCTCGTAGTTCTACTAGGGCAGTATGTTTTTTTTTTTTGAGATTTTTTTAAGTCCTACTTATCTTTAAGCATGTTGTGATTATAGATTTTATTACCACACATATGAAGGAAGTCAGTAATGTTCATTGAAAGTGATTTTAAACGGATTAAGTGTGGAAGCAAAGATGTAATATGAAATGTGAGAGATATAAACGAAAATCCCATGGGATTTAAAAATGAGATCAAAACGTATTTGAAATATGAAAACGTTTAGCCATTCGAATATTGCTTAAGTGATTCATTTAAATTCACTCATGAACACTTAATTGAAGTGATTCAATTAGAAATACGCCATGACTCCGCTATAATTTTCTGGATGTCTTTTTAACGGAATTCCTTTATTAACTTATATCAAAGATAAGTAACAATACTTACTACGTTGCATGCTGTAACATTATTACTGCATTACAGTATACAATTTAGTAGCTCTTTCTGTCGAAAAAAGATGTTGTCATATTATACTATTTACTATAGAGTTATCTATAATGTGTCAACGCCTAAATTATTATTAAGTATTTGTTAGCGTTATTACATTGCGTAGTTGTCTTCAATGAACTTGCTTTATCCAGGCGATCCTTTCAATTAGCTCTGTTTATATAGGATTCGAACATTTTTCTAAATGTTTTAATATGCAATGACACTATCGACGATCGATAAAAAACTTTTGAATTATTTTCTTTTGAAAGGATTGAATTGGAGATTATTATGAGTGACTCAGAGTGAGCGAATAAATACAAGCATCGTATGCTTATCATATTCCCTTGTTCCCCTAAAAGACTGAGATCATTCAGCACCATTGCTGTTATGCTAACCGCACAAGCAACTTCATGGGAATGCGGGGGGAAAGGGGGGAGGGGGAGAGGAAGAGAGGCGAGAGGGGATAGAGAAGAGGGAAGATGTGCTTAATAGGCGTTTATGGAGCAGAAAAACTTAGGCATGCAAATCTTTTATTTATGTCATTTTATTATGATTACGTACTGCCGTTATTATCTTTCATAGTGTTTACGTACTGCCCTATGCGTTGAAATTATTTTTTTATTAATATTGAGATATTTATAGCTCTCAACGATATTTCTATGCAATAATTGTGATAATTCGATAAACGGAAATGGCTTTAACGATTTTATTCGAAGAATATCTCTGAAAATAATATTCAAATAAAACGAAAAGAGCGTAATATTATTGGAGATCATTTTTGAATAGCAAATACAACGAATTGGATGATGAATGAAGAAGGAGAGATACAAGTGCATAGTTCACGTCGTACTTTACCAATTCCTAATCTCAATTCATTACAACCATTCGTTATGCCAATGACCGGTGAGTTGATATAATCAATTAATGCATTCATATATTCTCGATAAATTGCACAAAAATTCTATGCCGTATAATATAATTGTAGTGATAAAATTTTTTATATAAATATGAGTGAAGAGAGTATAAGGAATAAAAATAATGGATGAAATTAGTAGCGCTGTATTGTTTCGGGTAATGGTAGTGTACATAATGTGGTGATTAGACTAATCATGCTACTAATCGATAATCTGGAAACCGATGATTAGAATGGATGATATTTACTAACTTTATTGAGTATTTCTTTAATAGTAGTGATGCGCCAATGATAAGTGATGTCATAGAGTATCTATGGTGCAGTAAGATAGGGTGTATCGAGCAGTATAATCTCTATAGCTTTTGGCTATTAGAAATATATGTGATCCCATAGAGTGCTGTAGATTATAACAACGGTTAGATCGCGACGTAGAGTTTTTGATCTCTCTTTTGCCCGTATCGCTTCTTTACGTTAGATTCTTCACTAAAAGATGTTCGTAAATTGCCGAATCGATTATGAACGCTTAAGGATAAAATATTGCTAGAGGAGGGTAGATTGTGGCGTTTGAGCGATGAACGTATTAGACTAAGCATGGTGGCTAAGCTGCAGTAAAGCACAGCAACTAACTCAATGAAGACTTTTGAGTTGCGTTAGAACATCAATGCTAGACAATTTGTTTGCTGTTTATTCCTTATAAGTGATATATATATATATATATATATATATATATATATATATATATATATTTCCATGAATCTTCTTACGTTAGAACGAATATAAATGGAAGGAACCTCGTTTTTTTTGTTATTCAATTAGCATAAAAATTTTCCCAATCAAAATCTTTCATTCTCATGAGTTTTGAATAAAGAGATGTATCGAATTTTTTAGTGTTGATGAAAATGTAGTTGTTTTTTTGACGGTTTTCAAACTTTTATGAGTTGGAAGGTAAAGCTTTTAAAGTTTCGTCATGAATCGTGTAGGGCGGGCTTAGAAAATGGTTTTGTAATTGCTGCCTTACTCTTATAAAAGTCTATAGATGTAATTCTGTAAGAGCTTTATAATAGCGTTATTTGTTTATTGTTTATTTAACTTCAGCGTGAAATCCCTTATAATGGCTACTAATATATATATATATATATATATATATATATATATATATATATATATATATATATATATAATCGTTATAATTGTAATGATTGTCCCTATAGTAGTGGATGTAGATGTGAAGCACGACATGCGATTAAATGCGTGAGCAATTCTTCATGAATGTGTGCAAGCCTTTTAGAAGGCAACCGAATAACGTCACCACATGAATGAATTCGATGAAAGACTGAGTGAAATTAATTTGTTTTACGCATTACTGCACTCCTCTCCACATAGGTTTGAAGTGATGAATGCTGATGGATTCCTCACACCATACCATTTATTGTCTTTTACTTCTAATATCGTCATTTAAAGTAACTATTATCTCTAAAGATTTAGTAAATCTTGAGGAAATAGTTAATAAGTTAGGGAAATGAACGAAAATAATTGGCCACCGATTAATGTTTAATATAATTAGTAGAATTTGAGGTTGATGCCAGCTGCTTGAATTTTCAGTGAATCTAACTTATCATGTCTAAATATTAATTGGTCTGTCGAATAAAATTATATGATTGGTATTGTGAATCGGATTTTTTATTGAGTAAAAAAATAAGGATATAGATTGAATAGAAAATTCTTATTTTGGATGGAATTTAGAAAAGTATTTGAAGGATTATTGCCGTCGCCGATTCAACCACGAAAATTCTTCGACCGCGACAATGAAGAACTAATGGAGGCACTTCGACCTGGAGAGATTCTATGCGAAGTGGCAAAAATGGCCGTATTACCAGCAGTGGGAGGGTACTTATATAATTTTACTTTAATATCAACAAAAAACAGAAATTCAGAGAATAGATTCGTTAAGTAGTTTTTCAATAATATATGTTTATATTTTGAGATGAAAATAATTTAGGAGTATTATTGAAGTGAATTCATTTATAGCTACTTTTATAGGTTTTAAAACTTGTTGACTCCGATAAAATAGTAGATTGAGGAATCCATTGATTGCTCTAAAGAACTCTATATATACGGCATCGATATATAGCATGCTAAGAAATATGTAACATTTTATTGAGTGCCATGAAATATTTGCTAAAATATTTAATAATATCTCTTCTAAAGTCTTCTTCCAGTAATAACCTGTAATCCTTACGGTTATCGCTTTCATTATCTCTGAGCATTTATTGCTTATCCTTCTAATCGGTAGCACTATTAATCTCCGCAGTTTTATTTGCATCGCCGCTTTAATTTCTCGATGAAAATTTTTTCTCTAGTTGCTGATAGAATTAGGAGTAATTTACGTTTGCTGCATGGATATTAACCCCTTAACGCTGCAATTTCGTATTTAATTATGCGCAAATTTTTGATGCATTTTACTGCAAAATATGTGTATAATAGCATACTATCGATTTAAGCAACATATGTAGCTGTTACGCTTTTTAATTCTATAAGATTTAGAATATAGAAGAAAGCGAACTCTCAATAGAGAATATAACGATATAAATATTGGTAAAATTTGTAGATAATTCTATTATTTTTCGCTTAGAAATTGCAACATTATTTGTAAAATATGCGTTATAAGATGTAGTGTTTCTTTTCTCATTTGAAGCATTTTTAGCATTAAGTTTGCATTTATGACGCATTTTCAACTATGAAAATTGCATTGCGCTTGCGAAAATTGCATTGCGAAAACGTTGAATATTTCGATCTTTGCGTTGTTTAGCTAATTGCAAAGCGTGTGGACTATCAAATAGCATTCTTTTAGTAGTATTGAAGTATTGCATTTTGTTGGTTTTTTTTTTTTTTGCTTTTTGTGTCATTGAACTCATCAACGATTCATTAATGTGCCATAATAGAAATTAGGTTTTTTTTTTTCATTCCATAGAAATGAGATATATTTTTTTCACATTGTCTGTAGATATATTTTCTTCGCATCTTATTTTTTATTGTCTCTATTCTTCTATTACATTTTAAGTTATTCTTTTTATGTCAATTAGTTTCCTTTTTAAAGGTATATATTAATTTTATTTCGCAATTAAAAACTAAGAAAAATAGAATAGAATCTCTTCAAATTATTGATTATTGCCAAAGGCTAATGGAGGAGTGAAAATTCCTATGACATCTCCCACGGTGATCGAGCAAATATAGTTTGCGAGGCAGTCGTCATCGTAAAGACGACATCTTTAGCATTTGATTTGTCACTAAGTGGACGACTAAATTTCTCATCACCTCCTCACTAAGTGATTTTGCTAAAAGAATGTCACCTTTAATTAACTATTTGCTCGTATTGGTGGGCAAATATTGTTCGAGACGTCCTCCTTCGATGAAATTGTTTTTCTTATCTATTTTCCTACATCATTTACAACACTTATATAGCGGCAATTTTGTGACAACTTGCTAGCGTTTATGCAATTCTAAGCATTCACAAATGTGCTAGTTGAGTTGTCATCGACTTTGTCTCTATATTTTCTTCTTATTTTATTCTCCTCTCTATTGGTGATACCCTTCATATATAAGCTGATTGAATTCCCCTCCAGACGAAAAAAACAACTTTTCTGTTTTTCATATTCGTATTTATTTATTATTCGCGTATTCATACCTATTTGAAATATTCATTAATTTTGCTACGTAATGCCGCAATCGTCTAGTGATGCATATCGATCACCTGGAGCTTTTAAACTTCTCTACTATTCTTATTTATGGAATCGACGTTATCGGTAAATTTTCTATCATAATTCTATAAAATATCAAAAAATCATCTCATTTTTATTGAAGAATCATCGTCTTTTTACTTTTCTTTTCGCTATATTTTTTTGTGAAAATATTTACAAAAAATTTTTTTCTTTTAGAAATGTTTTATGAGATTTGAGTATCAGAGACGCAATTCTTGAGATATTTTCTTTGAAACAATAAGGATGAGATAAATAAGGGGTTTTTTGAATGATTATATCAAATAGATGGATTTAGTGATATAATGCTGATGGCATTTTTTTCGATGCGATGAACTTTCATTATTCGACATCGTTCATTATTCGTTTCTAAGGTTGTCGCGATAAGCAAACCAACAGAAAATGTTCCTCTTCGATTTTTGAATTCGAGAGCCATATCTAGAAGCGATTAGTAGTTTAGATAGAATAATTCAAAAATTTATAGTATTTTCTTCAGGGATATCATATTAAAACAATGCTTTCAACAAATTTGGTCGAAAAGCAATCGTTTTTTTTCAATTATTTAAAGATTTTTAGCACTTTGAAATTTTTTTATATATAAAAATTAAAAAAAATTTTTTTAGCCTTTGGAAATTCGAACATTAAACAAAACTAACGATAATTTTCAAAACTTTTTTCGGAATCTATAAAAATTTAGCTGCCATATCTATTATGAAATTTTGCAGGAAAATCATAGAGGGAAAAGTAAAAATTTATGAACAAATTTCTTGCTATTTGAGAGAGGATGCCAGATTCAAATGCAATAGCCTAGCATGTTTAGTTTACTAAACGATGATGGCCAGCATTTATTAAGGCAGTTATTCGTCCACTTTTGAAGTATATTAATTATATATGCCTAATCGCTCATCAGCCGTATAGTACTCGAATACTTAATCGTTGTTAATGTAGTTATGATTGAAACCACATTGGAATAGCGTTCTTTCAAAATATCACCATCATTACTATAGCGCTTTTACTGTATTAGATATTCCATTATTTGTGAAACGTTCTAAAGATGTACATATTGACTATTATTTCATTGCAATTAATAATGAGCTTTCATACTTAATAATGATATTATTCATTTACTAACAATAGATGAAATAATTTTTGTAATATTTCTCAGAGTTTAATTGTGAACTTTATTCTAAGTGCTAATCACTTATCTATGATTTATTTTGTTTTTCTTTTTCATTTGTTCGCTTAAAATTCCTAGAAAATTCTTTATTGTTTTTCTTTAGCTATACCATTTTTCACTGCACATATCTAGTCTATGTAGAATTTAGAGAGCTCAATAGTTTGGCTTGAGGAACGCAACAGTATAAAAGTGATGTGTGGTATAAATTATATATTTGCTGGGGGCACGCTTTCAGCGCGATAACTAGTAGGAAGGACTAACATTTCTTCTCCACCCCCCCTTCCTCCCCCCCAGCCCTCTTCACCTTTTTCATGTTTTCCAACGTGAAGAGAACTCCCACATCCATCACAACAGATTATTCCTTCTTTTTCCGCATAAGAAAATATGAGCCAAATTTGAGATGAGGTAGTTTGAGGTGATAGTTTCGTCAACGTTTCACCGTATCGTTTAATGTAATCTTAGAACTGATTACTCATTTGATTGTTTCATTGATTCAAATTACATTCCTTATTGTTCAATTCTTCGCATAGACGAAAATGAATGAAAAAATTCCACGAGCTTGCAATACAAAGGTACTTTTCATTTCACCGTTCAGAATGGGGAGATGGAGGGTGAGAGAGGGAGAGGGGGATTAGGTTGTAGTAATGAAACTAGTCGCTTTCTTATCCGTTAGGAATTTGTAAACGCCTCCCTAATCTACTTCTCACCTCCAAATCCGCGCTCTGTCTTAGTATTAATAACATATGCACGGAGTACATAGACCCATTCATAAGTATAAGATCAATTGTCATACATATAAAGTTGATGGTTTTTTTTCTCGTTTTAGAAACGAGTTGTCTTTCTCATATAGTTAATTATTAAGAAATCTTTTTTTTTTTTGTTGGTAAATTTGCATATTTCGTTTCAAAGTTATCTTCATAGACGTTTATCTACATAGCAAGTTTCTCATAAAAGGTTTCTTCTTTCATATTATCGAATGACTTCTGTTGTCTTCTTAGCGCCCCGTATGTTTTGCGCTTACTTTTTTTATTACTTTCTAAAATATTTTCATTCTTTTTTATGTCGTTAAGAAATGAAAGTTGCTGTTCAAAATGCGAAGTATGCAAATTTACCAGCAAAATTTTGAGTTTTTCATCGTTTTACTTAGATGTCGACAAAATTAGCGTTGAGTTATGATTTTATCTAAGCAAATAAGCGTCTGTTATTCTTCTATGGCAGATTGTCACTCATTCTTCCGGTATCGATATCTTATGAGGTCAAAATTGAGAGAATCTAATTATATTTCTGCAGCTTCTATTTTATTGCAGTCGAAATCGGAATTCATTTCTTTCGAATATTATTTATTTATTTTTTTGCTAGAGTTTGCCTGCAATTATTTTT
This sequence comes from Baylisascaris procyonis, assembly GCA_037389465.1. Taxonomy (NCBI): domain Eukaryota; kingdom Metazoa; phylum Nematoda; class Chromadorea; order Rhabditida; family Ascarididae; genus Baylisascaris; species Baylisascaris procyonis. Next base: position 693,952 of record JAZARR010000230.1, read on the forward strand.
CTATGTGAAATTAATTTCGGATCATTTTCCATGCAATTTTGACGCAAAATAGGAGGGGGAGGAGCATTTCAAATTTCATATTGATTCGTAAATATAAAGTAGTAATATATCCCCTCCCACTATTGGATTTTACATTTACGTTTATTAATAGACGATCAAAGTGTGATTGCCCCCGTTAATGCCCACATGAAAAATTACGCGAAAAGATATCGGTATGGGATAATCCACTAAAAATAAGGCCTATGATGTAGTGTTTATTATTATCGCATATAATTTAAGGTTTTTTTTTAAAGTATGATTAAGCGTTTATATGCATATATGGTACCTGAAATCTTTTTTTCGTAAGCGCCAAATGGCTACAAAATTGGAAAGTCATTCACTTTTTACCTCAGAAATTGGATAAATTGTAATACAACCTATATAGTTTCTCGTTCCATTTGTGTCATCTATATGAGGTAAGAAATTTTGATTTGAATCACCTCTAATGAAATGCATTTCCCGTTCCTCTGCCATATATGCATATATTCCACCCATTTAGTGCTCGCCAGCATATCGCAGTATCGTATTTGATTGTATAGAAACTCGGAGTGTCTATGCAGTCTACTAGCAAATTGCATATATTCAGTAGGGGTTTTTACTCTATGAGCGGGTATCATTCATCGCTTTATTTACCACGTTTCATTGATCATCTAATGTTTTGTTCATAATTTGCAACTAAATAGCGTTGTGCTGCATGCCATTGTGTATATATAACTTAAGCAAAGAAGAATACTTTTTCACCAAAGAAGTTTCGAACTGAGGTATTTTTAGATGAAACGATTGTGTTGGAGATCATTTAGATAGTTGTTGTCAAAGGAGAGTGAATCGACTAGTGACTTTCAATGGGCATAGCAATCAATTTTATATATTTTTGCAAATTTTGCATTGCCACAGCATATTATGACGATACCTCTTCCCATGAGTATTTGTCTGTTGTCTGTCTTTGTCTGTTGGATAGTTTGCCATCGAAGCTAATATTTTCGCTTTCCTATCATCCTTAAAGTGGCTATTATCACTGAATTTTTTATTATGTACGACGACACCTCGAATCAGTAGCGGCAGCCGGCGGGATCTCATCAATATTTTAGTAATTTGACGCAGCGTTTTACATCTTGCGGAGTAGCGTTTATAAAGTTTCCTAGTAAAATATCGAATCCTACCCATCGTCGTCGATTTAAGACAAATATCCTCATATATATATATATATATATATATATATATATATATATATATATATATATATATATATATATATCGTGCTTACGCATGAGTGAGTCGCGCACCCTGTTGCGTTTGTCCCGCGGGAGATTTCGTGTCGGCAGCCTCATTTCACATTTCTGATATAACAATTGCAGTTTGCCTTACCGAGCAACGCATCCTCACATTTTTGATTGAATTGGTGTTCAAACAACTAGATCGCTATCGCACATGCATTTATTTAGAACTTCATTTGTTTCGAAATAAAAAGTTCATATATATATATGTATATATATATATATATATATATATATATATATATATATATATATATATATATATAGCGGTCTGTCTTTAGGTTCCTGTCTGTTTATTCGATGTTTCCAGTCATGATCCGGGAAAAGAATGGAAGTAGAATTTAATGTATGTTACGTACGATTTGTAGACACTCCTAGGTAGCTATGGAATAGAAAAATAGAAAATTCATAAAAAAATGTGCGTCAGGCATGAAAGCAGTTGATCCTTAGAGGAGGGGTTTTTTACTAATGACTTAGAATGTTACGCGGGCGATCCTCTTTGTGTCTTAAGGGAGACAAACGAAATAATTGAATACTCTTGGATTGATTTTTGAGTATTCATGCGATCTGTTATCTTGAAGAGAGTAAAACTGCAATTCGTGGCTGATGGATTTTATAATTTAAATGGCTAAATTGTGTCATAAAAGAATTTTTTTAAAAATGATCGTTGATATTTTTTAGGTTCCAAATTTATGAACTTTTCAAGTTTGATGTATATGGGAAGTTTTGGTAACTCGTTAAGAATATTGTGAATATTTTTGTTGATTGATTAGCGCGCAATAAAGAAAGATAACATATCGCTAAATGAGTAAGAAGATCGGGAGGCTTTGTCGATACATATCGGTGGGCACATCTTTCCTCAAGCACATATCGATCGATTTCAAAGCAGCACGAGCAGCAGCAGCATGCCGCTTGGTTGCACTATGAATAAGCATGCTTCTTTTTTTAACATCCACATCTGAAATGCATTTTAATTTCCCATAATTCCTACGTTTTAATTTAAAATTTGCCACTTCCCGCAATGATTGGGAATCCGTACTTCTAATAGATTCTCGAGAAACACCAACAACAGCTAACTCGCTGATGCATTTATCCACTCGTTTTGGCTTCTATATTTAGTGTCTAATCTTTATATATCAATAGAGTTGGATTTGATGAAAATTTTTGGGGAATTACTATTTCCAATGTCTGGCAAAGATGGAAAGTCTGTGTGTTTGTCGTATCGTGTCTGTAGTAAATAGTACTAGACGACAATTTATGGATCTCAAGCTAGCATCAAAATTAAGTCTATTAGTGGAATATATAGCGGCAACCTAAGTAAGCATTTCGATGCATTAAAGGAAGTATTGAAGTAAGATCGAATTAAGTTGTCAATATAATAGGCTGACTATTGTCAACGTGAAGGTTGCATCAAATTGTGCCCTGAGGGGGGGCGTAACATAGCATAGCAGCTTGCGCAAGTAAGTCCCTTCTGAGAGCGCTGAATTCCAATCTTATTGAGGCTATTGGGTGGGGACTCGTTGTGCGTCACATTCTGCTTGCTGTCTGCGTGTATATTTGAATGTGACTCTCGCTTACCGCCTATCTCAAATTCTACGTTGTGGGTTGGCTAACGATGGCTAGTTGCCATATTGGGCCATATAGTTCCATATATATATATGCGGCTTATTGATATCTGCTATAAATCATCAAAAAGTTAGCGCTATCTTTACCACAACTCGTCACTTCTCTTATTATTCGTTGTCATTCTGGTGAGATAACGAAGAAAATTATTTGTTGGAGTGATTATTTATTGATTATTATCAGTCTACTTAATAAACGTACCGCTGTGATACGTCTCGATATTCTCATTGAGGCATTTTAATTCATTTTTGGGTATTATTCCATCTGCATCATCTCTGCTTATTCTATTATTCGTATATTACAATCGTAATCTTCAATGAACTTCACTTAAAATATTCTATCAATAAGAATGGCATCTAATCGCTATATGATGATATCCTCCTTATATTCTACCTATTTATGCATAGCTCATCTGATTCTCGCTACTATTGGCGTAAGGCTGATCGTCTGAAATCGTCAGACTAATTCATCTAGCTGCAGAAGTATTAGTTATCATATACTTCTGAAAAATCGTAATTAAATACATTTATTTTTTTTAAGAAGTGCAAGTTGTGGGCTCATTTCGAGCAATTTACTTACAATTAATCAATTTAGTAAGCAACAAATAGATAGTAATTGAATTTGAGTCTGACAATATGATGGGCATTGACCAAATTGCTAGGTTGGCCGCAGAGGAAGCAAGAAAGGAACAGAATAGGACCGATGGAGGTTTTGGGATTGCTACCGGTCGGAGGCCACCGCTCACCTCCTCTTCCTCCAAAGAAAAGGTTAGTCCTTTTTTTTTTGCTGTTTAAATGCTTGCTTTCAATTTCGATGTTGTTTTTTTTGCTTTTATTGTTAACTATTGTTGCTGAAGTAGAGTGTAAACGTATTCAATGGAAAGAGCAAGTGTGACATAGTAGTGTGAAGACGATCGATTTTTTTTAGCCCATCCAGTATCTTCAGAAGTAATTTCCTTGTTTCTTCTGCTTCCCATCCTTTTCGCCTTCATCTTCCATGTTTTTTAGAAGGGATGTCAGAGATGTCAACAATATTTTTTTGAAGTGGCTATTCTCATCCTATACATTTGAAGGGAATTTTATGCTATCCTTCTCAAAGAGGATTTGTGATCCACTCATCTTTATGAGCTATCATTGACCTCTTAGGTAGTTCGATTTCTACCGATCGGCATTTCTGATCAAAAATTCCTTCCTTGCACAGGACTAACGCAGCGTGCATATGAGCGTTGTTGCAAATGTTACATTCGAATCTGTTTGAACATATTACTTTACAGTAGTTAGAAGGAGTGACCTTTCGCCTCGGCCTTAGCAAGGGGCAGACTTCTATCCCTTCCCTCATCTCCCTTTCCTCCCTAGGAAGGGGCAGACTTCTTTCCCCTCCCTCATCTCCCTTCCCTCCCTAGGAAGGGCAGACTTCTTTCCCCCTCCCTCATCTCCCTTCCCTCCCTAGGAAGGGCAGACTCCTTTCCTCCTCCCTCATCTCCCTTCCTTCCCTAGGAAGGGCAGACTTCTTTTCCTCTCCCTCATCTCCCTTCTCTCCCCAGGAAGGGCAGACTTCTTTCCCCTTCCTCATCTCCCCTCCCTCCCCAGGAAGGGCAGACTTCTTTCCCCCTCCCTGATCTCCCTTCCCTCCCCAGGAGGGGCAGACTTCTTTCCCCCTCCCTTCCCTCCTTTCCCTCCCTCCCCCTCCCCCCTTCTCCACTTTTTTTGTGACGTTTGATGGACTGATAAGATATTTTTCTTCTTAAAATGACATTACTGTGAAATGTTGCGACTATTACTTTATTGATTAAGAAACCTTAGCTTTGCGTCTCATTTCTTTTCTTTCATATATTTCTCTGTTTCTTTCGTATTGCACTATTTTTCTTTTGTTTTCTTCTCACTCCGGCTAAGAGGCGCATAAATCATTGAACTCTAACTATTTGTAAAACTTCTAAGTTTTGCTATTTCTTTCCTTCTAAGATATTTCAAGCTATCTGATATAGTAAGTGCATTGTGCTATAAATAGGTGCGTTATGTTATAGTTAAATGCTTTGTGCTATAGGTAGTATATTATGCTATCTTGTTTAGTAATCTATAAGAAATGCCAACTCAAAATAACACACTTTTTTGGTCCACAACAAATTTTTACTTTCATATCCGGTATTTCAACTTTTCTTGCATCTACATCGACGACTATCACTATTCTTTGATAATTTGAGCTAGTGAGCAGCGATCGTCGAGTTTGAATAGTTACAGAAATTTTTTTTAAAGCTTTATCAGTGGAAAAGACATCTTTAAAGAGCATTGTCGCTCAGTATACTGAAATCTTTAGAAAAATCGACTTGAAACCGTAGAAATCTACATCATTTTATGCATATATCACGTCGTTCCTTATACAATATTATGCAAGTGATATTTCTTAATTTTTTTTAAATTATTCAGATTCTCATTAATTCGATTTATTGTTTTATTTACGCTAGAAAAAAACCACGCGAATCCTTCACTGAATTGATTTCAACGAATAAAATTCAAAGAGTTTGACGTATTATGCTAAGAATATTGCCTCCTTCTTGTAGTACCATTAGACGTTGAATTATCGTTGAAGAAAATTCGGCTATCCCTTTATTTTCAGTTTCTATATGCGCAGAAAATAGAGAAACCAGCTATAAAGTATTAATTTATATGAACTAAAAATATGTGCAGTTTAGATTGTAGATTGTTTATTATTGCAAATGATGTATTTACATATTTCTAAACATTGTTTTTTATACGTTTAGAGGGTGATGAATCAACTGTAATTTTGAGCAAAGATATAGGGCAATTTAATTTTCATGTAAATTATCAATAAATAATAAAATTTATGCATTAGCGCGCGTTAATATTTTAGTTCGACCGACCGGTATACAGATATTTGAAAAAAAATTTTTTTTCCTCAGTTGACTTTTTTTCTCAGTTGTGAAACATGATCCGATTTGCGAAATCGGCATTTAAAGTGCGAATTATAGAGAGGGGATTGTTCGGTGTATACTGTAAATGATGCCAGATGCCGGTCATTCTAGTTTCATTTATATAACTCCTTTAAGGTAGCGGTTGAACAGGGAGAAATGTGCATGCACACAGACACACACGCACACACAAACAACCACAGACACAGACACACATACATGCATAGGCATGCATATGAGGTCATAATTCACATTGTGAATGCAAATTAGGAAAAAAGCGTATAGGAATTGCCAATTATTAATGAATGGTTAGCCTTCGTCATCTTTTTTTTTGGGGGGAAGACTGTCGAACACTTGAGTAATGTAGTTTTTGCTAGTAAAATTTGTTATTAACTCAACGATTCTATCATCTTATTTTTTCGCGCAAGAATAGCTCAGCAATGCAGTGTCGACGTTCTGCGTAGAAAGGAAACTTTCTCTGCTTCTCTGCTGCAGTTCCGCGAACCGAACGAACCGCCGTTGCATAATTTTGATATTATTGGGTGCAGAGCGTGTTCGTGTTGTTGATGAATTTAGTTGGTGGGTGGTAAGTAAAGGTAAAGGGAGGTGATGAGGAGTTTTCGGTGGTGGGAAGAGTTTGATGGAGAGGCTATGCCTCGTATAGCGAATTTTGATGTTGGGTTGCGGATAATGTGGCATGTCTACAGTTTCAAGCATCTAGATTGCAAATTTGATGTGGTTCTTCCGTTGATTTCTTTCTCTATTGCAATGAAAACATCTTCTAAAACGATTGGACTATCCGTCTGGCACATTCAATATTATTTTGAGAGCAGCTCAAGTAGATCGTTTTATTAGTGAGCGATTCGCTTAGCTTTAAGAATATTCAATACGTGACAGGAAGGAATTTAATGATCGCTGATTGAGAATCATAATAATCCTAGATTCTTTATTGTTTAATCTCTCGAAATCATAGATAATCAGCTATATTTGTGTTTAGCTTTCCCTAATAATTTGCTATGACGCGTCGCATGCGGTCTCTGTAGTTGATATCGAAAAAATAAAACGCAATGCGTTGCTATCGACTAACAGATCGTCTTTCTAGGTGAAAATTTTTGAAGCTTAAATCCATGATTGGAATGATCCAATGCACAATTGTAAGATTTTAGAAATGAAGGCAATTGTCGCTAACAACTTTATATTATTTGAGTATATTGGATTGTTGTATCATACAACATTTAATGGCTGTTATTGAACTTTTTTTTTGCATTATTTTTTCAATTTATCAAAGGACCACCTATTAAGCATTTTTCTTCCTCCACCCTTTACTTTCTCTAAAATTTTCTTTTACAATTCTATGTTAAACTTTTTTCCTTTTCTTACTGAATTTTTTTAGTAGGTAGTTTTTGATTATAGGGCATAGTTGACTGTAAGTAAAGAAGATAGATTCAATACTGCAATTTTAACGGCTGCTGACAAGTTATTTAAGAAGTTTTTTTTTTAAGTTCTCTAATATGAATCACTCATCGTCAAAGACAACGAACAATCCATTCGATTTTATTTTCTAACTTATGCAAATTTGTTTCTTATCCACTAAATCAGCATTTGTTAGTTGAAAATTTATTGAATATGTAAATTCGAATTGCAAAACATTTAAGAAAACGAAACGGTTGGTTGAATAGATGTTCAATATGCAAATAAGCTAATAGGCCGATAGGAGAACCGAGTTAGCCATATATATTCACTACTTGAATATTTACAGTTAATGAGTTGATAGGGTTTTTGCATCTAAAATTTAATTTATCACTATTAACTCATCAAATTCATTACGTAAATTTATTGTATTCGAAATTATCCCCCATTGATCTCTCAGGTAAATCATCTCAAAGAGCTAAACAATACTTTATTCGGGATTTCTTCTGCACATGCATAACAATTGTGAAAGATGAAACGAATCGATTGGTTGTGGTATATTTAAAATGCATAAATATTAGCGTAACGAATCTTTTGAAATGTTATTTCGATTTGTCTCACAGTTTTTCTTTATTTCTATTCAAAATCTGAAAGCTACATCAAGTATACTAGAGGGAATGTCGAAATTTAGTATAGCAGTTGGGGGAGGGGGGAGGAGGGCAGCGGCGGTGAGAGGGGGTTAAGGAGGGGATGGAGTATTTACGTAATGGAAAGCGCTTTTTTTTTAAATACTGATCTCTATGAACGTTTGTATTATGTAAGCTATAGTTCATCGTGTTAAATAGTTGAAACTTCGAATTGAATCATACCCACAAACAAAAAAAAAGATTTTCTTTAAAAAAAGAAATGCTGACAACGATAGCTATTAGTATATTGGCTATTTTTCTTTGCTATTGATCGGGTCTTCATTTTGCCTCTAGTGTTTGATATTTGCCGTAGAAGAAGAAAAAACAATATCTACAAAATAGGCTCAATCGATTAGAACGATTTGAATAATCATTTAAGAACAATAGATATGGATTTGTGGATTTTTTTTTTAAATTTTCACCAAAAACGTGGGTTTGCATTTTTTTTTTTTGCCTTTTTTTTCATTAACTACCTATATATCACCGTACATTTCATGAATACAATTTAATAAAAAATTTTGTAAAAAAAAGCAATAAAAAAGTTCCTCGATAGTGCCACGGTGTTACGTTTTATGTTAATGGTGGTAGTTTCCTCTCTATTGTAGTTTATGCTTTGCCATTTAATGGAATTCATCGGTGCGTAAGTGGCGTTCCATCTTCACACTCTAGAGCGTAGTTAAGCTAGATGATTGAAGATTATATAGAGTAAAACGCTTTCAAGCATTACTTTAATTTTGCTTGCAGAAATGAGCGACTCTTCAATTAATTTTCTTAACAAATTATCTTTTGAAAAAAACAACAACTTGAAAATTTTTTTTGCAGATGTTGCTTATAATAATCCATGAATGGTTTTTTTGTTGTTTTTTTAAATTGTTGGTTTTTTTAAATTATTATTTTTTTCGTTGTTTTACAGCCAATTAAGTTCAAGCCAAGATTATTTTTCTCTAAGGATTTACATAAGCCATTGTTTCTATTAGAAGTATATTCCAAGAGATCCTCCCCAATGGTACCTCTAATGGTGGTCAGTCTAAGCGGATGACATGCAACGAAAAAAAAAGCTTCTATCAAATTTGTATGTCTAGTAGGTTTTCATCAACCATTGATATTTCTCTTTCCATTTATGTGATTTTATTAATTTTACTAATTAAAAAGTGTATAATCGTGATGTTACGCTTGCGAATACGTATACGCAACTCTGTCTGTCGGTCTGTCTGTCTGTCTTGTCTGTTGGTCTGCCTGTCTGCCTGTTCAGCAATTTCAACTTCGAAGCTATTCATCTAGAGTTATCTAATTCAGTGTGCATAATGCGCAATGTAAAATGATCTATTATATTGCACTCTGATTGATCGAAAATGGCTATACGTATTTAGAGGTGAAAAAATGATCCGACGTTTGGTCAGTCGGATCATATAAAAACTTGTCTCTTATTGAAAGGCTTGTAAGAGCCATGGAAGTGACCCATATATGATATGCATATTCTGCTGCCGTTGATCATTGGTCATTGGTCATTGGTCACTTATGAAATTGCTTGGTGAGATAAGCGGTAGCCAAGAGCGCCTAACGTGCCATTTCTTCGAGCGAGCGCTTTCCCATGCCTTTTTTACCACTACAGAAGCATTCGGCGACGATTCATTCGAATGCTTCGAAATATTCATCTATACTTCTTGCGTTTTCTTTTCTTATGCTTTTGGAGGTTTGACCCACATATTTGCATGATTGCACATCTATATATACATCTATACTTGCCTATATGTTTATCTCTATGTTTGCTAGTATCAGATTCGAGCTGCCATAAAGGATAGATGAGAAAATTAGTGTCTATGCCACCTTCAAGTTGAACTATTAATTTCTAATGAAATTGTTTTAAATAGCTTGAAATGTCGTGAACCAATAAGGGAGATGTTTGAATCTTTAAATATTTTAAAAGAAACGTTTAAATGCCGTAAAATTAGAAAACATTTTTTCATCGACCGAGGTTACGTTTTTGCACCGATCGAATTTGAATATTGCTACTAGTTGGGTTTGATGAACGAATTTTCTTTTTCTTTTTTTCAGATTCATTAAGAAGGATTGGTTTAATTGAAATAATTGGATGCATATTTGCATACGTTTTATTATTTGTTGGCGCATTATGGTAGCAATTGATATAATATGAATAATTATAATAGCGCATATGGTGACATCTTTTCGATAGTAAACAACGCTACCGATTGATTATTGAGAAATTCGAGATCCATTTGTCTGATTCGTTGTCCTCTCAATCCCCCCACCCCCACCCCCCACCCACCTCTCACCGCGGCGCTTTTTTTTAGCTTCTTTTTAAATAGCGAGGTTTGCATTCGCTAGTGGATTGAGCAATTCTTATTGCTAGATATTATTGAGCAATTTATTCGATTTATTTTTATTGCTATTGCTAGAAATTATCTTTACACCTATCCTAAATGATTTCGCAATATCATTAAATATGAGTCTCAAATATTGCTACTATATTGATACATTTGCGATATATGAAGGATTATGAAAGAAAAGAATTGAAATTATTCGTGAAAGAAAAAAATTATAACGTTCATAACGTATTATAAATTTTTGTTAGATCGTGAATGCATTATTATCTTCTAGCGCATATTACCTCAATTAGATGAATATAAGGCTATAATTGGTTTACTGCTATTTTATTTGCTGCAAACTTCAATTCTATATATATATATATATATATTTTTCATAATCGAACATAATTTCCTTTGAATACGCTTCAAATTTCCTCCTTTTTTTTTGAAAATCTACAACAACATTTTAATATAAAAGATTTCGCTCTCGTAAATACCGGAAATTGTTTCAACGGATATCAGATATGAGTTGAAATATGATGGATGATGCATTTTAAGCAAAACAAATTAACTCATATCACTTTTTCGTTATAATTTTTGATGAATATTTCCGTTGAATCGTCGCTTAAAACACTTTTAAGTGCATCATACTTCAAATTTTCTCATATCATACTCAGTGTTATTTCATTCTATTCGTATGCATAAATGCATACAATTAGCACCTCGAAATTTGAAAGAATTTCACACATTTTCAAATTTCTTATTTAATTTCTAATATATATTTCAATGCTTCATCGTTCATCGATTTAATGTGCATTTTTTATACGCGTTATTAATGCTACCATTTTTCATCAAAGAAAAGAGACCGGTTGGTTATAATCGATTTTTTTCTTTCTTTCTTTCTTTCTTTCTTTCTTTCTTTCTTTCTTTCTTTCTTTCTTTCTTTCTTTCTTTCTTTCTTTCTTTCTTTCTTTCTTTCTCTCTTTCTCTCTCCCTCTCTAAAACCAGATTCTTCTAGTGGTGCTTTTTTTTTTATAAATATCGATATTTCTGCTCATATGAGAGGAATATTAATGCTATGCAATAGATATATAGATTTATCATCTATAGCGAAACTTGATTCTGAATAGAGGTACTTTTTTTTATCGGTTGAAATGTTTAGATAACCATTTTTGGCGTTTTGATAATTATATAGGAGGTAGAAGGGGGGGGGGGAGGAGGGGGAGGAACCGAGTAAACTTTGCCTTCCTTTTCTTTTTTCTTTCGGGATTCCTTCACTGTTATTGAAATTTCCGACGTTTTTTTTGTATAATTTTTGTTAAAATAATTAGAAAATAAAAACGAATAAATAAATAAATGAATAAATTATTGCTTTATGCATAATAATAGAAATTTTATTTGAAGTTTTGAAGTAAATAATTTACATAAAACTTCAGCTGATCGATAGAAAATTATCATTTTAGCGCAAGAAAACGGCTGTATAGCATAAAAAATGATTCTTTATTGATGAGAAAATTTCATTTCCTATCATATATTCTTCTTGAACGGAATTATATCAACGATACGAATATTTATTGGGTTTCCCACTTTTCCATTTTGATCGTAGACATCGGTTTCGAGGTATCGATTACGATTGCTTTTTAAGTTTAAGTTTTGCTAAGAGCATTCGGCACCTTTTTTTCTCTCTCTTTCTCTCTCTGTCCCTCCCTCTCTCTCTCCACTGTTCTTCTCTCTCGATAGGTTTTTTTTATTTTAACTTATCGTTGAGCTGATGATATCTAATAGATTTGGGGAAGCGATATTTTTGTAAGGATATTGCTGATATTATGGGATAAAAATGTAAATGCTAAAATTTCCCCGTCTGATTAATTTTTTCTGCATGTTTTCTACTTATTTCCACTAATCTTTTATATTTTCTTCCCATCGAAATACTCTTTAGACGCATTTCTACATATATTGAATAATATCGAAAAAATATTTGAAATGAAATCAATCCATCAGGCATTTTGCAATAGCTATGAAACTTCCAATTGATATTCATATTTTATTGTTTCCAAATTCAGAGAACAATTTTCATGTGATGATAATTTATGTAAAATTTTCGATCACTACTTATGGTAGTACGTTATGAAGAAAAAAACATCCATTAAAATTTCAATCATATTTTCGTAAAAAAAAACTTTTTTTCCCGATATTCCATGATGAGCAGAAATAATCGAGGTAAACGGTGAAAATTTCACGCATAATAATCGAATATATAAATTATTCAACAGGTATTGAAATGCTGAAATTTACTATGTTGATAAAAGTTGTGCAAACACATAAAAATATGTGTTAAATGAATTTTCTTGGGAAATTTTTTCCCCAATTGTGAAAATTTTTTTTCCTATTTCTACTTATACTACGAAAACATGGGAAGTTCAATTATGAATGTGATCGTATTTGTTATTTTTAGGGGCCATCATCGTTATTTATATTCAGCGAGGATAATATTGTAAGGCGCAATGCGAAAACAATCATCGAATGGGGTCCATTCGAATATTTCATTTTGCTCACAATTATTGGCAATTGTGTCGTATTGGCAATGGAACAACATCTACCCAAAAACGACAAAAAACCCCTCAGCGAGATGCTTGTTAGTCATTTAAATTGAATTTTTCTATTTTTTTTCTTATTCTTTATACAACTAGCAAATATTACATCTAATAAAGAGATTTTTTATCTTTAACGCATGTAACATTTGCGATGGTTGTTTGCGTTTGTAAGAGCGCAGCGTCCCAAGACGAAAGGAAATAGGCCGCTTAGCCATGCTAAGTTAACAAATTCGGCGATACATGCATACCCACATAGAAGACGAGTATCCCACTTGGTTTAAGAATCGCTAGTCTATGGCATATGCTGCAATGTACAAATTTTCGCTACAATTTATTGCTCATGTTAAGGTTATTTTAAGCTCTTCTTGATAGTGAATTCTGAATAAAAACTGCAAAAAAATTTAGTTTTTCAAACGTTTTTCTTTTTGCAAAAAAAAAGAATATATTCGAATAGCGCAATAGTGGGAAGGTTGAAAACTATTGCAATTAGTCTATACTAATTGCAATAATTTTGCAATTAGTCTATACTAACGTTTTTGCATTGCATTGCGTTTATGTAATTCTTAGCAATGCTTCAGTACAAAACCTCTATGGAAGTCAACAAAGCGGAAGAGAATAGCGCATAAGAGTCGAATTTTCTTATGTAATTTTCGATTTTTATTCATTTGGCGAAAAAAACTTATCTGACATGTAAATGATGCATTTTTCGCTGAGAAGGAAAACTAATTTAGCCGAAATTGCATTGATGCATAATGACTAAATGAATATTTCAGCTAACGTTTTATTGCTTCATCCTTGGAAAATTTGATAGCAAAGAAATCAGTTACTAAGGGAGAAATAAATAAATAAATAATATTATGATTGTAAGCGTTATCGTTGAAAATTTATTCACGATTGACGCGATGGTTTATATTCTACGTAAATATTCGACGAAATTTTCCGTTCTATTCTCTTTGATACAATTGTCACTTTTCTACACTCTACAAATGCAATAAATAATATGCACTATATAGAGCTTATATATATATATATATATATATATATATATATATATATATATATATATATATATATATATATATATGAGGTGTAACAGATGAGTTGGGGAGAAAAAAATCTGTCTAGTTCTATTTTTGCATTGAAATTCAATATGAGTTTCGTCATTAGTGAACATTAGTCGATATGTACGCAAACGTTAGCAGACTTGCTTCTATTAAGTTCCTTTAGAAATTTTTTTTTCAATATATTCAAGGGGGGGGGGATGAATATATACAATAAACAATTCATAGGAATACTAGTAAAGTGGGAGAATTCTAGTTGTCTCATCCATATGCAATTTTGTATCCTTTTTTTGAAATGAATGGAAATTTCACCTTTTCCAGCTATGCGCGAAAAAAAATCTTTTTTTTTTCTGTTTTCATTAAGAAACAGTTATTCGATTCAATTGATACTTTATGTTTATTTATGTTTATTATTTATGTTTATCAAACTTTATGTTTATTCCTCTCCTATAATATTTCGGCTCCTAAACAAAACTATCTTAGACTTTCATCCACCTTTCCTTTTCTCATCATACAGTCCTCTTTGCAAATCTCATCGAAATGCTTCATTTCCAACTTTAAAATGTCTCTTTTCACGAAAAATTCCCTAAAGTATATGAAAAAGAAATTCATTTATTTATTATTTAACCATTTTACCAAATATGGTATACTTTTGCAGGAGCTAACAGAGCCATATTTTATGGGCATTTTCTGCTTGGAATGTTTATTAAAAATAGTCGCCTTTGGTTTCATCCTTCACAAAGGATCCTATCTTCGCTCAGGATGGAATATTATGGATTTTATTGTTGTTGTCTCAGGGTAAGTGATAATTTATGCAAATTATGATCCATTTATTTTTTTGTATTATTAAAAAAATTTCTTACTTGCAAATTTTTCTGAGAAAGTTTTTATTTTACAATTGTAGCCTTATTTCTTTCAATGATAAAACTTTTCATCTAAATGGGAACAATTAATTCAAAGAAAAAAGATTAATAACTGCCTAGATTCAGATTTTAGACGTCCTAGCACTAGATGAGGCTACTTTAAAAGTTAACCTCAAATATTTCCCATAAAACAACGAGTTTCTGATTATGGAAGTAGGGAGAAATATGATGTTGGAATAACCTGACCCTATGGAATTGTATACTAATCCTAGATAACAAAATTTTATTGCTTAAAGTTTTCTCTAACTATCGATCCTCAATGAATAAATAAAAAAGAAATATCGAATGTTGAAGTTATTCGAAGAATTAATAACAGATATTTTTATCACTTATGTTGGGCAATTCGAATTGCATTGAAGTTTTATGAAAATTTTTCGAAAATATTTTCTTTGATATTTTTTCCATTATATTGTCGTAGCGATTAAAATCGCTATTAAGAAATTACTATTCCACCATCTTAAAAGATTATTTTTTGGTGCGAAAAATATAGTTATATCAATTAGAAAGTCTCTTAAAATAATTAGTAATCTAATAGATTGAAATGCAATGTTAGATGTTTATTGAGGTAGGGAAAATTTGCATAAAAATTTGCATACTAAAAGAGATCATATTCTCTAAGTCGGTCTGATTTTGATTTTGCTTTTTTCACTATATAAGTTTTATCTTATAAATTACTCTCTAATTCGATCGTTGAGGAATTTGTAATCATTTCATTTCCGGTTTTAATAACTTAGATTTCCTATAAGATATGTATTTTATTGCTTAAAAAGAGATTTTTTTTTATAGAGTAGTCACCATGCTGCCTTTCACACCTTCTGGCAACGAAGGAGGTGGTACTGTCGATCTGAGAACGTTGCGTGCCGTTCGTGTATTACGACCCCTCAAACTTGTCTCTGGTATACCCAGTAAGTTATTATTGGACTTTCTTAAATTTTTTTTTCTAAATTTGAGAGAAACTTCAGAGCGATATCCGCAGAAATTTAATGCGAAGAGATTTTAGGGTATTATGCCGTAGGTTGAAAATTGCATGAGGTAAAGATGGGGAACAAAAAGAAGTAGGGATAAAATTGATGGAATGGGAAGACGGAAGGATTTCTGTGAAGGGTTTTATCTATTCTATATTATTTTTTGTCTGAAATATTTTTATCATTACTATTTTCTAACAAAATCTATGAGGAAAAAAGTTTTTTTTTCAATTTTCTGATGAATTTTGGAATTTTGAAAAAATTTTGAAAGAAAATTTTTGAAAAATGAAAAAGAAATATTTTTGAAAAATTCGTCAATATTAAAAGAAAGTACGTATCTGAATGCGAATTAACACCAATATGGGCGAAAGTGCTACCCGATGAATTGAGCTTAAATGATGGAAACTTTTGTGACTAAACTACGGGATAGATTAGTGTGGGCAAGATTGCCTATCCGCTTTTCCTTTTTCTCACTGCTCCCTTTCCGGTTGAAATCAAAGCGAAAATGAGCAAGAAACGATGCATTAAAAGTCCTCATCTTCAATTTTAAGAAAGGGAGCCAAAGAGGAGCACAATAAATTAGTTCCTCTCCCATTCCTCTCTCCACCCACTCATTCACTTTAAGGTTCAGAAAAAAATCCCAAAGGAAAAAGCGATAAATTAGAGGTGATTTTTCTTTTCCCACTTTTGAAGTAAACTAAAGAAAAAAGTGGATTTAAATAATCGTAACGTTGAACAGAGAAGCGAATTGCTTGAGGAGTGAGGGCATTGACTAAAATATATTCCATTGTTTGACGTTAGCAATCCGTTTGCATAAGATTCTTCAAATAATATCTCTAAAAAATTCTTATCTTTACATTCATGCAATTTTTTCGATAGAATAGATTCTACTGATAATGGGAATAATGAATAATGGGATGCATAAATTGCTAATAAATTGCTCGATTACCGTATCTGATATAAGTTGCAACTTATATCAGATACGGTAATCAATTCGCTAAATAATGTAAGCAGTCTTAATAAGACCACAAAAAAATGATCCCATTAAAGTGTGCTGATGAAACTTTTTTTTTTTTTAATCTAAATTGGGCAATAATAAATCCAGAACAATTGGCTGATGGGCTAACTGTGTGATAGATAAAACCAAATAAACAAAAAAAAATTTTTTTTGTGTAAATTGGCTAATTGTTCATATTGCTTGTCGAAAGCATTTATATGCAAATGAATGTGTAAATATGCAAATTGAAATTTGAAACCCCTTTGAATTAAAAATATGTTCGGCATTTTATTGAATGGAACTTTCAAATGTTAAGATAGTGGAATCTCTCTGAATTATTAACTTAGAAACAAGTAGATGATTTAATTTTCGCTTCTATTATTCTTTGTATTTTTCCATGCTCAACGTTTCGTTATATAGTTTTATTATCCATTCGCTCATATTAAATATGGGAGAGGAATAATTCACTTTATAATTTCGAATAAAATATTCCCTCTCCCCCTCCACTTCTCGGATCACTATGAATTTCCACACAATTTTAGCACTTCCAATAAGGATTATTTTCAATTTGCAATAAGCTTATATGATACTTAATAAATAACTAATTGTACTATTGATTATAAATGATAAAAATATTTTTAGGTTTACAAGTGGTTCTAAAATCGATTCTCTGTGCAATGGCACCACTCTTACAAATTGGATTATTAGTATTATTCGCAATTGTTATATTTGCAATTATTGGCCTCGAATTCTATTCGGGTATATTCCATTCGGCATGCTATAATCAACGTGGTGAAATTGAGAATATCAGCGATAAACCATTCCCGTGGTTGGTAATTTTAAATTTAATTTTGCGTAGAAATAATTTTTTTTTTTTTTTGCAAATTTAAATAAACGATGAAAATTTGCAAAATTTCAGTAGTTCAAAAAAAAAAAGATTTTTTCAACATAAACGAATCAATTTGTTCTAATTTTCGAAAATATCATTTTCGCGTATATAAACACAAATTTTTCAAAAATGCATTACAATTTTCCGCATTGCAATGAGATGCATTGCGCGCAAAATGCAATTATGAGTGATTTCGAATGGGCATATATTTTCGGGGATAACGAGAATTGCGCTTTATTCTGTGCATATTAGGGAACGGCAAATATTTTTGACGCTTATTTTACATTTTCTATTTATATTTTCTATAAGAATTTTATAAGAAATCAACACAACATAATAGTTAGGAAATATTTTTTATTGAAAGTGAAGAGATTTGATAAATTTACTTCTAATCATCTTTGCTATCTTTTCCTATTCTTTTTTTTTGGAAAATTTAAATACCATTTTATCAGCAAAAAAAAATTTTTTTTCTATATTTATTGAAAATTTAAGAGCAATTCATATGTCTCTGAGTGGTTTTGTCGCTGTTTTTGAGTGCAAGAAATTGATAGTCGATCTCTCTAGTGTAACATTAAGCGAAAACTTTCAAGGGTAGGTAATATATATGTTAATGTATAGGAAAACGTCGCATTGCAATAGTGATATCTAATAACGCTTATGACTTCTACTTGGAATTGGTGAGAAAAGTGAGGTGAGGGGGCCGAATGCAGGAAAAAGGAATATTTGATGAGGTATGGTGGTTATTTTTTGAGAGAGAGGGCGAGAGAGGGAGTGAAGTCAAAAAAATTCGAAGAAAAAATAAAAAATTAAAAAAAAAATTATTTCAGTTCAAATAAATCTGCAGCAACGGGTGCTTATAATTGTGAACTAGAGGGTACGGTATGCCTAAGCCAATGGATAGGACCCAATTATGGTATTACTTCATTCGACAATATCGCATTCGCTATGATTACCGTCTTCCAATGTATCACAATGGAAGGTTGGACAACTGTTATGTATTATGTGAGTTGTTTCTTTCCTTTTTTTGTTTTTTTTGTTTGGCTTGAAATTTCTCTTATTTATTTCTATAAATATAAAAATATATATTATATAAATAAATTTTAAATATATTAATATAAGCAAATATAAAAAATATAAATATTAAAAAAACCATTTTTTCTGAATTTGCAGAAAATTTTTTTTTGCAGTGAATCAGGTGATGAGTTTTTTTTTTTTATGAAGAGTATGTCTCATTAGGTAATCGATTGCCTAGGTTTTTTCGTAAACCACCACATTACGGCTAATTGTCAAAAAAACCCTGCAATCTAGTTTCTTACTCATCAAGCTTTTTTTTGCATTTTTCTTGACTAATCGATGATGCTGATTGAAAATCACTGGTTAATTTTTTTTTAAATTAAGATGAGGGTTTAATTACCTGTTGAAATGTAAAATTTCGATTTCTTTTTTATTTGTTCCTCCAAATACACTCTTTATTCTATTTCTAAATAAGACAAATGAGTTGAAAATTTTTTATAAAGATATATTATATTTAGAACTATTGCATTTTTAAATAATCTTACATTTTTGAGTGCTGCATCAATCTATCACATTGTCTGCTGAGATAATCTTAGACAGCTTCATGCTTAGAAAAGTGAAGAACTAAACGGAGTTATTATTTTTATGAAGATGAATCTTTTCTGATGGATGCTGGCAGGGAATTATAGACGAGTAGCAAAAAAAAAATAAAAATAAAAATAAAAGTAAAAGAAAAAATCCACGAAGAGTGATCTCAACTCTCTTCTAGTGATAGTATAGATTGTGATTGGAAAGCGCATTGGCTAAGAGTAAAAGATGAAAACTGGAAAGCGCATTGGGTGAGGGAAAAAGATAATTGAAAAACGCGTTGACTAAGAGTAAAAGATAGCAATTGAAGTTAGAGACAGAGATGCAATAGAAATATAACATTTGTTAAATTAATATAATCTACTCATAATAAAATCTAAAAAATGGCACTTCACGTTCATCGAGAATTTACTTTCAATTATTTTGCTATTTCAGACGAATGACTCTCTTGGAAGTACATATAATTGGGCATATTTTATACCTCTAATTGTTCTTGGATCATTCTTTATGTTAAATCTTGTTCTTGGTGTTCTCTCAGGGTAAGTAAACTCTTTTTCGATCGTCGCTCTTAACTTTTTTTCCTTTCTTTTGAGAGAGAGAAAAAAAAACGCTTTTAATCCCATATGGAAGTTAGTTGTGAGATGAAATTCGTTTTGTTTGATGTGAAGCGGAAAAGAAGTCATTCATCATAAGATCTCTTAGATGGGCATAGCTTTAATTCCCTAGGGTATCAAGTAAAAGAGCTAGCTAGCTAGCTAGCTTTATGATCAAATATCTTCATTTTCTTTTTCGACTTTGTCAGTGATAAAAAAAATATTTAAAGTATAGAATTAATGATTTTCCCTTTTTTTCAGATTATTTTAGTTTTTTTTTTCTGTTATTGATGTTTGAAAATTTTAAGATTTTTTTTTTTGCATAATAATTGATAATTATGTATGTAGAATTTTTTTTTTCAAATTTGAATAATGCTAAATAAGTTGGAAATTTCTATATGGTAATGTTTAGAGATAATTTTGAAGAAACCGGTCGTTTTTTTTTAAATGTATTTTAAATAAAATACTTCGATGAGTTCTCATTTGAAATATTATTTGTTGATATTTACGAGGAAATTGGAAAAATTGGATATTAGATGAGTAATGATTTAACATATTTGAACGCTATTTTTTGACACTCCAAAAAAACGGAAATAGATTCTTTATGAAGAAATTTTTCTCACAGATTTTCACTTGTTGCAAAGAATTACTAATCTTTTTTTTTTGTTATTCTTATTCATTTTGCAGAGAATTTGCTAAAGAACGAGAAAGAGTGGAGAATCGACGAGAATTTTTAAAATTACGACGACAACAACAAATTGAACGAGAGCTTAACGGATACCTCGAATGGATTCTAACAGCCGAAGAAGTGATTCTAAAAGAGGATCGAACCACCGAAGAGGAGAAAGCAGCTATTATGGAAGGTTAGCAACGCTTTTTTTTTTGGTCATCTTAATTTTTTTCCTAGATATCTCTGCCATAAAATTTTTGCTGAGCATCGATACTTAGAAAGATTCATAATAGTGAAACAAGGAACATATGACGGAATTTTTCTTACTGCATAGCATTTGGATTTTGCAATAATTACTGGAGATTATTTCGAAATCCCACGCAATAGCTTTAGATTTTGGAGGATTAATTGTGTTAGTAAAAATGATACGATGCTCCGATGATGATCTCTTTTAGATTTGATTATTTATAAAAGTGATATAATTGTATAATTAGTCGAGTTTCAGTAAGTGAGGATATTATTTTGTTGAAGTTTAGGTTAGTGATCTCTTCGATTATTTGAATATTTCGATATTTCTGTTTTTTTTTTTGATTTACTAAATTGCCCTTAAATTAACGAATACTATCCTTTGTAAATGAATGGTGCCTTTTTTCCTCCATCTATACCCTTTTCTTCGAAGTATGTCCCTCTTCCTGTTCACATAAAATCCCTTGAAAAAAGCATTAATTTACGCATGGATGAGTCTGTACTGTACGTATAGTTCAAAATAGAGCTGCTATACTGAGTGCGAATGATATAATAGATAAGTAAATTTTGCTTATTTTGCGCAATTTTTATACATACAGAAGATTAAAATGGTTCAAAAACTTCGCTTTCCTTTCGAATTCTGTTGAAGTCAACTTATTTATACCATTTATTATTTATCAGCGTTGATAAAAATATACTCTCAGCTCAAAATTCATGTATTTCATCACAGATATTTTTTTTATCATTTGCTAGTGCTAGTAATTATCTTTTATCACTTGATAATCACAAGGGAAATTATGAAATTCGTTGATTTGGTGAATGAAACTACCATATATATATATATATATATATATATATATATATATATATATATACATATATATATATATATATGTATATATGTATATGAATATGATAAGTTGACTTCAACAGAATTCGTAAGGGTAGCAAAGTTTTTGAATCATCTCAATTTCTCGTATGTGTAAAAATTGCCCTCCCCCCCCCCCCCCAAAAAAAAAGGTAGAATTCACTTATTTGTTATATTATTCATACTCATTATTAGCTCCGATTTGAACTATACGCATGGCATAGATTGATATATGCACAAATTAATGCTTTTTTGTTTTCAAGAATTTTTATGCAAATAGGAAGAGGGATATGGGAAAAACCGACAAACATTTATCAAACCAATAGGCATGCATACATATGAAAAGATATAACTTTGATAGATAGCACATAAATAATGTACACTTAATGAACGCATAAATGTAGTATATTAGCCAATAAGTAATGGCTAGGTGTTATGTTTAGTTTTGAAGCGTTTCTTACCCCCAGCGTATTCCGCTGCAATAGGTAGGCATTTTCAAAGAGCAATGCTAAGGCCAATCAATCGGACGTGTGAAAGTTGTATGTGGCGGGCTGTTACGACCCGGTCATTTGCGCCACGGTCGATGACATCAGTAAGATGCAGATAAGTCGGTATTAGTGAAGTGGCGCAAGTGACTGAGTTACAAAATCAGTAAGATGCAGATAAATCGGTATTAATGAAGTGGCGCAAATGACCCATTGCAAAATTAGTGACATGCTGATACTGTAGTTCTGTGCCATCATCATTACCGCGAAATGATAAAACTGCTTAAATGATTGATGAAACGTTGAAGTAATACCTGAAAGTAGGTGTATGAAAAATTGCAGCCTAAAGAAATAAAGAGTTTTCTTATTGTTGGTTACAGTGCGCGCTATATATGCAAATTGCGGAATATATTCATAAATGGTATATTTTTTTCAAACTTTTTATCTTTTTTAGAATTTTCTCTCAATATTTAAATTTAAATTCAAATATATTTTCGCCGATAAAAATAAAATTATTTCAGCGCGACGGCGTGCAGCAACAAAAAAACTCAAAGCGGCCAATAAACAACAAAGCACCGAAACTGAAGAGGATATGGAAGAGGAAGAAGAAGAAGAGGAGGAATATATGGACGAAGAAGGAGCAGACGGTTAGAATAATTATTAAAATAAAAAGTAAAATAAATAAATAAAATAAAATAAAAAAGAGTAGAATGGGTTTGCCTTCCAAGAATGGAATCGAATAGATGTTCAATGCAATCACTTCTTTTATTATACTGCACTAATGAATTTGAGCCAAAATATTGAATTATAACATAATGGATATGTCGATTATTTTCTAGTATTGAATGCCTAACATTGCGCAATTTTAGCTTTAATCTTTGGCATTTCTTTTATTATTGCGGAGTTTTCAACGCTATGATGTTCTTTTTTTTTTTCTTTTCGCTGGTAATATGATTTCAAGGAAAAGTAGGCACTTTCAATGGGCTGAAAATACGAGAATATTATTTTCAGATGGGAAAATTTATTAAATTCTTAGGGTTTGGAACTATCGGCTAAGTAAATAATAGTTGAATAGAGGAGAGGAAAAACGATCCACGAAATGAAGTAAACAAAGAAATCATACTTGCAAATCGCGTACATTATTAGTTAATTGCGCGTTTTTTCTCTTTTTTTTTTGTTGCAACAAATTATATAGCTGCATTTGTTGGCTTTCTTGATGCGTTTTGAATTGTTATTATATAGTTATCACTTCGTTCAATTCTACGCTCCAAAATTTAGTTATACGGTAATCACTTCGTTCAATTCTACGCTCCAAAATTTAGTTATACGGTAATCACTTCGTTCAATTCTACGCTCCAAAATTTAGTTATACGGTAATCACTTCGTTCAATTCTACGCTCCAAAATTTAGTTATACGGTAATCACTTCGTTCAATTCTACGCTCCAAAATTTAGTTATACGGTAATCACTTCGTTTACTTGTGCGGCCCAAAAATTTTGTTTGGTGATGCGCTGTTCATTCTTAGAGATGCTCTTTTTGTTGAACGCAGCAGATCTCTTTTATTTTCTTTTATTTTCTGCGTCAATTTAAATGGAAATTTGAGATGAGAGAAAGCTATTTTAGAATATCATACATTTTTGATGGACTTTAGTTAATGAGTAAGTAAAAAGTTAGCCAGTATGAAATTAGCATATTGGACTTATTGATATAACTGCTGAGAAAATATGGTAGCATCGCCGAAATTAGTGAAAACGAAAGCAATTTTTTAAGGCCGATTTATTCTAAAAATACGGTCATTTTTTTAAACTGAATCCCTGAATCAATACAACGGGTTAATGTAGAATTTATCTTATTTTGCTTTATTTTTACGAGACTTTTTTTGATTAAAATCTATGCAGACGAAAATTTTTTGCTCGTCTATATCATCGGAATGATTAAATTCCTACTCAAATTTATAGATGTAGAAGTAGATCGCATTAATTGGTGGAGCACTAAAATGTTGCCATTTTTCTTTTTGGGATATCGTTGCGAATAGCATCCTAATTGTTGCAAACCCTATTTGATTTAGTGTTATAGAAAGAAAGAGAAGAGGTTTGATCCAATACTAGCTGAATTTCTGTATCGGTCAATTAGTGATGTTAAACACATAGCATTTTAAATAAGATTTTTTTCAAAAATTGTTTCATTTCTGGTACCATTTTTTAAATTTATTGCGTTACCATATATAGGATCGTTACTTATATCGATAGCCAAATAGTATCATTAAATTTTTTTTTTGAGATATGATTGCTAAGGTTATTGATAAGTGAGCATTTAGATAAGTGGATTTATTTTATTTTATTTTATTTATTTATTTATTTTCTTTTTGCTTATTAGAAGAATTGTCGTCGAATGAAATAAAGCATAAAACTTTTCCAGAAGTAAATTATTCACTGTTATATATTTCTTGGAAAAAAATCGATATTTTCATCGCATTTTTTTGGATTAATTAGATATAAATATTGCTAATAGAGGTAATCTTTTCATTGTAGCCTATGATGGTCTCAATATGTTTTGTTATGTTGCGTTTCTTCCGTATCCATTTCCACCTTCTCGTGATTATTCACAAAAAATTTTGAGATTTATTGAATCAACCAAGCAAAAAAATAGATATTGGGAATTTTAAGGAATTTTGAAATATGCAAATTATTTAGAAAAATAATTTAAAATGTGCGAATTATTTAGAAAAATAAAAATAAGAGTAAAAGATGTTTACTGCTATATGATTTAATTTAGCAGTTGTTTTTTTTCAGGTCGGCGGATTAAGCGAGGATTTATCGAAACAATATGTAAAAAGATTCGACATTTCAGGTTCCTCATATAAATATGTTGAAAATTCTTATCTCTTTATTTTCTAATATATTTGTCGCATCATTGAGCATATATTGATTATCGATTTCTAACCTTCTTATTGAAAATACTCTTTAAAAAATTGTAGTATAAATATTAAAGGTAATTTTTTTGGCCTCGTGAGCTTTAAAAAACTGAATTTTTTTCTTGTATGTCAGAAAATGGGCCAACATAGGGAAAATCAGCATAATTAGCCAAGGAGCTCAGTGGGAGCATATTTTGTTGAGCTTCTGAAAGTGGAAAATTTCTTATAGCCCACTTTCTGATCGCTTAGTTCATTGATCACTAAGTATGCAAAATGGCTCCTTCCAAATGCATTAATGGGTGGTTATTTTAATTTCAGGACACAAACACGATACGTTGTGAAGAGTCAAGTTTTTTATTGGATGGTAATTACGTTGGTCTTTTTGAATACTGCCTGTGTCGCTTCAGAACACTATGGACAACCCGATTGGTTAACCGAATTTTTGAGTAAGTTATTCATCTTTTCTTAAATATTCACTATTATATAATTTTCGATTGTTGTCTCATAAAACTAAGCAAGTTTTTACGCACGGATGACCACTTTCCACTTGGGTCCTTGGTCACTCATTAGTAGATTACATAGACTTATTCATTAGGTGGCCAAAAGGATTGTCCACTATGATATCAGGGTTGTTCCATATAGGAACGTTCTCAAACTTTCAGATTTTCACGTAACGTTGGCAGAGGTCATTAGATATGGTCATATGAAGTAGTTAATGCATGGTGCATATTAATTTATTGTATATGAGTGGTTGCTAATTTATAAGTGCAAAAAAAACGCATTTTGTGTTTTTTTTTAATGTTCTTCACATATGGAAATTACAGATTTACCCTCATTTCATTTGTGAAGAATTATGTAAATTATGCAAATTTTCATTGTTTATTATTCACAACTTTCTAATTTCTGATCTTTGCAAAAAATTTCTATTTCTTATGCTTTGATTGGTGTCCATAAAATATCTGCATCATCTGATCTTGTATTATTCTTTCCCAATAAAATACGCAGCAGGCCAGTTTTCTGTCTATACTGAAAAATTTAAATTTTAATAGCTAAAGTTTTGAGTGTTGGTTTAAGTCTGCAGATGTTGGAATGTCTGCAGACATTGCAAAGTCTGCACACGTTACAGAGTCTGCAGACATTGCAATGTCTGTAGACATTACAGTGTCTGCTTGATTAACTTAGGTCTGTAACGTAATAGTTTAACATATTTCAGAATACGCGGAATTTGTCTTTCTGGGTATTTTCATATGCGAAATGCTTGCGAAACTTTTCGCAATGGGATATCGCACATATTTCGCATCAAAATTTAATCGATTCGATTGTATTGTTATCGTCGGCAGCGCATTTGAGGTGATTTGGGCTGAAGTTAAAGGTGGCTCATTCGGTATTTCAGTCCTTCGAGCACTTCGACTCTTACGAATTTTTAAACTCACCTCGTAAGTTGTTTCTTTTCTTCTTTTTTTTCATCGTCTCTTTACAATATTTTCCCACTTTTCTATAGATAATATTTAAATATTCAAATGTTTCTTTGAATTAATTTCCTAAAAATATTTAATAAGTTTTTTTTGTATTAGGTTCTTTATGTGGGAAATATTCATAGGTTGATGTGTGGGGCTGGCAAAAAAACTAAATTTTATGAATTTTTGTTTCATTGTATTGCGAATTAGCCACTATTAAAGTTAGAATAATCCATAAATATGCTTTAGAAGATGCCAATTACATTAGTGTCAGTCGTGATAATTCAACAACTTCAACTACTATAGTCTTACATGTTTGGCTCTTTATCTCCGTATATATTCTTTTTGAAGCATAATTTATTGATTATCTCTTCAGTATAGCTACTGGTTTTAGCAAGAGAGATGAATTAATGCAACTAGATGATTTAGATTGAATTTTATCTTTGTTGTTGTTTTTTTTTTCTTGAAGAAGCGTTTTTTTTTTCTTAGGTGAGAGGGGTTTTAAAGTGTATTTAAAATTAGATCTATTAAATATTCATATTTCGGCATTTTCAATAAGATTTTCGAAAGGATCGAATTACGGTTTCCACAGTAGCAAATATTTAGGTACTATTAAAATAGGATCACCATCAATAGTATATAGTAATAAAGGTTATGGTCGATGTTTATTTATTGCAATGAACCGTTGTGCATGAGTCGAGTTCCATTAGTTGATTTTGAGACATGATAGATAATAAGCGAAGATAAAGTTCTGATAAGGCCTGATAAGATTGTTGGGAACACTGATAAGGCTTGGTAAGATTGTTGGGAACACTAATAGGGCCTGATAAGATTGCTTGGAATACTAATAAGGCCTGATAAGATTGCTTGGAACAAGAAACGATAATATCAGATCGTTGATTTGAATCATCTCAATTTAGAAAATAGCCAAATGATAAGAAAATATTGATTTGAATAGACACGTAATGCGCCGATGACAACATTTTTTGAATAATTTTCATATCGATTAGTTATATCGGTCGGACAATTGCGCCATTTTTACTTGTAGCATTCTTTAGCATAGAAAAAAGCCGATAAAACGTATGCTGTTGTTTGCTTTTATAATTTCTCATCGTATAGTATTATGCTTTCCATGTATTTGTGGAATTTGAATATTGTAGTTGGTGCTTATTTGAAAGTTTATTTCTTGTGTTTTAAACTTTAAAAAGAAGATGAAAAAGAAAAGGATTTTTGCATATTTCCGTATCAACATTTATGAAACGTTTCAACTCTTCAAATTCTTTTTCAACTTTTTCTTTCAGATTAAAGAATCCTACCTGGAAGATTTCGTTCAATTTCAGGTATTGGGTATCGTTGAGGAATCTAGTAAGATCACTTATGAATTCAATGCGTTCCATTCTTTCGCTGCTCTTCTTGCTCTTCTTATTCATTCTCATTTTTGCCTTATTGGGTATGCAACTATTTGGTGGAAAGTAAGTCTTATATTATTTCGATTCATTATCTTTCAAAATAATTATATCTTTTTGGAGTTGCCGAGGAGGATTTAATTGTTGGCCGGGTAAAATATCCAACTTTCTTATATATATTCTGTAATATTGTGTCATCCGTTTATCCCACTCATAAAAAAGTATAATACTTTCGTTTTGAGCATATTCATAGAACCATGAGACCTTTTCAGATGGAAACATTTAGCGCAGTGTGACTAAATTTCGTACATACTTTTCAGTCTATCTGTCTATTTATATGGTAGTTTCGACTTGAAAGTTTTTATAACTAGAGTTGTAAATTTTGTTGACTATAATGCAGATCGATGACCATATTATAGGATATTTTATGCGAATTCATTAGCTTGAAAAGAAATTATAGTCTTCTAAAGGTGAAGAATTTGCATATACTTTACACTGGTTGTTTTTTTTTTTCAATTTCAACCCTGTTCAACTGTTAGAAAACGAATCTTTTATAGAAAAGTTATGCGAGAGAAAAAGCTTTTAAAAAAATCCTTTATAGAAGCTGTAGAAGGTGGCGAAATTTTGCAAGAAAATATTAATTTACTCTAAGAAAATTCTTTTCCCCTTTATATTTTTTTACGAATTGGTTAAATTTTTCGATTCATTCGAATTTTTCTTATAGAGGATTTAATTGCACGAGAAGTAAATTGTTACTTAGAGTGTATATTTCAATCATTTTGGACAACACTTTTTCCGTCTTTGCCATAATCTGATAAATCCCCCACTCACTGACTTACAGTTGGGGGCAAATTTCGGTGCCATTTTTTAAACAGCTTTCCTTGGCCGGATGGAGAAGAATTTGATAATAATGCCGATATAACGGCTATTTTATGAAAAATGAGTTGACGATGATGAGAGAATATCAATTTTCAATATTTTCAGGTTTAATTTCCCAAATATGCACCCATATACTCATTTCGATACCTTTCCAGTCGCCTTGATTACTGTCTTCCAGGTAATTATTCGTTGAAATCTCATTTTAATAAATTGATTTATAAAATATTTGCATTTATTACTTAGTAGATTTTAGGGGAAATGCATTTAGAGTATATAAGTTGAAATTTTTTAAGTTGAATTTTCATACTTCAACTTGAATTCTCCATATGAACAAAACGGGTAAAGCAATGTAAAATTATGAGGTAAGACATTCTAAATATGCATAGGCAGTGTTCTCTGAGGTGTACACAAATGGGACAGAATAGAAAATCCATCTTTAAATGGTGTAATAATTTATACAGAAAATCATAGGAAGATGTTGAATAATTAAAAAATAAAAGTAAATTGTCACTTATAAAGGAAGAAATATATGGAATTATTAGTCGTAGATATGAACGTATGAGATCATCTACGAACTATAGAAGTGAATGTTCATAATCAGTAGAATTCAGGTTATATATTTTTAAGTTTTGATTATTTATAGCTATATATTTTCAAATATGCTGCATATTTTTATTTTATTTCATTTTTTTATTATATTCACCTTTTTCGTATATTATAGATCTTAACCGGTGAAGATTGGAATGAAGTGATGTATTTGGCTATTGAATCACAGGGTGGTGTTTATGGTGGCGGAATGGTCTATTGTGTCTACTTTATTGTTCTTGTACTTTTTGGAAATTGTATGTTATAAATTTTTCTTTCATTTATTTTCAATTTATTTTTTTTAAGTTGGAAATGCAATTTTAAGCTTGTCAATTTCATATTTGAGAGACTTTTGCGCAAATTTCTAGAATTTCTTAGCTGGGAAAATTTTTTCTAACTGAACGATTATTGAATTCTATCATAGAAATATTGACTATTATTTTTAATCGGATTGTGGAAAAGCAATAATAATAATAAATGGAATGATTTTATTGTCAATAAGATTGGCCTGCCGATTAATAAAGTCGGTAGATTTTTGTAAGAAATGTTGACATTTTTTTCCTATATAGAACAGTAGTATTTGGTTGGATGACGTTCTTGTCGTCATCAAGTCTAATGGGCCAGAATTTGGTTAATGCTAGAAAGTACGAGTACAAGTTGAGGTTTCATTGCTATTCTATTTAATTACTGCCCCGAGTTATGTATGAGTAGCATTTGCTATAGTTAACACTATTAGATAAACGTAGATTTAGTTACTGATCTAAACGATATGCAAATGCTTCAAATGTTTTTTTTTAAATTTATTAAGTAATACGTGGATTTATTTTAAGATACTTTGCTCAACGTCTTCTTGGCGATCGCTGTCGATAATTTAGCGAATGCTCAAGAATTGACAGCAGCTGAAGAAGCCGATGAAAGAGCTAATGAACTCTCTGAGGATTCAGAAACCATCGACGAACAGGTAAATCTACAATCCTATTTCATTTATGCAAAATTTCAATTGTTCTTATTTGTGTTTTCTAAATTTAAACGTTGTTGAAATTTTTTTTTTTTTTTTAATTCTATGTGTAAAATTGCATCGTTTTTACATGCTAAGGGATATTTCAATGAGCACAAGCTGGTGAATATCGTAAGAGCTTATCATAAAATTTGTTATAAACATTAGGCTGTATCTTATTGGTGGATTTTTTTAGGATTGGCAAGAAAAGAATAGGAATATTCCATTTTTTTCTCTCTAAATCTAGCTCTTCGTTCAGTTTTGGTGTCACCTCTTCACATGATCTCCGTTGAAATTGCAACATGAATCTCAGTTACTAGTACTTAGTTACTAGTTGTACTAGGGAATACTTGATACTAGTCAATTATTATTATCTGTACCTTAGTAATATCCTCGTCAAGTCAAGTAAACAGCGTTAAGTAATATTTCCAGTGGGAACAAGGTGATTATGTAACAGAGACGTACAAGAACCGATCGAATAAATGAAGAAATCGCCTAAAACTTTAATAAACCACCGAAAGATTCGAAGAGGAAAAACTTTATAAAATTTGATAAGTAAATTATTTGTGAGAAATTACAGGATGGAGAATGCGCCATCGATATGGAAGGCAAAACGGCTGCTGATTTATGCCAGGTTCAACGTGATTTAGATGGTGAGTGATTATCATACTTGATGTTGCTCCAGCTTAGCTCCTTTGAACATGTTATCAAACAGTTGTATGCGATAAGTTTTGGGGAATACAAACCCTCTATAATTATCTCTTTGCATTTATTTATTTATTTATTTATTTATTTAAGCACCAGCGTTAGGCCTGCCATGCCTAAAAGGAGCTTTGGTAAGAAAAAATTAGAATGTTGAAATATGATGCGAATTCCAGCTGAAATGCATCCTAGGTGGCTTGACCTCACTATCTACCAAGCGCTTAGTTAGTCCACATGCTGAATTTTTGCTGAGGAGGACGTCCCTAGTGGGGGAGGGGAAAGGGAGAGGGGAAGGGGCGAGGATACGAGAAGGCTTCGACATCGCCAAGTACTGTGATGGCACATTGAATGCAAAAATAGTGGATTACTTGAGGTCTTTGCCATTTTTAATATGATTCAAACCTGCATTGATTTAAAAATTTCGAGAATTTGAGATCCAAATTATATATCTCTAGCGCTTCTCCACACATAATCATAATGGGCTTTTTTACGGAAGGAATTCTGCTAATTGCATAGTCATTTATGCTTATGAGGGAATACAACCGTTGCTTCCTTCTCTCCTCTCCTACTTCCTCATACCAGTTTCTTTTACTTGATTCTGATTTAGTTGGGCTTTGAAGGAATACTTCGATTCTCATTCAGTTTAACAATAAAAGTAATAATTAGTTGTTATAAAGATTCTTTATTGAAGCTTTGTTACTATTAAGCGTTTGCTGACAACGTTTCATCGTAATTCAAATTGAGAGAAATTTCATTTTGCTCTTCTAGGTTAAGGAGTGACATTACCTTTTGAACCATCCGTCCCATTACTCCCCTCGGCCACCATCACCGCCATCCCTCACCTCCCGCTCTTTTCTTCATCAACTCTACCCACCCATCCCCACCCCTACCTCTCACTTCTCCTCATCAGCTGTATTTTTTTCTTGCACCATTTTTTGATCGTTTTGAAATACAATCGGTTTTCATGAATGGAATTGTTGTAATTGAAATTTTATTGGTTATCTCCCTATCACCAATGACTAGATCCTGTGATAAGTAAAGCGATGGTGATAACAGGGTACTAATATTTTTTTAATGTATCCCAACGGGTATAATTTTTCTTCCGCCGGTGCCATTCAACTTTCAATCATTTCCTCCATTTCTTTTTTTAAAGTCAAGCATTTTAATTTCCGCTCTCATTCATGAAACATTGTTTTGATATTTTAATCGATGAAATAATATTTTAGAAGAATGTGAAGAAGAGGAAAGTCCTTTCGGTGGACCGAAACCAATGGTGCCATATTCGTCAATGTTTATTTTTTCTCCAACGAATCCGTAAGTTTTTATTTCTATTCAATTAAAAACGAATATTTATCCTTTCATATTATACTTATGACTTCCATGTATTCGAAAGTTTTTCGAACTCTTGAATTTTCACTTAATTTACCTATTTATATTACACCAAAAAAAGGATGCTATTGTGATTGCATCTTATTTTGCGATTGTATCGCGATTGCATTTCTCATACTTAATGCTATTGCGAAAATATTTTAAAGAAAATATTCCAATTTTTTATCTTTATGCGAAAAATTGATCTCTTTTTTTTCTAACGCTTAATGCTTATAGATTTCGAGTGATCGTTCATTCAATGGTATGTACGAAATATTTCGAAATGATGGTAATGGGTGTAATTTGTTTCTCAAGTATTGCACTCTCTGCAGAGGATCCAGTCGATGAAGACAATCCACGTAATAATGTCCTTCAATATATGGATTATTGCTTCACCGGTGTTTTTGCCTTCGAAATGTGTCTTAAGGTATTTTTTTTTATTGCTCATCAACTCAATTATAATACTTTAGAATTATTTTAGATGAAGTATATTCAAAATTAAATGGTATCATTTTTAATGAATAAGTCATGGTTTCGATATAAAAGAGCCAATTTTTTTAAGGTCGAAATTGATTTTGATATTCTATTTTTCGATTTATTATTGATGGTTTGATGTTTAATCGTAATTGATTATTTTTCTTTGATTATCAGTTTATATCAGTGATAATCAAAGAAGAATCTTTCATATATTTTACTCAGTTATAACGTAATTCATTTGCTATCATATTTGGGTGGCCACTATAGAATAATAGCCATCAGTAATGGTTAGTATTCACTTTTGGTTGATTATAGTTAAATGAAACTTTCGATTCGACGATGCGTAATTTAAAAAAAAAATTCAATATCAAATCATCTCTTGATGGATGCTGATTATACTTGTAACTGCTTGTGAACATCGACTTTAAGCTACCACTGGAGATATCCGTCGATCTTGATGGGAACTGTGACCCTTTCAAAGATGGGAGCTTTTATTGGGGGAGGGGGGGATGGCTTGCATATATTACTGTATCATTGGTGAACTTGTCCATCTGTGATGAATCTGCTTGCGAAATACAAATTCTTGATCCCAGTTTTCACCTTCATTTTTTTAATATAATTAAATCTGTTGCTATGAAGTTTCTGAGATGATAAAGAGGGGATATCACTTTCTTTTAAAATAATTATGCACGACTTTCTAATAGCCTCAGCAAAAAAAAAAACTTACTTTATTTTCAGCTTATCGACCAAGGAGTTCTTTTGCATCGTGGATCTTATTGCCGCGATTTCTGGAATCTTCTGGATGGCATCGTCGTTATTTGTGCTCTTGTTGCCTTCGCATTTGCGTATGTCCATTAAAATTCCATTCTTTAATAACTACTATTATTAATATAAGTGTATATGAATTAGTTTTCTTCTTTTTTTCCTACTAAAGTAATTAGTAACCATTATAAAATATGTGTAGGCAATCTTTGTTATACTGGTGGCTATATCTACCAAATGAATAAGTGTGTTATATGGTCGTACCGTATAACACATATCAAATATCTGTCCGTCGACATCATTTTGTAATGGGGCGTGTGACTAAACTTTTATTTGTAAAAGGTGCTAAAGTGAATCGGACCATTTTAGCCTTTTAGAAAAAACTCTTGAATAGGAGGATCCCTAGGCAAGAAGTGGAACCCAATATGAAGAAATCTTTGGTGACTGTTTTTGTGAATATGGATATATAACTTGCTGAGATGAAATTAATATCATTGCGTTCAATTTCAAGTTGGTAATCGTAACCGAACAATTGGATTCAAAATTTAAACGAAATTTATCACAATATTTTTGATAAGAAAAACAAATCCTTCAATGAGTAAAAATTCCTATTTCAGGGGAACTGAAGGTGCGGCCGGTAAGAATTTAAATACGATCAAATCACTTCGAGTACTTCGCGTTTTACGACCACTCAAAACGATCAAAAGAATTCCGAAGTTGAAGGTAACCTTTAAAAAATATTAATATAATTTAATTATTGTATTGCCATTAAGTATTGTTTGGGTAACGACTGATAACTTTTTGGGTAACTTTTTGTTGTTCAACTTATTGAATTCAAAATATCGGAAATCCCTAATCAGGGATACTGGATATTCTCAGAGAGCAATGAACAATCTCTAATCACGAATATTGAAAATTCATTGAGAGTGGAACATTTTTTTTTCGAAAAAGTAAGACGGTGGTTAGGGATTATCGAGATTTTTTGACAGCAAGCAATGAGCGCCTGTTGCAGATGAAATGAGAGAATCAGCTTCGAGAGGGTGACCAAGAAGAAATCTCTTTGTTCGTTGCTCGTTAGCCGTTATTGTTTGCAATAGGGCAAGCTTTTGCGACATTTATAGCCGTTTGTTTAGATTTCAATGATTAGGAAGGGAGTATTTTCAACGAGTAATCGAAAATGATTAGTGCCTAAATGATGCTCAGCAACTCGCCTCATATTCTAGTAAGAGGGAGGGAATATGAAGAATAAATAATATAAATGGTAAGGAAAGAGGTATGGATGGTGAGGATTAAGCGCTTAATTAATGCCTGTGAATGTTGACGGTGCCTGAGTTTGTTAGTGGAGGTGAGGTAATTGCGACTAATTCAAAAATTGCAATGGAAGTTCCTCTCTAATTTTGCGTCTTTTTTTTTATTAGAATAAAATTTTCAATTTAAATATCTATGGCTATCATAATTTTCAGGCAGTATTCGACTGTGTGGTGAATTCTCTAAAGAACGTCTTCAACATTCTTATCGTTTATTTTCTCTTTCAATTCATCTTTGGCGTTATAGCGGTACAACTTTTCAATGGGAAATTCTTCTTTTGTACCGATAAAACGAAACGATACGCTCATGAATGTCATGGACAATTCTTTGTCTTCGATAATCAGGTATGTAAATTAATATTCTATTTAAGAAATTTTCCACTTATCACTTATCACTGCAGTGAATGTTAGTTAAGAGCGTTGTCAAATCAGTGGCGATTCAATACAGAAGGTGGAGGGGGGTGAGGGGCGTAGATTGGCGTGTGGTGGGGCATGTCCCTTTCGTTCTCCCCGCTCCCTTCCCTTCATGTCCCACTCCATCCGGCTTCTGTCTATGTGGCTTGCACTAATGGCCGCAATGTTGCAATCTATAGGCGATAAAACGTAAGGTATCTCAATGATGCAATAGTTTAATTGTTTTGTCTTTTGGCAAAAAGGTACTTAGCGAATGCGGGTATGAAAACTATCTGATTTAAACTTTGATACATACACTAGAATTCAGGGCAAATTGTTTTGAAGGTGAAGTTTCCACTCCTTTTTATGTGATATTTGCTCAGTGAGCCGAGACGTTCCAATAAATATCGTTTGATTTTAATTATGTTTCATATACACCTAGCTAAGCCGTATTTTTTAAATCAGGCTGTTATGATGCGCTTAGAAAAATAGAGGAACGGGTGGTCAAATTTTTTAGCAATCATATATCAGTAAGAGATAACGTGAAGAAAATGTGATGATAAATTCCAGTGGAACGCTATTTTTCTAGGCGCGTCATAACAGCCTGATTTAAAAAATACGGCTTAGCTAAGTTTATATGCAACGTAAATAAAATCAAACGATATTTACTGGAACTTTTCGGCTCATTGAGCAAATATCACATAAAAGGGAGTGGGAACTCCTGAATGATTAATTGAATTAAGCTTATAGTGGCTTAAATTTCGTGCTTTATTCGAAAATTCGAAGAAAAAAATGAATAATTCTTTTGCAAATTTTAAATTCAAATTCTAGAACACACTGGTATTAGTGTTTTTTATGCGTAGAAAATAGCGAATATTTTAATTTCATCTAATAGGGATGAGGATTTTGCGCATTTTCATTTTTGTTTACCGTGTAATGAAAAAGCTCGAATCTTTTTCTTTGTCGCATATTCACTCTATCCCGAAGCAATAACCCGCCGGGAATATTTAGAAAAGGAACGCGATGATTTTTAAGGGAGTGGGAACATTAACACCCCAACTCGTATTTGTTTCTTCTCAAATCTCCCTCCTTCTCCCCCCTCCCCTACTCCCCCTCCTCCCTCCCCCTCCCCCTCCCCCCCTCCTTCCTCCCCCTTACCCCCCCCTCCCCTCTCCCCCCTCATCCCTCCCCCTTCTGCTTCAGTATGTCGTTAGTAGTGACTAATGCCTGGTATATATTAATATGAAGCACCTGTGATATGTGCATCCGGTGTATTTTACGGTTACAATCACGCAAAATTTGAGACGCATGCAATATCAGCAGTTATTTCCTAACCAAAAACTACCGTCATAAGCACGTTTTTCCTTGTAACGTTTAGCGTCGTTTCAATATCACTCGTGATTTTCACCGATATTAGGTTTCTTTTGTTGAATGTGATCGCTAATGTAGTGGGGCATTGAAGATGAATAGTGATTGCTGTTTTCTACGGAAGTATCTTTTTTAACGCCTTTTTT
The DNA here is from genome assembly GCA_037389465.1 of Baylisascaris procyonis. Taxonomy (NCBI): domain Eukaryota; kingdom Metazoa; phylum Nematoda; class Chromadorea; order Rhabditida; family Ascarididae; genus Baylisascaris; species Baylisascaris procyonis. Next base: position 730,891 of record JAZARR010000230.1, read on the forward strand.
ATACTTAGCGCATTTTCCTCTTTGGCGGTTGTCTGTGTGTGATGAGGAGGTACAATTGTAGGAAATGTGGAATTTCAAGTTTTATAAGTTTCAACTTTAAATAAATGAAAAAAACCGGTGCCAAAAAGATGCCAATTTTTTTTATTTAAGAGCATTTATGAATAAGTAATAAAATAAGAAAAAAAATTAATCGAAAATATCTTCAACAGCATCATCAGCGAGAGGTTCATCACCATGTTCATGTACAAAATGTCGAATATTTCGTGTTGATAATCCCATTCGATTGTCGATTTCATTGAAAAGTGAGCAACTATTTGCTAGTAAATAGGAGATATCGTCCACAAATATTACTAATGCAAAAAATGTTTCCCATGCACAAAGTGGGACTATCGTTTTCAATAAGAATCGTAGAAGGTTTGTGTCTCGTGGCGAAAATCTGAAAAAAAAGCGCACTTCGATCTGACATAAATAGATGAGTCAATAATCCTCTTCCTTGGTATTTTTTAATTTTATCCATTATTGGCACTTTTTAATCTTGTGCACTGTCGGTTTTTTTTTTTAAATTTTGTCCATTGTTGCCTATTTAAGCTTAGGTTTATCGTTACACTAGACAATTGACGTAATTTTGAAGCATTATTCATTGATGATGACTAACTTATTTTAATGGATGGTGATCTTATCTAGAATTGATGTATTTTAATGTTGAATGATTTGATTGTTCGTCCTCTACAGTTCGATAGAAAATGAGTTATTAGTGCATTAGTCCACAATTCATTAGAAAGACCATAGTTAAAAAGTAGTTCTCTATACGATCCCGTTTGGTCAAAATTGGTCAAAATAATACTTACTATGTTCTCCTTCAAAAAATCTTATCGAAATGTATACTAATGTTAAGGCAGGTATATTTATTAAATAAGTCACCTTTGATGGGTATGCATTAAATAAATCACCTATATAAAGTGTAGACAATACAAGCATTGACGAAGATGCAACCAATCGCAAATCTAAGGAGTGTTCTTAGCGCCATCCTTCTTAGCAGTAGATAATTCGACCGCTTACCGATAGCGCATGAAAATGAAATGAGTTATTTGAGTTCGGTCTTGGTTACATTGGCAATGATGAATCATGCCATACTCTTAGTCAATTTATTTGCATGTTTCACTAGAACTCACTCAGCCGTTAATTGAGCTTTAGTTTTGAATAGTTTAGAAATATTTAACTCCTCAATGACTTCTCATTGTACATTAGCAGTATTGTACATCGATTTTTTTGAAAGATGGTCGATCGTTTTGTATAAAAATTCGCATTTTTTAGAAGGAAGTAATTTGTCTTAATTTTTTTTGAATTTGAATATTATTCACAAAAAATAAGCCAATTTGAAGAATATCAAATAATAAGGAGAATTCATAACCAAGAAAAGCAAATAGGAAAAAAATATAATTTTTTGCTCTTAGTTCTCTTCGAAAAGTTCTAGAAAGCATGCGGAGGAAAATTTTAATTTTTCTACTATAACATGAAAATTAGTTCTTCATTCTTATCGACTCCGGAAAATTAGTTCTTCATTCTTATCGACTCTGGAAAATTAGTTTTTTCATTCTTATCGATCCGGTAATGTTTTATGTTCATATTCATCTATTATCCGAAATATTCCAAGAAGTTTTATGGATTTGTTATTGATTAGTGATAACACTTTGAGCGTTCTTTTCGCTTTTCTCGAAAATCCTAGAAGTCTTACTGATGGGATTGCAAATATCTTTTATCATATCATTTTATTTTTAATGTATATTTTTCTTTTCATAGGATGAACCACCACGTGTTGAAATGCGTGAATGGCGTCTTCGACCATTCAACTATGACAATACAATCAATGCGATGCTCACATTATTTGTTGTAACAACTGGTGAAGGTTGGCCAGGCATCCGACAAAACTCTATGGACACAACAGAAGAGGATCAAGGACCATCACCATTCTTCCGAGTTGAGGTACATTTGGCAATGCATGGTAAAATAGTGGAATTTTTTAAAAATATTTCACTCATAGCGGTTCTAATAGGATTTACTCCCGAGGTATGCTCAGAGTTGTAGGCAAACTTCGGCATTCCGCTTTACAAAGAAATTTGCAAGGAACGGAATTTCCGCTGCATTTTGTCGGTAGATTAGAAAGGGTGAGATGCAAGGACTCTGGCTATAAAGCTACTCTGCTATCCATCTACTTCCTCCACCCTTTTGTCCGCACCTCGCCAAATAGCTTTAAATAACCGTAAATGCAGATTATTTAATTTTTAACGTTTAAAATTTTTAACACCAACTTCCGTGATTTTCAATTTGGAACTGCTACACGAGGCATGCATCGATATACGCACTTTATATTTGCAGAAGTCGTGGAAAGTTCTCAATGTAGTTATGTTTATTTAGATTTATTGCCTTCGAGGTACATTTCATTCGTCATAATCAGTATCACTATGGAATTTTAATATTAGTAAAGGTATTGTATTCATCGAGAGGGAATTTTCTAGTGCTTATTTTATTTTCACAATTTTTTTTTTTTTTGCAGGTTGCGCTTTTCTACGTGATGTTTTTTATCGTTTTTCCGTTCTTCTTTGTGAATATCTTCGTTGCATTGATTATTATAACATTTCAAGAGCAAGGCGAAGCTGAACTCTCAGAGGGTGATCTCGACAAGAATCAGGTAATTGTTTATGAAATATGTTCAGAACAATGATTTGATATCTCCTGTAGCATTTTATTGATTAGGAATATAGAGGTGATGGTGGTACTTATAATTGTCGATACAAGATGTTTACATTTAATTGGTAGGCCTCATTTCTTAGTACCTGAGAGAATGTTGCTTTTATTTTCATAGTCTATCAATAGGTATTCACTTGAAGCAATATCTAAGATTAGCGCTTTGGGATTTTATTGACAAAATTATCTGTTCGAGTTCTTCCATAGTGACGTCATTTTTGTCCAAAATTTGAAAAGTTGAACAATTTACATTTATAATAATAATAATTTTTCTATTTTTGTTATTGCTTATCGAACTGTATATATATATATATATATATATATATATATATATATATATGTATATAATTTGCATATGAATATTATATTGCTTCAGAAGCAGTGTATTGATTTTGCACTAAACGCACGACCTCGGTCTCTATTTATGCCCGAAGATAAAAACTCGATGAAATATCGCATTTGGCGACTGGTTACATCGACTCCATTCGAGTATTTTATAATGGCAATGATTTGTTGCAATACAATTATATTGATGATGAAGGTTAGCGCTTTTGTTATTATTTTTTGTCGAATTATTTGTTTTTTTTTTTTACAAATTGAATAAAATTGAATAAAACGATTTTCTTTCTAAACGAATGAAACCAAAAATCAGAATAATTGAGAAATTTAAAATAGAGAAGAAATTTTCGATGTAAAAATATGATTTCCCATAATAAATCTACCACTGAAGTTACTAGTGGTTGTTTTGCTAATTTTTCTTTTTTTTTTGGAAAATGAAATCATTAGTGAATATTTATACCTTCGAAACTACAAATATTTCGTAATGAAGGCGACGTTCCTCATTGTCGATTTAACTACGCTTTAAAATGAAATGATAGATTCTATAGATCGGCTGCCTCATTTTGTGATTAAATATTCGTTTTTTTTTTTAACCAGTGGGAAATCAAACCATTAGAGATAACATTATTCGATCAGGTAGTTTAACTAGAGGATGAAACGATGATTATGAACCTCATTAGCTGGTTAAAGATTTGGTTAATTCAATCAAAATAGCTCTACGTCTATCTGATCTTATCTTAATTTACGTTCTTACAGTTTCATGGCAACTCAGAATTCTACGAAAAAATTCTACGATTCTTTAATACCGCTTTGACGGCTGTGTTTACTGTCGAATCAATATTGAAAATACTTGCATTCGGAGTTAGGGTAAGTTATTCATTGAAAAAAATATTCCACTTATCGTAGGATTTAAGTAAATTGATGAATATTATTGACAGATTGCGATGCTTACATTATGGTGAATTTAACTCAATTTACTTTGTAGTAATGAAAGTTTGCAGCTGTTGAAATAAATCGATAGGAAAATATTTACCCTAGGGAATATAAGTTTTCTTTTTTTTTGCATTCTTTACAAAACTTTTTGAAAACATCTGCTTAAACTTTAAAAGGACTTAGGTAAGGTGAAAGGTGTAAGTTAAGGAATATGATGCTATGAACTCTTTTTGTCTTAATCATATTAATTAAGGGATATATTAATTATTTTATCTGAATTATTGATTAATGATGCGTTATTTTAGAACTATTTTCGAGATGGTTGGAATCGATTCGATTTCATCACCGTTGTTGGATCGATAACGGATGCGTTAGTCACCGAATTCGGGGGACATTTCGTATCGTTGGGATTTCTACGACTTTTTCGAGCTGCACGTCTTATTCGCCTTCTACAACAAGGATATACAATTCGTATACTTCTATGGACGTTCGTTCAATCGTTTAAGGTTTAAATTGCTTTTATTGGCTAAATTCATATTGTTGGAAGGGGTTATATTGAATTGTATGAACTGAGGTCGTTATTACTAAAGGGCTTTTTAATCTTTAGGAGGTTCTTTGTTAATTAGTATAATTCCGAGGTTAGCATATCGACGAATATTTCTCTACGCAATTCAACAGAATCCCATAACATAGTTCATGTCTTTGTATGTCTGTGATATATGACAGATATGAAGAAATGTATGCAGACATGTTGGAAAAACGTTGCAATGAGAAATGAAAACCTGATTATGAGTATCCACCCGGCGTACTAAACTATGTCTTCGGTTAATATTGTTTTATTTACCATTTTGTTGTCACCACTGATAATGCAAAGTTAGTCGTAATTATTGTTATCTATTTTGCATTTGATCGGGCAAATTATCATTTATTATTAAATTTTGCATTTGAAATAGCATTGAATTATGGCGGAAATGGCAACGATCAATGAGAAATAAATTGAAATTTTCATATGAGACTTGACTGTTAAGCACAAGAATTTCAGGCATTACCGTATGTGTGTTTGTTAATCGGGATGCTCTTCTTCATCTACGCGATTGTTGGAATGCAGGTTGGGAATATTTTCAATTTTTGACCAAAAAAAAGTTTTGCTCATAAATTACAGTTTAGAAAACTATCAAATTGTTTTATTGTTTTGCAATATTTGAAATTTTTATTGCTTATTTTATTTATTTATATGATTATAAGCAATTTTTAGGTATTAAATAATGAATATCGAATAGAATAGTTTGATTTAAGAACGATTTTGTCGACTTTCTTACGTCCAAATAATTCATCGTTTGCGAAGATTTTTGATTTTTATGCTCTTTTCTTTGAGAATATTTGAATTAATTTATTGAGCCCCTAAAATATACGTTAAGATTTTCGATAATTTTTATAGAAATTTCTTTGAAGTATTTCATTGTAATATTTGAAAACGAATTAAAATATTACTAATTATGCAGCTATATGGCAATATCGCATTCGACTCTTCAACTGAAATAAATCGCAATTCGAACTTCAGCACATTTTTTCACGCTCTTCTCGTCTTATTTCGGTAAATTCAATAGGAATAAACATAAGCGGCCATTTTTCTTCTAGAAAGCTGCGATGCCTTTGAATGGCTTCCTTTTATAAGAATTGATTATATATATATATGGAAGTGTCATGCGTGTAGTTTAGCGATGTTATGGTTTAGAGCATGTTTACTAAAGCGGAGAGTATTTGCAGCATATTGCGCTTATTGTTTTGTGAATTAGTTATTTAGCTGACAGCCGTTATTTTTTTGAAGTTATTGGGCTATTGACAGCCGTTCATGATTGTTGACAAATAGTGATAGTGCTATCGGCAAGAATTTTGCTTCATTTAGATTTAGTTTAGTCATTATTAACAGTTTTGTGTAACCTAACATACTAATGTTTTTAAACAAAATGAATCATTCGAGTTTATAAGTTTCTCGAAATTTTTGATTAATAAAATAGGGGTTATTTCCCTCTAAAATGCTTGGTAACCCAGCGCAGTTAAACATTTTAAATATATAGGATGAAGTAATTCTCTAACCTTATGATAGTGATGAGGCATTTTCCAACGGTCTTATCTCTAAAGTTTTTTAGGAGGGTTTAATTAAAATCTTAGAATAATAATAACTGAAATTACCCTGAAGAGAAAATTTGTGTTCATATATTGAAGCAATCAAGCCATATTGGCATTTGTTTTTCATATGATTAGATCGGTTGAATGTAGGGCATATCTGCACAGAATTCTTACTAGTTTTGATTACTTACTTAAGAATAGCATTGAAAGGTTTCATAGATCAAATGGTTGTTAGCAGCTGCAATCACTATAGAATACCTTATGGAACATCTGTCTTTTTATTCTGCGTAACATTTGCTAACATTTGCTTAGCTTCTAACATTGCTTAGATAATAATCATTTATTAACATAGTAGTATTAGACCTAATCATGGAATATAGCGATTCGTAGATTTTATTGTTACCAAGTCGGGAGGGTATCGACTTCACGCAGGCAAGGCAACCAGTGTGGATAGCGGCGTATCGTTTCGTTGGTCATTTCCGCCACGGAATTGAGACGACAAATATTAACCATTTGCATGTTGCTTTTAGTCATGTTTTTTTCTTTGGTGTGTGCAAGTAACTCTTTCAGGTATTCGGTAATATTTGGTTAGACAATACAACGGAAATCAATCGTCATAATAATTTTCAATCATTCTTCAATTCTGTTATACTTCTCTTCAGGTTTCTATTTTTAGCAATTCATCATTGAATTAGGAAATTATGGGAAATTTATTGCGTAGAAACCAGATGGCTGGATGCTAATACTGTCATATTAAAAGGTTTTATTGAATCTGAAGTTAGGCATAAATTCCCATTCTTTTTAGATATTAATGTAGAGAGTTCAACAGGGGATTGCTTTCGAGAAAAGCCTCAAGTAGTGAAATGATAAACGGTGAATAACGGTGAATAGTTGCAAATTTTTAAATTGTCTTCGAAGTTTTTGTCGGTTATGTCGCTTCAGACACAAAGTTCTTTCAGACATTTCCAACGAATCTAGGCACAAGGACTAATTGGTGCTGTAAAAGGGGTAGTTCTCTACTGAGAGTGATACATCCAGAGTTGTTTAATATTTAGGAAATTGGAAATTTTTCAAACCCCTTTTTCTGGTTTAGTTTATACTCGGGTTAAAGCTTATTGAAATAAGTTTTTAATGTAGGCAATTATGCGGCATAAGTGGGCATCTTTTGGATTTTCAGCATCCTTTAGTTTTCGTTTAACGGAACACCTTGACGGGTCACTCTTCATCCCTCCACCCCTCCTTCTTTGTCACTTCCTCATCCCATCCTCCACCATCTGATGGCGAAGTTCACTTTAATTATTTATCGATTCGATCGATTATATGGTTTGATCGGTTGATCATAGCTTATATGGATTATCGATTAATGATGGTTCATAGTTAACTTGTAGGATAGCCAAGGGCAATGCACATAACCAATGCTACACGAATGAACCTAACGCATGTTTTGTTTGTTTTTAACGTATGCGCTTAATTGTGTCCAGAAGGTGCTAACGACTTGACTAACCTAATGTTATTTGCTGCTCTTATATAATATTACTAATTACTGTTAGCGCAGTTTTGCCCGAACCGAATGGTAGTTGGCTGCAGGTTATGTCGCTTATGATAGTAGATATTTTAGTTGAAATAGAATTGCCTTTCATCTAAAATTCGAAATTAGTGAATCGTGTTCTGATGCATGAAAGACGTATGCTTCACGAAAATTTAGAGCACCTCATAGGAAATTTTAATGAAATTTTTATTTCAGTTAAATTTTTTGTGTAAATTTTTTTCATGAATAATTTTTTTTTTTTTTAAATTGGATTTTTGATGCGTTTTCTTTGTTTCTTTCCTATCCTTTTTTTTATCCTTCGGAATATTGTTATCCTGAAGATTAAAGCTGACAAGGTGTATGCAAATTGAGCGAAAGGTGCTCAGATGTTGTTCAAAATATGCTAGAAAATTTTATATGTTTAAAGGATATTTATGTAGACCAACTTCTTTTCACTTCTAATAGCTATTTGCATATGAATTATGCGATTGGTGGCCGTAATTTATTGCTTTATAAGGGAACATATGCATTTTTTATAATTATTAATTGGCAATATATTTAGATGTGCAACCGGTGAAGCGTGGCAAGATATAATGATGGCATGTACGGCTGGTAAATATTGTGCAAAACCGAATACATTCGAAATGAATCTAGTGAAAGGACCAACTTGTGGCACACAAATGTCTTATGCATATTTCACTTCATTCGTCTTTCTTTCCTCTTTCCTAGTAAGTAATTTTAAGTTAAAATTTCGTTTGGTTTAATTTTTTTTTTTTTTTTTTGAAGATTAAAATCCTTTGAAATTGGCTAACTTTTTTATATGTTCAAAGTAAATTTTTATGGAAATTTTAAGAGTAAGGTAAATTTCAAAAAAAGGTAAATTTTTGGAAGTGGGGTAACCTTCAGTAAAATAGTTATTCTGTAACTTTGACTGGAGTTGTTTTTGATGTTTTTTCATCAAATTTTATTTGTGAAGATATTTGATCAAGTTTTATTTATTTTATTTTTTTTTTACGATGTTGAATCTATTCGTCGCAGTTATAATGGATAATTTTGACTATCTAACGAGAGATAGTTCGATTCTTGGTCCTCATCACCTCGATGAGTTCATTCGAGTATGGGCTGATTACGATCCTGCTGCAACGTTAGTTTCATTCCTATGTTGCAAATCCATTTTTTTTCTAATAGTGACCAACTTCATCGTACTAATGACCAGTGTCCAGAAATGACCGCTAACTAATGGCCGCTAACCAACTTCATCGTACTGGCGATATTCAGAAATATTCGCCTCATTGTTATTCTATAAGTGTTGCACATTATAGTGGTATGCAGAAAGGTACTACTACTTAACCAATATCTTTTCATAAAATATTTCTATTGTTTTCTTTTATTTTAGTTATCACCTAAGTGTACTTGGAAACCTCGAGCTAGACCTATCTCTTCTGTCCATAATATGCCTGTTCTAGATGACCCCCTAACTTCAAACTTCTAAGAGAAGAAATAATAGCTTCCCGACCAACTCTATCCCATGTTCAAAAAGAAGTAAGTAAATGAGTAAACAAATAATAAAGTTAAAAAATCGTTGGAAATCTATCGTTCGGTAACTTTTATTCTAGTTTCTATATTTTTTTTTTACCATTTCTGTATCCATATGATGTTTTTCCGATTTTATCCTTGAAATCATTTGATTTGAATGATATCGACGAAATTATTGGGATAGGTAAAAGAAAAATTAATTACAGAGGTCGGATCCATTATACGGATATGTATGAGATGCTAAGAAATATCGCTCCACCGGTCGGTTTTGGTCGGAAATGTCCATATAGACTTGCGTATAAGCATCTCATTCGGATGAATATGCCGGTTGCCGAGGATGGTACCGTTCACTTCACGACCACATTATTTGCACTTATTCGCGAATCACTTAGCATCAAAATGCGACCTGGTAAGTGTAACATTTTATACTTTATAGAATATGCGATAATGAATGCTAATTTTTTAATAGATTCGAATCATTGAATTTGAAATGAATGTTGCTTTATGGACGGTTTTTTTAAGTCGCAGATAATTAGATCGTAAGCAGTAGTAAAGAATATTTTCTTTCCTTTACATTTTCTTTACAAGCAATAGTAAAGGTATAAGCAAAGTACTATAATGGCATAGGCAAAGTGAGATGACTAGGGGTTTGCATTCATTGATTTTAATTATCAGATCTGGTGATCGCTGTTTACTATCATTGTCTGTCATAGCATTTAACTTGGTGTAGCGAATGGAACATGTATATGTAAAAACAGGGGCTGTGGAAGGGCTTATAGAGTAGCTGGGTTTCAGCCTGGATTGATTTTGCGTGCATTTTGGATAACTGCGAGTTTTTTGAGGGGGGGGGGGGGATTGTTTTTCAAAGTTTTAGTTGTCTTCATTTTTTATATTTTATAAGATTCAGTGAACAGTAAAAAAAATATTAGACATTTGATGTGTTCTCAATGGAGGCAGGGAGGGGTGCGGTGGAGGGGTTGAAGTTTTTGTGAAACATTAAAAGATGAAAGTATTCTTATATTCGGAAGCTAGAATTTAGGTACTGCTTCTTCGATTATCTTGTTTAAGCGCACAAATATTTCCTCCCCGAAATGTTGTGCACCTAAACACTCATAACTGCGTTCATTGCCATAGCCTTATTTGGTCAATCTCACCTTAGTTGAGACGTGTGAAATATATTCTTCCGCTTGCTTTTGAATTTTGCTTTTTGATGCAAAACTAAAAGTTTTTTCTTGTGCCAAATTTTAACAAATTTACCACAATAATATTAAATTTATGAAATCTTCGAATAATAAGTCTGCAATGATTGTTTTTATCAGCACGTATTGGGTAGGCGGGGCATTTAGAAATCATGTATTTTATGCGTTTAGAAAGGCAATTTGCATGAATGTGCGAGGGTGTCGCTGAATTGCACGAAACAGCTACATTTGCGCAAAAAGCTGATCGATGGGAGACTGCCGACATTCGGCTTCCAGTCGTGCGCTTTTTAAGTCATCACTTATTTCGGCTGCCATTTTGAGGGATTTTAACAGTTGCGTATAAAAGAGTGGGAGAACGAGGGAGAGGTATTTTATGAACGCATTAATCTTTGCTAATCGTTATTGCAGTGGAAGAAATGGACGAAGCTGATGAAGAACTGCGGCAGACGTTGAGGAAGATATGGCCACTGAAAGCAAAGAAAAATATGATCGATCTAGTTGTGCCTCCTAACACCGGTTAGTGCTGTTCATTTGATACCAGTGATTTTTCTATAATTTTCTATTCTATTTGTTCTTTGTATAACTACTTCTGTTGATAGTATTTGATTATATCCATTAGACGTTGGATATAGATCCGACATTAGAAACTTTGTTTCCATAATAACTTCAGCTAGACAGCAGTTCGAATGAGCTGCCTAAGGGAGATATGCCTCGAAGTGAGAATAATCCCCCTCCATAAGTGGAAAGGTGGTTGTCGTTCGCTTCATAAATCTATAATCCCCTTCCATAGGTGGAAAGGTGGTTGTCGTTCGCTTCATAAATCTATAATCCCCTTCCATAGGTGGAAAGGTGGTTGTCGTTCGCTTCATAAATCTATAATCCCCTTCCATAGGTGTAAAGGTGGTTGTCGTTCGCTTCATAAATCTATAATCCCCTTCCATAGGTGGAAAGGTGGTTGTCGTTCGCTTCATAAATCTATAATCCCCTTCCATACGTGGAAAGGTGGTTGTGGTTCGCTTCATAAATCTATAATCCCCTTCCATAGGTGGGAAGGTGGTTGTCGTTCGCTTCATAAATCTATAATCCCCTTCCATAGGTGGAAAGGTGATTGTCGTTCGCTTCATAAATCTATAATCCCCTTCCATAGGTGGAAAGGTGGTTGTCGTTCGCTTCATAAATCTATAATCCCCTTCCATAGGTGGAAAGGTGATTGTCGTTCGCTTCATAAATCTATAATCCCCTTCCATAGGTGGAAAGGTGGTTGTCGTTCGCTTCATAAATCTATAATCTCCTTCCATAGGTGGAAAGGTGGTTGTCGTTCGCTTCATAAATCTATAATCCCCTTCCATAGGTGGAAAAGTGGTTGTCGTTCGCTTCATAAATCTATAATCCCCTTCCATAGGTGGAAAGGTGGTTGTCGTTCGCTTCATAAATCTATAATCCCCTTCCATAGGTGGAGAGGTGGTTGTCGTTCGCTTCATAAATCTATAATCCCCTTCCATAGGTGGAAAGGTGGTTGTCGTTCGCTTCATAAATCTATAATCCCCTTCCATAGGTGGAAAGGTGGTTGTCGTTCGCTTCATAAATCTATAATCCCCTTCCATACGTGGAAAGGTGGTTGTGGTTCGCTTCATAAATCTATAATCCCCTTCCATAGGTGGAAAGGTGGTTGTCGTTCGCTTCATAAATCTATAATCCCCTTCCATAGGTGGAAAGGTGGTTGTCGTTCGCTTCATAAATCTATAATCCCCTTCCATAGGTGGAAAGGTGGTTGTCGTTCGCTTCATAAATCTATAATCTCCTTCCATAGGTGGAAAGGTGGTTGTCGTTCGCTTCATAAATCTGTAATCCCCTTCCATAGGTGGAAAGGTGGTTGTCGTTCGCTTCGTAAATCTATAATCCCCTTCCATAGGTGGAAAGGTGGTTGTCGTTCGCTTCATAAATCTGTAATCCCCTTCCATAGGTGGAAAGGTGGTTGTCGTTCGCTTCATAAATCTATAATCCCCTTCCATAGGTGGAAAAGTGGTTGTCGTTCGCTTCATAAATCTATAATCCCCTTCCATAGGTGGAAAGGTGGTTGTCGTTCGCTTCATAAATCTATAATCCCCTTCCATAGGTGGAGAGGTGGTTGTCGTTCGCTTCATAAATCTATAATCCCCTTCCATAGGTGGAAAGGTGGTTGTCGTTCGCTTCATAAATCTATAATCCCCTTCCATAGGTGGAAAGGTGGTTGTCGTTCGCTTCATAAATCTATAATCCCCTTCCATAGGTGGAAAGGTGGTTGTCGTTCGCTTCATAAATCTATAATCCCCTTCCATAGGTGGAAAGGTGGTTGTCGTTCGCTTCATAAATCTATAATCCCCTTCCATAGGTGGAAAGGTGGTTGTCGTTCGCTTCATAAATCTATAATCCCCTTCCATAGGTGGAAAGGTGGTTGTCGTTCGCTTCATAAATCTGTAATCCCCTTCCATAGGTGGAAAGGTGGTTGTCGTTCGCTTCATAAATCTATAATCCCCTTCCATAGGTGGAAAGGTGGTTGTCGTTCGCTTCATAAATCTATAATCCCCTTCCATAGGTGGAAAGGTGGTTGTCGTTCGCTTCATAAATCTATAATCCCCTTCCATAGGTGGAAAGGTGGTTGTCGTTCGCTTCATAAATCTATAATCCCCTTCCATAGGTGGAAAGGTGGTTGTCGTTCGCTTCATAAATCTGTAATCCCCTTCCATAGGTGGAAAGGTGGTTGTCGTTCGCTTCATAAATCTATAATCCCCTTCCATAGGTGGAAAGGTGGTTGTCGTTCGCTTCATAAATCTATAATCCCCTTCCATAGGTGGAAAGGTGGTTGTCGTTCGCTTCATAAATCTATAATCCCCTTCCATAGGTGGAAAGGTGGTTGTCGTTCGCTTCATAAATCTTTTGACTTATCTGCCAGATGTCTCATACGGATCCTTTGCATTTTGCATATTATTATTTGCAACCGTCGTTATTTTCCATCAAATATGAAGAAATTACAGATCTGTGCTATCAACGATTAACAGTTGGTAAAATATACGCGGGACTGCTTATTCTGGAGAATTATAGAGCGAAGAAATCCGGCACTGAGGTATGTAATTCGTTTATGCTAGCATATTTCTTTGTGCCATACCTCTATTATAACACATTTGATAACATGTCGTGTTATAATATTGCTACGTTTAATTTCATATGAATTTGATAAGAATTTCTTAAAAAGTGATAAGGAAAGGCGTTGATAATTGGAGCAGTGATAATTGGTAAAGATGCGTTGATAATAGAAAAAAGAATTAACCTAGCAGTATGAAATAGAAATTTTATTTATTTTTTTCGGTTTAAAATTTCTTATCAGTTATGTTAGTATCCCATATTTGAATTAGTTTCATCTTTCTGTGCCAACAAGCATTAATTTTCATAAAGCGTCATTTGCATATCATTGATAAGCGTTGGAATTCTATGATAATGCGTGAATGTGGGGATTTAATTATTTATGCGAATGAAACTAGTGGATGAATTTTGCTTATTTTATTCCACTTAGAGATTCCATCCACTTCTTATTATTTTTTATTGGCTATTTTATGAGGTTTTCTTTCATTCCATTAATTAGCCTATTATTAGCAATAAATAGCCAATAAGCATTCACCTTCATAATATGTGCTAAGCCTTAGAGACTAATTTAAGATGAATGTAGCGTTCTGTGAAGGATAGGCGCATATCCCCCCACCTTCCTTTGTAATCCCCACACACTGGACAATGTAGAGTTGGAGCAGCCGCTTTCGAGATAACTTTTAGCTCTAGAACTAGAGGAAGAGGTGGAGTTAAGTTGGCGATTCCAATTTATTCCACTGTATAGCATTTATAAAATTTGGTCAAAGTTCCCTTTTTCTAATGCGTACGGTTATTGTTAATTATTGTCAAATCTTCCATATCACCTACCACAATTGTTGTGTTTAAATTGAGTAGAGAATGTTCGAATGAAAACGGAGGGGAGAGGGGAGCGAGGAAGAGAGGAGGTGACAAAAAGAGCCCTAATCGAATAAACATTTTATTCTTCTGGTTTTGAGGTGTCATTTGCGTGCGCTTGTAAGCCAATGATATAAAATCATAGGGTATATGAAAGTAGCAATTTATATTGCTCGTTTAGAAATGCAAAAAAGAGCGGCTGAAATCCTTCGCAATTTTCATTGATCCATGTTTTTCAATATTCATTAGTGGCATTTAAATGCGATAGCCAATAAAACGTAGGTGGTCTATGCATGAAGACCCAATAAATTCGGCCTTAGATGCCAGCCAGCTGTTCGCATTATTGATTCGCATGGAATACCCTCATGTAATGCTGTGTGAAGATTACTATCTTTCTTTTGAGGCGGGAATCGGAGGGGAACCAAAGGCGTCAACATTTCGGAATATTACACTTTTATGAGAGAAATAGAAGTGAACTCTCTGATCGGGGATTTTCCACTTTCGTTGATCGAAATAGAAAATTTTGCCTAAATCTGGATCCTGGATCGATGAAAAACGATAAGGAAAAATAAAAATTGAGGAAAAATTTATAAAAATTCATTCGAAGGAAAAAAAAGTATGATAGGAATTGAACTCCCTCCAATCCCCGCGCAACATTATCTCTTCATGCATTCGTTTAGCAGCTAATATCTTTGCAATGCAACTGGCGTGCACAGATCGTCTACGTTTTGTTGGTTTTCATTTTATTTTCAAGTGAAAATTGCCATTCATTTTTCTTTGTGGTGATTATCAAATTATCCTTTGCCTTAGGACTGAATTGAATTAAATTTTTTAATATTTGACTTAAAATTTGAAATATTTTAATTTAAATAAATTTAAGTGATGAATTAAATTCAGAACTTTATTTATTTATTTTTTAAAGAAATTTACTTCTCTCATTGAATATGTTTGATTTTATTTGAATTGGATTATGCCGCTCTTGTTTTAGTTCTTAGGGAATTATATGATATGGGAGATATGCGGATTTTGGGTATCTTTCACATCAAGTTTTCCAAATCTTAACATTTCGAGGGGATTTCTAATCTTCTTTCTATCTCATCTGCTCATAAGCACCTCTCTTCCCCCCTCCCCTTTCCTTCAGAAACGAAAAAAACATCCTTCGTCGCCAAATATTTGAATACATCAAAAGAATTTAGTGGTAGCGAATTTCAGTTGGAATTGAAAAAGCGGCAACGTGCCGCTATGCTTCTAATGAGGCGTCGGAACGCGTTTTTAAGAGCGAGCATCAGCGAAGACAGAGATGAGGTTATCTGTATCCATCTAGCTTAGTCTTACTTTTATCATCTCCACTTTTCACCTTCAACTTTCCCTTTCACGAACACCTTTACCCATTTTTACCCATCGATCCTTGTTTTCCCGTCGATCCTTGCTTCATATCACCGCTCTCCTCTAAGAAATCATATTTTATTAGTGCTATTATTCGTAATTATTGAATTAGGCATGCGGATAGAAAAATTCCCAGCACTCGGGTATTCTTTTAAAGGTCGTACACCTTTTATTACGACTGATCTTTATTTAAATGTTTCAGTAAACGTATAATCGGGAAATTGGGGCTTTCTTGAAAATGCTTAGGTATCGGCCATCGTTTTATCCACTCTTTTTTGAGGAGTAATCTTCAACGTTTCGTAGCGCTTCCCATTCATTGGGAACACAGTTAGAAGTGTGCGCTTGCTACTCGGCGTTCTACAAAATCTTTGCTGTAGAAAAGAACATCTAGAGCATGACAACAATATTTGAGATAGGCAATCTAAGTGATTTACTAATTTCCCGTATATTATTTTTCTATAATCGTATTCATATAACATCGTTACGTCATTTATTCTGATTTTTTTTTTAAGTAACCAAATTTGGGAAAAGAGTGCATTTTTGTCATTGAAAAGAGTACATTAAAAATTCGGGTGGCGGAGTCGAATAACCAATATATCGGATGATTTCGCTGATATTCACTTCTGGTTATTTTCCCAAATTCCTTTTCAAGAACTGCTAGAAAAAAGTTGGTCATTTAATATTATAGGCATAAAAGTATAGCTAACCTACTAAGCATCGACAATCACTTCCGCTGATTTTGCATTTAGTCATCTCTTCAGAAACTGGAAGCTCTTAGACGGAGGAGGGAGGGGGTAGGGGAGGAAGGGGATAATCTCGAAAAGTTCACAAATTCTTTCAAATAAAATTTGTTCGAAAAAGGTGGCATCAAAAATTTTGAAACCTTCTAAAATACAAGGGGGGGAGGTTGGCTTGAGCAGGAGTAGGTAGATACATAAGTAGAGCATGCAGAAGATCACCCTCACTCTCGATTCAGTGTTCGATCTAAGCGGGTAAACGTTTTGTTGGGTTTAAATATTCGATCAAACGTCTTGGCTTTGTTTGCACTACCTACTGTTGTTACAAAAGAATTAATCAATACAAAGTGGGCAAATACAAATGCCCATAGAAGCGAAAGATGAGTTAGTGATGCAATTGCTGTTCCATTATACCATCAAGTGCTTGTTTATTCATCTGATGAATTTCTTGAAAAACGAATGAAGCCTTTGAGTTGAAATTTTCGTTCGTTGTTGATTTTCACTTTTTTTTTCAGTTGCAACTTTTAGTTAGATATGGAGTTTTGATTTTAATCTGAGTTTTTTTTCATTTCTCAAATTTCTGTTCCAGTGTAATTTATCGCAGTTTACAATTCGTAGTTTAAGATTTAATTAAATGCGATCAATTAGTAGCCTTATTAAATTTTATTTAAGCTTTATTTCTTTTTTTTTTTCCTCCACTATTTTCTCATTTCTATTTCATTTCTTCGCTTTTTATTCACTCTCACTCTTTTTTTAAAGTTTTCTCTAACAAAGTTTCATATTGCATGTAAATTGGATTTTTTTTTCAGCGCTTCCGGTAAGAAATTTCCTCAGAAAATCTTTTTTTATTATTATTTTTATCATTTTCTGTATTTCTAATTAAGTTCCAATTTTTGTTCAATTTATGATGTGTTGAAATGTATTATTATTATTCAACGATTCATCGTAGCACTTTTATTTGTATAATAGAAGTGCCGAATAAACAATTGAATATATTTGAGAGATATCGTTTAGATTAGTATTTGCTAAAAGGTTATACTTAAATGTGAAGTTTATTAAATATTTAAATATGAAGTGTATTTATTATAAGTATCGAATTTAGAATAGATAATATTTCAAAACTAAACACAAATTTGCATGTGTCGACGGTTGTGGTGTGCCTCATTCTTTGTTTTGATCAATCCGTTGTTGTTGTTTGTATACTCAATTAAGTGAGGAATTTCGTCCGCCTTTCCATTGTCATGAGGAGAACATTAGTCGATAGGCTTTTGCTTAGGCTTAGGCTTAATCTTAGGCTTGGGCTTAGGCTTAGGCTTCGCTTAGGCTACCGATAGGTAGCATTCGAATTTTTCTTCCAAAATGTTTTGTCACCTTCTCCTTCGTCTCCTCCTCCCCTCCCTTTGCGACTCCCTTCTCTTGCTCATCTCCCTGTAACGACCACCATGTCATTTTGTGACGATTGTTGCCTGCGCTTAGGCTTAGGCTTACATATGCGCTTAGGCTTAGGCTTGAATGCAGGCTTAGGCTTAGGCTTAGGCTTAAGCTTAGGCTTAAGTTTATTCTTGGGCTTAGGCTACTCTAAAGCTTAGGCTTAGGCTTAAGTTTAGGCTTAGGCTTGGGCTTAGGCATAGGCTTAGGCTTAGGCTTAGGCTTGGGTTGGGCTACCGATAGGTAGCATTCCAGTTTTTCTTCCAAAATATTTTCTGATCTTCTCCTTCGTCTCCTCTTCCCCTCCCTTTCCGAGTCTCTTCTCTTGCTCATCTCCCTGTGACGACCACCATATCATCTTGTAACGATTGTTGCCTGCGCTTAGGCTTAGGTTTGGGTATACGTTTAGGCTTTTTCTTAGGCCAAGGCTTGCCTACTCTTAATCTTAGGCGTAGCCTTAGGCTTAAACTCAGTCTTAGACTTGGACTTACCCTTAGGGCTTACGCTTAGGGCTTGCGCTTAGGTTTAGGCTTATGGCTTACGCTTAGACTTAGGCTGTGGCTTAGGCTTAGGCTTAGGCTTAAGTTTAGGCTTAGACTTAGGCTTAATCTTATTCTTAAGTTTATTCTTAGGCTTAGGCTAATCTTAAGCTTAGGCTTATGCTTAAGTTTAATCTTAGGCTTGGGCTTAGGCTAAGGCTTAGGCTTAGGCCTAGGCTTAAGTTCAAGCTCAGGCTTAGGCTAATCTTAAGCTTAGGCTTAGACTTAGGCTTTGGCTTACGCTTAGGCTTAGGCTTAAGTATACTTAGGCTTAGGCTTAAGTTTAGGCTCAGGCTTAGGCTAATCTTAGGATTAGTCTTAAGCTTAGGCTTAAGTTTAGGCTTAGGTTTAGGCTAATCTTAAGCTTATCCTTAAGCTTAGGCTTAGTCTTAGGCTTATGCTTAGGCTTAGGCCTAGGCTTACTCTTATGCTTAGGCTTAGGCTTATGCTTAGGCTTAAGTTTAGGCTTAGGCTTGTGCTTAGACTTAGGTTTAAGTTTAAGTTTAGCTTAGGCTTAGGCTTATGATTAGGCTACCGATAGGTACTCTTTCGACTTAGATGATGCGACAATTTTGACGTAATAAGCAATTTCTAGTGTTATTAAATTTCGCAACAATTCTCCTACTGATGATTTTCTATTCGCTTATGGGAAAAGGTTGCGTTTAATTTTTAGAGTTTAATATTGTTAGCTTATATGGTATACGAATAAAGAATCTGAAAAAATGTTGAAACGGTCATTAATTTGCTGCTGTAACTTTAATTTTTTTTACAAATTTGTTGTTGTTGTTCTTGTGTTTTTGTTTTTGTTTTTGTTTTTTTGAAGATGCAGTTATAGCGTTGCTGGTTTGATGCCTCATATCTATAACAAAAAATATTTCTAATTTTATTGATGTAACGATTAAGATTGTCCAAATATTTTCAGCGACCTTATTCGTTATTTTCAACACTAGTCGATACGATTAAAGCGGCAAAAAGTTCCGATAGTATCGAAAGAGAAAATCAAACACCGGATCAACATGCGAATCGACAACAGCGTCCTTTACCCGCACCGTTAGTTCTTTTTTTCCCGAAATATATTTTTAGCGTATTTTTACGTAGGATGAAATATTTGTTCCCAGCAATACTCTGTAGGATTTTGAGAGCAAGTACGACGAGTCATAGGTGAACTGTTTATTCGGGGAATGCATTAGGGTGGCGTGTGTACCCACCCCCAATGTAGGTCACTGGATAAGGACTGGCTTCAATAGCGAGTTGATGCGAATGAAAAGGAATTGCGAATGATGAGCACACTCACCTCGGATGTTATAGTAGAGGCGCTGCTCTGCTTACGAGGGGGGGGGGGTGGTTATAGAGAGGGAGAGGGTGGAGGAGAGAGGAAGCAGTTATTCGGCAATTAGAGATACTAGGTCTTTGATTGACTGTGTTCCTTGTTCTAAAAACGGAATACAACCGTGTCGTTGGGTTGTTTGGTAGGAGTTGATGTAATATGATTTATGAACGATAAAAAAGCACAAAGATTGTTGGTTTATTGGAAGAAAATAGAGAGGGAGGTTATTAATAACGATGGAATAAAGGGAGGAGAGGGAGGTTATTAATAACCACTTACGTTTTTACTGTTCGATTAGGCTTCATGAATCTCCGCATTGTATCGTCCAAAGTCTATCAATTAGGCTTGAGATTCGCTTTGAACTTTGCACAAGAAGTGGTATCGTGCTCTATAATCACATACACGAACATCATGACTCACTCGTAAACGGAATCAGATGCCGTTCAAATAAAGCTGAAACTATGGAGTTTCATTGATAAAGTTACGAGCATTTTTGCTAGAACATAAGCGTCTACTCTTCGAGACGCAGTCAGCTGTAGAACGAGAAGCTGCACCTGTCGTAACCTAGAGCTAACTTTTGCAACATCGTGAACTACCTCATGACCTATTTTGAGTTTTACGTTTTTAGTAGCGTTACTGGCTACGCATGTTTCTCCAGATAATTAATTGAACCATTAAGTGATATTCGCGATATTACCACCGACGCAACACAATGCTATTTCGCAATAAAGCACAGCGCGTCGGTTGCAAAATTTGGGAGAGTGCCAACAAGTGCGTTATTTTATTCAAATTTACTTCTGTTTATTTTATGCTTTAAATTTCTAAAATTTTCTATTTGCAGTGAAAAAATGAGTGCCACTCGTCGTTTGTCGGATATGTTCTCAAGAATACGTACCCGCGATGTGAATGTCAACGTCGGCCAGGTAATTTCTTCGTTGATTTTTAATTTCATTTCATTTTAGTAGCGGAACGTAGAAAGGTTTTCGACAATATGAGTAATTAGATAATTTATAGTATTTGCTGATGCAAAAGAATAGAAAAAATTGAGATGACAGCTGTGAAGATAGAAGCTAATATAGAATTTTTTCAAAATTCTTTAATATTTAAATTTGTATCTTTTTTTGCAAATGCGCAGTTGTGCAAAATTTATATCTTCTAGATCTCAATGAGGTCTAGAAGATATAAATTTTTGAAATTCTTATAATTATGGCGCAATCATGCGTTACATTAGGGATAATGGCTAGAAGAAATGAGGTGAAAGTTATCGTATGAGCTCTAAAAGTGAAACGTTTACCCACACGGATCTTGAATGAAGATCGCACATCTCGTTGATTATGATGTAACATCCTAACGGATAAACTAATGCTACAACACTAATAATTTTTTGTTGAGCTTATCAGCCGTTCCATGAGTTATCCGGAAGTTCATTTATTTATGCAGGAATGTATGCATGATTTTGTTGCAAAAAACCCGATTGAGGCTCCACTCCTATAGCCAGCTATCTGTTCGGTTTGACTGGGTGGTGCAATATGGTTTATGGGGCTGATTCACCTATTCAACGATAAAATTTACTATTTTTATGGATTATCTTTTTAAATATTTCTCGTGGAAATTCACTTCATTATATTTCAACAAATTTCAATTTCAAGTTACTTTTTTCCCACTCTCCTTAAGCGAAGCAAATTATTCGGGTTTTAGCACCAACTTGACTCTGTTTCTAGCGTTATCCAAACAGCACGAGTGATTACCGAGATTCGTATACCCGTGACGCGAATTCTATATACGATGAGGTAATATTGCGTGTGTGTGTGTGTGCCGAGTGTATTTCTTGTGTTTTGCATAGTTATAGGGACAGTAGCGCACCTTTGCACCTTATATAGTGTGCAGCTAGGCTGGCACCAGCTTTTATTGCTATATTTTGTTTTAATCACATAGAGTGTGTCGATATAGACCGTTATCCATATTTTGGATGAATGCTTGCACTTCCACATGTTTCATTGAAAGATCCGATATTCGTCTTATTATTGAATATTTTTCATTGATTCAATCCTTATATAGGCGTATCTCTTAGAAGCCTTTCCAACACTTTATTCCATCATTTATGATGATTCATTTCAATATTGCAGTTCGTTTATTTCTTGCTTTCAACTAGCACATATTTGTCTGCTTCCTCTATCACATACTATGTTATTCGTTTATCACACTATTTATCTTTGTGGTGATCCAGCACGAGCTCACTTCTTTTCTTTTCTTTTTTTTTTGTTATTTGAAATTAAATAGGGAAACGTGCTAGGAGAATGGTGCAACGTTACCGCTTATCAGATCAATTTGTAATATAAACGAGAAATAGGTGGTACGGCTTCTATTAGCAGTGCATCTATATTTAGGTGATCGATTCGCTCATATGCAAATTTTGCAGACAATCAATTTTTATGCGCTTTTTGAAAATTTGCATTTATATAGTGCGGCATTAGGTATGTACACATATATCCTTGTCTATCTGTCATATTTAAACTTTCGAACTATTCGATATCTAATGTTAATATCCGACTTGATTCATGCTTAAAAAATTTTTTATTCACTGGGGTAGTTTTAAAAATTGTCTTGTATTTTTATCCAGTTGAACTTCCGGTCAATTTGGTAAGAAAAAAAAACAATTTTTGATAGATCATTTATGTCAGCGGTTGAGTCAATCGAAATTTAGCTGCGATAGGCGCATTTTCTTATTTATTTGCGTTCCATACTCTGTATGCTATGAAAATTTGTATTTGCGCGTTTTTGTTCGATTATAACGCAACTAATATATGAGAAAGGCTTTTTTTGTTTTGTTTTGTTTGTTTCATGTAAAAGCATTTTAAAATGCGCTAAACGAAAAGTGAAAAAAATCGTAAATTTTGCGGAAGAATAAGTGCAATTTAGTGATGAAAGCAAGCGCTAGTTCTCTTATCAATAGCTTATCTTATCACCGAATCCCAAATTGACATATTGCATTGCCTCTCATCCCTCCACCCCCCTCTCCTCTTCTTCCATTCTAACCAATTTCTCCGCTGAGGCAACAAATACGTATTTGACGAAACTGATAACATTTGTTTATCGCTATTTGAATAGTGCAGTTTCCGGTGAAGTATACTTTATTTTTTTCTTTTATTCCACACGCTTTTCTCATTAGTTCACGCTTAATCGTCACCTATAGAATCTATGTTTTTGAAATTTTTGTTTTTCTCAGAATTATGAGGGAGTTTATCAAATTTCTAACGATTTTTATTTACGTTTAATTCATAAAAATTTCCTAAAGGAGTGTATTTTTTTTGGAGTTGCAGAGAATGATCGCATGTACGCATGAAGAACCTAGAGAATTGAGTGCGATTGAGCTCGTCAAATCTAAGGTCAGAGTTTTACTGAGATGAACGCTTGGAATGGCCTACTTGGTAATATAACTAACACGCTGCATGCTTTTTCTTTTTCTTTTTTTTTTTTTTTGCACCGCACATATTGCACGAATTTCACTAGTTAATAAAGCTCATCTATATGACTCATCAAACTTTATAGATATGGAATTAAATTAGAATTTATTCAGCTAAATTTTCTTCGTTTGGTAGCAAATTCACCTAGCTTCGAAATGTAAGCGTGGTATTTTACGTAGACAAAAAATCCGAATCTAAAACCCTTTTAGGATCGATATATGTCAAATATATCAACTCATAGTGAGCAATTTGTGCTGAGTGCTTACGATCAGTTTTTTTTTTTTCATACGCTAACTGTAGAATAGAATAGAATTTCTAGTAAAAACGGGTAAGTATTAAGGGCACTGATTTTTCCTCGACTCAATTTCTCATCGAATGAGTCGAGGAAAAATAGGGTACCTCATCGAATGAGTCGAGGAACGGAAGATAAGCTATAAGTAATTTAGAGCGTTTATAGTATCTGGCTATGAATTGAACTATTTGCTTTCGAGATGAGTAATTCTCTACCACGATATTGGTGCTCCTAATGCATAGCAATTGCATGCACTAACATTATATGGGTAAATTTCTGGGCAGCATGCCAAAATTTCTTTTTTTGTGGTTATATGACATATTTTTAATTCATGGACTGTATATATTTAAAAAAAAAAAATTATTGCATACACTTATAGTTAGAAATTTATATAAGCTGAAATTTTTATTGAAATAAGAGCGTGTCTTAATGCAATTTCATTATTGCAGTTGCAATAAAAAGTCAAATTGTTGCAAATTCTATATAGTTAAAAAATAATATTTGGATAACTATTTTATTAATTCAAAGAAAATCACTGATTCGCTTAGATAATATTCCATGCGTCCGTAGTTTTTTTTTTTATTTTTTGCCAATGGGTTTAAATATTGTCACATTAGCTTTGAAAAATTTTTTCGTTTCTTTTTTGCCCAAATATGCAACGAGTAATGAGCTGTGTACCATAAAGGTTTTATAGACGAGTGGCTTTATCAGTGAGAATCGAAATATCAACGTTGAATGCGAAAATAACCACTTCATAGCTCTTCGTTTTTTTTTTTTTTTTTTTTTGTTGTTATTGTGACATCTCCATAGGTACGAACGAATTATAAATAAGGGAGTTCCTTTTTCGAATTCCAAATCTATTTTTAAATTCGGTTTCGTGATTTAAACATTTCAAGGGGAGCGCTTTCTCAATTGAGAAACTACTATTTGCATCTCAAAGATCCGATAAAATGCTTTAAGTTGAAATTGGTGTACTTGTGTTTGTGCAACTCATCTTTTTTTCGAAATACTTTTATGTGATAATTTAAATTATTTGTTATTACTTTTTGAAGAGAATTTTATTGAGCATATGACGTCACCGAATGTGATGATTATGTCACTGTTAAAAAGATATATTAATTTGCGTAAGTTTTATTGGTATTTATTTGCATAAGTTTTATCGGTATTAGTTTGCATAAGTTTTATTGATTAAGTTATAGCGTCGTTTTACAGACACAACAATTATTACCGTCAACACGATCACGCTCTCCTTCACCACATTATAGAAGCAATATTCCTCGATCACCTACACCACCTTCACCTTCCGAACGTTATAACGACTATTGTAAGTATTTGTCATACATAATGTTCAGGTGAAATTGTCCCC
Source organism: Baylisascaris procyonis (assembly GCA_037389465.1). Classification (NCBI taxonomy): domain Eukaryota; kingdom Metazoa; phylum Nematoda; class Chromadorea; order Rhabditida; family Ascarididae; genus Baylisascaris; species Baylisascaris procyonis. Next base: position 755,815 of record JAZARR010000230.1, read on the forward strand.
CTTACTTTAGCCTCCCCCCACATCCGGCTCATCGAAATGGTATTTAGATATGATATGTTCGTTTGTTTTTCAGTGTATCTTTATTAACTATCATTCGGGGTGTCAGATATTCTTTATTGTATTATACGAAATAACCGTGGATTTGATTTTTTTTTTTTTTTGAAGATGATGTCATCAGCAAAATTCATATCAGCAGCTGTGAATTTGGTGCTCAAATGCTGAAATATTAGCAGACAAGCGGAAGTGATTTTAATTCATAGCTAACTCTTAGTTAAAATGTCCCCCCCCCCTCTCATCTTCATCAATCAGGCAACGTATATTCGTTTCGTTGTTTAAGATTCTTTGTAAATTAAAAAGGATAACGCAACTGAATGACTATAAATTCTATGACAGCATTAATAATCCGATTTGTTGAATTCAACTCTATAGATTAGTTTAATTTAAGGTCGTTCGCATATTCTGATTCATAATATTTTTATTCTTTAGCAGCGAGTGGACCGAATGATCGCTCACCATATAGAGGACGAAGTATGGGTGCCGCTGGTCATCTAGTTCAACAACCAAGACCAACTCTACTTTACAGGTTATCCTTTCTCTTCTATTCCAGTGGCTCTTTGTTGGATCGATTTTAGCGGTTTGTCTGATTAATGCAAATTTTGAGATATAATGCAAATTAAATTTCAATGAAGTGAGAAATATTTTATCTTTTCGAATCGGAAAATATAACAATGCAAAGTTTAAAAGGTGATAAATTACACGATTCTTAGGAAGTATTTTTATGAATAATTACATTGAAATTTTTCATTCGCAATAGAAACATATAGAGGAGATAAGATGTTATTGAGGTAACTTTATGATAATATACTTCTGTATAACATCTAACATTTCTAAAAAATTCTGATATTTTTGAAATAATTAACTTAGGCGTACACGTTTCGTAATCCTCTCTTTAATGTTTTGTTTTCTTCTCAACTTTTATTCCCGTATGTTGTTTATAGGCGACCAAATGAAACTCAACGTGCCGCATATGCACCCGTCCCTCGGAATCGTCTTCCAATGCCACCGTATGATGATGAAAGGAGTCCATCTTTAATTGATGGATACCTACCGAATAGAGCGCCACGACGATATTCCCCGATGTCTACCGGCTATAGACCGTATCCTGTCGTAGGTCTGTTCTTTTTACATTTCACTTTAGAAATGCTGATGGAATTGTGAATACTTGGTATAGGGAAGGGCAGGAATGCTGAAATGAACTAATAAAAGAGCTAGGTTTTTTTTCGTTTTTAAAGCAAATATACTTAAAAGATATCAAACACTTCGCCGTGAAAGTCGTGCAAATTTTTCAAGAAATTCCATTTTTTTTCTCGTAAGATGCACAAACCCACTTGTACAAAAAATTTGGAGCAGCATTCTTCCATGTGTGGGAGATAGGTGCAGTTAAAACTTGTTCGCATATCGCCGTTGCCCTACTTCATATGATAGTCTTGGGTATGATAGTCTTATTCTGCTTACCGCGCCATATAGGTAGTCGTCTCTTTCATCAAATAGGCATATATTTAAAGTTGGTTGAGTATAATTTCAACATTTTATTTTAGGAACACCTTCTCCACAAGCACTTAGTGAAGAGGAAGAGCCAATGCCAAGTTCAGTACGACAACGACGCCTACCTCTGATAGGCTCAATGCCACTTGCCTCCATGCTCTCACCGAACAGGAATGAGTACTATCCCAGTCCAGTTGTCAGTCCTCGTTCCACTTATTCTACTTATCACACACCGCATGGAGGACCATTGCCTACCTACTATACGCCTCCTACTGAAATTCCTTCGCCGTCCCCTGCGTCGGCAGCCGACTTTCAAATGTATGGTCCAAGTGCTTATGGCTCACGATTGTCACCAGGATACAGGCGACCAGGATACTCGAGTAACGGTCCTCCATTTCCCGTACCGTCAACAAGTGGAACACGTGGCGCATCAACGATGGTTTATTCGGGTGGAGTGACTGCGAATACATCACGCGATATGGGTTGTGGTGCCCATACACGTGTGATTCAAGCGCAGTCCGGAAATATACCACTCAGTGACTCGGAGAATGAGGACGAACCGAAATGGGCAATCGTTTAAATCAAGTGCCGACACGGAGGTATCGTCGTCTTTCTTGAAAAGGCCTTAAGATTACTGTGTTCACCATACACATCCAGGCACGATTTATTGTTTCTATGTATGCATTCCAACTAGTGTTGTGCAGGGACAATGATGTTTCTTTTTTTTGAGGGGGGGGGGGAGAGATGGGCGGAAGTGAGGTAAATGAAGGTATTGAAGGATCGTTCACTCCATCGGAGATCTGAGAAAAGTCGAAGTCAGTTCCCATGTCCTTCATACTGGAATTTTCCACAAATTTAATGGGAAATGAGAGGCAATGTGAAAAGTGTTCGATTTCCTGGAGAAGATTTATTTCCAAATAGGGGAATAAGAATGCATTGAGATGAATTTTCAATTATGCGATAAGCTCAAATCTAGCAAGAACATCCGGATATCTATCCTGCACAACACATCAATTTCAACTACATCAATTAAGATATTTTCACATTCGAAAAACTGCCATAATATCCGCATGTCTCGTAGTTTCGATGACTGCTCTCTCTCTATTCTTTCTTTCTCATATAATATCGAAAATCTTGTGCCAAATGTGTTCTATAATCAAATTGCTTATAGTCTATAAACTCATTGATGAAGCATTAAAGTCTTCATATTGAATTTATTATTATACGATCGATGTTTGTCTTTAAATAATCTCTAATAATTTCATCAAAGCATTCCTAATTAACGCCAAATAATTTTTTTTCTTTTATTTGGGTACCTCATCATGCAATTCTATCGATGTGTGCATTAAATAATGCTCGTTAATGCTCTTTTATAATCGATTTATTGTCGATTACTGAAAGAATTTTTGTATTGTTGAGCTTCCGTTTACGGTGCGATATGCTAATTTCCCATTTCAGTGGATGTATCGTTGTGCATTTTGCATATGAATATTTTATGTATGCTCTTCCTCGAGTTTTTTTTTCTTTTTTTTTTAAATCTTTATTTGGCTATTTTAGGAAAACCGATAGAGAGGATTGATTCTATTTTTAGCCTTATTGTTTCTATATACGTTGAATTTCTTATCAGCCGCTGATAGGAACTGATTATTTCTATAATTGGGCGCTATTTTGTGGGACAATTAAATTGGAGCCCTTATTTTTGAGTAATAGATGAGAGCGCTATGCGATGAGCTATAATAGAGTTAAATGGGCCGTAATATGAGTGTCTTTAAAAGTTATCAGTGAAGTTAAACCATTAATCAAATGCTTCATTAGTTACTTAAGCGATTGCTTTCGAGTTAAAAAGTCACTGATATTAGTGGGAAATTGTCGCATTATGATTTTCATATCGCTCATTTGATTTCGCCATCAAATTTCATTCTTCTTGACCTCTATTATAAAACGTAATGCGCATAGAAGCAAAAACTCAGAAAAGATATCTAAGGGTGATATGCCAAAAAATTGTTTAGAATGGTGAAATTCGGTGGAGAAATGCAATCGTTAGTTGATGGGAAAGTGGATTTGGAATTGATACGTTTGCTCAATGAAGCAAGTTGTTGAGATTTTGGCAAATTTATGAACTTTCTCACTTTGGCCAAATTCATTGCGAAAATAACAACGAATGCCTTTGTGATCATCAACTAGCATGATAGTAAAGGAAGATGAATAAGTTGGTCGGGTAAGCACCCGAAATTTTAGCTATGAGAGGGTCAAATTTCCAATGAAAAAGAAAATAAATATCTAAAAATTTTATGGGAACTTTACCTCGTTCCGCCTGTTCTTCCAATTTTTCCAATCCTGGAAGAATCCTGTAATTGTGATTCTGCTGTTTGTTTGAACTGGTTTTAAGAGAGAATATTGTTGTTGTACATTTCTAAAATTCAATGTGGTGGTAACAGTTGTTACGTTGCGGCTAGGCTAGGAACATCGCATCGCATATTTCTATACTATGAAACATGCAAACGCTACTTTGAATTTAATCATTTATGGGTATTTTGTTGCATTCTCCGCGTTGAAGATTTTTTCAGAGATATTGATAAGGAACATCTAAATTGATAAGAATATTGTTTTGGAGGGTTTCATAAGAGAGCATTTCTCTTTCTTTTTTTTTTTGAGTGAAATAACCGCTTTTTTTTCAAATGAAATATTGAATTATTTCGGGGAGAATACCAGAAAGTGAAAAAAAAAATCCTGAAGACTATTATTTATAGGAATTTTATTTATTTTTTTGCAATTGTTAGATTTTTTTGCGAAGCCGTCTTTTTTTTTGAGTTTATATTGCTGTAACGTTTTGAACAAAATCAGAGAATTTTTTGGAAAGTATTTTTGAGTTTATGCGAATTACATAGATATCTAGTGGAAGTAGAACAAAACGAAAAAGTCTTTTTACAAGGATTGACAAAATATGCGCTATTGTACTGCTTTTACCCGAGCAACCTATTTTATAAGTGATCAATCAATAATAAAATATTCGTTGATGCGCTTTCGTATTTTAGGCGACTCGACCATTGAGGCTTAAATCCTCTATGACAATTCCTCTTGCTTGACCACCAGATTGGTATTTGCAGATATTTGCAATTTTTTGCCGCGCTGATTGGTCAAAAAAATGGCATAGAGGGCTCGTTTTATGATGCAAATCATATCATTCATACTTTCCGATCGTTTCGTGGTATCACAATGGTCTTTACAAATGCCAGTTTGCGCGTTATTTAATAGCGTTATTTTTTTCATAAGGCGCATCACTGCGGCTATCTTTTTTTTTTTTACAATTAGGCAACAATATAGATGTAATTTGTTGATTATTATTTCATTTTTTTCGTTGAATTATTTCTTCTGAAAATGATATAATCTCAAGAATAATAGTTGTAATTATTCTTAGAGGTGGTGCATGACGTCATACAGGTGTTAATTTCGATCGTTGAAATTAGTCTTCCGATTAGCCGATTATTTCTATCGATCTATCGAAGAAATGTCGCGATTCAAAACGATGAAGAACGTGAGAGAATGCTAAATTGAAAAGGTCACACCAGCTAAGTGTTTAGTTTTCACTTTCTGTTCTCCACCTTGAAGAAATTTGCATATGCTGTATGCAAATTTCCAATTGTTGCATATATACGACGTGGAACTCTAATCGCTATAAATTAATGCCTTTAAACAATGCAGTTCTCTGTAGATTGGTAAAGCAGAAAATTGATGCCAGTTGAGCGAATGCAATCAACACCTTTTTTCTGCAATTTTGCTGTTGTTGTGATCGAGTTGAGTCTATATTGGGGGGTCTAGCGTCTAGAACGTTACGTAGACCTAAGCCGATCAGAGTCTTATATAGACTTAGGCCTATTTTCTATAAGATCATTGCTAAATTGACAGAAATTTATTGAGCTTCTGGTGCTTCAAAGTAGTTATCGATTTGTCGAGAGCATTTATCAACAAACAGAAGACGGTAGATTTACATTGATGAATCGTCACCGTTTTGAGATTCTGTGATCATTTGTGTTAAATTATTGAATACTTTGATTGTGAGCATTGCTGCACGCTTCACTGCACCATCGAAATAAACGAAAGGGAGGAGATAGGGAGGCGGGAGGGAGGAGGGAAGGGGGGGGGGGGTGGGAGATACATTCTCTCAATTGAAGCTCATTTTCGACTAAAATAGCGCAATTGTTAGGATAGCCTACACAATGGATTTTTAGAATAAATTTCTCAAGCATGAAGCAGCAATGAAAGTAATGCTTTTCGTTTGCATATTTTATATGCAAATTTATTTATGAATATTTGCGATAGATTACAATAAATTCGTTATTTCAATATTTATAATAGTCTCGATATTTAAGCATACATAGGGCGCATGAATTGACTTCTCAATATAATACGTTCAAAACCACGCGTTTTTATTGCGAATGGAAATTTTCCCGATGACATCGGGAATTTTCAAATTCAGTTCATTTGCCCGATGTCCGATCCTATCGGGCATCGGAGAAATACCGATGGCAAAGCGAGGGAATTCAAAACCATTGGGAACCCAAAAAACCCGCTATCTGGAAAGTTCTGCTGATCGGATGCCGATAGTTAAATTCCCCATAGTTAAACGCCGATGGAAAATGAAGGCACTGAATCTCTGTTGAAGATTGGTTGATCCGCACAATAGTTACGTTATTCTTCTAAAGAGATGAGAATGCCCCACAGGGAATACTTTGTTCACCGTAATCCCCGACCTTAGTTTAGATGTGTAATCCCCGACCTTGGTTGAAAAAAGACTGCTATCTTTCTTCGATTACATTTGCGCAATTGTTTCGCTCAAGTTGTTCCCAACACGTTGTCATCAAGATGTTGGCACGGTGTCTGCTTGTGCGATTCTTTTATTTTATACTGTTTATTTAGAATATCTTTTATTACCACTTTTTTATTTAGAATGTTTTGATCACGTGTTGCTTAAACTGCTAGGATTACTCGTTATCGTTTCAAGTAAGACAGTAAATGTAAACAAGAATATGCGCTGGTTTTGACAAAGTTTTTTGATGTTTCGAGTGTGACATGCATTAACAAGTACTTCGCATTTTAACAGATGAAGCGATCATATCGTTGTATGGTTTTCAAATTTCATCTTCGCAAACAACGCCTACTTTCCATCTTCCATGAGGTCGAGTCACTTAGTCCAGTGTTACTTCAAGCTAATAACCTAGGGCTTCTATTTGACAAATCATTATTTGAGACCTTTCGTGAAGTGTGCTCTGAGTCATCATATATAGTGAGATGAGCCGCTTCATCTGAATAAATGCAAAATATCTGTTAATGCGTGCTACAATATTGCCTTACATTTAAGACCTCAACAAAGATTGCCTGAATGCAATGAATATTCGCATTTGTTTTTATTGTCTTACTTGGAAGCATAGTGAATAAATTGTGGCAGTATAGTGGAATATGATCATGCCGATAAAAAGTATTGTAGAAGTGATCGTGGTGATAAGAACCTATACCCGCTTCAGCTTCAAAGTGGCAATATTGCATACGAAGGCTTGCTTATCTCGGCAAATACGCTATCCTGTATTAGGTGAGAAGAATAGAAATGGAGATATGGTTCATCTGATTCGAAATTTTTCCCTCTCGGGAAATTTTATTATATGCAACGTTCTTTGCCTATGCAACATTTATGTAACATCGTAGTTAATAAATTTGTGATGGGTCATAGTATTGGAATTATTATTTTTTTGGATTGTAATGTTGCAATGCTTCGCAAAGAATTTGATGGTTTCGAACAATTATTTTCTATGTAGAAGTTTGAATGGAAGTTTAAAGTATCATTTGCGAGCAAAAACAAGTGAAAGGCATGCTAGCCAATACCGTAGCTGTCAGCATTTTAAATTCCGCTCATCGGCGAAACCAGTTTTATGCATTGCTAAGCAATAATGAAGTACGCATAGTAGTACTTTCACATATTTCAGCTTGTGCAATCACTTATAGGTTTCTTTCAGTTAATGTCCTTGTTTCCTCGAATTCACTGGTTCAGAATAATGGGAAACTTTTAGAACCTTTAAACGCTAATTCTAAAGCAAATGGATCAACCTGGAACGTCCCATCGTTCACTTTACCGCATATACTGCGCCCGTCAAATTTTCTAATTCTAGCTTCAGCGGTTGCAAAGTTGCAAATGAAGAACCGACGGGTTCTTCATTTGCAACTTTTCATTGACATAGAAATGGGCAGTGCTGTAGTGGACTTTGCAAGTAAAAATTTGCAAAAAGCGCATAGGCGGAAATTCCTGATCGAATGTGTTCGAATCATCAAAACCCTTATTATTAGAAAGTGCATGTCATGATGCATCGCATACGCACTTCAGATTCCCTTTTTTTGCTCTGTATGATAGTTGACGTAAAGTGGTGACCTTTTCTTTCGAAGGCGGAGACGTCTCTGGGTTGGGCGATCAATCGATATCACAAAACCGGTGAATGCTAAAAAATAAACCTCTCATCATCGCGACCAAAGACGTTATTTGATCTTTGTGTGCATATCATTTCGTATTATTTACTCGTGCAAATTGCACTCGTCGTGTTTTTCGTATATTCAGATCGATAGAAAGAAAATGTGATCTCAGCTTTTGAATCATGTAGACAATCAAATTCAACTCTCATATCGCAAATTTTTGAAATCTGTATTTCCGTTTTCGAATAGACCAATAAAATATCATAGGGACATTAGCTGGGAAATTGTTTTTTTTTTTTTCAAATACAGTTTTTCCTAAATTGTTGAAAACTAGTGAACTGAAGCTGTTGGACAAATCGGTGGTAGAGTTTAGGCATTTCGCAATGCCAGCTAAGTGAGCAATGAGATGCTTTGATCGTTAATTTTAGGCTTGGGCACTAATTATAACTGCTTATTGACGTAGTTTGTGGTTCTATCATTTGAACGCTATGATAAGAACTTTGGTTTCGTCTATCAATTTGCCGCTTTAGATACTTGTTCTATGCAAAAGTCTTGTTCGAGGTTGACTAACGAGGTTTTTTTTTGATCATTTCGAGTAGGTCTCAGTCTATGTTTGATCAATGATACAATGATAGATAGATTTGTGCACTAGAGTCATAAGAATGTTTGCTTTTGATAAGGGAAAATGATATGATCATTGGTTTATGTCGTGCAATAATAACGTACTTATGGTAGAACAAGAATAAAGAGCAATGCGCCACCCACCGAGCAATGCGTCCTATAGATTGTGACGTCGACGGGTCACTCAGCCATTGTCAACGTTTGTCGATATGAAGATCGGTTTCATGGGTGCAGGCAAGATGGCGCAGGCCTTATGTAGAGGCCTTATCAATTCTGGTGGGTTAACTCTCGCGTGTTCATTTGTAACCGTTGTGCTGCTAGAGATTTCTGAGGGTTGTTTATGCTTTTTGATAGGTTACCATTTAACTTTTAGTATTAAAGAGTTGTCTAGTTGTTTTTCGATTTATATTGTTTTCCTAGTATTGAACATTAATTTATTGTTTGCTTTAATTGTTGATTTGATAATCGAAGCTATCGAAATGGAATTGCATATTTTAATTTCTAATGTCTTCTAATGTCTCTAATGTCTAAACTTTTACTTGCAAAAGGTGCTAAAGTGAATCGGATCATTTTATCCTTTTAGAAAAAATTCTTGAATAGGAGAATTCCTAGGCAAGAAGTGGAACCCAATATGAAGAAATCTTTGGTGAGTGTTGTTGTGAATATGAATATATAACTTGCTGAGATGAAATTAATATCATTGCATGCAATTTCAGGTTGGTAATCGTAATCGAACAATTCGATTCAAAATCTGAACTCAATTATCACAAGTTTTTTAATGGGAAAACAGATGCTTCAATGAGTAAAAATTCCTATTTCAGGGGAACTGAAGGTGCGGCCGGTAAAAATTTAGATACGATCAAATCACTTCGAGTACTTCGCGTTTTGCGACCACTCAAAGCGATCAAAAGAGGTAACTTTTTGTTGTTCAACTAATTGAATTCAAAATATCGGAAATCCCTAATCAGGGATACTGGATATTCTCAGAGAGCAATGAACAATCTCTAATCACGAATATTGAAAATTCATTGAGAGTGGAACATTTTTTTTTCGAAAAAGTAAGACGGTGGTTAGGGATTATCGAGATTTTTCGACAGCAAGCAATGAGCGCCTGTTGCAAATGAAATGAGAGAATCAGCTTCGAGAGGGTGACCAAGAAAAAATCACTTTGTTCGTTGCTCGTTAGCCGTTATTGTTTGCAATAAGGCAAGTTTTTGCGACATTTATAGCCGTTTGTTTAGATTTCAGTGATTAGAAAGGGGGTATTTTCAACGAGGAGCAATCTTTACAACAGTTTGGCAGTAATCGAAAATGATTAGTGCATATATGATGCTAAGCAATTCGCCTCATATTCTAGTAAGAGGGAGGGAATGTCAAGAATAAATAATATAAATGGTTAGGAAAGAGGTATGGACGGTGAGGATTATGTGCTTAATTAACGTCTATGAATGTTGACGGTGCCTGAGTTTGTTAGTGGAGGTGAGGTAATTGCGACTAATTCAAAAATTGCAATGGAAGTTCCTCTCTAATTTTGCGTCTTTTTTTTGTTAGAATAAAATTTTCAATTTAAATATCTATGGCTGTCATAATTTTCAGGCAGTATTCGACTGTGTGGTGAATTCTCTAAAGAACGTCTTCAACATTCTTATCGTTTATTTCCTCTTTCAATTCATCTTTGGCGTTATAGCGGTACAACGTTTCAATGGGAAATTCTTCTTTTGTACCGATAAAACGAAACGATACCCTCATAAATGTCATGGACAATTCTTTGTCTTCGATAATCAGGTATGTAAATTAATATTCTATTTAAGAAATTTTCCATTTATGACTTATCACTGCAGTGAATGTTAGTTAAGAGCGTTGTCAAATCAGTGGCGATTCAATACAGAAGGTGGAGGGGGGTGAGGGGCGTAGATTGGCGTGTGGTGAGGCATGTCCCTTTCGTTCTCCCCGCTCCCTTCCCTTCATGTCCCACTCCATCCGGCTTCTGTCTATGTGGCTTGCACTAATGGCCGCAATGTTGCAATCTATAGGCGATAAAACGTAAGGTATCTCAATGATGCAATAGTTTAATTGTTTTGTCGTTTTGGCAAAAAGGTACTTAGCGAATGCGGGTATGAAAACTATCTGATTTAAACTTTGATACATACACTAGAATTCAGGGCAAATTGTTTTGAAGGTGAAGTTTCCACTCCTTTTTATGTGATATTTGCTCAGTGATTTGAGACGTTCCAATAAATATCGTTTGATTTTAACTATGTTTCATATACACCTAGCTAAGCCGTATTTTTTAAATCAGGCTGTTATGATGCGCCTAGAAAAATAGAGGAACGGGTGGTCAAATTTTTTAGCAATCATATATCAGTAAGAGATAACGTGAAGAAAATGTTATGATAAATTCTAGTGGAACGCTATTTTTCTAGGCGCGTCATAACAGCCTGATTTAAAAAATACGGCTTAGCTAAGTTTATATGCAACGTAAATAAAATCAAACGATATTTACTAAAACTTTTCGGCTCATTGAGCAAATATCACATAAAAGGGAGTGGTAACTCCTGAATGATTAATTGAATTAAGCTTATAGTGGCTTAATTGAATGATTTCGTGCTTTATTTGAAAATTGAAAGAGAAAAATTCATAATTCTTTTGCAAATTTTAAGTCCAAATTCTAGAACACACTGGGATTAGTGATTTTTATGCGTAGAAAATAGCGAATATTTTAATTTCATCCAATAAGGATGAGGATTTTGCGCATTTTCATTTTTGTTTACCGCATAATGAAAAAGCTCGAATCTTTTTCTTTGTCGCATATGACTCTATGCTGAAGCAATAACCCGCCGGGAATATTTAGAAAATTAACGCTGATGACTTAAAGGAGTGGGAACATTAACACCCCAACTCGTCTTCGTTTCTTCTCAGACCTGCTTCTCTCCCCCCCTCCCCCCCTCACCCCTCCCCCTTTTGCTTCAGTATGTCGTTAGTAGTAATTGATGCCTGGCATATATTAATATGAAGCACCTATGATATGTGGATTGGTTGCAATCATGGAAAATTTGAGACGCATAAATATCAGTAGTTATTTCCCAACCAAAAACTACCGCCATAAGCACGTTTTTCTTTGTAACGCTTAGCATCGTTTCAATATCACTTGTGTGATTTTCACCGATATTAGGTTTTTTTTTGTTGAATGTGATCGCTAATGTAGTGGGGCATTGAAGATGAATAGTGATTGCTGTTTTCTACGGAAGTATCTTTTTTAACACCTTTTTTATACTTAGCGCATTTTCCCCTTTGGCGATTGTCTCTGTGTGTGATGAGGAGGTACAATTGTAGGAAATGTGGAATTTCAAGTTTTATGAGCTTCACCTTTAAAAAAAATAAGTTTTAACGTTTAAAATTTTTAACTCCAACTTCCGTGATTTTCAATTTGGAATTGCTACACCAGGCGTGCATCGATATACGCACTTCATATTTGCAAAAGTCGTGGAAAGTTCTCAATGTAGTTATGTTTATTTAGATTTATTGCCTTCGAGGTACATTTCATTCGTCATAATCAGTATGACTATGGAATTTTAATATTAGTAATAGTATTGTATTCATCGAGAGGACCAAAATTTTTTAGTGCTTATTTTATTTTCACAATTTTTTTTTGCAGGTTGCGCTTTTCTACGTGATGTTCTTTATCGTTTTTCCGTTCTTCTTTGTGAATATCTTCGTTGCGTTGATTATTATAACATTTCAAGAGCAAGGAGAAGCTGAACTCTCAGAGGGTGATCTCGACAAGAATCAGGTGATTTATTTATGAAATATGTTCAGAACAATGATTTGATATCTCCTGTAGCATTTTATTGATTAGGAATATAGAGGTGATGGTGGTACTTATAGTTGTCGATACAAGGTGTTTACATTTAATTGGTAGCCCTCATTTCTTAGTACCTGAGAGAATGTTGCTTTTATTTTCATAGTCTAGCAATAGGTATTCACTTAAAGTAATATCTAAGATTAGCGGTTTGGGATTTTATTGACAAAATTATCTGTTCGAGTTCTTTCGTAGTGACGTCATTTTTGTCCAAAATTTGAAAAGTTGAACAATTTACATTTCACTATGACTTTTATAATAATTTTTCTATTTTTGTTATTGCTTATCGAACTGTATATATATATATATATATATATATATATATATATATATATATATATATATATATATATATATATATATATATATATATATATTTGCATATGAATATTATATTACTTCAGAAGCAATGTATTGATTTTGCACTAAACGCACGACCTCGGTCTCTATTTACGCCCGAAGATAAAAACTCGATGAAATATCGCATTTGGCGATTGGTTTCATCGACTCCATTCGAGTATTTTATAATGGCAATGAGTTGTTGCAACACAATTATATTGATGATGAAGGTTAGCGTTTTTGTTATTATTTTTTTGTTGAATTATTTGTTTTTTTTTTACAAATTGAATAAAATTGAATGAAACGATTTTCTTTCTAAACGAATGAAACCAAAAATAATTGAGAAATTTTAAATAGAGAAGAAATTTTCGATGTAAAAATGTGATTTCCCATAATAAATCTACCATTGAAATTACTAGGGGTTGTTTTGCTAATTTTTCTCTTTTTTGGGAAATAAAATCATTGGTCAGTGTTTATAAATTTGGGTAATTCTTCTATTTTTTCCTTTTTTGGGGAAATGAAATCATTAGTCAATATTTATACCTTCAAAACTACGAATATTTCGTAATGAAGGCGACGTTTCACATTGTCGATTTAACCACGCTTTAAAATGAAATGATAGATTCTATAGGTCAGCTGCTTGATTTTGCGATTAAATATTCGTTTTTTTTCCAGTGGGAAATCAAACCATTAGAGATAACATTGTTCGATCAGGTAGTTTAACTAGAGGATGAAATGGTGATTATGAACCTCATTAGCTGGTTAAAGATGTGGTTAATTCAATCAAAATAGCTCTACGTCTATCTGCTGTTATCTTAATTTACGTTCTTACAGTTTCATGGCAACTCAGAATTCTACGAAAAAGTTCTACGATTCTTTAATACCGCTTTGACGGCTGTGTTTACTGTCGAATCAATATTGAAAATACTTGCATTCGGAGTTAGGGTAAGTTATTCATTGAAAAAAATATTCCACTTATCGTAGGATTTAAGTAAATTGATGAATATTATTGACAGATTGCGATGCTTACATGATGGGTGATTTAACTCAATTTACTTTATAGTAATGAAAGTTTCCAAGTGTTGAAATAAATCAATAGGGAAATATTTGCCCTAGGGAATATAAGTTTTCTTTTTTTTGCATTCTTTACACAACTTTTTGAAAACATCTGTTTAAACTTTAAAAGCACTTAGGTAAGGTGAAAGGTGTAAGTTAAGGAATATGATGCTATGAACTCTTTTTGTCTTAATGGTATTAATTAAGGGATGTATTAATTGTTTTATCTGAATTATTGATTAATGATGCGTTATTTTAGAACTATTTTCGAGATGGTTGGAATCGATTCGATTTTATCACCGTTGTTGGATCGATAACGGATGCGTTAGTCACCGAATTCGGGGGACATTTCGTATCGTTGGGATTTCTACGACTTTTTCGAGCTGCACGTCTTATTCGCCTTCTACAACAAGGATATACAATTCGCATACTTCTGTGCACGTTCGTTCAATCGTTTAAAGTTTAGATTGCTTTTATTGGCTAAATTCATATTGTTGGAAGGGGTTATATTGAATTGTATCAACTGAGATCGTTATTACTAAAGGGCTTTTTAATCTTTAGGAGGTTCTTTGTTAATTGTCTTCATTTTTTATATTTTATAAGGTTCAGTGAACAGTAAAAAAATATTAGAGATTTGATGTGTTCTCAATAGAGGCAGGGGGGGTGCGGTGGAGGGGTTGAAGTTTTTGTGAAACATTAAAAGATGAAAGTATTCTTATATTCGAAAGCTAGAATTTAGGTACTGCTTATTCGATTATCCTTTTAAGCGCACAAATATTTCCTCCCCGAAACGTTGTGCACCTAAATGCTCATAATAACTGCGTTCATTGCCATAGTTTTATTTGGTCGATCTCACCTTAGTTGAGACATGTGAAATATATTACGCAACTTCCGCTTGCTTTTGAATTTTGCTTTTTGATGCAAAAGTGAAAGTTTTTTCTTGTGCCAAATTTTAACAAATTTACCACAATAATATTAAATTTATGAAACCTTCGAATAACAAGTCTGCAATGATTGTTTTTATAAGCACGTATTGGGTAGGCGGGGCATTTAGAAATCATGTATTTTATGCGTTTAGAAAGGCAATTTGCATGAATGTGCGAGGGTGTCGCTGAATTGCACGAAACAGCTACATTTGCGCAAAAAGTTGATCGATGGGTGACTGCCGACATTCGGCTTCCAGTCGTGAGCTTTTTAAGTCATCACTTATTTCGGCTGCCATTTTGAGGGATTTTGACAGTTGCGTATAAAAGAGCGGGAGAACGAGGGAGAGGTATTTTATGAACGCATTGATCTTTACTAATCGTTATTGCAGTGGAAGAAATGGACGAAGCTGATGAAGAACTGCGGCAGACGTTGAGGAAGATATGGCCACTGAAAGCAAAGAAAAATATGATCGATCTAGTTGTGCCTCCTAACACCGGTTAGTGCTGTTCATTTGATATCAGTGATTTTTCTATAATTTTCTATTCTATTTGTTCTTTGTATAACTACTTCTGTTGATAGTATTTGATTATATCCATTAGACGTTGGATATAGATCCGACATTAGAAACTTTGTTTCCATAATAACTTCAGCTAGACAGCAGTTCGAATGAGCTGCCTAAGGGAGATATGCCTCGAGGTGAGAATAATCCCCTTCCATAAGTGGAAAGGTGGTTGTCGTTCGCTTCATAAATCTATAATCCCCTTCCATAGGTGGAAAGGTGGTTGTCGTTCGATTCATAAATCTATAATCCCCTTCCATAGGTGGAAAGGTGGTTGTCGTTCGCTTCATAAATCTATAATCCCCTTCCATAGGTGGAAAGGTGGTTGTCGTTCGCTTCATAAATCTATAATCCCCTTCCATAGGTGGAAAGGTGGTTGTCGTTCGATTCATAAATCTATAATCCCCTTCCATAGGTGGAAAGGTGGTTGTCGTTCGCTTCATAAATCTATAATCCCCTTCCATAGGTGGAAAGGTGGTTGTCGTTCGCTTCATAAATCTATAATCCCCTTCCATAGGTGGAAAGGTTGTTGTCGTTCGATTCATAAATCTATAATCCCCTTCCATAGGTGGAAAGGTGGTTGTCGTTCGCTTCATAAATCTATAATCTCCTTCCATAGGTGGAAAGGTGGTTGTCGTTCGCTTCATAAATCTATAATCCCCTTCCATAGGTGGAAAGGTGGTTGTCGTTCGCTTCATAAATCTATAATCCCCTTCCATAGGTGGAAAGGTTGTTGTCGTTCGATTCATAAATCTATAATCCCCTTCCATAGGTGGAAAGGTGGTTGTCGTTCGCTTCATAAATCTATAATCTCCTTCCATAGGTGGAAAGGTGGTTGTCGTTCGCTTCATAAATCTATAATCCCCTTCCATAGGTGGAAATGTGGTTGTCGTTCGCTTCATAAATCTATAATCCCCTTCCATAGGTGGAAAGGTGGTTGTCGTTCGCTTCATAAATCTATAATCCCCTTCCATAGGTGGAAAGGTGGTTGTCGTTCGCTTCATAAATCTATAATCCCCTTCCATAGGTGGAAAGGTGGTTGTCGTTCGCTTCATAAATCTATAATCCCCTTCCATAGGTGGAAAGGTGGTTGTCGTTCAATTCATAAATCTATAATCCCCTTCCATAGGTGGAAAGGTGGTTGTCGTTCGATTCATAAATCTATAATCCCCTTCCATAGGTGGAAAGGTGGTTGTCGTTCGATTCATAAATCTATAATCCCCTTCCATAGGTGGAAAGGTGGTTGTCGTTCGCTTCATAAATCTATAATCCCCTTCCATAGGTGGAAAGGTGGTTGTCGTTCGCTTCATAAATCTATAATCCCCTTCCATAGGTGGAAAGGTGGTTGTCGTTCGCTTCATAAATATATATTCCCTTCCATAAGTGGAAAGGTGGTTGTCGTTCGCTTCATAAATCTATAATCCCCTTCCATAGGTGGAAAGGTGGTTGTCGTTCGCTTCATAAATCTATAATCCCCTTCCATAGGTGGAAAGGTGGTTGTCGTTCGCTTCATAAATCTATAATCCCCTTCCATAGGTGGAAAGGTTGTTGTCGTTCGCTTCATAAATCTATAATCCCCTTCCATAGGTGGAAAGGTGGTTGTCGTTCAATTCATAAATCTATAATCCCCTTCCATAGGTGGAAAGGTGGTTGTCGTTCGATTCATAAATCTATAATCCCCTTCCATAGGTGGAAAGGTGGTTGTCGTTCGCTTCATAAATCAATAATCCCCTTCCATAGGTGGAAAGGTGGTTGTCGTTCGATTCATAAATCTATAATCCCCTTCCATAGGTGGAAAGGTGGTTGTCGTTCGATTCATAAATCTATAATCCCCTTCCATAGGTGGGAAGGTGGTTGTCGTTCGCTTCATAAATCTATAATCCCCTTCCATAGGTGGAAAGGTGGTTGTCGTTCGATTCATAAATCTATAATCCCCTTCCATAGGTGGAAAGGTGGTTGTCGTTCGCTTCATAAATCTATAATCCCCTTCCATAGGTGGAAAGGTGGTTGTCGTTCGCTTCATAAATCTATAATCCCCTTCCATAGGTGGAAAGGTGGTTGTCGTTCGCTTCATAAATCTATAATCCCCTTCCATAGGTGGAAAGGTGGTTGTCGTTCGCTTCATAAATCTATAATCCCCTTCCATAGGTGGAAAGGTGGTTGTCGTTCGCTTCATAAATCTATAATCCCCTTCCATAGGTGGAAAGGTGGTTGTCGTTCGCTTCATAAATCTATAATCCCCTTCCATAGGTGGAAAGGTGGTTGTCGTTCGCTTCATAAATCTATAATCCCCTTCCATAGGTGGAAAGGTGGTTGTCGTTCGATTCATAAATCTATAATCCCCTTCCATAGGTGGAAAGGTGGTTGTCGTTCGCTTCATAAATCTATAATCCCCTTCCATAGGTGGAAAGGTGGTTGTCGTTCGCTTCATAAATCTATAATCCCCTTCCATAGGTGGAAAGGTGGTTGTCGTTCGCTTCATAAATCTATAATCCCCTTCCATAGGTGGAAAGGTGGTTGTCGTTCGCTTCATAAATCTATAATCCCCTTCCATAGGTGGAAAGGTGGTTGTCGTTCGCTTCATAAATCTATAATCCCCTTCCATAGGTGGAAAGGTTGTTGTCGTTCGCTTCATAAATCTATAATCCCCTTCCATAGGTGGAAAGGTGGTTGTCGTTCGATTCATAAATCTATAATCCCCTTCCATAGGTGGAAAGGTGGTTGTCGTTCGCTTCATAAATCAATAATCCCCTTCCATAGGTGGAAAGGTGGTTGTCGTTCGATTCATAAATCTATAATCCCCTTCCATAGGTGGAAAGGTGGTTGTCGTTCGCTTCATAAATCTATAATCCCCTTCCATAGGTGGAAAGGTGGTTGTCGTTCGCTTCATAAATATATATTCCCTTCCATAAGTGGAAAGGTGGTTGTCGTTCGCTTCATAAATCTATAATCCCCTTCCATAGGTGGAAAGGTGGTTGTCGTTCGCTTCATAAATCTATAATCCCCTTCCATAGGTGGAAAGGTGGTTGTCGTTCGCTTCATAAATCTATAATCCCCTTCCATAGGTGGAAAGGTGGTTGTCGTTCGCTTCATAAATCTATAATCCCCTTCCATAGGTGGAAAGGTGGTTGTCGTTCGCTTCATAAATCTATAATCCCCTTCCATAGGTGGAAAGGTGGTTGTCGTTCGATTCATAAATCTATAATCCCCTTCCATAGGTGGAAAGGTGGTTGTCGTTCGCTTCATAAATCAATAATCCCCTTCCATAGGTGGAAAGGTGGTTGTCGTTCGCTTCATAAATCTATAATCCCCTTCCATAGGTGGAAAGGTTGTTGTCGTTCGCTTCATAAATCTATAATCCCCTTCCATAGGTGGAAAGGTGGTTGTCGTTCAATTCATAAATCTATAATCCCCTTCCATAGGTGGAAAGGTGGTTGTCGTTCGATTCATAAATCTATAATCCCCTTCCATAGGTGGAAAGGTGGTTGTCGTTCGCTTCATAAATCAATAATCCCCTTCCATAGGTGGAAAGGTGGTTGTCGTTCGATTCATAAATCTATAATCCCCTTCCATAGGTGGAAAGGTGGTTGTCGTTCGATTCATAAATCTATAATCCCCTTCCATAGGTGGGAAGGTGGTTGTCGTTCGCTTCATAAATCTATAATCCCCTTCCATAGGTGGAAAGGTGGTTGTCGTTCGATTCATAAATCTATAATCCCCTTCCATAGGTGGAAAGGTGGTTGTCGTTCGCTTCATAAATCTATAATCCCCTTCCATAGGTGGAAAGGTGGTTGTCGTTCGCTTCATAAATCTATAATCCCCTTCCATAGGTGGAAAGGTGGTTGTCGTTCGCTTCATAAATCTATAATCCCCTTCCATAGGTGGAAAGGTGGTTGTCGTTCGCTTCATAAATCTATAATCCCCTTCCATAGGTGGAAAGGTGGTTGTCGTTCGCTTCATAAATCTATAATCCCCTTCCATAGGTGGAAAGGTGGTTGTCGTTCGCTTCATAAATCTATAATCCCCTTCCATAGGTGGAAAGGTGGTTGTCGTTCGCTTCATAAATCTATAATCCCCTTCCATAGGTGGAAAGGTGGTTGTCGTTCGATTCATAAATCTATAATCCCCTTCCATAGGTGGAAAGGTGGTTGTCGTTCGCTTCATAAATCTATAATCCCCTTCCATAGGTGGAAAGGTGGTTGTCGTTCGCTTCATAAATCTATAATCCCCTTCCATAGGTGGAAAGGTGGTTGTCGTTCGCTTCATAAATCTATAATCCCCTTCCATAGGTGGAAAGGTGGTTGTCGTTCGCTTCATAAATCTATAATCCCCTTCCATAGGTGGAAAGGTGGTTGTCGTTCGCTTCATAAATCTATAATCCCCTTCCATAGGTGGAAAGGTTGTTGTCGTTCGCTTCATAAATCTATAATCCCCTTCCATAGGTGGAAAGGTGGTTGTCGTTCGATTCATAAATCTATAATCCCCTTCCATAGGTGGAAAGGTGGTTGTCGTTCGCTTCATAAATCAATAATCCCCTTCCATAGGTGGAAAGGTGGTTGTCGTTCGATTCATAAATCTATAATCCCCTTCCATAGGTGGAAAGGTGGTTGTCGTTCGCTTCATAAATCTATAATCCCCTTCCATAGGTGGAAAGGTGGTTGTCGTTCGCTTCATAAATATATATTCCCTTCCATAAGTGGAAAGGTGGTTGTCGTTCGCTTCATAAATCTATAATCCCCTTCCATAGGTGGAAAGGTGGTTGTCGTTCGCTTCATAAATCTATAATCCCCTTCCATAGGTGGAAAGGTGGTTGTCGTTCGCTTCATAAATCTATAATCCCCTTCCATAGGTGGAAAGGTGGTTGTCGTTCGCTTCATAAATCTATAATCCCCTTCCATAGGTGGAAAGGTGGTTGTCGTTCGCTTCATAAATCTATAATCCCCTTCCATAGGTGGAAAGGTGGTTGTCGTTCGATTCATAAATCTATAATCCCCTTCCATAGGTGGAAAGGTGGTTGTCGTTCGCTTCATAAATCAATAATCCCCTTCCATAGGTGGAAAGGTGGTTGTCGTTCGATTCATAAATCTATAATCCCCTTCCATAGGTGGAAAGGTGGTTGTCGTTCGATTCATAAATCTATAATCCCCTTCCATAGGTGGGAAGGTGGTTGTCGTTCGCTTCATAAATCTATAATCCCCTTCCATAGGTGGAAAGGTTGTTGTCGTTCGCTTCATAAATCTATAATCCCCTTCCATAGGTGGAAAGGTGGTTGTCGTTCGATTCATAAATCTATAATCCCCTTCCATAGGTGGAAAGGTGGTTGTCGTTCGCTTCATAAATCAATAATCCCCTTCCATAGGTCCAAAGGTGGTTGTCGTTCGATTCATAAATCTATAATCCCCTTCCATAGGTGGAAAGGTGGTTGTCGTTCGCTTCATAAATCTATAATCCCCTTCCATAGGTGGAAAGGTGGTTGTCGTTCGCTTCATAAATATATATTCCCTTCCATAAGTGGAAAGGTGGTTGTCGTTCGCTTCATAAATCTATAATCCCCTTCCATAGGTGGAAAGGTGGTTGTCGTTCGCTTCATAAATCTATAATCCCCTTCCATAGGTGGAAAGGTGGTTGTCGTTCGCTTCATAAATCTATAATCCCCTTCCATAGGTGGAAAGGTGGTTGTCGTTCGCTTCATAAATCTATAATCCCCTTCCATAGGTGGAAAGGTGGTTGTCGTTCAATTCATAAATCTATAATCCCCTTCCATAGGTGGAAAGGTGGTTGTCGTTCGATTCATAAATCTATAATCCCCTTCCATAGGTGGAAAGGTGGTTGTCGTTCGCTTCATAAATCAATAATCCCCTTCCATAGGTGGAAAGGTGGTTGTCGTTCGATTCATAAATCTATAATCCCCTTCCATAGGTGGAAAGGTGGTTGTCGTTCGATTCATAAATCTATAATCCCCTTCCATAGGTGGGAAGGTGGTTGTCGTTCGCTTCATAAATCTATAATCCCCTTCCATAGGTGGAAAGGTGGTTGTCGTTCGATTCATAAATCTATAATCCCCTTCCATAGGTGGAAAGGTGGTTGTCGTTCGCTTCATAAATCTATAATCCCCTTCCATAGGTGGAAAGGTGGTTGTCGTTCGCTTCATAAATCTATAATCCCCTTCCATAGGTGGAAAGGTGGTTGTCGTTCGCTTCATAAATCTATAATCCCCTTCCATAGGTGGAAAGGTGGTTGTCGTTCGCTTCATAAATCTATAATCCCCTTCCATAGGTGGAAAGGTGGTTGTCGTTCGCTTCATAAATCTATAATCCCCTTCCATAGGTGGAAAGGTTGTTGTCGTTCGCTTCATAAATCTATAATCCCCTTCCATAGGTGGAAAGGTGGTTGTCGTTCGATTCATAAATCTATAATCCCCTTCCATAGGTGGAAAGGTGGTTGTCGTTCGCTTCATAAATCAATAATCCCCTTCCATAGGTGGAAAGGTGGTTGTCGTTCGATTCATAAATCTATAATCCCCTTCCATAGGTGGAAAGGTGGTTGTCGTTCGCTTCATAAATCTATAATCCCCTTCCATAGGTGGAAAGGTGGTTGTCGTTCGCTTCATAAATATATATTCCCTTCCATAAGTGGAAAGGTGGTTGTCGTTCGCTTCATAAATCTATAATCCCCTTCCATAGGTGGAAAGGTGGTTGTCGTTCGCTTCATAAATCTATAATCCCCTTCCATAGGTGGAAAGGTGGTTGTCGTTCGCTTCATAAATCTATAATCCCCTTCCATAGGTGGAAAGGTGGTTGTCGTTCAATTCATAAATCTATAATCCCCTTCCATAGGTGGAAAGGTGGTTGTCGTTCGATTCATAAATCTATAATCCCCTTCCATAGGTGGAAAGGTGGTTGTCGTTCGCTTCATAAATCAATAATCCCCTTCCATAGGTGGAAAGGTGGTTGTCGTTCGATTCATAAATCTATAATCCCCTTCCATAGGTGGAAAGGTGGTTGTCGTTCGATTCATAAATCTATAATCCCCTTCCATAGGTGGGAAGGTGGTTGTCGTTCGCTTCATAAATCTATAATCCCCTTCCATAGGTGGAAAGGTGGTTGTCGTTCGATTCATAAATCTATAATCCCCTTCCATAGGTGGAAAGGTGGTTGTCGTTCGCTTCATAAATCTATAATCCCCTTCCATAGGTGGAAAGGTGGTTGTCGTTCGCTTCATAAATCTATAATCCCCTTCCATAGGTGGAAAGGTGGTTGTCGTTCGCTTCATAAATCTATAATCCCCTTCCATAGGTGGAAAGGTGGTTGTCGTTCGCTTCATAAATCTATAATCCCCTTCCATAGGTGGAAAGGTGGTTGTCGTTCGCTTCATAAATCTATAATCCCCTTCCATAGGTGGAAAGGTGGTTGTCGTTCGCTTCATAAATCTATAATCCCCTTCCATAGGTGGAAAGGTGGTTGTCGTTCGCTTCATAAATCTATAATCCCCTTCCATAGGTGGAAAGGTGGTTGTCGTTCGCTTCATAAATCTTTTGACTTATCTGCCAGATATCTCATAGGGATCCTTTGCATTTTGCATATTATTATTTGCAACCATCGTTATTTTCCATCAAATATGAAGAAATTACAGACCTGTGCTATCAACGATTAACAGTTGGCAAAATATACGCGGGACTACTTATTCTGGAGAATTATAGAGCGAAGAAATCCGGCACTGAGGTATTTAATTCGTTTATGCTAGCATATTTCTTTGTGCTATACCTCTGTTATAACACATTTGATAACATGTCGTGTTAGAATATTGCTACGTTTAATTTCATATGAATTTGATAAGAATTTCTTAAAAGGTGATAAGAAAACGCGTTGATAATTGGAGCAGTGATAATTGATAAAGATGCGTTGATAATAGAAAAAAGAATTAACCTAGCAGTATGAAATAGAAATTTTATTTATTTTTTTCGGTTTAAAATTTCTTATCACTTATGTTAGTATCCCATATTTGAATTAGTTTCATCTTTCTATGCCAACAAGCATTAATTTCCGTAAAGCGTCTTGCATATCATTGATAAGCGTTGGAATTCTATAATAATGCGTGAATGTGTGGATTTGATTATTTATGCGAATGAAACTAGTGGATGAATTTTGCTTATTTTATTCCACTTAGAGATTCCATCCACTTATTATTTTTTATTGGCTATTTTATGAGGTTTTCTTTCATTCCATTAATTAGCCTATTATTAGCAATAAATAGCCAATAAGCATTCACCTTCATAATATGTGCTAAGCCTTAGAGACTAATTTAAGATGAATGTAGCGTTCTGTGAAGGATAGGCGCATATCCCCCCACCTTCCTTTGTAATCCCCACACACTGGACAATGTAGAGTTGGAGCAGCCGCTTTCGAGATAACTTTTAGCTCTAGAACTAGAGGAAGAGGTGGAGTTAAGTTGGCGATTCCAATTTATTCCACTGTATAGCATTTATAAAATTTGGTCAAAGTTCCCTTTTTCTAATGCGTACGGTTATTGTTAATTATTGTCAAATCTTCCATATCACCTACCACAATTGTTGTGTTTAAATTGAGTAGAGAATGTTCGAATGAAAACGGAGGGGAGAGGGGAGCGAGGAAGAGAGGAGGTGACAAAAAGAGCCCTAATCGAATAAACATTTTATTCTTCTGGTTTTGAGGTGTCATTTGCGTGCGCTTGTAAGCCAATGATATAAAATCATAGGGTATATGAAAGTAGCAATTTATATTGCTCGTTTAGAAATGCAAAAAAGAGCGGCTGAAATCCTTCGCAATTTTCATTGATCCATGTTTTTCAATATTCATTAGTGGCATTTAAATGCGATAGCCAATAAAACGTAGGTGGTCTATGCATGAAGACCCAATAAATTCGGCCTTAGATGCCAGCCAGCTGTTCGCATTATTGATTCGCATGGAATACCCTCATGTAATGCTGTGTGAAGATTACTATCTTTCTTTTGAGGCGGGAATCGGAGGGGAACCAAAGGCGTCAACATTTCGGAATATTACACTTTTATGAGAGAAATAGAAGTGAACTCTCTGATCGGGGATTTTCCACTTTCGTTGATCGAAATAGAAAATTTTGCCTAAATCTGGATCCTGGATCGATGAAAAACGATAAGGAAAAATAAAAATTGAGGAAAAATTTATAAAAATTCATTCGAAGGAAAAAAAAGTATGATAGGAATTGAACTCCCTCCAATCCCCGCGCAACATTATCTCTTCATGCATTCGTTTAGCAGCTAATATCTTTGCAATGCAACTGGCGTGCACAGATCGTCTACGTTTTGTTGGTTTTCATTTTATTTTCAAGTGAAAATTGCCATTCATTTTTCTTTGTGGTGATTATCAAATTATCCTTTGCCTTAGGACTGAATTGAATTAAATTTTTTAATATTTGACTTAAAATTTGAAATATTTTAATTTAAATAAATTTAAGTGATGAATTAAATTCAGAACTTTATTTATTTATTTTTTAAAGAAATTTACTTCTCTCATTGAATATGTTTGATTTTATTTGAATTGGATTATGCCGCTCTTGTTTTAGTTCTTAGGGAATTATATGATATGGGAGATATGCGGATTTTGGGTATCTTTCACATCAAGTTTTCCAAATCTTAACATTTGGGATTTCTAATCTTCTTTCTATCTCATCTGCTCATAAGCACCTCTCTTCCCCCCTCCCCTTTCCTTCAGAAACGAAAAAAACATCCTTCGTCGCAAAATATTTGAATACATCAAAAGAATTTAGTGGTAGCGAATTTCAGTTGGAATTGAAAAAGCGGCAACGTGCCGCTATGCTTCTAATGAGGCGTCGGAACGCGTTTTTAAGAGCGAGCATCAGCGAAGACAGAGATGAGGTTATCTGTATCCATCTAGCTTAGTCTTACTTTTATCATCTCCACTTTTCACCTTCAACTTTTCCTTTCACGAACACCTTTACCCATTTTTACCCATCGATCCTTGTTTTCCCGTCGATCCTTGCTTCATATCACCGCTCTCCTCTAAGAAATCATATTTTATTAGTGCTATTATTCGTAATTATTGAATTAGGCATGCGGATAGAAAAATTCCCAGCACTCGGGTATTCTTTTAAAGGTCGTACACCTTTTATTACGACTGATCTTTATTTAAATGTTTCAGTAAACGTATAATCGGGAAATTGGGGCTTTCTTGAAAATGCTTAGGTATCGGCCATCGTTTTATCCACTCTTTTTTGAGGAGTAATCTTCAACGTTTCGTAGCGCTTCCCATTCATTGGGAACACAGTTAGAAGTGTGCGCTTGCTACTCGGCGTTCTACAAAATCTTTGCTGTAGAAAAGAACATCTAGAGCATGACAACAATATTTGAGATAGGCAATCTAAGTGATTTACTAATTTCCCGTATATTATTTTTCTATAATCGTATTCATATAACATCGTTACGTCATTTATTCTGATTTTTTTTTTAAGTAACCAAATTTGGGAAAAGAGTGCATTTTTGTCATTGAAAAGAGTACATTAAAAATTCGGGTGGCGGAGTCGAATAACCAATATATCGGATGATTTCGCTGATATTCACTTCTGGTTATTTTCCCAAATTCCTTTTCAAGAACTGCTAGAAAAAAGTTGGTCATTTAATATTATAGGCATAAAAGTATAGCTAACCTACTAAGCATCGACAATCACTTCCGCTGATTTTGCATTTAGTCATCTCTTCAGAAACTGGAAGCTCTTAGACGGAGGAGGGAGGGGGTAGGGGAGGAAGGGGATAATCTCGAAAAGTTCACAAATTCTTTCAAATAAAATTTGTTCGAAAAAGGTGGCATCAAAAATTTTGAAACCTTCTAAAATACAAGGGGGGGAGGTTGGCTTGAGCAGGAGTAGGTAGATACATAAGTAGAGCATGCAGAAGATCACCCTCACTCTCGATTCAGTGTTCGATCTAAGCGGGTAAACGTTTTGTTGGGTTTAAATATTCGATCAAACGTCTTGGCTTTGTTTGCACTACCTACTGTTGTTACAAAAGAATTAATCAATACAAAGTGGGCAAATACAAATGCCCATAGAAGCGAAAGATGAGTTAGTGATGCAATTGCTGTTCCATCATACCATCAAGTGCTTGTTTATTCATCTGATGAATTTCTTGAAAAACGAATGAAGCCTTTGAGTTGAAACTTTCGTTCATTGTTGATTTTCACTTTTTTTTTTCAGTTGCAATTTTTAGTTAGATATGGAGTTTTGATTTTAATCTGAGTTTTTTTTCATTTCTCAAATTTCTGTTCCAGTGTAATTTATCGCAGTTTACAATTCGTAGTTTAAGATTTAATTAAATGCGATCAATTAGTAGCCTTATTAAATTTTATTTAAGCTTTATTTCTTTTTTTTTCCTCCACTATTTTCTCATTTCTATTTCATTTCTTCGCTTTTTATTCACTCTCACTCTTTCTTTTAAAGTTTTCTCTAACAAAGTTTCATATTGCATGTAAATTGGATTTTTTTTTCAGCGCTTCCGGTAAGAAATTTCCTCAAAAATCTTTTTTATTATTATTTTTATCATTTTCTGTATTTCTAATTAAGTTCCAATTTTTGTTCAATTTATGATGTGTTGAAATGTATTATTATTATTCAACGATTCATCGTAGCACTTTTATTTGTATAATAGAAGTGCCGAATAAACAATTGAATATATTTGAGAGATATCGTTTAGATTAGTATTTGCTAAAAGGTTATATTTAAATGTGAAGTTTATTAAATACTTAAATATGAAGTGTATTTATTATAAGTATCGAATTTAGAATAGATAATATTTCAAAACTAAACACAAATTTGCATGTGTCGACGGTTGTGGTGTGCCTCATTCTTTGTTTTGATCAATCCGTTGTTGTTGTTTGTATACTCAATTAAGTGAGGAATTTCGTCCGCCTTTCCATTGTCATGAGGAGAACATTAGTCGATAGGCTTTTGCTTAGGCTTAGGTTTGTGCTAAGGCTTAGGCTCAGGCTTAGGCTTAATCTTAGGCTTGGGCTTAGGCTTAGGCTTCGCTTAGGCTACCGATAGGTAGCATTCGAATTTTTCTTCCAAAATCTTTTGTCACCTTCTCCTTCGTCTCCTCCTCCCCTCCCTTTGCGACTCCCTTCTCTTGCTCATCTCCCTGTAACGACCACCATGTCATCTTGTGACGATTGTTGCTTGCGCTTAGGCTTAGGCTTACATATGCGCTTAGGCTTAGGCTTGAATGCAGGCTTAGGCTTAGGCTTAGGCTTAAGCTTAGGCTTAAGTTTATTCTTGGGCTTAGGCTAATCTAAAGCTTAGGCTTAGGCTTAAGTTTAGGCTTGGGCTTGGGCTTAGGCTTAGGCTTAGGCGTAGGCTTACGCTTAGGCTTAGGCTTAAACTTAGGCTTGGGTTGGGCTACCGATAGGTAGCATTCCAATTTTTCTTCCAAAATGTTTTCTGACCTTCTCCTTCGTCTCCTCTTCCCCTCCCTTTCCGAGTCTTTTCTCTTGCTTATCTCCCTGTGACGACCACCATATCATCTTGTAACGATTGTTGCCTGCGCTTAGGCTTAGGTTTGGGTATATGTTTAGGCTTTTTCTTAGGCCAAGGCTTGCCTACTCTTAATCTTAGGCGTAGCCTTAGGCTTAAACTCAGTCTTAGATTTGGAATTACCCTTAGGGCTTACGCTTAGGGCTTAGGCTTGGGCTTAGGCTAAGGCTTAGGCTTAGACTTAGGCTTAATCTTATTCTTAAGTTTATTCTTAGGCTTAGGCTAATCTTAAGCTTAGGCTTATGCTTAAGTTTAATCTTAGGCTTGGGCTTAGGCTAAGGCTTAGGCTTAGGCCTAGGCTTAAGTTTAAGCTCAGGCTTAGGCTAATCTTAAGCTTAGGCTTAGACTTAGGCTTTGGCTTACGCTTACGCTTAGGCTTAGGCTTAGGCTTAGGCTTAAGTATACTTAGGCTTAGGCTTAAGTTTAGGCTCAGGCTTAGGCTAATCTTAGGATTAGTCTTAAGCTTAGGCTTAAGTTTAGGCTTAGGTTTAGGCTAATCTTAAGCTTATCCTTAAGCTTGGGCTTAGTCTTAGGCTTATGCTTAGGCTTAGGCCTAGGCTTACTCTTATGCTTAGGCTTAGGCTTATGCTTAGGCTTAAGTTTAGGCTTAGGCTTGTGCTTAGACTTAAGTTTAAGTTTAAGTTTAGCTTACGCTTAGGCTTATGATTAGGCTACCGATAGGTACTCTTTCGACTTAGATGATGCGACAATTTTGACATAATAAGCAATTTTTAGTGTTATTAAATTTCTCAGCAATTCTCCTACTGATGATTTTCTATTCGCTTATGGGAAAAGGTTGCGTTTAGTTTTTAGAGTTTTATATTGTTAGCTTATATGGTATACGAATAAAGAATCTGAAAAAATGTTGAAACGGTCATTAATTTGCTGCTGTAACTTTAATTTTTTTTACAAATTTGTTGTTGTTGTTCTTATGTTTTTGTTTTTGTTTTTGTTTTTTTAAAGATGCAGTTATAGCGTTGCTGGTTTGATGCCTCATATCTATAACAAAAAATATTTCTAATTTTATTGATGTAACGATTAAGATTATCCAAATATTTTCAGCGACCTTATTCGTTATTTTCAACACTAGTCGATACGATTAAAGCGGCAAAAAGTTCCGATAGTATCGAAAGGGAAAATCAAACACCGGATCAACATGCGAATCGACAACAGCGTCCTTTACCCGCACCGTTAGTTCTTTTTTTCCCGAAATATATTTTTAGCGTATTTTTACGTAGGATGAAATATTTGTTCCCAGCAATACTCTGTAGGATTTTGAGAGCAAGTACGACGAGTCATAGGTGAACTGTTTATTCGGGGAATGCATTAGGGTGGCGTGTGTACCCACCCCCAATGTAGGTCACTGGATAAGGACTGGCTTCAATAGCGAGTTGATGCGAATGAAAAAGAATTGCGAATGATGAGCACACTCACCTCGGACGTTATAGTAGAGGCGCTGCTCTGCTTACGAGGGGGGAAGGGGGGGGTGGTTATAGAGAGGGAGAGGGTGGAGGAGAGAGGAAGCAGTTATTCGGCAATTAGTGATACTAGGTCTTTGATTGACTGTGTTCCTTGTTCTAAAAACGGAATACAACCGTGTCGTTTGGTTATTTGGTAGGAGTTGATGTAATATGATTTATGAACGATAAAAAGGCACAAAGATTGTTGGTTTATTGGAATAAAGGGAGGAGAGGGAGGTTATTAATAACCACTTACGTTTTTACTGTTCGATTAGGCTTCATGAATCTCCGCATTGTATCGTCCAAAGTCTATCAATTAGGCTTGAGATTCGCTTTGAACTTTGCACAAGAAGTGGTATCGTGCTCTATAATCACATACACGAACATCATGACTCACTCGTAAACGGAATCAGATGCCGTTCAAATAAAGCTGAAACTATGGAGTTTCATTGATAAAGTTACGAGCATTTTTGCTAGAACATAAGCGTCTACTCTTCGAGACGCAGTCAGCTGTAGAACGAGAAGCTGCACCTGTCGTAACCTAGAGCTAACTTTTGCAACATCGTGAACTACCTCATGACCTATTTTGAGTTTTACGTTTTTAGTAGCGTTACTGGCTACGCATGTTTCTCCAGATAATTAATTGAACCATTAAGTGATATTCGCGATATTACCACCGACGCAACACAATGCTATTTCGCAATAAAGCACAGCGCGTCGGTTGCAAAATTTGGGAGAGTGCCAACAAGTGCGTTATTTTATTCAAATTTACTTCTGTTTATTTTATGCTTTAAATTTCTAAAATTTTCTATTTGCAGTGAAAAAATGAGTGCCACTCGTCGTTTGTCGGATATGTTCTCAAGAATACGTACCCGCGATGTGAATGTCAACGTCGGCCAGGTAATTTCTTCGTTGATTTTTAATTTCATTTCATTTTAGTAGCGGAACGTAGAAAGGTTTTCGACAATATGAGTAATTAGATAATTTATAGTATTTGCTGATGCAAAAGAATAGAAAAAATTGAGATGACAGCTGTGAAGATAGAAGCAAATATACTTAAAAGATATCAAACACTTCGCCGTGAAAGTCGTGCAAATTTTTCAAGAAATTCCATTTTTTTTTCTCGTAAGATGCACAAACCCACTTGTACAAAAAATTTGGAGCAGCATTCTTGCATGTGTGGGAGATAGGTGCAGTTAAAACTTGTTCGCATATCGCCGTTGCCCTACTTCATATGATAGTCTTGGGTATGATAGTCTTATTCTGCTTACCGCGCCATATAGGTAGTCGTCTCTTTCATCAAATAGGCATATATTTAAAGTTGGTTGAGTATAATTTCAACATTTTATTTTAGGAACACCTTCTCCACAAGCGCTTAGTGAAGAGGAAGAACCAATGCCAAGTTCAGTACGACAACGACGCCTACCTCTGATAGGCTCAATGCCACTTGCCTCCATGCTCTCACCGAACAGGAATGATTACTATCCCATTCCAGTTGTCAGTCCTCGTTCCACTTATTCTAATTATCACACACCGCATGGAGGACCATTGCCTACCTACTATACGCCTCCTACTGAAATTCCTTCGCCGTCCCCTGCGTCGGCAGCCGACTTTCAAATGTATGGTCCAAGTGCTTGTGGCTCACGATTGTCACCAGGATACAGGCGACCAGGATACTCGAGTAACGGTCCTCCATTTGCCGTACCGTCAACAAGTGGAACACGTGGCGCATCAACGATGGTCTATTCGGGTGGAGTGACTGCGAATACATCACGCGATATGGGTTGTGGTGCCCATACACGTGTGATTCAAGCGCAACCCGGAAATATACCACTCAGTGACTCGGAGAATGAGGACGAACCGAAATGGGCAATCGTTTAAATCAAGTGCCGACACGGAGGTATCGTCGTCTTTCTTGAAAAGGCCTTAAGATTACTGTGTTCACCATACACATCCAGGCACGATTTATTGTTTCTATGTATGCATTCCAACTAGTGTTGTGCAGGGACAATGATGTTTCTTTTTTTTGAGGGGGGGGAGAGATGGGCGGAAGTGAGGTAAATGAAGGTATTGAAGGATCGTTCACTCCATCGGAGATCTGAGAAAAGTCGAAGTCAGTTCCCATGTCCTTCATACTGGAATTTTCCACAAATTTAATGGGAAATGAGAGGCAATGTGAAAAGTGTTCGATTTCCTGGAGAAGATTTATTTCCAAATAGGGGAATAAGAATGCATTGAGATGAATTTTCAATTATGCGATAAGCTCAAATCTAGCAAGAACATCCGGATATCTATCCTGCACAACACATCAATTTCAACTACATCAATTAAGATATTTTCACATTCGAAAAACTGCCATAATATCCGCATGTCTCGTAGTTTCGATGACTGCTCTCTCTCTATTCTTTCTTTCTCATATAATATCGAAAATCTTGTGCCAAATGTGTTCTATAATCAAATTGCTTATAGTCTATAAACTCATTGATGAAGCATTAAAGTCTTCATATTGAATTTATTATTATACGATCGATGTTTGTCTTTAAATAATCTCTAATAATTTCATCAAAGCATTCCTAATTAACGCCAAATAATTTTTTTTCTTTTATTTGGGTACCTCATCATGCAATTCTATCGATGTGTGCATTAAATAATGCTCGTTAATGCTCTTTTATAATCGATTTATTGTCGATTACTGAAAGAATTTTTGTATTGTTGAGCTTCCGTTTACGGTGCGATATGCTAATTTCCCATTTCAGTGGATGTATCGTTGTGCATTTTGCATATGAATATTTTATGTATGCTCTTCCTCGAGTTTTTTTTTTCTTTTTTTTTTAAATCTTTATTTGGCTATTTTAGGAAAACCGATAGAGAGGATTGATTCTATTTTTAGCCTTATTGTTTCTATATACGTTGAATTTCTTATCAGCCGCTGATAGGAACTGATTATTTCTATAATTGGGCGCTATTTTGTGGGACAATTAAATTGGAGCCCTTATTTTTGAGTAATAGATGAGAGCGCTATGCGATGAGCTATAATAGAGTTAAATGGGCCGTAATATGAGTGTCTTTAAAAGTTATCAGTGAAGTTAAACCATTAATCAAATGCTTCATTAGTTACTTAAGCGATTGCTTTCGAGTTAAAAAGTCACTGATATTAGTGGGAAATTGTCGCATTATGATTTTCATATCGCTCATTTGATTTCGCCATCAAATTTCATTCTTCTTGACCTCTATTATAAAACGTAATGCGCATAGAAGCAAAAACTCAGAAAAGATATCTAAGGGTGATATGCCAAAAAATTGTTTAGAATGGTGAAATTCGGTGGAGAAATGCAATCGTTAGTTGATGGGAAAGTGGATTTGGAATTGATACGTTTGCTCAATGAAGCAAGTTGTTGAGATTTTGGCAAATTTATGAACTTTCTCACTTTGGCCAAATTCATTGCGAAAATAACAACGAATGCCTTTGTGATCATCAACTAGCATGATAGTAAAGGAAGATGAATAAGTTGGTCGGGTAAGCACCCGAAATTTTAGCTATGAGAGGGTCAAATTTCCAATGAAAAAGAAAATAAATATCTAAAAATTTTATGGGAACTTTACCTCGTTCCGCCTGTTCTTCCAATTTTTCCAATCCTGGAAGAATCCTGTAATTGTGATTCTGCTGTTTGTTTGAACTGGTTTTAAGAGAGAATATTGTTGTTGTACATTTCTAAAATTCAATGTGGTGGTAACAGTTGTTACGTTGCGGCTAGGCTAGGAACATCGCATCGCATATTTCTATACTATGAAACATGCAAACGCTACTTTGAATTTAATCATTTATGGGTATTTTGTTGCATTCTCCGCGTTGAAGATTTTTTCAGAGATATTGATAAGGAACATCTAAATTGATAAGAATATTGTTTTGGAGGGTTTCATAAGAGAGCATTTCTCTTTCTTTTTTTTTTTGAGTGAAATAACCGCTTTTTTTTCAAATGAAATATTGAATTATTTCGGGGAGAATACCAGAAAGTGAAAAAAAAAATCCTGAAGACTATTATTTATAGGAATTTTATTTATTTTTTTGCAATTGTTAGATTTTTTTGCGAAGCCGTCTTTTTTTTTGAGTTTATATTGCTGTAACGTTTTGAACAAAATCAGAGAATTTTTTGGAAAGTATTTTTGAGTTTATGCGAATTACATAGATATCTAGTGGAAGTAGAACAAAACGAAAAAGTCTTTTTACAAGGATTGACAAAATATGCGCTATTGTACTGCTTTTACCCGAGCAACCTATTTTATAAGTGATCAATCGATAATAAAATATTCGTTGATGCGCTTTCGTATTTTAGGCGACTCGACCATTGAGGCTTAAATCCTCTATGACAATTCCTCTTGCTTGACCACCAGATTGGTATTTGCAGATATTTGCAATTTTTTGCCGCGCTGATTGGTCAAAAAAAATGGCATAGAGGGCTCGTTTTATGATGCAAATCATATCATTCATACTTTCCGATCGCTTCGTGATATCACAATGGTCTTTACAAACGCCAGTTTGCCCGTTATTTAATAGCGTTATTTTTTTTCCTAAGGCGCATCACTGCGGCTATTTTTTTTTTTTTACAATTAGGCAACAATATCGGTGCAGGCAAGATGGCACAGGCCTTATGTAGAGGCCTTATCAATTCTGATAGGTTAGCTCTCATTTGTTTATTGGTAACTGCTGCGCTGGTAATAATCTCGAGAGATGTTTATGCTTTTTGATAGGTTACCATTTAATTTTTATCGTTAAAGAGTAGTCTAGTTGTTTTTCGATTTATATCGTCTTCTTAGTATTGAATATTAATTTATTGTTTGCTTTAATTGTTGATTTGATAATCGAAGCTATCGAAATGGAATTGCGTATTTTAATTTCTAATGTCATCTCTTATTTCATTGATTACCATTTGTGCATTGAATAGGTTTGTCGATAGCAATTCCACATATATGAAAACCATCATGACGGATAAAAATGCCATTATTGAAGGTAATGAATGGGGAGTTTCTGTGCCTTTTTCATTCTTACAACAACTCAGTGCACTTTTTAGAAATTAAGAGTTTTAATGTATGAAACGTTCTCTTTATCATAGTATGACTTGTAGGTGCAAATTAGCATAATTTTATGAATTGATCTCTTCTAACATCCATTTTCTTGATTACATATAGAAAGAAAATAATGGGTTCAAATATTCGATCATAATTCCTGAATGGAAATTTACTAATTCTCAAGTAGCAGCAAAATTCAGGGGCATGCATAAGTAGTGCATAAGTAGTAGCAATTGATAGCTGTCAGGGATGAATCGTTATGTGCATTGAGCGTTCCAATCGTTGCAGGTGAAATCAGGTAATTCAGAATTGTTTAGGTCATCGCCAGCACTCTCCTGTTGAAGTTTCCGACCGCAGAGATGCCGAAAACAGTGTTTATTCAAGCTGAATCTGCGGACATGGTTGATACATCTGTTCTCTCGGAGTGCCGAGGTCGGAGCCATATTTCATTGCTTCGCGTTTTCGATCGCGCGGATTCCGGTAATTATGCCATTTCTTTGTTTTTAAATGCTTTGTCGTACTAACCGACTTTATTTTTTATCCATTCAGAGTGCTCAGCCGAAGCCATATATAGCATAATATATCATTCTGAACTCAAAAATCCCGCTATCCGGAAAATTCTGGAAGATCAGATTCCGATAGATGAATTTCCCATAGTTAAACGCCGATGGAAAATGAAGACGCTGAATCTTTGTTGAAGATTGGTTGATGACTATATAACCACTGTATACGTTATTCTTTCAATGAGATGAGAATGCCTCACAGGGAATACTTTGTTCACCATAATCCCCGACCTTAGTTTATATGTGTAATCCCCGACCTTAGTTAAAAAAAGATTGCTGCTATCTTTCTTCGGTTACATTTGCGCACTCGTTTCGCGCAAGTTGTTTCCAACACGTAGTCGTCAAGGATATAAGATGTTGGCAGGGTGTATGCTTGCGCAGTTCTTTTATTTTATACTGTTTATTTAGAATATCTTTTATTACCACTTTTTTATTTAGAATGTTTTGATCACGTGTTGCTTAAACTGCTAGGATTACTCGTTATCGTTTCAAGTAAGACAGTAAATGTAAGCAGGAATATGCGCTGGTTTTGACAAAGTTTTTTGATGTTTCAAGTGTGAGACGATATGTTTGGCATGCATTAACAAGTACTTCGCATTTTAACAGATGAAGCGATCATATCATTTAGTGGTTTTCAAATTTTCGGTTTCGCAAACAACGTCCACTTTTCATCTTGCATGAGGTCGAGTCACCTAGTCCAGTGTTACTTCAAGCTAATAACCTAGGGCTTCTATTTGACAAATCATTATTTGAGACCCTTCGTGAAGTGTGCTCTAAGTCATCATATATAGTGAGATGAGCCACTTCATCTGAATAAATGCAAAATATCTGTTAATGCGTGCTACAATATTGCCTTACATTTGAGACCTCAACAAAGATTGCTGAATGCAATGAATATTCGCACTTGTTTTTGTCTTGCTTGGGAGATAGTGAATAAACTGTGGCAGTATAGTGGAATATGATCATGCCGATAAAAAGTATTGTAGAAGTGATAGTGGTGATAAGAACCTATACCCGCTTCAGCTTCAAAGTAGCAATGTTGCATACGAAGGCTTGCTTATCTCGGCAAATACGCTATCCTGTATTAGGTGAGAAGAATAGAAATGGAGATATGGTTCATTTGATTCGAAATTTTTCCCTCTCGGGAAATTTTATTATATGCGACGTTCTTTGCCTATGCAACATTTATGTAACATCGTAGTTAATAAATTTGTGATGGGTCATAGTATTGGAATTATTATTTTTTGGATTGTGATGTTGCAATGCTTCGCAAAGAATTTGATGGTTTCCAACAATTATTTTCTATGTAGAAGTTTGAATGGAAGTTTAAAGTATCATTTGCGAGCAAAAACAAGTGAAAGGCATGCTAGCCAATACCGTAGCTGTCAGCATTTTAAATTCCGCTCATCGGCGAAACCAGTTTTATGCATTGCTAAGCAATAATGAAGTACGTATAGTAGTACTTTCACATATTTCAGCTTCTGCAATCACTTATAGGTTTCTTTCAGGGAATGTCCTTATTTCCTCGAATTCACTGGTTCAGAATGGTGGGAAACTTTTAGAACCTTTAAACGCTAATTCTAAAGCAAATGGATCAACCTGGAACGTCCCATCGTTCACTTTACCGCATATACTGCGCCCGTCAAATTTTCTAGTTCTAGCTTCAGCGGTTGCAAAGTTGCAAATGAAGAACCGACGGGTTCTTCATTTGCAACTTTTCATTGACATAGAAATGGGCAGTGCTGTAGTGGACTTTGCAAGTAAAAATTTGCAAAAAGCGCATAGGCGGAAATTCCTGATCGAATGTGTTCGAATAATCAAAACCCTTATTATTAGAAAGTGCATATCATGATGCATCGCATACGCACTTCAGATTCCCTTTTTTTGCTCTGTATGATAGTTGACGTAAAGTGGTGACCTTTTCTTTCGAAGGCGGAGACGTCTCTGGGTTGGGCGATCAATCGATATCACAAAACCGGTGAATGCTAAAAAATATACCTCTCATCATCGCGATCAAAGACGTTATTTGATCTTTGTGTGCATATCATTTCGTATTATTTACTCGTGCAAATTGCACTCGTCGTGTTTTTCGTATATTCAGATGGATAGAAAGAAAATGTGATCCCAGCTTTTGAATCATGTAGACAATCAAGTTCAACTCTCATATCGCAAATTTTTGAAATCTATATTTCCTTTTTCGAATAGACCAATAAAATATCATAGGGACATTAGCTGGGAAATTGCTTTTTTTTTTTTCAAATACAGTTTTTCCTAAATTGTTGAAAACTAGTGAACTGAAGCTGTTGGACAAATCGGTGGTAGAGTTTAGGCATTTCGCAATACCACCTAGGTGAACAATGAGTTGCTTTGATCGTTAATTTTAGGCTTGAGCACTAATTATAACTGCTTATTGACATAGTTCGTGGTTCTACCATTTGAACGCTATGATAAGAACTTTGGTTTCGTCTATCAATTTGCCGCTTTAGATGACTTGTTCTATGCAAAAGTCTTGTTCGTCGTTGACTAACGAGGTTTTTTTTTTTGATCGTTTCGAGTAGGTCTCAGTCTATGTTTGATCAATGATACAATGATAGATAGATTTGTGCACTAGAGTCATAAGAATGTTTGCTGTTGATAAGGGAAAATGATATGATCATTGGTTTATGTCGTGCAATAATAACATACTTACAGTAGAACAAGAATAAAGAGCAATGCGCCGCCCACCGAGCAATGCGTCGTATAGATTGTGACGTCGACGGGTCACTCAGCCATTCTCAGCGTTTGTCGATATGAAGATCGGTTTCATCGGTGCAGGCAAGATGGCGCAGGCCTTATGTAGAGGCCTTATCAATTCTGGTGGGTTAACTCTCGCTTGTTCATTTGTAACCGTTGTGCTGCTAGAGATTTCTGAGAGTTGTTTATGCTTTTTGATAGGTTACCATTTAACTTTTAGTATTAAAGAGTAGTCTAGTTGTTTTTCGATTTATATCGTCTTCTTAGTATTGAATATTAATTTATTGTTTGCTTTAATTGTTGATTTGATAATCGAAGCTATCGAAATGGAATTGCGTATTTTAATTTCTAATGTCATCTCTTATTTCATTGATTACCATTTGTGCATTGAATAGGTTTGTCGATAGCAATTCCACATATATGAAAACCATCATGACGGATAAAAATGCCATTATTGAAAGTAATGAATAGGTAGAGAGTGCCGGTTTCTATGCTTCATTTATTCTAACAACAACTCAATGCACAACAATCTAGGTAACAACATCAATGATCAAGTTATTTTTTGGAATGAGATAGAAAGTGAATCATAATTTGACAGCAAATGTGATCCAGTATTGAGTTTGAAGTGTTTGAAGAAGTTTATTGGATGCAGTCACCTGATTCAGTGACCATGTTTGTTCCATTTGAGTAGTCGATTGATGTGGATTTCCACAAAATTTCAACGAAACATTTTTTTTTTTTAAATAAATAGAATTTTCAAATTTTTATCTAAGATCTTTGATAAAGAAAATATTTTCGCAACATAATAATCTTTTTTTTTCTCTTCATAGACACATCAAGAGAAGTTAAGAATGTTTTTTTTTCTGATATAGCGCTAAGTGGACGATTGTAAATCGAACGTTAAGAATTCTTGGAAAATAAATATTGGTAGTTTTTAGAAGCTACTTAAGGAATTCCAAAATTATATGCACATTTCAGGTTAATTCTGAAAATAATGTAAAAAAATTACTCATTTTGTTTAGAAAATTTTTCATAAATAATTAAAGTGTTGAAATAAAGCGATAAGGGATTATTTATCGAGAGTTTGTATCATTTGAAGATTTTTAGTAATTTCAGTTGAGTGATTTTTATATTCAAAAAAAAAAATTGAAAATTCGAAAGATCTCATATGATATAATTTTTCTTGCAGGCCGTGTAACTCCTGATAATATAATGGCAAGTTGCCCGAAGAAGGACGTACAGCTTCTCAACGAAATGAAGGTCGGTTTATAGTTTTACTCTTGGCGATGTTTTTGTCTATCATTAATGAGAACAACGAAACTAGTTTACATACGTCACGATTAATGCACATGAAATCTAGCACTTTTTCACGTTGACCTAAGCACTGTCGATCACAACAATGTATGATCGTTAGCGTTCACCTCCTACATTCCTAATCGAAATAATGACTTGTTTTCGTAGCTCGAAAATTAGTTTGGATATTTCACTAGATCTGCATCTTCAGCAGACCTGTTTTCTCTTCCTCCCCGATAGTCCACCCTTCGCTAAATTATCAGGGATTTTATATTCTGGAATAGGGGTGTTTTAATCAGTTAATGTGGTAGCTTATTCTTGCTTTGTTTATTATTCCCAGGGTTTTCTTTACTTTCGGTTTATCGAAACCACTAGTACTGAAAATAACGGCGCGAGACTCAAAATTGCCCTCACTTACTTGTGTCTCTGCTCTGGATTGTCTGATTTTGATCGGGTTTGGTCTAATCCACTCGACGTAATTCGCAGTTTTGAATAATCCCCTCCGTTTAACTCGTTTAAAAAGCTAGTCTTTGATAGTGTTGGTTGCAAATTGTGATGAATACTAGCTACAGTGATCTTTTATATGACCTTTTTAAAATGTGTTGAATATTTTGAAATATTTGCTGAAAATTATTGCAGGCGTTGGGTGTAGAGACAACTCATGATAATGTGGAACTCGTACATAAAACGAATGTGGTTTTCATAGCGACAAAACCACCGACTGTCAGTAAAGTGGCATCGGAAATCGCTCCATCTTTAACTAAAGAACACCTTCTCGTTTCTATTGCAATGGGTACAACGATCAGAAATATCGAATCTGTAAGTGAATTAATTTAAGCAAAAATTTCATTATTCTCGTTATCGTTTCCTGCACAGGCAAGTAATAAAACTAGATAATAAAGGAAGTAATAGGCATAGAAAAAGAGCATAAAATTAATCATTTATCGTAACAGAGGTAGGTGGTAGTATTTTCTAATAAAACTTTTTGACCAAATCACCGTTTCAGAGGGAGAGAGGTTCCTCTCTTCAAGAGGTGTGGGAGAGCTGTTTTATTGAAGGTATATATATAGCCGGTTCATAGGTAGTACTTTCCATCAAGACGTCAAAGATAACTGAATAATGCATTGGCAAAAATACTTCTTCCTATTGAACAGTGCATGATAATGCGAAAATTCATTCGCACCACTAAAATCGTAGTGAATTCTTGGGCCACACATATTTACATTAATTAGATCTTGGAATTGCTCCAATATCGAGCAGCTCAAATGGGAGATTGAGGGATGTGGCGGGGAGGGGGGGGGAGAGGGGACAGGAAATTGAAAAAAGTAATAGCTGATGGGTCGTTTTTGAATTCAGTGAAAGCTAAAAATGAATATAATTTTCAATAGGAATATCTATTTGAAGTGTATTCATAGTTAACTGACCGAATAAATTCCCTAAGTTCACTATTTATTTATAATATTTCAGCCTTTTTCCAGCCTATATTGCGCAACTCAAAATTTCTTTAATTAATTAAAATCTTTTGTATAAAAAAATTTTTCGCTATTGCAAAATTTGGATTTTTCCTTTAAAAATTTTTGGAATATTAACTTTCATACTTAATCCAACATATTTGATTAATTCAATTCAAATACAATTGCTCAGTTTAGGCGTAATTTGTGACTGTCAAGTTTGCCCAAGATTACCGCCAGGCTGAACGAAATCCGCAGTTCCAATGGTGTAAAATGATCATATTTACAGCTTCTACCAACGAAAAGTCGTGTTGTTCGTGTGATGCCAAATACACCGGCGGTCGTACGAGCAGGCGCATCAGCGTTTAGTGTCGGTTCGGCATGCAGAGAGGGTGATTCGGAGATCGTTAAAGATCTCCTTTCAACAGTTGGCTATGCAGTGGAAGTTCCTGAAGTCTTAATGGATCCGGTAACTGGTCTCAGCGGCAGTGGACCTTCCTATGTGAGTTTCTATTTTCCGGTTTTATTAGCATAGATGGGCCTACGCCAATCCACTCAATAGTCGAAAATTCCCCCGCCTCACTATTTTTTTCTTTGAAAATTTCATTGAATCAGTTTTTTTTTTGATGTCTTCTGCCTTAGCATTGCTGAGTGCAACCTGAAATTCACTAATTTCGAGTTTATGATTCAGTTCCTCATAGAAAAACCTAAGACTGATCAATTGCCAACTAGAATCGAATTGTAAATTTTTCTGAGAAATGAGCTTTTTCGAATGACGAGCTTTGATTTGATGAGGAAGTGCGTCGATGATTGCATCTTTGGGTGATTTTTCTTCAACAATTTTAAAATTTTCGTGTTTTTCTTGCATTGCTTGTATATGGTTTGGTTTTGATTCGCTTTCTAGATTTCCCAAAGTTAGTGTTTAATATCTTTTCTGATTGTAAACGAGGGGAGGAATATTTTCAAAGAAGAAAATGAAGCCTACGCGCAGTTCTTATAAAATCATCTTAGAATGTGACGCGTCGTTCTTTGTAACGACTCTTTTATAATTTTTAAGAATTCAAGCCTCACATTGCCTGATCCACACGAATCAGATAACGTGAAACTTGAACTGTAGCACTACTTTATATTTATGAGAGTTCAATCTTCATATTATCTAATCTGCAAAGGTTTTCTTTAAAACTACTTGAAAAATCAGGAGAGCACTGACTATGAGGGAGAATTAATTATGAGAGAGGGCTATAAAGAGTAAATCAGCAATCAACGATCGAATTTATTGAATAGTATGTTGAGTGGATTTCATCGTTCTTTTTTTTTTTCTAAATTTTCAGAAGTTATGGCCCAAATCTTCCCTCTTTTGCTTTTCCTCACCATATATCACTAGAATCATTCGTTAACTGGTTATTGAAAAAAAAAAAAAAAAGATGTGCGGAATGAGTGCTGAACATTTCATCATCATATAGTATTGTTATCAAAAATATTTCAGATGTTTGCCGCAATCGAGGGTCTAGCCGATGGAGGTGTCAAAATGGGTATGCCACGTGATTTGGCAATAAAATTATCTGCTCATACATTGCTTGGCGCTGCAAAAATGGTACTCGAATGTGGTAAACATCCGGCCGAACTCAAAGACGATGTACAATCGCCAAGCGGAAGCTCCGTCTACGGAATGCATAAACTTGAATCTGGTGGCTTCAAAGGTCTCCTAATCGATGCGGTCGAAGCGGCTTCAAATCGCTCCAAAGAGACTGGAGACAAAGCGGCTGCACGCAACGAATCATCATTCCGAACTAGCGAACTGTGAGAGTGACCGACCGTTATTTGCAACTACCATATGTGACTCTTTTTGATGCCGGTGATCGCTGCCTATGCGGGAAATTTCTATTTCACTAACTAATTTACTAATACTTTTTGTTGCACAAATTGCACCTTTTTCTTCAGATGTGCAAATTGCCTTGTTCTTCCAGCCCATTCCCACCCCCCTCTACTGGGTTTTTTCATCGAGTTTTGTGGAGTTTTTCAAAAAATCAAAAGGATGCTCCTCAGCACCTGCCAAATTGACATTAGCTTATCAGTATGCAAATATAAGCGATGGAAAAGAAAACCGCGAATGTTTAACGGACAGAGAAATTTATTGATTGCTGTAATGTTATGCAAGAAAAGTCTGATTATGCCGAAAAGCGCCTAAAATTTTCATATTATCCTCACCATTTCAGTTGAAGGTTTTGCTAAAATAGGGCTAACAATGTTGCGATGTTACTTAGCATCACAGCGTTAAAATGCCAAATTACAAGCACTCCTATGAGGATATAGAGCTGCAAATGATTGCAAACATTTGAGGATTAAATCTTAGTAAAAGTAGAAGATTTCAATAGAGTCTCAATCAAAACGTGGCACAATGCCGTTTTCTGGTCTACTCTCCCAGTTTCAAATTTGAATTGTTGTCGATGCCAGTAATCGCTGTTACCGTCATTGATGTTCAACGCATTGAAATATCGAATAAAAATCGCATCCCTATGTGTACGACTCTGCGGCATTCATTTTTAGTTCATTTAGGGAGACAATAGACGAGTGTGACTACGATGAGCCTGAAGAAGTTCGCGAACTCAAGCGACTTCATCACTGAATTATGGGCTACGTCAGAGAAAAAAGTGGCCATCACCACCAACGAAATGGACTGTTTATCGATTCGATGTTTTATAACTTGCATAAGCGTTTCTCATTCACGATGACGGGTCGATAAAATGAAAATGTAAATAGTTTATGGATTTTATTCCAGAAGTTGGATGCATTGAAATTGCTTTATTCGTTCCTTTCATTTAATTCGTTTATCTGCACGATGAAAAGACGCAACGCTATGGAGCTTATGAGTTGTTCCTATGAATCGGATGATTGTGTACTCAGCGTTCTCGTTACCCTTTATTTTATACTTTGTCAAAATCTTAGAGTAGAAAAGAAATTTTTAATTTGATGCTTTAGTGGATGCAAAACTGATACTTGATGTTAAATGTTTCACGGAATGTCTATATTTGCAGCTATAGAATTTTGTTGGATTTTTTTTTCAATTATTTCACTATTTATTGTACATTTTTATTGTATATTCTGGGGTCGGTAAGAAATTTTTCAAAAAAAAAACTTGAATAAATACAGCATAGAGGAAAAAGCCGGTTATTTATGATTGAAAACAATCTAGAAAATGAAGTTAGAAGAACTTTATTCAAAACCTTTAATTAATGTAGAGGATCTGCTTTGTTTGTTTAGTCTGATATGCATATAAGAACCATTCTCATAAGTAATCTTTCACAAAAAATACCCTAAATTTTTTGAGATGGGCGTTCATTTTGTTGTCAGATTGTAAAATATTTGGCTTGCTTTCATAAGTCTAATCCTCTGAGAATGAGGTATTTTTTGACGGTCACTATTAGTGGGATGTATGTTTTTTTTTTTTTTTTTTGAAAGTATTCGCCTTTATTCGTTTTATGTTTGTATTATGATAATACGTTGATTTTCCAATTTTGATGCATTCTTTTCTAAGCAGTTTTAATGTCAACTATCTTTTCATTAAACTATTGGAAGCACATAGTTCATATCAGTAGCCAATGTCATCACTTTTCATGACCAAAAATAGTGTCCACTCACTTTTTTTCTTTCGAAAATGAATAGATAAATAAATAAAATAAAATAGGATAAATTGTTTGTGGCAACGACAAACTATATTTTAGGTCCCTCTTATTCGTTATATATGTTTCTTTTTTTAAAGGCAGTAATTTTTTACCTGTAAATAGATGTGCGAAGATATTTAATAGAATTTATGACACCGTTTTACTTTGCACTTTAGCGATATCGTAGCAAATATGCGTTACTATTATATCAACAAAAAATAGTTTTATTTCGTTAAAACTAAAAATTTATTCGAAAAGTTATCCAAAATAAGTATTCTTAAAGTTGTTCAACGGAACAGTTGACCATATCGGCGACTAGGAAAAAAAATAGAGTAAGCTGAAAAATAGCCTTCATATAATATTCGTATTGATTCGATTGCTCTTACAAATCCTCTACAAATGAAATTTTTATTCAACTTTTACCGGCAATAAAACGTGAAATATTCGGCTGCATTAGTCATAGATAGAAGATATTTTATTATAATATGATTTGAGGTGCAAATTAGCCTAATTATATGAATTGATCTCTTCTAACACCTATTTCCTTGCTTACATATGGAAAGAAAATGATGATTTCAAATGTTTGATCATGATTCCTGAATGGAATTTTACTAATTCTCAAGTGGCAGCAAAATTCATGGACACTAGATATGTACAGGAAGAGCACGGATAAGTGATAG
This sequence comes from Baylisascaris procyonis, assembly GCA_037389465.1. Taxonomy (NCBI): domain Eukaryota; kingdom Metazoa; phylum Nematoda; class Chromadorea; order Rhabditida; family Ascarididae; genus Baylisascaris; species Baylisascaris procyonis. The sequence goes on from JAZARR010000230.1 coordinate 800,641, forward strand.
CAATTAATAACGGTCAGGGATGGATTATTACATGCTTTGAGCGTTGCAATCATCGCAAGTGAAATCAGGTAATTCAGAATTATTTGAATCATCGCCAGCATTCTTCAGCTGAAATTTCTGATCGCGGAGATGCCCAAAACAGTGTTTATTCAAGTTGAATCTGTCGAGATGGTCGATACATCTGTTCTTTCGGAGTGCCGAGACCGGGGCCATATTTCATTGCTTCGCGTTTTCGACGGCGCAGATTACGGTAATTATGCAATTTTTTGTTTCTGAATGGTTTATCCTGCAGCCGACCAGAATGCTCGGACCAAGTCATATATAGCATAGTATACCATTCTGAAGTCAAAAACCCCGCTAAAAAATTCTGTAGATCAGATTCTGATAGTTGAATTCATCATAGCTAAACGCCGATGGAAAATGAAGGCACTGAATCTTTGTTGAAGATTGGTTGATCAGTACAATGGTTGCGTTATTCCTCTAATGAGATGAGACTGCCCCACAGGGAATACTTTGTTCACTGTAATCCCCGACCTTAGTTTAAAAAAAAGATTGCTGCTATCTTTCTTCGACTACGTTTGCGCAGTCGTTTCGCGCAAGTTGTTTCCAACACGTAGTCGTCAAGGATATAAGATGTTGGCAGGGTGTATGCTTGCGCAGTTCTTTTATTTTATACTGTTTATTTAGAATATCTTTTATTACCACTTTTTTATTTAGAATGTTTTGATCACGTGTTGCTTAAACTGCTAGGATTACTCGTTATCGTTTCAAGTAAGACAGTAAATGTAAACAAGAATATGCGCTGGTTTTGACAAGGTTTTTTGATGTTTCAAGTGTGAGACGATATGTTTGGCATGCATTAACAAGTACTTCGCATTTTAACAGATGAAGCGATCATGTCGTTGTATGGTTTTCAAATTTCGGCTTCGCAAACAACGTACACTTTTCATCTTGCATGAGGTCGAGTCACCTAGTCCAGTAGTACTTCGAGCTAATAACTTAGGGCTTCTATTTGACAAATCATTATTTGAGACCTTTCGTTAAGTGTGCTCTAAGTCATCATACATAGTGAGATGAGCCGCTTCATCTGAATGAATGCAAGATATCTGCGGATGCGTGCTATTATATTGCCTTACCTTTGAGATTTTTTCTTACATTTCTTATCATGTAGATAATCAAACACGACACTGTGTCGCAAATTTCTGAAGTCGGAATTTTCGTTTTCGCTTGGACCAAAAAATATCATAGAATCATTAACGAGGAAATTGTTTTTTTGTCTTCAAATACAGTTTTTCCTAAATTGTTGAAAACTAGTGAACTGAAGCTGTTGGACAAATCGGTGGTAGAGTTTAGGCATTTCGCAATACCACCTAGGTGAACAATGAGTTGCTTTGATCGTTAATTTTAGGCTTGAGCACTAATTATAACTGCTTATTGACATAGTTCGTGGTTCTATCATTTGAACGCTATGATAAGAACTTTGGTTTCGTCTATCAATTTGCCGCCTTAGATGACTTGTTCTATGCAAAAGTCTTGTTCGACGTTGACTAACGAGCTTCTTTGATGCTTTCGAGTAGGTCTCAATCTGTGTTTTTAATCAGTGATAAAATGATAGATAGATTTGTGCACTAGAGTCATAAGAATGTTTGCTTTTGATAAGAGGTCGTGCAATAATAACATACTTATGGTAGAACAAGAATAAAGAGCAATGCGCCGCCCACCGAGCGATGCGTCTTATAGATTGTGACGTGGACCCTCAGCCATTCTCAACGTTTGTCGATATGAAGATCGGTTTCATCGGTGCAGGCAAGATGGGGCAGGCCTTATGTAGAGGCCTTATCAATTCTGGTGGGTTAACTCTCGCTTGTTCATTTGTAACCGTTGTGCTGCTAGAGATTTCTGAGAGTTGTTTATGCTTTTTGATAGGTTACCATTTAACTTTTATCTTTAAAGAGTGGTCTAGTTGCTTTTCGATTTATATTGTTTTCTTAGTATTGAATATTAATTTGTTGTTTGCTTTGATTATTGATTTGATATTCGAAGCTGTCGAAATGGAATTGCATATTTTAATTTCTACATATTTTAATTTCGTTTTCGATCGCGCGGAGATTCCCGTAATTATGCTATTTGTTTGTTTTTAAATGCTTTGTCATAATAACCGACTCTATTTTTTATCCATTCAGAGTGCTCAGATGAAGTCATATATAGAAAAATATGCCGTCGAAAATCCCGTTAAAAATTCTGTAGATCAGATTCTGATAATTAAATTCCCCATAGTTGAGCGCAGATGGAAAATGAAGGCAGTGAATCTTTGTTGAAGATTGGTTGATGACTATATAACCACTGTATACGTTATTCTTTCAATGAGATGAGAATGCCTCACAGGGAATACTTTGTTCACCATAATCCCCGACCTTAGTTTAGATGTGTAATCCCCGACCTTGGTTAAAAAAAGGCTGCTATCCTTCTTCGATTACATTTGCGCAATTGTTTCGCGCAAGTTGTTTCCAACACGTAGTCGTCAAGGATATGAGATGTTGGCAGGGTGTATGCTTGCGCAGTTCTTTTATTTTGTACTGTTTATTTAGAATATCTTTTATTACCACTTTTTTATTTAGAATGTTTTGATCACGTGTTGCTTAAACTGCTAGGATTACTCGTTATCGTTTCAAGTAAGACAGTAAATGTAAGCAAGAATATGCGCTGGTTTTGACAAAGTTTTTTGATGTTTCAAGTGTGAGACGATATGTTTGGCATGCATTAACAAGTACTTCGCATTTCAACAGATGAAGCGATCATGTCGTTGTGTGGTTTTCAAATTTCGGGTTCGCAAAAAACGCCTACTTTCCATCTTGCATGAGGTCGAGTCACCTAGTCCAGTGTTACTTCAAGCTAATAACCTGGGGCTTCTATTTGACAAATCATTATTTGAGACCCTTCATTAAGTGTGCTCTAAGTCATCATATATAGTGAGATGAGCCACTTCATCTGAATAAATGCAAAATATCTGTTAATGCGTGCTACAATATTGCCTTACATTTGAGACCTCAACAAAGATTGCTGAATGCAATGAATATTCGCACTTGTTTTTGTCTTACTTGGGAGATAGTGAATAAACTGTGGCAGTATAGTGGAATATGATCATGCCGATAAAAAGTATTGTAGAAGTGATCGTGGTGATAAGAACCTATACCCGCTTCAGCTTCAAAGTAGCAATATTGCATACGAAGGCTTGCTTATCTCGGCAAATACGCTATCCTGTATTAGGTGAGAAGAATAGAAATGGAGATATGGTTCATTTGATTCGAAATTTTTCCCTCTCGGGAAATTTTATTATATGCGACGTTCTTTGCCTATGCAACATTTATGTAACATCGTAGTTAATAAATTTGTGATGGGTCATAGTATTGGAATTATTATTTTTTGGATTGTGATGTTGCAATGCTTCGCAAAGAATTTCATGGTTTCGAACAATTATTTTCTATGTAGAAGTTTGAATTTAAGTTTAAAGTATCATTTGCGAGCAAAAACAAGTGAAAGGCATGCTAGCCAATACCGTAGCTGTCAGCATTTTAAATTCCGCTCATCGGCGAAACCAGTTTTATGCATTGCTAAGCAATAATGAAGTACGTATAGTAGTACTTTCACATATTTCGGCTTCTGCAATCACTTATAGGTTTCTTTCAGGGAATGTCCTTGTTTCCTCGAATTCACTGGTTCAGAATGGTGGGAAACTTTTAGAACCTTTAAACGCTAATTCTAAAGCAAATGGATCAACCTGGAACGTCCCATCGTTCACTTTACCGCATATACTGCGCCCGTCAAATTTTCTAATTCTAGCTTCAGCGGTTGCAAAGTTGCAAATGAAGAACCGACGGGTTCTTCATTTGCAACTTTTCATTGACATAGAAATGGGCAGTGCTGTAGTGGACTTTGCAAGTAAAAATTTGCAAAAAGCGCATAGGCGGAAATTCCTGATCGAATGTGTTCGAATAATCAAAACCCTTATTATTAGAAAGTGCATATCATGATGCATCGCATACGCACTTCAGATTCCCTTTTTTTGCTCTGTATGATAAAGTGGTGACCTTTTCTTTCGAAGGCGCAGACGTCTCTGGGTTGGGCGATCAATCGATATCACAAAACCGGTGAATGCTAAAAAATATACCTCTCATCATCGCGATCAAAGACGTTATTTGATCTTTGTGTGCATATCATTTCGTATTATTTACTCGTGCAAATTGCACTCGTCGTGTTTTTCTTATATTCAGATGGATAGAAAGAAAATGTGATCCCAGCTTTTGAATCATGTAGACAATCAAATTCAACTCTCATATCGCAAATTTTTGAAATCTATATTTCCGTTTTCGAATAGACCAATAAAATATCATAGAATCATTAACGAGGAAATTGTTTTTTTGTCTTCAAATACAGTTTTTCCTAAATTGTTGAAAACTAGTGAACTGAAGCTGTTGGACAAATCGGTGGTAGAGTTTAGGCATTTCGCAATACCACCTAGGTGAACAATGAGTTGCTTTGATCGTTAATTTTAGGCTTGAGCACTAATTATAACTGCTTATTGACATAGTTCGTGGTTCTATCATTTGAACGCTATGATAAGAACTTTGGTTTCGTCTATCAATTTGCCGCCTTAGATGACTTGTTCTATGCAAAAGTCTTGTTCGACGTTGACTAACGAGCTTCTTTGATGCTTTCGAGTAGGTCTCAATCTGTGTTTTTAATCAGTGATAAAATGATAGATAGATTTGTGCACTAGAGTCATAAGAATGTTTGCTTTTGATAAGAGGTCGTGCAATAATAACATACTTATGGTAGAACAAGAATAAAGAGCAATGCGCCGCCCACCGAGCGATGCGTCTTATAGATTGTGACGTGGACCCTCAGCCATTCTCAACGTTTGTCGATATGAAGATCGGTTTCATCGGTGCAGGCAAGATGGGGCAGGCCTTATGTAGAGGCCTTATCAATTCTGGTGGGTTAACTCTCGCTTGTTCATTTGTAACCGTTGTGCTGCTAGAGATTTCTGAGAGTTGTTTATGCTTTTTGATAGGTTACCATTTAACTTTTATCTTTAAAGAGTGGTCTAGTTGCTTTTCGATTTATATTGTTTTCTTAGTATTGAATATTAATTTGTTGTTTGCTTTGATTATTGATTTGATATTCGAAGCTGTCGAAATGGAATTGCATATTTTAATTTCTACATATTTTAATTTCGTTTTCGATCGCGCGGAGATTCCCGTAATTATGCTATTTGTTTGTTTTTAAATGCTTTGTCATAATAACCGACTCTATTTTTTATCCATTCAGAGTGCTCAGATGAAGTCATATATAGAAAAATATGCCGTCAAAAATCCCGTTAAAAATTCTGTAGATCAGATTCTGATAATTAAATTCCCCATAGTTGAGCGCAGATGGAAAATGAAGGCAGTGAATCTTTGTTGAAGATTGGTTGATGACTATATAACTACTGTATACGTTATTCTTTCAATGAGATGAGAATGCCTCACAGGGAATACTTTGTTCACCATAATCCCCGACCTTATTTTAGATGTGTAATCCCCGACCTTGGTTAAAAAAAGGCTGCTATCCTTCTTCGATTACATTTGCGCAATTGTTTCGCGCAAGTTGTTTCCAACACGTAGTCGTCAAGGATATAAGATGTTGGCAGGGTGTATGCTTGCGCAGTTCTTTTATTTTGTACTGTTTATTTAGAATATCTTTTATTACCACTTTTTTATTTAGAATGTTTTGATCACGTGTTGCTTAAACTGCTAGGATTACTCGTTATCGTTTCAAGTAAAACAGTAAATGTAAGCAAGAATATGCGCTGACTTTGGCAAACTTTTTTGCTGTTTTAAGTGTGAGACGGAATGTTTGGCATGCATTAACAAGTACTTCGCATTTTAACAGATGAAGCGATTATATCGTTGTGTGGTTTTCAAATTTCGGGTTCGCAAAAAACGTCCACTTTTCATCTTGCATGAGGTTGAGTCACCTAGTCCAGTGGCACCTGAAGCAAATAATTTAGGGCTTCTATTTGACAAATCATTATTTGAGACCTTTCGTTAAGTGTGCTCTAAGTCATCATACATAGTGAGATGAGCCGCTTCATCTGAATGAATGCAAAATATCTGTGGATGCGTGGTACAATATTGCCTTACATTTGAGACATCAGCAAAGAAAGGCTTGCGCCATCTTGCGTGCACCGATGAAACCGATCTTCATATCGACAAACGTTGACAATGGCTTAGTGACCCGTCCACGTCACAATCTATAGGACGCATCGCTCGGTGGGCGGCGCATTGCTCTTTATTCCTGTTCTACTGTCAGTATGTTATTATTGCACAACATAAACCAATGATCATATCATTTTCCCTTATCAAAAGCAAACATTCTTATGACTCTAGTGCACAAATCTATCTATCATTTTATCACTGATTAAAAACACAGACTGAGACCTACTCGAAAGCACCAAGGAAACTCGTTAGTCAACGTCGAACAAGACTTTTGCATAGAACAAGTCATCTAGGCGGCAAATTGATAGACGAAACCAAAGTTCTTATCATAGCGTGCAAATGATAGAATCACGAACTAAGTCAATAAGCAGTTATAATTAGTGCTCAAGCCTAAAATTAACGATCAAAGCAACTCATTGTTCACCTAGGTGGTATTGCGAAATGCCTAAACTCTACCACCGACTTGTCCAACAGCTTCAGTTCACTAGTTTTCAACAATTTAGGAAAAACTGTATTTGAAGAAAAAAAAAAACAATTTCCTCGTTAATGGTTCTATGATATTTTTTGGTGCATGCGAAAACGAAAATTCCGACTTCAGAAATTTGCGACAGTGTCGTGTTTGATTATGTACATGATAAAAAATGTAAGAAAAAATCTCAAACGTAAGGCAATATCATAGCACGCATCCGCAGATATTTTGCATTCATTCAGATGAAGCGGCTCATCTCACTATATATGATGACTTAGAGCACACTTAACGAAAGATCTCAAATAATGATTTGTCAAATAGAAGCCCTAAGTTATTAGCTCGAAGTACTACTGGACCAGGTGACTCGACCTCATGCAAGATGGAAAGTGGACGTTGTTTGCGAAGCCGAAATTTGAAAACCATACAACGATATGATCGCTTCATCTGTTAAAATGCGAAGTACTTGTTAATGCATGCCAAACATTCCGTCTCACACTTGAAACAGCAAAAAAGTTTGCCAAAGTCAGCGCATATTCTTGCTTACATTTACTGTTTTACTTGAAACGATAACGAGTAATCCTAGCAGTTTAAGCAACACGTGATCAAAACATTCGAAATAAAAAAGTGGTAATAAAAGATATTCTAAATAAACAGTATAAAATGAAAGAATCGCACAAGCATACACCGTGCCAACATCTTATATCCTTGACGAATACGTGTTGCAAACAACTTGCGCGAAATGACTGCGCAAATGTAATCGAAGAAAGATAGCAGTCTTTTTTCAACTAAGGTCGGCGATTACACATATAAACTAAGGTCGGGGACTAGAGTGAACAAAGTATTCCCTGTGGGGCATTCTCATCTCTTTAGAAGAATAAAGTAACTATTGTGTGGATCAACCAATCTTCAACAGAGATGAGATGAGAATGCCTCACAGGGAATACTTTGTTCACCATAATCCCCGACCTTAGTTTAGATGTGTAATCCCCGACCTTGGTTAAAAAAAGGCTTCTATCCTTCTTCGATTACATTTGCGCACTTGTTTCGCGCAAGTTGTTCCCAACACGTAGTCATCAAGATGTTGGCAGGGTGTATGCTTGTGCGATTCTTTTATTTTATACTGTTTATTTAGAATATCTTTTATTACAACTTTTTTATTTCGAATGTTTTGATCAGGTGTTTCTTAAACTGCTAGGATTACTCGTTATCGTTTCAAGTAAAACAGTAAATGTAAGCAAGAATATGCGCTGACTTTGGCAAACTTTTTTGCTGTTTCAAGTATGAGACGGAATGTTTGGCATGCATTAACAAGTACTTCGCATTTTAACAGATGAAGCGATCATGTCGTTGTGTGGTTTTCAAATTTCGGGTTCGCAAAAAACGCCTACTTTCCATCTTGCATGAGGTCGAGTCACCTAGTCCAGTAGTACTTCGAGCTAATAACTTAGGGCTTCTATTTGACAAATCATTATTTGAGACCCTTCATTAAGTGTGCTCTGAGTCATCATATATAGTGAGATGAGCCACTTCATCTGAATAAATGCAAAATATCTGTTAATGCGTGCTACAATATTGCCTTACATTTGAGACCTCAGCAAAGATTGCCTGAATGCAATGAATATTCGCATTTGTTTTTATTGTCTTACTTGGAAGCATAGTGAATAAACTGTGGCAGTATAGTGGAATATGATCATGCCGATAAAAAGTATTGTAGAAGTGATCGTGGTGATAAGAAACTATACCATGTTCAGCTTCAAGGTAGCAAAATTCTGCCCTTCTGCGTTAGCATTGTTGGGTCTTAGTGGCAGTGAACCTTGCTATGTGATTTCTTATTTTCCGATTTTATTAGCAAAGCTTGGCATGTGCCGATCCGCTCGATAGCCGGAAATTCCTCAGCCTCACTGTTTTTGTCAGGTAGCAGCAAAATTCAGGGGCACTGAATATGTATAAGTATTAGCAATTGATAACGGTCAGTGATTAATTGTTATATAATTTGGGCGTTGCAATCATCGCTGGTGAAATCATTTAATTCAGAATTGTTTAGGTTGTCGCCAGCACTCTCCAGTTGAAATTTCGGACCGCAAAGATGCCGAAAACAATGTTTATTCAAGTTAGATCCTTCGGCGAGGTCGATACATCTGCTCTTTCGGAGTGCCGGAATCGAAGCCGTGTTTCATTGTTTGGCGTTTTCGATCGCGCGGATTCCGGTAATTATGCTATTTTTTTTTTTTGTTTTTAAATGCTTTATCCTGCCAGCCGACTGTGCTTTGTATCCTTCCACAGTTCTCAGCCGAAATCAGCACTAAGTTTCGCTATCAATTGTTTTTAACTGCGGGCTTCGTCGTTGGTTTCGTCATTATTTTTTGGCTTCGTCATTTTTTCCCGACTGTCATAAATTTTTTGTGATGCAAAATTTGCACATCACCAGATCACGTTAAAGGAAATGCTCCCCCCCCCCCCCACCTTTTTCGGAAATTGTGCTTTGATGAAAAATTTTAACTTATGAATTTCGATCCACCACATTTGGTAACCTTGAAAGGGAGTATCTGACAGCAATATTTTTACTGATGTAGCGCATTTGCTTTTTAATAATCACTGCGAGTGTTGTTACTCGCTATATACATTACTTTCTATTGCTTTTGGAAAGCGCAGTGTTCTTCATATGTTTTTCGCGTTAACGCTTCATGTATTTTTTTTTTTTTTTTTTTGATATTCGTTGCAAACCAACTACTTTTTCTAAGGTGTTTCATTTCTCTTCCGATCAATTCCATCGTAATATTACTGCATACGTATTTGTATTTTATGTTTTGTACCTACTTGTATATTGCATAAATTTTTGCATATTTGAACAGCAGGTTGAATTATTGAAAGACGATAGGATAGTTGGATGTAAAAAATGAGATCATTAGGAAATAGTTTATTGCTGGGCTATTTACGTGAAACATAAAGCCGAGTGATAAACGCGAATGCGGGAACCTCGGGAAGTGAACGCTTCTCCTCAAGTAAGCGAAGGAGCCGTCTGAAATTTAAAATATACGTTTCGAAAAAAAAGCATTAAATTAAAAAAAAAAACAAATGTTTCTTCCTCGTTTCTCGATAATATGCATAAAATTAAAACCTCAAAGAAAACCTCGGGAGACCATAATTGAGAGGAGGTACTGTGAGGTAGCAGTAAGGTGTTCGAGTTTATATGAATGATTGATACGAATGGGAGGAAAACGTTAAAAATAAGCGGTCTTCAATAACTATACACATGGGCGTAGGTCGGTGATATCGCAACGATCTCCATTACTAAGCAAAGAGTTGATATCCAACTATCACTAGATTTATTACAAACATAGAACTACATCGAATTGAAGTGAATTGAACAGGAAATGAAAAGGATACCTGATAAGGGATCACCAGTTTGCATAGTCTTTCCTCATCATAGGTCATTTTGTATCCACCTTCAGATTCGCTGATCACGGGTCTAAATGCACCGAAATCTGCGCCACTCCTCTGATAGACGTCTTGTGTGTGGAAAAGCAACGGCACAATCGCTTCGGAGGCCGGCTCGAATTTTCCCAGATTTTCACCGTATCCCTGAAGATTATCGAATATTGAAATGGTTGGTTATAATACTGGGTTTTTTTATTAATATTCAGGCTGACTTATTTAATCGCAATATTTTTTTTACAAATGATATTTTTTCCGCCCCTTTTTTGATCATTTTTCCTGTGGAATTCTTTCAAGTGGAAATTGACAAAAGTTTTGAATTTTCTCATCTAAGTGATTCATCGCTCTCAGGTCATTCGAAAAACACTATTAACTTAGCACGTAGATGAATGTTTGCAAAAATAAAATAGATAGAATGGCATCAATTGATTGCTTATCCCATTCAAGAAAGGCTAACCAAAATTTGTGATGCTTTTGAATTGGGAGATTCTCATTGAATTTTGCGGTGTAATTCTAAAGTTTAAAAGGCTCAGATAAACATAATGAATTACGCGAATAAGAGTATGATCATAGTGAGGATAATGCAATGATATGTTCACTAAGTGGAAGATTAGAATAACAGAGGAAAGAATATTTCGAAAGAACTTTCGAATGTTGAGAGGGAAGAGGGAACAGAGAAAGAGAAATATTATTGAATGATATTCCATTTGCAAGCTGAAGTAGATCATAATCACTTCATAACAAAAAAAAATCAACCGATCTATCAAGGAATAGAAGTGTGTAAAAACTGATGTTTTTTGTAAAAATAGGAAAACGAAACATACGAAAATATATTTTTGCATACGAATATGTATTTTTGAACATCTGCTTTTTAATAATATTTTCTAGACAAAATAAAATTATTTATTTTTTAAATAATATTTGCTGTACAAAAAAAAACAACAAAATTATAGAAAAATTCTACCTGAACATTAGAAATAACATTACGTCGTCGATCGATAATTGAACTTCCAGCCATTTCGGTGGATGTCGGTGCAAATTGTCTACTTATGAACGCATGTGACTCAGGTGCACAACTATCCGACATATAGCCCAAATATTTCACGTTCATTGTCTGAAACAAAAAGGTATCGATTCTTATTTATTCATTATTATTTATTTAATATCTGTGGAAAAATATTAACATTTAATCAATGCAGTAATGTGCGAATTTAGTTTAGGATGCGTTTACTTATGCAAATGATATGAAGAGCGCGATTGTTTTATGCTAAATCATGCCACTAAGCAATGAACATTTCAAAGAAAACTTTTTTTTGGTGGGGGGGGGAGGAGGAGGAAGAGGAACGGACTGAACTCGGCGTTTTCCGCATAAAAATGTCGTTAAAAAATAGAAAATCGAAAATTGCAAATGCTAGCAAACCTGATTTCGTAAAGAGCCCATTACCGTTTCGCCATTTTGCGGAGGAATCGATCCTTGCATTTGCTTCGGTATAACGGATTCACTCAGTTTCAACTGAAATCTAGGATATCCTGTATTTACGATAAATATAATGCATTTGTAGTAGAGAAATATTTTTTTTAATCAGAGGTTTGTGTGTAAGATGTCATAAACCCGTTTATACAAAAGCGCGCAAGTGTATTGCACTAGCTTTGATCAGCCAAAACGTTTCACGCAGCATAGGTTACAATCGTTGACGCCTGAAGCATTTATATATATATATATATATATATATATATATATATATATATATATATATATATATAGCACAATGAAGTAGTGTTTAACGTGTGGAACATTCAAAGCCGTATATCGTTTCTTGAACGGGTCTTCGTTGATAAGAGCTTAATTTTTTTATTAAATAGGTGATTAGCGCAATTTTTTTTTTACTGCAATTAGGAAACCTCAAATTTCAGTTAGATGCCATTTAGTCTATTCGCTAACAGTACACTGTTTTCTAGAGATTTCGTTTCTTTTACTCCATTTCGTTTACTCTAGTACTAAGAGGTAATAGCTAAAATTGTCGTGTAAGTATAAAATCTATGATAACCTTTGAGGTATCGAAGTCATGATTGTCGATAATAGTTGAGATATTGCTACGATATGCACCGAATGGCATCATACCTGCCCTAGAGGCTCCTGTAGCTTGTCCCATCAGTGGAATCACAGTTTCGGAGTGTAGCTCTCCCTTAATTATAGATGCTCTAAATTAATGAACAAATATAATTATTTCAATTTTATGTGATTCAAAGGATAATATTAATCTTATATTAATAATGTAGTATTTTAGAATTTTGGATGTTTTTAATTAGTTATTTAATCATAAACCTTTTGTATTTTTTTTTTCTTATTAACTAACATAGGAATTGAGTGCAAAAAAAAAGTTCAACTTGTCAAGCACTTTCAATTCAACTTTCTTTGAGCCTAGTTTTTCATCCTTCTACAGAACACAGTGACGGCCGTTTTTTAATAAGCAAGATCATAGGTGAAATCATAGGTAAAATTCTTGTTGTTATATGCATAGATTTTTGCATCTAATAAACGACGCTACTTCATACTATACGAATCCAGAGGTTTTGCCAACGAAAAATACTGAGATGACCGGCTTAAACATTTAGATGCGCATAAAATTATGCTTCATCGATAAGTAGTACATCTCTAGAATGGTACATATAACCAAATGTTTATTTATACAGGTGGGAACTATTAAGTTTACCTGTACGAGTTGTTTGGAACCTTGATCGATCTTAATATTCGCATCGCGAGGCTTACCAAATGCGCCCATACCCTCTTGTGTTTGAATGCATGGCCATTGCTCCCATGGAATTACGAATGGAATATACACATCCCTAAATATTTATGACTGATTAGTGAAGTATATAGTATAGTTCAATTAAGTGTTGAGAAAAATGAAGGGGAATTTTTTAGTTTTTCATTATTTTGCAGCGGAATGATTGAAGTAAATGGAATATATTGAATATTTTTTAGTCAGAAAGTTATTGAACTTGATATAAGAATCACATACCTTCGACAGTAATTGTATATGAACTGGCTGAACCTAATTTTGATTTTTGATTTTGGAGTGGAACGATGCTCAAAAGTTGTATCCACAGTATAAGTGGGGGAGGTGGGGAGGGGGGGGGAGAGGGAGGGGGCTGCATTTACCAATGATCTACAGATAGGAATGTTGAAATTATTGGTTGATGATGAGAAAGAAATAGGCATATAAAGTCTGATTTGGTATATAGCAAGTAGATTATCGAATAGGTATCTGATAAGTAGGCCAACTGGTAAATAGTAAGTGAGGACTGATAAAAAAACTATAAAATATGATCTTAAATATTACGTTCGACACAGAAAATAGTATCGAAAGTTTCTAAAGTATGTGTATTACTTCACATTTACTAATAACTTTGTAAGTTAAAGCGATGGTTGATTTCAACATCAATAATTTAGGTACATTGTATGTGAATGTAGTGGTTGATATCAACGTTACTCTCTTATTATTTGTAATCGAGTTTTTCACGTTTCATTGCTTTAAAATCAATTGTCATGCTATTTAAGACAATTTTAGAATCTATTAGCTCTTCATGTATATTTTTTAATGTATAGACTAATTATATATTTTTTAATGTATAGATTAATTAAGGTGGAAGTTGCTAATGCTGAAGCAAATGCACATTTTTTGTTCCCATAGGAATAAGAGTTACCCGGAAGGGAAATGCAATCCTATATTGAAATACTTAAATATTTAACCGGTTATATGTAAAATATGAAAACATTTTCATAATGAAAATACTTACAAATGTTTTGGTTTTTTGGCGTATCGCTTTGTTGGTGGTATTTTTTCTTCTTTTAAAATATCGCATAATTTTTTCTCATCTGGTGGAAAATCGTATGGTTCGGGAGGTGTTCTTGGTGGTGGAATCCATTTCGGCTTTTCGGGCTTCTTCTATAATTCGAAATTTCATTAGTATTTCAAATAGATTGCAATAAAAGTACTATCTCTCAACATTCGATGATCCAATTATTACTAAGAACGGTGGAAAGTGAAGAACAAATTCTTATGTAGATTTGTGTAATCAATAAATCCATTGTGGATATATGGGTTTTGATGATTCTTTTAAGAAAAATTTAATTTCAGTTTCGAACGATCATTACAAATATGTTGTTTGGAGGATGGTGGAAAGTAACGACGAGATAAAGTGGAGGACACGGTGGACCGTTTCTGCGAGCAGCTATCTCTCTCTCTCCCCGGTAAGTCAATCTTTCTTCCTCGGTCCTTTCTCTCCCCTATCAAACTGTCGAAATTACTATCCGCTAGAATTTTTCTCTCTCCCGAAGCTCCCTTCGGAGGTCACCTGACCACTAAATTTTTTCCCGGCGGATCCCTCCAATTGCTTATTAGGTGATATTATAATTTTGAAAAAAAAAAGCAAAGAATACAATCGGCAGCCTGGAATTTCTTGGCATGAGTAAATGCAGATGAGCCGATACTGATCCATCCCTCTGAAATCTAATTCCAATTATCTAGCAAGAGCAGGAAAAGTTAAAAAAAAAAAAACTAAGCTGTAAGATGTCCGCATGTCAAAAACTATGATCAAGTTTCTCAAGCGAAAATATCCTTACTTAAATATGAATTGTTGGAGTTAGTGAAATTTTTGATCGTAAATGCGCAGTGCTATATAAAGATCACCTTCTTCTTCTTCGGTTTTTTCTTCCTCGGTGGCTTGTTTTCATCATCAGGTCCACTCTCCTCAGGGGTCACCTCATCGGGCTGTTAAAAAAGGTCGTTAAGTCATACGTATGCATGCGATAAACATTGTGCGTAGTGAATAGCATTTTTTAAAACGATTAGTAAACCTTAAATACTTCTTAATGCTGGAAATATGGGAATTTTGGGGAATATAACTGTCAGCAACTGCTAAGAATGCATATTTCAAAATTCACCACATTCTCGACATATAGGGAATCTAATATGCAATATATATATATATATATATATATATATATATATATATATATATATATATATATATATATATATATATATATATATATATGCATGGCGGCTTGCTGTGCATATGATGGTGGCTTAGCTTTGCCTGCTGCATCTATGTATCAATTTCGGGCGCTCACCGTGGCCGATCTATCCCCTTTTACGCTTAATTATGCGCCCATTTACGATACAAGCCGTATACTTTTGGTTTGTTGAAATCCTAGAATATACGTTATAAAGAGGCAGACCTTTTCGTCATCTGCTGGCTTTCGTGGAAGAGTGAACGTTGCATCCGCTTCCGGCTCATCGTTAGGTTCGTTGGGGTTGAGAGGGACTGTCGCGTCAACGTCTGGATCGGTATCGCCTTCTGTTGGTTTGACTTTGAGCGGTTTCTTAGGTGGAGCTTTAGGTTTGCTTTCTGGTTCCTTGAATTTGATGTCTGGTTTCGGCCTCTTGCCAGGCGCTGAAACCAATTCCGGCTCGTCTTCTTTATCAGGCTCATCCTCTGGCTCCTTCGGTTTTATCGGCGGAGCCTTCTTCTTCGGATCCGGTTTGCCTTTTGGAAGAGGCAAATCGGCATCAACGTCAGGGTCAACGTCCCCTTCGGTTGGCTTGACTTTAAGAGGTTTCTTGGGAGAAATCTTTGGTTTCTCTTCGGGATCTTTGAACTTGATATCTGGTTTAGGCTTTTTTGGAGGTCCTGAGACCAGTTCTGGCTCGTCCTCCCTATCAGGTTCGTCTTCTGGTTTTTCTGGCTCACTGGGCGTAGCCTTCTTTTTCGGACCTGACTTCCCTTTGGGTAGGGGCACATCGGCATCAATGTCAGGGTCATTGTCTCCTTCAGTTGGTTTAGCCTTGAGAGGTTTCTTGGGTTTAGACGGAGGCTTTGGTTTGTCTTCAGGATCCTTGAACTTAATGTCTGGTTTTGGCTTCTTTGGTGGCTCTAAAACCAATTCTGGCTCGTCTTCTCTGTCGGGCTCATTTTCTGGTTCCCTTGGTTTCTTCGGCGGAGGCTTCTTCTTCGGATCCGGTTTGCCTTTTGGAAGAGGCAAATCGGCATCAACGTCAGGGTCAACGTCCCCTTCGGTTGGCTTGACTTTAAGAGGTTTCTTGGGAGGAGTCCTTGGTTTCTCTTCGGGATCTTTGAACTTGATATCTGGTTTGGGCTTTTTTGGAGGTCCTGAGATCAGTTCTGGCTCGTCCTCTCTATCAGGCTCATCTTCTGGCTTTTTCGGCTTATTTGGTGGGGCGTTCTTTTTTGGAGCTGGCTTCCCTTTGCGTAGGGGCACATCGGCATCAACGTCAGGGTCAACGTCTCCTTCAGTTGGTTTAGCCTTGAGAGGTTTCTTGGGCTTAGGTGGAGGCTTTGGTTTGTCTTCAGGATCCTTGAACTTGATATCTGGTTTTGGCTTCTTTGGAGGTTCTGAAACCAATTCCGGCTCGTCTTCTCTGTCCGGTTCATTTTCTGGTTCTCTTGGCTTCTTCGGCGGAGGCTTCTTCTTCGGGCCTGGTTTGCATTTTGGAAGTGGGAAATCGGCATCAACGTCAGGGTCAACGTCTCCTTCGGTTGGCTTGACCTTAAGAGGTTTCTTGGGCTTAGGTTGTAGTTTTGGTTTATCTTCAGGGTCCTTGAACTTAATATCTGGTTTCGGCTTTTTTGGTGGTTCTGAAACCAATTCTGGCTCGTCTTCTCTGTCGGGCTCATTTTCTGGCTCCTTCTTTTTCTTCGATGGAGGCTTTTTGGGATCTGGCTTCCCTTTGGGAAGAGGTATTTCGGCGTCAACGTCAGGATCCGTATCTCCTTCTGCAGGCTTAACCTTGAGAGGTTTCTTGGGTGGGGTCTTTGGTTTGCCTTCTGGATCTTTGAACTTAACGTCTGGCTTCGGCTTCTTTTCGGGACCGGAAACCAATTCCGGTTCCTCCTCTTTGTCGGGCTGATCTTCAGGGTCCCATGGTTTCTTTAGCGGCAACTTCTTTTTGGGATCTGGTTTCCCTTTAGGAAGAGGTATTTCGGCGTCAACGTCAGGATCGGTATCTCCTTCTGCAGGCTTAACCTTGAGAGGTTTCTTGTGTGGGGTCTTTGGTTTGCCTTCTGGATCTTTGAACTTGATGTCTGGCTTCGGTTTCTTTTCGGGACTGGAAACCAATTCTGGTTCCTCCTCCTTTTCGGACTGATCTTCAGGGTCCCATGGTTTCTTTAGCGGAGATTTCTTTTTGGGATCAGGCCTCCCTTTAGGAAGAGGTAATTCCGCGTCAATGTCAGGATCGATATCTCCATCTGCTGGCTTGACTTTGAGAGGTTTCTTAGGTGTGGCCTCTGGTTTATCTTCTGGTTCCTTGAATTTTATGTTGGGCTTTAGCTTTTTGTCGCTTGGGGCAGAGAGCAACTCAGGTTCCTCCTCGATTTCAGGTTCATCATCTCGAGGCTTGCCTGACGGGGTATTCGCGGGGATCCTTTTGTTTTGGTCAGGCTTCCCTTTCGGAAAGGGGAATTTTGCATCAATGACAGGATCGATATCGCCCTCGGTAGGTTTTACCCGTAGCGGTCTCTTTGGGACCCCTTTTGGTTCCTCTGGACTCTTTTGGCTGGCATTATTTGGGGGTGGTTGAGGTGGTTTCTTTGATGCCGGTTTCTTATCGCCCTCCGGATCTGGTTTGTATTTTATTTGTGGCTTTGGTCTTGATTTCTCTGGTTCAGAGATCATTTCTGGTTCAAGCTCTACGTCCTCGTCTTCGATATCCTCATCAGGTACTTCCTATAAAAAGGTGGAAATCAAAAATCATGGGACGGTTGAATAGCGCTATCTATGCAAGAATATACCAGCAGAATGTTGGGCTTAGCCAATTATGAAGTGAAGAACAAAAAAAGGAATGCAGATTTAAAGTTGCGTTCTGTGGATATCAAGGGCTCTGTTGTATTCGCCAAGTTGGCCTTTTTTCGGTCAATGGCGCATTCTGAAACCATTTTCTTCCCGATTCCAAGCTGGTTAGGCAATCATAACCTCGAATTTTTCCTCCCTTCCCCTTCCCTACACCTAAATGTAATTCGAAGTGTACTGCCAAAATTTTGAACGATTCAATGAACTGTCATTAATTCAAATTAAATTAGTGAACAAATGTTAATGCTAATAAAGCATCGTGACGCTTTTTTTGCTTATTCCCAAACGTCATGTAGTATATAGCAGTAAGTCTCTCTACTACCTTATTCGGTATTTCACATGTATTCCCGAAATATTTGAAACACGAAACATTCCAATGGTCAAGATCTCATAAACTGAAGGATGTTTACTAGTCAAAAGCGTACCTCTTCCGTTGGTTCTGATTCAGATATTTTCTTTGCAGGATTTTTAACTGTTGCCGGGGCATCTCCATTTGGACTTCTTCGTTTTTTGTCAGGTAAGCCAATATTCGGCTCTTCTGTTGATATTGGCGATTTTTTGGGCCCTTCTGGATCAGCTTTCACCTGAAAAAAAAAAACTTATGAATTTTCTTCTTTTTCATCGATCAAGAACAAGAGTTCTGCTATAATTTGCTTTTTGAATAGTATTCGTGTGATTTTTTTAAAATTGTTAATTCAAAATTTCAATATGACGTCATCGAAAACTTACCAAATTCATAGTTTTTTTTTATTCAAATATAATCACATTCAAAACATTTTCTTAGTAGATTTTTCACACGATGGAAAAAAAATTTTTTTCAATGAGTGTTATTTTTATGTTTCATTTTTATGCAGTAACTTTCATTAGTGATTTCATAGTTTTTCAATGAAAATCTTTCATTGTGGTGATATTCGTAGAAGAAATAAAAGCGATTTATTGCTATTACTAGTACTAAAGGAAATGATTCTCTAGTCTAATAAATATTATTATAAAATAAAAAATATACTTAAAAACTGACTGTTAAGGATACTTCAATTACTAAGGATTCCTACTGAAAAATTTCTAGTGCAATAACTTTGTCATCAAGCAACTGCATATACCACAAGCAATGAATAATTGAAGTGCATATTTTTACTTTCATTTTCACTATTTTTAAGCTTTTAGCATCTAGAATTGAATATGTTGTGCACTGAATAATATTAGTAACAGGTAACAAGTAGTATTATCGGGCGCTTTATTATCTAGAAATTTGTTTCCCTTATATTATAAGGGGAAATTTATTTACTGTGCATTAAAGAACTATCTTTTTTTGAAAAGGTTCACCGGTTTGCTTCTATCATTATTGCTTGGTTTTGAAGCTTCAACGGGTTGTGAAGAAGGACGTGATGACGGTTCGGGCTCCACCAACTCGCATTCCAGTTCCTCTTCTTCATCGTCAAAATCTGGATCCGACAATTCCACCTAAAATTATGGTAAGCAATTGTACAATTCTGAGACAATTAGATTTAGTCATGTTCAGTTTGAATGAATAAATTTCAAAAAATTGAAAACTTGTTCTTTGAAAATTGAAAATTGAATGTTATGAAATTAAAAAAGTATTTCTAATGAAAAATTTTTTTCTTCAAATTGAACATGAGTTTATAGTTGGAAATATGGGGGTGAAATTTTTATGTGTAGTATTTTTATAAAATTAAAAAATGTTATTTTATTAACATAACCAAATAAATGTGAGTGACAGTCTATAATTGAAAATGAGATTGAGTTAAAACGATTGGGGAAAAAGTGAGAAATAAATTCCACCTATTGTTGCGATCATTAAAAAGCTATTCCAAAAATTGTCATCCCTTTGCTTTATTTTCGCTCCTTCTCATATTAGGAATATTCATTCGATGAAGACTGCTCCTTGCTTCTATTTGGTTGGTAGCTTAAATTCTATGTAAAATAGCAACTTTTTGAGGGAAAAAAAAATCATAGGCTTTCGTGTTGATGAAAAGCTTTTGCAGTATAATTTATGTGGCTTTTAGAACGAATGGATATACCGCAATAGGATGAAAAGGATTAAAGAAATTTTTTAATGCGATTTTGAAAAAAAAAAGGAAAATAGCTAAGAATGTCTAATTGACATATGAAGTTTAGGAAAATCTAAATATGTATTTGCTCATATATGCAATAGGTGAGATGCATTTCTAAGAGATTCTATCAATTTATTCTATATGGAAACGGTAACAAGTACGAGAAATCTTTTATCACTAACTATAGAGATCTCTAAGGCAAAATTGTTCTAATGAAATGTTAAGTATAGCAAAGAAATGTGTTATTTTAACACGTTAATTCTTAGGCTTGCTATAAATTTATAACGGTTTTGATAGAGCATAAATAAAAAGAAAATTTTCGAATCATCTAAAATTTTGTTGATTTCTTAATGCTTAGCAACATTCCTAAGGACAAATATTTAATTAAACACATATAAGATTGGTTAAAACAGATCAAGCACTATTCAATAGTAAAGAGAAAACAAGAAATGAAAGTTGATCTCAAGTAGGGACAATCGAATCAATAAAATAGACAAACCTCTTCTTCAGCAGACATTGGAGATGTGTTGCGGTGAAGTTGGTGGCAGTTGAACGAGATTGCTCGAAGCACTTTACAACGGTGCACACCCCGTTTGCCTCACCGCCGAGCTTATGATGCATTAGGATAGCGGACTACGTCACGTGTTTAACAAAACACCTACTCAAACAACGTTCAGGATTATCCTGTGAGGATTATCCACATTGTTGCTTCTCTAATTTACAAATCTAGTAATCCGATAAGATGAATAAGCATTCCACTCAGCTCTTTAGCTCTACCTGAGTGGTATCAAAATACGCTTTGATTAAGGAAGCTTATGTGTTTGTATAATAAATCATAGCTTTCAAATTTTTTTTGCGATTTTTTTGATGCGAACATGAAAGTCGGCGAAATTTATTGATCAGTAAATCCTTTGGCAATCTGACAGAAAGTTCGGGAAGAAATATTAGAAAAAAATGAAATGAATATTCCTATCAAAATTTAGTATATATAATAAATTACCTCTCTTGATTATGAAATTCGCAAAGTTTTATTTATTGCTGAATTATTGATGAATCGTTATAGAATCGTCGATTATCAATTCTCAACCAATATGGGATTATATCGATTCGATCAATGAACACAAAACAGTTGTTCAATGAAAATTGATGGATGCAATTGCGTCGTTACAACATCTACATGACGAAAATTATAAATAACAGGTGAATTTTTCGCTAAATTTGATGACAATAAAAATTGAAGCTCGAAAATAATTTATAAATTCGTCGAAATTTAAGTATATTAGATAGAAGGAAACAAAGGGGAATAAATATGATGGAAAACTCGATTCTTATAAACTTTCAGCGTTGTTTAGCTATTGCATATTAACTAGCTAAGCAAAGAAATCATCATGATATTTTTTTGGGCAACGACTTCAAGTTTTCAACTCCTGTATGGAAAAAATCCTCACTATAGTGACGATAAGGAATATAGGAAGCTCTTTATGGGGAATAAAGCTTCATGGCTGATAGTGTAAAATCATATAACCTGTCAGATGGTCGATCGTAGAGGTTTTTGAGTGATCTTCGAAAGGATTTTCTCTTCGGCAAGATGTAGCAGTTCATTTTTAGATGAGATATATTAATAGCGCACATTTGTGCAGTTCTCTGTTTGTTTACAGCATCTTGAAAATTTTATTGTTGAGCTCGATTTTTTTCGGCTTTGCACAGCTGCGAATTCGAGGTTTCTGTTATATATATATATATATATATATATATATATATATATATATATATATATATATATATATATATATATATATATATGATTAGAGTGGATATTCACTAGCGTACTATGCCAACAAATTTAACCTCTAAGAACTTTTTATTTTCACTACCTACCTACGGGATCGTTGGCGGCAAAAATGACATCAGCAAGAATTTGAGGGAAAGTCTTAGTGAGTAGGAGGTTGGCGTTTTTTTCTGTAGAAGGAAGAAAAAAAAATTTTTTTCAAATGAAAGCATGACACTACGAATCTGTTATCTTCATGCATTCTTTGGTGAATTCCTTCGTACTACTTGTTTGTTGACAAGGAATCTTTTCATTAAGCGCTTACGTTACTTGCTAACCACATATTTATTTGTTCGCCAAACGCTTTGAATATACGATCACCAATAGAATCTCCTGCAAGCGTGTTAGTCCCCTCTCTTCTCCACCCTCCCCCCTTCCCCCACTACTTTTTCACTTATCTTCTCCTACGCATTGATTTTTGCATTCTGCATAGATACACTGGACAGTCAGAATATTAGTTCATTTATTCAATTCTATAAAATTCAATTTTCAGATGTTCTTATTATTATAAAGATATTTATTCACTTATCATTTTGTGTTGCTTTAAAATTGTTTCATTTTCTGTTGAATTTATTTAGATGTTATTCGCCAATTTTCGAAGCTCATAAGTAATCGTCTACCAGTCGATGAAGAACCTATTCGATATAGGTGAATTATACAATACAAACGCATCATCAGGTATTTTTCTGCACTCTTAATCTCTTTATAGCTTTTCATACAGATCATAGCTGTATTTGCATAAACTGATGCTAGAAAAATTTCATTATGCAAAGAATGAAGCGATATTATAAGTAGTAGTTCTTGCAGTTTGCATATTGCAAACCTCTTCGAATTATTTCCATAGTAGTGCAAAAGTACAACTCTTGGCTTTCATATATTTCAATGTTCTCTAGTTATATTGATGCAATTGTCGACTTGTTTAAATTCGATTACACAAAAAAATGTATTGATAAAAGAAGAAAAACGAAATTTTAAGCAGCACAAAAAAATATTGAATTTTTCTCCACGTTATTGTTCATTTGATTATTTCAGTGCAAAATATCCCAAGTGATCTATTATCAGTTTAAGATATTTATTTTTAAAATTTCATTAAATTATTTTTTCTTTCACTTCATCCTCCCATTTTTGACCAAATTAACCATCGTTTTCATACGAATTGAAAATAACTATTCTAATTGATTAAAACAACACATCTTATTGCCAAATTTTCCTTTCTTAGTAATAACACATCATAAACTTATTATTTAGGTATACTATAAATATTCAGTTAGTTGAGTGCTTTGTGAAAGATTGAACTCTTTTGATCGCAATCGTTATATGACTTTTTATTAGTAAAATAACCAGAAATTCGAAAAAAAAATTTAAACGATTACACACATATGTTGTTTAAAGTATAGTGTGCTTTTGTCGAAGAGAGTCAGGTGGTCAATGCTGCTAACAATTGCCTTAGGGCAATACTTGTTGTCACATCCAAAAACGAGAACCATCGCTCATAGGTTTTGGCAAGCTAAATTTTATTCATTCCATTTTTAGTGAGATGAGCAAGTTGTAGTCAATACTCATTTCACCTACTAAGAAGAAAGCAAATTAATATAAATAACTATGTATTATTTTTTTCAAGTGGAGTAATAGGCGTTAAAATATCCTATGAGACTTTCGAATGGTTTATGAAAAAAAAAAAAATTCTCTTCCATTCAACTCTTAGAAAGCTTTTCCCTTTTTACTGCTTATTTCAGTTCTAAATTTGAAGTTTACGCGTTGTTATAATTTGCATCTTTCAAATATGGTGGACAAGTTTGATAGGTTGAAAAGAAAAAAATTTGAGAAGTTTGATTTGTCTTATTCATTAAGTTTAAGTTAAGGTTTTTTCAAATAAAAATTTCGAGCAGTCAGACGTAAAAATGGACTGCTGATTTGATGTGCTCGTTGCTCGTTTAAAATTCCCGCAATTTTCGTAGGCGCGGGGAGAAATTTTGAAACATCGAATAGGCGCGAAACACGTGCAGGTTTATATAATTTGACTTGCCGAAAGGCACACAGCGTGTTTTTTCAAAAGGAGGCGGGTTCTTCGTGTGTATCAATCAATACGCGAGTTCTTCGTGTGTATCAATCAATACGCGAGTTCTTCGTGTGTATCAATCAATACAGTGCGGTACATAGGGGGTATGCTAGTGAATGCTGGTCACTGAACGGCATGCAAATGCGCGGCTGAGGAAAGCATAGATAGGCTTTATGCATTTTTTTTCATCTGTATCTGATTTTAATTAAATTATTTCTCAGTTTCTTTCTAATTCCAATCAATGAGTATTTAAGTTTCTGTTTAAAACGATGAAAAACTCCAATTTTTACTTACTAATTGAATGACTTCAATTTGTCCAATTCATTTCGAGCTTTTTTTGGCAAGTAAAGGATGAGATAATTTGTAAATGCATTCTATTCTTTTATTAGATTTTATGAACGTTTTCGTATGGATTCTTTAATAATTACCTATAGTGATAAGTAATGACTACTTACGGGTTAGTCATATATCTATGTATTGTCCCATATACCATTTAACTGTTAGTCTAATTTCACTTTTAATGGTTATTCGAATTTAAAAGAAATTTCGTCATTTCTATGAGTTGTCGTGGAATTTATTCTCATCGCAATGTTATAGAAAAGACTTTCCTTTATCACAGATATTCTAGAAGTTGCTTTTTTTTTTTTTTTTTTTATAGATAAAGCACTTTTTTCTCATAGAGATGGCACCTTTTTCCATTTTTTCCTAAACTTTATTACTTTAGCTAAATTATAACCCTAGTGCTGGTAAAGTGTCCTCTTGAATGTATATTGTCTCTATAAATCACATCAAAAAACCCATCGATGTGCACTTTTTTAACTTTGCTTAACTATATCTCCTTTTTTTACTTGTTTGCCTTATGGTAGTAGTATTTGCACAGTACTGCATCCTGTGTAGTATTATATATCACGTTGAAAAATCGTGTTGGCAGTTTATGACCATTTCTTCGTGAAAACTTATTAACGCTAAACATATTTGCCTTCCCCATACCCCCTCCTCCCACCTATTTAGATGAATTTTTATTTCATTTTACGCAGCGTTTTTTTGACTTTCTTCAAGCTTGAAAAGATAATCAAGTTCTTATCTCTTGCTTTTCAGGTTGTTCTAAACGTGACAGTGGGAAATCACTCAAGTTGTAGTGCTTCAAAACAGCTATCATATCTGACTGGCTTGTCGAATGCAATTAGAGATTCATCCGAGACGACAAGGATACCCCAAATTTCGAGCTCTATTTCTGCTCTCACATCGCCCGGAGGCTGGTATCCGAATATTACATAAACAGCTGCAATTACTGCGACTTCAGGTTATTATTTGCAAGCCTATATCACTATTTATGACTGATGCCGCATTATATATATATATATATATATATATATATATATATATATATATATATATATATATATATATATATATATATATATATATATATATATATTCTACTCTTAATAGTGCTCAACTCTTTTTCTTGCATCAGTCGTTTTCACATGGAATAAGCTCGTTAAGATGAAACACTGATGGGAGCGCAGTGTAACTGAGAATAGTGAAGAATGTGTAGACATAAATGCCAAGACGCTCCATCGCTTCTGCTTCAAAAAATTCATTCAATTACGGCATGAGATCACCAGAAAAAAAAGGTTTTATTGCGTAATGCTATAAATGAGGTCGGATAAAATTATAGCAACGAAATTTTTGCTGGGTCGCCATTCCACTCAAAATTTTTTTCCGAGGTAAGAATTTAATAGCTGGCAAAAAAAAAAATCGAAAAGATTATGATAAAAATGATGCGGGTCTAATAAAAGCGCCAGCAAATATTTCGTAGGTATTCGTAAGTATGAACAAACTAATGTATATATTCCAACTAGGCATTCTGGAAATTAATAGCATCGATCGATCGTTATGCGAAATTTGTATTCGCGGCTATTCGCTGAGTCGGAAATCTAATGATAAAAAGAAACGAAAAATTGCATTTCTGTGTAGATGATGCAGAAAATGCAAGAATACTGCAAAAAAGATGGAAAATGCAACAATATCGCAAAAAGAAATACAGTAAAATTGCCAACCTTTACATTTGCATTCGACTGCTGCCGTTGAAATGATGCGTTCTGTCGCTTCTATGTTGTTCTATCACGTCCCAAATGTTCAGCATGTTTTGTATCTGTTGAAACCATCGCATCCAGATTTGTCTTTTCAACGATTTCACTCTTTTCCACATGCGTAAGCATGACATAACGCTGGGGATGAGTGCAAGAATAAGGCTAAGCATGGGCACAAGCCCAGGCCTAAGGCTATTCCTAAGCTTAAGCCTAGCTTAAGCGTAAGCCTACGCCTGAGCTTAAGTTCAAGCGTAGACCCAAGAAAAAGCCTTAAGCCTGAGGCTAAGCCTGAGCATAAGACTGAGCCCAAGCCTGAGCCTAACCCCAAGCCAAGGCTAACTCTAAGCCTACGCCTAAGCCTAATGTCTAGTCTAAGCCTATACCTAAGCCTAAGCCTAACCGTAAGCCTAAAGTTAAGCCCAAACCTAAGTCTACGCATAAGCCTAAGCCTAAGCCTAAGCCTAAGCCTAAGCCTAAGCCTAAGTCAAAGCCTAAGCTTAAGCCTAGAAATAAGCCTAAGCCTAAGCCTAAGCGTAAGCCTAACTCCGAGCCCATTTCTAAGCCTAGGCCTAAGCCTAAGCCTAAGGATAGGCCTAAGCCTAGGCCTAAGCCTAAGCCTAAAAATAAGCCTAAGCCTAAGCCTAAGCGTAAGCCTAACTCCGAGCCCATTTCTAAGCCTAAGCCTAAGGCTAAGCCTAAGCCTAAGCCCAAGCCTAAGCCTAAGCCTAAGCCTAAGCCTAAGCCTAAAGCCTAAGCCTAAAGCCTAAGCCTAAGCCTAAGCCTAAGCCTAATCCTAAGCCTAAGCCAAAGCCTAAGCCTAATCCTAAGCCTAAGCCTAATGATAAGGCTAATCCTAAGCCTAAGCCTAAGGATAAGGCTAATCCTAAGCCTAAGCCTAAGCCTAAGCCTAAGCCTAAGCCTAAGCCTAAGCCTAAGCTTAAGCCTAAAAATAAGCCTAAGCCTAAGCCTAAGCGTAAGCCTAACTCCGAGCCCATTTCTAAGCCTAAGCCTAAGGATAAGGCTAAGCCTAAGCCTAAGCCTAAGCCTAAGCCTAAGTCTAAGCCTAAGCCTAAGCCTAAGCCTAAGCCTAAGCCTAAGCCTAAGCCTAAGCCTAAGCCTAAGCCTAATCCTAAGCCTAAGCCTAAGCCTAAGCCTAATCCTAAGCTTAATCCTAAGCCTAAGCCTAAGCCTAAGCCTAAGGATAAGGCTAATCCTAAGCCTAAGCCTAAGCCTAAGCCTAAGCTTAAGCCTAAAAATAAGCCTAAGCCTAAGCCTAAGCGTAAGCCTAACTCCGAGCCCATTTCTAAGCCTAAGCCTAAGCCTAAGCCTAAGCCTAAGGATAAGCCTAAGCCTAAGCTTAAGCCTAAAAATAAGCCTAAGCCTAATCCTAAGCCTAAGCGTAAGCCTAACTCCGAGCCCATGGCTAAGCCCAAGCCTAAGCCTAAGCCTAAGGATAAGGCTAAGCCTAAGCCTAAGCCTAAGCCCAAGCCTAAGCCTAAGCCTAAGCCTAAGCCCAAGCCCAAGCCTAAGCCTAAGCCTAAGCCTAAGCCTAAAGCCTAAGCCTAAGCCTAAGCCTAAGCCTAATCCTAAGCCTAAGCCTAAGCCCAAGTCTAATCCTAAGCCTAAGCCTAAGGATAAGGCTAATCCTAAGCCTAAGCCTAAGCCTAAGCCTAAGCCTAAGCCTAAGTCAAAGCCTAAGCTTAAGCCTAAAAATAAGCCTAAGCCTAAGCCTAAGCGTAAGCCTAACTCCGAGCCCATTTCTAAGCCTAATCCTAAGCCTAAGCCTAAGCGTAAGCCTAAGCCTAAGGATAAGGCTAATCCTAAGCCTAAGCCTAAGCCTAAGCCTAAGCCTAAGCCTAAGCCTAAGCCTAAGCTTAAGCCTAAGTCAAAGCCTAAGCTTAAGCCTAAAAATAAGCCTAAGCCTAAGCCTAAGCGTAAGCCTAACTCCCAGCCCATTTCTAAGCCTAAGCCTAAGGATAGGCCTAAGCCTAAGCCTAAGCCTAAGCTTAAGCCTAAAAATAAGCCTAAGCCTAAGCCTAAGCGTAAGCCTAACTGCGAGCCCATGGCTAAGCCTAAGCCTAAGCCTAAGGATAAGGCTAAGCCTAAGCCTAAGCCTAAGCCTAAGATTAAGCCTGAGCCTAAGCCTAAGCCTAAGCCTAAGCCTAAGCCTAAGCCTAAGCTTAAGCCTAAGCCTAATTCAAAGCCTAAGCCTAAGCCTAAGCCTAAGCCCTAAGCCCAAGCCAAAGCCTAAGTCAAGGCCTAAGCTTAAGCCTAAAAATAAGCCTAAGCCTAAAGCCTAAGCCTAAGCCTAAGCCTAAGCCTAGGCCTAAGCCTAATCCTAAGCCTAAGCCTAAGCCTAAGCCTAAGCCTAAGGATAAGGCTAATCCTAAGCCTAAGCCTAAGCCTAAGCCTAAAAATAAGCCTAAGCGTAAGCCTAACTCCGAGCCCATTTCTAAGCCTAAGCCTAAGCCTAAGCCTAAGGCTAAGCCTAAGCCTAAGCCTAAGCCTAAGCCTAAGCCTAACCCAAAGCCTAAGCCTAAGCCTAAGCCTAAGCCTAAGCCTAAGGATAAGGCTAAGCCTAAGCCTAAGCCTAAGCCTAAGCCTAAGCCTAAGCCTAAGCCTACGCCTAAGCCTAAGCCTAAGCCTACGCCTAAGCTTAAGCCTAAAAATAAGCCTAAGCCTAAGCCTAAGCCTAAGCCTAAGCCTAACCCAAAGCCTAAGCCTAAGCCTAAGCCTAAGCCTAAGGATAAGGCTAAGCCTAAGCCTAAGCCTAAGCCTAAGCCTAAGCCTAAGCCTAAGCCTAAGCCTAAGCCTAAGCCTAAGCCTAAGCCTAAGCCTAAGCTTAAGCTTAAGCCTAAAAATAAGCCTAAGCCTAAGCCTAAGCGTAAGCCTAACTCCGAGCCCATTTCTAAGCCTAAGCCTAAGGATAAGGCTAAGCCTAAGCCTAAGCCTAAGCCTAAGCCTAAGCCTAAGTCTAAGCCTAAGCCTAAGCCTAAGCCTAAGCCTAAGCCTAAGCCTAAGCCTAATCCTAAGCCTAAGCCTAAGCCTAAACCTAATCCTAAGCTTAATCCTAAGCCTAAGCCTAAACCTAAGCCTAAGCCTAAGCCCTAAGCCTAAGCCTAAGCCCCAAGCCTAAGCCTAAGCCTAAGCCCTAAGCCCTAAGCCCAAGCCAAAGCCTAAGTCAAGGCCTAATCTTAAGCCTAAAAATAAGCCTAAGCCTAAGCGTAAGCCTAACTCCGAGCCCATGGCTAAGCCTAAGCCTAAGCCTAAGGATAAGGCTAATCCTAAGCCTAAGCCTAAGCCTAAGCCTAAGCCTAAGCCTAACCCAAAGCCTAAGCCTAAGCCTAAGCCTAAGCCTGAGCCTGATCCTAAGCTTAATCCTAAGCCTAAGCCTAAGCCTAAGCCTAAGGATAAGGCTAATCCTAAGCCTAAGCCTAAGCCTAAGCCTAAGCCTAAGCTTAAGCCTAAAAATAAGCCTAAGCCTAAGCCTAAGCGTAAGCCTAACTCCGAGCCCATTTCTAAGCCTAAGCCTAAGCCTAAGCCTAAGCCTAAGGATAGGCCTAAGCCTAAGCCTAAGCCTAAGCTTAAGCCTAAAAATAAGCCTAAGCCTAATCCTAAGCCTAAGCGTAAGCCTAACTCCGAGCCCATGGCTAAGCCCAAGCCTAAGCCTAAGCCTAAGGATAAGGCTAAGCCTAAGCCTAAGCCTAAGCCCAAGCCTAAGCCTAAGCCTAAGCCTAAGCCTAAGCCTAAGCCTAAGCCTAAGCCTAAAGCCTAAGCCTAATCCTAAGCCTAAGCCTAAGGATAAGGCTAATCCTAAGCCTAAGCCTAAGCCTAAGCCTAAGCCTAAGCCTAAGCCTAAGCCTAAGCTTAAGCCTAAGTCAAAGCCTAAGCTTAAGCCTAAAAATAAGCCTAAGCCTAAGCCTAAGCGTAAGCCTAACTCCCAGCCCATTTCTAAGCCTAATCCTAAGCCTAAGCCTAAGCGTAAGCCTAAGCCTAAGGATAAGGCTAATCCTAAGCCTAAGCCTAAGCCTAAGCCTAAGCCTAAGCCTAAGCCTAAGCTTAAGCCTAAGCCTAAGTCAAAGCCTAAGCTTAAGCCTAAAAATAAGCCTAAGCCTAAGCCTAAGCGTAAGCCTAACTCCCAGCCCATTTCTAAGCCTAAGCCTAAGGATAGGCCTAAGCCTAAGCCTAAGCCTAAGCTTAAGCCTAAAAATAAGCCTAAGCCTAAGCCTAAGCCTAAGCGTAAGCCTAACTGCGAGCCCATGGCTAAGCCTAAGCCTAAGCCTAAGGATAAGGCTAAGCCTAAGCCTAAGCCTAAGCCTAAGATTAAGCCTAAGCCTAAGCCTAAGCCTAAGCCTAAGCCTAAGCCTAAGCCTAAGATTAAGCCTAAGCCTAAGCCTAAGCCTAAGCCTAAGCCTAAAGCCTAAGCCTAAGCCTAAGCCTAAGCCTAATCCTAAGCCTAAGCCTAAGCCCAAGTCTAATCCTAAGCCTAAGCCTAAGGATAAGGCTAATCCTAAGCCTAAGCCTAAGCCTAAGCCTAAGCCTAAGCCTAAGTCAAAGCCTAAGCTTAAGCCTAAAAATAAGCCTAAGCCTAAGCCTAAGCGTAAGCCTAACTCCGAGCCCATTTCTAAGCCTAATCCTAAGCCTAAGCCTAAGCGTAAGCCTAAGCCTAAGGATAAGGCTAATCCTAAGCCTAAGCCTAAGCCTAAGCCTAAGCCTAAGCCTAAGCCTAAGCCTAAGCTTAAGCCTAAGTCAAAGCCTAAGCTTAAGCCTAAAAATAAGCCTAAGCCTAAGCCTAAGCGTAAGCCTAACTCCCAGCCCATTTCTAAGCCTAAGCCTAAGGATAGGCCTAAGCCTAAGCCTAAGCCTAAGCTTAAGCCTAAAAATAAGCCTAAGCCTAAGCCTAAGCGTAAGCCTAACTGCGAGCCCATGGCTAAGCCTAAGCCTAAGCCTAAGGATAAGGCTAAGCCTAAGCCTAAGCCTAAGCCTAAGATTAAGCCTGAGCCTAAGCCTAAGCCTAAGCCTAAGCCTAAGCTTAAGCCTAAAAATAAGCCTAAGCCTAAGCCTAAGCGTAAGCCTAACTGCGAGCCCATGGCTAAGCCTAAGCCTAAGCCTAAGGATAAGGCTAAGCCTAAGCCTAAGCCTAAGCCTAAGATTAAGCCTGAGCCTAAGCCTAAGCCTAAGCCTAAGCCTAAGCCTAAGCCTAAGCTTAAGCCTAAGCCTAATTCAAAGCCTAAGCCTAAGCCTAAGCCTAAGCCCTAAGCCCAAGCCAAAGCCTAAGTCAAGGCCTAAGCTTAAGCCTAAAAATAAGCCTAAGCCTAAAGCCTAAGCCTAAGCCTAAGCCTAAGCCTAGGCCTAAGCCTAATCCTAAGCCTAAGCCTAAGCCTAAGCCTAAGCCTAAGGATAAGGCTAATCCTAAGCCTAAGCCTAAGCCTAAGCCTAAAAATAAGCCTAAGCGTAAGCCTAACTCCGAGCCCATTTCTAAGCCTAAGCCTAAGCCTAAGCCTAAGGCTAAGCCTAAGCCTAAGCCTAAGCCTAAGCCTAAGCCTAACCCAAAGCCTAAGCCTAAGCCTAAGCCTAAGCCTAAGCCTAAGGATAAGGCTAAGCCTAAGCCTAAGCCTAAGCCTAAGCCTAAGCCTAAGCCTAAGCCTACGCCTAAGCCTAAGCCTAAGCCTACGCCTAAGCTTAAGCCTAAAAATAAGCCTAAGCCTAAGCCTAAGCCTAAGCCTAAGCCTAACCCAAAGCCTAAGCCTAAGCCTAAGCCTAAGCCTAAGGATAAGGCTAAGCCTAAGCCTAAGCCTAAGCCTAAGCCTAAGCCTAAGCCTAAGCCTAAGCCTAAGCCTAAGCCTAAGCCTAAGCCTAAGCCTAAGCTTAAGCTTAAGCCTAAAAATAAGCCTAAGCCTAAGCCTAAGCGTAAGCCTAACTCCGAGCCCATTTCTAAGCCTAAGCCTAAGGATAAGGCTAAGCCTAAGCCTAAGCCTAAGCCTAAGCCTAAGCCTAAGTCTAAGCCTAAGCCTAAGCCTAAGCCTAAGCCTAAGCCTAAGCCTAAGCCTAATCCTAAGCCTAAGCCTAAGCCTAAACCTAATCCTAAGCTTAATCCTAAGCCTAAGCCTAAACCTAAGCCTAAGCCTAAGCCCTAAGCCTAAGCCTAAGCCCCAAGCCTAAGCCTAAGCCTAAGCCCTAAGCCCTAAGCCCAAGCCAAAGCCTAAGTCAAGGCCTAATCTTAAGCCTAAAAATAAGCCTAAGCCTAAGCGTAAGCCTAACTCCGAGCCCATGGCTAAGCCTAAGCCTAAGCCTAAGGATAAGGCTAATCCTAAGCCTAAGCCTAAGCCTAAGCCTAAGCCTAAGCCTAACCCAAAGCCTAAGCCTAAGCCTAAGCCTAAGCCTGAGCCTGATCCTAAGCTTAATCCTAAGCCTAAGCCTAAGCCTAAGCCTAAGGATAAGGCTAATCCTAAGCCTAAGCCTAAGCCTAAGCCTAAGCCTAAGCTTAAGCCTAAAAATAAGCCTAAGCCTAAGCCTAAGCGTAAGCCTAACTCCGAGCCCATTTCTAAGCCTAAGCCTAAGCCTAAGCCTAAGCCTAAGGATAGGCCTAAGCCTAAGCCTAAGCCTAAGCTTAAGCCTAAAAATAAGCCTAAGCCTAATCCTAAGCCTAAGCGTAAGCCTAACTCCGAGCCCATGGCTAAGCCCAAGCCTAAGCCTAAGCCTAAGGATAAGGCTAAGCCTAAGCCTAAGCCTAAGCCCAAGCCTAAGCCTAAGCCTAAGCCTAAGCCTAAGCCTAAGCCTAAGCCTAAGCCTAAAGCCTAAGCCTAATCCTAAGCCTAAGCCTAAGCCCAAGTCTAATCCTAAGCCTAAGCCTAAGGATAAGGCTAATCCTAAGCCTAAGCCTAAGCCTAAGCCTAAGCCTAAGTCAAAGCCTAAGCTTAAGCCTAAAAATAAGCCTAAGCCTAAGCCTAAGCGTAAGCCTAACTCCGAGCCCATTTCTAAGCCTAATCCTAAGCCTAAGCCTAAGCGTAAGCCTAAGCCTAAGGATAAGGCTAATCCTAAGCCTAAGCCTAAGCCTAAGCCTAAGCCTAAGCCTAAGCCTAAGCTTAAGCCTAAGCCTAAGTCAAAGCCTAAGCTTAAGCCTAAAAATAAGCCTAAGCCTAAGCCTAAGCGTAAGCCTAACTCCCAGCCCA
Organism: Baylisascaris procyonis; assembly: GCA_037389465.1. Taxonomy (NCBI): domain Eukaryota; kingdom Metazoa; phylum Nematoda; class Chromadorea; order Rhabditida; family Ascarididae; genus Baylisascaris; species Baylisascaris procyonis. Next base: position 833,905 of record JAZARR010000230.1, read on the forward strand.
TTTCTAAGCCTAAGCCTAAGGATAGGCCTAAGCCTAAGCCTAAGCCTAAGCTTAAGCCTAAAAATAAGCCTAAGCCTAAGCCTAAGCCTAAGCGTAAGCCTAACTGCGAGCCCATGGCTAAGCCTAAGCCTAAGCCTAAGGATAAGGCTAAGCCTAAGCCTAAGCCTAAGCCTAAGATTAAGCCTAAGCCTAAGCCTAAGCCTAAGCCTAAGCCTAAGCCTAAGCCTAAGCCTAAGCCTAAGCTTAAGCCTAAGCCTAATTCAAAGCCTAAGTCAAGGCCTAATCTTAAGCGTAAAAATAAGCCTAAGCCTAAGCGTAAGCCTAACTCCGAGCCCATGGCTAAGCCTAAGCCTAAGCCTAAGGATAAGGCTAATCCTAAGTCTAAGCCTAAGCCTAAGCCTAAGCCTAACCCAAAGCCTAAGCCTAAGCCTAAGCCTAAGCCTAAGGATAAGGCTAAGCCTAAGCCTAAGCCTAAGCCTAACCCAAAGCCTAAGCCTAAGCCTAAGCCTAAGCCTAAGCCTAAGGATAAGGCTAAGCCTAAGCCTAAGCCTAAGCCTAAGCCTAAGCCTAAGCCTAAGCCTACGCCTAAGCCTAAGCCTAAGCCTACGCCTAAGCTTAAGCCTAAAAATAAGCCTAAGCCTAAGCCTAAGCCTAAGCCTAAGCCTAAGCCTAAAAATAAGCCTAAGCGTAAGCCTAACTCCGAGCCCATTTCTAAGCCTAAGCCTAAGCCTAAGCCTAAGGCTAAGCCTAAGCCTAAGCCTAAGCCTAAGCCTAAGCCTAACCCAAAGCCTAAGCCTAAGCCTAAGCCTAAGCCTAAGCCTAAGGATAAGGCTAAGCCTAAGCCTAAGCCTAAGCCTAAGCCTAAGCCTAAGCCTAAGCCTACGCCTAAGCCTAAGCCTAAGCCTACGCCTAAGCTTAAGCCTAAAAATAAGCCTAAGCCTAAGCCTAAGCCTAAGCCTAAGCCTAACCCAAAGCCTAAGCCTAAGCCTAAGCCTAAGCCTAAGGATAAGGCTAAGCCTAAGCCTAAGCCTAAGCCTAAGCCTAAGCCTAAGCCTAAGCCTAAGCCTAAGCCTAAGCCTAAGCCTAAGCCTAAGCCTAAGCTTAAGCTTAAGCCTAAAAATAAGCCTAAGCCTAAGCCTAAGCGTAAGCCTAACTCCGAGCCCATTTCTAAGCCTAAGCCTAAGGATAAGGCTAAGCCTAAGCCTAAGCCTAAGCCTAAGCCTAAGCCTAAGTCTAAGCCTAAGCCTAAGCCTAAGCCTAAGCCTAAGCCTAAGCCTAAGCCTAATCCTAAGCCTAAGCCTAAGCCTAAACCTAATCCTAAGCTTAATCCTAAGCCTAAGCCTAAACCTAAGCCTAAGCCTAAGCCCTAAGCCTAAGCCTAAGCCCCAAGCCTAAGCCTAAGCCTAAGCCCTAAGCCCTAAGCCCAAGCCAAAGCCTAAGTCAAGGCCTAATCTTAAGCCTAAAAATAAGCCTAAGCCTAAGCGTAAGCCTAACTCCGAGCCCATGGCTAAGCCTAAGCCTAAGCCTAAGGATAAGGCTAATCCTAAGCCTAAGCCTAAGCCTAAGCCTAAGCCTAAGCCTAACCCAAAGCCTAAGCCTAAGCCTAAGCCTAAGCCTGAGCCTGATCCTAAGCTTAATCCTAAGCCTAAGCCTAAGCCTAAGCCTAAGGATAAGGCTAATCCTAAGCCTAAGCCTAAGCCTAAGCCTAAGCCTAAGCTTAAGCCTAAAAATAAGCCTAAGCCTAAGCCTAAGCGTAAGCCTAACTCCGAGCCCATTTCTAAGCCTAAGCCTAAGCCTAAGCCTAAGCCTAAGGATAGGCCTAAGCCTAAGCCTAAGCCTAAGCTTAAGCCTAAAAATAAGCCTAAGCCTAATCCTAAGCCTAAGCGTAAGCCTAACTCCGAGCCCATGGCTAAGCCCAAGCCTAAGCCTAAGCCTAAGGATAAGGCTAAGCCTAAGCCTAAGCCTAAGCCCAAGCCTAAGCCTAAGCCTAAGCCTAAGCCTAAGCCTAAGCCTAAGCCTAAGCCTAAGCCTAAGCCTAAAGCCTAAGCCTAATCCTAAGCCTAAGCCTAAGGATAAGGCTAATCCTAAGCCTAAGCCTAAGCCTAAGCCTAAGCCTAAGCCTAAGCCTAAGCCTAAGCTTAAGCCTAAGTCAAAGCCTAAGCTTAAGCCTAAAAATAAGCCTAAGCCTAAGCCTAAGCGTAAGCCTAACTCCCAGCCCATTTCTAAGCCTAATCCTAAGCCTAAGCCTAAGCGTAAGCCTAAGCCTAAGGATAAGGCTAATCCTAAGCCTAAGCCTAAGCCTAAGCCTAAGCCTAAGCCTAAGCCTAAGCTTAAGCCTAAGCCTAAGTCAAAGCCTAAGCTTAAGCCTAAAAATAAGCCTAAGCCTAAGCCTAAGCGTAAGCCTAACTCCCAGCCCATTTCTAAGCCTAAGCCTAAGGATAGGCCTAAGCCTAAGCCTAAGCCTAAGCTTAAGCCTAAAAATAAGCCTAAGCCTAAGCCTAAGCCTAAGCGTAAGCCTAACTGCGAGCCCATGGCTAAGCCTAAGCCTAAGCCTAAGGATAAGGCTAAGCCTAAGCCTAAGCCTAAGCCTAAGATTAAGCCTAAGCCTAAGCCTAAGCCTAAGCCTAAGCCTAAGCCTAAGATTAAGCCTAAGCCTAAGCCTAAGCCTAAGCCTAAGCCTAAAGCCTAAGCCTAAGCCTAAGCCTAAGCCTAATCCTAAGCCTAAGCCTAAGCCCAAGTCTAATCCTAAGCCTAAGCCTAAGGATAAGGCTAATCCTAAGCCTAAGCCTAAGCCTAAGCCTAAGCCTAAGCCTAAGTCAAAGCCTAAGCTTAAGCCTAAAAATAAGCCTAAGCCTAAGCCTAAGCGTAAGCCTAACTCCGAGCCCATTTCTAAGCCTAATCCTAAGCCTAAGCCTAAGCGTAAGCCTAAGCCTAAGGATAAGGCTAATCCTAAGCCTAAGCCTAAGCCTAAGCCTAAGCCTAAGCCTAAGCCTAAGCCTAAGCTTAAGCCTAAGTCAAAGCCTAAGCTTAAGCCTAAAAATAAGCCTAAGCCTAAGCCTAAGCGTAAGCCTAACTCCCAGCCCATTTCTAAGCCTAAGCCTAAGGATAGGCCTAAGCCTAAGCCTAAGCCTAAGCTTAAGCCTAAAAATAAGCCTAAGCCTAAGCCTAAGCGTAAGCCTAACTGCGAGCCCATGGCTAAGCCTAAGCCTAAGCCTAAGGATAAGGCTAAGCCTAAGCCTAAGCCTAAGCCTAAGATTAAGCCTGAGCCTAAGCCTAAGCCTAAGCCTAAGCCTAAGCTTAAGCCTAAAAATAAGCCTAAGCCTAAGCCTAAGCGTAAGCCTAACTGCGAGCCCATGGCTAAGCCTAAGCCTAAGCCTAAGGATAAGGCTAAGCCTAAGCCTAAGCCTAAGCCTAAGATTAAGCCTGAGCCTAAGCCTAAGCCTAAGCCTAAGCCTAAGCCTAAGCCTAAGCTTAAGCCTAAGCCTAATTCAAAGCCTAAGCCTAAGCCTAAGCCTAAGCCCTAAGCCCAAGCCAAAGCCTAAGTCAAGGCCTAAGCTTAAGCCTAAAAATAAGCCTAAGCCTAAAGCCTAAGCCTAAGCCTAAGCCTAAGCCTAGGCCTAAGCCTAATCCTAAGCCTAAGCCTAAGCCTAAGCCTAAGCCTAAGGATAAGGCTAATCCTAAGCCTAAGCCTAAGCCTAAGCCTAAAAATAAGCCTAAGCGTAAGCCTAACTCCGAGCCCATTTCTAAGCCTAAGCCTAAGCCTAAGCCTAAGGCTAAGCCTAAGCCTAAGCCTAAGCCTAAGCCTAAGCCTAACCCAAAGCCTAAGCCTAAGCCTAAGCCTAAGCCTAAGCCTAAGGATAAGGCTAAGCCTAAGCCTAAGCCTAAGCCTAAGCCTAAGCCTAAGCCTAAGCCTACGCCTAAGCCTAAGCCTAAGCCTACGCCTAAGCTTAAGCCTAAAAATAAGCCTAAGCCTAAGCCTAAGCCTAAGCCTAAGCCTAACCCAAAGCCTAAGCCTAAGCCTAAGCCTAAGCCTAAGGATAAGGCTAAGCCTAAGCCTAAGCCTAAGCCTAAGCCTAAGCCTAAGCCTAAGCCTAAGCCTAAGCCTAAGCCTAAGCCTAAGCCTAAGCCTAAGCTTAAGCTTAAGCCTAAAAATAAGCCTAAGCCTAAGCCTAAGCGTAAGCCTAACTCCGAGCCCATTTCTAAGCCTAAGCCTAAGGATAAGGCTAAGCCTAAGCCTAAGCCTAAGCCTAAGCCTAAGCCTAAGTCTAAGCCTAAGCCTAAGCCTAAGCCTAAGCCTAAGCCTAAGCCTAAGCCTAATCCTAAGCCTAAGCCTAAGCCTAAACCTAATCCTAAGCTTAATCCTAAGCCTAAGCCTAAACCTAAGCCTAAGCCTAAGCCCTAAGCCTAAGCCTAAGCCCCAAGCCTAAGCCTAAGCCTAAGCCCTAAGCCCTAAGCCCAAGCCAAAGCCTAAGTCAAGGCCTAATCTTAAGCCTAAAAATAAGCCTAAGCCTAAGCGTAAGCCTAACTCCGAGCCCATGGCTAAGCCTAAGCCTAAGCCTAAGGATAAGGCTAATCCTAAGCCTAAGCCTAAGCCTAAGCCTAAGCCTAAGCCTAACCCAAAGCCTAAGCCTAAGCCTAAGCCTAAGCCTGAGCCTGATCCTAAGCTTAATCCTAAGCCTAAGCCTAAGCCTAAGCCTAAGGATAAGGCTAATCCTAAGCCTAAGCCTAAGCCTAAGCCTAAGCCTAAGCTTAAGCCTAAAAATAAGCCTAAGCCTAAGCCTAAGCGTAAGCCTAACTCCGAGCCCATTTCTAAGCCTAAGCCTAAGCCTAAGCCTAAGCCTAAGGATAGGCCTAAGCCTAAGCCTAAGCCTAAGCTTAAGCCTAAAAATAAGCCTAAGCCTAATCCTAAGCCTAAGCGTAAGCCTAACTCCGAGCCCATGGCTAAGCCCAAGCCTAAGCCTAAGCCTAAGGATAAGGCTAAGCCTAAGCCTAAGCCTAAGCCCAAGCCTAAGCCTAAGCCTAAGCCTAAGCCTAAGCCTAAGCCTAAGCCTAAGCCTAAAGCCTAAGCCTAATCCTAAGCCTAAGCCTAAGCCCAAGTCTAATCCTAAGCCTAAGCCTAAGGATAAGGCTAATCCTAAGCCTAAGCCTAAGCCTAAGCCTAAGCCTAAGTCAAAGCCTAAGCTTAAGCCTAAAAATAAGCCTAAGCCTAAGCCTAAGCGTAAGCCTAACTCCGAGCCCATTTCTAAGCCTAATCCTAAGCCTAAGCCTAAGCGTAAGCCTAAGCCTAAGGATAAGGCTAATCCTAAGCCTAAGCCTAAGCCTAAGCCTAAGCCTAAGCCTAAGCCTAAGCTTAAGCCTAAGCCTAAGTCAAAGCCTAAGCTTAAGCCTAAAAATAAGCCTAAGCCTAAGCCTAAGCGTAAGCCTAACTCCCAGCCCATTTCTAAGCCTAAGCCTAAGGATAGGCCTAAGCCTAAGCCTAAGCCTAAGCTTAAGCCTAAAAATAAGCCTAAGCCTAAGCCTAAGCCTAAGCGTAAGCCTAACTGCGAGCCCATGGCTAAGCCTAAGCCTAAGCCTAAGGATAAGGCTAAGCCTAAGCCTAAGCCTAAGCCTAAGATTAAGCCTAAGCCTAAGCCTAAGCCTAAGCCTAAGCCTAAGCCTAAGCCTAAGCCTAAGCCTAAGCTTAAGCCTAAGCCTAATTCAAAGCCTAAGTCAAGGCCTAATCTTAAGCGTAAAAATAAGCCTAAGCCTAAGCGTAAGCCTAACTCCGAGCCCATGGCTAAGCCTAAGCCTAAGCCTAAGGATAAGGCTAATCCTAAGTCTAAGCCTAAGCCTAAGCCTAAGCCTAACCCAAAGCCTAAGCCTAAGCCTAAGCCTAAGCCTAAGGATAAGGCTAAGCCTAAGCCTAAGCCTAAGCCTAAGCCTAAGCCTAAGCCTAAGCCTACGCCTAAGCCTAAGCCTAAGCCTACGCCTAAGCTTAAGCCTAAAAATAAGCCTAAGCCTAAGCCTAAGCCTAAGGATAAGGCTAAACCTAATCCTAAGCCTAAGCCTAAGCTTAAGCCTAAAAATAAGCCTAAGCCTAAGCCTAAGCCTAAGGATAAGGCTAAGGCTAAGCCTAAGCCTAAGCCTAAGCATAAAGCCTGAGCCTAAGCCTAAGCCTAAGCCTAAGCCTAAGCCTAAGTCAAAGCCTAAGCTTAAGCCTAAAAATAAGCCTAGGCCTAAGCCTAAGCCTAAGCCTGAGCCTAAGCCTAAGCCTAAGCGTAAGCCTAAGCCTAAAGCGTAAGCCTAACCCTAAGCCTAATCCTAAGCCTAAGCCTAAGCCCAAGTCTAATCCTAAGCCTAAGCCTGAGCCTAAGCCTAAGGATAAGGCTAATCCTAAGCCTAAGCCTAAGCCTAAGCCTAAGCCTAAGCCAAAGCCTAAGTTTAAGCCTAAAAATAAGCCTAAGCCTAAGCCTAAGCGTAAGCCTAACTCCGAGCCCATTTCTAAGCCTAAGCCTAAGGATAGGCCTAAGCCTAAGCCTAAGCCTAAGCCTAAGCCTAAGCCTAAGCCTAAGCCTGAGCCTAAGCCTAAGCCTAAGCCTAAGCCTAAAGCGTAAGCCTAAGCCTAAGCCTAAGCCTGAGGATAAGGCTAATCCTAAGCCTAAGCCTAAGCCTAAGCCTAAGCCTAAGCCTAAGCCTAAGCCTAATCCTAAGCCTAAGCCCAAGCCTAAGCCTAATCCTAAGCCTAAGCCTAAGCCTAAGCCTTAGCCTAAGCCTAAGGATAAGGCTAATCCTAAGCCTAAGCCTAAGCCTAAGCCTAAGCCTATGCTTAAGCCTAAGCCTAAACCTAAGCCTAAGCCTAAGCCCTAAGCCCCAAGCCAAAGCCTAAGTCAAGGCCTAAGCTTAAGCCTAAAAATAAGCCTAAGCCAAAGTATAAGGTTAAGCCTAAGCCTAAGCCTAAGCCTAATCCTAAGGCTAAGACAGCCGGAGTGTACGTATGCGTGCGTGTGCGCGTGTAGGCACACGCGTGCGTGTACGTGTGTGAATGTGTGCCTGTGGGTGTACGTTTACATGTGTCTGTGCACGTGTAGGTACACTGTGAGTGCGTTGTGTGCGCGTAGTGTTCGTGTGCGTTTGTGCGCACGTGTGATTACACGTATGTGTGCGTGTGTGTACGTAGGTACACCTGTGTGTGAGCTTGTGTGCACGTATAGGTATACGTGTGCTTGTGCGTGTGCGTGTGTGTGCGCACGTGTAGGTAGACGTGTTTGTGCGTGTGTGCACGTATGGGTATACGTGTACGCGTGCTTTTCTGTGCACGTGTAGGTATCCGTGGTGTGTGTGTGCACGTGTAGTTACGCGTGTGTGTACGCATGTGTTTATACCTGTCCGTGTGCGCGTGAGCATGTATAGGTACACGTTTGTGCGTGTCTGTACCCGTGTATGTACAGGTGTGTGCACGTGTATGTACACGTGCGCGTATGTGCGCCTGTCGGTACACGTGTGTCTGCACGTGTAGATACACGTGTGTGTGCAGGTGTAGGTACCCGTGTGTGTACGTATAGGTATATGTGTGTGTGCACGTGTGTGCGCGTGTAGGTACTCGTGTGTGTGCGCGTGTTGGTGCAGGTGTGTACGTGTATGCAGGTGGAGGCACAGGTGTGTGCAAGTGTAGGTACACGTGTGTGTGCGTGTGTGAGCACGTGTTTTTATACGTGTGCGTGTGCGCGTGAGCACGTGCAGGTACACGTGTGTGCACGTGTAGGTACTCGTTTTTTTTGCGCGTGTTGGTGCAGGTGTGTACGCGTGTGCAGGTGGAGGCACAGGCGTGTGTGCACGTGTACGTACACGTGTGTGTGCGTGTGTGAGCACGTGTATTTATACATGTGCGTGTGCGCGTGAGCACGTGTAGGTACACGTGTGCGTGCACGTGTATGTACTTGTGTGTGTGCACGTGTAGTTATCCGTGTGTGCACGTGTAGGTATACGTGTGTATGCACTTGTTGGTGCACGTGTGTACGCGTGTAGTTACACGTGCGTACGTGTTTACACGTGTACGTGTACGTGTGCGTGTACGTGTCTGTGCACGCATGCGTACTGTGTGCGTTTGCGCATGTGCACGCGCGTGCGCATGTGTAGCTACTCGTTTGTGTGCGTGTGTGCACGTGTAGGTACACGTGTGCGTGCGTGTGTGCACGTGTAGATACACGTGTGTGCACGTGTATGTACTTGTGTGTGTGCACGTGTAGGTACACGTGTGTTGCGTGTGTGTGCATGTGTAGGTACACGTGTGTGCGTCTGTACCCCTGTATGTACACGTGTATGTGTGCTTGCGTTTGCAAGCGTAGGTACATGTGTGTACACGTGTAAGTATACGTGCGCGTGTGCGCGTATGTGCGCGTGTAGGTACACGTGTGTGTGCGTGCGTGTTGACGTGTAGGTGTACGTTTGCGTGTGCTCATGAACACGTGTAGATACACGTGTGTGTGCGCGTGTAGGTACACGTGTCTGCACGAGTAGGTACACGTGTATGTACTCGTGTGTGTGCATGTGTGCACGTATGGGTATACGTGCGCAATCGTGTGTGTGCACGTGTACGTACACGTTTGTGTGTGCGTGTGTCTACGTGTAGGCACCCGTGCATGTGCACGTGTAGCTACTCGTGTGTGTGCGTGTGCACGTGTAGGTACACGTGTGTGCGTGTGTACCCGTGTATGTACACGTGTATGTGTGCTTGCGTTTGCAAGCGTAGGTACATGTGTGTACACGTGTAAGTATACGTGCGCGTGTGCGCGTATGTGCGCGTGTAGATACACGTGTGTGTGCGTGCGTGTTGACGTGTAGGTGTACGTTTGCGTGTGCTCATGAACACGTGTAGATACACGTGTGTGTGCGCGTGTAGGTACACGTGTCTGCACGAGTAGGTACACGTGTATGTACTCGTGTGTGTGCATGTGTGCACGTATGGGTATACGTGCGCAATCGTGTGTGTGCACGTGTACGTACACGTTTGTGTGTGCGTGTGTCTACGTGTAGGCACCCGTGCATGTGCACGTGTAGCTACTCGTGTGTGTGCGTGTGCACGTGTAGGTACACGTGTGTGCGTGTGTACCCGTGTATGTACACGTGTATGTGTGCTTGCGTTTGCAAGAGCAGGTAGATGTGTGTACACGTGTAGGTATACGTGTGCGTGTGCGCATGAGCACGTATAGGTACACGTGTGTGTGCACGTGTAGGTATACGTGCGTGTGTGCACTTGTTGGTGCACTTGTGTGCGCGTGTAGTTACACGTGTGCGTGCGTGTTTACACGTGTACGTATACGTGTGCGTGTACGTGTCTGTGCACGTGTGGGTACATGTGTGCGTGCGCGTGTGTGCATGTGTAGTTACACGTTTCCGTGCGTGTGTGTACGCGTGTATTTATACGTGTGCGTGTGCGCGTGAGCACGTGTAGGTACACGTGTGCGTGCGTGTGTGCATGTGTAGGTACACGTGTGGGTTTGCCCATTTGTGCATGTGTAGGTACACGTGCCTGTACAGGTATAGGTTTACGTGTGCGCATGTGTACATGTGTGTGCGCGTGCATGTACACGTGTTTGTGCGTGTGTGCACGTATGGGTATACGTGCGTTGGCGTGTGTGTGCACGTGTACGTACACTTTTATGTGTGCGTGTGTCCACGTATAGGTACACGTGCATGTGCACGTGTAGCTAGTCGTGTGTGTGCATGTGCACGTGTAGGTACACGTGGATGTGCAGGTGTAGCTACTCGTGTGTGCGTGTGTGCGCATGTAGGTACAGGCTTGTGTGCGTGTGTGTGCACGTGTTGGTGCATGTGTGTGTTTGTACGTAAAGTTGCATGTGTACGCGTGCTTTTCTGTGCGTGTGTAGGTACACGTGTGTGCGCGCCTGTTTGCGTGTAGGTAAAACTGTGTGTGCTTGTGTCTGCACTTGTATGTACACGTGTGTGCGTGTGTACCCGTGTATGTACACGTGTGTGCTTGCGTTTGCAAGTGTAGGTACATGTGTGTACACGTGTAGGTATAGTGCGCGTTTGCGCATTTGTGCATGTGTAGGTACACGTGCCTGTGCACGTGTAGGTATACGTGTGCTTGTGCGCATGTGCACGTGTAGGTACACGTTTGTGTGTGCGTGTGTGCACGTGTAATTACAGGTGTGCGTGTGTGTGTGCACGTGTAGGTACATGTGTGTGTGTGTACGTATAGTTGCATGTGTAATTGTGCTTTTCTGTGCACGTGTAGGTACACGTGTGTGCGTATGTACCCGTGTATGTACACGTGTGTGTGTGTGTTTGCGTTTGCAGGTGTAGGTGCACGTGTGTGTGCGTGTGTGTGCGCGTGTGGATGTACGTGTGTGCAGGTATACGCGTTCGTGTACGTGTGGATGCATGTGCCCATGCTTGTGTGCGTGCATGTGTGCATTCGTGCGAGTATGTTCTGCGCGTGTGTGCGTGCTTGCGAGGAGATTGCGTGTATGCGTGCGTGCATGTGTGCGTTCATGAATGCGTGCTTGCATGCGTGCGTGCGTGTGCGCATGCGTGCATTGGTGCGTGCATGCGTGCATGTTTGTGTGCGTATTGTTGTGAATCTGGTTGCCAGTCTGCGTGTGCTTGTATATGTTGACTCAGTTTTAAATAATCTGATGTAGAGAGTTCGCTCTAGAGAACTTCCCAAACCCGATAACATCCCTGAAGAACATACTGTTATTGCATTTATCACGTTGATCACTTACCGCATTACAATATATTTATTGAGCGTTTCAAACTTTTCGCTCGTCAGCTTTTATGAAGGGCCTTTTGCTGCGAATGTTTGGTTTCGAACGTTTTTTCGCTCATCAGGTAATGAATACTGGTCGTCTCGTAACCTTTCTTTTTCCTTCACCAGCTAGCCTTTCTTTTTTCAGGAAAGAAAACGAGGAAAAGGGGAGCTCAGTTGCATCGCTAATCGAAATGGATAGAGAATGCGATCGCTTCTCGCGTTAGTCGGTGTTCATCGATCTAATCGGAACCGTAAAGGATTTATGAATAACTGCAAACCGTAGGAAGAACCGGAAACAAAGCGATCATCATTCTGTGCCTTGTGATTGCTTAATTTGAGTAAATCTGTTTAGTACCTATTGCTCGAAATTTATGTTTGTTTTAGCGGAATCTTTTCTTTTGTGGTAAGAAAATTACACTTCCTTAATTTCACTTATTGTGTTTTAGAAATAGTGCTTAATTTAATTTGCAAGGAGTACTAAGGATGATATTAAGAAATGGCGGCATACTTGTTTGGAAAATTCTGTTTGCTAGTTATTTTCAACTGCACAAATAATTATGAAGATGTTTATCCCCTTAAAAAATTTTGCGTATATTTTTACGATCCACTCTTTCAAAAGGCAAAAATTTGATGCTCAATTCATAAATGCTAATAAGGATTCAACCCTTTTAAGAGGGAATGCAGTTCCACTACTCACTTTTTCGTATTAGTATTTCTTTATTATGTGGTCGTCGCTTTATACAATAGTTCCAATATTTCTATAGTAGCTTATAAATTTATTGATGTTGTAGTTTTTGTTTAATCGTTTTATTACTGTACCTTTCAGTATATTAAAAATTTTTTGCTTAGTTTGTTGATCTTCGAGCAAATTTATATTTAAAAGTTTATCGCAAGGCGATTAAGACACGATTGGCATTTAATCGAATACAAATTAATGTAACTTACAATTCATGTGAGAATTTGTATATGTATAGGTGGGCCTTCAATGGGCTTTGAGTACCGTTAGGCAGGTGCTTCATATAAGTGGCCTTGTAGCCTGATATATTTGAAACAAATGGGAGGAATATCTACGAGTTAGCTCTGTAGCCGCCGCGCGGTATAGTATTTGATGCTACATTGCTATCACTAAAAGTCATATGAATCTTTGACTACAATTCCACCTAGGATGTCACCAGTCGATGTCACTAAGAAGTTTGAATGCACTTTTTGTCACCAAATATGCAATTTTTGAATGCACCTTATGAATCAATCTGTCAGTGACACAGGGCATTTAGACGGTTTTAGAGTGACCGCAGTAACATAAAAGGGACAGGTGACTTTCTAGTGATCCTAGTGAGTTGGCTTTTTTGCGATACGATAGTACGCATATTTGGTCTTGGAAAGTTTCGAAAAAAGATTCCCTCTGGTTGGATTTTTTGCATACATCAAAGTTATCTAACAGCCAGTCAATATACACGACGCTGAATAAGCGGGAACAGCGAGATCACTTCACTCCAATTGTAAAATATCTTAGAAGAGGCAATTGCGCTGAGTTGTGCACTCATTTTTATCGTTTGCTGATATGATGCTAGAGTGCAATCGCCTCCCGCGTGCTTTGTAGAGAAGATCCTTCCACATCGACAATTGTTTCTGCGGTCGCCGATGTTTTAATACCTTCACTGAAGCCAAAAAATGATAAACCTTCCTGAGGATATGAACATCGTATAGGCATTTTCGAAAAAAAAATTACAAAAAAGTACTTCGGAAGTTGAATAACTTTTCCACAGCGATTTGTGGATTCCAGGTATAATTATATACAAGTATAAATAAATACCTTTTCACAATTTCAAGGGGAATCCTGTCATCTTCATGTTCATCCTCTTCATCCCATCGAGTGTAATTCCTCTCGCCAGGCATTACTAAGTAGCATCCGATATTACTGCTATGGCAAATAAGCAGTGCGGAAAGCATTATAAGAAGAAGAAGGCCAATAAGAAATATCGCTGATGCAGTCGAGAATGAATGGAATTGAGTTGATTCACCTACTTTAATTGAAATATTTATCGTTTACAATCCAGATATTTTATCACTTAGATAATATGAGCTGTGCTTTTCTGTTAAATCCGCTTCCCTTCTAAAAATATCTCATTTTTCTATGATGGATTTCAACTTAAATAGCAAAAGGTTAAACCATCCATACAAAGTTACAATAGTTTATATATATATATATATATATATATATATAAAGTATTATTATTTCCCTTTTTAAGGAAAACAGCCCAACAATTACATTTTTTAAAATTCTTTCAATGAGAATATTTTTATAGGAAAGTAGAGAACAGAATTCTGAGTAGATTAAATTTTCGATATACAACGATCTCTATATGTATTCTTCTGATGCCTTATCACAACAAACTCTTCATGTCACCCTTATTGAAAGCCATGAATTTATTTATTAATGCTACTTACACTGACAATAGATGCCTTGATATCCATCAGCACAAACGCAACGGTAACGTCCTGCTGCGAACTGTACACATTGTGCGCCATTGAGACATAATCCATCGTCACATGACGAAAAAGCTGCTGCAATTTAGTTGAATGTGATTGAAGTTGATTAGACAACTTCTTTTATGTGACAATTCCTGGTAAAACTTTTTTCTGAAACTAATAAAAAATCACTCTGGAATTGATTGCTCAGCTCCCCCCCCCCCCCCCCCGCTTCATTCGAAACACTTAATACCCCGTCAAAATCGCCAAATATAATATGAGTCCCTCTCCACCACACCTCGCCATGTCCCCCTCCCCCTTCTTCCAAAACGCTTTGGAAGCCTATAGAACTTGGGTCCTATTATCGGAGTCTGAAAATGCTACTCTATTTTCATATAAATGTCACTATATTGCTTACATTATATTTCAAGCTATCTTTCAGTTTCGTGCGGTTAGAAATCTTTAATCTTTAATCTTTAACAAGAAAGTGAGTCAGAGAAATAAGACCTATATAAACATTCCTGAGTGCCCACACATCAATCCCCCCTCCCCCTCCAAATGAGCCTTCTTGACGATCACTGGCATGCATGCCCAACTTCATAGTCAATTAGCAAATATTCAAAAAAAGATTTATTCGTTGCGGCCTTGAGTTTCGAATAATAATGTAGCATAGAAATTTCTATGGAGAAGACCATAAATGCCGACTGAAGTGAGTGCAAATAGCCTGGAGCGCGTCCACCATACGCATCGCTGCAGAGATTATCTTTGCATATATAAGCTATCGATATAAAATAAGGCTTTCCAGAAATATAATGAATCTGTTAGAGCTTTCAGATCACAAATATAAGAACATCCGTTATAAACTCGCATGAAAGACCATACATACCACGGAGGTGATAAGAACATAAGAGACAAATTATTCCAACTAAAACGTTTTAAAGTAGTTGTCGAAATTTATATATCGAGAATTGTGGAAATTTTTTTTTATGAAATTGAGCATTGCGATGCTTAAAATGCACCATCTCAGCAACTTGCATAAAACTATTCACTAATACAACTCATTCGGTGAGGTGACTTATCGTGATGTATAGACGAATTAGAATGACAAAATAATGACTAATGACCACTGGCAGAATATTTTAAAAATTTTCAAAACAAATCTTTTTGAAATAAAATATTAAAGCACTTGGAACAATTTTCAAAAACTGAGGACGTAACTTTTTTCATTCTGATGGAATGCTGCCGAAACGGCTTACCCAACGAATCATGTGGTACACATTCTGCAAAGCCATTCCTCACTGTACATTCGGTACCATCTTCACATATCTGTCTGCTGCAGAAATCGGCCAGCTTAAATGAGTATTCACTTGCATTGTGCGTCAAAAAATTTTTGCAGGATTGAACCATGGCGGTTTGCAAGATGTTATTGGTAGTGTCAATGCATCTCATTGCAATGAACGATGCATGTTACTACAGTGCACGATGCATGTCGCTACATTGCATGACGCACCTCAGAGCACTGCACGATGCATCTCACTATATTACCTCCAATATTTCCCCATTAAACTTCGGTTCTAAAATTCAATCCACGAACGAGAAAAGATAAACTTTAAGTGTAATAGTTTTCTTTGCGTAATATTCCTTCTGCAGTCGTCAGATAATTAGCCTAGCCAGTTGCGTGACCCATGAACATTGTGCCTACGAATGAATAGTGCGGCCTACTGTATCAAAATTTAGCAGTGCGGAGAAATTGCTGGATACTATTTTGCTTGAACGAATTTGTTTACCCCATTTCTCCATCTATTTATGTAATTTTTACGAATTTTTTTCATTTTTAACACCTAATATTGCAAAATTTTTCATAAGTGAAAAAGAGAAAATAATATCATAAATTTAAAGAATTTCTTTAAAAAATCTTTTTCCCCATAGAATGAGAAAGCCGAAATTTTTTTCGGCCACAGGAAAGCCATTAGCTAGCGTACCGGAAAGCGGCAAGCTATAATCTGTGGCAATTTCCTCATTTATTCATGGTTCGCTTCGATTCGAAGCACCATTATTTCTAAAGCGAACGATCGCCTGTAATCGAAAATCTAAAAGGTGCCCACCACCGACCGCTTATACCAGTTGCAAAGAAAAGTGAAACTAACAAATATTTATATTGATATTCTTTTCGAGCGAGATTCCTTCTATAGAAATAGCAATTTGCTAAAGAAGAATATTAAGAGGTTATAATTTGAGTTACTCTGCAAATTTATGCATTATTTAGTGGAGAGACGCCGGAAGATTCCGGAAAAAATTTCTTAAATGGACTTTGTAAATAGCGCTTAAGTTAGACCATTTTATTACAGAATTATTTTTATTACTCTATAGTGTTTCTGAATTTTGGAAAATATTTTTAAATCGCTGATATTTACAAAAAAACATTTAGTGGTGCCATTTTTCAACCAATGATACCTAATTTTTTTTTTATTTCAGGTAATCATAGCTATTTTTCTCTTACCTAACAATAGAAAATAAATCGAAAGCTAACCTTATATTGGCACAAATCACCGGCATATTCACTTCCACAAATACATGTAAATGGCGAGTTGCTCAAATTGGTCGGTATACAAAATGCATCATTCCAACATGGATATGAATCGCATGCGTTGCCGACTGTAATTTATCACTTCTTTATTTTAGAAGAAAACAATGGGTCTTAAATGTATCTTCAAATTGTTTAATGAAATTACCAGTATATTATTCTCGCAAATTAATTGAGATTTGCTGGTTTCAATCTTTTTATCGTTCTACTTCCCTTAGATCTTCACCCACTATAAGCAAAAAACTCTTCACTGCATAATGAAACGTTCCGATCCACCATAGCAGCCATCTTAGTTAATGAAAATGTGAAAAATTCTAAAAATGTAATGACTTGTTGTTATCGTTTTTGAGAAAAAGCTCCTGTGTTAAAATGGACAAATATTCTAAAATGTGCCCTATGATGCATATTATGGAAGTAATAAAACGATCACATATGAAGCGTACAGTGGTATATGTTCAATAAAAGCGACAACATTCGATAATGTTGAGCAAAATCTTTTAAAAAAACTTCCAAGTTTTATAGGGTAATTTGTACAAAGCAGTATCATTATGTATGCATTACTGGATGCAAATACATCGTCCACTTTCGAAATCTACATATTACTCTAAAGTTGGAAGAGCACAAAAGAAAAAAAGTGATGAAATCCGATTCGCTAATTTATATCTAAAAGAGTTGAAGCGCAATGAAAAGCCAACAAATTTTTTACTCTCATTTCATCGTGCGTTCAATATATTCAAGATATTTTCATCTGCACACTACTATTGATGTAGAAGATTGAGATAAAGGATAGTGGGTTCTTCGATACCTCCGAGTGAGCTTTCAACTTGGGGTGAGAATACCCCTTTAGGGCGAGAAAATGACCTAGAGAAACTCACGCGCACCGTACGCATACATACATACAATACGAATTTCTTCTGAAAATAATGAGTAAAAGAATCCACTCCATATACATTTCATGCAACCGAGACCTTGCTGTAAAGCTGCTTATCGATAAATAATATCAGATGTTTCACTGTGCAAAGCTCACGTTGAAGATCATGCATGTCACTTTTATGTTATCTCAACATATATGTTAGCGTACTATGACAAACGACGTATGTGCTAGCGACAGTAGATGCTTACTACTGTCTTTTTTAAACCACAAATTGCCATTATTGGATCTCTGCTTGAAATTAGAAAGTAAGCTACACATTTTAAAGATTTCACTGAGGGGAGGAAAAGACGGGGAGGGGAGGGGGAAAATTGACGGCTATCGTAGAAGAAAAGGGCACTCTATTCTTTGCAGCACTGGTAAGGAGTAAGTGAGTAAGTTCGATGCAATAGACTAGTTATGGACGTAGCAAAAACGACTATTAAGCTTAATATAGATTTGAAATGGCGTAAATGGAAGGGAACGTTGAAAAGATGCTAATTTTCACATTGAAACATCGATATCGTTAGGTATTCGGTTCATCCTTCATAGTATAGCCCTAATGCATAATACTGACTATGATCTCGCATAATGAGGTGTTTCTATCCTTTTCAATCTAAGAGAAACCTAAAAGGATGGAGATATATCCTTGCGCCTTTCTAAAGGTTAGAAATTTGATACTCTTCGTTAGGAAATTCGTTTATTTCTTTTTTCGCATTAGAGATGCTTCAATCATCGTTATGCGTACATAAATAAGTTTAGCTCCTTGAAATGCATTTCTTTTATGCAATCAACAACAATATGCAAATTATCTTAACTCTTTGTGGATTTTTGCTCGAATGGCGATTGAACAACTTCCCGAAATTGCTGACAAAGAGAATAGAATTCAAAGACAGTGCATAAATCGATTGATTCTAAGAATATTCAAGAAGACAATGAACTAATATGTTTGTATATTTTCCAAAAAAATCAGGTTAATATCTACATACCATGCATTCTGTTTGAATTTAATAAGGAAAACTGATCTTATTTCATTAACGCTTTACTTAATTTGCAATGAAATATTCGTCTACCTCGAATTTTATTAGGTAAAATTGTTGAAATCACCTGAGGTAAAAGCTTAAGTTTTAAAATGAAAGCTTTTAGAGTTAGTCTACGCCATTGTTCTATCATAGGAGCCTCGCTTGAGGCTTTTTTTTTAATTCTAAGAATACTCTACAAATTGTGTTATACCATAAAACATTATTTTCTTAGAGATGTGGAAGAAACATTTTGCATACAACGAGGAAAAAAATTTGCATATTTTGGAAATGCAACTGCTGCTATTTGAATGAGCTTAGAAAACTTTTAGAAAATTAACAAGTTCACAATATAATAGATTTAAAAATGCCTACGATATATTCCTACTGAACTTTTTTTTTAAAAAGAAAAAAAAAGATGAATGAATCTACCAAATAAGCTAAAAGAAGCAATAGAATAAAATAATCACTTCCGTCTGATTTTATCGGTTAGATAATAATTTAAAACCAAACTCAAACTAAACACTTTTTTCGGAGTTTTTTTTCGCATTGATAATCCCTTCCTTAAGCAACATTATTCATTAATTTTCCTCACAAATACAATAACAATTTAGAACTAATGGTGCTGCTTTATCATTTTGCCATAGTTCCTTATACTATGAAAGTTTTTCGGCATTTTGTTATGAGACAGTTGCTTATTTTTTATAACATTTCCTATCTTTGATATTTTAGGAGCCTCCAAACTATGAAGTTTAAAATAAGGAAATAAAGTTATGATCAAGAAAGAGATTTTTATGAGCCTCAATCGAGCAAATTTTATTATATTACCTGTAAAATAACTACTATATTACTTTTAAAATATCGTTGATAAAATTGTCCACGTGAGATTTAAAGTGGATCAATAAAAGTAATCAGATAAAAAGAATACGTTAAAGTGCTTTCGATAGGTACGAGAATGTCAAAAACTTTTATTGAGATGACAAAGAACACATATCTCAATCAAATATTACATCACAATACTAATGGTCATCAAGTACAATCGAAACAGGTGTTAACTAATTAGGTATATGAAATGCAATATCTAACTATTACAAGCTCCTTATCAAAAAAAAAAGTTTAAAAAGCTTTTTGAGGGCGGCTCAATTGCCACTGGAAAGCAAACATCCATTACAATTATTAGTAATTAGTAATAAATTAAGATTTGGCCATAACTCCAAACAAAAGAAAAACATAATCCACATCATTTCAATATCAAATAAAAATTCGTTCAACAATTCAAAATAATTTGTCGCTCAATTATGTCCAATTTTGTCAATTTCGGCTATCACTATAAATTATGTTCAATTTTGTCAATATCCTGCTATATATATGTCTACATGAATTGCTTAAGCGCTTTAAAGTGACTAATAAAAACGAACCGTAGACAATTCTCGAAGAAACGCCATCAAGAATTGCTTGTTTAATCGAGAGACGATCAGCATCCCACGGTGTCATCGATGACGAAGATATCATTCACATAGTATATCGGTTTCGTATCTCACACATTCACCTGCAATCGAAATTGTTTACACCCAACAATGGCTAATAGCACTAACCGCAACCACGCCCTTCTCTATTTCAACTGCTTAAATTTTATTTTATTTTCAACAAATAGATATTTTCTCATTAAAGTTATTATTCAAATAGGTATTCTTTTCTAAATTTCATCTGTTAATTCTATAGAATATTTCGAGTAAATTTTAGTTAATATGTTTTTCTTTCTATAATTCTTTCGCATGTTTATTTAGTATTTTATTCACTGATAATGAAAACCTATATGGAAAGATTTTTTGGCATTCATTAAATTTAGAATAGTAATTAATGCATGAAATTATCGCCAATAACTGCGATGTTCTTCTACCTTGTTTTCTTCTCTATTTCTTTCTTGTTCATAGAACCGAATAGAATAGTTTACAGAAAAGATTCATTATAGGTCACGATTCTCATGATCTACCATTTAAAAAAAAAATGATAACTGAGCAATGATCACTTGCTTCATAGAGCCACAAATGAACCATAGAACGAGCCCAGAAAAGTAGAAGCGTCAAAAGATGGAAAAATTGATACAACTCTATAACAATGATAAAAATATTTCAATTTTTTCTTATAAATTTAAAACTTCAAAGAAGCAGTCAATCGCAATGGAAATGTCAACCGACATAAATGCATAAATTTGCATAAATGTAAATATGCATTAATAACAACAATTAGCATTTATTGAAGAATTCAGCTAAACGTTTCTAATCGTTCAAATTGAATAGTATTATTGCGCATAAATGATACGAGTGATGTGCTAATAAACTGTGGAAAAATTTAATGTAGAAAACGATAAACGAGGGGTTTCTTTTGCGGTTGTAAAGTTGAAAAAAAAACAACAACGTAAAAACTAAACAAAGAGAAAAATGCACAATTGTTGGTTGAGGTGATTCAATAACGATTGCTTAAAATAACGAAAATTGATTGATAGATTAGAGATAGCCAGACAACCACAATTTATTATCAGTTTCAAAAAAAAAAAAATTGTGTGCTTTAAACTGATAGTAAAAAAAAATTACGAGCACACAAGCGATGTTGAAATAAAGAATTAACATTAAATCGAAAAAATCTAACAAGTTAAAAAGTATATACTATTGTCATAACAGGTATTATAACAAGTGCTATAAAACGTGTTATAATAAGTGTTAATCAAACGAGTGTTATAATCATTCAAATCGATAAATCAAAATACGTTTATATTAAAACGTTTAGTAATACTATGATTGCCGTTTATAACAGAAATATCGATCTTGCTCCATGCACTGTCCTACTGTAACGCAATGATCTAAATGTGAAGTGTCCTATGTTGTTCTTATCAGCATTCTTTAGGTGTTAGATAATAGAGAGGAATTTCTTTCGATAATATTTATCAGAGTAAATTTAAATGTAAAACTAAGTTGCTGTCTTAGTAACGTAGGATTGCAATTATATGCTTCATATACGAAGACAATGATTTCCCACCAACTTTGTGAAAATGATTACTAGAGGGTTATGCTAATTAAACTCGCTTTATAAGCTATTAATTTGAAGATGACCGGAAATAAACATTTAAAGATTTGAAACAAATACACTAACAAATGTTAAGAAGGATTTCAAGAAATCGAGTTAGAAAAAATAAGAATCAAATCAATAATCGAAAAATCTCTCAATATTGTAAGAAAAAATGCAAATCATCAAAGGAAGTGATATATGAATGATAAGAGCGTCACGCTCAACAACAGAACAACTGATATTGAACTCAGAGTTGAGCAATTCGATTATTTCATCCCGATTTTCGTCACTTTTTATGATATCAATTGTAAAATCATGAGTAAATAAATTTTCCCAGATGTTTTTCTTTTTTTTCTTTGATATTGCGATTGATATGAACACATTTGATAATTGAATATTTTACAAAAAAAAATTATTAAATGCTTAATTCTCATAAATAAAAACAAAAATTTGATAATTTTAAATCTTTTCATCTAGTATTACGATTCGAGCGAAGAGTTGCTCTATTTATCGAATCGCTAAAATAAGTAGAAAATCATTCTCAATTCTTCAAGAAGCGATACACATCGGGATCAACAATTCTAAACATTTCGCGTTTCGTTTCGTCGATAAACAACGTATATAGCAGTTGCAAGAAATGTGTCGAACACACCGACTCAGCTAGTTGTTGCCTAGCATTAGGATTGCTGCGCTTGACAAGGTGCTGCCAGTTGTCATCAATGCAATGCTAGAAAGTTTTTGATGCCTAACATTACATACTTGACAGGCGCTAACTATACTTGAAGTGGCTGTCCACAGAGACGTATCGCTGTTACAATTGATGAAAATTTTTCTCCCAAATCGATTGTTGGATCATCAATAGATAGGTGGATTTTGTTTGGGAAACTATATGGAATTTTAGTTTGGGGATCCTTTTAATTTAAAATATCGTTTTGCTAGATTTCATAATCAAATCTTTCTATCTTATTAATGAACTCATCAAGCACTCTAATTGTTGCGGAAGCAGGAAGACATGCAGGCGAATGTAATATTACCTCTTGCATGCACCATTATCCAACATAACTTGCACTTATCATGAATTTAACGTTTTGATTTTGCAAAATGATCCATTACAGAAATGTGATTCTCGGGATTTGAAACCTCATAATGGAGTAAGCTTCATTAGAAACGTAAAGAGTGAATCAGCATTCATAGATTCAGGCTCATGAAAGTTAAATTTTGAGTAGATCAACCTTAAGATGGGTCGAATCTCGAGATGTTGTCAGTGGCTGAATAGTTTTGAATTCAAATTTTTATGTGAGAGGCATAATTGTAACTTTTTAAAATAGTTAGTCTTGATGAAGGAATTTAATTATATGTAATATTCGCATTTAAACGTATATATTTCCTAACTGCCACATATATATATATATATATATATATATATATATATATATATATATATATCGATATGTAACATATATAAAACATATATACACATTCAACCAAATGCGCCATTTTCTGCAAAAGAAAAGTGATAGAATGAAAGTTGGTCGTTGCAATGCGATCTTCTCGGCACTGATGGCTCTGGAATGGGCTATCGGAGCCGATGCGTGACATCTTCATCGGTGAGATTTGATAGAAAAGAAAAAAAGAGGAGAGAATAGCGAAAAAAATAGAGCGAATTGAAAAGAAAGGTGAAAAATAGAGCGAAAGTACACTTTCAAAAACGAGCAAATAATTTCTCATGAAATAAATACGATGCAATAAATGCATAAAAATGGAAAAAAATATAAAAAATTTTTGAATCGAATAGCAACAAATAGTATTTATAAGGTAAATTTTATGGCTATCATGACATTGAAGAATAAAAAAAACGGAATTTTCCTCAGGGAATTTCACTATAAGTGTCGCACAGCTAAAATGTCACAATCGTATGTAAAGTGAATAAATGTCAGAATGTAATACATTGCTTGCACTTATAAAGTTCGTTCTTCCACTATATTAGAAAGCAACATGCGGAAAAAAAGTTCTTTTTAGTGCAATCGATTGATATGTTTCATGCTAATTTATAGGTATAAAAGTAATTCTATTCATTTAAAAAAATCACAGTCAAAACAGATCTGATGTGCTATCAAATATTTAATATTAGAGAATTAAAAGCGTCGCCTTATAATTAAAAATTTTCACATTATAACCTTTTCAACCAAGGATTTTCCGATTATTTTATCATAGCGTTTTTATCAGCACGATTCAACTCTATGTTAAGAAAATTAAATTTTAAATTGATAAATTTATTTAAATATCCGAATGTTATTGATAAAAAAATTTTAAAATTAGAATACTATCATTTTCGCTGATAACAACAAAGGTTACATCTATCATCGTTTAGTTGGCTTCATAGTGATGGAAGTGAAAGATTCCGAAAGAAAGGGATATATTGATGAAAGTAATTGAATTTTTTTTTTTTGTAAATTGCCTCATCAAATCAAACATTTGGCGATTAGATTGAATTCACCCACTGAGCGCTCATCTATCGCAATTCTATTGCAGTAATAAATTCCATTAAACTTTACTTAGTAAATAAATTTAGTTTCCAACGGAAATACGTTTTGTTGGCGTTGTTTTTGTGTTCATTTATTTCAACGTTGATTAACTACTACTACATTTAGCGTTTCATAATTTTTCTCAAAGAAATTGAAGAGAATAAAATTTTTTTTTTCATCGATAAGAAAATCGTCTAATCAAAAAAAGTTGACAAATATGACAATTATATCAGTTGGGTAATTTGATTTGCCAAATAAATCTCATAGATCAGCGTAACATATCATAGGAATGCTGGCTAGATCTAGTAAATTTTAATTAAATCATTTAGATGATGATCAAAATCGGTTGCCCATACGAGTAGTCAAATTACCT
This sequence comes from Baylisascaris procyonis, assembly GCA_037389465.1. Classification (NCBI taxonomy): domain Eukaryota; kingdom Metazoa; phylum Nematoda; class Chromadorea; order Rhabditida; family Ascarididae; genus Baylisascaris; species Baylisascaris procyonis. The sequence goes on from JAZARR010000230.1 coordinate 857,604, forward strand.
AATTATATCTTATATTGCTCGTAATTTGTCGATCCTATTCTTTTCTACTCTCACTCATCTCTAGAATCCATATCGGATAACTAGTGTATTATTTACCTGATCTGAGCACATCAAATTTAATCAGTTAAAAAAAAAAATTATAAAATTGAAGCGCATTTCACAAATTACAACCATAGAAAACGAGACGCGTGGGTCAACTTTAAAAAAAACGCAAAGAATCCGCCAATAAGAAGCCTTTTATTAAATTTAAAAATTGAAAACAAAGTGTGATTTCATCATTTCTTTCCTACTAAGTGAGAAAATAATTCAAATTTTCTTTCTCAATATTGAAATAATTTTTTTACACTTTTCATGCGCTAATCATATTTTAAGTTTTTTTTTGGAACAGTTAATTCGTAGTTATATTCAAATGGTCATATGAGTTGGCTAAATACAGCAGTAGTTAATTCGTCACTTATTTCATCTAAAATCGCCAAAAAAAAAAGCCTCATACTTTGAAAGGAATTGTTCACAATGAGGAAAATAACTGATGCAAAAAAAAACTACGCAAAAATTGTAGATCAAATGAAACGATCAAACGATAATTGTTCGTTATTTTTCCCGCCGAAATTGATCGCTATACAACATTCGAACGCGTAAATACAGATACACATATAAATATCAAGAATTACGCAAGCGAAACGATATGATACGAATTTTTCGTGCGACGCTTAGATTTTATTTCGTGTTTTATGCATTATTAAACGTATGACTTATTCGGCGAATAAAGTAGACGTAAATTTTAAGTGCTAAACCGGAAATATTGATGTAATTCATAGGCATCAAGAGAAATATTGAATTCGAAATTGGCGCACCAAAAAAAAAAAAAAACGAGAAAAATTTTTCGAATAAATGCATCAAAAATCTGACTGATGGAAAGCATTTGAATACTGCCATTCACCTAAAATAATGAGTGAATGTCAACCTATTCTGATTGACATTTGAATAAGCTTATGAGTTGACTGTCAACTCATATAAATCTATTCCACATTATAAATGCAATAAATCAATAAAATCCTTATAAAACATCCCACTCGCACAATTATTTCTCAATTCTATTGTTGTTTTTAAATCTATTTCTTTTTTTTTCTGAATTTTATTCTTTCTCTCTATTGTTCTTTAATTTATTCTTGATGTCTATTGTTGTTGAATCGCTTCATTGAATCTATTATGCTAGAATTTTTTCTCTTCTTGCATTCTTATCGTAGTACCATATATATGTGTGGTAATTATTATCGCTTCGTTTGCTTAACCCTCTTATATAGGAGGAAAGTTAAGGTTTTAAATGAGCTATAAACGAGAGGAATTTACAAACGACTTAAATTAGCTTCTAATTTATTAAGCGCTTTTTCCCTTCCCCACTCCCGACTTCCTGCCTACCCCAACCTCCCCTCCTTCCCCCGAGAAACTTCAGAATAAGAGTAAAGGTTCAAAATTCAACTAATACTTTTTGATATGAACTTCCGATTTAATCGCATTATTATTTCTCTAAGATTCTAAAAATTTATCGAGTAATTTCTTCCAAATTCTGATATCATAATCTCATAGAAAACTTTCTTCTTGAAAGTGTTTTTTGGTTGAAAAATCTCTTCCACATTTTTAACATATTCAAATGAAGAAGTCTTAATCAAAATCGCATTTTAAATTTATTTCATTTCGAATCGCTTACTAAATTTGCATATTACATTAAAAACTTGCGCTGATCAGATACAAATTTGCATATTATTCACAATTTCGCTTATTATATAGACGCATCACTGAAATCATTCTTTACCATTCTAAAAAAAAAAAAAAAAAAAAAACTCATTGTTAGATGAGTGAATAATATGCAAGATGAAATAAATAGAGCTTTGCGTTAAGCGGCTCATAATGTGAAAGTACTACGATTAAATTAATTGCAGTTATTCCGATTAAGACCACAAAAAATAGATGATTGAACTTCCTGCAAAAGTTTCCTTCAAATATTTCAGCCAAAAAAAAAGATTTGAGTATCATTAAAGAGGAATGACGGATTGCGGTAAATAATGCATATTTGAAATATACGCTTCCCTATAGAATAATAAGAAAGAAAATATCAGATGATTACGGCAAATGCAAAAAAAAAAGAAAAAAAGAAAATACTAAGGAAAGCAACAAAACGCAAATCAAGTTTAAGAAAAGCTTCAAATGAAATACATTTGCATTAAAACATAATCTTGACCACATTTATTGAGAATGCCAAATTTGGAACAATCAATCGTTAGTGAATTGAAAAAAATTTATGAAAATTACTTACGAATAAAATTTTTCGTTCGATTGTTGCATTCAAAAAGTCGCCATTCAATCAGCATATCTTCTATGCGAAATGTGACATCCAAAAAAGTCGAAAGTTGCGAGCAGCATTGTGCCAACGACAGCTGCATGATTGAATTATGTATACGCAAAGGAAATACGAGCCGAAAGTGAAGAGTTTGCGAAGCATTGAGTACCCGATTTATCCAATAATATCTGCAATTAGAAAAGATTCGAACAAAATAGAAAACATCCATTATGGGGGACCATAAAGATATTCGCAATTATTGCCGAATATGCCCATTTTCGCAGATATATGAGATTTTCATGCACATATAATATGCCCGCAGTGAGAAGCTATATACTCATCAAAAACTTAGGAAAATAGCCTATTCAAAAAATGATTTTCTAATAGTGACCATATTTCTTTACGCCGCAGTTCATTGAATACTGCAGAGAACATAAAAATTCTTCTAGATATACTCCTTGTGGGTTTCAAAAAAAAGAGAATAAAGCTCTATTATGAAGTTTATTGAATCGATGAATCAATTCACATGCATATCCGAATTATTAAAGAATCACTAATAAGACATCAAATGCTGCTTCTTTGTAGACAACATGGTATTTAGTGGAAAAACACACACACACACACTCATACACATAAACGTTGCAAAATTTGTTAAATGAATCAAGAGTAATGCAAAAGAAATTCGGCTCAAAATCCTCAGGGGAAAACTTAGTGGACGCGGAATATGCGTCGCCCTGAGGTTGACGTGAAGGGCTCAAAAACTTAAATATCGAGCTTGTAAACAGCTGTAGCTATTTGGACATACAACTATGCCTATTCAAATATGAAGACCCGCCAAAAAAATTTAGTAAATTTTTATTTCATTATGGAAACGCAAACCGCTTACTGAAATCATCAAAATCGTATCGCCGAACTATATGAATAATAAGGGGCACCCGCCATATATAGGGAGTCAAAAGTCTGCCAGTATTTCTTTGCGGGTCTCAAAGGCTCGGTTGAAACTTCCTGACAACCTTTAGTTATCAATGTTTTCAAGCAAACTCGAGAGTCTGAGGCTCTGAAATTAATTTCAACCTCGAAGCAGATTAGTCTCCAATGTAAGTAGCGTCCAATGTGGTTGTTTCTTATGCAATCATAGGTTAGTAAAATATTTGAATAGAAAAGATTTTATAGATTATTTAACTCGTTAAAAAGAACACTTAATTTACATAACAAAACACAAGTGGTGGGAAATAAACAACAAAAAAAAACAAAACAAAACAAAATATAAAGCAACAAAATACATTAGCGTACCATGAAGTAACAATACGTTGACACATCTATATACGTATATGGAAAAATTAGTGTTAACTCTCTTATATTGGTACACCTTTACCCTATTACAATAATTCAGACAGGAAATATAACTACTAGAAAGCGAATTTTACAGAATTGTTCACCTAGTACTTCCATCAATCGCATATTGTTTGCAAAAAATTTATTATTTATGTTTATGTTTATAATTGTGAATAAAGATTATTACTATCTAATGTTGATGATGCATTTATTTAGCCTCCATATTATTTTATAACATTTATATTTTTGAAGTATTTTGAGTGATGAATATTTAAATGGAGACAAATTTTTGAAGTAAAAATAGCCTGAGGCAATATATGAGGCAATATTTCTGTATTTTGCGCCAGAAAAATAACGAAATAACAAATAGATGCATACAGATTGCATTTTAATTTGCAACGAAATAAAATCGATGAAACATTTAGAATATACAGTAAGAGAGAAAAAGATCATCACATTCTTTATCAACAAAATACAAAATCGAAGATAAATATAGCAGAAGCATCGACAATATCTGTTAGAAATGCTTAAGTTGGGAATAAGCAAAAAACATAACAATGATAAAATAATTTTATTTATTAAAAATTCTAAAAAATATGAAAGTTGAGAAGAAAAGAAAAAACAACGAACAATAGGCGCGTGAATAGATAGAAAATCGGGGAAAAACTAAAATACTACTAATGAATCATCTCGAGAAATTTGTTGACCTAGGTGCAGTGGTCACCCAAATCATACATCATAGAAGAGCTCATCTACGGATCACTGGTATATATTCCGCAACAATGACACTGGTGTATATTCCGCAATGATACAGCTACATATTTCGGAATGACACTGATGTATATTCTGCAATGGCACTTACATATACTTATATATATTCCACAATGACACCGGTATAAATTCCGCAATGATACCGGTATAAATTCCGCAATGATACCGGTATATATTCCGCAATGATACCGGTATATATTCCGCAATGACGAATACTTCTCCCACTAATTGAAATTATACATTCATGATATGTAAATTAATAAAGTCGCAAGAGAATTACGATATTGTGCATGCAGAAGAGACGACCGCTTTGTCTTTATCATCGACGGATGTTTTTGTGGTCGATGATCTGCTTCGACATTCGCCATCAATCTGTGTCCTCTGAATCTTTGTGATAGCCCGAGGCAATATGCGACTTCGTTTGTTGGTTTGCCTATCGCGTATTATACGGATCATATCGTCCATCAATTTCGACGAATCCGTAAACGATGCCAAAGTTATAGAGAAAAATCTACAATCGGCTGGAATCGTCTTTGCTAGCTGCTCACCCTGTAATTATTAGGCTACAAGTATTGCATTATTTAGAGATGATCCCTTGTTCCGCTTCCCTCTACCCCCTTTATAGCCTCCGCCCAAATCTCGGGAAAAACAATCCATGCGTTTCATAGAGAAAAAAATTTCAACTCTTATCTCTTTATTAAAATGTATGTTCCATTAAGCACGCAAGTATCAATGTGTATACCGTAATGTGAATACCGTAACAAGGAGAAACGCCCTCCTATCTACAGCAACTTTCCTATCTGTCAAACATTTCAATACCATTTCCCATGAAATATTTCCCAACCAAACGAAAGTGTTCCTATATTATCTATACTACAGGATTTCCACAATATCTATGCATATATTTTAAAAAAATACCTTGCTACGACTAAGTTTGCCTTCTTCATGACAGGCACGAATCTTCTCCATACTTGGTCGCCTTTTGCAAAGAATCTTCGATGGAAGCATATGAGGTGTTTCCGATTCATAACCTTCTGAAGAAGAGGATTGACCCACTGAGGATGTCTCACAATAGTCGTCCACTATTTCATCTTCGATACAAATTAAAAAGACCGGTACCTATAATTAAAAAAAAATTTGTATATATATATATATATATATATATATATAGCACTCTAGCATTATCTCCAAATATACAGCATAAGTTTTGCTTCAAATCAATGAAAGTGAACACACTAAATGGTACTATAAAGAAAAAAATTTTTTTTTTCAACAAGAACAAACAAGTGTTTAGTATTTGCGTACGCAATATGACGGACATAAAAATAGAAAAATGAGTGAAGCGTTGTCAGAAATAAAGTATAATACTGTTCCCAAAGGATATGTATATGAAGAGAGCAACAAGACTTTTGTGATCGATAAACTTTTGCGGAATATTTAGCGTCAATTCCAACTTAATATCATTGAAAACGAACATATAAGGGGAACTCAAACGCAGATTTTCAGCGGAAGTAAAATACTAGTAAATATTACTAATTAACGTGTGTACTAGGCCTTATATTCTATAAGATCATATTATATTTATACTACAGGTTCTATAGGTAAATTAGATCATTATATTTATAATATAGGTTGCATAGATAAATTAGATAATTAATATTAATTAAATAAAAAGAATTTAAGCGATATTACATGAAAACAAACCTTATTGCTGCTCTTTCGATACTTGAAATCATTGACCAAATCGGATATTTGCTTAAATGAAGCAGGTGAGAAAGCCGAATAAAATAACATTGCACCTTGCGCTTTACGGATTGCCATCTCTCGTGCTCCGGTGTGTTCCTTAAGAAACGATTTGAAAACAATGAACTATAACATAAAGCATCGCATTTGGGAGCCTTCATAATATGATATATTTATAGCCAAATAAAGAAAATATATATTAGAGAACAACTGTTAAAGCATTCCTCAAATTTATTCGCAAATACCAATAAAAAAGGCAGGAGTGGGGGAAGGTGAAGGAATGGGGAAGTGAGGGGATAGGGATATGGAAGGAGTGAAGAGGAGTGTGGGGGGGGGGGGAAGAAGAAGAAGCTTTGGCAACAAGAAGCAGTTAGATTCTCATGACAAGTCAATGAACAAATGAAATTTGAATTATTGCTAATGTATAACCTATCGCAACCACATCGGTTACCGATTGTCTTTGAAAATTCGAGAATATGGTACTCTGAGTCATTAAAATATTGTTTGGGATTAAATTGATATATTATAACAAGATCAAAACAATCCAAATCGTCAAATATTATCAAATCCGTAAACATTCACTAATGAAGAGAAATTTTTAATTTTTTTCTACGAAGGGATGTGTGATACATTTACTAAATTCCCTTTTGATAAGTGGAAATATTAATTTAAATTACTAACCACTCCAGGATCGACAAGCTCCACAACCGATTCCACACCATCGATATTGAATGTGAAATAGAACGTATCCTGATAAGAAACATGCTTCTCGGTTTTAATTGCTGCTTGTTTGAGTTGATCGAACTGCAAGTAAATGTAAATATTAAATGATATGTATGGACCATTCTTAAATATTAGATAGAATTTGATGCTTACAGCTCTCCATCTTACTGGGAGGAAGGGGGGAGGTTAAGGGGAGACGGCCAAAATGCAAGTATAAACAAACTTACAAGACACGCCAATTGTGTCTTAATCTTAATATCGTTTAAGCAAACAACAGGATATTAAATTAAAAACTTGCTACTTCAATGTTCAAAAAGGGAGGAGTTACAGCTTAGACCGCATTTTTAACTACACAGAGGCGAGGGAATATCTACACCCCAAAAAATAGACAATATTAGCCATGTGAGCATTTCATCAACTCTGTTTCCTGGGCTTCAAAAAATATTTCACTGAAAGAAATTAGTATAACCCAATAAGGTATTAGAAGTACGAAAATGGAAAACAAATCAACTGCCTATAATGTCTTTATAAAGAATTTTTTGAGAAAGTAAATTTATATATTCTCTCATTCGTACCCCTTCTCTTTACTTGTGAATACCTATCCCTTCTCTTTGCTTGTGAATACCTACCCCTTCTCTTTGCTTGTGAATACCTACCCCTTCTCTTTGCTTGTGAACACCTACCCCTTCTCTTTGCTTGTGAATACCTAACCCTTCTCTTTGCTTGTGGATACCTACCCCTTCTCTTTGCTTGCGGATACTTACCCCTCCTCAAACTTGCTTGTGGAGACCCACCCCTCCTCTTTACTTGTGAATACCACCCACCTCTTCTCAAATTTACTTTTGAATACCTACCCCTCCTCAAACTTGCTTGTGGATACCTACCCCTCCTTTTTACTTGTGAACACCACCTACCCCTTCTCACATTTACTTGTGAATACCTACCCCTCCTCAAATTTGCTTGTGAATACCTACCCCTTCTCTTTGCTTGTGGATATCTACCCCTTCTCTTTGCTTGTGGATACCTACCCCTCCTCAGATTTACTTGTGAATACCTACCCCTTCTCTTTGCTTGTGGATACCTACCCCTCCTCAAATTTACTTGTGAATACCTACCCCTTCTCTTTGCTTGTGGATATCTACCCCTTCTCTTTGCTTGTGGATACCTACCCCTCCTCTTTGCTTGCGGATATCTACCCCTCCTCAAACTTGCTTGTGGACACCCACCCCTCCTCCTTACTTGTGAATACCACCTACCCCTTCTCAAATTTACTTTTGAATACCTACCCCTCCTCAAACTTGCTTGTGGATACCTACCCCTCCTTTTTACTTGTGAACACCACCTACCCCTTCTCACATTTACTTTTGAATACCTACCCCTCCTCAAACTTGCTTGTGGATACCTACCCCTCCTTTTTACTTGTGAACACCACCTACCCCTTCTCACATTTACTTGTGGATACCTACCCCTCCTCAAATTTGCTTGTGAATACCTACCCCTTCTCTTTGCTTCTGGATACCTACTCCTCCTCAAATTTACTTGTGAATACCTACCCCTTCTCTTTGCTTGTGGATACCTACCCCTCCTCAAATTTACTTGTGAATACCTACCCCTTCTCTTTGCTTGTGGATATCTACCCCTTCTCTTTGCTTGTGGATACCTACCCCTTCTCTTTGCTTGCGGATACCTACCCCTCTTCAAATTTACTTGTGAATACCTAACCCTCCTCTTTACTTGTGAATACCACCTACGCCTTTTCTTTGCTTGTGAATACCTACCCCTTCTCTTTGCTTGTGGATACCTACCCCTTCTCTTTGATTGTGGATACGTACCCCTTCTCACATTTACTTGTGAATACCTACCCCTCCTCAAAGTTGCTTGTGAATACCTACCCCTTCTCTTTGCTTGTGGATATCTACCCCTTCTCTTTGCTTGTGGATACCTACCCCTTCTCTTTGCTTGTGGATACGTACCCCTCCTCAAATTTACTTGTGAATACCTACCCCTCCTCAAACTTGCTTGTGAATACCTACCCCTTCTCTTTGCTTGTGGATACCTACCCCTTCTCTTTGCTTGCGTATACCTACCCCTCTTCAAATTTACTTGTGAATACCTACCCCTCCTCTTTGCTTGTGAATACCACCTACGCCTTTTCTTTGCTTGTGAATACCTACCCCTTCTCTTTGCTTGTGGATACCTACCCCTCCTCAAATTTACTTGTGAATACCTACCCCTTCTCTTTGCTTGTGGATATCTACCCCTTCTCTTTGCTTGTGGATACCTACCCCTCCTCTTTGCTTGCGGATATCTACCCCTCCTCAAACTTGCTTGTGGACACCCACCCCTCCTCCTTACTTGTGAATACCACCTACCCCTTCTCAAATTTACTTTTGAATACCTACCCCTCCTCAAACTTGCTTGTGGATACCTACCCCTCCTTTTTACTTGTGAACACCACCTACCCCTTCTCACATTTACTTTTGAATACCTACCCCTCCTCAAACTTGCTTGTGGATACCTACCCCTCCTTTTTACTTGTGAACACCACCTACCCCTTCTCACATTTACTTGTGAATACCTACCCCTCCTCAAATTTGCTTGTGAATACCTACCCCTTCTCTTTGCTTGTGGATATCTACCCCTTCTCTTTGCTTGTGGATACCTACCCCTTCTCTTTGATTGTGGATACGTACCCCTTCTCACATTTACTTGTGAATACCTACCCCTCCTCAAAGTTGCTTGTGAATACCTACCCCTTCTCTTTGCTTGTGGATATCTACCCCTTCTCTTTGCTTGTGGATACCTACCCCTTCTCTTTGCTTGTGGATACGTACCCCTCCTCAAATTTACTTGTGAATACCTATCCCTCCTCAAACTTGCTTGTGAATACCTACCCCTTCTCTTTGCTTGTGGATACCTACCCCTTCTCTTTGCTTGCGTATACCTACCCCTCTTCAAATTTACTTGTGAATACCTACCCCTCCTCTTTGCTTGTCAATACCACCTACGCCTTTTCTTTGCTTGTGAATACCTACCCCTCCTCAAACTTGCTTGAGGACACCCACCCCTCCTGTTTACTTGTGAATACCACCTACCCCTTCTCTTTGCATGTGAACACCTACCCCTTCTCTTTGCTTGTGTCAACCTACCCCTCCTCTTTACTTGTGAATACCACCTACCCCTCCTCAAATTTACTTGTGAATACCTACCCCTCCTCAAACTCGCTTGTGGATACCTACCCCTCCTCTTTACTTGTGAATACCACCTACCCCTCCTCAAATTTACTTGGGAATACCTACCCCTTCTCTTTGCTTGTGGATACCTACCCCTCCTCAAATTTACTTGTGAATACCTACCCCTTCTCTTTGCTTGTGGATACCTACCCCTCCTCAGATTTACTTGTGAATACCTACCCCTTCTCTTTGCTTGTGGATACCTACCCCTTCTCAAATTTACTTGTGAATACCTACCCCTTCTCTTTGCTTGTGGATACCTACCCCTCCTCAAATTTACTTGTGAATACCTACCCCTTCTCTTTGCTTGTGGATATCTACCCCTTCTCTTTGCTTGTGGATACCTACCCCTCCTCTTTACTTGTGAATACCACCTACCCCTCCTCAAATTTACTTGTGAATACCTACCCCTTCTCTTTGCTTGTGGATACCTACCCCTTCTCTTTGCTTGCGTATACCTACCCCTCTTCAAATTTACTTGTGAATACCTACCCCTCCTCTTTGCTTGTCAATACCACCTACGCCTTTTCTTTGCTTGTGAATACCTACCCCTCCTCAAACTTGCTTGAGGACACCCACCCCTCCTGTTTACTTGTGAATACCACCTACCCCTTCTCTTTGCATGTGAACACCTACCCCTTCTCTTTGCTTGTGTCAACCTACCCCTCCTCTTTACTTGTGAATACCACCTACCCCTCCTCAAATTTACTTGTGAATACCTACCCCTCCTCAAACTCGCTTGTGGATACCTACCCCTCCTCTTTACTTGTGAATACCACCTACCCCTCCTCAAATTTACTTGGGAATACCTACCCCTTCTCTTTGCTTGTGGATACCTACCCCTCCTCAAATTTACTTGTGAATACCTACCCCTTCTCTTTGCTTGTGGATACCTACCCCTCCTCAGATTTACTTGTGAATACCTACCCCTTCTCTTTGCTTGTGGATACCTACCCCTTCTCAAATTTACTTGTGAATACCTACCCCTTCTCTTTGCTTGTGGATACCTACCCCTCCTCAAATTTACTTGTGAATACCTACCCCTTCTCTTTGCTTGTGGATATCTACCCCTTCTCTTTGCTTGTGGATACCTACCCCTCCTCTTTGCTTGCGGATATCTACCCCTCCTCAAACTTGCTTGTGGACACCCACCCCTCCTCCTTACTTGTGAATACCACCTACCCCATCTCAAATTTACTTTTGAATACCTACCCCTCCTCAAACTTGCTTGTGGATACCTACCCCTCCTTTTTACTTGTGAACACCACCTACCCCTTCTCACATTTACTTTTGAATACCTACCCCTCCTCAAACTTGCTTGTGGATACCTACCCCTCCTTTTTACTTGTGAACACCACCTACCCCTTGTCACATTTACTTGTGGATACCTACCCCTCCTCAAATTTGCTTGTGAATACCTACCCCTTCTCTTTGCTTGTGGATATCTACCCCTTCTCTTTGCTTGTGGATACCTACCCCTTCTCTTTGATTGTGGATACGTACCCCTTCTCACATTTACTTGTGAATACCTACCCCTCCTCAAAGTTGCTTGTGAATACCTACCCCTTCTCTTTGCTTGTGGATATCTACCCCTTCTCTTTGCTTGTGGATACCTACCCCTTCTCTTTGCTTGTGGATACGTAGCCCTCCTCAAATTTACTTGTGAATACCTACCCCTCCTCAAACTTGCTTGTGAATACCTACCCCTTCTCTTTGCTTGTGGATACCTACCCCTTCTCCTTGCTTGCCTATACCTACCCCTCTTCAAATTTACTTGTGAATACCTACCCCTCCTCTTTGCTTGTGAATACCACCTACGCCTTTTCTTTGCTTGTGAATACCTACCCCTCCTCAAACTTGCTTGAGGACACCCACCCCTCCTGTTTACTTGTGAATACCACCTACCCCTTCTCTTTGCATGTGAACACCTACCCCTTCTCTTTGCTTGTGTCAACCTACCCCTCCTCTTTACTTGTGAATACCACCTACCCCTCCTCAAATTTACTTGTGAATACCTACCCCTCCTCAAACTCGCTTGTGGATACCTACCCCTCCTCTTTACTTGTGAATACCACCTACCCCTCCTCAAATTTACTTGTGAATACCTACCCCTTCTCTTTGCTTGTGGATACCTACCCCTCCTCAGATTTACTTGTGAATACCTACCCCTTCTCTTTGCTTGTGGATACCTACCCCTTCTCAAATTTACTTGTGAATACCTACCCCTTCTCTTTGCTTGTGGATACCTACCCCTCCTCAAATTTACTTGTGAATACCTACCCCTTCTCTTTGCTTGTGGATATCTACCCCTTCTCTTTGCTTGTGGATACCTACCCCTCCTCTTTGCTTGCGGATATCTACCCCTCCTCAAACTTGCTTGTGGACACCCACCCCTCCTCCTTACTTGTGAATACCACCTACCCCTTCTCAAATTTACTTTTGAATACCTACCCCTCCCCAAACTTGCTTGTGGATACCTACCCCTCTTTTTTACTTGTGAACACCACCTACCCCTTCTCACATTTACTTTTGAATACCTACCCCTCCTCAAACTTGCTTGTGGATACCTACCCCTCCTTTTTACTTGTGAACACCACCTACCCCTTCTCACATTTACTTGTGGATACCTACCCCTCCTCAAATTTGCTTGTGAATACCTACCCCTTCTCTTTGCTTCTGGATACCTACTCCTCCTCAAATTTACTTGTGAATACCTACCCCTTCTCTTTGCTTGTGGATACCTACCCCTCCTCAAATTTACTTGTGAATACCTACCCCTTCTCTTTGCTTGTGGATACCTACCCCTCCTCAAATTTACTTGTGAATACCTACCCCTTCTCTTTGCTTGTGGATATCTACCCCTTCTCTTTGGTTGTGGATACCTACCCCTTCTCTTTGCTTGCGGATACCTACCCCTCTTCAAATTTACTTGTGAATACCTAACCCTCCTCTTTACTTGTGAATACCACCTACGCCTTTTCTTTGCTTGTGAATACCTACCCCTTCTCTTTGCTTGTGGATACCTACCCCTTCTCTTTGATTGTGGATACGTACCCCTTCTCACATTTACTTGTGAATACCTACCCCTCCTCAAAGTTGCTTGTGAATACCTACCCCTTCTCTTTGCTTGTGGATATCTACCCCTTCTCTTTGCTTGTGGATACCTACCCCTTCTCTTTGCTTGTGGATACGTACCCCTCCTCAAATTTACTTGTGAATACCTACCCCTCCTCAAACTTGCTTGTGAATACCTACCCCTTCTCTTTGCTTGTGGATACCTACCCCTTCTCTTTGCTTGCGTATACCTACCCCTCTTCAAATTTACTTGTGAATACCTACCCCTCCTCTTTGCTTGTGAATACCACCTACGCCTTTTCTTTGCTTGTGAATACCTACCCCTCCTCAAACTTGCTTGAGGACACCCACCCCTCCTGTTTACTTGTGAATACCACCTACCCCTTCTCTTTGCATGTGAACACCTACCCCTTCTCTTTGCTTGTGTCAACCTACCCCTCCTCTTTACTTGTGAATACCACCTACCCCTCCTCAAATTTACTTGTGAATACCTACCCCTCCTCAAACTCGCTTGTGGATACCTACCCCTCCTCTTTACTTGTGAATACCACCTACCCCTCCTCAAATTTACTTGTGAATACCTACCCCTTCTCTTTGCTTGTGGATACCTACCCCTCCTCAGATTTACTTGTGAATACCTACCCCTTCTCTTTGCTTGTGGATACCTACCCCTTCTCAAATTTACTTGTGAATACCTACCCCTTCTCTTTGCTTGTGGATACCTACCCCTCCTCAAATTTACTTGTGAATACCTACCCCTTCTCTTTGCTTGTGGATATCTACCCCTTCTCTTTGCTTGTGGATACCTACCCCTCCTCTTTGCTTGCGGATATCTACCCCTCCTCAAACTTGCTTGTGGACACCCACCCCTCCTCCTTACTTGTGAATACCACCTACCCCTTCTCAAATTTACTTTTGAATACCTACCCCTCCTCAAACTTGCTTGTGGATACCTACCCCTCCTTTTTACTTGTGAACACCACCTACCCCTTCTCACATTTACTTGTGAATACCTACCCCTTCTCTTTGCTTGTGGATACCTACCCCTCCTCAAATTTACTTGTGAATACCTACCCCTTCTCTTTGCTTGTGGATATCTACCCCTTCTCTTTGCTTGTGGATACCTACCCCTCCTCTTTGCTTGCGGATATCTACCCCTCCTCAAACTTGCTTGTGGACACCCACCCCTCCTCCTTACTTGTGAATACCACCTACCCCTTCTCAAATTTACTTTTGAATACCTACCCCTCCTCAAACTTGCTTGTGGATACCTACCCCTCCTTTTTACTTGTGAACACCACCTACCCCTTCTCACATTTACTTTTGAATACCTACCCCTCCTCAAACTTGCTTGTGGATACCTACCCCTCCTTTTTACTTGTGAACACCACCTACCCCTTCTCACATTTACTTGTGGATACCTACCCCTCCTCAAATTTGCTTGTGAATACCTACCCCTTCTCTTTGCTTGTGGATATCTACCCCTTCTCTTTGCTTGTGGATACCTACCCCTTCTCTTTGATTGTGGATACGTACCCCTTCTCACATTTACTTGTGAATACCTACCCCTCCTCAAAGTTGCTTGTGAATACCTACCCCTTCTCTTTGCTTGTGGATATCTACCCCTTCTCTTTGCTTGTGGATACCTACCCCTTCTCTTTGCTTGTGGATACGTACCCCTCCTCAAATTTACTTGTGAATACCTATCCCTCCTCAAACTTGCTTGTGAATACCTACCCCTTCTCTTTGCTTGTGGATACCTACCCCTTCTCTTTGCTTGCGTATACCTACCCCTCTTCAAATTTACTTGTGAATACCTACCCCTCCTCTTTGCTTGTGAATACCACCTACGCCTTTTCTTTGCTTGTGAATACCTACCCCTCCTCAAACTTGCTTGAGGACACCCACCCCTCCTGTTTACTTGTGAATACCACCTACCCCTTCTCTTTGCATGTGAACACCTACCCCTTCTCTTTGCTTGTGTCAACCTACCCCTCCTCTTTACTTGTGAATACCACCTACCCCTCCTCAAATTTACTTGTGAATACCTACCCCTCCTCAAACTCGCTTGTGGATACCTACCCCTCCTCTTTACTTGTGAATACCACCTACCCCTCCTCAAATTTACTTGTGAATACCTACCCCTTCTCTTTGCTTGTGGATACCTACCCCTCCTCAAATTTACTTGTGA
This sequence comes from Baylisascaris procyonis, assembly GCA_037389465.1. NCBI lineage: Eukaryota > Metazoa > Nematoda > Chromadorea > Rhabditida > Ascarididae > Baylisascaris > Baylisascaris procyonis. The sequence goes on from JAZARR010000230.1 coordinate 873,013, forward strand.
ATACCTACCCCTTCTCTTTGCTTGTGGATACCTACCCCTCCTCAGATTTACTTGTGAATACCTACCCCTTCTCTTTGCTTGTGGATACCTACCCCTTCTCAAATTTACTTGTGAATACCTACCCCTTCTCTTTGCTTGTGGATACCTACCCCTCCTCAAATTTACTTGTGAATACCTACCCCTTCTCTTTGCTTGTGGATATCTACCCCTTCTCTTTGCTTGTGGATACCTGCCCCTCCTCTTTGCTTGCGGATATCTACCCCTCCTCAAACTTGCTTGTGGACACCCACCCCTCCTCCTTACTTGTGAATACCACCTACCCCTTCTCAAATTTACTTTTGAATACCTACCCCTCCTCAAACTTGCTTGTGGATACCTACCCCTCCTTTTTACTTGTGAACACCACCTACCCCTTCTCACATTTACTTTTGAATACCTACCCCTCCTCAAACTTGCTTGTGGATACCTACCCCTCCTTTTTACTTGTGAACACCACCTACCCCTTCTCACATTTACTTGTGGATACCTACCCCTCCTCAAATTTGCTTGTGAATACCTACCCCTTCTCTTTGCTTGTGAATATCTACCCCTTCTCTTTGCTTGTGGATACCTACCCCTTCTCTTTGATTGTGGATACGTACCCCTTCTCACATTTACTTGTGAATACCTACCCCTCCTCAAAGTTGCTTGTGAATACCTACCCCTTCTCTTTGCTTGTGGATATCTACCCCTTCTCTTTGCTTGTGGATACCTACCCCTTCTCTTTGCTTGTGGATACGTACCCCTCCTCAAATTTACTTGTGAATACCTACCCCTCCTCAAACTTGCTTGTGAATACCTACCCCTTCTCTTTGCTTGTGGATACCTACCCCTTCTCTTTGCTTGCGTATACCTACCCCTCTTCAAATTTACTTGTGAATACCTACCCCTCCTCTTTGCTTGTGAATACCACCTACGCCTTTTCTTTGCTTGTGAATACCTACCCCTCCTCAAACTTGCTTGAGGACACCCACCCCTCCTGTTTACTTGTGAATACCACCTACCCCTTCTCTTTGCATGTGAACACCTACCCCTTCTCTTTGCTTGTGTCAACCTACCCCTCCTCTTTACTTGTGAATACCACCTACCCCTCCTCAAATTTACTTGTGAATACCTACCCCTCCTCAAACTCGCTTGTGGATACCTACCCCTCCTCTTTACTTGTGAATACCACCTACCCCTCCTCAAATTTACTTGTGAATACCTACCCCTTCTCTTTGCTTGTGGATACCTACCCCTCCTCAGATTTACTTGTGAATACCTACCCCTTCTCTTTGCTTGTGGATACCTACCCCTTCTCAAATTTACTTGTGAATACCTACCCCTTCTCTTTGCTTGTGGATACCTACCCCTCCTCAAATTTACTTGTGAATACCTACCCCTTCTCTTTGCTTGTGGATATCTACCCCTTCTCTTTGCTTGTGGATACCTACCCCTCCTCTTTGCTTGCGGATATCTACCCCTCCTCAAACTTGCTTGTGGACACCCACCCCTCCTCCTTACTTGTGAACACCACCTACCCCTTCTCACATTTACTTTTGAATACCTACCCCTCCTCAAACTTGCTTGTGGATACCTACCCCTCCTTTTTACTTGTGAACACCACCTACCCCTTCTCACATTTACTTTTGAATACCTACCCCTCCTCAAACTTGCTTGTGGATACCTACCCCTCCTTTTTACTTGTGAACACCACCTACCCCTTCTCACATTTACTTGTGGATACCTACCCCTCCTCAAATTTGCTTGTGAATACCTACCCCTTCTCTTTGCTTGTGGATATCTACCCCTTCTCTTTGATTGTGGATACGTACCCCTTCTCACATTTACTTGTGAATACCTACCCCTCCTCAAAGTTGCTTGTGAATACCTACCCCTTCTCTTTGCTTGTGGATGTCTACCCCTTCTCTTTGCTTGTGGATACCTACCCCTTCTCTTTGCTTGTGGATACGTACCCCTCCTCAAATTTACTTGTGAATACCTACCCCTCCTCAAACTTGCTTGTGAATACCTACCCCTTCTCTTTGCTTGTGGATACCTACCCCTTCTCTTTGCTTGCGTATACCTACCCCTCTTCAAATTTACTTGTGAATACCTACCCCTCCTCTTTGCTTGTGAATACCACCTACGCCTTTTCTTTGCTTGTGAATACCTACCCCTCCTCAAACTTGCTTGAGGACACCCACCCCTCCTGTTTACTTGTGAATACCACCTACCCCTTCTCTTTGCTTGTGTCAACCTACCCCTCCTCTTTACTTGTGAATACCACCTACCCCTCCTCAAATTTACTTGTGAATACCTACCCTCCTCAAACTCGCTTGTGGATACCTACCCCTCCTCTTTACTTGTGAATACCACCTGCCCCTCCTCAAATTTACTTGTGAATACGTACCCCTTCTCTTTGCTTGTGGATACCTACCCCTCCTCAAATTTACTTGTGAATACCTACCCCTTCTCTTTGCTTGTGGATACCTACCCCTCCTCAGATTTACTTGTGAATACCTACCCCTTCTCTTTGCTTGTGGATACCTACCCCTTCTCAAATTTACTTGTGAATACCTACCCCTTCTCTTTGCTTGTGGATACCTACCCCTCCTCAAATTTACTTGTGAATACCTACCCCTTCTCTTTGCTTGTGGATACCTACCCCTCCTCAAATTTACTTGTGAATACCTACCTCTTCTCTTTGCTTGTGGATACCTACCCCTCCTCAAATTTACTTGTGAATACCTACCCCTTCTCTTTGCTTGTGGATACCTACCCCTCCTCAAATTTAATTGTGAATACCTACCCCTTCTCTTTGCTTGTGGATACCTACCCCTCCTCAAATTTACTTGTGAATACCTACCCCTTCTCTTTGCTTGTGGATACCTACCCCTCCTCAAATTTACTTGTGAATACCTACCTCTTCTCTTTGCTTGTGGATACCTACCCCTCCTCAAATTTACTTGTGAATACCTACCCCTTCTCTTTGCTTGTGAATACCTACCCCTCCTCAAACTTGCTTGTGGATACCTGCCCCTCCTCTTTACTTGTGAATACCACCTACCCCTCCTCAAATTTACTTGTGAATACCTACCCCTCCTCAAACTTGCTTGTGGATACCTATCCCTCCTCTTTACTTGTGAATACCACCTACCCCTCCTCAAATTTACTTGTGAATACCTACCCCTCCTCAAATTTACTTGTGAATACCTACCCCTCCTCAAATTTACTTGTGAATACCTAACCCTCCTCAAATTTACTTGTGAATACTTACCCCTTCTCCTTGCTTGTGGATACCTACCCCTCCTCAAATTTACTTGTGAATACCCCTACCCCTTCTCTTTGCTTGTGAATACCTACCCCTCCTCAAACTTGCTTGTGGATACCTGCCCCTCCTCTTTACTTGTGAATACCACCTACCCCTCCTCAAATTTACTTGTGAATACCTACCCCTTCTCAAATTTACTTGTGCACGCCCACTCTTTCACCAATCACTATCCCGGCAGTTGTCCCTCTCAAAATTGTGCGGAGTTTGTCACATATGCATATATATCGCCATAATGCATCACTATCCTATCATATGTAAGGAACTTATATAATATTCAAATAAGACATTCATCTCGAAATTTCCAAACAATGCCGCTCTCATATAACTTATAAACGAACAACATTTCAAATTGCAGCACAAAGGAAGCAAACTTGCAACATGTGAGTTGCATTTTTTGAATGAATGGCAATAATATTGCAATCGAATTGCAACGTTCCACTTCTTTTGGCAACAAAAAATCTCAACAAACATTCATAAAAATCGTTGATGCATAGATGCTGGACTTGATGCAAAAAAGAATAGTAACGAAATTTGAATATAGTGATGTTCAGGTATATGGTGAATCATGAAATGGAGAAGGAAGACGAGTACGGGTGAGACCAAAAAATTAAACTCGATCGTTTTTTTTTTTTTGCAATCAACAACCTTTAGTAAATTTAAAAAGTTCAATTTTTTTAAATCACAAAGTTTTTAGGTGTAAAAAGCAGAAATGAAAATTTTTCCCATTTTCCTATTTTTCCCCATTTTCCTAAAAAGCGGAAAATTTCAGTTTTTTTTCGAAAAAGCGGAAATGAAAAAAAATCAATTTACATTTAATGCTGATTATTGAATAAAACAAGCGGAAACCACTTACAATTACACTTTTATGTGGTGATCCAATAAATACAATTCGTATTTCAGCGCTTTTATGAGTCATTTGAGTTGATATTTTTCAATCTTCACTTTCAACTGAAAATATTAAATTTAAATTTTAATTATTCATAGACGATTGTGATTAAACGTTCAATTATTATGAAACATAATCACAAATTGCGTCGAACGATATACTTTGGTGAAGAAAAGAAAAAAGAAAACGAGGAATTTTCATATAAAAACGCGATGAATTTTTTAAAAAGAATTTAATATATTTTTGAAAACTGACAATTTTTTTCCGAACATTTTTTTTTAATTTTAACAATTTGAGTAAATTGAAATTTTATATTTATAACAATTTCATCAAAGAATTAAAACCAATAGACGGGCAAAAGCGGTATATACACTCATTTAGGTGACAATGTCGTCTGCCGATATGACTATCAACGTTTTAGTTTTATTTAGAGATGATATCTCCATTCATTGTATGCTTATCACAAAAAATTTACAGCTAGACACATTCCAAATTGCACCTATCAGCATAAAGCGTTAAGTACCCGTCTGCATTGTGAGATAAAATTTCACCAAAGGGAAGGTGAGGTGGGAGGGGGGAGGGGGGAGTTGATATCTATGGTCTAGCAATGAGCCGATCAATTTTTTCGATACTAGCGAAAAGTTTTTTATGTTTTTTAAAAAGTTTTTTTTTAGATTTTTATTAAAATTTTATCAATTTTTACAAATTTTATCGAATATTTTTATTCGAAAAAATTTTCCAAAATTTTACGATAGTTCGCAACAATTCACAACGATTCGTTAATCAACTTATCGATCATAAGATAAACGCTAATCAACGAGATTTTAAAGCATTTATAATACAATTATAATTATAAATGTAATAACATTTTATTTAATAGTTTATAAAATATTGCAATGAGACAGAAATCCAACTATTGAAGTGGAATAAAATTCGAAAATTTCAATAATTTTTTTTTTTAAATTGAGGTGTGCGGGAACTATTCATAATTTTAATAAAAATTCCATTAAAAATCTTAATTATTATAATTTAAAAAAAAAAATTATAAGCAACTATCGGAGTATATTCGAATGTTCTATCAAATGCAACAGCTAATTGCCCAATAATATCGATACAACCATTCCAACTTCATATCTATCTAGAACATTCGACGAACGTAAGCACAACTATTGAGTGAAATATGAGGTGAGCAACAAAAGTAAACAGACAGGTGATTGAGAGATCGACCAAAGTTAGTTTACTTTTTGACACATCCACTCAATACTACAAAACACATTTCCGCACTTGTCATCCCGAATAAAAAAAAAGAAAAGAAAAAAGAAAATAAAAAAAACGATTTCACCTAAAATCTTCTAATATTTATTGATACAGGATGTTTTAATGTTTTGATATATACTGATATGGGATATTTCGGTATATTAATACAGGATCTTATCGAAGTTAACAAATTATCGAATTTATAAAAATTTTAATTTATTTACAATAAAATTGGCAAAAAAAAACGTTTAAATGATAAATGAAGCACTAAAAAATTTACATTTTCGATCAGTTAAAATAATAATTAAAAATTAAAAAATATAATATTCATAAGTGCAATAACAATTTGCTTTGAGAATATTTCGTTAAGTTTATTATAGTCATATCCTTAGAGATTCAAATTTCTATATAACAATCTGAGAATAAATTAGTGAAAATAAAAATTCATGCCTATATTATAAATGAAACATTACTACTTGAATAAATGATAGAAAAATTGTAAGTATGAGAGAAAAAATAAATAATTCAATCCAATTATATCCCTATGAATAATATAAGCTTCTAGATAAAAATAAAAATAAAATAAAATAAAATATAGATAAAAGTATAGATAAAAATGAAAGTATACTAGAACTAGAGCAAGTGGATGGAACTCAGTAGATCCACGCCGATCGTCGACGAATGAACGGATCATCGGGGTTTCCCCCTCCCCCCTCCCCCCCCAAAAAAAACATGACATTTCCCAAAACTTCTTAGCACTTTACTTTACTTTATATACATTTCTGTTAAATAAACAGTGGTTATATAAACAGACTTGTTATTACAAATGATGTAAAAGTAAATATTTACATAAAATACGAAAAAATTGAACTTTCCTTTGTGAAAGGATACCGTCAATAATCACTACCAAACTTGTCTAAATATAAACTCAACTAATATTCATTGAATGAATAAATGTTCCCAAAAAAAAAAAAAAAAATACAACTCTTCTATAAAAATGAAATTATAAAGTCAACTTAAATTTCTATTTATAAAAAATTATTCTATTCGAAGAAATCATAGTTCAATCATAATGAACGCATGATGTGTGCCATTATTTAAGTGCTTTGAGATGGATGCAATACACGGCAATATTAGCACTCTTCGAGAATTGTTCACTCGTAGATCCCCACCCTATATAAGACAACCGACCTCCTTCCGCCTCCATATCCCATCCAGGTTTCTGAAGGCTTCGAATCCCTCAGATTCAGATACCAACCCAGAGGACTGAATAGTAAACGGATGATTTTACGAAAAGTTGTACGGATTTTGGAGTACCTTTTTTTTTAGCTTTACATGAAAACCAATCAACGCAAAACATCGATAACAAGCATAAATATGCGATGCAAGACGTCTATCGATGTTAGTCGATGAATAGCGATCATTAATTAAATCATAGATATCATAAATATAACAATTATTCCACCTAAATAGCCTAGAGAATAAGCCAACCAAGAAACCCTATTAGTTATGCGCATGTAAAAAATTTAAAAAAATATATATTTTTCAACTTATACAATCCGTATTCATTAGATTACAATTAAATTCTAGTTACAGCTAGCTGTAAACAAATCTAAAAACTGTCGAAGAAAATTTTATGCAAATCGTTGCATTTTTTTAGGTGGCCAATAAAATAGTTATAATAGGGAATGATTATAAGCACATTTGTAATGCCAATATTTCCACGGCACTGGTACTAACAGCGTTATTCAACTCTACAACAATTTCCGCCTAGTTTTTTATGCGGTATTTTATTGCGATGATAGACAAGATAAGCACTTTTCAACGTTTACATTGATTGCGAAGTGAAAAAGATTGCATTTTAGAACGTTGTTTGGAATCTTTACAATGCATTAAGCCTTCTTATTAAGTCAATAAATTTATATAATTATTGAGTAATAAAGTAAAGTTGAATGCAAAAAAAAAAAAAACGATTCGAATGTATCGAAAAATTTATTGCAATATTCTTTTCATTCAAAATAAATAAAATCTCACTTGTTTTTTTTATTTTTTTATTTTTTTGTTTCTTTTTACGCAAAACGATCCATAGCACAATGTAAAATAAGCGTTCTATATAAAGCCATTCCAAAAGGAATTTTTGTAATACAATAGGAATTAACAGAAACTTTAAGTGGAATTATTAAAAAAAAATTTTTTTCTTTCAATATGAATTTTTCTTATTTTTATTTAATAACACAATAAAAATACTGCTTTATCGCATTTCTATTTCTAAAAAATATATGAGATCATCAATTTTTATATCCATCTCTTCATTGAGCTAATTTATTGCATAAAATTTTTAGCCAATAATTCAACCTTAATAAAGGCAATGATAGTAAATGACTATCATATTCAAGCACCAAAAATGAAATGATGCTGCATAGAATTTATAAAATATAATTTCTATGGAAATTATTTCCATCACAACAAGCATAAGCTATAGTCATATATATATATATATATATATATTTTAAAAACAAAAAAATAGCGTAAATTTTATGCAAATATGAGTAAACATAGCCCATCGCACTAATCATCATGGAATACTTAGATCTTTCATATATCTAATCTTTTATATATCTAAGAAATCATCAGTAAACATAGCTAATCATCATATATACTAATCATAATACTTAGAAATAAAGCATAAGAATGTTTTAGCTATAAGTAGTAAAGTACTCCAATATACGCTGGCAAAAAAAAAGCGTTCGATTCAATTTCTCAAAAAAAAAGGAAAAAAAATTGGCACAAATTGCATCGATTTCAATCAACTAAGTTATAATTTATTACAAATCATTTATGAGTTGAATTCTGTCAGAACCCCTCCTCCCCCCGTCCTTTTTTACCCCTCTCCCTCTCCATTTTCTACCTCCCCTTCCCGTCCCCTTTTTACCCCTCTCCCTCTCCCCTTTCTACCCCCTCCCCCCTCCCTTTCTACCCCCTTCCCTTCCCTTTCTACACCCTCCCCTTCCCACCCAAAAAAAACTATTGACAGTTCTTTTTCTAAAGAATTCAATATATTGATGAATTGTTAGCAAACAAAAAAAAAAATAAGTATGACTCTTGAAGCGTTATTAAATGCGCACATGTATAACGTGTATTGACATAGTATAAATGTATTTGCGTCAACAAGCGCCATTCAACGCGTGACCGGCTGGCTACCCAATATAAATAGACTCATGTTGTTTTTCTATAACAGCAATTCCTTTATTTGATATATTCAAATATATCAATATATGCATCTAAATTAAAATTTATTTATTATATTTTATATAATTTTATGCGTAAATTATGCAATTTGATATTCTAATTGCAATATATAACTGAAAGATAGAAAACATCACTTACTATTCCCCAGTGAATATGAATATTGTCGACAAATCCTATATTCCAACAATAATAAGGCAGCTCATATAAAAACCTTACTTGTTTGATATTTCATCAAGGGGATTTTTTAGGCTTTTTTAAATCTACGGATTAAACGGATCCTATCGGGTATGTTACACAACAACAGCATAACCCTAAAAGTTGAAATTGTAGTTTTTTTTGCATAATTCAATAACTTTTTAAAATTCTAAACGCAATCAAAAATTAAAAATTTCTCTATTAGTGAAAAAAATTTTTTTTAATTAAAAATTATTTTAACTTCAAATATTGTAGATAATCGAAATACAAAAAAAAAAATAAAAAATAAAAAATAAAAATAAAAGTAAAAATAAAAATAAAATTTGATAGCATAAAATCCTATCGAATAAATAATTTCTTCATTTTATTAGCTGAAACACCTACGCTATATTTTTATTCTTTATTCATTTTGCTCACTCCCTATCACTATATCAGTGCAATGCGTTTTTATTATCGATAATATATATTGATTGTTTTCTTATCAGTAAAAAAAAATTCCCATGCGTAATATATATGCATAACAATTTAGTAGCCTATCATAATAACGCCTACATTAGATGGAAAAGTTTTATGCAAATATAAAGAAAAAAAGGTAATTTCCATATATTTTCCATTCAAAAAAAAAAAATTAAAAAAAACTCTTTGCAAACCAAATAAAATATTTTCGATCGTCTATGATCGGTTTTTTTTTGTTGAATTTTTTAATTTTTCAAAAATATTTCGAGCAGTTTGTAAAATAACAGTGAAAAATATCATATTTCAATTATTCAACAATAAATTGCTAAGTCTTAATGTTGTTTATTTCATCGAAGTAATCAAATTTTCTAGCCAATGCTAATTAATAATATTATTGAATTCGGATTAAATCACGAAGTTTACTATCAACATACATGAATAGAGCATAACTTTTATGGTAGCATAAGGTGGTAGAAAAAGAAACAGACCACCACGAAGATCGGTTATCAGTCTCTTGATCCTGTTACTATGATCGATGCAAAAATATTACTTTAAAAAATTACTCTTAAAATTTGAAAAAAAAAATTAAATTTTTATATATTTTCGCATAAACTTATGCCACTTTTATATCTATTTATATCTATCTATATGTATCTCGCTTTTCATTCGTCAGATTTTTCAATTCAATTCGGGGGAATCATTGAAGTTAAAGAAATGTGATTTGCCGCATATAATGCAAATCATGCGATAACCTCCTCTATATTTCTTTAAATTGATTTACCAATTTCGAAAGGAACTGTGAATATTTAGAGGCACCGAAAATAGGCACACATTTCCCAACCGCAAGAGAAATTATTTCCCAATCGGAAGGGAAAAAATACAACCAGAATGCAAAAAAAAAAAAAAACGATCTTTTCAGGTAATGCTTAGAGAGGACCAAGTAATTCCGTTACTTTTATCATTTACTGCTACCTTCTGAAAAAATTTACTATAGTTAACGAAAAGCAAAAGGTGTCTATCATGCCAGTCGGCTTCTCTTCCATAATTTTCATCCATTCACTAAACATCTTATCGATGTTCTTTTCACTATAATATTCCACTATAATTTACATATAAAACGAATCTACTTTTGAATTAATATCAATAAATATAATAAAAAATAAAAAAAACCAAAACAAATATATATTTTAAAAAATATATATCCATCGTTCCAATGCAAAATGACACTCATATCAAATATTTCGAATTGAAAAAAAAAGAATAACTGAAAATCAATACGTCCGATTTGCATTCAAAGAGAGAGGAAATAAATCCAGTCAACAATATAAACCACCGCCATCCTAAACAATAAGGGAGACACGTAATGTCTGCCAAATTGACATAGAACAAATAATGACAATAGTTTCACAGAAATTGAAATAGGCAAACATCAATACGACCTCATTTATAAGGTATTATACTATATTAGCGAATTTTTTTTTTACTTTTTTTTGTAAATTAAAAAGTTGAAAAAATATATTTAAAACCTTCAAAAAAAAATTAAAATATTTCTCATCATCTATAGAAAATAAAAAATTCATACGACTGTTTAAAAAAAAAAAATTCGTTTAAAAGTTCGCAACCGATTTTTAGATTTTCCACACTCAAACAATCGCTATAAATTATAGTTAATATTCGAAGATACCAATTCCCAAAAGTTGCGATGAACCTAATTTTGATAGTACCTAAAAAAAGAATTATTTGCTAATAAAGAATAAATAATTATTAAATTTATTGTTCTATAATATTGTTCACAAAGTTCAATACCCCAAATCTATTTCACTAAAGAACATTTTTAAGAATTTGGAAATATAAAAATATAAAAAATAATAAAACTAAAATAAAAATGAGCGAAATATGGATATAAATAATTTGAAATAAACTAAACAAAATAATTAGTTAACCCATTCAAAAATTATTTCTCAAATAAACTGAAGCTCCAATAAGCTATCTTCATGGCGTATTATCCTCATGTGGGATTTTACAAAGGCATTCGTCGTTTCCAAGGCAACTAACTCTATAATATGAGTGTGTCGATCGCAAATCAACTCGGATGAAATTATAATCGCTCAACGAATCGTAAAGTATATTCGTAAATAATCGACGTTAAGAAATGCGCTTATAGCGGAAATAAACAATTATTGAATGGCTCAAATAAGGGAACATAAATTCCCACCTTATTTATTTATTTTATTCGTTTTTTTTTTGCCGTTCATTATTATAGAAATTTGTTTTTTTTTTCATTAAAAAGAAAGAGACCATTTAAATACTAATATAAATAATGATTTTTGCTAGTAATATGTTGAATTTGAGTAATATTAAAAAAAAATATTTGTTATAGAATAATCCAGGTCTAATCCTGCTTCATTTTTTCTTCGTGAGGTGCCCGATAACCTCAGTTATCTTCTTTTCAGGGATTATCAGGTGTTGTCATTTAATTATCCACTAAATCCCAATGATATAAACTCGAATAAAATCACTCGCTGATAGCTTCACATCACGATGTCGATTAAAGTGGATTTGAAATTAAACGTTATCGCTTAATCAATTCTGAATTATTTTGCCTCAAAATTCCAATTGCAACTGGCTTATGCGAATCAAACATAATAATGACCAATGACCAATGACCAATGACCAAGATTCCTTAATTTCGAATTTGATAGATTTTTTTGGAAATCTTCTATTGAAATCGTCATTTTCAGTCTTACTTTCAGGAAAATTATCGAGCTACCATTTTTTATTTACTATGACTAGCAAAACGATCTCCGATTCTCAAAAATATAAATATATAAATAAATAAATAAATAAATAAATAAATAAATAAATATATATATATATATATATATATATATATATATAGAATTTTTTGCAAAAACAAAAAAAATTCCACAGCCAATAACACTTTGGAATGTGATTAAAGAAGTTTGTCCCACATACGTGCAGCGTACATCGCAATAATGACTCACCAATACTCCGCATGCGTTGTAGTTTATACTTTGATGCATTATAGTTTATGCTTTGATGCTTGCAGTTTATGTATTGATGTATATCACGCTTGTAATAAATCATCGAAAAGGTATAAAAGAAGTGAGAACAAACCACTTCAAAAAAAAAAAACACCGAACATTTATCGATGAAAAAAAAAAGTTGAAAACTTTATGAATAAAAATTTTTAAAAATAAAAGAAAAAAAAAACGAATTCAAATGAGCATAAAGAAGAGGAGGGTGATCGTAGTTGAACTTCTGTAATTATTGTTCACAACTATGGCAGCAATGTTGGCAATAACAACACAATAAAGCGAAAATTTCATAGTCGATAGCTTAGTGCTGAGATCAGCCCATATAAATATTTAAAAAAAAAAAAAATAAATAAAATAAAATAAAATAAAAATAAAAATTCAGCGTAGTATAGGAATATGCCAAGATCTAGAAGAGAAAAAATTGTTCGAAATATTGATTCCCATATAGTATAACAATTCTAAATCGATAGCCTAAACAATATTACAATAACGTATTTAAAAAAAAAATTGGATTAAATTTTGTTTTTTTTTTCTTCGATATGCTTTCTATATTTGCATAGAGAGGAAATAAAAAATCAAAATGCTCATAATTCGAGAGAAAATTTTCACCAAGCAAATTGTTCGTTTTTTTCTCCCACTCTTTCTTATTATTTTCACTAATTCCAATCAAAAAAAAAAAAAAAAAAATTCCCATTTCTTATTTTCAATAAATATTTTATAATTTTTTGAAAAATAGTGCAAAATTTTCCGGTAAATTTTTCATAAATTTTTCACTCGAAAAATTATTCAACAATTCAATATTCACGCAAAAAAAAACATGAAAAATCTCAAGCAGGTCTTGTCCGGCTACTTTTTTTTTTTAATTTCAGGATGAGTTCATTGAAAAAAAAAGAGAGAGAACAATACAAACAATCATTTTCTGTTAGTACAACAAACAATGTTCACGTGATGATTCAATGCAATGTATATCAAAAAATTCCATCATCTATTGACATTATAAACTCACAGCTCTAAGATAAAAACCAATCATATAGACAATAAAATATCAAACAATTCAAATTTTAAAAAAAAGATGCATCTTAGTTGGTTAGCTAATACTCAAACAAACGCTAAGCTATCTCATATGTAAATTAGCAAACCCGGAAATTATTGACAAATGTCATCTCATTTCTCCTTTCCTCTTGTCAACGCTTACCTATGATATTCAGTAATATTCGTTGAAATAAATAATTTAATAATTGACGATTATAAAAAGAAATATGTGAAAAAAAACTTAAAGATAATCATGAAAGATTAAACTATTTCTTTAAAAAAAAAAACTTCTAAAGAAAAGAAATACTAACCACCAATAAAAAAAAAAAACCAATGAAAATTAAAATTGATTTTTTTTTGTTGAAAAAAGAGTCTAATTTCAAAAAAAAAAAAACTCTTCCATACAACAAATATTGCGGTTTTTTTTTTAACTTTATTTCAATAAATCATAAATAAGCAATCTAACAATGACGTAAAAATTGAATATAAAATGCAATTATTTAAACGAAAAAAAAAAATTTCTGAATTTCAACGCTTAACTATTCATTTCAAAAATTCATCTACAAAAAAATCTAAATTTACCTGTAAAAATATAAAGTGAATTTCCGGGTCCCGAGAATTACAACAGTTGGCAATTGCTAAAATATTTCACTTTCTTCCCAATTTGAAAAAAAAAAACGATGAAAAGGAGGGAAAAAATCGAAAAAAAAGAGTCGAAAATCAAGGCGTCATTTAAGTTGTCTGCCCTCATCATTGGAGTCGTCTCTAGATTTCTGAATCAATTATCAACCAATTGCTGCACGATCGTGAAAATTCTAATCCTATATGAATAACTTTTTGAATACCACAGGTATAAATCAATGAATTAGCGAATTGTCGATCAGCGTTCACCCAAATAAAGTAGTTGGCCATTTCAATTTAAAAAAAAAAAATTCACCACAAAACCAAGAACATATTATATATTCAAAAGCGAACAAAAAAATTTACAACGAAATGAAAAAAAAGCATAACGTCAGGTAACGAAAAAAAAAGACTTGCAAATGAGCGTTAACATATACATGGTTGCAATGAGGAGCAAAAACACAACACTCGAGTAAAGGTGACAATAAGCCAAATTCGAAATGCGTCAATAAAAGATCACGGATTCGAGAGTGTAGCACGTTCCAAGTTGAATTGATAGTTGAATTCAGAATCCAATCTTGCTTGATCATATATTTTTATCGTTGGCAGAGCAGCCAGCTGTAAATAATAAAAGTTTTATGCTGCCTAATCAATCCATTACAGCTGTCAATAATGCCCCCTAAATAATATAACAAAAAATTGTTGATAGACTCGTATATAGAACAACGAGGAAACGTGAAGTTTCCCCTTCCCCTTAAAAAATATTTTTGCAGAATCACGTAACCTTTAGTGACCCCCTAAAAGTTAGATCCAGAACCAAGTCTCTTAGGAATATTTTGGCGCTGCTAACTTAGAAATGACCTTAACTTCATTAAACAATCGCTTCCCCTTAAACAAATGGTGATTTAAAAACTTTCGCTCTTCCCTTCTCTTCACAAGCCATAGTATTGCATACCCATCTGATGTATATACTTTTAATGCATTCTGCTTTATAAACTTATTTATACTGAAAAAAAAAAGCTCGAAAGGATCATCGTGGCTGATATATTTGCAAAGAATAGCTCCATGAGAGAAACAAATAAGTGCCGCATAAACTTTAGTGAAACCGCTCTCAAGCCCCCAAGGCACCCAAATTCCTCCCCCTTCCCCACCCCCCCCCCCCCCAACCCCATAATTCTCGATTATATTATACACAGGCAGTTATTTTCATCAATAAAGAAACGTCAAGCACTAAATGCTAATAAAAAGCATTCGAGGATATATCTGAAGACCACATACAAAGGGTAAACCTACTTTGTTTCGAGCCAATGAACTTTCGATAATTGGATTCAATTTGAAGGGTACATCGTCAACGCCGATACGTGTTGAAGCTAACTTTATAGTAAGGGCATTTACACCGCCACCTTGTTGTCCGCCACCAGCCAATATAGGCGCCGAATGTCGATCTTCACCAACTGACGGATATAGACCACTTGACCTAAAAATGCAGCATTCTTGTTAAATTAATATTTTAAATTAAAGGATAAATTAATATTCACTGAGTCTGACTAGCCCTTAGAAAGATTCGTAGATAGAAAATTATCGTAAATCTAAAAAAACAAGCCCACAAAACGTGGAATATTTCTAACTACATAGGCGCCACTGTGCGTTCATTAAAAAAAAACAACAAAAAAAAAAAAACAAAAAACAACATATATTACATATAAAAGTGCACTTAGAAAAATATACTGTGAATTGAGATAAATATAGAGAGATATGACTAGCTATGACATGAAATTACCCCACCATGTCGTTACGCAATATGGGAGCGTTCCTTATTTGAAGTATGGAATCTCCAAAATTTGATATTCATACATCGTTAGAAATAACCTCAAAGATTCCCTATACTCCGGTAGCAACATCTGAAAACGCTAAATGATTCGACAAAACTCCAGTCGCGATGCAAAATTTTTTCGAATTCAGCGCTGGACGAAAGATGATGTACGGAAGGGGATGACTATACGCGATCGTGAGATGACTTGCTTTAATGGTTCCCAAACGATGTAACTAAAAAAAATAGCCAATTGCGCTGTGTTATACTATGTAAGGGAAAAAAAAAACACCTTAAACGTTCCTTTATGTGAAGCCGTATCATAAAACGCCATATTTCTACTTGAATATGTAAAAACAAAAACAACTAACGATTGACTTCGAGGTAGATTGATACCAAACGAAGGCGGTATGACAACATGTCTAAAGCAAATCAACGAACCGTCTATCTCCCTGGAAATATGAATTTTTATACCCATCGGTCAAAAAAAAACATAAAAAAGGCGTCGGCCATGGTACCACTCCCCCCTCCTCACCCACCCCCCCAAGATCGCCTATTTAAAAAAAAAAAATATTAACACGTATTTCTGCGAGACGCCCATTACAGAAGTGATTTTCGCACACGTTGAAAGCGAATAAGAAGTTACAGCAGCTAAATAATTTTTAACCAAGTTATATCCTACATACTAGTTGTTCTATAACAAATCTCATAGTGCGATAATCACTACAAATAAAACTCGTTTTAGCTATTATTTATATGATGCAAAATGTTTAGTGCTTCCTAATTATAATCGAACATCAATTACTCAAAAGTAAATATTTTATATCCCAAAACAATCGAACTAACCAATCCTTTTCAATCCATCTATATAAAAGAAGTCGAGAATAAACAAGATAAGGTGGATTTAAATGAAATAAATCCACCTTTCCACTACTTCCAGATTCACTTTTTAACTAAACATTTCATCTAAAAGATCGCAATCTATTTTAGATTGCCCACCATCAGAAATCATACTAAAATGAAGATGAATCCACAAATGTTATGCAATAATAAACTAATAAACTTTTAATAAATTAATAAACTTTAAAATTCATGGCGTAAATATTTTAATATGAAATAATCCAATAACAAACAAAAACGAATATAAAAACTATAAAAATCGAACCCAGCTGATGAGAAATTCCTCGGAGGTTTCTTATGCCTATTGAGTACAATTATTTCACCGATCGCATCAACAACTGCATCACGTGCCATTGATCTCACACAGAGATATTTTTTCCTTAGTGATTTCTCCTCTGCAATATTCCATCTAAGAATTACTCCACGTAAACGTTACCTCATCGTTTAAATAAAACAAAACCGCATGGAAATAAAATGATAGTACAATTAATGCAATTTTAGCAATGAAGCATCAAATTTATACCCATACCCCTTCGTTTAAAAAACAGGGGTGACTAATAAAAACAGGACAAGTGGGTAATAAAAACAGGACGGGTGGGTAATAAAAACAGGACGGGTGGGTAATAAAAACAGGAAAGGTGACTAATAAAAACAGGGCAAGTGGGTAATAAAAACAGGACGGGTGGGTAATAAAAACAGGAAAGGTGACTAATAAAAACAGGGCAAGTGGGTAATAAAAACAGGACGGGTGGGTAATAAAAACAGGAAAGGTGACTAATAAAAACAGGGCAAGTGGGTAATAAAAACAGGACGGGTGGGTAATAAAAACAGGAAAGGTGACTAATAAAAACAGGGCAAGTGGGTAATAAAAACAGGACAGGTGGGTAATAAAAACAGGACGGGTGGGTAATAAAAACAGGACGGGTGGGTAATAAAAACAGGACGGGTGGGTAATAAAAACAGGAAAGGTGACTAATAAAAACAGGGCAAGTGGGTAATAAAAACAGGACGGGTGGGTAATAAAAACAGGAAAGGTGACTAATAAAAACAGGGCAAGTGGGTAATAAAAACAGGACGGGTGGGTAATAAAAACAGGAAAGGTGACTAATAAAAACAGGGCAAGTGGGTAATAAAAACAGGACGGGTGGGTAATAAAAACAGGAAAGGTGACTAATAAAAACAGGGCAAGTGGGTAATAAAAACAGGACGGGTGGGTAATAAAAACAGGACGGGTGGGTAATAAAAACAGGAAAGGTGACTAATAAAAACAGGACAAGTGGGTAATAAAAACAGGACGGGTGGGTAATAAAAACAGGAAAGGTGACTAATAAAAACAGGGCAAGTGGGTAATAAAAACAGGACGGGTGGGTAATAAAAACAGGAAAGGTGACTAATAAAAACAGGGCAAGTGGGTAATAAAAACAGGACGGGTGGGTAATAAAAACAGGAAAGGTGACTAATAAAAACAGGGCAAGTGGGTAATAAAAACAGGACGGGTGGGTAATAAAAACAGGAAAGGTGACTAATAAAAACAGGGCAAGTGGGTAATAAAAACAGGACGGGTGGGTAATAAAAACAGGACGGGTGGGTAATAAAAACAGGAAAGGTGACTAATAAAAACAGGACAAGTGGGTAATAAAAACAGGACGGGTGGGTAATAAAAACAGGAAAGGTGACTAATAAAAACAGGGCAAGTGGGTAATAAAAACAGGACGGGTGGGTAATAAAAACAGGAAAGGTGACTAATAAAAACAGGGCAAGTGGGTAATAAAAACAGGACGGGTGGGTAATAAAAACAGGACGGGTGGGTAATAAAAACAGGAAAGGTGACTAATAAAAACAGGACAAGTGGGTAATAAAAACAGGACGGGTGGGTAATAAAAACAGGAAAGGTGACTAATAAAAACAGGGCAAGTGGGTAATAAAAACAGGACGGGTGGGTAATAAAAACAGGAAAGGTGACTAATAAAAACAGGGCAAGTGGGTAATAAAAACAGGACGGGTGGGTAATAAAAACAGGAAAGGTGACTAATAAAAACAGGGCAAGTGGGTAATAAAAACAGGACGGGTGGGTAATAAAAACAGGAAAGGTGACTAATAAAAACAGGGCAAGTGGGTAATAAAAACAGGACAGGTGGGTAATAAAAACAGGACGGGTGGGTAATAAAAACAGGAAAGGTGACTAATAAAAACAGGGCAAGTGGGTAATAAAAACAGGACGGGTGGGTAATAAAAACAGGAAAGGTGACTAATAAAAACAGGACAAGTGGGTAATAAAAACAGGACGGGTGGGTAATAAAAACAGGACGGGTGGGTAATAAAAACAGGAAAGGTGACTAATAAAAACAGGGCAAGTGGGTAATAAAAACAGGACGGGTGGGTAATAAAAACAGGAAAGGTGACTAATAAAAACAGGGCAAGTGGGTAATAAAAACAGGACGGGTGGGTAATAAAAACAGGAAAGGTGACTAATAAAAACAGGGCAAGTGGGTAATAAAAACAGGACGGGTGGGTAATAAAAACAGGAAAGGTGACTAATAAAAACAGGGCAAGTGGGTAATAAAAACAGGACGGGTGGGTAATAAAAATAGGACAGGTGGGTAATAAAAACAGGACGGGTGGGTAATAAAAACAAGACAAGTGGGTAATAAAAAAGGACGGGTGGGTAATAAAAACAGGGCAAGTGGGTAATAAAAACAGGACGGGTGGGTAATAAAAACAGGAAAGGTGGGTAATAAAAACAAGACAAGTGGGTAATAAAAACAGGACGGGTGGGTAATAAAAACAAGACAGGTGGGTAATAAAAACAGGACGGGTGGGTAATAAAAACAGGAAAGGTGACTAATAAAAACAGGGCAAGTGGGTAATAAAAACAGGACGGGTGGGTAATAAAAACAGGAAAGGTGGGTAATAAAAACAAGACAAGTGGGTAATAAAAACAGGACGGGTGGGTAATAAAAATAGGACAGGTGGGTAATAAAAACAGGACGGGTGGGTAATAAAAACAAGACAAGTGGGTAATAAAAAAGGACGGGTGGGTAATAAAAACAGGACAGGTGGGTAATAAAAACAGGACGGGTGGGTAATAAAAACAGGAAAGGTGGGTAATAAAAACAAGACAAGTGGGTAATAAAAACAGGACGGGTGGGTAATAAAAATAGGACAGGTGGGTAATAAAAACAGGACGGGTGGGTAATAAAAACAGGAAAGGTGGGTAATAAAAACAAGACAAGTGGGTAATAAAAACAGGACGGGTGACTAATAAAAACAGGGCAAGTGGGTAATAAAAACAGGACGGGTGGGTAATAAAAACAGGAAAGGTGACTAATAAAAACAGGGCAAGTGGGTAATAAAAACAGGACGGGTGGGTAATAAAAACAGGACGGGTGGGTAATAAAAACAGGAAAGGTGACTAATAAAAACAGGACAAGTGGGTAATAAAAACAGGACGGGTGGGTAATAAAAACAGGAAAGGTGACTAATAAAAACAGGGCAAGTGGGTAATAAAAACAGGACGGGTGGGTAATAAAAACAGGAAAGGTGACTAATAAAAACAGGGCAAGTGGGTAATAAAAACAGGACGGGTGGGTAATAAAAACAGGAAAGGTGACTAATAAAAACAGGGCAAGTGGGTAATAAAAACAGGACGGGTGGGTAATAAAAACAGGAAAGGTGACTAATAAAAACAGGGCAAGTGGGTAATAAAAACAGGACAGGTGGGTAATAAAAACAGGACGGGTGGGTAATAAAAACAGGAAAGGTGACTAATAAAAACAGGGCAAGTGGGTAATAAAAACAGGACGGGTGGGTAATAAAAACAGGAAAGGTGACTAATAAAAACAGGACAAGTGGGTAATAAAAACAGGACGGGTGGGTAATAAAAACAGGACGGGTGGGTAATAAAAACAGGAAAGGTGACTAATAAAAACAGGGCAAGTGGGTAATAAAAACAGGACGGGTGGGTAATAAAAACAGGAAAGGTGACTAATAAAAACAGGGCAAGTGGGTAATAAAAACAGGACGGGTGGGTAATAAAAACAGGAAAGGTGACTAATAAAAACAGGGCAAGTGGGTAATAAAAACAGGACGGGTGGGTAATAAAAACAGGAAAGGTGACTAATAAAAACAGGGCAAGTGGGTAATAAAAACAGGACGGGTGGGTAATAAAAATAGGACAGGTGGGTAATAAAAACAGGACGGGTGGGTAATAAAAACAAGACAAGTGGGTAATAAAAAAGGACGGGTGGGTAATAAAAACAGGGCAAGTGGGTAATAAAAACAGGACGGGTGGGTAATAAAAACAGGAAAGGTGGGTAATAAAAACAAGACAAGTGGGTAATAAAAACAGGACGGGTGGGTAATAAAAACAAGACAGGTGGGTAATAAAAACAGGACGGGTGGGTAATAAAAACAGGAAAGGTGACTAATAAAAACAGGGCAAGTGGGTAATAAAAACAGGACGGGTGGGTAATAAAAACAGGAAAGGTGGGTAATAAAAACAAGACAAGTGGGTAATAAAAACAGGACGGGTGGGTAATAAAAATAGGACAGGTGGGTAATAAAAACAGGACGGGTGGGTAATAAAAACAAGACAAGTGGGTAATAAAAAAGGACGGGTGGGTAATAAAAACAGGACAGGTGGGTAATAAAAACAGGACGGGTGGGTAATAAAAACAGGAAAGGTGGGTAATAAAAACAAGACAAGTGGGTAATAAAAACAGGACGGGTGGGTAATAAAAATAGGACAGGTGGGTAATAAAAACAGGACGGGTGGGTAATAAAAACAAGACAAGTGGGTAATAAAAAAGGACGGGTGGGTAATAAAAACAGGACAGGTGGGTAATAAAAACAGGACGGGTGGGTAATAAAAACAGGAAAGGTGGGTAATAAAAACAGGAAAGGTGGGTAATAAAAACAAGACAAGTGGGTAATAAAAACACGACGGGTGGGTAATAAAAACAAGACAGGTGGGTAATAAAAACAGGACGGGTGGGTAATAAAAACAGGAAAGGTGGGTAATAAAAACAGGACGGGTGGGTAATAAAAACAAGACAAGTGGGTAATAAAAAAGGACGGGTGGGTAATAAAAACAGGACAGGTGGGTAATAAAAACAGGACGGGTGGGTAATAAAAACAGGACAGGTGGGTAATAAAAACAGGACGGGTGAGTAATAAAAACAAGACAAGTGGGTAATAAAAACAGGACGGGTGGGTAATAAAAACAAGACAAGTGGGTAATAAAAACAGGACGGGTGGGTAATAAAAACAGGACGGGTGGGTAATAAAAGCAAGACAAGTGGGTAATAAAAACAGGACGGGTAGGTAATAAAAACAAGACAAGTGGATAATAAAAACAGGACGGGTGGGTAATAAAAGCAGGACAAGTGGGTAATAAAAACAGGACGGGTGGGTAATAAAAACAGGACAGGTGGGTAATAAAAACAGGACAGGTGGGTAATAAAAACAGGACGGGTGGGTAATAAAAGCAGGACAAGTGGGTAATAAAAACAGGACGGGTAGGTAATAAAAGCAGGATAAGTGGGTAATAAAAACAGGACGGGTAGGTAATAAAAACAGGACAACTGGGTAATAAAAACAGTACGGGTGGGTAATGAAAACAGGGGTGACTAATAAAAACAGGACAGGTGGATAATAAAAACAGGACGGGTGGGCAATAAAAACAGGACGGGTGGGTAATAAAAACAGGACAGGTGGGTAATAAAAACAGGACAGGTGGATAATAAAAACAGGACGGGTGGGTAATAAAAACAGGACGGGTGGGTAATAAAAACAGGACGGGTGGGTAATAAAAGCAGGACAAGTGGGTAATAAAAACAGGGCGGGTGGGTAATAAAAACACGACAAGTGGGTAATAAAAACAGGACGGGTGGGTAATAAAAACAGGACGGGTGGGTAATAAAAACAGGGGTGACTAATAAAAACAGGACAGGTGGATAATAAAAACAGGACGGGTGGGTAATAAAAACAGGACAAGTGGGTAATAAAAACAGGGCGGGTGGGTAATAAAAGCAGGACAAGTGGGTAATAAAAACAGGGCGGGTGGGTAATAAAAACAAGACAAGTGGGTAATAAAAACAGGACGGGTGGGTAATAAAAACAAGACAAGTGGGTAATAAAAACAGGACGGGTGGATAATAAAAACAAGACAAGTGGGTAATAAAAACAGGACGGGTGGGTAACAAAAGCAGGATAAGTGGGTAATAAAAACAGGACGGGTGGGTAATAAAAACAAGACAAGTGGGTAATAAAAACAGGACGGGTGGGTAATAAAAACGAGACAAGTGGGTAATAAAAACAGAACGGATGGGTAACAAAAACAAGACAAGTGGGTAATAAAAACAGAACGGATGGGTAACAAAAACAAGACAAGTGGGTAATAAAAACAGGACGGGTGGGTGATAAAAGCAGGATAAGTGGGTAATAAAAACAGGACGGGTGGGTAATAAAAGCAGGTTAAGTGGTAATAAAAACAGGACGGGTGGGTAATAAAAACAAGACAAGTGGGTAATAAAAACAGGACGGATGGGTAACAAAAACAAGACAAGTGGGTAATAAAAACAGGACGGATGGGTAACAAAAACAAGACAAGTGGGTAATAAAAACAGGACGGGTAGGTAATAAAAGCAGGATAAGTGGGTAATAAAAACAGGACGGGTGGGTAATAAAAGCAGGTTAAGTGGTAATAAAAACAGGACGGGTGGGTAATAAAAACAAGACAAGTGGGTAATAAAAACAGGACGGATGGGTAACAAAAACAAGACAAGTGGGTAATAAAAACAGGACGGATGGGTAACAAAAACAAGACAAGTGGGTAATAAAAACAGGACGGGTAGGTAATAAAAGCAGGATAAGTGGGTAATAAAAACAGGACGGGTGGGTAATAAAAGCAGGATAAGTGGGTAATAAAAACAGGGCGGGTGGGTAATAAAAGCAGGATAAGTGGGTAATAAAAACAGGACGGGTGGGTAATAAAAGCAGGATAAGTGGGTAATAAAAACAGGACGGGTGGGTAATAAAAACAAGACAAGTGGGTAATAAAAACAGGACGGATGGGTAACAAAAACAAGACAAGTGGATAATAAAAACAGGACGGGTAGGTGATAAAAGCAGGATAAGTGGGTAATAAAAACAGGACGGGTGGGTAATAAAAGCAGGATAAGTGGGTAATAAAAGCAGGACAAGTGGGTAATAAAAACAGGACGGGTGGGTAATAAAAACAAGACAAGCGAGTAATAAAAACAGGACGGGTGGGTAATAAACAAGACGGGTGGGTAATAAAAACAGGACAATTGGGCAATAAAAACAGATAGGCGAGTAATAAGGTCGATCGGAAGGACCCGGACACATTATACGACCCTTTAGGAACGTGACATACGTAAAATTCACTTAAAAAAAAACAACAAAATACTATAGACAATTTAAGAGAAAACAACAACAGCATAAAAACTACCAAAAATAATCACGATACGCAAAAACTCTTACTCGAATCTGCAGTATAATCGATCGCAATGAAACCCATCGGAATCGGATCCGTGTCTTTCACAATGCATAAATCAGTTACCACTTGCATACCAACCTAAAACAAAAAAACCATCATTAACTTTCATTTAATTTTTTTTTTTTTTTGATTTTAAAACTTTATAATTCGTCACAATTGAAAACTAGCCGATATATTTTATTATATTTTTGAATTTCCGTTTTTTTTTTTTTTGCAAAATTCATCGTCATATATAGGCGATAACGTCTTTTCGACTGGATTTATATGTCCATCATCGCTAAAAACAACCAACAATTAACCTCACCTTATTAACCTCTATTACTTACATCGCATTTACTATACGTCTACCTATATAATTTCGATTCTTCTACTGTACGTTTCACTTTCAATTATTTTTTAAATTACTGATAAATAGGAAAAACTATTCGATTATCAATTTATTCTAATAAACTACATAGCTCTAATCATATATTTATGGATGGGGAAAAAAAATTAAAAAATTACTACCATATTCGAAGGCGTTTCTCGACTGATCGCCAAATATCGAACTGGACGACTGAAGAACGAAAATGAACTCTCTTTCCATAAATCCGCATCTGTTTGATCATCGTGCGTTTTTGTTATCTGTTTAAAAACAAAAAAAAAAAATTAACAAATAAAAAAAAATTTCGCTTTTCAATCTTAAATTCTAAACGTTATTCAATTATTCGACTAGCCTTTTTTAATAAATACAATCAATATACATATGGAAGCCTACTACTTTGCTCTCATCAATTCGTGGGCATTAAATTGTGGGATTGGAAATGCTGCAGGTAAAAAAAAAAGACACCTGCTGAGTCGACGACAGCAACTTCCTGCATATCGTCTAACACAATACGGCAATATTCATTGGCCAACTATAACAACTTCGCTACGAATACAGATGAAATGAGGGATGATTCATATAACACCATTGCTAACACCTGTCAAAACTCACCAAAGTAAAAAAAAATTTGGATTCAATTCAAAGTTGACCCCTCTATGACCTCTAATAAAACTTCAGCATATTCAACGAAATGACCAAAACTGACCGGAAAGAAACCACGTGGACATTTATTTTTATCGGCTACGATGATGATCGCCGTTATAGGATTGAGTGGTTTCTGATCGCCCATCTCCGTTGAAGGTGATAAAAGTGCACTCATTAATGTGCGCACACAATTGCAGCACTATACCCGTAAAACACCTTCAAAACTTCACTTACTTCAAATCGTTCCTATAAATTTACTTTATTTAATGCGTTCGTATTTCAATCGTTTTTCTATTCAAACAATTCATTTTCAACAAACATTAATTCAAATTTCATGCTAGAAACATAAACTAACATCACAATAAATAGCACTATACAACAAAGATTCTTGACTTGTATTTTGAAAAGAAAAAACTAAAAAATTTTAGTAACAAAAGTGAAATGGGACGAGGAAATCCATGCACCAGCCAAGATGTGGCTTCTTGGCCATAAGAATAAAGAAATTCGTAGCCCAACGATGTGTTAGAGTAGAACAAGTGGCCACCGTCAAATAGGGATGGAATATGTGGCCACCTGGTTCTCGTGGCAAATATAATGGCATCTAGCGTTTACTAAGATGCGTCGATTATTTTACCGCTCAATAAGTCTAATCGATACTTCCTACTGCTCTTTGGTAGGACTTACGAATTCCCTCACTCATGTGGCCAAGTAGTCACAGATTCAACTATCATGGCCGGATTACAGATCCCTTTTTGTGTGGTCCAGAGTTATAGCTTTCGTATTTCATGAAAAATACTTCGATGGGAGATCGGTGACCTAGTCACGCATCGACGCCTTGACAAAGCCCAAGGATTCCCGATCCCATGAAACTTTAATTTAATTTATTGTTACAACAAGTGTGGAATCATGTTTCAGAGTATGGAATAAAATGGAATAAACCTCCTATTGATCTCGCCTTAGCATCTAGTATCTTTGCTTTCACTAAACGCCTAAAGTATTTCAACCTCGGCGGAATTTTTGAGTTTATGTTTAAGTGATGTATTGATGCTTACTTTTTCACACCACCATAATTGCGTGCTCCAGTTCTTCTTTTCTTTGATTTTATATTTCCATGTGTTCCGTATTTTACTTGCGAAATAAAGATTTCGCAATAATCACTTAAAAAACCTACATAAAAAGGTGCTAAAATTTAACCAGGAATTTTTCGCAACCAAATTAAAATACGGCTGGTTGGAAGGGGTTTGAAATCAAGCTCTATTGTGTGCTAGCTATAAAATTGCTACCAGCTATGAGTATATCCCTCACCCCTCCCCTAAGCCGTCCGAAGAAAAAATTCCATTCATTTCAGTGTGCACAATAGTAAATCTAATAGATAATTGGTACTTATCAACGGCACAACATCTTTAAATAAATATCTGTCACATAATCTTTAATGAAACTTCGAAAGCACTAGCGCACATGCAAGAAACACATAAACCAACTCAACAATACAACGGAAATTTTTTTTAATGATTTGACTTCCCGTTTTTTAGTTTTATCATTACTGAAAGTACTTTAAATTGTTGTCGGAAATATAATTAAGTATGTGTTAAATATTTGAATAAGGTTAAGAATAAGCTCAATATTAAAACATGCAAATTTTTTGTATAAAATATATAAACATGCAAATTCTATAAAATATACTTAACGATTACGATGGACATGCAAAAATCTAGCAAAAATATGCAAATTTCTTACCGTATAATTGAATTTTATCATCAGATCATCAAGCTTAGCGGGAAATTAGCAAGACAGATTTAAATAAATTCAAATTATGCCTTAAACAACAAATTTAAAATGAATAAGTAAAAATTGAATTTAAAAAAATCAATACTTATTTAATACTTGATTCAATTCTAATAATGGTAAAAATACTAATAACAGCATCGTTTAAATGCAAAAAATAAACCGGAAAACACACACATAACGGTTCTACATTGATTGATATACGTGTTTAGGTAAAATATGGAATAGAATAATGGCGCAAACAAAAAAAGGGAATCTGAAAGAGAATAAAACGAGCAAGCAATAATTTAAAAAAAAACAAAAGTCAAATGTGGAATAATTAAAAATAAAAAACAATTAAAAAAACAAAGGTCATGTTCTCAGAGGGGGTATAGGAAGTTAGAAATTGTGATTGAATAAGGTGCAGCCGTTTGGCACTAAATGCGAAGGTAACAATCAACGAAAACTCATTTTAAGTTGTCGAATGGTCTATACGGATTTATCGGCCTAATCTAACATCACTTATTATTCGTCAATCACCAGTTGAATCGACAAAAGGAGACGGAAAAACGCGTAGCCGCATCGGTGACGGAATTCCTACAACGGCTAATAATTCGGAGCTCATAGGGTTCCATTGCATAACCTTGCCGACAACTCCCAAAACCTAAATTTAATATTGAAATTCCAAACTCCCCCCCACCCCTTCCCTCACGTTTAGGACCAAATTGACCACCCATCACCAGCTTATACTATGCTAAAAATCGCGAAAATTCTATTGCTTTGTAGATACAGCACACGCTTCATTATCATTTACGCATCATTCATTTATCTACCGTCAACTGTTTTTCGTGGTAGAACTCAGCAAGCAAACTTTGCAGCTAATTATATATCATCATCTAGCCCTTAACTACCACAATTCCTTTCACTTCTTCCAAAGGAATCACATATTCGCATTGATCATTCCACTCGAATATAACCATCAGACTCGTGATTTATTATATAAGAAGTAAAATGCTAATAAAAGTAAGTCGATAAATTAAATTTTTATTAAAGTTTTCAACAATGGCAAAAAAAACATTGTACAGACGAGAGTATTGAACAAAAAAAAAAAAAAATACAGGTAACATCGCAAATATTATAGCGTTCAAAGTAAATGAACTTCAACTTATCTATCTAGCTGTGCTCACACATTTACATGAGATCAATTTACAACCTTAAATATGCAATCTTTGTATGTCTATAAAAATCGAGAAAAAAAAATAATTGCATTGAAATAATATTATTTACAAATCAATAAATCACTAACTAAAATATAGCGACTATAATTCGATAATATAAATAAATAAATAAAAATAAAATAAAAACAAATCAATGATAAAGTAAACTGATATAATAACGCTTAATGTTTTCACTCATCAAGCCTTAGTTGAGCTCATTTTAAAAGACAAAAAATCAGCTACATACTGCTTATAACGATAGAAAAGCAGCTTATAACAATAGAGAAATAACTCCCTCATAATGGACATATTCAATGACGTCATTTCGACGTTAACTGTTTAAATTATCACATCATGTATAATATTCGTTTCATATTAAAAAATAAGTTGGACACCTTTCAATGAAAACAAAAACACAAATATTTAAAGCAAATTTAAAATCAAATCAGGTAAGGGGGAGGGGGCTAGGGAGAGTGGGAGGGGGGGGGGAGGGGATTTATACAAAAGAGAAATGGATATGCATAAAACACTATATCCACAAGATAAATGAATCGATCACCATTCATCTAATTATTCGACATAATCCATATCGGATGGGATATCGAATTGCTCGTTGAGGATTTTCTCATCTATACCAAATTTTGTTTTGCACCATTTTTTTATTGAGAAAATATTATCTGCAAAAAAAAAAAGAAAAATTCATTTAATCTCAAATATAAACATTTCGATATATGCAAATTTTCAAATATAAACTTTTCCACAAAATGCATTCAGCTTATAACTTAAAAATTGCTGTAAGAATTCAAGTTTAACGGGAAAATGACTATTTAAGTAATTAAATTACTTAATAAAAATATAAGTTTTATCCACAAGAAGACTCCATAGCAATGGAATATTTTGTATAAACGACTAAATTGTCAATTGTTATGCAAAATTATAAACAACATCGAATTTCAGCATCTTCAAGAGATTCGATTGATCATCACTAATGTTTGCGAAGGATTAAAGAACACACATCGAATCTGCTAACACTGCTACATCGGACAGATGCGCCATTATTGCTACGTTGGACAAATCCGCCACTATCGTTACACCGAGCAATGCGAACCCCCTAAGAAGATTAGACTGAACGTTTTCGCACTGTTTCCTTTCGATCCAATGTCGTTTATTAGGTTATTTTATGCCAACAGTTTAATTCACTGCAAACGACATAACTTTCGAAATACTACAGTTGCGGTAAAAGAATCCCTGGATAAACACTTCCCTCTACATTGGTATATTGATATGCATACTTTGGAGTTTTTTCGAGCTCTCCGGAGTCATCTAGAGCTTCCGGAGTTTTTTCGAATCGGGAGCGCTCCGTAACCAATCTTTTCTGACATTCACTTTTCGAGACGATATTTGCCTAAGATATGAAGTTGAACTAACCAGTCCAACGATTCGCAGCTTCTTTTGCTTCTTCGGCGCTCTTATTTAGGCGTGCAATCGCTTCGGGACCCGATAAAGCCAATTCGTCGAGTGTCTTCTTCAAAGATGTCTCTTTCGTTTTTAAATCCGCAAAACGCGATAGGAGTTCGGCTCGCTCTTTGGTATCCTGAAATACCGCTCTTCAGTATCCTGAAATACCGCTCTTTAGTGTCCTGAAATATAATTGCTCTTTAGTATCCTGAAATATTATCAAAAACAAACATATTAACTAAATTTAAATGTCACATTTAGAATAATAGCGAGAAATAAGAAAAAATTAATTATACAATTGTATGATTCATCATAAAAAATATAGAATATTTGAGAGAACGAATGGGCAATTAGAAAATTTGCATATGCAAAAATATAAATTGCTTTATTAGATTCATTAAAAACTACTCAATGAAAGCATAAACGATACCAATATTATTTATATCAACGACATTAATCTACTAATGAATTTCATGATCGTTCATTTAATTCAACTTCACAGAAGATATCAAATGATAACCATTTCTATGATGGGCACATCATCATTGAAATCGTCATGACTAATAGATTCGCATTTTTTTCTCCTCGAAATTAAAATAGAAATTTCTATAAAATTTGAAATATAATAAATAATTCTCAAGTATAAATTAAAATTTTTTTAGCTTTAACTTTAATAATTATAATAAAATTTTCAACATTCTTTGATGAATAAAATGAAAAATTTCAAAGAATAAAAATATTTCAAAGAGAGGAAATAAAAAAAAAATAAAATATTAATAAAAATAGAAAAACCTCTCGGCCGATTTTTGCTTTTTCGATATCCCCTTTCACGGTGTTAATTTTCGTTTGTAGATCCGCTAAGTTTGCATTCAGCTGTTCCAATCTTGTTCTGCGCTGCAAATAAAACAATTCACATCTAATACGTATTACTCTGGAATGACTTAGAATATTATTTCGTTGAAAGGGAGCAATTTATAAAATCAAAGAGTTTCTTCATCCCTCTCCCCTCTTAATCCCTCTTCCTAAAGTTTGCCTCATAGAGTGGGAAACTAAAAGATTTCTTCGAACCTTGAAATTTTATTTTTTTTAACCTCAACTTCTGTGTAGACTTTATATCTCATCCTCAATGATCATCCTGGCTAAGTATGGAAATGCAAACCGCGGCTATAGGG
Organism: Baylisascaris procyonis; assembly: GCA_037389465.1. Taxonomy (NCBI): domain Eukaryota; kingdom Metazoa; phylum Nematoda; class Chromadorea; order Rhabditida; family Ascarididae; genus Baylisascaris; species Baylisascaris procyonis. The sequence continues at coordinate 903,969 of JAZARR010000230.1, forward strand.
ACTCGAGGATTAACAACCCCAACATCATTGCCGTAAGCCTTAACTGCTAAATAATCGAGTAGAAACGAATACAACTCAATAGATCCGTGTCGATCCTTGACGGATGGATGGATCGTCAAGTGAATCAAGTGAATAAATAATAACCTCATTAAATCTCTATTTTAAAAAAATCATCAATAGAAAAATTTTGATTACCGATCAATAAAGTTCGGGGAAAAAAATTTTTTTAACCGAAAATAAAAGCATCGATGCATTTTTTTGTCTCATAGCTAAAGATCGTTAAATTTCAAAAATTTTTTTCGTAAATTTTTCGCACCGGAAAAAATTCTCACTAAAAATATTAATTTATTCAACAATTATGCACATCTCTTATCATTGAAATTAAATATTTTCCTTTTTTGTCATAGTTGCATAAAATAATCTCATATATATCATTTTTAAAAAAATCATTTTTTAGAAAAAAAAAGGATTTACGTTTATCATTTAATTAAATCCTATAATATAATCTAATAATCCTCCCATTCATTGATATAAGCAGTTGCTAAAAAAATTACCGTAAGCGCTGCTTTTGACGGGAATGCCCAATAGCAAACAAATGTACCAATTTTTTCACATTCAACAAGTCCTTCATCGACGAGTAATTGCGTTATTTCTTTCACCGATTGTGAGACGATACCTTTTTGTTTTGGTGCAATCTTTTCCAATTCTTTCATCTAAATAATTAAAAATAAAATAAAAATAAAATTGAACTTTTCTATTGAATAAAATCCTACAGGAAATTCTTTCCTAGCTAAAACAACCTTTCATGAATGATTAATGTGTAGATTTGAAGCAATAAAAAAAACTTTTAATTTTAATAAAAATTTTAAATTTTTTAAATAAAATTAGAATCTAAAAAAAAAAACAAAAAATTGCGATTAAAAATTATTTACAGAATCCATATCATTGTATAAACGAATGCAACATAATGAAAATTGCAACGGAAATATATTCTTTACCACTTATACCAGTAATAATTTGTTTTCCTCTCTATGATGGAATAAGTTGAAAAATTCGTAGATATCTTTATCACTATTTTTTTCTTTATAAGGAATCTTGATATGATCCTGGATATGATCATTTAAAAAAAATTTTTTTTTCGATTTAAAAAAAATTTATTTGGAAGATGCAAGATAGAATTAGAATCAACACATGAATTAATTATAAGTTATCAAAAAACTGCAATGATATGATTAAATTTATCAATATAAACCGAGAGAATATTCTTGATAGATGCATCTCTTTTTTTGTGAAAATATACGAAAATTAATTCTAGTAAAGAAAAATATTCTCAAAGCTTTTTTTTTTATTTCTGCCAAATTTATATAATATTTGACAATTTCGAATGCGAAAAAAGTGAGGAAAAATGAGAAAAAAATTTTTTTTAAATGAAAAAATACCTGGAAAAATTCTTTACTCTCATAAAATAATTGAAGAAGTCGTGTTCTTTTTTCATCCATCGAAAGACCTTTCTTCTTTGAAGCCTTTAAAATAAATAAAATTATTTACTCAATTTTTTAAAAATTATTTTATTGAATTTTCCTTCATATACTATCTAATTTAAAAAAATAAAATTAAGGAAGACGGGTTAAATAAATGAGAGTATTGCCCTCTTTCCCTCACCTCTCACTTCTTCGTTAATGGAATAATAGTACCTCAAAATATATGACAAAAAAGACCGATCTGCAAGGAAAATGAATCTTATTCATAATAAAGAGGGGGTGGAAAGGGAGGGGGGGGGGGGAGTCAACGGATAAGTGGAGAAATTATACAATCAAAAATCTCATAGTTAAAGGAAAAAAAATATTATACCATTGGTATCTCATCGTTCATTTCCCCCTTTCCCTATCCCTCTTGCTCCAAAGCAAAATTTTAGTGGTCACTCGAACAAGCGAAATTTGAGTGGTCACTCGAACAAGCAAAACTTGAATGGTCATTCGAACAAGCAAAATTTGAGTGGCCACTTCAGTAATTCTTGTTAGAATACTTAAATGAGTTACCATTTTGTAGTCGTGGTCAGCGACAATTTTTTCAAGTCGTCGTCCTTTTTTTTGAGTGAAATGACCAAACAGAAATTTTCACCTCCTTCAAAAACCTGAAAAAGGTGCGATGAAAAAAAAAGAGTATAAAACTATTACCACTAGAGAACAAGCATCTTCAAATGCAAGTATACACCACTATTATAGCGTACACAATGAAAATAGACTTTAGCGCATGAAAGATATGGACTAGGAAGCAAGGTGAGGGTGGGGGGAAGGGGATTCATGGCGTCATACAACACTTATCGGCTGTCAATACCATACGCTTATCGGCTGTCAATACCGGATGAAACGTTTCGTTGATGAAATTTGTGAAAATGTCTTTTTCTATTAAAAAAAAAATGTTCTAATTTAAGTCTAATAAAATAATAAAAAAATAAAAAATAATAAAATCTGAAAAAAAATTTTTTTTAATTTAATAAAAAAAATTTTTTTTCAGCGCACATTTCAATCATGAAACTTTTGAAAATGGAAACAACACCGAAGTCAAAAAATTCCGCCTGTTCGAAACGTTGACACATCGCAACTAGTTGCTCATAAACGATAGAAACCCTAGAAATGTCCATATTTATATAGATTTTCGAAGTAGGCAGCCGTTGCCGCCCATGCAACTCCTAAGAATGTAGATCATAAAAAAAGTGATGCGACGAGATGTTCGACGATCTTTTTTAAGTCGAATTTTTTTTTCATCCTTTTTTCCCTTATTTCTTTGCGAGATTGTCCCTGGACTTTTTATTAAGAGATTCTCCATGAAATCTTTACAAATTTATAGCAGTTAAATGAAGAGAGGGGATGGGGGAGGGAATGGGGGGAAGAGGGAAGGGGAGCAGAAAACGAGACCCGTAATATTTGAGGCATCCCGATTTTGCCCCACCCATTCACGTGTCATTTGCGCCCTACTCAAACGGAGAGGTCAAACGTATCAATCATGATCTACTTCAGGTTAAAATATTCTTATTCAATACCATTTCTTATAGTTTTGGTCCTTTTTTTTGAAATATTTTCAAATGTATCTCAACGAAGTTGATTTCGTTCATAAATTTTGGACAAGAAAAAATTTCTGTCGTCTTCTATTTTCATCACATATGCTATAGTAGAATCGTTTGAAACGAACAAATGCGCGGTCATTTTTAAATTATTCGGTCTTGCACAGAATCCTTGATTACGGTAAGTTTTGATTTGGCTGAATTTTGTAGCTGTCTTGCACAGAATCTTTGATTACTGTAAACTTTGATTTGGCAAGAATCATTATGCGTCTTGCACAGAATTTCTGATTACTGTAAATTTACGTTTGGCAAAATTCCATAGCCCATCGCGATTATTGATAAACATGACACGAGCAACTCGTCGCATCTTGCAATTGTGTGCATTCAAAGAGTGCTTTCGATTTGTGTATTCTAGAATTGAGACTCGTTTAAACGTATTTACATTTAGTTTCTTTTAGAAAGTCTATCTACTCGGTCGATCACTTATATGCAAAAAAAAAAAATTCTACGCAATACAACAATGACGTAGAACTTTTTTTTCTATATGACGTCATGTCACTTTCAATAAAACCCCTGGGGCTATAATTCCCTAAAAATTTAGCGAGTTGTAAAGTATCGCGTAGAATTTATCTCGAATGAATTGAAGCAAGTAATTTCGATCTCGGATGTAGTTTTGACCACCTATCGTAAAAGTTTGTAGCGTTTAAGCATGTATTATTACTGTAGGCTAATATTAGCGAACATCGTATTTGCACTCATATTACTGTAGGCTAATATTAGAAAGCACAGAGTGGGTTTTTTTAGATTTTTGATGAATGAAACGGCTGAGAAGAGAGCATTAATAAAATAGGAAAGCGCATTGCTTTTTATGTTTGCAAATATTCTTTATTAAGGAACCACTATCAAATGGCATAAATTCTAGCAAACGAGGCAAATCGATTTTGCCAGTAATTGAAGCATCGTTTAGACTTTAATCGTCGATTTCTATACGTCAATGGATGTACCATGATCCATTCTTCAGTGATCTGATTATTGATCATTGATTATTGATTGATCGATTACGAGAAATCGATCTGATCAAAGCAATCCTATTCCTCAATTTTCATTTGGTTTATAAAATTCATGTGGTTTTTTTTTTTTAATTTTAGTACGTATCGGCTTTTTTAGAGCCATAATGTCCATACATATATACACATGCATGCAGATTTGTATGTTTCTTGGTAATTTTCTGTTAAATTTAATTGTTGCAACTAGAGTTGACAAGGTTTTATTTTATTACGCACATTTCGAGATGACTTTTTTTATAATTAAGTTTTAAGTTGGAGTTAATTTTAAATTTTAGTTGATTAATTTTAACTGTTAATTTTAAATTCTAAAAGAATCCCAAAACGATTCACATATATTTGCACCTGTTTAGAGTGTCCTCTAGTTGATCAAGCTACAAAAAGAGTGAATTGTTTGCAAAGTTTTTTTCAGTGATAAGGTGATAAGATCGGTTGAAGCATGAATGTGCTAGCCGATATGTTGCATTTGTTTGCCGGCAATTTATGCAACCGGTTGGTCACATCAGCTGAATATAGATCGCTTATCATTTTAGGCTTATTTGATATGTTCCACCACTACTCTTTAACATTAAACCTTGAGGGCATGAATTTCTATTATTGTTTTTTTTTTTTTAAGGAGGGCCAACGTCGTCGCCGCTTTATTGAATTTGTGCCCTATGCTGCACACGCTTATGAATTCCATGATTCCCTCCTCTGTATATATGTCGATGTCTGAAGCATGCTGAATCCATATGCCCCTGGGCTTATATTCACAAAAATACGGTGGATTTATTGGCATATTCGATTATGCATAATTTGTTTGAAGGCGCTTAACGCTAAATTTTTCAAAAATAGCGCTAAAAAAGGCGCATCGTTCATAGCAGAGTAGCCGGCTGACTGGCAGTAAATGGAAACAGATACACCGTCTAATGCTCATGCGTGATTTGACGTTACAGTAGCTGTTTGCTAAAGCAGACATTTGCGCCATTTATTAGTTTTTAAAAAAAAAAAATTTTATCCCATTTAAATGCAAAATTTTTAATTTGTTGCTTAATGAATAACCATTAAGACCTTCGCATTCCGAATTTATATATGTATATATAAATAAATTAATTAATTTGTGTTTTATGCTGTAACTTGGTTTTTTTTTCAATGATCACATTTTCAAGTGACTGTATTGAATACAAAATGCACATATCGTGCCCCTGGCTGCTGCGTTTTCTTGCTAGGGGGAGCTTCTTTTCTTTTTTTGTGTAACGGTGTAATGAGTGTATGGCTGTGATGGCGAGACGAAAGCAGAACGAAAAAAAACAACAAACTAGAATGCATTCGATTGCTGAAAATCGATGCACATTCGGCTCGTTTATCGTCGATAATTTCTGATTCAACTCTCTCTCTCTCTTTTTTTAAATTAACTCATTTCACAGGAATTTTGCCGCATTTTCAAGTTTATTATGACCAAAATGGCCACTGACCAAATATTCAATATGGCCAGGCTTGAATTTTATTTAGGCGTAGAATTTTTAGCTCATTATTAGTGGCCAAGATTTGATTTTTCCGCTCAACTCATAAATAATTAGCCTAGTCTTGGGCGGAAATGCCTACTATTGACTTCATATTTTCTAGAAGATTTTCCTTCGTAGTAATATTTTATTTTCATGCTCGTCTACTATTTAACTGACGTTCACACTCCATCTTCCCGATCCCCCCTCCCAGAAAAAAAATCGAACTTGAGCCTCATCCTTCTTTTCTGGAGATGAATGAAGCTAATGAATAAAATTAATGGGTGCATTAAATTCGAGTGGAAATACGACGAATATTTATGCAAATTGAGCAATAAAAATTTGGCACATTATTGAATTTTTTTTTTTTAATTGTTGTAGCCTAATCTTATAAGGTTTTTTTTTCCTTTATAAAATTCTTTTTATTGTTTAAAAATTGTGACGAAAGTAATTTCAATTTCTTATTGAATATAGTAGAGCTATTTCTAGACGATGTGAGTTAATATTGATTGGTCTTTATATATGATTTCTAAAAAAGGAAAGTACAATTCTTAATTTAGGCAATATAATTAAGTTGTATTTCATGTTTTACTTAGTTTTTATTATATTTAAAATTATATATTTAAGAGAATTTTATAATTTTTTTTGTAATTGATTTCTTCCTTTTTTAATGAATATAATTATTTGTGTATTATTAAACATTTCGATTTAATTGTGTTTATAATAAGCCGTATTGAGATTGTCTTTATTAATGGGTTATAGTTGGCAATATTCAATTATATAAGCGATACTTGAGCATTAAATGAATTCCATTTAATTTACTGTGAATTGCTGACGTAAAAGCTAAAATTAAGCGGTGATATTAGAGAAATAAAAGAAAATTTAAAACAAGACGAACAAGTTTTATTGGTTAATTAAATGATTTACAAGAAATTATTAGTGCATTTTTCGGCATTCGTCTTACTTTGTCCGAATTTGTGAATATTTTTTAATATATTCGTCATATACTACGATAAATACATCCAGGCTCTATTCTTATTTGTCATTGTCATATTGGCCAAGTCATATATCATGGCCAAATGGCCAAGGACCCATTCGAAGAGGAAACGAAAAGGGGGGGTGGTATGTTTATCGGTTCTTTCCATTTGCCATTCCACCCCTCCCCCACCCCCTCCCCCCCACCCCTCTTCTAGCTTGCGGGCTTGCTAGATAGCTTCATTTGATCTTATTTTAACTCATTTGAGGTCCCGATTAATCATATCTATATTAAGAATAAGCGACTCATAAAAAAATTCAATAATTTAATCTACATATTGATTTTTTTTTTAAATCATTTTTTATTTTTTCATTTCCGCTATCGAGCCAAATTTTTATTTATTTATTTATTTATTTATTTATTTATCTTTGCAGAATCTTATTTCTATAAGGATTTTTTTTTTGCATAACTATTATCATTATATTTACTTTTATTGTATAATTTTATTTTTTAACTGGAATTTAAGCATCAATAGTAGCAAAATTTGAGGATATTATTTAGCTAAATTCCTCTTTTTCAAGATCCTTTCCATGATTTAATTCATTTTTAAAGCTTATTAAAGGTAATTGGCACATTGCTGATTACAGTAAGTAGCGTATATTGCTACAGTACCTGGCGTATATATTGTTACAGTATTTGGCGTATATTGCTGCAGTATGCAACGTTGATTTTGCATACTATATTCTTATAGATTATTTACTTATTTCGTTTAATCGCGTAGAAAATGAGGATTATCGAATCATTTTTAATATTGGTACACTCATCGAGTGGTTACTGAGCTAAATAAGAGTGTTCGACTCTAGAGTGGTTCGTTTTATTTTTTATTTTTTTATTTCATTATAAAATTTTTTTCAATGTTTTTAAAAATTTATGCGATGATACATTCTGTCCATTTTTTTACTTTATTTTATTTAATTTTTTTTAATTTTTTTATATTTTTATTTCAAAGGGAAATATAAATGTTTGCATATATGAATAGCATTTATTTTAACCATTTATGAGAAGTTTTTTTCCCATATTTTTTCCAAAATTTATTCGTCTTTTTCTTTACTTCAACGAATATAAAAGCTTTTTGAAAGGGAATAAATGTTGAGCATTTATTAGCGCAAACGCGATTTCTTTTGTTTTGATTTCTTTTTTTTTTGCATTGGTATGTGGATGCTTTTAGATGTGATTCAGAATCAGTCGTGTTTCTTATATACTAACATTTAATACCGTCTTTTTTTTTTCATCGTCAAGGGCGTAGCAAACGAAACGAGAAAGAACGGGAATAGTGGGAGTAATAAGGAGGGGGAAAGAAAGTGGTTTGAGGCGGGATGGGGAGGGGGATGGGGGATGGGGGAGGTAAGGGAAGGGGTGGATTGGTAAAGAAGCTCGAATTGAGCATCGTAAATTATATTGTTCGTAATGATTGTTGTGAAGCAATTGTTTGAATAATCCCCAAATCTTAGGGGAAGAAAATTCGGGAAATGTTAGGCACTGATATTCCCCTCTCCCCCCTCCCCCCTCCGCCCTATTCTGCAAATTTTTATTCCATTTTCCTTTCTCATTTATTTCCTGAAAGTTCTTTTTTTATACATCATTTCTTTTCACTAATTTTTTTTTTTTAAATGATTGAGTAGTGAGGCATCTGCAACTTAAGTTCAACTTAGCCTTTCATTGTGTACCATAATAGGATATGGTGGCCCTTTCAAAGGTAATAGGTTTTTTTCTATGAAAGAAGAATTTTTTTAGGAAATAAAGTTTGGATGAGCTCTACAAGAAATATGATGTACTAAAAAAAATAAATTTGTTCTACAAAGTAAATGCCTAAATTTGAAACCCTTATTGTGTTAGTGTGAGGTTTTTGTTACCCTTGTAGGTAGGAAGTATATATCGGTAGGTTTTTATGGTAGATGAAAATATTGTATTTCTCCATATTGCTAAAACCTGGAGTATTTAGGTGAATGTTTGATATTAATATGCAGGTCAATTCCGGGAAAGAGTATATTGAGGCGTAAGTATGCAAGCTTATAAAGGGAGGTGAATTGAAGCAAGTAAAAGAATTCTGCTAGTCGAGTGTCCACTGTATAGCCGGGGTTGCCGTTAAGATGGATTTTAAAAAAGATTTAGTCTAAAGCTGTATAAGCCGCTGACCGATAAGAATTTTGTTCTGTTGACCAACAAGCCAACGAGTATAAGCCAACAAGAATATCCTTTCAAGTTCACTAATCCACGAAGAAGCGATAGCCATGATTTTTATTGATTATTAATATTCGTGTGATCTCAACCGAATGTTGAATTGATGTCATGTGTGATTTCGTTGGGTTAATCGATGTCCTTGTTGGTGGTTTTAACCGAATATTGAGTTGATGTTCTTGTAGGTGGTTTTAGTGAAGTGTTGAGCTGGTATCCTTGTAGATGGTTATAATCAAATATTGAAATGCTATCGTTATCCAGATTTGTGATTTTAGATGCCGTTCCACTTTACAGCATTCTCATCCACCCACTATTTGCACGTGCTAAATGCATTTCCACTGGATGATTGCTGATTTAGCACGTTGTTGATGTATCATTTCATTGCTACATTCGATCTTTTTTTTTATTTTTTATTTTTTTTATTTGTTCGATTAAGCATCGAGAGATGGAAATATTTCAACAAAAAGGGATCAGATTTCAGGAATCAGATGCCCATAACGAAGAATTATAAATCATTTTTATTAGTAATAAATAATAAAATGCGATTGAAAGTTTTATTTTTATTTCAATTTTTAAATTTCTAGGGGGATAGGAGTAGGGAAATATTGGGTTGAACATTAATGATCACACGATTATCGGGAATGGTAGATGAAAAATACTTGTTATGATAGTAGTAGTTGCGGGATTTTCGAGAGTAATTACAAAGAAACACCTCATTCGGTATTGATAACTTCGAACTTATTTCATAGGAGTTTGATGCATTTTTTAAAATTATTTATTTATTTATTTATTTATTTATTTATTTATTTTTTGCGAGAGAGAGAGGGGGGTTTTCATTTGTTCTTCCTTATTTGTGATTTTCCATAAGAAATTCTCTCTTTTTTTTAAATGCAAAAATTTAGAGAGAAGCAAAAAAAAAAACGATACTTGGCACGTGATGTGTTTTATAGAGTAATATTAAAGGATGTGTTTTTCCAATATGAACCAACAATTGAAGGTTTGCTTTCAAATTCACTCATAGGCGTATATAAGTCATTTTATTCGTATCAATTGCTTTGATCTGCTTTTTTGTTTGTGTTCGACTTATAAAGTTGGTTTTTTTAAATTTATTTCTTATGCTTTCAAATTTTGATTGTTGTCCCTTTCCTTGGATTTTTTGTTGTTGTTGTTGGTGGTGGTGGTGGTGATGAAATATGACCCTGTTACGACTTGGACGGAGCAAAGGCTTAACCCCCATCTATAAAGGGGTGACCTTAATAGATATTTCTATGTTAGAAGGGGTGATCTTCGGATCAAATCCGATCTTATCCTCATCGGATGAATAACGTGAAGGATGGAAGGAGGGGGAGGGGGCAATGCGTTAAACGAGGTGTACTGTGGTGGGATGTTGCTTTACTGCGTGGCATATTTGGATGAGATGATTATGTGCCGCATACGGGCTGCACTAAGCGGATATCTTTCACGTTGTGAGCCGATTTATTGCCTATTGCACTAAACCTACATAGCTGAAGCGAAACACCTCTATTCAAACATCGTAAATATAGGTGACGATATGCATAAATCTCCCTCTTCCTTTCCCTTTCCCTTCTGATATCCTTGGTTATCCTTGCTTATATTTGACGCTAATAGGGTGGCGCAGGATTTCCCTCAATAATACTGGAGAAGGTCCATTAGGTTAGTTTATTTGTTGATCGCAATTTAAAATCCTTAATAAACTCACGATCTGTCTGGTTTATAAATGCCAACTTACTAGCGCTATATCGTATCTGACTCGGATAAATGCTAACAAGAGGATCACTTTGCTAGTGCGAACCTCGAAACCCTGGATATTATTAAGCTTAGGGAAAGAATAAAAGAGAGAAGAGAGTGGTCTTTGAATATTTTTGAAGATTAGCTATCGAATGGAATCTTTTTGATTTCAAGCATAATTTTAGATATTAAGAGACCTATAGAATATTCAGCAGGCTGTCAATAAGTTGTGATCATAAATGAAAGCAACAAAATTTTATGCTTGAAGATTATTTGCAGTTCGTTTGTTGAAAGCCATCGAATGGGATATAGAATCGTGATGCATCAATCAGTCTTTGCGTTGCGTTATGCTCACAACGATGTTTAGTGCACGTTTCGTTGCTTTCTATGTGTCTGTATGTATGTATGTATGTACGTGTGTGTGTGTATGTGCGTATGTGTATAACCGATGAGGGAATCGGCCACTTATTTTTGCCTCTTTTTTTAACGGCCAATCGCCACTCAACTACGATGAGTGGATGATTTGACGGTAAAAGCGATCCACTATGTGAGTCCGATATTTTCGTTTACTTCGTTTTTGCACTATATATTTTAATATTAGCACTAAAGTAGCGGTTGTTTTTTTTTTTTTTAATATCAAATTAAAGTGTCATATTAATAAAAATTTCATATTTAGTGCTAATAAAGAATTAGCTGTGTTTTTGAATTGAAATCATCTGCTTTAGACAAGATGGGAATTAATGAATTTTGGATTACTTAGCTGCTAATCGGGATACGAGCCTGAAGCTCAAGTTTAAGTTGGAGTTCAGTGAACGGGGATCTTGAGCTAGAAAAGCGGTAAGACCGATCAGTGATAGATGTTTTTGAATCATATTTTTTTCTTAAAACAAGGTATTACGCTTAGAGAATTTCAGTGGGATGGTGTTGAATGAGCATGATCCAATTGATTGATCCACCATTTATAGTCGACTTTGACTCGGAACGAAATTGTTCTTTGGGAATTGGTGAGGTAATTCACTGTGCAATCGTTTTTCAATTTTACAGGGAAGAAGCTATTGCGCAGTCAGGGGGCTTAAAAACAGTTTCTGATGGTTTTAGGGAGGGATAAGTAATTCGACGAGAAAATGAGGAAAGAAGAAGGGGTGGAGAGACTTCATGCTTCAGTCATTACACCATAACCATCTTAACGTTTATATTCTCGTTATTAACTTTTCAATTGATACTAATTATTTATTGGTTTATTTATTTATTTATTTATTTATTTATTTATTTATTTATTTATTCGTTTATTTATTTACAGCATTTTTGCTTCGTTAATTTATAGATATTTGCATATTTATTGCTGCCTTAATTAATTTTTTGTGAGTTATTTAATAAGGTTTGTTGGTACTTTGTAGAGTTTTTTTTTTCCTTTTGTTTTCAATATTATTTTATTTAGTAAGGTAGTATGTGGGAATTTGAATATTTTTAAAGAAGGGAGAAGGTGTCATTGCATTCAAAGTGATAGTTTTTTTTATTATTTATGGAGGTAGTCTATGTCCGTTGTATTGATTGGATTGCCTCTGTACTTTCTTCGATGATAATTATTGATGTATGTTATTGTTTTAAGTTAATTTATTGACGGCTGCTATACAACGGCTGCACACAACAACACTCTTTCACTTTTAGAGAATATAAAGGTGATGTGCAATACTGCTGTAAATCGGGAGTGTTTTTTTCTTTTTTGCGATATTTGAGTAAAAAATACAAATATAAAATTGCAGTCAAAAAATATAAATATATTAGCAAGTTTTAGGTTTTTAGGCAATAATTTTTTTCACATTTGAATATGTTTTATTAATGACGACAATTTTATGCACACTATTGATTCGATGTTTCATATTGGAAGACGAGATAGGATTGTTGTGCCGTATTAGTGAAATGAGATCCGAAGAAATAAAAGGATAACTTGAGATTAAAGAGGGTAATGAATAGTAGAAAGGGAGGAGGGAGGGGGTGAGCGATATGGATAAACAGATTGGCGGTTTCTTTGGAAGGGATAGTGGGATTAAAGAAAAATTCGACTAATTAGCAAGGAAAATATTTTCAAGGCAGATCCCCCTTTCTATAAATTTTAATCACTCCATTTTAAGTCTTGATCTCTCTGTTGGGAGTTGGGACGTCTCTGTTGGGAGTCGGGAGGTCTCTGTTGGGAGGTCGGGAAGTCTCTGTTGAAAGGTCGGAAGGTCGGAAGGTCTCTGTTGGGAGGTCGGCAGGTCTCTACTGGAAGGTTGGAAGATCGGGTGATGGGCGTTACGATTCGTGAACCGAATCAATCGGCGAAAGTACCTGTGCATCTTAGCTGTAGAGGAGTTGTCATAAAAAATAGAGGAATAATTTTTATCAATCTATAGTATTTTTATATGTAATCATTTTCTTTTCCTTTATATTGAATGAAATTTTATAAATGGATATCAGCTTTTTTTTGGAAATGTTTGATTATCTGTAATTTTAGAAGTTATTTTTGGAATTCGGTATTTTTTTCTGTTTAATTTAAAAGGATTTCGCTACTGTTCTCCCCAATATCTACATCAAGTGGATTTCATTAGATCGCTGTATGAAATGGGAATAAGGTAGATAGGCAATAAGATCTGTCTGTCTTATTCGTATCTAGAAGAGTAGCTCAATCAATTCGTTACTGCAATAATATTTACTTAGTAAATAAATATTTAATAATTTTAAATAATTTTACAGGAATATATAAGTGATTTAAAAAAAACAAAAACGGCGTTTCGGTGAAGAAGTTTCAGCGGTGTGACTCATCGTCAGCGAGAGAGTGTTCCTCCAACTCGATGGGAGGGCACCGCCGCGACCAAAGTGATTCACATATGCCCCTTAAGCAATGTAGTGATTTACATCGCTGTGCATCAACCGATTCACATGAATTACGTGTTCGTGTTGATTCAACGCATAGTATACTTGAACCACGACTTTCAAATGGTATAATTATTTCTTCCCGTACGGGTACGGAGATTTGCCCGACTATTACTGATACATATTCTCAACAGAGAATTCGAGCTGTAAGTTTCTTATTTGTCCATAATTTTAATTGTTTTTGGGAACTTGAAAGCTTTGGAAAATGATGGGGAATAAACAATGAAACTCAAATAGGAGTCTTTGATGAGGTTTTAAATGCTTAAAAGTTCGTGAACTTTTGTTGAAGTATAGTTTACGTTGGTGCCTAGTCGGGTATATATGGTTAAATATGCTGCCATTCACGGATTCTCAACTTAGATCCTTTCACAGAACGCTTTGCTTTATAATCTTTAATGCTTCGAGAGTGAGGATTCATCGAAAAGGGGATATTCGTTTGCATCGAAATTTACCCTGTGGGAATTTTTATCGTAAAACTGTTATATCTGGTCCCATAGTTTATCATTTAGGATTATTTAAGGGTAAGCCTCATTGCTTTATTCAATATAAGAGGTATGATATGTGAGTTCACCAGCTTAAGTTTATTAAAGTTTATTAAAGTTTTATGCTTAAATATTGCTATTAACTTAAGCCTAGCAACCTAAATTAATTAAGTTCTCATGGTCCTTATAAGTTTATTTATTGCTTTAGAAGTTAAAAATTTCTAAAGTGAAAATTTTTTAAATAGGTTTATTTATGAGGTGGATTTTTTATGCTGTAAGATCTGAATTAGTCTTAAATCGTTATTTCTTCCTTGCATTCCCCTCTCCCCCCCCCCTCCCCATCTATATCCATTTCCCCTGACCTTGTTTACCTTTCAGATGGGCTTTGAAGTCCTCTGTTCTTAGAGTTTAGAGTTTTTCGTTAGTTCCATTCGAGTTTGACACATAAATATTAGATGATATGTTTATGTACTATAAATAATTTCATAAATAACTATCTTTTATAAATAAATATAAAAAATAAAAAATGTAAATAAATAAATAACTATAAATGTAACAATTTCATTTTAAGTTATGGCGGAAGGAAGTGTTGAAAACAGTGGTCGCTTTCTTTTGTATGTTACTATCGGCATTTTTGAATTTCTTCTTACTAACGGTGATACATGATATCGTACCACGACAACCACTTCCTGATCTCGTATTCATGGTGATTCCTCAACAGCGATGGGCATGGGCAGTTGGTGACGTCCTTTCCACTGTCAGGTGATCGCTTAAATATTTATTTATTTATTCATTTATTTATTTATTTGTTTATTTCAATGAACAGAGCACTCATTAAATAAATGTCTCTTCATACTACTCCACCTGCCCTGACCCAATGCCTCTCTGATCCAACTGGCTCCTATGGTCTTCAGATCGACTTCTACTTCTTGCAGGTCGGTCGCATGAAGGTTAGAGCTTAGGCTCGTCTCCTGCGTATCGGATGCTGACGAGCCGATCCACCGTTGTTCTTCCAATGACTGTCGGGGAATTATTCCGCACCCCTCTTCCCGATGAGGGTGCTGGGCGGGGTGACTTGGTTGAGCGGAATCAACAAGTTTGGTCGGAGCTTACTTATAACCGACCGCGCGGCAGGCAGTGGAAAACAATAGTCCTCGATTAAGGAATATTCGATGTTTTGATAATGTTGATTTTTGAAAGTCGACGAATTCGTTGATTCAAATCTTTTTATTCGGGGTGGGGGGGGGGGGGAGGTTAATTGTGTAAAGATACCATAATAAATGAATTGGGGGGGGGGAGGGTGTTAATAGTGTAAAGATACGATAATAAATGAATAAATATTACAGCTCGATAGTGGGTTTTATCTGTGTGTTTATGCACAAAGAAAGGATTGTTGTTCTGCGGCGTGTGCTTCTTCTCGGCGCGATAATGTATGGTTTACGAGCAGTGGTATTAGGGGTGACATTTTTGCCTCCATCTTTTCATAACCGTGATGATATATGTCAACGTCAAGTTAATCGAACAGCTATGTATGCTATGGAAGTGGCCACCAGGTGAGTGATTTATTTAAATCATTACCCTTTTCATCTTTTAAGTTTCGATTAGCTGTCAGTTTGTAAATTGATTGAGTTATTTTCTATTGTGTTTGAATTTTGTTATCTACTTCATCAATTAAACTTCTTGACTATATGAAGTATGTGATAGTAGATGATGTGGTGTTTATAAGGATTTTCATTGATTTAGCTGAATAGACGGATTATAGGGATTTAGTGGTTTTATAAGCTGTAATGTTTTGAATTTTGACGAGTGATATTCCCAGAAACTCTCAATAGCAGAAATTTTATTTTTTTAATAATTTTTTGCTATTCTTTAGATAGTTAGCGGTTCATTTTTTCCTAAGAATATGCAAATTTAGAAGTATTTTTTTTATATATCTATAGGATTGTGAACATCTGCGTTTACTAGCAATCTTTTTTTGTACAAAGATATCCGTCCTTCCTCTCTTTCATTTTTCCTTTTTCCTCTCCCTCTAGGCCCTGTCTTCGAAGAAGAGGGACACACAATAATTTGTTTTTATTTATTAAAGATTGATTCTCATTCAGATTTATGACGTATGTGGTGACATTGGGGCTGACGTCAGGTCAGGAAAAAATTCTTTGTGGTGATCTCATGTTCAGTGGTCATACTGTCGTCCTTACTATTATGTACTTCACCCAGCTACAGTATACTCCTAAAGGGCTCGTTTTATTACGGTATGTTTTTCTCTTTGATTTTCGTTTAAGACAGAGAATATTTAAGGCGGCATAATGTCGAAGTAAGGATGAACAATAAATGAGACAGCCTTTTTAGCTATTATATATATGTACAGCATCAACTCCGATAGCACCAACTATGCTATCGGAGTTCGCTCCTACCTAAAGGATTGATAATCACTTAAATTTCAGGTATATAGCGACTCCAATAACGTTCTTGGGTATTGCTGCACTTGTCGTTTCTGGTGGTCATTATACGATGGATGTGTTAATAGCATATTGGCTGACAAGTCATGTTTTTTGGGGATATCATCAAATGTTCGAAATGCCAAAGTTAGTCTTCATTTCTTATATTTAGGTGTATTAGAGTGCATCATTCAGGTATATTTAAATAAATTAAATATATTTAGATGGATTTAGGTGCATTTTCGAGTGGATCATCTAAGTGCATTTTTTGCTTATTAATGTCCTGATTCATATTCCTAACCTGTAGTTGTGGAGCTTGATATAAATGTCAACCCTTCGAATTGTTATTTTATAATTGTTTTTTCCTTTTTTTTTTTTGGGGGGGGGGGGAATGGGGTGTAAGGAGATAATTATAGAAAAGCTGAGATGCCACTTCAGATTAGATCATTTATTATTGTTTTTTTTTTCGAGATACGTGCTAAGGAAGGGGAAGGAAGATACACCTTATCCTCTTTCAACTTTGTGGTGATACTGTCGAACTCCTCCCTCCCTCTCCTCTACCCTCTCCTTCCCTCTTTTACCCTACCCTTCCCACTTTTACCCTCCTTCCCTCTCTCCCCATTTACCCTCTCTTCCTCCCTTTTTTACCCTCACCCCTTCCTCCCCCTTTTACCCACCGCTGTCCCCTCTCTCTCCCTTCCCGTTACTAATACAGGAGTCTGGCGGACTGACCAATACAGGCATTCCTTACTGAAATGTCTAAAGCATTGTGATTGATTGAAGTATATTACAGATCTGAGCGTACAAATGCGCCAATGTCACGTTTATGGTGGTTTTGGTTATGTTATTGGTTTGAAAGTGATGTGAGCGATGGACCCATGAAAAACGAATGGAATTGGCCATTTGGGAGGCCAATTTTTATGCGTAATCTTATTGCTTATATCAACGAGAAATTACAGTAGTAATGAAATATATCGATTTTTTTTTTATTATATACTGTAATTAGTTTGTTTTTGTTTTGTTCTATAAAGTGCACAAATTATTGTAATGTAAGAGTGTCTATGGAGAAATGATTTTTTAATTTTTTTTTTGTTCCCATCTTATAGCTAATCTTTTAGGCATTTTTTGAATGCATAGTTGTTGGGTGATATTCGAAAATATAATAGAAAAAGAAAGAAATACATTAATGAATGCAGGTAGGTCAGGCAAATGGTAGTGATTATTAAGGTACGAGTTAAATATAAATATTATGAATACCTATGATCTCGTTATTTAAAATTTCAAGTAGATATCACCTACGTTATTGATGGAATTCCCATAGACAACTCTCGTTTCCTTGCCATCTGAGATTGCTTGCCAATTATCTGATGTTCCGCATCGATATCATCTATCAGGGATGGAAGAAAAGAGGGGAAGTGGTTTGCCTACATCTGGAAATTCAAACAAACGATGCCTGTTGGAGAAATCATGGGGGAGGGGGGAAGGGATGGGGGATAAGAGCTAAGGGAAGGCGAAAAAAAGTATGATAGAAATATTGTAGTTTATGTTTATCGTTGATAGGCTTCCGGTATCGAGAAAATTCCTAAAATATTTCGCTTATCATTGATGGTTTTTTGTTTTCCTGTAAGTCCTTTAGAAAGAATTTTTATAAAAGTTATAACTGATTTAATCATATTTGCTGTATAATATCACTGAGATAACGATGTGGAAGTTAAAATATTTTTTTTTTCCATTCTTTGTATGAAATTTTTTAATTTTTTTTTTTCATTGACTTATTAATCCTCTTTTTGTTTAGACACTGCGTGAAAGTATATTGTGGTGCTGCCATTAAATACTCTTGTCTTTCTATTTAAAAAAAGATTTATAAAAGAATGAAATAATTTAATTGGAGCCGATTGTTGAAAAATTGGCTCCGCATGGAGCTTTTCATATCAGTCGACTCCATTTCTATAAGAAAATAGGATGATTTGCTGAAAAATATACTCTTCGGACGGAGTATATTGTAAAAAAAAAATAGATTGGAATATGAAGAACGACAAGAGAACATGAAGAATAGTATATATGAAAGAAGTGTAGAGTAATTTGTCGGCATTTAATTATGTTACTAAAGAAATTTGCATATGATAGAGTTATTATTATTTTTTTTTTTTTCTATCGAATTGTATGTCGTTATATTACATGGTACTGTATCGATTGTAGTCAACATAAAGGAGATGGATTCTTTTTTTTCTTGTTAGGATTTTCAAATATCTTCTTTCCTCTTTTTTTTCTCTCTCTCTCTTTGTTTTACAGAAATAAGGTGCTTTATTGTAAGGTGTTCTACGATAGAGTGCTGCAAAATTAGTGTTTTTATGATAGAGTGCTGCAAAATAATTAATGTTTTTTAAGGAAGAATTTTTATAGGCGACGCAATTTCATTATAGTGGATCAGGATTTTATGAAAACGGAAATAATAAAGAAAAAAAAAAAGGATTTTTATAAAAATGGATCAATTGATTAAAAATTTTTTTTCGAATCCTGAATTTTTTAATCGATTATCCTATGCAATTCAGTTTTAAAGTCTATTTACAGCAGAAGGGGGATATTTCAATGAAGGGGATTAGGGAAAGGGGAGGGATTTTTCACTTGAACGGAAGGGATATTCCTAATTTAGTTGGATGCTAGACTATCGTATTTCATTAAAAATGAGCCATGTAATATATAATCCGACATAAACTCGATGGTAGATGATTTTTTTTTTCTGAATTTTTATAATAGTTTTATAGGATTTACGGCGAAATTCCTTAAAATATTGATTAGGAAATAGAAGATTTATTCATTTTTTTTTTTAAATAGATGAAATAAAAAATATTTTTCTTTGATATTGTTCTCTTCTCCTCTATGAAATCTCTTATTTACGGGCTTCTTTATGAATAATTTGTTGACGGTGCGTTTTATTTTGTATAATTTTATAATTATATTCATTAATCGAATTGATATTCCAAGAGAAAAATATTTTATGCGTTTCTTTTCGAATTTATGAGTGAGAGTTATACGCTTAACCGATTCCTTTTCTTTTTTCTTTTTATTTATTTATTTATTTATGTAAATATTTCGATGAGAAAATTTAGTCGCAATAATTAGAAATGTTTTATCTTTGATTTGAAAAATTTTTGATAAGTTTGAAATTTTAATTCTTGAAAATTATTTGTGGAATTTTTTTTTCCACCTGTAAGCATAAATATAACCTACGGGAAAAATTTATTCAAAAAAAAAAAAAATTAAAGGATTGATCATAAAATTCAATGAAAGAAAAGGTTTCGGTTTAGTTACAATCTCTTCGCATAATTTCTGTCTTTATGAATCTCACTATGAAATTGCACTCATTTGCATAATTTTTCTACTCATTTGATAAGCTTCCAAATATTTTTTTTTTTTTTTTTTGCATATAACATAATTAATTTACTATGACGAATTTATAAATGAGCATATTATCGTTCTGTTTTTTTTTTCGATTTCTTTATATTATTCGTAAAGATTTTTCATGCTTTCTTCCTTTTTTTTTCAATATTCTCTAATTAGGCAGTGATTCGTAATTGTATTATAGTCTATACTTAATAAAAGAATTTCTTAGATCCGTTTGTTTTGGTTTATTGCATTGAATTTTTTGTTTATACTGCATAAATGGACGTTTTCTTTCGTCAGTTCACAATCTGTGAGATTATTACCAATGATATGAATATTGGAACTTATAAAAATGAACTGAAATTAATGACAGTTGAACTGTCACTAACGGCAGATGGCCTCCTAATATTTATGCGATTTGAAGACGACAATAACGAATTTGAATAAATAATAGAGATTGTTGATCGTAATTGCGAGAAATAGTGAAAAACGTTTCGAATTTGAATTGTTCACTTCTTTATCCACACTTTATTCGTTGTTATCATCTCACTTTTTAACTTCGTGAGTCGATATAGTCGAATCAATTCGAGTGATTAGGTGATAAGTGATAAGAGTGATTAAGCGGAAATAGGTGTCCGATTGTTTTTGATCGTTTTTGATTGTTGAATAAATCAGGAAGAGTTTGGCAACATATCTTCGAATACTACCCATACTTGGATTGGTCTACGGAAAATTTTTTAAAATAGCATGTAAGATGTCACGGGTAGCAATATCAAATGGAATATTAAGGTAACGAAATTATTCAATCGTTTAGGAGGGTGGAGATAAATATTACATGTTTTGACTTATATCGTCATTAATAACGACAAATATAAATGACCACGAAGTGACCAATGGTTTTATGGTTTGCTCCGGCGATTGGTGGTTTCCAGAGGGAGGGTGTGGCTCATTCTCCGTCTTGGCTCCATATGAGGAAACATAACTGAATTAAACGATGTCGTGCCACTTCAAAGCGCATTCACCTGGCCACGTTTTCCCTCCTTCTTAAACTTGAGCTCCATCCGTCGTAAGCTTGAGATTAAGGTGGCGAAGGAATTGTGAAGGGAGGTGAGGAGGGGTGTGGAGGGGGGGGGGTGGATGGACAGCTAAAATGCGTCTACGAGAACTGCTTTATATAGGTTGTCCTTCCTTTATATAGGTTCTCCATTAGGAAGTTTCAAGTTCAATAATGAATACTAACTGCTTAGATCAGTGGGTTGTGTATGTTTGTGTCTGTCTGTCGGTGTTGTAATGTTTTGATTGGTTATATAGTAATGATTGTTGGGTGAGTTGCTGCATTAATTTGGTGCATTTATTAACGAAGTGAATATAACGTTGTGTTATTCAGAAATTAATTTCAGTATCGCGATGATACGTAATTTGGGTGACTATTTTAAGTCGTTAAATGCATTGCTTGCTGCCGAAAATTGGAGAATGGCCGAAGAAGCAGCACAACTCTTCTCAATTAAAGGTCCACATGCTCATTATAAATTTCTTCAGGTCGGTTATTTTTGCCTATCTTATGGAACTATAAGGGGGGGGGGGAGATGGAGTGAAGAAGAAGGGTTAGAAGGTTGGGGGTAAGGGGGGTTGACTCTCCCCTAGCGATATTCAAGTGGAATTTCAGTTTCTTAATTTTTTTTTTTTTTTTTTTTGGTGACTTTGGGAAATTTTTTCCACATGGTCCTTTTCCGCATTTGGTATATTTGCTTTATTTAGTCGATCGTATCACATTTTATATATCATATTCATCTCCAATTTTTATAGTCTAGTTATTTTTTCCATCGACTTTAATCTTGAATGGATCCGTGTTTTAGGCAACGATCTGCATTTCGAGGATTTGGAAAATATTTGACTGTACTTCCATATTTCATTTTTTTCTCTCTATTTTAATAGCACTGCATCAATAAAGAGCTTAATTTTTTTCAAAGGTTTTTTTGCATTTTTTAAATAAATATTTAAATTTTTTTCGAGACTTAATTTCAAGGTGAAAATTTTTGAAATAAATGCAATTTCTAGATCGAAACAGCAGCTAATGAACGACGTCCACAAATCGATTCGGTTTTCGATGATTTAGCGAGTCTACATTTAATGGTGCTTCATGCGCTCAACAAGCAAAAATTCGCACATGCATTTAGTACGCAAGCTCAGGTTAGTACACAAGCTTACGCTCAAGCTCAAGCTTGATACGCAAGCTGAGCTTGAGCTGCAATTATGAGAAAACCGATAGCGAGGAGGGGAAAAGAGTATTTTATAGTGCCCATTTGAAATGTAATTCCTTGATCAAAAATGATCAGTGTTGCTCATCGCAATATAAAATACTACAAGAAGGAAGGTAAGGTAAACTTTTCGTTAAAAAAAACAAAACTAATATTGCATTGAGGAAATCTTCGTGATTAGGCCAATGATTGATATCAGTGCTTATCTTTATTAAAGCGTTGCATCCGAATTAGCGAAAATAACCACTTGAACGATGATATACGGCATAAAAGGCTAATATTTCCTTCCCATTTATTCTACCCTCCCCTCCCCTTCCCCCATATCCCCTCCTTTCTGTTATTTCATGAAAAATAGGATATAATTTGATACTTCATAGCCGAATTTTTGTTCAAATAACTGGTGGAATACCTCTTTACTTTGTTTGATTGCTTGTCTCGGGGCAAATAATTCGACATTGAAATAGGACTCGTAAGTTATTCTATGATCTATATTCGTTGTGGATACTATAAAATATAGAGGTTATTCCTTTTATTGACCATTTATTAGAAAATAGTTTTGCAATTGGGATTACCATTGGATCATCATTAATGTTCCTGATTGCTTTGATAGTATGAACGTTTTAGGAGACAAGGGGGGGGGGATGGGGGAGGGAGAGGGAATGAGGGAATGGAATATTCTTATAAATTATCAATCGCCCTACTCTACCAATAATATAGAAAAAGAATATTTAAAGAAATATATTCATTGTATCGTTTAGTTTTTAAAGAATATTCGATTATTTATTAGCATTTGACTTTTGATAAATAAATCTGTAAAATAGCACTCTTAAATATGGCCGATCTAGAGCATATTTACTTTTTTACATCCGAATTAATGCAATAAAAAAATCTGTTTATCCGGTTTACGATTCCGGATTTTGGTTAACTTGACCGGATATCCGGAATTTTCGATTTTCCGGATATTTCAGTTAACCACTTTTTACCGTTGGATTATTATTTTAATTTAAGGTTTTTTCTCAGATTTTTTTATTTCCAAAATAGTAGTCGAATTGAATTTACATTTTTTTTTTCAGATAGTACAACTATTCAACGAGGAAATTCTACAAAAAGAAAAGGATCAGAATTGGTTTATGCCAGTTTTTTATCGTTTTTGTACAGATTTACGACTTATTGCACGTGCGGTTAGTGTATTTTTGGTTTTTTTTTTGTCCAATATTTCGCTTTTTGAGGGGAATTGTTTAATAATTTCAAGATTTTTTTTTTTTTTAATTGAGTTCACTTAATAAATAAAAAATTTTTTTTTAGATTAGTTTAATATTTGAAAGGTTTTTTTTTTGTTATAGAAGAAAGAAATTATGTTTTTTTTTTTTGTATTCTATTTTCTTAGTGAAAAATGTTTCCAGATTTCGATCCTAAATTTAGGGAAAAAATTTAAAAAACCGACCGAATTTAATCATTTTCATCCTGGATTTTATTATTCTTTAGTTTAATTTATTTGCCTTTAGTGTGTTTTTTTTTTTGTTTTCCCAAATGGCCATTAACGCGTTGCACTGGAATTATTCCCGTTAGTTTTTATGATTGTCGCTTAATTTAGCCCTGCCATAATATTTGCGATAAGCCACCGATATTCACTCATCCAGTGGTCTGGAAAAGAAACAGAGGGGTTGGGTTGGGGGGGGGGGGGAGGAGGTGAGGAGTTTCATGCTTTGCCTCACTTTCATCTTTATGTAGCAAGCGGGAAGAAAATAAGGAATTTCATAAAGCAATGCAAAAAATACTAACATATTTCTATTCATTTAAACATTCCATGTATTTCAGGTAGGCTATAGATAAAGTCTAATCTTTTATTCATATCTCTTTGTAGATAATCATGACTATTGATCTACTTTGATTGTATAAATGTGAATAAATCAATTTTAGGCTGATACAAAAGTGAGCCGAATCTGCGATCCAGAGAAGAGCAGTTATTATGAGCAAGCTGCTACATACTTTATGAAATGCTATCGATCTTGTGTCAACGATGTGTAAGTTGTTGATTCCAACATTCCAACGTTCCAACATTCCGACATCCCGACATTTCGCAGACATTCTTTCCGTTTTGCATAAAAAAACATGGACAGTAGAATCGATGACAATCTTCTTCTAGCTAAGAGCATATTCGAACGATATATTATGGCCACAAAAATAATCCAAAATCTTTTGTTTTGGCCATATTTGGTCGTAATATGTGTTAATAGTGTTTGTTTTGTTTCCTCAATTAAACCATATCCGAACAGTTGTTGGATTGATTAGGGCGCAAATGTCACTTTCTGCAAATTAACTTTAATGTAAAGACTGAAATAATATCATATATATATATATATATAAACTTAGCATTGATATCTTTTCGTATCATTTGATTAATAAATTTTTTTTTGAGACGCGCTGAAAAGGATGTAACAAAGAGGATTGCAATGCTCAACTTAACCAACCAGTTATTTCGAATCTATTTTCGGGTTTGTTCTTTTCTTAGATTGTTTCCTATGTGGGTTATTATTCGAGTTTTACGGCAGCAGGATTGATATTATTTAATGATATTTCGTCTTTTACTTTGAATTGTGATAAGTGTGATCCATGGATGGGATTTGAGAAAATCTCTTTTTGACTGCCTTATTTATTCAAAGTAATTTAATTTTTCTTTGGTGTTTTTTCGTTTCCTTTTTTTATTGTTTTGGGAAAGGTGGATAATTGGGGAAGGGTAGTGGGAAGAAAATCAATGCTTCTACTATATGATGTGGTGGTTGAATAATGTCGATCAAAAATTAAGGATACTTGAGTGATGTGTAGGCTAGATTTTAAAAAAAGTTTCATATTTAATGGTTATATTGCCTAAAAATTAAGTTTTATTGATGTTTTTTCACCGATATTTCCCGAATTTTTGAGAGCACAAATTAGAATAAAGCATAAGAGCTTCCGATCTGAATTCTAAAGTGGGAGTGGAAGAATACCCTTATTTCGGCTTATAAATTGAAGTTAGATGCATATATAAATGAAATATTTTAGATAAATAAATTAAATTTACTGAAGCCATTAATTCGAGCAATCGAAGCGGATGCTGAACTTTACGAAAAATTTTCAATGGCCGATAAAGTCACCTATAATTATTATCTTGGACGTAAAGCGATGTTCGACTCGGATCTTGCGCTTTGTTTGTTCTTAGTTGTTTGAAATTGGAAATTATTAGTGTTATCGATTTAACCGACGAGGTAGGGGGAAGGGAGAAGGGATGGGGTGAAGATTTATTTATACTCTTTGTTAGATTACTTTGTATTCTTGTATTTTTAAATTTAAAAAAAAATTTTTTTTGCTACTATTTTCGTTACGAATTTGAGCAGTTTTATTTTCAGTTAATTCAGGTTAGGGTTTTTTAGAGAACAGATGTTAACGTAAATATTATTTAAGTAAAGTAGATAATGAAGGGACCGATTTCCTATTATTTATTTATAATTATTTATGTTTTTCTACTATGATTATATCAGAAATGGAAGGGTTTATTTAATAGAAATTTGCATAGAACATTTATCAATTAGTTTAAAAATATTTTACTGAATAATTATTGCGATTTTAATATTTCTAAGTCTATTATTTTTTGAAATTTGAAAAATTAAAAAAAAATTAATTTAATTTAAAAAAAAAAGTTCAATTTCAGCAGAACGTTCACTTTCATATGCGTTTCGAAATTGTCCATTGGAATGTAAGAATAATAAACGATTAATATTGATGTATTTAATTCCGGTGAAAATGTTTTTGGGACATATGCCAACCACTGCACTTCTTGAACAATTTCAACTTGAACAATTCTTATTGGTCGTCGAAAGTGTTAAGTTAGTTTTAAACTTAATATTTATATTTATTGCTACATATATATATATATATATATATATATATATAACTTTTTTTGAAGAAATTTTCTTTTTTTTACGAGGGGATAAAAAAAATTTCATTTATTTATTGCTTATTGGTAGAATGAAGGTTATCTCTTATCCATTTATGACCGATAATTCTAAAAATTTTACCTACCTACATTGGTTTCTTATCCGTTAATACCATTGCGTATATCTTTGTCATTGATCATAAGCCTTCTTGACATTTAACTATTGAATTACTAGACAGAGTTTAGAATAATCGATCGGCTAAGCTCGAATATGAGGGCATGATTCGAATTTGTGATCTTGGAAGTGCTAATTTTTTTGGCATTTGGAATTAATCTGATCTTATTGTCGATGTCGTTTCCTTAGAGAAACAGACGTTGGGGGTTTCTTTTATCGGTAAAGACTAACAAATTTGGCATTTATTAATGATCAGATTTAAATATGATGTCTTCCGGTGGATTCATTTCTATCAGTTATTTTCACAATCAGGTAAGTAGCCAATGTGGAGAATTTCTTCTGGAAATGCAAATGAATTCTACTTATTCCTATTACCTAGTCTTCATAGACAGGTATATATGATTCAAATACGAGAGCGCTTCCTTCCTCTCCTCCCTTCTCCCCACCCCCCCCCCCTCTGCCTTTCTCAAATTTTGAGGAAATTTTTGTGACCCTTTGAATAAAATTCATAGTCCATTCGTTGACTAAGCTGTCAAAAATCACTTTTTCAGGTGATTAAGTTGAAAATTTTTACAGCGGATTTTTTAGTCAAAAAAACATCGGGAAACTTTAAAAAAAATTGTCTTTTACGATGTTCTTATGGAATTCACTTATATCACATTTATTGCTCGTTCTGATTGCTAAAGTTTCCTGAAAACCCGCCAGATTTCATGGTCGATCTTTTGTGACCCTTAGAAGAAAGGAAGGGGGGAGAGTTGGTGACAGGGAAGAGGGAGGGTTGGTGACGGGGGGAGGGGGATACGGATACATCAATGAATTTTATTTTCAGGGATGGAAATTTGAAGAAGCTCGATGAAGCATTCTCTCAGCACGAACACTTCTTTGTCGATTGTGGTATTTTCCTTATGCTCGAAAAGTTGAAAATAATAACATTCCGAAATTTATTCAAAAAAGTGTAAGTGATGATTTTTTTTTTACATTTGCAACTGCTTATAACAAATTTTTGAGTATCATAGTGCGGTATTCGATTTTGTTGCGTACTTAGAAGATTACGATATTACAGAGCGAATATAGTGGCGTCAAATCAGATTCCATTGGAATCGTTTATGCATGCTTTGCATTGGTTAGGCATCGATGATATTGATGAAGATGAATTGGAGTGCATTCTGGCTAATCTTATTGCAGAGGTTTGTTTGACTAATTATTTTAGAGTATTTTCATAATTATTTATTTTAATTAGTAAGTTATTCGTTATGAATAAATGTGTCTCTTCTTATCGTTTCTACCCACCCGAGTGGGGAAGTTATTATGTTGGGTAAAGGTTAGGGCTTAGGCTGGTCTTATGCAGATGGGGTGCTGATGAGTCGATTCTCATCGTTTCATTTGGGAGTAGCGCCGAGTCTTATTTCACCCCGTGTTGTTTCGTTGAGAGTACTGGTTACAGTTGCTTGATAGGATGGAGCCGAAGAATAAGGTCGGAGCTGTTTTACAAACGACTGCGCAATAATCAACACGAAGTAGCTTATTGCACACCTCTCATCATATGGCCGAATCCCTCTCCCATATCATCGAGTCCCTTCTTCCTCTATCCTCTCTCCCATGCATCTATACCACGTTTAAATTTGCGTTTTTTTTTTTAAATTATTTGGTTTTTGAAAAGCGCATTGAAGTTTTTTTTTTCTATTTTTACTTTCAGAAGAAAATAAAAGGCTATATCAGTCATCAGCATCGCAAATTGGTTATTAGTAAACAATCGCCATTTCCGCCACTTTCTTCCATACAATGAACGATGACTCGATCGTCATATTGGTATTGCTGAGGATGATTGTCTTAATAAGTTAACCTCATTTTACCTCATTTAAACGTATGTGATTGGAGGGGGGGAGGGTGGGGTATCCGGAACAATTGGGATATCCGCATATTCCGGAACAATTGGGATATCCGTATATTCCGGGACAATTGGGATATCCGCATATTCCGGAACAATTGGGATATCCGTATATTCCGGGACAATTGGGATATCCGTATATTCCGGAACAATTGGGATATCCTTATATTCCGGAACAATTGGGATATCCGTATATTCCGGAACAATTGGGATATCCGTATATTCCGGAACAATTGGGATGTCCGTATATTCCGGAACAATTCTTGTAGAATAATCGTTTTTCAATTGTTTATGTTAAGAGCGTTGATATTTGTTGAAGTGATGTTTCATCAGTATTTTATGAGGTAAGCATATGCTATTGAGATATTTAGGACAGCCGCTTGAAATTGATCGCTGTATTTTTTAAATAATTGGATGAGATGATGCATGAATCCTGAAAGAAAAGAAATGTTTTACTTTCGGATAGACCAATCACTGTTTAGTGGCAAAGAATCGTTTTTCTATTAGTGTTTTTTTTTGTTTTTATTTTTTAATTTTAGAGGGATTTTTTGGAATTTTTGGAATGATTGCTAAATAAAAATGTATCGTTTTTTGTCAATATTTTAATGGGAGGAAATAATTTGATTGTTTTTTTTAAAGAATTTTCTAATGGGTGCTGTGTAAAATTTGAATAATTTAAGATTAGTAGATTGCCAATATGCCGCTTAGTCAATAATATAAATAAGGAAGTAAAGTTTATCGATATTCATATATAATTACGAGCGAAGATTATATCAACGAATTTGCATATGAAGAAGTATCGCATAGGGGAAGTTTTAATGCGAATTATTTTTTTTTGGATGGGATAATAGCGTTGTCGCTTTGTGATATTAGGTAGATGAAAGCTTGATGAGTAGTGAATTAAATCTTAATGCTGTCTCATGGATCTATTTTTTATTTTTTATTTTTTTTTTATTAAATTTGAATCCTTTTCGCATTATTGTCTCTTAAATATATTAGTGGTTGATTTTTTAGGATTCTTATTGTTCTATATCAGTGATATTTGGTATTATTTTGTTCTTATTTTTTTCTTTTCTTGGAAAATATGAATGAAACTGCTTTGTCCTTCAATGTACTCTTATCGAATGCTATTCTGGACATGGATTTTGACCACATTTTGGACTGAATACGATAATAGGCTTTATATTTTCATCCACTAGGCCAATCACTTGCTGAACTATAGCATCAAGATGGATCAAGACAGGTAGATATACGCATATATACGCATTGACATGACTTTTACATAATATATGTTTATGAAAGATTACAGAAATATTTTAAAAAATAAGGAATTAAAAAGGAAAGGTTTTTTTTTTTTTTAAATAAATGTCATATCTTCGTGCATAAGCAAAGAAAAAAAAGAGAGGAACCTTTATTTGCACATATAATACCATCTTATAATTTAGAAACAGTGATGGGTATTTTTTTTACTCTGATTGTGCTGAAAATAATTTTGCACAATTTTTTTAAAAATATTTATTCAATTATAAGACTCCTCTTATTAGCCGCTAGCAACTTGATTCTATTTAATTAAGTATACGGATGAGTTGACGTAGTGGAATTTGAGCTCAGAATCATCGATCACTGCTTAAGGGGATGGGGAGATGGGATCTTCATTTCAACTCAGATGGATGGAGGGGAGGAGGGCAATCTTCATTTCAGCTCAATGTGAACAGCATAAAGGAAACAGTATAAGAAAATGCAGCCAAAAAACCCTTAAAAGTCATCAGTTGCCGCAGGGGAACCACTTTATTTCAGTATTGGGGGGGGGGGGGGGGGGAGGAGAAGGGAGGGGGATGTGATAGTAAGTCAAAAGGAATACTTATGCAGTTAAATTGAATTTTTCACTCTCACAAATCATTTGAATAGCCGTTGAAAGATTCTTCTCAACGAATTGTGGTGTTTTAAATTCGTCAAGTTCACGATGCGTTAGACGACCGTAGAGTGTTGAAACCGATTGTTCGATAAGACTCTTTTGATTCATCTCTGCATAGACACCGGTTTCGATTAGCGTTGAGAAGCAATGCTTAATTTCACTACTTGTCCTAAAAGAAGGCGATTTAATTAATTTATTTATTCGTTTATTTGTTTAGGTGTTTATTTATTTGTTTATTTATATAAATGGAGGGATGAGGGGAGGGGAGAGGAGCTTTAAGTTTAGTCTATGTTTCATTATACTAAGTTTAAGGCTTACAGCGTTATTGACAATCGGGTGATACTTGGAATACCAAGTATTTCAATGGGGGAACGGACTCTATTTAAAAAAAAAAAACTCCACTATGATAATACTCTATCATTACTATACGTTAAAGTGTTGTTTATATTTTATCTTTTCTACTTTGAGAGAGAAAGTTTTAAAAAATATATATGTTTGCCTACAACCAACTTTAAAAAAAATAGAAAAAACTCATTAGCTCAAAAATTTTTCGAATTTTTTCAAAATAAAACGATTACAATAGAGTAAAAGCACTAACTTATTTTTAGTGTTGTAGTTTTTGCTTAGCAATGCAAGATCGACGTTGTCGAAGCGACCCCTTTCACCTGTTTGTAGATGATGTTCAAAGAGGTTCGCACCAAGTATATCCGATTCCGTATTGTCTCTGAAGCTATGCTATGATCCCTCTTAGTGAATCGACAAATGAAATATTCAACAAATATCAAAAAAAAAAAAATTTTTTTTTTCGACGATCCAATACGTTGAACTATGAAATTTGCAATAATTTCGAGAAATTTTATAATTAAAAATAAAAGAACAATCAAGGCAATAACTGTAATTTTCTATTAGTGACATCGCTTTAAACAATAAGATCTAATTGCGTTCTTTTTCAAGTTTTTTTTTTGCATATCCGGCGTTTTGCAAATTTTTACCGATTTAGTGGATTGCATAGAGTTTGAGGAGTTGACGCATGACAATCAAAAAAATAAAATTTTGCTAATATATTTATTGAATATTTTTATTCGATAGGAATTTAAAGTTATTCTAATATTTTATATGCGTAGCGGGTGCATTTTTTTCCGGCAAAAATTTAAACTTTCCGGCAAATTTAAACTTTTTCAATTTTTCAGCAATTCAGTTTCCTCATCATAAACCGGTCTTCTTTTCCAGTAGAAATCAATTTTGTTCAATAAGCCACTGAAAGAATATTATATACGCTTGATTAATTGTGTCTTATTGCGATAGCAATAAAAGTAAATAACATAGATGTTTTGTTTTGTTTATTTATTTTTTGCTGTAGACCACCCACTTTATTTGAAGATTAATTGACGAGGTTACGATGAATTCATTTAATTCTTACCCTAGAACATAGACTTTTCTTGGTGGTGGTAGACCCATTTGTTCGGCATGTTCTTCGATAAGATGTGACGCATACATATAAGTCACTTCAGATGGTTTACCACATATAGCTTTATAGCGTAGATCATGACCGGTCATTCGTTTATAGAGTTTTTCAAGGCATTGAAGAAATATACCGTGACCAAATCTGAAAATAACATATTATTTAAGGCTACTTATTTTGAAAATCATTTTTCTATGCTTTATAATGGGGGAAATCGATGATACCTTGGGGTAGGAACTTCCGGGTAAGCACTGGGTATATATATATATATATATATACATATATATATATATATATATATATATATATATATATATATGTTAAACAATACGACAATAAATCGGCTGTTGTAAGCATAATGCTAGATATTAATTTTCGATGAGCATATACACCAAATTATGCAAATCAGATGGTTAATTTTATTGTCATTTGCATATTCTTTAAATTTCTTAAATAATTTAATGATTCTTTATTTCCACCATTATTCTGGTATATAATATTGAATGATTATTTCAAATGTGATAAACAGAAAGATGTGAAAATTTTCTCACCGTGGCATTGGAAGATCCCTATCGCCCATCCAAAATAGATCCAAATTACATGCGAGTGTTGGTATATGTGGATAACTGATCTTTGAACTTTTGAATTCTTTTAAACCTATAAGAAATCAGCATTCGACTTCTAAAATGATGCAAAAAAAGCATTTTTATGATGCGCAAAAAAAAAAATGCAGAAAAGAATTGACGAACCGCTACCTTTGTGTTACAATAAAATTGTTGAGTGTAACTTGATTACATTTTTCTTTGCTGTTGATTATTTGTAATATTTTTATTGAAATTATTATAAACAAAAATTAAATAATTATTAATATTTATTATATAAATTCAAACAAATTTCTAATTGTATTTATATTCATACAAAAAATAAAAATTTGCTTACCATTAGTTGTTAGTACATCAATAAGAAGTTGTAATGCTGATTCCCAATTCAACGGTTCACCAAGCAATAAAATTGCTTCTAATGGATAGAAGCCATGATCGATCCATTTACTTGGCTACAATTAATACAACCAATAATTTACTTTCATTTTACAAATGTATTGATAATTAGTTTCTTTATGGGTAATTAATCGACGCAAATAGTATTACATGAAAATTATTTTTTTTAATTATGCAAATTTTTGTGCTACGCTATTTATGCAAATTTATGCAAAATGTTATTTATGTTAAGAAATGAAAATCAATGTGGCCTACAACATTCTTTGAATAATTTCAATCAATGATAGGGTGATTTTGGCGTTAGAATTATCGAAAATAATTTATATGCGTAAATAATTAAAGAATTAAGTGAATCGATCGCTCATAGTATCGTTTACATCGGCGATCCCGGGTTTCAGGGCGCCCAAACTTCGGCGACCCCAGATGATTTTCAGGTGGTCATCGGAAATGGTTTTAAAAATGTCTTTCTTTTGCGAGGAGGGGGACAGTGGTCACTATTTACCCAACATTGAAATATATCTTATGGTCAGAACGATTCGAAATGACCAACCGAATTGCTAGAGGGACCTGATTCTGAAGTCAGCCGTCATTACCTCTAACTTTTTAAGCGTGAAACATTTTCTACCCTATTTAGAAATATTTGCATTCTATAATGCGTATGAGCATACATTTAATGCGATGAAAACACAGCAAACAAGGTGAGCGACACTATTGAAGGAAGTCTTCGTTATAATAAATATTATATAGGCGATCCTAGTGAGACGTTTCAAACTATTACTTCTTGAGAAGAAAGTATAATTTAAGATGAAACAAAAAGAGAGGGCAAATGAAAGCTTTTCACTGAAATTTTTCACTGAAAAAGTGATTTTCCATCATTTTTTCATAGATCGGGTTCGGTAAAAAGACAAAATTTCCGCATTTTGATCCTCATAAACTTGGAAAATGGGAGGGAGCGGGTTGGGAGGGGCGAAGAGGGAGGGCGAAGGGATAAGTTAGTGAACGATCGCAAATCACGATACATGCAAGTGGATAAATAAAACGATAATCACATCTGTGGATATAGATGCACATACAAAAAGATTGCTTCATTTTAGTGAGGTAAATTAAAAACATTTAAAAAAAAAAATAAGCAAAGGATTGTTGAACGATTGAATTTTATTGCTTACTTCAAAACTGTGTAGATTTAATGCATATTTCTGCAAAAAAAAAAAAAAATTTTTTTTTTGCATATTTTAAATTTTTAAATTTTAGAAATCTTAGCTGATGAAATTTTCCATTTATATGCGCTTTCAAAACTCTTCATTTTTTTTTCAATCAATTTATTAAATCAAAAGTGTTGACTTCATTCGTTGAAAACTCTGAAATTAATATTGATTTATTAGAGGATTAAAGGGCATCTATCACTCAAATATTGCATAAATTCACTTAATTAGTGGGTAAAGCGTTTTTCAATTAGCATAAACAAAAAAAAAAGAAAGAAGAAATAAATAAATATCAAAAAACGCTCGAAATTGCTGAGAAACTATTTCATAGAAAAGGCGATCCCTTTGAATGAAGTTTGAATGAAGACGTTCATTTGCATCAAAATCCTTATCACTAAATTTATTTTTGGTTACTTTTTGTGGTTTGTAGATTGAAACTATCGAATAGACAGACACAGACAAACACATACACACAGACATGACGTCATTATTCACGTATTGCACCATAAAATGTATGAAATTGAGAGAAAACGATAAGACGATGTCGCAACGAAGGATTTGGTCTGATTACCTGCATTCTTCGACGCCTTGAATCAACAACATCCAACTGGGGCAAAAAGGTGCGAAGATCATCAATGGTTGTCACATCTCGAAAACCAAGTCTAAAAATTGATCTTCCATTGATCTACATATTTTAAAAGAAGCGTAATTTCTATGCACATATGCGCCAAATTTCTATGGACATATGCGCCAAATTTTTATGGATTAATTCTCATCGGCTGCTGAAATATGTGAAATTTCTAATAATATTATGATATAAGGATGGTCACGAAACGAGCAAGCAAATATTAATATGGAGCTTTTCGAGGAGTTTATGCTCTTTAATTCCCCGTAAAGTAACAAAGTTGTAAATTGCTAAAGGCGCTTAGAAAGTTTATTAAAAAGAGGAAATGGAATAATAAAACATGGGCAGTAAAAAAACTTTTTTACAGAAAAAAAACAAATGTTGGCATTTAATAGATAAGCCAAATATAAATTCCTTTCAGACAAAAAACTTTATAAAAAAATAAATAAATAAATAAACAAATAAATAAATAAATAAATAAATATAACGAATGATCACCTGAAAGCGATATCTCGAACTGGACCTTGACCACATGCTAGCACTGGTTTTTCATGAAATTCCGTAAAGAGTCGTAATGGACTATGTGCCATTACCACTTGACTTGGATCAACCTGTAAAAAAATTTCCAACAAAAATAAAATATACCTAAAAACTCATGAATAATCTATGCAAAAATGAGGTTTAAAATTGCAATCAAAGCAGAAATATTTACCTTATTTCATCTCCATTTGCAGTTTGAATCGAGAACCACAATTTAAAAGCTTTTCGAGGCAACTCTAGAAATTTGCCAACTGATCGTTGAATATTTCTATTGTTTCAAAGTTTGCAATTGTTTTTGAAATGTGAAACATTTATATAAATAAGTATCATAAGTAATTTAAAAAAAAAACAACTTTTTCATTAAAGATTTTTTTTTTGTTCATATAAAATAAATTTCATCAATAATAATAGTAAAAATTAAAATATAAAAATTCACATGAATGCCCGTCATTCTTGATAGCATAACCGCTTCAGTTGCTTCCATTGTGTTCGATGCATTAGTCACAAAAACCTAAAAATTTCTTCAAAAGTATTTAAAAATTTTTTCGTATAATAAAATCGAGAAATAAATGTACTACAAAAAAGATAAAAGATTGATATATAGCGTAGTTTATTTCAAGTTTCGAAATGTTGCATCAATATTTGAATAATTCATGCATAATTAGATGTTAAAATAAAGTATAATAACTTCCGTAATAAACAACTAAAATGGGTTTCTTTATGAAAAGTTTTGTAAGTTACGTTTAAGCGTTGGTTGAAAAAAAAAAAAACTTTCAGACGAATTTATTACATTGCATTAAAAAATTAGAAATGATGTTTAAATTTATGGATTTACATTCGTTTCGTTATATTATCTATGAATTTCTTCACTTATATCATTAATATTCGTCATTAAAAATAACTTTATGTGAAGAGTTCTTTTAAATAGAAAGATTTCAGAAAAGGAAAAAAAAAATCGACGATACCAAAATAGAATGCAAGAGGCGATAAAAGAAAATATTTCCCATTTTATAAAAATAGTTTTTTAAATTTTATTTAAATTCTTCAATTTGTGGCATATAAGCAAACAAATATTTTAAGTCTTAGCGCTTCATCTTCAAGCATATTTGAAGCAGATCATGCGCAACGATAAAAAGCACATTTAATCCTATATAAGAAAAAATGCTTTCTTTAATGCCAGCCGATGCTATTGCTCTCTTCATTGATGCCAGCCGATTTGCCTGCATTCTCACAAAAAACTTAAGCATCTATCAATGCAAAAACAATGAATTGAATTATTGTTTACGGTTGGAATTTTAAAACGTCCATCAACGTCGGTGATCATGTGTAATGCTTCTCTTGATCCTGGTAATAGATCACGACCACGTGTAACTACTCCATCAGCATCGAGGATCAATCCAAAACGACATGGCTGCAAAATTCGCATTATTTCTAAATTTAAATTAATTTAATAAAGAAATCGATTTGAATTTCTCGAAAAAAATTTTTAATTTGAAAATTTAATTTTATATCATAAAATTATTGTCTAATTTATTGAAAATTTAATAGAAATATTTTGCTAATTTGCTAATATGCTAATTAAAAAATCGTCATCGATGATCATATAGTCGATCAATACGTTCAATGGCAAATAGTATTGATATATTTTTGAAATATTATTTTGCATAATATGATGCTCGAGATTTATAGTTATACTATTAAAGAAAATATTATAAATTAATATATTTACCTCAGATTTTGTAGACATACGAGCAATACTTGTGAATATTGTGGTTAATGGACGAGTTGTACGTTGAAAGAGTGCCATTATGAACTTCAATGTACTACTGAAAACACTGAAAAGATAGAAACCCACAATTGTACGTTCAAAAAAAAAAAAAATCAGGAAATTAGACGTAATTGACGTGCGAGAGCCCGTTCAAGAAAGAAAGGCTACTATGTGAAAGACCGATCGATCAACGCTGGCCAATATGGTCGTTAATTCCAGATATCGTCAGGAGTGAATGAAGGAAGGAGGAGGTGAATGGGATGAGTGGAGACGGATATTTTCAACTATCAGAGATATCATAGGAGATGCAAATGAGATGAATGTGCTAGAGCTACAAGAGTGTTTCTAGAGGATTCATCATTTAAAAGGAATGGAGTCTTCGAGAGCTGACCTATGAGTTAAACTCAGACGATGAGTCTAGAAGACTTTAAAAACAATGAAATTTGCAACAACGGGTTATTAAGTAAGATCAATAGTAGAGTACCAAAAGGTAGAAGAGGGTCCTTTTCCAGTTTAGATTTAACAACACCTATTGAAGCGCTTAATTATCGATGAAAAGTAATATCAACGGTAAGCAAGCGTCCGATAGAAAGTAATAAAACCTGAATTGATTACTCCACATGCTGGCGTTACCGATTAACGATGCGCTTTCATGTTTTATCGATGCAAATGCACGTAATATTTATAAAGAGTGCAATGTTACTTGTGCTGTCATTGCAATTCATTTCACCTTAAAAGCATCAAACATCAAAAAATAAAAATATATATTTATATATTCGAAAAAAAGAAGAAGGAAAAACTATGTAAACGATTTCTTAATAAAATTTATTTTATTGACTAAATAGTTTTTGATATAATTGCGAGAAAAAAAAAATTCAATTCGTTCGAAAAAAAAATCAACTCGTAGATTTGAAAAATATCTTGGTATATATAACGGTTTTTTAAACAATCATTTTCAAGAGAATTCGAAAAAAAATTTGGTTACTAGCCAAGCAAAAAAATTCGAAACGCTAATATTTTCTTCACTAATCTAAACAACAAAAGGAATCCTTATTTATAAGCACATATTTTAAACTAACTTTATTTTGTTGAACATTTTTATTCGGCTATTAGAAATTTTCCTCAGAAGTTTTGCTCTCCGTTCTTCCTATCATCATTAGTAATATTATTGATATGTCCTACAAACGATCAAAGAGTTGAAGGATTGATCAACTGTATAGATAATATAGATAGAGTGCTGTGGTATTTGTACTGCAAATTATATGAGCGAAATGTACACTTTATATTTCGCTA
Organism: Baylisascaris procyonis; assembly: GCA_037389465.1. Classification (NCBI taxonomy): domain Eukaryota; kingdom Metazoa; phylum Nematoda; class Chromadorea; order Rhabditida; family Ascarididae; genus Baylisascaris; species Baylisascaris procyonis. The sequence continues at coordinate 941,795 of JAZARR010000230.1, forward strand.
TATTTCGCTCATACAGTTTTACAAATTATATGAGCGAATTATACATTATTATCTGCTAGGAGCGTATGGATAAGAATAAAGAATGGAAAAAGATGCGCAATACTTTTATAAGGAAGAGATTCTCATTGAAATACTCAAACCTTTTTCAAAAAAAAAACAAATATTTTTAAAAAAATTTCATAGGAATTTATTCGTAGAAAATTGTTGTATATTTAAAAATCGAATAAAAATTAAATAAAAATTTTTCATTTACAATTTTTTCTTTCAGAGTATAAGAAATTCATTTATTGATTTCTATGTTCATTTTATCTATTCGATTAAGTGTTCAAATGATCAAAATACGAGTGATCAATGCATTTCCACTCGTTGATGAGACCAATTACGTCGTACACAATACGTAGAGTCATATGAGATAGGAAAATGTGTTTGTTTGCATATTTTATTTCTTACAGTTTTTGATTAAGCTGTTTAGTATTGTTTACTATTCGCTAATAAATATTCCACTGAATTAATCCAAAGAAAAGATATCATTTCTAATTCCTTATCCTTTCTAAATAAAAAAAAAAAGTTTCCTCAGTGTTTCATATTGAGGTTTATGAGCTTATTTAAAAAAGAAAAAACTAGAAAATACCAGGATGCGCACAAATATAAGCTAGAAGCTAAGGATTACAACGCAAATTGCAGCTGCAATTGTAGATTTAAAAATAATCGTAAGTTTGGAATATTGCAGAAAATTAGAGGCTTAAAATCTACTAGCAATTGATTTGTTTTTCAAAAAACATTTCATTATATATATATATATATATATATATATATATATATATATATATATATATATATATGTATATATATATATATATATATATAACGAGTATACGAAGAGATTCGAAATAAAATTGAAAATTAAAATGCGCCAAATTTAATTAAATCTTTAATCAATTATCAGTGATCATATTTACCAGCTATTTGTAAATAGAAAATAATTAGAAACACCTTTTGAACTTATTGTTGCCTTCACATTACCGAAATACTACAAGTGAACAGTGTTTACTAAATGAAACTGAGAAGTGAATGGCGAGACAACCAGTTTTCTATGCAAAAATTGAACTTTAATGCACAAAAAATGTTATAAATGTACAACGAAAAAAAAAAGGTGAATACAAACTTCAAGACAAGAAAATCGTTTCCATCTATATTAGTGAATGAATGAACTTATACGGTTTATCGCTGCGTGTTGTTTATCAACACTCTTTTCTCGTTGTGCTTATCAATGATATGCGTTATCATTAAAGAGACAACATTCGTTACTTTTATATAACGTTTGCATCTCAATATCGTCTAAAAATGCAGCAGAAATTCAACGACAATAATAAAATTTGGTAAATTTTCAAATACATTATTAGTGATAAAAATTAAATTTACGCTAAAGCGTTGGTAAAGTATGTTGCAGGAATCGATATAATATACATTTATGTTGCAATCACTTCGCCCAATATGGAACAGAAATTTAAAAAAAAAGAAACTTAAGAATGTTTTTTCTACGAAACCCATCGGTTATATATATATTTATATATATATATATATATATATATGTATATATATATATATAAAATATATATAATATATATATAAGCAGCCTCCAAAACATATACTATACCAGCTCATAAAATACCCTACTGGAGTGATTATTAATTCCGCTTAGTTAAATGCCAGTTTTGTACCAAAATTATTGCTGAAGTCATTTTCAAGAAAAAAAATTACTGCAAGAAAGAGAAAAGTGGAAAAGCAGTTGAAATCATTCACTAAACACGACATCAAAAAACAGGTTTCGCATTTATCACGTGCTGTGAAAGTTGATGAACTTTTTTTTTTGATGGAATACTTCGATTTTTGATCTCAAATTTGCATCGATTAAATCGATAGTCAATTTATTTACAAAATGAAATGCTAGAGAAGAACATGCAATAATCTCATAATAAAGTTGTTGTTTTATAGTTAATTTCAAGCTTTTATAGAAAACGATGAAAATTTACTTCATCATATTAGAATTCTAAGGTTTCTGCAATTTTTTACAGAATTGTTCTTTTTTGGCAGTTTTTTTCTTGAAAATGATGAGGTTCCTGTTTCGTTTATATGAGTTAAGTCCCACCCTGCTCAAATATGGACAAATATAAAGACCCATCGTGTCTAAAGATGCATAAATATATGAGTGAATTTCTAAGCTCCATGCTAGAATAATTCAACATGTACTTGCAATAGAAAATATTTGCAAAAGAAAATAGCGCAAAATGTAAAACACTTTTGATTGAGAAAAATTCGAAAAATTTAGCGCTTTACAATGCTCTTTGCAGATCAAATAAATAGCTTATGTAAACATCCACTTAGATTGATATTGATAAAACTTATTATCAGTTGATAAGGGTTATCAGCAATAATCAGCAAGAGTTTGTCCACTCTGCTATATCACCGAGCCGATATTCAATGATCTATATTATCGTTAATATACATAAAAATAATTTCTCGCTGTATATTGTCTAATTTGCATAAAATTTGCATAAAAATTTACATGAGAAATATTTTAATTACGCTCAATACAGCACGTTGAATACAACTCTTTTGCAAGTCGATAACTTTACTGCTTTTAGCGATGACTCTTATAAAGTCGAAATACAATATTTGCAGAACCTAAACACAGATAACACGCCTCTAAACGTGCTCGAAAGAGATTTCATAGGCGAAATAATGTCAGAAAGAACTTAGCTTCCACCATTGGAATACGTGTCATGGATCTGCAACCGTCGAATAAGGCCGTCTGTTTAAAAAAATGCCCCCTTCATTCATAGCCTTCTTACGAGGTCTTATAGAAAATAATCCCCCGTCACCCTCTCAACCTTATATTGGTGACATACTGGAGGTGTTTTTTAAATATATTTTAATGCAAACATACGTTTTCAAAACGCATTTCAGCAAGGTCCCATTTATTTATGTCAATGTGCCTATGCGTTTGTCACTTCAAGCTTGACTAAACGACTAAAGGCGATAGAGTTGCAGAATTTTATGGATACAGACCGCAGTATAGGATCATCAGTTGTAACAAAACTTGCGAGTCGATTCATCAATATTTGAATAAGCCGCTTGAGTTATATTTAAGTTAAATATGTCACATATGAATAACGTATGTGCTTAAATTTTATGTGCAGTTTACGATCGACCCGATTTGCAATTCCCATTTACATGAGCCGAGTAACGAGTATCTTTTATGCCAAATTTCTGCAGACAGCAGTCAAATTAATTGAAGGTGAATACGTTACTGAGTGTATTCTATAAGTATAGATTGTATTTTATAAAGTTTTTATTTATTTTATAAACTTTCGCTAACAACCGTTATTTTCAAAAAAAAGCAAAAAAAAATTCAAAAAAAATTCAAAAATTTTAAATTTTCCCCTAAAAATTCACTTTCATATTATAGCCATATTACGAGATGAAAAAATTTTCACCACGTCGTAAGAGTATGCGCAATTTTTTTTTGTATAATTTATGAAAACACTTTTTAATACTATGTTTATCGTTTTACATTCTTTTCCGAATATATGCGGAAAAATGGATTCCCGAATTTAACTATACAAAAGAATGGAAAAAAATTAGAGTATTTATTTGCATTTGTCATTCTAACTAAAAATTTATATTCACTCCCGTAGTGTTGACGATTTTAGAGCGCATTACTCTATATGGAATAAGTGTTCTTTTTGGGTGTATAACTGCTCTAATCGATATTCATCATCTATCTATCGACGTAAGTCGTTACTGTTAATGATGAGCTATCTTATTTTCACTAGACAACAACGATTATCGTAATATTAGATAGCCGTTGTATTTATTTATTGTACGATTTAAGAAGTTTAGTTTAATTTCAACGTTTCTCTAAGCAACAACTCACTTATAATCTTAGAGGCATTCGTTAGAATAACCTCACTGCATTCGTTAGAATATGCAAGCATTTTCCTAACCCCATCGCATCATCGCTTTTTATTATTCATTTGATCGGCAAGGCCATTTAAAGGAATTTGCACGATGTTTCAATTGAAAACCGGCTGGCACGATGAATTCGACTAGTCGAAAAGAAGCGCTGATTTGCATATCGTGAGGATTGAAACTCGATTTCGGGGAATTCATACTACCGGCGATAATTTTCGATGCAAATAACCGTATCGGATTGTATTGCAAACGAATGCACATATTTAATTGTAGTCAAATAGCCTTGATGAATTTCACCGTCTCTTTATATTTGTAGTCACTTACGTTTCTTCGCACTTCAACCTTATCCCATTCTAGAAATCTTTTGCTACCTTATTCTATTATTAGAACAGCTAGTTTTGATGTTAACAATCAGGTTTTTATAGGATGAACCCTAGAAAATATAGGTCTATCATATATCCTGGAATTCCTGGAAAATGAATCCTGAAAAGTAGAGGTTTACCATTTAGAGCGCAATATGGATAAGCTATGGAATATTTCCTCTCTAGGTGTTACTATTACAATGATTCGATAGCTGTTTATTAGAATAGATTCGTTATTGAGTAAACGATTCGTTGTAATATATAATCGATCAAAAATCATAAATATTTATTTTAACAACGTTAGCATCATTGTCACTCTTAGAGATAATTTGAGCAAAAAAAACTTCAAATTCCCTTAACTGAAGTAACAGTAAGAGAAAATTGTAGATATTTGTCAGTTTAATTATACTTTTAAATAGAGAATAAATATTGTTTTATTTCAATTCTCGAAAATTTCTGAATTTCAAACAAAATCTGAAAGAATAAACAATTTATTTCGATCTCGAAAATTAGAGCGGGAAAAAAATGTGAATAATTTATTGAAGATAAGAAAAATTTTTGTTCTAAAATTAGTGAAAATTGATCGCAGTAATAGAATAATTTGCTCAAATCAGCCGATCATATTGCTTTATTCGCCAATGATCATGTAGAATTTTCATTTACAATTTCTGCACTAATGTGATACTGTCGATTATATTTCACTCTCTATTTTACGCTATTTCAGAGTTGCGATGCGTTGGATTCATTTTTTTAAAATTTATTTTTTAAAAGTTTTTGAAGGAGGACGGGGGGGGGGTAAACAACTTCGAATAAATTAGAATAAAAATCAAATTTTATTTTTTAAAATTTTTATCTACTTCCGTTTTCAACGTTAGAGATTATTTTTGCTCAATGAGATTTATCTAAACAAGAGGGAAACATCTAACTAGATCTATTTATACCAGAATAATTATCAATCATAATTTCTCTATTGTTATAGGGGGGTTAGTGAGGGCAAAATGTATGAAACAACTCAGAGTGCACTTCCGGTGTCCTCTAAAGAAGTGTCGTCGTTTGCAAGCTCTAGACTTTTAGAGGTGAATGTGTATGCGTGTGTGTGTGTGTGTTTGTATGGTATGTTGCCTCCTTCATTCGTCACACCCCTCAAACTATCGCCTATCCAACAATCGCAACATAAATTACCCACTTCAAATTTCATTCTTTCTTATTTGCAGTTTATCGCTCATGATTGTCATTTATGTTTCATTGTGATGATTTTTAAATCGCAAAAATTAACGCTATTATTTCCTTTACTTGCGAATCATTTACCTGCGTTAAACCTTCTTCATAATCGTTTAATCTTATTTGATTTACCAAAATTTGCGTTTCCATTTTTTTTTCTTAATCGTTTTTCATTCATTTTTATTTTTAGTCATTTATAATCTGCTCGAATTTTCCGCATATGCGTTATTTTCAAATCCATCGCAAAATTTTTTTCCCAGAAAAATTTTTTCTGAAAAATTTCCCATAAATTTCGCATATTTATATTTTTGCTCAAAATTTATTTACATCGATTCTTTGACCAAAAGAAATAGCGGATAAAAATAGTGTTGTTAATATGATGAAGTGATATTGCATTTGTTGTTGCATTTCAACTGATTGCTATTTTACTTTCATTAAAATTAAATAATTGCAATTAAAGTAGATACGAGTATTTGTTTAGATGTTTTCTTCCCGGCTTAGTTTATGAATATTTTTATCAACTAAACATTACAATGCTTAAGAAGTAAATAATAATCTAATCTATTCAATAATATTATTTATTATTTATTATCAATACACTTAATAAATTCTTATAAGCTAAATTATTTTTTCGAAAATTTCAATTTTTGATTTCCTAAATGCGTGAATCATTTCAAAAAGAGAGCTACTACCAGTTCTTTTTTTTGTCTACATTCGTCTCATCGTACTAGAATAGTTTCCCACATTACCATTGCAGTGAATATTTCTTTTATGTAATTTGAAAAAAAAAACAGCGAATATTTCGCTGTTTAAAAAAAAAAGATATAGCGAACATTAAATGAGTTTTAGAATCCATTGAAGTCGACCTTACATTAACGACACTTTTGATTCTTTATGAAAAACATACTCTTTAATATAGAAAAAGAGGATATCGAACTATAGCGATGAGAATAGCGCAATTCAATTTCTATTCCAATAATTTCATTTAAAAAGCCCTTCAGCAAATTGGTTCATCATATCATAAATCAATGCGAGTGATTAATTTCTTTCCTAAGTCGATAGATGCTTAAGCATTGATATTTTTTGCAGTAGATTTGCGAGTAGATATATGCAAAGGTGGGAATATGCAATTTGAGAAGCGAAGAAATAATCGATAAATGTTTATAGACTGATCGGAATGGTTTGATAGGATTATAATTTTTATTTATTATATGAATATGGCCTTGAAATATACGAATATCCTTGAAATATATGATTATTCTTGAACGTTTACAAAGAAATTTAATCGTATTTTCGCATGAGCAAGGAGAGTTTCTTTGAGGAAAAACCTCTTTCAAAGTACCTAAAGAACTCGAATCTCTACAGGGAATGTCAAGTCTCATTTTTGAGGCTTATCTAAAAAGCTAAAAAAAGCCAGGTGTTTACAGGTTCATATATATATATATATATATATACCTGTAAACACCTGCATTATATATACACATACCCGAAATAGTAAATAATATACTTTAAGGCAAGTGAGAGTGTTATCCATTTGAAAGATTCAGATGAATTTGCAGAAAAGTACGAATTTATCGATTCGCCTTCATAAATTATTGTATTTAATCAATAAATGAGGCGACCACTCTGCTCGAAAATTACTGGAGAGGGAAATTTGCATAAATTGAACGATATGCAAATTCGATTTGATCGATTAGATCCACGTTTAATATGCAGAAGATTTTATTGCAGACATCCATTTTTCAACTAGAAGATATATGAAAAAAACTTGAAAATTTTATATCCACTGAATGATCGAAAAATTGTGATTAAAGATCTATTTTCCTTTAGAAATAATTAACACATCCTTTTATAGAAATAGATTGTGAAAATGAAAGAAACCTCAAAGCATATGCCGAAAATGAGAGGTTACAGAGGTGGATAGGATGAAAGCTATTGGGCTATGTCATTTCAGTTCATTATAAGAGGGTAGTGACCTCGAGTCGATAGGTGACCGACACCACTTTTCTACGGTTGCACACAAGTGAACACCTCTTTGTTCGACGTTTCGGTGCTGCAAAATTCACTTGTAATTGTGCGGTACTATTGCATGCACTGGCAACGGTGCGTTGATCATACCCTTCTCAAATGCTCGCCCAACAATTTCTTCTGCCGTCTTATATTTGCATAAAGAATCGTCCAATAAAATTCAGATCACATAATTCCATCTTACTATTGGTGGGATTGTTTTTTAGCTGGTTGAATTGCTCGCGCAAATCTTCCAAACAATGAAACATTTTCTTTATTTCGCGATCCATATAAGAAGAAAGAGCACTCAACTACAAATTGTTTATAAGCATTCATGCGCCTATAAATAGGGATCAGATTGAAAGCCTGCAAATGAGCTGAACTTCTAGCGTTGTATATATATATATATATATATATATATATATATATATATATATATATATATATATATATATATATATATATATATATATATATATATATATAACTTAAATATGCACGTGGAATATCGAAAGCTCCTATTTAAGTGAGCGGATATCGCGATGTGCGATATCCGCTCACTTAAATATGAGCTTTTGAGTTGCAAAAAGGTGCTTATTTCGGCAACAAAGCAATATGCATGTGGAATACAGGCTAAGTGGAAAAATAGTTCAGAGGTGATGGTTTTGCTTAAAGGTTGAACGACGTGCCAGCCGATTTGACAAACAATTTTGCATAGATTGAAGCGTTCGAAATGAGGCAGACGGGTGGTGCTGAAGCGATCATTCACACCGCATCTTCATTCATAAGCACTCGCCGTTTCGATAATACTTTTTTTTGCAGTATAGCTCATTTTTATATTGACAAATGCAAATGATGATCTATGTTTACAAATGATTCTTAGATAAACATTTATTTAAACAATCGTTGACCTCAAATACGATGGCACAAGCAATCGAAATGCTTAAATACGCACTCTCAAATTGAGTGGCATCATTGCCTTGCATTGCCTCATCACTTATTTAAATACTTTAATAGTTAGGTAAAGTATGATAAATTTATTTTTTATGTGAAAATTGCACTTCCATTAATTTAGATATTGATGATATTTTTGAGAATATTAGCCTATCCAAGCATAAGTAATATTGTTGAGTGAAGATATCAACTTTTCCTATTCGATATGATGGAATATTAATGACTTCATGGAGTATTAGTGTGTTAATTTCGTTGAGTGAGTTCAATTTGAAATCATCCTCAGTAATTTTGCTCAAATATTATCGAAAAGGTGCTATTTCATCAATCATAGTTCATAACGGTCACCTAGGTGAATTCATTGCAGAAGCATGAACTATTACTGTGATTTAAATTCAGTATAGAAACATCGTTGAAAGATTTAGTGGAAATCATGGAATTTCACTATACCTTTGGCATTCTTTAAAATATCGCTTTAGATTTGAATGAATTGCTTCTTAAAAGAATCATCTAAGCTTGTTTACCCATTTATGGCTCATGAATCTTTAATGGCTATCAAGCTGTTTTTGAGGAAAATGTAGCGATATGTCACATAGGTGTGCCAGCAAGTTTCAAGATATCAGTGACATTGTTGAATATATATTTCGTAGCCAGAAAACTTATTTTCTATCCTACTGGTAATTATTTCAGCACTCACCTATCTACCACATCCGGTTTTTCAACCATTGAACCGCTTCCGTTTCTGCTGTTTACATCTATTCTCCGTTCAATGAGATGCCTTCATCTAGTATTTAATTGATGTTTATATTAGCTGATATTGCATAGTGTTCCCATTTGTAAGAAGAAACGTTCTCTTGATTGATTTTACTCAGTGAACATAAAGTCTTCTTCGTAGAGAAACTTGCAAAAGCATCTGAACTATCATATTTGTTGCAAAATTAAGCAATCAGCTCGTTGTCTTAGCAAATATAGAACAATCACATAGGAGAAATTTGCATCGGCTGCCGCTTCACTCTGTTCTACGAGGGCGAAGAGCTCTTGGAACGCGAGGACGAAGATTTGTTCGTTTGAACACTCAATTCTCGAGCATCTTTCCATTCCCATATAGCACCAGTCGATCAGAATTGTCAGCAAATATGAGATCACCACTAGCTCAACAATGATGTCACAAGCATATTCAAACGATTGGGTATTTGCGCTAGCAGAAGTTGTTTGAATGGATAGCTAACAATGTGAATTTTGCTCATTTTGTTAATCGACCTGCTTTTCCCTTCTATATATTTCCTCTTTTTCGCATTTTTCTTAAGTTATCTTAATGTAAACCCGTCATATATACAATGCATATTATCGTAATTATTCCGCGGCGCCATTCTTGCTCAACATTTCTATTTTTATAGGGTATAATCATAAAAATGTTTCTCAGGATCAGTTGCTTCATGGAACTTCTCATTTTTATTTGCACAACTTGGCTCGCTAAGGTTGCAGTTAATTTCAGTTATTCTTTATTCGATGATGTATTAATTATTCAAAAGATCGATTTTATTCAATTTCGTAGTTGCAAAATAAAATAAGTATATCTTACATGGAAGGATATGTTTTTTTAAATGAAGAGAACCGGATGCATTTGATCGAGAAAATCGTTTATCTCAATAATGTTTTGTTTTTAACAATAATATTTAATGAAATACTCACATGTTTTAATTGAACTCCCTGCAAGTTTTATTTTAGTTAACTTTATCTTTCTATCAATTATCTCTTTCAAGCTTTAAATATCAATTCTATCCTTCTCAAGTAGTTCGTTATTCCTTCCTTGGAAATGTGAAATTTCCTACTATGTTTAACAAATGTTTTTAATTGTGACAATATTCTATCATTTTCGAAAAATTCAATTCTAGTGTTAAGCAGTTCATGCCGCAGTAAACGCAATTCTAAAATTATCTCTTATAATTTAAACTTCAAAATTAAAGTCTCTTCACTTTCAAAGGCCATTTTCGGCTTGCGATAAACGAACGCTTATGCTTCTAACTGCAAAATTCGAAACACTATGAATGAAACTATGCGTGCCCCGATCCTAAACTGGAAGAATCACAGTTTGGGTCTAGAAATTGAGAGTAGTTCTTGGATTCCAAAATCCCTGATGTTAAATGTATTGGCAATTTTGATGATACTAGTTGAAATATTTCAGTTAAGCGTCTTAGCGGATATCGATAATGGTCTTATTGGAGCACCGGAAATTCAATGCAATCCAGATACAATTGAAATGGCTTTTCGAACAAAACGGATGTTTACTGGTTTGTTGATTATCTATTAAGCGCGCTCAACAATTTTTAAGGCTTCTTCTAAATTCAATAAAAATTTAATAAAAGCACTTCATGCAGGTGGATTTTTTTAAATGAGCTAATGCATTTAATTTCATTTAAGGCTACAAAATGAGTGAACTATTTATGAGTAAACTGTTTTTTTCGCTACAAATTTGTAAAGTGGCATATCCATGAGAATGTTAAGGAATCGCTCTATAAGAAAATCTATCAGTCCATAGATGGAAATTATAGTTAGAGTAAATATAATGAAACCTGCGAAACATAGCATTTGATGTATATATTTTGCGGGCCTATCTATTGTAGCTGAGCATTACGGTTGGCGAAGCAGGCTGGAAAGCGTTGTTATATGCGGGTTTTTTTGTTTCGAATAAACGCATTGATATGGTTGTTTAAAGGAAAGGTATTCGTCAAAGGACACTATAATAATCCCGACTGCAGAGTGGATTATGGTAAAATGACCGAAGATGGACATCCTGTTGGAGGAATTAAGTTGAATCATGGACAATGTGATATGGATCGTCAGAGAATGGTTCGTTTTATCACTGTTGTAATGATGCAAAACCTTTCCATAAGGCATACTAGGATGATCTGCTCCAATAAAAAGCTTTGTAGATCAACGTAGAAGTGTCGTTGCGATTTCAACATGCGAATATTGATTGATCAGATAAGAATATCACAATTTTTGATAAAATAGTAAGGAAGTGATGCGCGAAGAATGAATAAGAAATTAGAATAATGTGTTAGGCACAGTTTTTCGACGATATCGAAATCTACGGTAATCCTAAAAATCATATTCATAGATAATTAAATGGTTAGAGAGATATTCCGCAATATTCAATGAACTTTTTTGCTGTTGAAGGTTTAAGTTTTTTCAAAACGCTTTTAATGAGTTTAAATACGATCCTTGGTAATTGAAAAATCATACTGAAATATATTATATGTTAAGAGCAAGTACCACTTACGTTTTTTTATTATTTAAAATTACTCCATTACTGCAATAATTCATCCATTAGTTCCGATTTTAATGGATTTTATTGCATGATGATTTTAAATCTGTAATTTTTTTTCAGATTCAACCGGAAGGAATGCAATTTTCCACCGTTCTCGTTATCAGTTTTCATCCGGTATGTATACGAAATTGATAAAGGCATATAATAATATGCTTCATAACTATTAGACGATTCTTATCTCTATAAAATTTCGCTACGTATCACGAAGTTGGAGTTTAAGCATCAGGAATAGAAATGGAATTTATACTGGAATATTCCTTAGGGTTGCTTCAACGATTTGACATTGAATGCTATTTATTAACCATTAGCATTTTAGTCTCAATTTAAATTGGAAGCATCCTTGCGGATTGAAATTATCGAAATTCAATCTTATATTTCATATCCAACAATCTTTTTGTCCTAAAATTTATTGATAAAGAACTGATAGAAGATAGTGATGTTAAGATATGAGAAATTTTATTATAATCTAGTTGAAAAAAAAAGGAGGAAATTTTTCTTTTGAAATACTAATGAATTATTTATATTTCAGTTGTTCATCACGAAGATTGATCGTGCCTTTCACATCAAATGCTTATATAGGGAAGCAGCAAAAACCGTTTCATCGGGTCTTGAAGTTAGGTAAGTTTCGATGAGACGATGCATTACCTGTTGAATTGCTCTCATCAAATTTAATACCTTACGGAATATTCAACTGCATTCATTCTATGGACCCACTTGACTGGGAGAAGGATCAATAAAAGGAAATGAAATAAAATTGCGATGGTAGCACTTGAAGTTCCAGATCTGATCTTGTGCTACAAAGACGTCTCATTTATGTGATGGACATTTATTTTCCGTCTCCTTGAGAGGTACCAACATGTGCGGGTCGAAGCTAAATACGCTAAGCGATACACCTTTCTTAGGTGCAATGCAAACGTTGCTGTGTGCCGTTCCAAAATGCACTGCCGATCAATGCAGCATTGCATTTAAATACACGCATGGCTATGCATTAGCAACTACAATTTACTTGCCTCCATTATAATCTAGCCTCGTGCAAGCAACGAACGTTGCTATCGCTTATTGCTGCCGCACTTACGAATGCAATACCTTATGGTAGATGGCATTCTCTTGTGGTGCTTATTTCTCATTCAGTGAGTTTTTCTGATGGTAGTTTAGTTACCTATTTATTTAAATATGGACAGGATGAATGGGGCTTCATTATAAATAAATAAATAAATAAATAAATAAATAAATAAATAAGTAAATAAATAAATAAATAAATAAATAAATAAATAAAATAAATAAATAAATGAATAAATTTATCCATAGCATTAGAAAAATAGCAACGTTTGCAGTGTACTGCCAACACAATCGCTTGAGTACGATTTTCCAATGCCAATTTGCACGTACACGATAAGAAAAGATGAAATTGATGGTCCAATTCTCAAATACGCGCGTGTTGGTGATCAAATCGTTCATCGATGGGAATGTCAATCGGGTGAGCCGTTTATGTAATTCACTGAAATTTCTTACTTCGTTGTTCCGATTTAAAAACTAATTGATTTCCACCATTTTTTACCGGTCAGTGTTCTCATTTATTTTAAATATTTCGTTGCATTAAATATAGTTCATAATTCACTCGGACGTTTTTACAATCCATTTTTTTCGTATGCATCATCTATATCGAAGCTATATTAGGAATATTTTTTGGAATCTCGGAGTTAAGTTCCAGGAAAGTTACATGTTCTTATTTTTAGATATGTACGGTATACTAGTACATAGCTGTTACGTGGAGGATGGACAAGGCGAGAAGGAACTCATCGTTGATGAAAAAGGGTATGGAAAATAATTGCCGATGTTGCCTGAAAAATGAGAAAGAATGAAACTTATTTCAGAGGACTTGTATGATACAAAAATGTTTTAAGATTAGCTCTAAACTCGATCTCAGATCACAAAACACACCTATATGATCTATTCACGATATCTTTATCCAAACAACGTATCGTTTCTCTATCAGTGCCATTTGTTTCTAGAGGTTTCATAAGGTTTTCACATTTGGCATTTAAAAGTATTGGTCTTTCCCTTACCATTTTGATCCCCTTTGCAAAAGAATCGTCAAATTTTCTTACGTCTGATTCAGGAAACGGAAGAAAATATACACAACATTAAGTACCCAGACTTAAAAAGAAGCTTTAGATCGTCTATATTAACATAAGGATTCTGCATAAGGTGCTAAAATTTGATGATTTTTACAAAAAATAGAAACTTAATGATAGAAAAGAGATTATTGCCTCAAATTAACGATGGATGAAATTATTCTTATTAATTAAAACAAATGAATTTCTCCCTCTCATTTCTTTGCGCATCCTTCTTCATTCACCTGTTTTCTTGTCAACGATGATTGCAACAAATCTAGAATATGTATTCAAAAATGGAATTGAAAAGATAATTGTCATAAGAAGAAAATTTAAATAATTTTTCCAGTTCTATCGTATTGTTTGGAAATTACAATAAGAAATAAAATTAATCAATATGATTTATAGTAAATTATAATCGATTTTAATCAATATTTAGATGCCACACCGACCGCACTCTACTAGGTGATCCAACATATGTGGAAGCACTAAATATGGCTTATCGTGAATCGTTGGTATTTAAATTTGCCGATCGTGTTGTTGTACGTTTTCAATGTGAAATTCGTCTTTGCCTCAAAGAAGGAGGAGGTTGTGCTGGAATTACTGTAAGTCCTCCTTTTCAGCGATATTACTCTTTCAGATAACAATGAGATTAGAGGGCTAAAACCCATAAAAACACCTCAAGTAGCTCCTGAAGTTCAAGAAAGAAGCATTAGTTTCATCATTTCACATCAAAATACCGTCAGAACCAGTGGGATGGATTTAACGGTCCTAGTGAATTTTAGTGTAAAAGTTTTAGTAGAAAATTTTTGCAGAATATAAAAGTCAGAACTGGTAGCAAAAAAAAGAATCTTGGTTCACGAACTTATAAGGCTTAGGTGGTCTTGCCTGAACCATTTCTAGTAAGGTTTGTCATCGCTAGTAAATCTTTGATAGTTATCCATTATGTATAAAAATTAATTTCCTTTCGAATGCAAAATGAAAATCATTTTTAAGGCACTATGACTTTTTGATGCTCGGAATAGATTCTCGATATATGTCGTGTTATAAATTCCATAACATAATGCATATCGTGCTATATTGTAGTATACTGTGTTACAATATTAGAATCTGTATTATGTTATAATCTTAAGATTGCTTATGTTTACACGTAAATTTAGCCTCCACTTTGTTTCGACGCCGTTCACCACCATCTCAGTCAGCGGTCGAAGGTGAGTAGCAGCATATTGCCTACGAATTCTACTGAGGCATTCAACGACACTGAGGTGAGAAATAAAATTTTTTTAATGCGACAACGTTAGTTTAGAAAGTCAAAGAACTTTACCTCCAATCCCTCCCCTCTCTCTGCTTCATTCGCTTCCTCACACTTCATCTTACTGCGCTCACCTTGATTTTTCTCCGTGACCAGTATTACCAATCGGGCAGGGTAAATATATTTATCTACCTCAGTTCATACTTAAACTACTCACTCCACCTGATGTAGTTAAGACGCTGTAAACAAAAAAAAAGGATCTATTTTCTGAGGCACAACTAAGCACTGTGCAGAATTTTGTCCAACAAAATAACTTATAGTAGATGTATTAGTAAAATGTTTAATTTATATAATAACGCTTTATATTTTCTGTTTTCAAACTGTAGAATAATTATAGAATAAAAAAGGAGTGTTTATTTATTAAAATGCTCTCGCTATTCGAATTAAACATTTGTTAATTAGAAATCAAAGAGGAATCTCAAACGACGTTATGCTCGTTCGATAGACGTTTCAACAGCGAAGCCAACCTTTGATACCGATCTTATTTCACAGTCTGTTTATGTTCTCGATTCGGAAGACGAATCTACAGGTAATGTTTCAGGTTATTTCCGGTTGCAACAATATTATTTAGAATTCAGCAGAGATCTAAATAAAAGCGTCATGAGAATGATGTTGATTTCGTTTCATCTATATATTCGAATTTAGTGCTTCAAGCTTAACCATATCTCGAGGTCTATTCCTCATTCCTAGCACTATTCAAATAACGTTCGAGTCGTTTAATTCTCAATACAATTCATAATCAATATTCTCGTCAGATAAATTTATTCGAAGACACATGCCATTGCTAACAATTTCCGTTTTGATTTTCTTAAAAAATCAAATATACAATAAATTTTCAGGAAGAATTGATGATGCAACATTCGAACTATTAAAGCAATCTGCGTCACGTAAGGAAGTATGCGTTAGTGCAACCATTTTCGCGGTATTGCTCTCTGGCTTGCTGATCATTTTCCTTTTCGTCACAGCTATCGCTTTATGGGCGTTCATGAAATGGTATAGGTAAGTGCTAAGAATACTAATTATCGATTGATTTGAGTTAAAATTTTTTCAGAAGCGTTATTAAGCGTTAATATATTTAATAACATTAGAGCGTTAAAGCTCATATACTTAACAAATATGAGCTTTATCGATATCTCTCTTATCAGCTCAAATTCATGACTCATCATTGATGCATTTCAGAGTTTCCGGAAATGGAGGAGACATAAGCCTTCCGAAGAAGTCATATTCCTATGGTCCAAATATTTTCGGTTCGAAATGTTAATGACATTAGAATCACGCACAAGTGCACAGCTTTAATCCACGCTTTAAAGCGCTGCTAATAACAGTGCTCACTCAAATAATATTATTCGGGTTGTTAAAACGAATACAAATCTTTGTTGAAATCAAGCTTGAAAGTGATAAAACGAAGCTGTCTTCCATGAAGAGCCAAACCTTTACGTTAAAACGATTTGTGTTATAATTCAACTGAAATTTATCTCTTAACTTTATTTAAAGTCTCAGGCCGATCGTTTTGCAATTTAAGTCTTGGTTTCAATGATAGCATTGCTATTGCTGTAAATGCAAGCTTATTAATAGACAAAATTAATCATTTTTGTGAAAAATTTTCATTCGATGGCGGCCTTGATATATCTATATTTAAATTTGATGCAATCTGTATAATGAATTGAACTTAAGCAATCTCCTGCCTTAAGCTGTAAGTGGTCATGTCAAGACCGAATTTATAAGTCAGGATCGAAAAATTGATAAGTTTAGATCGCTCTATCCAGCGAGCGGAATACCCCACACTTTGAATAGTAAGCATGAATATTTTCATTCACATCATATGAAAATTGTTGTTTTCTGTGACAATATGCAAATGGAATTTTATTGCTGCGTTTTCAAGTCATGAACTGCCCAATGTATACAATGGAAGTTTCAGGATGTAATCTTCCGATGTCTTGTTAATAAAGAAAAAAATTACATCCTTGCTTGTATTTTGTCGGTTGTATTCTTTTTTTTTTCGTTTAATATTCATTGTTGCTGCTATTTTATACTCTATATTCAATATTTCGTTATTGAAAATCACCGTTAATTCCGGACCGAGAAGATAAATATGAGAGAGCTTTTGCATATTAGTTGATTTTAAAGGAAATGCAAGAAGAGATCACTTTCGATCGAACAAAGTGTATCATTTTTTTTGTTGTATTCATTTATCGTTTTTTTGTGTTTGATAATAATGCATATATCCAATTGCCTTGTTGAGGTTTTTTGTTTGTGTGTTTTTTCTTTTCATAAAAGTTTTGCGTTGAAATATGGATATAGTTTTAGCAGTATACATTCGAGAAATAGACTTGGGCATTACCGCTACAAACCGATGTATTTCGATTTATACAGGAATAGAAATGATTAGTTGACAACTAAACTGCAATATCAAACAAGCTTTAATTGTGGAAATAAATTTACTTAGGAATGGTCGTTTAGCGATTGGCCTCTACGAGTATAAAAATATAAGTACATTCACTAAACTTTTCTTAAACGCATTATGTAGTGTACTGTCAGACCCCCTTCATCAATGGAGTCCCCTAAACTTTTCCATCACGGTCCCAGCCCTCAATAAGCCGCTCCTCTTCGACAGTCTCGTGATTCCATGATCGAAGAGTCCGCTCCAACATGCTGTACGGTTCCCATCATGGTGCAATACTCCAACCTTTTCTTTAGGAAATCCCCACCTACTATATAATTATTCCGTTGTGTCAGCGTGTCTATCCGTGTGTCGACTGATCACTTACACTCACATGCATTAGGAATAAAGCCGCTTGTCCTTAACTTCGCTGGAAAAATTAGAAAGACGTAACGTTAGCACTCGAATGCCCACCTAATTACGTCGAAAAAAATATATAAATGACGTAAAATATATATAAATAATCTCACGTAAGATGCATAAACTTCAGCAGAAGAGCACTTTTTCTTTCGAATCGAAATACTTTATTCATTTAAATAAATTATAAAGCGACTGGTTGCAAAGTGACAGCAAACTATAAAGCATTGCTTTGCTGCATTGAATAACGTCGGATTGATGCAGCACCACATTTCCCTTTAAAAATAAAAAATAACACAAATAACATAAATTTGCATATGAATATTCAAATCAACAAATATACGTGCAAGATTTCATAATTCGACATGGATGACTTGCACTACCTGCGAAGCTAGAGCAAAAATCATTCTGAGAGGCTCAGAACTCTTCGATGAAATGGAATCTCACAGCAAATTTTCTTTGTAAAATTTCCAAAAAAAATTTTTTTCAAAGATTTCACAAGTGAACAATCGTTCGAGATATTCTCATACTGGATATGTGATAGGCGCAAAAATTGATTGATGATCGCTTTTCGTCTTTACCTCATTAGAGCAGGATTTGATTCGCAAGAATTGCAATAGCTTAGACTAGTTGCACTACCTGTACTCCACTTAACTACCTCTAAAGTAACCCGATTACCATTCCTTACTGTCGTTGCACTGCCTATGTTCGTAAAAACCCACAAATTCATGGAAGGATCCATCCAGGGACACTGAAGAAGTAAAAGGGCTAGTGGTGATTCATTTTATTGGAAGCACACCGTTGGTACCGCTCGAGCTAGCTGTGCTTGCAACAATGGCTGCTTGAACTTCACTTGAGCTTTGCCTTTTTTCACGTGAATGCCTATTACCGTCTCGTATCGAATATGCACGGCGACAACGATATTCACAAAGTTCAGTGCGCGTATCGAACTCTCCACGACCTTCGATATGGTCGCCATAAAGATTACGCGGATCAGCAACCATCTCACGTGATTCTCTACGTGCGTCACGTGGTTCGACACGTGATTCGCTATACGATTCACGAACGTCCCCACGTACTTCCCGTTCTCCTGCACGTGATTTTCGACGGTTGCCGGCGGCATAAGTACATATTGGCGCTGCTTCTGATACGAAATCTGACGGTACCTGTTGTGCAGAAAACTGAAATAACCCACCCATAAACATAAACGGTAACAAAACGATTTTTGAAGCGAGCCTTTAAAAAAAATTGTCAAGCAAAACTCCAAAAAGCTTAGCTGGGATTTCGATTCCGATCACTGACTTCAGAAAATTTTATAAACTACTTCACCTTTTCCTCAAAAACTTTTAAAGTTTTTAAAACTAGCGTTTCTAAACGTGAAGCAACACAGGGTCACACTTTTCCACATTTTATACGAAGTTTTGCAAAAAAAGATCGAAATCCCTCCATCTGCAATTAAGACACGACAATGGAGAGCCGATGATAACGGACAATAACGCACACGTGCACATATATATGCATATATATATATATATATATATATATAGACAAAATATGTCATATATAGTAAACATAGTATACGTAGTATATACAGTGTAGAATATAAACTATAAACTACATTCCATAACCTATCAACTGCACCCGTAAGCTATATACTATAAACTATGAAAGATATATTATGTAAAACAATCTACAAATAACAAAATGAACACTATAAACTATATACATCCACACACGTACACGCACACGTGCACACACGTACACGTACACGTGTACCAACATGTGCACACACGCACAAGAACACGTGTACCTACACGTGCACACACACACACATATACACACGTGTACCTACACGTGCACACATACAAGTACACGTGCACGTACACGTGTGCACAGACGTACAGGTACACGTGTACCTACACGTCCACACACACGTACACGTGCAGGTGTACCTACACGTAAACACAAACGCACACGTACACTTGTAAAAACACGTGCACAAACACGCACACGTACACGTGAAATTACAGCGGCACACACGCACACACCACGTGTATCTACACGTGCACAAACGCGTGCACGTACATGTGTACCAACACGTGCACGCACGCAAACGCACACGTGTACCTACACGTGCACAAATACGTGCACGTACACGTGAGCCTACACGTGCACAAACACGCACACAGACATGTGGACACGCACACATCGTACACGCACACATACTGGTACATGTACATGTACATGTACATGTACACGCACACGCACACGCACGCACATCACACCAGCACACATACTTTGAGTAGTTAAATGTATTCTGTTTTATTTCAAGTACTAAAGTGTACAGTTATGTTTATATTACATACGAAGACTTACGTGTCCTGGAGAATATGAGGCAGGTGCAACGACGTATGTACTACTGCAGCATTCGGCTGGCATATCCGGACTATTATTGTCATCGAGTTGAGCGGCCGCATTATAAAGGACTTTCTGTGTGACCATACTGATATTCGTATGACTTTTACTCTCATCAAAACCTGCCCTCATCTGGAAATATCACCATGAGGAACGGGCAAGACCAATTTAAAAAATATATATATTGCCCACTTGAAGTAGCAAATGGGAAAGTAGAATGCTTAGATAGTAATCTGGACCATGAACTAAGGTGATGAAAAATAAGAAAAAGATAACGAAAATACAATCACAATCTAGTTAAATCCGAAAATATCCGTTGTATTATGGTGTAGCGAAGGAAAACTGGACTCGAAGGTGGATAAAGGCGAACAGCATCAAATAGTGAGCAATAGAGCAGGAATGTGCGAATGTAATATCGTAAAATATTGCGCACTGCCACGGAGAAGATTGGGAATATCCATCAAGGCTAAGAGCAAACCTGATCGACGAGACAAGCAGTAAGGACGACCCAAGCTTGGCCTGCACCCGGTAAATCCCTCACCGCTTCTTGCGCCAGAACAACGTCGATAATCGTCTCGCCGAGTTTCTCCCAGTAATTACCGGTGAACCCGTAAGGACGAAGAATCCCATGTGCCCGACCTTAATATTTTTGAATTCTATATCATCTTCGTTCATAACAATTTCATTGTGGATTTTCATAAACTTAAATGAACATAAAAAGCAAGTGCCTAACAATGCTTGAATCGTTGTTTACTTGACACATTTGAAGCACATTTCAAACATTCTTTGTAAATTTGTCCCCCTATATATATATATATATATATATATATATATATATATATATATATATATATATATATATATATATATACATAATTTGTCACCTATACGCACCTATCAGTTAATCAGAAATTCCGTGCTGGCAGTATTATTCGGCATCATCAAATTCTTGTTTACTGTGACTTGCATTTGAAAGCACGGGATTCGGCCTTGGAATAGATACAGGATTATGGAAAATTAAAAAGAAGACGGAACCAACAAGAAGATCTGGGTAATATCCCATCGTTTACGCAACAAACAGTGTCTCAACAAACATGATTTACAATACTCCGCTTATAAACGATTTGTGTCGATCTCTGTTCAGTATGAATTGCGAATCAGTCGGATGCATTGCCACAAAGAGAAAAATCAGAGAACTAACCACGCTGACCCCAGCTTTGACGACGGTGCCCTACTCTTAGGGAAACGCCAAGAATACTGTAATCTTCGAATGGCCTGTTTGTGGACGTCGGGAACTTCTGATTCCTTGGGCGTATGATTCCGTAAAGCTTTAATTAACCGCCAAAACTTGATAAGCATAAATCCTGTGACTCAATAACCCCTGCGAGTTCTTGAGTCACAGAAGCATTGAGTCATCATTTTGCTTGGACGCAGCCTTAGCATGGAAGGGATACAGCCATGATGGCAGTAGGTAACTCCCAATAAACCGAATGAAACACACCTATGAGACGAGGATCGAGTTCACTACCCGTATCATTACGCTTTTTCCCATCTTGATCGAGATTCTTGATTACACAGTCTATCATTTTCACGGTCACCTGAACACATAATCAGTACTTCAAGTAAATAAATAAATAATGCAGTAAATAAAAGACGGCATGATTTCAAATACATAGAATTGAGAATAAATTCGAGGTGATTTCGATTTCAAAAGCGATGCTCAAGGGAATCCAACGCGATATCAACATACAGCAAGGTAGGATATTTTTCTCGAAGGAGCTGAATAACTAGATATTTAACATAATCCATATTCGTTTCTGAGATTGCAGGAATTTTTCGAAATTGTAAGTTCTAAATTTCAGAATTTTTAAACTTTCTTTTTTTAAAAAATGAAGGTCTCAGAGAAATCATAAAGGACCAAGAAAGGACCCTATCGTGAGAAGGGAGTCATCTGGACAAGAGTCCGGTTCCTGGCGAGATTTATTTGTAAGCATACGGTAGCTGATTTATAAGCTTCTTGCAAAGTGCACAACTCTCGTGATGAAAAATGTTATGTCCGCATGCTTGAAGACACTTAACAACACAAACAAACATAATTGCATCGCCATATTTTTGAGTGATTGTGAAAAGCTGGAATTTAGTTCTGCATAAATGTACTTAAAAGCACTTCATGCAATGAACTGCCTTTCGAAAATAGAATGAAAGTTTCACTGACATAGTGGAAGGGGGTTGGCGGGGTGGTGAAGAGATTTTCTCAGTCGATTTCTAGAACATCCTTATATTTTAATTATTTTAGAGAACTTTACAGCGTGTGAATAAATGGAAAGGAGGATATTATTTCAATTTCACCGACTAAATTTCCATTTAAGATCCTCCCAATCTCTTCTCCCCCCCCCCTCTCCGTCCTACTCTAATATCCTTCGTTATTCTTCTTTAACAGGGAGTGAAATTCATACCGCAAAGCGCACCTCTTCTATTAGCTATAATATGCGAGTATTTTCCATTCGACGTACTTTACCATCTTTGACGTTTAATTAGGCTTCTGCATATACAAAAAGAATATTATAATTCATAGTTCCATGTGTAACAGAAGATGAAAAGTTTTCTACGATGGGTGTCAATAATTCAAGCGTTTTTTTATAATACAAATGTGCGACATACCCTGGCATGATCCCTGAGTGTAGCGATATCACTACGTGACATTGCCGAAAGAAATGTTCGAGTTGTAAACATATCACGAATAATCGGTTGCTGTTTTACCATTCTATCATATACCTGCAATAATTGAAGTTAATTGCAGCCGATATTTCATTGAGATAATAATAAAATCAATTAAAAGCATCCATCAATGGATTTAATTTTGAACCCTATTGAAATTAATTATTCAATATTGTTCAAAATTAATTATTCCTACTTATCGATAATATAACAATTCACATCCAATCGACAATCAAGGTGTTCTTTCCCACCGGTGAGCGATAATATCATCTGTTTGATATATAACAGTTCACAAACCTCTTCAAAAACATTATCCACCCGTTTGCCACCATTTCGTGTTTGAAGACGATGCCATGTGAAACGCAATGACCTTTTTTGTAAGCGATTGAGTTTTGCATCGTAATCATAATGCCTCATTCCTTGCCCTGAAAATCAATGAAATACTAGAGCAAAGTAATAGTATGGAATCCATCTCCAAAGTCAACGACGAATTTTGTTCCACTTGCGAAGATCTATCCGGATTCTTCCTGTTACTGAGGACTTAAAAGGACGTCCCTTTTTGCTATTGGGGGCACTCCATATTATCGTTGGAAAATTCCACTGACATCCCTTATAAGGATAGTTGACAAATCGACGCCTCATAACGATGAATCATTTGATTTTCCTTCAAAAATTGTGATATCCCGTCGATTCGTTTTTGAACAAATTTTGCGCAACATCGCTTTCTTTATCAGCAGAAAGCCAATCCAATCCTCACCTCCTAGTCTATTTGACTCAGTACTTAATATGTATTCTGTGAGACTTAAATAATTAATATTGAAATTACACGATACTCAATTAAGTCAAATATTCGATTACATGAATGTAGTGATAATCTAATTATTCGTCCACAATAAAAAAAAACAATGAGCTGACGGGGAACTGATATATAAAATCGATAATTATTAGAAATAACTAATGAATTTTTATCGAAAATTTTCTTTGAAGTTGAGCAAAAAAAAGAGGAAAAATCTCACTTGTCGTTAAATCACATATACTAGGCATACTCGATGTTCGTCTCATACGTGACGGCGCAAGTGTCTCACTTGACGAATGCGTTTCACCATCGTCCGGTAAAGATGAGTCAGTCTTTTGACGAACTGTTTTTCTAAATGCAACATTAATATAAAATAATTCAATAGAGGTTGTTGTTGATTTGCCCCTCAAAATTTATGTAACAATGAAGTCTTACGTTCCCAAAATTCCCCCATGTTTCTTATATTTTAGCGCATAGGTGAAGTTTCAGAATTACAGCAGTTTAATGCTGCAATATATTAAGAAACGCGCCCTCACGTAATACTTCCCTTCGATTATCTCTAAAAAAATGCGACTTTATTTTAGAAGACTAATGCAATCGTCTATTCTATCGTTGAGGTTTGCTTTTACAGATACTGTAAGCCGTATAAACAAACCTTTATGATCCCATCTTCTGAAATCTTCAATTGTGTTGATACTGTTTTACAGTATTCTACAGTATTTATATTGTATAATGCTACAGCACTTTTTCCACTACAAGCCCGAAATTGATGCGTTCAAAATTTTCAGTGAGTGACGTCTATAAGTCCAACGTTTAATGGGCGTGTTAGAAACGGTCATGCTTACCAGCGAATTAATCTGTGTTCTACATACAATATTAGCGAATAAATTAATTTATACATAATATACGTCTCTTTTATATCAAAAGTTTTCACATATATTACTCGATGACTGCACTAATGCTCAATCTTCTTCATTTACAATTTATATACTTAATTTTGAATTTGTGAAATTATTTGCATAATTTCTAAAAATATGCATACCTACGTTTACACATTATTATATATCCATTGGGGAAGTTTAATGCAGCCAATTCAAAAATAATCCATCCCAAAGCATTCAAATAAAAAGAGAAAAATAAGAATAAGCAGTGAGCATACTCATTAATATTGGCAAAATTTTGCCCGCATATTTCACAGGTATATTATATCTATTGTTCATAGTTCTCTTCGCTGTACTTATATATATATATATATATATATATATATATATATATATATATATATATATATCACACCCAAATGCATAGTTATTTATCAAATAATCATTAAAAAATACGATGAAATAATTCACAGAATCAAAAGACCTACTCTACAACTGATCGTCGGTGTTTACAGAGTAGAAAAAAAGTGAGGAAGAATAAGCTGCAAAAAAATTTTCAAATATATTTTAAAAAGTTTGTTGTAATTGTGCATAAAACAATAAAAGAAATCGATCACAATCAATCAATACCCCTTAAATTTGAAGTCTAAAAATAAATTAATCCTAAGATCAACTCAGAAATCACAATTAGGCCATCAGCTCCATAAATAACGTGAGACATAAATCATCTCGTTAATAAAAAAAGAAATCAACATGCAAATCAACGATAGAGATAGTGGATAGAAATGAATCAAAAATATTACAAAAAAATAAAAAATAAAGACCATATATATCTCAAAATATAGAAGACAGAATTTAAATTGAAACACCATGACTATATGAACACAATGATAAGTGGTCACGAGGGAATTTTCTTTTTTGCTCATATAATCAATTATATTAACCATAAATAATTCTAAGAATAATTTTTGAATTGATCATTTATATAATGAAGGTAATAACCAACGTTCATTGCTGGAAACGATGTTGAAGCAAATGAAATTGCAATTTGTTTCATACTAAAACGATGAGAAAAATGAATATTCGTTGCAAAAAAAAAAAAAAAAATTTTAATTCAACAGTCTTATTTTAGCAATTTATACTTTCAATCAAAGATTTATGCAAAATAATCTGCTTTTTTCGCACCTCTTTTCTACGCCTGATCGGTTAGTCATTGCGATGTTCGATCGATTTGATCTGCTATTACCAAGGCCATTGCACTATATCCCTCTTTTACTTTGTAATTATGCCCCCTAGTCCTAAATATAGGCAATTTTTAGAGTGAGATCTGTTCGCCGAATGATGGAGCCTCATATTCGATGAAATGACGTCTGGAATTTCGCATTAAAAAAACGTTTTTCCCAAGGGTTAAATTTGCTTTAAAGCGAAGTTTCGCGCTTGGGAAAAAATTTTGCTAATGATATTGTGTCAAGTCAAAAGATCATATTTTGTCCAATTCCACTATGTCTCAAATTATCACCAAAAATTTGATATGCTCTATATAATCAACTAAATAGTAGGAAATAAAAAAATTACAACTTTATATCCATATGATAATCGATGACATATTCTCGACTCATAGTGAGCACTAATCAATCATATAGTACATAGGCATATCGCTAGCAAAATTAGTCGATAGAATCTGCTCAGAATTGCAAACATTTAAAAATCAAAACGTATTTCAGTAAGCAAATGTTCGATCAGTGACAGCGAATGACGATAGAGATGGCAGTGGTTTTATTAGAAAATCGAAAAAATTTAATAATTTTTTTTTTCAGGAGCGAACACTTATGAAATTTCAATGAATTCTTAGCAGCAAAACCCGAAAATAGCTTTTTCATTTTTAAATATGAACTACTGACAAAGACCAAAATATTTGTGGAAAATTTTAAAGAAAAAAAATCGATAAAATGATGCAAAAATAAACAGTTAAATCCAATGATTTTGATATCACCACCTTAGCGTAGAAATTTTTTCGTGTTGCAAATGTTCAATATTACATGCTCACAGATCGTTATCCCCTCCCAAAGGAGGACTAAGCGAAATTACTGCTAGCCGAATAGTGCATTAGCAAATTTCGATCGCTTATCAAACAAAAGCAAAAACAGTTACCTCTCCAAAAAAAAAAAAAAAAAAATTGGCAATTGAAACGTTTACGAGGTGAGTGCAACAATGCTAATTATAGAAATTCGTTCTATTGAATACAATGAAATTATAATATAAATAGGCAACACAATTAGATTTCCATCGTGAGCGACAGAATTGAGAAGTGGAATTGAGACGGAAATGATGAAGTGAATACCGTCAATTTTGTCATAAGGAAGTCACAAAAGTGAGGATAACAAATCCTCTTCCCACTCCCTCCCTCCCCCAAATTACTAAAAATGAAATAGAAATTTGAAGAAAAGTGAAGATGTCATTTTTGAACTAACACAACTTCAAGGCAATAGAGACAGCTCCAAGGAATTTCCATACTGTTTCATAGAATCCTTAGCTATACTATAAAGGCCTTATTATCTTGTCTTCTGAAATTTTGTTTCATGATCACAACCACCAAAGATTCTCCCCACATCTTACTTTATTTACTAATCAAAGAAACAAATAGATGAAACATTAAAGTAACAGCATATAGATAAGAACTAATCGTCAAAATGCGCATCTAGTAAAAACCTACATAAAGAACACAAAGACAATGAAGGATGCTTACTTTATTACCAGATCAAGCGAACAGACGAATTTCCTTTTTTTGCCAAAGACATGAATATGCAAATTTTAAAATTTATAATGACTTTTTTTTCAAAACTGATGCTTCTAAATGTGATCAGAGCTCAGGACCATATCTCTGGAGCAAAGCAGGATGCACCCGTTTAATTAAGTCATATATATTAGAGTTATCCGTCCACAACGTTTCGACGGGGAAAAAAGAAACATGGAAAGGCACTAAAGCGGTCAGAACAGAGGAAAGCGTTTAGATGAGTTGAGTGGTTGGCTGAGAAACGATTTGGAGTTGTGTTGCTGCCGAAATGGCACAATGTTTAATATTCCCTTGGCGTAACGATAGTGCTATCGCCCTATGGCTATATACCACCATAGTGCTATAGGCCATGCACTTATTCGCCAATTTCTAAGGCATTCTTCGACATTAATACACTGCACCACCTAGTGTATTCACCCTGAATGCACTCTTTGAAAGTGAAGACGGACTGAAATAAAAACTATTTTGGAATATATATATATATATATATATATATATATATATATATATATATATATATATATATATAACTTTACAGAAGTGACTGACTGTGAAGAGTCTTAAGGATTCTGATCTTCCCACACATAGAGTATTGAATTTCCTGTTTATAGTTGCACACTCTGTGATTACACTCTGATTTTCTTCCACACCCCCCCCCCCTTCTCGTACTAGTCAATCTGTAGGCCAGTAACAAGTTATGGAATTCATGTTTTGAAACACCACCCTCGATACAACGTTAGCTCTTCTTCCTGCAAAGGTCCCTTACGGCCCCATCTTTTCCATTTGAGCCAAGTGAGGGACTTTTAAGTGCGTCAGCCGATATCCTCGGGTAAAATTAGCTTTCCTAGGCCACATCATCGTACGGCTGTTCATTAATGGGAGAAGAGTTTGTTCGCACTATGATGCAATTATCAAACACAAATGAGGATTCGCTCTCAGCAACTGCACATTTTATAATTTCAACGTTGAATTCTCATCGAATACGTCGTGTAATCATGAAGTGTGAAAAAATAAATAGGAAAGTTGATTCTCTGTGTGTTGGCCTTTCTCCCTCCCTTCCCTTCGCCGGGGAGAAGGAGGGAGAGGGAAGGAGAAAGGAGATGGAATAGTTAGGCTCTACAGTCTGTCATTCCTATAAACCTTTATTAAATAAATTATAGCGCTTCTTTTGCATGAAATATTACTTGTAATTGTAGCGCTCAGTACAGCTATAGACAAACAATCATCAAAAGCAATTTTTGACCAAATAAAAAACGTAATGGTCACTTACTCGAGAACGCGAAACATATCGTTTGCTGATTTGCATAGTTCATATATTCGCGTTCGATGAGAGGCGAAAAAATGACCACCAAAAGAGTATTGGTCACTCATGATCTACTTATATTAACGATTAAAGATGTTAGATATGATGAGTGCTGAAATGGAACATAACAGCGAATAGATATAATGCATAAATGAAGACAAATAGTTGGAAAAGGAGTGAGAATGAGCAAAATTATGCATCGACTGAGGATGATGGAGACTTGCACAACTTTAAAAAATCATTCTTTAATATAATATTTCATTAATAAATGCCTGTTTGAATAGTCTGATTAGTATTGGGAATTGACTAACGTTTTTTTCTGCTAGAAGATTTGATAATGCTAATTGCATACTAATAAATTTATAGAGAATATGAAAAATTAGATGTAATTATGAGTGAAGAAATTCATTCTTTTAAAAGTTGATTCATTTTTTGTAATTTCACTTAATAGTTTTGGAAAATACTACAAAAATAATATTTCTTTATATGCACCGATTTTGAAGACATATTGTCGCATCTACTTAAAAATAATCTTAACTCGAAAACAATGACATAAGATATGCAAAGACCTTCACTCTATCATTTGCTCTACAACAGTGTTTAGTAAAAGTGCTTTGCTCTTTAAAACGACAATTTCAAATAACAACTTAAATATTTATAAGATATCATCGTCTATAGCTAAAAAAATACTATTAACTTCACTCTAGTGATATGAGTGATATGATACGATAACGGAGAGAGATTATGACGTGATAACGGAACTACGAACGTCACAGAGATCTGATAACGATGAGGGAAACACGGAGCGCATAGCAATTGTGCATATCGAAATTCACGTTTGTGGCAGTAGTGTTACGCGCATACATTGAACGCCTCAATGAACATCCCACTGATCAGAAAAATTTCAAACACATTTAAAGAAAAAAAAAATTCATCATCAAGCCTAGCCGACAATAATGATAGACGTATCATTAATACACAATAAGCAATAAGCATTTCGAAGACAATATTGAATCAGCTGAATTTGTTTGCTTCACCACCTCCTCACCTCTTGTAATGACTACACAAAATGCAACCAAATAAATAAAATAGACCTTGCGAATGAATGCATCGCTAAATTCGTAATTGATGGATATACCCAATACGCCTTAGAGAATGCTTGTGGTTTTTTTTCCAATTTTTCCTTTGTGTTTCCATGAAATTTCTACAATTTCCAAGACTTTTTTTTCCGAAAATTTTGAAAAAATATTCTTTAAATTATGCAAAATTTCGACCCACTTTATAGTAGAAAAATTAGCTTCATAAAGATATTGGTGAAAAAATTCGTCAATATTGATTAATGCATATTCTAGAAAAATTAACGCAACCACTTCAAAATAACAATCTTCGCAATGCTTTAGACCCATTATTTGCTTTTCGAAAAAATTTTTTAAATCTTATCACACTATAACGATCGTTGCGAACATATGCCAGCTAATCAAACATTACCAAAAGTGATTTATAGATTTTCTTTATTAAATAATAAAACCTTTCATATATTAGATTAATATCAACGTCTCCGCCACTAAAATATTTATGGATTAAAAATTACGCTCAAATTTTATGCAAAGATTTCTTTTCTACGTGAGCAGATATACTTCTAGATGATATATCGGATATACGAAAATCCATTTTTTCACTTCCTCGAAAATATTTCACAACATTTATAAATGATGATCTATATTTTATGTGTGTCCCGTGATTAGCCTATAAATATTAGACCAACTATTGAGATTTTATTATCGAAGAAAATTTTTTTCAGCGTTAACGACGGCTTTCAAATGTATTTTAATACGTGTGATTGAGAAATTTTTTGAGTGGTAAAAGGTTAGACAAATTTCAGAAAATTCTGAAGAAAAATTCAGAAAAAAGAGAGCAATTTTTGTAAAAATCAACAACTGCAAGGAATTTCTACCTAAAAAGTCACTTATTTATTGGCTATCCCAGTAAAGCCGTGTGTGATGAAGCAAACGAAGCAATTCAATCGTGAATGAGCCACATTTGCGCGAATGCACTCCCATCGGATATGTACCTCTAAACAACTAAAAAAGCTCTATTCGAAATCACTTTTTTGGTCAAACAAGGGAAGGTATTGATATTAATATGGATTTCCAAAAATTCTGTTATAAGATCGGTTTCATCAAAAAAATTTCATCCAAAACACCCACCCTGACATTGACCATAGCAACCCTCTCAGTACGAATGGTTCTCTCGTTCATTTAAAAAAAAAGCAAATTGAAAAAAATTTATATATTACAAAAATAAAAAATCCTTCCATTTTTTCGCAAAAATATTCATTAGAACATAGCAAGCATAGGAACTTGTTGGCTCTTTTGCGAAATACCATTAGAATTGATGAAATTCATCAATATAGACTTCAATGAAAAGAAAAATTGTTATGCGCGCAATTCATCAACGGTACTTGTTCATTTGAAAATCGTTTGAAATGAACGAAATTTAATTAGTATAGAGAACCAGTTGGAATGAGTCTTAAAATTTTAAAAAAATTTTACAAAAATTAAATGATCACACACTAATCGAAATTCACTTTATTTCAACCTAATCAATAAAGAATTCATTACAAATAAGTCTTTCTTCCTATCAACTTTCATTTCCGTTTAGCGGAAATTTTAGATCGTATAAAGTTGCAAGATTTTAATATTCGAAATTTGAATATTCATAAAAACAGAATAATCACTGAATACGAATAAAAATTTCCTACGCAATGTCCTATATTATCTACCATATACTTTATGATTCATTACGATCTTCATAGAAAAATTTTCCACTAAATTAAGTAGACATCAATAGCACATATATATTTGGTCTATTAAAAACTATTGAGACGTAACCCTCATCGTTTAGAGAATCCAGAAAGAATGCGAGATGTGAATAACACATAGAATAAGCGGCTCATAAAGGTTCATTAAAATCGCTTATACACCAAAATTTATGAATATGAGTGATCAATAGTGTGGCATCAAACAACTCAGCTAATAGATTCACTGAAATTAATTTAATTGTAGTGTATGATTAAAAATTTTAGCAATATTTTGTTAAGGCTATCACAGTGAAAATGACGTTAGTTGGCGATATTTTTTGATAGACAAGTCAGCGAGTCCAATTTTCAACCGAACACCCGTGTACTAGTGAACATAAGGAACCGAAAGTAGAGTATAAGTCATTATACATGGAACAATCAAACTGTTGCGTTTAAAACAGCAAGTGAGTAAAACTTAATGCTTCTAATTTAATCGTTGTGGTTGCCCATCTTTATGAAGTTTCGAAGTTTCCGCCCAAAAAAAATCGGCTTCAAAAATAACTAAAGCATCGGGGAACACCGAAATCCTCTGCGTCGGATTTCATCACATAAGCCGTAGCCGCAAATAAGTCGTAGCCGTTTTCCCATGTTAGGTAAATGAATCCTGAAGGCAATCCCAATCCCACATAACGATTTTTTGAGTAGATGAGGCAACAGAAATCACCAACTAGGAGCTCACATTCAAAAGTACAAGAAACGATTAAAACAGCGTAAATCTAAGTAACATTCGCGTACACTATTCGTTTAAAATATTAAGAAACATTATTAAGGTATGCAAGAATACTAAATAATCCGCAGAAAAGACTCATCGTTTAGTACAGAAAACGTTGTTCGGAACAGAAAATCCGAAAGAAATCTGCTAACGCATACGTGAAAGTAGAGTATGCCAACTTCGAAGAGCGCAAACTGACTAACTGCCACGCATGCCCTGAACGATGATTCGAATGGCATCGTAATATGTGACCTCTTGCACAAAATAAAGTACAAACAATTCGTATATACTTAGAAGATAATCAGCGAGAAGATCCCCTCAAGGAAATTCTAATGAAACAAACACATATCAAAATCTTCTCCATAGGGAAATTACCCCTTATATTCCCCCTCCCTCCCCCCCTCCACCGCATTTGACAATGATGTTTACGCTGAAGATGGTGATACTATGATGTTGTTTTTTTAAAGAGCATTTATCTACCTCGTTTCTCCAGTGAAAACGTTTATGGCGAAACACGTACTAATTGTTTGTGATTATTCAGTGACAAATAGTTTTGGCGTACCTAGAAGGATATTCAGTTGGGAATACTCTAAGTATAGGTCTTCAATTTATGTTAGGTCTACTCTAGGTTTAATTTATAATAAGTATACGTCTATTTGTGTTTGTATATGTTGCGTTATTATTTGTATTTACCATCATTAAGACGACTATATGCTTGCGATTTTGAAGTTGAATATAGTTTGTACTGATAAAATACTTATGAAGGAAATTTTGTTGATGATAAGATGTATTCGGAAGGAAAAATCGAATGGTGCTATCACAAAAAAAAAGTAGATACTCTTAGACAAGATCACCTAGAATGCAAAAGCGATCTAAAACGCTATAGAAAGATGTAAATAAAGGAAAAAAAGATTGATATAAAAATGTGCCTCACGAAAATAGAGCAATATATCATTCTACCAGCAAATCAGATAGGACGAGAAGAGTCATTAACATCGAAGAATGGAGAGGAAATAGTCTTTTGAAATATGCTATTATATATGTAAGAACATCACAAGATCTAAACTATTCGTAGATATCTAACCGACTTTAATATAAGAATCAACTAACTAGTCAGACTTATATTTAATGATGAGACGAAGATCAGTTTTCGACTCCGTCCACCCTGTTTGGTAAATTTTGTCTACATGAATTGATGAAAAAAAAAAAATTCTATTCGAATCGCATGAAATCGACCATTAAAGAAAATAATGGATCCGCTTTAGTGTAAGCGTCCTTAGGCACAGCAAATTGGATAGTTTCATTGTGGTCAATAGCATCGTTGACTGGTAGCAATTTTTTCTGATAAATTAGTAAGCAAATGCGATAGCCTTTGCTTTTAACCAACCGGTCTCTACGAATATCTGCCCCTATAAGATTGAAGCTTATTTGAAGCTTACAACCACTAAAGAGAAATTCAAGAAGAATTGAACAAATTTCTTAAACGATGCAAATAGTGGACTTCACCAACAAGAAAAAAATGTTCCATTTATAAAGAATTAAATCCAGTTCGTCAGATTTTTTTTTTAGAAAGGCGGAGATTTTTCTCAAAGATTTCTTCATAGTATAAGTCTAATATCTTGTCTGATCAATGGTCTTTTTTCCGTCTAATAAATCAATAGTCAGTAGTAATTGAAACAAAAAAAAACTACAACAAAAGCTATAAAAAAACTCAACCAAAAATATGTAAATATATAGAAGAATGAACAAAATATTATAGAATCTTTATAAAAGAATAAAAATAAATACATAAATAAAGTACGCATGCATAAGATAAAGTATTTATTTAGCTAAATTATTAAAATTATAGAGAGTGCAAAAATACTCTAACAGTATGCTCACCCTTCATTGATTGACGACTTCTTAGCGCGTTCTGATTGATGATGACGTCCAAGCGTAGAGCTTGAACGATACGGTTGACGAAAACTTTGCGAGAATTTCCAACGACGTTCCATTCTTGACCTGAGAGCCTACTAAGTTTCAACTTTTTCTTCTGGGAACTAAACTACTGGGGAAAGATTTCTCTCAGTAATAATTCCCATTCGTTTACTATTCTTATACCACTCGAAAAAAAAAGATCCCTATCTGCTTTGCAAATGCGCTATAGAAAATTTATGCAAAATTTATTGAGAACTGATAGCGATATTATGATGATACCAGTTCGCATTAGTGAGAAAAAAAATTCTTTTTTGAGGAGGAAATTAGTAGGTTATTATTGAAATTGTTATCACTTATCATTGTATCCACGATGGAGTTGTGAAAAATAAAACTTGAGGAAGATTGCCGAACTTTATAAAAAAATAATTTTTTCTTTCTTCCCCTGAATCCTTCCTCAGAGAAAAATAAATGCTAACGAACACATAACAGCCGTTGAGAAATAAACTTTCTTCCCTTTGAAGTAAAGGAATAATAAATTTATTCTCCCACCTCCCCCTAAATAAAATACTTTTTTTTACGAAAAGTATTTTTTCATTAACGAAATATTATACGAAAAAATTATTAAAATTGATAAGTGAAATTTGCACTACTTCCGAGGTGACTTCTCAATGAATTATCATGGACACGCAGATTGTGATCGAAACTATTTTGTGATCAAATGAAAACTGAATTTAATTAGATATCACTCTGTTTTGATCTTTTTCAAAAATACATCAAGGATAGTCGTAAAAATTGAGTGATATGATCGAAAAAAAAACACTTATTTGAAGTATAATAGCCAAATCGCATTTACGAATTTTCAGCTAATATCTAGAATAAACCTTTTGCATATCATGAACTGCCCAAGTGACTATATTCAATCTCTTTTATTGCACTTTAATACCGCTCACCACTTAATTAAACAGCCTTTCATTTCTAAATATTGAATGAAAAGATTTTTTGTGTTGAACGTCATTCGAGATAGAATCTCAACAATTTTGAAAGAAATTTTGAATCATTCATCTAATATTGTTCATGATTAAATAAGACTCTAAAGAATAAAGAATTCATCAACGTTATAATTACGTAATATCTATGAATATATAATTAGGCTTAATAAAGAGTACACATTAAAAAAAACATATTTAATAATTAACTCATATTTAGGGCTTAGAAAAGGATGTTCAAGATAGATTTAGAAATATTTCAATAAATCTGGTGCTGAGAAGCAAGAATGAACTAAATAATTTCAACACGAACACCAGTAACTGCTCTCAAAGAGCAATAAATATGAACAGAACTGCTTTCAACACAGATATGATTCGGTGATCAAAGAACAATAAATAAGCTGCAAAAGTGAGAGCTTCTATAAGCTCATCACTTATAAATATTCCTTAAATAAAGAATAAATTTCAATGCAAAATATATTTCAAAATGAAATTAAAATATCAACCATTAAAAAAAAATAATCCTGACAGATGCTCTATAGCACTTGGAAACGCCATAAACGAATTGCCTGCGGCATTATCGATCAGATACAATGAATTATTTCTATAATTGATCAAAAATTTATACTTATTAATTAATAGAGTTGATTTGCTTTTAGCGAATATTTACTCTCCATCGATATTGCCGAATTGTAGTAATGATGTGAAAGATCGAAAATGCTAAGCCTCGAATATTGCATATAACAAATGCCCAAACCAGTGCAGTAAATCGTGAATTTCCACGAGAAATTTTTGAGCAATTTAAGCGAATTTCCTGGGCTGGCACTAATTTACCTGCCCCTTATTAGTTTAGCGTCTTTAATTAGTATCGATGTACCTAGCACCTTTCCTCATTGAGCTTTTAGCCTATAGAAGGCTTAGCTTCTTTAGCTGCAAGGCTCTACTTCATCTCCGTCACGCTATTACATATTTCATTCAATCATCTCCCGCTAGCTTATTCATGAATATAGGTATATGTGGAACTGCAAAAAAAGAAGACTTGAAAAATTTAAAATATAATTTTAAATAAATTTAAAATAAAATGCAATATTTTTTGTTTTCTGAATTTTTCTTTAAGTGATAATCGAAAATTACAATAAAGAGCAGAGGCCAAGATAGCAGTAGGGGGTGAACAAATCAAGCATTGGCTTAATTGTTTACACATACCAACTCCATTTCGAACATCACAAAGTTCACAGAACGATGTTAAAAACAACTCTTTCAAGACATCAAAAAAACTTACTAAAGGCCTTTCAATGTAATCTTTACACAATTTTATAAATTTTAAGAAATTAGCAATTTTTGTCAATCACATAAATTTTCATTGCTACAGCCTTAACCATTAAAATTAGCAGTAATTTTCACATTCCAAAATAGTTCCCGAATAGCAGCAATTTTTCTCTATATTTCAATAGCAATCTCAGCAATTTCCCCACTGTATATTCTATCACCTTTACATCGCATTCCCCTCGTATACATTAATTCCACTTACTATCAACCCAATAACAATATAATATTGTCTACGATAAAAGATTACATTTTATTTAAAATGAAAAAAAAAACAATTACCTAATAAGCCCATACATCCGTGTCTTATAGAAGAAATACAAAAACATAACGTTATCAATGATCGCTATTTATGGCTTCGTATACTCAAACGAAAAAAATCTACCCATAAGTGCAATAATAAATGAATTTCTGGGCAATAACTACCAGTTATTTCTACCCGATTTTCTTTCCGCTTCTCGGATTGTCTTGGTGAAGTTATGAAAAGATGGTCGCCGACCTTTCGCGAATGGAGAGGATCATTAGGTGATTAGGTGACTAGCAATTATATGCATTTCAAAACGCCGACTACCAGTGGAAATGATAGAAAAAATGTATTTGATAGCCGCTCTAAACAAATATTTTAATTGTGTACCTTTCTAAAATGAGTCTTAATCGATATTCCAAAAAAAGGTTACAGCAATGAAACAATAAAAATGATAAAATCAAGAAACTTTTCATTTTTCTATGTGAACGATGCAATGAAGTAGAAATTTGAACGCTAGTGAAGATTTATTGTGTTGTATCTAAAAAAAAAAATCTATTGCAATAGTCGTATTCGATATGATGTTCTTCAGCATTTCCTAGGCATTTTTTATGAAGAAAAGAAAGGTTTATTAGCCTAGCTTGCTTCCACATAAATGATACTAATCGATCTGCCAAGTTTTAAATCTTCTCTTCGAATGTTTGTAAAAAAATATCTTTAAAAAAAAGGCAATTATTGCGAAGGATTTTCTTGTGCGGAATCAAATCATTACTGATAATTTAAAGATGAAGATACCTTAATTATAGTACGAAAGGCACAATTTCGAGAAGATCTTCTAAGATGGGAAACAATGGGCAAGCAAAGAATTGCTGAAATTCAAAACAATTTCAATAGAAAATCCCATTCTATTCTTCAATCGGAATACATATGTCTAAGCAGAAAATGTGCTAATTTTATAGACTTATATTAGCGTATATACTATATGAAGCAATCTAGATATGCTTATAAAATTGATATTACTGCAATTGACATCAATTCAGCCAAACGTTATCGATATTTCTCTATGAAACAATCATCAAACAATGAGAAAAACTCAAATAATAAAGCAATAAGCAATGGGATATGAATGAAAAATGGATTCATTTAAAGTTACTTTTACTCATTAAGAGTAGTTGAAATAAGGTTTACTCATTAAGTAATTTCGTGAAAGAAAAAAAAAGGGAAGAAAATATAAGATATTCACTCATAATCTTTTTTAATCCACCTATATTCGATTCCCATCCTCAACATTTATGCACAAATTAACCATAAATTGATACAGAGTTGATTAGATTATCGCAATTCTGCATTTAACGCCTTCACACCTATTTGCAAACTAAAAAAATTACAAATACTTCACAATTAGCATTAGATTAAAGATTGTGCATGATGTATCGATTGTCTATATTGAAAGTGAATAATACTGTGCACGCAAATGTGAACTTATAACAATGAAATGAACAATTTTTCCTCCTTTTTTTTCTTCAACAAAATAAAATTGACAATGCATCGAGCGATTGTATTCGTTCTGACTAGAAAATTCGATTTTTTTTTTTTTTTATTATCTATTAGTCAATAATTCAAATCCCTTGGTTTCGCCGATACTGGGAATTGGAATCTATTTACGCTTATAAATCACTTATTTCTATTGTTTGTATCCACCTTGTCTCTCCTATACAGGCTTCGAATTGCAGTCACACATATTTCCGATGTTTCAATTGCGATGAATGGAAATGGACAATAAGTACCTCTTTCTCAATTTCTCTTCCGCCTGAGCCTTTCTCACTTAGCTTATAGAAAAATTGTTTTTTTCAAACTACGCATAACAATGCATAAAATTGATATATCTATTTTGGAAATTATATTTTTAATGAAAAAAAATTGGATATATATATATATATATATATATATATATATATATATGTATATATATGTATATATATATATATATATATATATATATATATATATATATATATATATATATATATATATAAGAATAGAAGTAGTTATTTATATAAGAGTATACATAAGCATATTTATTTATAAATATTGAAAATAAAGCAAAATGCCTACGCCAATTGAAAATTTTTAGCAAAAGAAAATCTATAAAATCACAAGAGAAATAACTGATTACGAAGAATGCGCAAACCTGCAAATGAAGAATAATCCTTGCTGCAAAGTTGAAAAATATTTTTTAAAAAATGCATGCAAAAGACAGCCAATTTCACCATAGAATATAACAATACGATTTTCGTGACTATGATACATCATTAAATCCATATTTGATGAAAAATCAGAGATCGGCGAAAATTTTGTGCAAGGATCTTGAAATTATTCGCATGGAAAAATTAGAAAGCATTATCATCTTCTTAACTATGAAATGAAAAGAACGACTCCAAGAATTCAGCTGTTGATGTGAACTGCGTGGAAGCAGAAGCAATTGCAAGATGGTTACAAGCATCTATGAAAGCGTTCGTACAGAAAGCAATGAAAAGAGCAACAGATTATGAGAGCATAGTACAGCACACCATCTGTTGACAGCAAAAGGAAAGGTTCAAATTAAACTCGATGGTTTAACAAGACAGTGAAAAAAATGCGTAACAACTTTCAAAAATATTTTCAACACATACCTACGACGAGTGGATGACGTTCCAGGCACTGAAGAACTCGCCGCAGTTGATGACCTCGATTCACTGTGCTGAAAAATTTGACAACAGTTATAATCAAAAACGTTGTCAAAATGCAAAACCAAATGGCTTTCTGGGATGTTATTTGCATATTGGATGTACTATATGGGATAAAATATAATACATCTAAGACCCCAAATTCGATGATATACAAAAATCAGAAAATCAAAAAATATTTTGAGGCGCTTTTCTGTGGAATTTTCAACTTTCGACAACTCCGGAAATTTGAGAATGCTCGAATCTGGTCGTACTTTTTAGGATTATGACGAACGACGCTAGCTGTAGCCATTCATCATTAAACGCTCAAAGCAAAGATTCTAACTGTTGCGACTTTGTTACTTGTTTGATATTAACTGTGGAATACAGTCCACTTAACGAAGCATAAATCGAACAACATCATTATAATAGTTTCTCACTGTACAATTTTCGTTTCTAATCGGCCATTCTTAGATTCGCATGCATTCAAGTACCATCAGTAATTGAAGTAAATCTCTCAAAATTGAAACTAAAATTTATATAGAAAACGCTAGTTCCCAGCGAGATCATACGAAAACTTCCACTTCATTCACAAATAACTCCGCACTGCTATGAATACCAAAGATTGCTATGGATCACGCGAATTCCATGCGAACGGGTGTGCATAATCACAGGTAATTCGACAAACCTGTGAGGATGAAGATGTTCCCGGAGTTGCCGATGTGGACAATTTACCACTGCGAGCTGGTTGCGCTCCTCTCCGTGGTAAACGTGCCGCCATACTGGCAACGGCTGCCGCAGCTGCGGCTGCCTCTTCGGCTTCTCGACGTGCTGCTTCAGCTTCAAGCTCGTGAAGCAAACGACGACCACGAACAATTTTCGATATTAGAAACATAATTCCTGCAGAAAATTAGAAAATTCACATCCCGCCGGATGCAATAACATAATCGCATACAGGTCGATTCTATATTCGAAAAAAAATATATGTCGGACTAAATCCTTCACATAATATTGCAACGCTGGCATGCAAATTCTTGATCAAAGCTGTTAACTAAGAGGAATAGAAAAAAGCAAATGATAAACTAGTGAAGCTTTGATTTAACCCTCTCACAAGTGAGATGATTTCAACGATTCAATAATCTCTCTCTCCGCCCCAATCGTTAACTTTCGGAGCTTTGACTTCACCAAGATCGCCTCTTTCCTCTTGTTCGTTCTCTAAAATCTGTACCCCAAAAGAATAGTTCTCCACACAGCTCCTTAACGAGCTTTGATGAACAGGATGCCAGAAAGAACTAACTAGGGTTCAAACGATTACTAATCTCTACTAACTCCCTATAAATTCTCTAGAATACTGCCACGATCGTAAATTTAAAGACCGCATCGACTACAGAAACAAACAAGAAAAATCGAAGCAATTCAGGCAAGCTATATTTGAACAGCTAGTGCACCTAAATACGAATAACTAATGTAGCCTATACTGGAGGACTTAATGTACGACGCATAGGAATATGTATATGGAAGAGCTCATATCGGTACAATTTACGCAACTATCATTGGAACAGTCCATATAACCTATTCGGGAAGACTTCGATAACGCGTATATGAGCTCCTTATGCGAGATATATAACAAATATTACTGATTTCAATGACGATAGTTTATATCATCTATACTGAAACAGCTTACGCAACGTATATCGCCTCAGGTAACCTATAGTTCGCTGTCATACTCTACCGCATTCGGATTAAACTTTATACGCAAAGTTCTCAGTGAATGAATCGGTAGATATGTTCGAATACGAAAAAAGCCTCAAAGGCAGATGATCATACATATTAATCTCCCCTATCAGCATATAAACAATAGCCTTTGTCCTTTTACAGGATCAAATTCCCTCATCACTAGCCACAAGATCACCTCGAATAGCGTTCTTTCTATTCTTATGCCGTTGAAGCATCCCGCGTTTTGATTTTTACTATAGTGAAACTATTCTAAGACCACACATTAAAGGACAAAATATTGTACGTTATAGCGCGGGAGAGAGAGGGGGAAGGGCGATGGAGAAAGCAAGAGAGAGTGATGGAAAAAATTTTGCAAGTATTTTAGGCGGGGTCAGTTTTCTATTCTACATGAATTTCGGTTAACAACGAATAGCTAATTATTACGGAAGATTTTTTTAAGGATGGTTGGGTCATATCACATATATCAAGACCTATATATTAGTTATTTGTCCGATATTTACGGAATTAGTGGGTTAGATAGGTGGAATGCAACAACGCACATCTTGCCAACTCTTTTGAACTCTTTTTTTATAGAAAATAAATGGAAATACCGTATCAGACAAGACCACGCGTCCCAGAAAGGTGATACAGTATACGCTTTCGAAACGGTGCCTATAAAGGCGAGCACGGTCATAAAAAGTCAATAAATGATAAAACTCACGAATGTTTATGCAAATTTGGCCAGACCGGCTGTTTGTGCAAATCTACAAAACATACTTCTCGGCTCTGAAATGAAACTCGGATGGTGTAAATCATTTCTCAATTAGCCATAAAAGAGGTGCATATTTTTAGAGGCCTTGTAGCATTTATAGTTCTCTTCATAGTCAACGAATGAAAAATGATATCAGCAAACGATATACCGCTCTAAATTGGGTCCTACTTGACTATTCAAAACAGCGTTTACAAAGCGAATAATTTCTGAAAGTTTTCATCAAATTCCTTCTATTCATAAAAAAATCTTGTTATCAGACGAGTTTAAACGTCTTACTGAGTACTCCTTAAGATAAAGAATATAACGAATATTCATACCATTATAGTTGTGCTGTTGCTTAACTCATAACGAAATCGAAGATTCCTACCAATGCGAATCGAATGTTAGATTCCTCTAGAGATTCATTTGCATAGTTAATCTAATTTTCAACAGTCGTTAGAAGCCTTTGGATTTTTTCGTAAGCAATACGCGATCGCCTTGCTTATTACTTTGAATTAACTATGCAAAAAAGCTTCTAGGAGTTGTGCCACTCCGGAATACCCATCGTTCTCGCCAAAAAAAAGACACCATTTTAGAGTTGAATTGCTAAAGTGCCCGTCGGATGAATCATAAATAGCCCGAATATTTTAATTTTATAGCTTTCCAATGCATTTATTGCGCATATGTTATGAATATACGAATCTGATTTCGAAAAATTTGCCCAACGACGCTAACATCCATAAAATGTCGGCAATTTCTTGTTGCTTAATAAAATTCACTTCAGATTTTTCAATTTTTTTTATCTCAGTTTTATTTTATTTAAATTTCAAAAAACTACCGAAAAATCCAAAAATATGATATATTTTTGGCGAAATATTAAAAAAAATTTCAGCGTAGAAAACCTATAAAATTCCTTGTCGTATAGAAACCTTTCTAGGGATTAATGAAAGCGTTGATACGCAAGGGGATTTTTTCCAACACTACTATAAATAAAAACATCAACAGGCACTATTGAACAAATTCAATAGAGAACCTTTAATTAATAACATTGAAATGCTATTCACTAATTATTTGATGTGAACGCATTATCAAAATATCGTTCTAGTGAATATATATTCCTTGACAAACAATGAATTAGTCGGTTATA
This sequence comes from Baylisascaris procyonis, assembly GCA_037389465.1. Taxonomy (NCBI): domain Eukaryota; kingdom Metazoa; phylum Nematoda; class Chromadorea; order Rhabditida; family Ascarididae; genus Baylisascaris; species Baylisascaris procyonis. Next base: position 985,136 of record JAZARR010000230.1, read on the forward strand.
AGCCGATATTATTGAGATTAACTTTAGAACTCATTCAACAAGATAATTAGCGACCGCAAATTGCAAGCCAATAATTGAACTTGAAATGAAATATATTCGAAATGCAAAAATATTCATAAAGAATTATTGCTGAAACATATTTCCACTCATCTATAAATTAATTACGGAATTTAATTGATTTCTTTTTTTTTAACAGTGAAAACTAAAAGTTGCATATGGAAACATTTTCGATCACTATATATAATCAGGTATACTATTATCGATTCCTATGGCGATATGGAGGTTTTCTATCAGAATCTGTTGTCAATAAAACTCGATCCTTTCCAATCCTATTAAATCTAAATCGACGTGATTCGATTCCTATATCTATAATTAAATCCATCAAGAGTAAATCGTGGATTTTTGTTTAAAATTGCAAATTAGAATAGCTTTATAGAAACTTTCAATGCGAATTGTAACAAAAGACTCTTAAAAAAGCAATGAGTACTCGAGTATTGGGCATCATTAGAAAACACCGGCTACTTTATAGCTACTCAATGAAGCCTAAGCAAAATATAAAAAAAAATGCATTACGAATTCATAGAATAAGATGATTTTTTAAATCAACGAATCATTTCGATTTAAGCAAATATAATTCAACTTTTCAATTTTTAGTTAAACTGTAATTGATTAAATTTCAAGTTCAGCTAATTTTCAAAAAAAAAAGCAAATCAATCAAAAAATAAAAATTATACAAGTTAATATAATTCACTTTCAGTTCAAGTTCAAGTTCAATTAAGCTGCAATCAATTAATCAACTAATTGAAGTTCAATTCGATTAACTTCAATTTAACATAATTAAATTGAAACATAATTTAAGCAGTCAAAAACGCTTTAAGCAATTCAAATAAAGAAATATAAACAATTTCAAAGCAAAAATCTGACATACAAAGAAAAAGGAAAAAAACGATAAGTCATTAATCCTCAAAGACTGAAGCATTGCAACTAGATTTTCGCATAATACCGATCCCAGTATATATATATATATATATATATATATATATATATATATATATATATATATATATATATGTCATCAAATAAATTTGAAAGTTTTCAACGCATATGACACACTGGTAGAATTATTTAAAAATCTCCACATAACTACTAAAATGAAGTATTGAAGCATATATACAAGCTAGATGTGGATGATAAGAGCACTGGAACAATGTCGAACCACATCAAAGCAGGTGGAAATTTAATGCAGCGATATCGATGAAAACGATTCCAGACAAATGACTGCAAAACATGATAAGCTCTTTTGAGCTATCTTATCTCTGATAAGCCATTCATTTTTATCACAATAATTAAAGATATACTGTCATCACTTGTAATCATTAAAGCTATAAAACGCTTAGCGAAAGTGAATGCGCTTGTCGGCCGATAGTTTTGGAAGTTGAAGTTTATGAGGTGCATATATAAGGTTTTATAATCATACAAAGAACATCCGACAGTTTAGATAACACATTGACGTGTTACAATAACATGTTCATGCAAAGCTTAATGCATAGTTGCAATCCGACCTTTGAAATCCATATGCTACCTTCTTTTCAACTTGCACTTATCTGGCTGCAGAAATCGCTAATGAATGCAACTGCAGAAATAATGCGATAGATCAAGCCTCTTTGGTGTGCGCTAAATTTCATTTTATTTCAGATGAATTAACTTCATCATAAGATCCCTCATTATAAAACTAATAAACATTTCTGAACGAAAACAAAATAATGCACTAAATTAAATCCTATATTTATGCAATTATTAGAGAACGTACTAAATCACGATGTTGAACTCAATTTGAATTATCCTATTCAAATCGAATAAAATATTCTCCAATGAAACGAAACAAATATGCATTATTTTCATTCATCAAAAGGCATTAATGTGAACCATTATAAAATGAAAGATGCTAATATAAAAGCAGAAAATAAAACAAAGATTCTTAACAAACTTTCGGTTTATCGCCTATAATCGTCTATCATAACATTGTAGTATAAATCATTGGAAGCGATAATTGTTTAAATGTAATTATCGTTGAAGAAAAAAAAAAAACGATATTCACCAACTCAGTTGTTCATTGTTCAATGAATTCACATTAGTTACGTAATATTTACGTCAACGTAATGAAAAGAAAATTTGATCTACGAAACATTTTTGCTCATTAATAATTTCCTAAGCAATAAACCAATATTATCATTCAAATGGCGGAAAACATTTAATGCTTTTTTTTTAACGCTTTCAAGATAAGAAAAAAGTTTTAATAGACAAATTCGGCATTGTGTCAAATTTAGCAGCTTTCACAAGAAAATTTTTATTGAAAAAATATATTGCATAAATAATTTGCATAAAACTAATCAAATCTGCCTAACGTTCAATCACTTTAATGCTAATTTTGATAGATTCTCTGCGTTGCTTGTGCAATGTGGCTACTACTACTGACCATTGACCATCATTGACCACTTTCCCATTTTTATATTGCTGGGTTTACTTTTAGCGAAACTTTCATTTAAAAGTTAATTTTACTCTCTACTTTCCATTCAATTCTTCATTCATTTTCAGTGGTGGACGCCACCTACATAACATTTCACAAGTAATTCCCAAAAATATTCCCTTCGTTTCTTTTATTTTCTTGTCCCATAGAACTAATTTTCCATTATATCTCTGGGGATCTTAACATTCAATGTTGCTCATCATAAAGCATTTAACTCTATTCCTTCAATACTAATGTTATGAGCCTAATTCTTTTTAAATATGCCATCAAATAATACAGATATTCATTTCAATGCGTAAAGCTAGAACATAACTACGTTAATAATCTATGAAATATAATCCATATTGAATCAGCTTTAATCTTCTATCTATTACTTCTTTTTTTAAAATTACATTTTTATTAATTTCAATTCTTTTATTAATTTCAGATTTTTTTTCTCTATTCTCAACATTTCTATTTGTGTTTTTCTCTCCAAAAAATACCTTTTTATGTCTTTTTTCTTTTTATTACTTAGAAATTTATTACAAAAATATCTTTTTCAAAATATCATATATATATATATATATATATATATATATATATATATATATATATATATATATATATATATATATATGTCTCTTTTTCAATGAGACATAAGCATAAGGGAATAAAGATCAAATGCTATCGTTGTTGCATGAAGATTACTTTATTGCGTGCGTAACGTGTGTATTACATCCTAGAAAAGGAATCAAATTTCAACACAACATCTTCATTAGTCAATGCAACACTGACATGTTGCCGACTCTATTCGATTGGCCACAATCAGTCTATTTTTAGTGATATATATATATATATATATATATATATATATATATATATATATATATATATATATATATATATATATATATATATATATATATATATATATATACTCAAAAATTTGTCACTTGATAAGCTGCTCGCTATGTGAGCATCTTTTAAAATCAATGAATTTATATTTGCTCATATATTTTAACTAATTTCTCCCCCTCCCCCTCCTCCATCCATATCCCCACTCCCTCTCCCCACCTAGAAAAACATTTATGAATGGTTAATGAAATCTATTCAACTTACTGCAGCGACAATTTACGTTAAAGAACAAAATTCACAATTGCGTAAAGTGGTTTCAACTAACTCATGTAAATGATATTTCTAGCATAAAAAGTTCGCAATCGTCATAAAAGAAAAGAAAATTTTTTTGTGAACTTATCTAAGAAGATAGTTCATTGATTGTCAAAAAATCATACTACAGCATTCAAACATTTAAAAAATTTGTAAATATTTTTTCTATGTAACAACTCATTGCGTCAATAAAAAGAATTATCCTTGAGCAAACATAGAATTTTGTAATACTTTAAGATGCGCTGAAGTTAGTTACACGGGAATTTGGCGAGCTGTAACGAAATCGAGTTAGCCAAGCACAGATTAAAATCATCACCTTTTCACTATCGTAGTCTTTTCGGCTTGTGAACTGAAACTTCCCGGACGGGCAAACACGCATACCAACAACACTATATAAGCAGAGATAAAACATAGGTATAATGCAAATATTTGTAAAAGGTTGTCAAAGAAACTTATAAAAGAGTATCATGCAGGTAGTGGTCCAGGTAAACGTAAAAAGGTAGCTGCCAGCTATCTAGCATTGTGGTCTAAGCAATGAAGTACGAATCAACAAATCATGGCGACAAATGCGGCACACAAAATATGCGACAAACCTAGCAATAATGTTTAGTCGCTAGATGGTGTGAGGATGAAAGGCACAAGACAACATATGGTGGTTAGTTCTATTTCGAACTCCCGATGGACTGGGCGAGCATTTCTCTGCTATAGCACCAACTAAGATCACATCTCACTGAGGATCTTTTCATGAATTACAAATTGAGATTGCCGACTTTTTAGCATTCTTCGATCCTCTTTTAATTTCTATCATTTGTTTTCCTTTCGTCACATTAAATTCAACGAAGATAACATCACTGTTTGATGATAAAATTCTCATCAAAAAATGCTCAACTTGGCGTGTTTCTCTTAAGCCTATCAAACACATGAAATACGACGCTATCTTTATCTTTTTTTATCACTAGCAGAAGATTGATGTTGTTATATGATTAATTAATCGGCTATACTATGCAATTTACCATCGGATAGGCCGATAAAAATTAGGCCGAAAAAAAATGCTAATATTTCTTGTATTTATGATGCTTTATTGCAAAATTTTCATTGCAACAACAAAAAAAAATCGTGACTTTTGTTATGCAAATTTTTCTACAAAGATTTTCTATCATTAAGTGATTTTCTAATATGCAAATTTATTTCAAATTTTATTTAATATTTGAAGTGAAAAATGTAATCGATATCCGCATGACAAAAATTTCTCTACTGGCGGAGTACTTCATCAATTTTGAAAATTAGCCAAATTTATTAAACAAAAAATTTCAATTTTGAAAAAAAAAATAAAAATTACTAGGCCGATGAAATTTTGGAAAGAGATAACTTTTCGAGACTAGAGAGGTGGTTTACAAAGATAGCGTCGTGACAATGGACACTTTGCCTCTCTTCGTAAAGATTTATTCAACAGATTGCAAAGATGGATTTGATGGCTAAGATATTCAATGGGAATCCCTTTTATCTTCTATAATTACATCCGCATTGAAAAAAAAAAAATTCATGAAATTCGAGAATTAACCGCAAATAATATATACATTTACTAATATTTTATATTCTATCAGAATATAAGTCACAGTTAATGAAATTCAATACTGAATTAACTGTAAATATTTGATCAAACTTTACAACTTAACTGCATTATTTGCAGAACTTATAACAAGCACTAAATCTAACAAGGAACGGTATAAGAACCAGAAATATCCGATCTGGAAGTGTTGCTTATTATCTAATCAATAACGATATTAACCTAATAAACTAGATCCAATAGATGAAAGACTAATCAATAAATGCGTTCACATTAGTTGATCGCAAATTTTCGACATGGATGACGACTATGTAATGCGAAACAATAAGAATTCTATGTGGGATTCAAAATGATAATGGTGATTAATGAGTTAATTAAATATAAAACGATTAAAAAAAGGTTTATGATTAAAATCAAATATTATCAACCAAATGACTATTGGTTTAAAAAAAAAAACACTTAAAATTATTTTTACAACAAGAAAAATCGTAAAATCCAAAAAAAAAATAAAAATCAACATTTATTAGTGAATAATAAAAGTGGGAAGATATGCGGCATTGTTGGCCATTCGATGCAGTTAATCAGAGCAATTCTATAAAATTTTCAAATGAGAATTAATGATAGTCATTCTATTCCCTAACCGATTCGTCTGAATACTTCCGATAAAGAAATGTCTCAAGTCTTTTTTTTTTTTATTTCTCTATTGTTTTCCCTATGATTTTGATAGTCGGCAATAAAAGATCCTGATCAATTCAGCAAATATTCGAAATAATTGCGACATTTAAATATTCTCAATAAAAAATCCCGATACGCTCGTAGATGAGATTCTTTTATTGATGGTGAAATTTGCACCTTTATTATTCATGCTTTACTACATCAACATAGAAATCAATTCATTATTTATTATTGAATAATTTTGAAATCCAACATTTTATTATGGTACTATTTAATGTATAGTAATGATGAATTCAATATTTTTTGATGAGATTGACAAATGAATTTTCAACGAAAATATCGCAAGCTAAAAATTCACTTTCATTCATTTTTTTAAAAAAATTCTGTGATACTTTTCTAATATTTCGTTCGATGAAATACTTTCAATTTATCGTTCCCCATAGTTAACGTTTATAGCAATTCGAACTTTTCAAAAAAAAAAAAAAAAAAAAAAGATGTCGCACCAGAAAAAATATTCTAAATTGTTTTTATTGTCATTGTTGTGTTAGCCTGAAAGCTATTTCTTGCAAATATCGTTAATGCATCCATACCTCTTTCTTTATCTATAGCTGAACTATTCATGATCACTAATATTCGTTATGTTTCCCTCTTCCTTATTATTCTTATTCAAGTGTTATTTTTATTTTCTTATCTGATTGTTTGTTTTTTTTTTTTTTTGTTTTTTTATATTTCCCAATTTAATTAAATAATTGAATTAAATAAAAATAAATAAATTATATAAAAGCGAATAAGAGATAAGCATAATGCGATGAAATTTTTCATAAAGCGATAAAAATATTTTTTATGCACTAAGTACTACATAGAAATTGAATGAATAGCGTAGCAAAATAAAACCGGAACACCATTATAGACGCAAATATAGAGCTTTTTACGTAACCTTTTAGCCATAGGAAATAAACAACGCATAAATAATGGTGATGTTTTATGCGCAGCAACACAATAACACAACAAATTAGTGCACAACCACTAGCGAACATCTAAAAACGAAAACAAAAAATTTCTAAGCAAATAATTCCATAGCGTAAGCTCTGATTTTTCAAGTTAGAAGAATCCAAATGAACAAGAAGAAGAGAAACCTAGAATACGAGGGGATATTAAAATCAAATAAAAAGCCTTTAAAAAAAAATTAAGAATTGCACAAATATTATAGAATTATAGAATAATCGCCAAAAAAAACTTGAAATTTCCTTCTCAAATGTCATCATTTTTAGTCGAAATTAATGAGTCATAAATATTAATTAAAAATAGAGAGTAGTGAATTATACGTCTATGATTGATTCGAATAGTAATGAAAATGATGCAAACACCGAAATATATGCTTATCTAGAAGAACTTGAACTATTACCGAAAAAAATTTCTAGCAAAAACTAATATTCGATGAGCATATTTTAATTAAATAAACATATTTTCGAATGTAGATGATAAAATATGAGTGAAAATATGAAAAAAAACTATACAATTTAAAAAAATGTTGCCTAAAACCTACTGACCGCTTATATAAGCTAGCTCGAACGCCTATGTATATTTGTGATTACTAAAAACCAGTTAAATCTACTATTTAAAAAAAAATGATTACAAAAATGCTTTTTAATCGTTTATTGAGATAATTCAACCCGCTAAATTACTTTAATGAAAGTATAAAACGATTGCATAGATCATTCAGCTTTACTCTTTGCATAAATTAACATTGATTGTAATCAATAATTGCAAATATTCTCTCGGCTTTATTGGATGGTGCAAACACGTTTCCCACGAAATCAAAACGTTGTGCCTAAGCACTCTCACATCGATGCAATCGGGCGTTTTGCACGTACCGCTTATTCAACCATATTGCCATTAAACGATTTTTGAATAAGGATTAGATGGGGTAATGAAGCATGCAATTCGTATAAATGGTTTTAATACTTATAAGGGTTTATTACTTATTTAGTTTACTTATATGGTTTTCTAACCACTTATATAACGAAAACAGGAAATGGTTAGTTCAACTACCAGAAATCTGATGCACTCTCTCTCAAGCTATAAAATAGACGCACTCTGAGGGAATTGAGCTGAAGTAGCTGTGAAATAGTTACGGTAGAGCCAAAGGGTAACGATACATTAAAGATTATAGGATCATACATATGATTACAACATTACTTTTGAAGATAGAAAACATAATATTAAAAACTTTATGCAAATATGTAGTAGATGATTGTTATCTAATGAAGAAATAAGAGCTTTTTGAATCTAATTTCAAATATCGTTTAGATTAGAAATGATAGATTAATGAGCTAAAGATGAATGAAATTGTTCCGTATATCATATGAAATTTGCATAAAAACTAACGATCGTACGATTAAAAAAATTAAAAATGCAATGCGAAATTTGCATAAGATTTAACTATTCAAAGTACAATTTGAAGTTGATCTATCGAATCGGAAGTTGTCTGAAGAGCTTTAGATTATCATGGACTGAAGTCAAATTTGTTTAGGTACTAAGAAATCCATAGGATTTTTATTCAATTTTTTCCTTGTTACTGCACAAATGCTTTACGTTGGACTCTAAAGCCAGCTATGTTTGAGGTCTAAGGGAACTTTAATTTTATAGTGCAATGCTCAACTGGATAAAAATACGAAAGATTCGCGTATTCTCACTTAGAGATTTATGAGGATTTGCTGAACGAAAGTTCATGAGCCCCCGGGCCTAGGCTTCAGTGTACGCCAGATCGAGACGTTGAGATTCATGAGCCTAAGGACGATGGAATCTCAAGCGGTCGACTTAACTCTGGAAATAGCGTAAATATGGTCTGATGATGGCACTTAGAAGAAAATACATATGATTTCGATTGTGAGAATCTATGCTCTTCATCTTATACGAATAGATATGCGAGGAATTGAGAAATAAAATTTAAAAATCTGAAGATAATAATATTAAATATTAAACGATCGCTAAAATCATTGATAAATTACCGCTCAATGATGATGCTAGAAGATATGCAAATTAAATCAAATAAAAGCATATATCGGATTTTCATAAATATTAATCAGTGTCTTAACAACAACATTCCCCAAAATTTATTATTTCCGTCACTAATTTATGAATATTTTCCAGCAATATCACTAAATGTTATCCATCATTAAGCATATCAAAGTGCAACACTTAAAATCATAGACTTAATGCCTATTAATGATTTTTCAAAAATTCAATCCGCATTAGAGAATATTCCCGGAAATGCGACGATCACTTCCGTAATGAAATCATGCAACGCAAAAGTGAAATAAGCATTTTCTAAATTATTCGATCGTTACATTTCACTTATCTCATCATGTTTCTAAATGGAACGCTAATTTTTTTCTTTGAAATTCATCTTCATCGTTCTTAGTGGTCTTCCGGTGTTTATCGATAAAAGCAAACGATGATGTAATCAACTTCAATTATTGCCAATGTGGTTTGTTTTTAATCTTAAAATTACTCACTAGATCATAAATTTTATAGATGTGTTTCTAGCATATAACATTATCTAAATTATTACTTGCGTCAACTAATTTATGAACATTTTCTATCATCAATATCAATTTTTTCTATCATCAATATCAATATTTTTCATCAATATCAATAATTGAAACTAAAAAATATAAATTCTATTTACAATGCTTTAAACATCTAATATTCTTGCATATTTTATGAAGTGCAAATGTGTGAGAATCTTCAAAAGTTTTATAATTTTTCACATTAGATTCAATCATGAATTATGCACGTTTTGAAAGGTAATATGCACGTATGTGATTTTTGCATTTTATCGAACTTGATCAATTCGTTTCATAAAAACTGAAAAACAAAAAAAACAACTAAAAACCCTAACAATTGAGTTGTTACATCACTTATTCCAGCTAATAAAAAAAGTTCGACTTAATAATTTAAAAAAAAAAAACACACACACACACTGAAAATTTCCCTATAGTCCTTTGATGTTTTCGTTGAATTTCGATTACGCAATAAAATATGCATGCATAAATTTCACTCATTTTCGAGCGCTTTTAACTTATTAAGAAGAAGATTTGTAGAGGCGGAAATAATCTTCGAAGAGAATCTCTACTTGGAAAATCCGCTCAACCGACTCGACAAGATATTTATCCTTCGAGGATGGACAGTATGGTTGATTTATAGCACAATAATATAGCCTATCTTAGTGAATATGTAACCGTAAGAGTAAAAAAACCTGAAGATAGTACAATATATGCATGCTTAATATGCCATAAATAGTTGCTTAATCGTACTAAAATTTAAACGAACTATGTTCTCTCGTCAATATGACTTCTATATAAACTGTTTCTATGAAATAAGTAGGACTTTGCTCTCTATGGAAGTGTTATAAAGGAAGCTTTAAGCTAGCTATTATAAAGGAAAGGCTTTAATGCTACAGAAATCTAAAAATTTTTGAAGATAGAAGTGGTATCTATTTTGAATCCACATAGAAGCGAGAATAAATTGTTCAGGTGCAAAAAAAAATCTCAAAAATTAATTTGGGGGAATAAGCTCATATACAATGCCAATGATCATAAGGATTTTTAAAGTGGTACTACTAATATTGGAATATTGTTCCGATGCGCCAAACTGATCGCTAACATTTTTCAAACTCAGATTTTTTAGAAGAATAAAGTGAATGACTGGAATAGTCAAAACGCAATATAGACTTAACAACGTATCAAGAAATGACTCAAACAAATTCCTAGACTATTGTAGCTGTAAACTTAAAAACAAACCGCTAATCAAAGAAAATTTCAAGCATAAGAGAAAATTTACTATTGAAACGTATATCGTTGCAGAATATGAACTGCTAATAAAGCAAAGAAATCGTACATCGTCTTGTTATATTTTGATTGTTGAAAATGCATTAAGAATCGAAAACTTAAATTTAGGCCAACTTTACAAGGAGTACAACTATATGTACTCGTAGCCTGCATTCACAGATTCGCACGAGATATGGTGATAGAATTTGACGATTATAATCTGCCACTCAGACTAACAATCTAAAGCTCAATTTTTTTCTAATTGATCTCCCTTGCATCAGTTATTCGCAGTTTTAGAAATCAAAAAGATTTATGAGCAAATACTCCACCACAACAAATCGGATACGGTAAAAATTTTATTCTGTAATCGATTCGTCGTTAAAAAACAAATACCATAAGGCTTCATTTGAATATTTAAATTTAAATAATGTTTAGAAATACTCTTTTAATGCTCAATATTTTAAAAAACTAATGACATATGAAGCAAGTATCTTAGCAAAAGTATTCCACCAATTATTTATGAAATTATATGCTTTAGAAGCAAAGAAGCAACAATTCAAACGCTACTCGATACAAATAATAGAAAAAATCATCTAAATTTTATGAATTCAACTTGATGATAAACTCAACTCGGTGTCATGTACATAAGGTAAGATAAAAGATTTAAAAAAAAGCTTAAATTATTGACAACTAAGTGACCAAAATACTTATAAAGAAAAGCAAAGGAAGCTGAAAACGCAATCGAAAGCTAACAAATAAAAGTGATGTATATTCGAAGAACGAACAACTCCACCTCAAGTAAACTAATGGAATTACGCTAGAGTGACTATTAGGCGGTCCATTGGTAAAGTCGATAATGAGTGTTCGTCGAGGCGTTGTCCGTTCGTTATATTAACGTTGTAATTTTCTTGTCTATTACATGTGCTCACCGCTTTTCATGCTATTCTCTATTTTGCATTCAATAATATTTGCATAATACACTAACATTGATGTTTTACTTCTAAGTAAAAATTCCCAAATAGGGAGGAAAGGGTATTTATTAATTCTGATGACTCAAGCGAGGAAGTGAAGAGTAAGATTAGAAACAACAAAGGAATAAAGAGAAAAAATATGGAAAATTTTTGCAGAAATAGAAACTATGAAAGATTTAGTGCTCTGCGCGAAAAAAAAAAGTGTAAATTTCCAGAAAAATTAGCTAAAACACTAAAAACTTTCTCGCTATTCAAGCCTATAAGAGGTAGAGAGTGCAGTGGAGGGATATGAATCATTCCTTATATCCAATTTTTTACCATCCCTCTCTGCTAGCTATACATTAAAATTAAAATATGTTGCTAATAAAAGTTTGTTACATCTTTCGTTATGTGGTGCTGAAAAATCCAAACGAATATAATCCGTTCACTATTGGAGAGTATACTGCCTTCGATCAACAAAAATACGATCTTGCTGGGACTCATATGTGGGAGTTCTTCGTCGAGATTGATAAGAATTTTTCTTATCATATCAATTCATCAAAAATGCTACATTATCACATAAATGCTGATGTTTTGCAAACGAAGGAATCACCGGCTTCAACTACGTCCAGCTATCAGTGGCTTAAATCGGCTATATCACTAGCAACAAACCAATATTCCCATCCCTCCCCTATCCCTTGCCTAATTTCCCTCCCCCTCCACCACATCCCTATACGCGTTTTGTCTTCCGCCTTTTCTGTGAATATGAGAGTTAGCTGTAGTCCTCCATTAAAGAGCTAGGAGAATAAAAAGAAAAAAAAATTACAGAACAAAAGGTTGCGATGGCGATGATCGGCGAAAGCAATGTGCTAATATTTTCAAAGAAAAATCCACTCCTGCGTTACTTCATAAGTTGAGTAAATTCCAGTGAGTTCTAAGAGTAATTCAAGTATATAAAGTTACAATTAATATTTTCATCAATGCGTACTAAATAGCAACAAGTAAATGTGTTGCTCTTGCTCATGCAAGGAATATAATAATTACAGAGATTAACGCATAACGCGTTAAGGTCATAACAATATCTATACCTAAAAGCTTGCCTCAAATAGAAATTCCAAGAAGCAAAAGACGCTCAATGGAAAGTAGAGCGAATTTCTGCGAAACATTAAGGACTGAAGTCCCACGTGGCAAGACCAAATATTGTCGCATATCGATGATGTCGCTAAAATGAAATTTTCCCCCAAATCGTCGCAAAAAGAATGAAGAATTTTTACACAAAACGCATCATGGCTATGCAAATAAATTAGAAAATTTTTATATGCATTATCATTTATCAATGTATAATCTCTAGGATATGAGTCGGAAATACGACAATAAACAATAATGGGAATTTACCCTGATTTTTTTTTTCTTAAATCAACGGATGATGTAATAGTGATAGAGTGATATAAGAATTTACAAAAAAAGAAATTCAAAAAAAAAAAAATTTTTAGCCCACAGATTAAATAGTAAAATCGTATTTGTTACTATAAACTAAGGTTTTTCATCTTTTTCTTTCGTCTTAATTTTTCCTTCATCACAAAAATTTCCTAATTCATCCGTACCTCATTTTGCTCATCAAATTCTCTCTTTTATATGTCTTTGTTCTTTGATGACGCTTTATAGTTAGAGGTTTTCTAAAATGAATATTTACTATTAATATTGAAGAGATGAACGAAAAAATGTGTTTATTATTTCGCTATACGCTAATAAACTTATGATACTGTTTCATTTTTGAATATCGCCAAGTTTTATATAACATCATCCAAATGGCTGTCACTTTATAACTTTTGCATTACAGTGAAAAATCATCGCAATAAGAATACATATATATTAAACTATAAGTTGAAATCGTTTAATACCTTCTACAAATTGGATTTATTGCGCTTGACAAAATGGCTAAAACTTTCTTATTTTGGTCTAAATTTTAAATTTTAGCCTAAACTTTCTAAATTTTCATGCTCGAAGATTGTATTTCGAATTTATAAATTGCGAAAGAAAATGAAAAATTTTAGCCATTTTGTTGAGGAGGGAAAATTCAAATGCAAACGTTCGAATATATCCTAGCACTGTCTTTATAAATTGAATAATAAGACTAACAAGCATGTGAATAGCGGATGTTATTTATAATAAATATCAATGTGACCAATAAAACAAAAAGATTGCCAATAGAGAATGTTCCACGTTCGATCATTCACACTCTAAACAACATGTAAAAAATTCAAACGTTTTATATTGTTAATTGTTTCACTCAAATATCAACACCGATCGATTTTTTCCCCTCACTACTCTATTCCAACTAAATAGAAATTTTTTTTCACTAATTTAATCCACTAAAAAGAAATATTTGCTTTGTATTTTGATGGTTTTTTAGTGGTCTTCTATTTGAGAAGTTTTTTTTTTTCTCTCTCTAGAAGAATGTTTCTTTCAATAATTTTTAGATGTAGGTAGTCTTCTTGGCTTTTAGATCATTCAGCAAGGAAATTGCCCTCCCATCCAAACAAATAACGATATGATTGGTTCTTCGTATATGAGAATAGATAATTTTGTAAAAAAAAAAATAGGAAAATGAGTACAGCAAAGTACGCAAGTATATTAGAGATTTCCGATGTTTTTTTTTGCTTTGAATGGCTTCCCGGTATCCTAGCAGATAAAATTTTTTCCCCCGAAGGTATGTAACATCTAAGATCGGCCAATAAAACAGTGAAAAAATAACGATAGATCGCATAAGTTCAGATTTCGAAAATTTCACGCTAACTCTTTCAAAATAAAATTTCAACGATAATTTCAATTGAAATGATGTTCGAATTTTTTTCTATTTCTTTATTATTTCTATAAGCGTGAGAGATTGTTATATACTTGCGCTGATAATTTTGTTCCCTTTATTTAGCATTGGTGAGAGTATTTCATCCATTTCCAACACTGCAAATTTCTCACTAATTATCCTTCGTTACAATAATATTAGCATCGCTATTCGACATGAAAACTATTTTAATAGAAATTGGGCAACAGGAATGCGTCAGGCATAAACTATATTAAATGGTAGTCTGCCGTATTAAAACCAACTTTTGAAATTGTGGAACTTTGTTCAAGTTCTAATTCAAATAAGGAACCCTAATATTCGTAGCGCTTTATTCCCTAGCCGAAAGCTATTTGCAGTTATCTATGGTTCATTAGGCTAGAAGTACTTATAGACTTCTATGATAGATGAAAATATGTACGATAAAACGTTTCAAGCGCATAAATACTCGATCGGAAAATAACGCATATTGCTAAGTTTTCAAATAAAATCCCCTTACAATTATCGATCAATTGCCGTTCTCAATCGTTCATTTCTAATAACAATAATTTCTATTGTTTATTTTTTCGCAAGCTTTCGGGGAAAATATTTTTGTTGACTCGTTAGTAGATTATCCAGTTTAAATTCTACTCTCAACGAATTCATACTTTCCTAATATTTTACCAATAACTATTACAGTTTATCCAGATGACTTAATAATCAAGTAAGTAAGTAGTAATCTACTTACTTAAATATTACTTCAATGCTGTCATAACAAATTTGAATAATGAGTATCGTAAACAACATTATCGAATAAGAAAAACATTAAAAAGGTTAAAGTTTCCCTTCAACCGTTTTTTTTATTATTCATTCAATAAATAATATTTTATGCAAGATATGTTTCTTAAAAAGAGAGATGCACACAAGCTTATATCCAGCAGAAAAAAAAGAAATGAAAAAAAGAAAAAGAAAAAGAAAAAGAAAAAGAAAAAGAAAAGGCAAGTGGAAATAAACGGCAAACGAAGAAATGTGCTAAAGGAAATGAGACAATTTAAGGGTTTTGCATTCTCGCTCATCTAACCGACTAGTCTCACAATATATATTTTTTTATAAAAAGGTAAAATGCGCACAATCGTGACGTCATGTTTCAATCAGCTTCATCATTCAAATAAGCTTTTTTTTAAAATTTCATCCTCTCTATGATTGAGCTAGTGTAAAATAAAAATTCAACTAATATAGGATATTTTAAAAAATTTTCTATTATTCTTAAATTTTCGTTATTCCACTTTGCAGGTTAATGAATCAATGTTACGATAACGCTAACTGAGAAAAGATGAAAGCTCTAAGGTTTACCAATAATAACCAACAAATTCTTTTACTCTAGCTTTCATGATTTCCGAAGTTATATCGAATGGGCTATTCCTTTTAATTGCCATCAATAGAACGCTTTATTCAAGGAGAATTTTTGAATAATTTTCTTTAATAAAAATGAAATAGGTATATATAATATAGAAAATTCTCATGACGGGTCGATAATTATTCAGCACAATTTTGCATGAAAATATTTTTTCGCCACCTGGAATGGCGTCATGGATTTTTCAAAAAAAAAAAAAAAATCGCGAAAGCACTTAAAAGTCTGATTTATAAAAAACGCTTTACAATCAAAGATCCATACTAACTTGTCGATCTATCAAGTAGTTGAAACGCTTTAAGCATTTGAAAGCGTCGCGTTAAATGCAGTAAATCACTGCTGTTTAGCAAATAGCCGTGCCATTTGTATAAGCAAGTAGATGCATTTGATATGGTTCAATGGGTATTTCGCAATTTTTGGCCAATTTTGACAGCTGAAATTCTTTCAAATTTGTGCGAAAATTGTAAGCCACAAGTTTTGGCTAAATTGTTGAGCCGTAAATCTTAGCTAAGAATAGTAGGCTGTAGATTGTGACCAAAAATAGCTGCAAGTCTTGGCCAAAAAAAAAAGAAAACTGTAAGCTTAAAAATTTTGCGAAATTTGTCAGGAAAGCGCAATGTGTGATCGAAATGTAATTACAATAATTGTTATCAGACGCTTATCTATGCCTTATATCAGTGTTTTTTCCACTAATCAGTATAAGCAATACTTCAGGCACACACAATGGATCGATCATTCACGCATAAAATTATTGCAACGATCACAAGCTATCATAGTTGAAGCCGATAAATTATATCGAGAGAGAGAACAATTTTCGAGTGTAACTGACACGATAATTTGCGTGCTGAATGCTTGAATAGATTATTTGAACAAAGAAACATACTAAACGTTCGATAATGTCGATTTTACATACCTATGACAATCTTTGACAATCCTAACTTAGAAGATTTTCCAAAGATATGATTCAATCAGAAAGCGGCTAATGCTAGAACATGTGAGGAGCTCATGCAGTTAGTTCTGGTACTGTTTAAAAGAGTAATGTTCAACTCCTCGATTGCCTATCCTTTATATTAGTAATCTACATGAGACTATGAGTAATGCTGTTGAAATCAAAATATTAGCTGATATTCCTAAAGAGACTTGATAGTTGATGGACAAGATTGAAAAAATGTTGAAAAAAAAAGTTGTAAGGATTCACTAGAAAAAAATACTGTAATTCTCCATCTCCACATGAATAATTCGGAATTTAATTATGCTCTAAGCGGTTCTAATTTTAATCGTAAACTTAAAGCTTAGGATTTAGATCAATGATCAATAAAAATCCTTCAACTTAACGTGATCAGCATCTATCAAGAGTGACTAAATATCGGAATTAATGCTGTGAAACTAAGACTCGCAAGGATATATATATATATATATATATATATATATATATATATATATATATATATATATATATATATATATATATATATATATATATAATACCTATCTAATCTCACTGCTGGAATATTTCACTGTTAATTTTTGATGCTCACGATTAAACTCAATTAGAAAATTGCTCAACCTTTCTCCATTAGAATTGCATCTTTAAAATGCTCAATTCGAGATAATAAAAACAACTAAAAACATCAATTTTTGTAATGCATATAGCATAAAGCTTAGACGATATAAACAAGCTTAAATAGTTAATCACATTTGAAAGTACTAGAAGTTTTATTTTCGCTAAGAATCTATCCCATGAGTCTTCCACTACACATTTTCATTTCTTTTAAATAACATCTAACTAAAATGGGAATTGATTGATGAGTAGAATTATATATCAATAACATTTATATCAATAAATAACAATAATAGAGAAATAAAGATAAGAGCAACCATCAGCGATCACTTCAACAGAGAACACTGAGGCGAATGTTGCGTTCGTTAACATATTGTCTACACATTGAACTTGTGATCTTCCAAGATCATTACATATGTGTGACTTTTGAGAGGGATCATGTAACAACTTTATGTATTATGACACATTTTAGATCAAATGCTTACTTAATGTAACCTTTAAGGGAGATCATAAAACAACTTTACATATTATGTGACACATTTTAGATCAAATGTTTTACGAGTAGTGTATCGAATTTTATTTAACTACATCATTGATACGAATAACCGGGAAAATATAACAGGGAAATCAGAGATTAGACTAAAAATAGAATATAATTCAGGTCTCTAGGAAGAAATTGTGCAAATTAAATCTGAGATAAATCTGACACCATTAAGTTTTTTTTTCCATTTAGGATCTTATTTATCTAACGTTTCTTCACTGCATTTACCGTATTTACAACTTCTCATAGAAAAAAAAAAGAAAAATTTGCATATTAGCATTGAATTTTATTTGCAAAAAGAAGAAAAGAATAACAAATATTAATAAAAATACATTGTTTTTTTTTTCATAATTGGCAAACAAATGAACACATTTCTCGAATGATTCATATTTTATGGTATTTTGATCGTAAAATTTACCGACAAATTCTTCAATCATTTTAATCGTTCATGATACGCGTTAACTGTTTCCAAAAAAAAAAAAATGTTAAGTAGAAACTTTTTAGGAGCAGCCAGCTGTCAGCAATTTTCTTTTTTTTTCAGAAATTGCAATAATTTTCTTGAAATAGTCTATGGCCGCCAACCAACGCAACGCGAACAGTATAGTGAAAAGTGCAAGAACCGACAACCTCAACACAGTATAGTCGTTAGTGAACAGTATAGTCAAACAGTTTAGTGCTGAATGCAACAGTTTTCAGGAATTTGAAAAAAAATCAAGCAAAAGTTTATTCTGAGCGAATTAGAAACTTATGGATTTTATTCTTCGTACTAAGAAATGGAATTTTTTTTTTTAATTTAAAAAATTGCAGCAAAAACTACTCAAAAATAAATTGCAAAATATAAATAATGTGAATTTTTGAAAAACTTCTTTAGAAAATAACCAAATAAATAAATAAAACTATCAAAAATGTATCAAAGTGCTATTTTCATCGACTCTTTTAGCAATAAAATAATATCAACATCGCAAAATCTCATTAGAATACTTATGGGAAAGTTTATTTTACCCGACGGGGAAAAAAATCTCGATGAAATTATAATCGTCAAAAAAAATAATATCCTTCATGTACAGCGAAAAAAAAGAACGAAAGAAACGAATGCAAAATATTGAACGCATTCAAGCATATTGTAGTTGTCACATACATACATATATGTTTGGCTGAAAGTGAATCAAGCAAATGGAACACTCAGTAATTTTCTTGCGAAACGCTAATTCCTTACAGAAACTAACATCTCAGCTATATCGACCACCATTAATGCATTTAAATGGATAGCGAAGGAAAAACGATGAGAAATTTTTATGATTTTCGAACGTTGAAAAAAAAAATTTTATAGACTGGGAAAAAATTTTATCAGCTGAGAAAAAAAAATTTCTTACAACTATACTAAAGAAAATGATTTTCTGTAATAAATATATTAATTCTATTATATAAAAAGTTCGATAAAATTATGAACATTTAATATGGCTTAAGCAATTATTGCTAAGAAAAAGGTGATCAAGAGTAATGATTGATTCGATGGCCAATTACCGACCATTTTAATGTCTAGCTATATATTACAACGATTATATCCCATATTTAACAATAAATTTTATAAAAATTTAAAATTTGAGGAAAAATTTCTTTTTTTTACAAGATTTGATAGTTTTTTCGTTGAAATCATAGAAATTATAAGCATGAAATATAGGAAAATCTAAATGCCATGTGATAAAACCATGTAAATCAGCAGCATGCTATCTTATTCACCAAACCACGCGTATACACTTAACGAAAAAAATGACACCGAAAACATAGCGAATAAAATTACAAGCAGTTGCAGCGCAGAGTATAGATCTTTCTTTTTTTTCAACTCATCAATAACATTCCACCATTACTAAACATCAGACTTCGCTCAAAAAAGCGTTTAGTTCAACAAGGTGGTGGCAGGAAGGAGGCGAGGGGGGGCGAAGTTATTGTCTGCTAGAAGTCTTCTGCGTGAACCTTCTACCTCACAGCTGTTATAAACCTTTCACCAGCATAGTCCATAAATAGCAACTAGAGGTGGTTGTTTATTGGTTTGTTCAACAAAGATTTCACACTATGTAGAAATATTCCCAATAAAAAACACTCGGAGCAATTCAAGCAACTCAATTGTTAGGCAAAACTAAAAACTGTGGTAAGTCATCGATCTGGTCGTCCTTGTTCTTCATAACGGCTGTCAGCACTGCTTGTAAGATGTGCCAAATATGACAACCGCTGCAAACAACTCATCATTCATCTTTTAGATTAGTACCGGTGTTCGTCTATATTTCCGCCTATTTGCAGTATATTTAATTAGCATTCATATATTTGGGGCTAGGATCGCTTTCGTTCAAAAAACTGATATTCGCAAAATACAGTTATTTAAGCTTCTTTCATATATAATATTTCTAAGACATGCCTAAATGAAAAAAAAAGCATTGAAAATAGGGTTAAAAGAGCGGAAATTGAAGCCTTTTCAACAATTCAACTCTTAGGCGATGCAACGTAAAACTAACCGAATTCGGCAAAATAAATTTTACCATAGCAGCTTATAATTGACGTCAAACGATAGATTAGCGCCAGATATCAAAAATTATACTTTAAAAAAATTTCCTGCTACTTAGGTTATAATTCTTTTTTTTTTTCATATTACACTTATCTATTTTTCAAATTATTCTTTAACTAACTTAAACGATATAGACTATTTCGATTTTTTTAGAAAATAGCATCCGTCCTAAAATCAATCCCGGGGTTTTTTTTGGAAAAATCAGTACACAATTCAAAAGAATAAATGACGTAAAAAGTCGAAATACAACTGATGCAGTTCGATGATAAAAGAAAATCAACAACACTAGAAGATAATATACGAGCGAAATAAAAGAACGCAATAAGATATCGCTTATTTTTTTATATTCTTATCTATCCCATTTGAGAATATAGAAAATAGAATGATCTATGCGAAATTTTTTGTTGTCCCCTTCGGGTGATCAAATCCTTTCAGCGTGCACAATTATAACGATTTATTGTCACAATATAAACCAACTATTAGTGATCAAAATAAAGCCGAAACATCAATGAGTAGAAAGATTCTATGGGATAAAGCAATAGCATTTATAAGTGCCTAAATGAGTGAATATTGAAGGATAAAGAAAAATGGGGGAATGAAGGATTAGTAATTAATGCTAGAAGGGAAAATCACTTGCCTCAAGTTTTTGCTTTCCAGCTCATCGCTCAAAGGCAGATCTAACAGCCTCGTTATCTTTTGTTGCCCTTCGTAAGCGATCACCATTTCAAATTTCTCTACGAATTCCTTTCTACTCTACTCTATCACCAACGCATAATTTTGCGTATTTAAATATTTTACACCATTCAATAGACACTTTTTGCAATTCACTAACACTCAAGAAATAAGAAAATCGTTCGGGCCGATTCTCTTGAATCATATAATTTGAAACGGGCGCATTCTACTGGATCATTCAAGTTGATTCGGGAGCATCTTGTTAGATCATTTGATCTGACTCGGACGCATTCTCCTAGATCATTTGATTTGGTTCGAGCGTATTTTGTTGAATCACCTAATTTGATTCGGATGCATTCTGTTGGATCGCCTAATTCGTAATTTGTAATAAACTATTGATAAGGAAGGAGGTTTATTTAAATCTCTACAAATGACTAAGCTATGCTTGGCGCTATACAAACGAAACTCTGAAAGAGGCTTGAGAAACGCTGAAAAAAGATCAACTTATGCGTTCACTGCATTTGCATTCTGCTTTGATCTGATCCCAATCATTGAATGACTTTCTGAAGTAAAAGATGCGTTGAGAAGCTCCTTATTTTGAAAGCTCCACCTCAGGCTTTATCTCTATAAATGACTAAGTTTAGTGCACACGGGCACACATAGATAGACACGTACATATGTATGCATAAGCACAAATTGTCGAAGAAATTAGCAATAGGAAAAATGCTTCAAACGGGAGTAAAAAGCTAATGGTATATGCAACTTTTTCCATCCTCTCACTGGAATACTAAATTTCAACTTATTGCCGATAGCAATATCAGAGACACATCTTCCTCCTCACGAATATGAACGGATTTACTTGCAAATCGCTGATTTCCAACTCACTAACTTGTTTGACTAACTCCAACAGTACTAATTTCATGGAATTTTTAGAGTAATTGGGATGGCCCTTACTTTCAAGACAACCCACCACATCACCATCCCACCATATCAATGCCGCTTCAGCTGACAGGGAGAGAGGAAGGAGACGACCATAGTAAAGGTGATTGTACAGGAGCTTTTGTATGACGACCACTATTTTCAAGCGGACGTCAGTTGCTATACCCATTTATTTACGCACAAATGAACGCCGCTCTATCGACAAATGGTTCGACGCGGAGCTGGCGTGCGATCAACGGGCACTGAACTTTCGACGCATTAAACGTTAACGCGTGATACTACCACTGCACCAAACCAGCACGGGATTTAGATGCTCCAATTGGCCAATGTGAAAGAATATTTCCACAAACATCACTCAAATGCTATGTTAATTATGAAACAATCAACTTCGATACGTTTGGGGATAGCCTCGGGCTAGAGAGAGGGGTGGTGGGACTTCAAATCAAGCGATCAATCATCGACGCTCCGAGGATTATTGCCCATTTCATCGATTTTTCATCACATAATTTTCTATCCTCTATCTTTTCATGGTGTTCATATCACTCTATTCACACTGAAATACTGTGTAATTTATCGTGGCCTTATTATTACTCTCCACTCCTTTCATATTTGATTCTGTGCAAATATAAATGCTAGAAATTTACATATTATGTCAAATCTCACTCGTATATACAAAAAAAAGAACTACAAAATTGGAATAAGGTTACAACCATTTGAAATACGAATCACTCATACTTCATATTCATATTTTTATTTGTGCGAGGCGGTTGCTTCATTTGGCGAAGCAATTTTATTTCCCATATAGGTTCTGACAGTGGTGAACTTTCAAGAGGTAAGTCGAATCATCGTACTTAAATGCTTCCGACTGGCAAAAATTGAAGAAGTTTTAGTAAAATTTTCAAAACATTCTGAAAAAATATGTGTCCAAAGATCGAGACGTCGTTACAACTCTTAATTAGTTTCTCAGGAATCAAACAGGTTTCTATGAGCTGCTAATGCAGTAACAGCATACATTTTAATAATTCTGCAGGCATTTTAATTTACCGAACACTCCAGAAATCTATATCATCATCTCAATTGTTCACCTTATAGGTTTATTGTTTACCATTGAATATAAGCAATATTTCCGATTTCTTTTTCCAGCGTTCACTAAAAATGGCACCGAATAAAAATCATTCTCGAGGTAGTTCGTCACGTCTATCGATAACCAGAAGAAAAGTACACGGAAATGGTGAAAGTTCAAACGATTCAGGAATAGTGAAAAAGGTTTCACATTTCTATAGGTTTAATTCAATTCAATGAGTTTTCATTTGAAAGCCGCATAGTTTAGATACGATGAATTCATTAGTATATATCTTTATGCATTTTTATTGGTTTAGTTTCATTGTTTGATAAAAATTCATTTGATATAATCGGTCATCTAAATTCGATTCAAAATTAAATTTCGCATTAAACATTTTTTTAAAGATTCGGCTGATATGAATTCCTAGCAAAATGTTAACTTAATTTCGAGTCATTAATTCCCAAACGATATATAGAATCATTTAAAATGACTACACATTTCGATGCATTTCATCATTTGAATGTTCAATAAATTCAACAATCTACTTAATGGTCAAGTGGTCAACAAATCAAATGACCAATGGCTAAGTCAATCAAATAAATGCTAATATTACATAATTTGGATTCGTTCTAATTCTATTCATGATAAACGTCGTAGCTATGAATATCGAAAATAGTTGAATGAAGCATAGAGTATCATCGAAATGAGAATGTTTAGCTGATATTTGAATGCAACTAAAAATATTTACTAGAAATTTTAGAATTCTTATTAATATAACAATTATTATTAATGAAAAATAATCATTTAGAGTGGTCGAAAAGTAACAACAAGAAAATTTCGAAAGAGTAAATTACTTTCAATCATTTCATATTCCAAAACCAGCAGTTACTCTCTTTCATGAATAATTCCTCTCTAATAAAATTTCATCTCTAATATTACGCATAGGGTGAATCATTTCATCTCGAGCTATTTTATCATATATGATTAATTTGCATATAATAATAATTTGCATATGATAATAATTTGCATATGATAATTTCAATGAATCACATAAATATTAATTAAATAATATAAAGAGGTTTTTTTAATCAAATAAAATTCATTTCACTAATGTATAGCATTTCACCAACGTTTTAGAACTCTAATCCATAAATCCACCTATAAACTATTTTTGAAAATTTCATCATAGTAGACTTTGAATAATCTTAAAATAAATAATTTCCCAGAATTAGCAGCATCACACTAATTGTAAAACCGAGATTTTATAGATTTAGATATTGCTTTTTACGATATTTTTTCTTACAGCAATAATTCTAAATTGATTGATGAAATATACTATCCATATATATATATGCTAATAACTCATTAACATTGGGAAGATATCGCACTAAGCGCTCTATAAAAGAAAAATCCGTTTATTTACTAAATTCCCAATCAAATAGATAATTTTAATTCATATTTAAGTGAATCAATCGAGTCGGCTAAAAAACTAAAACCCATCAAAGAATTTCAAATAATTTTTGGCTGAAAAATTGTAATATTATTTGATACACAAATCTCTCCTATTTTAAACTATAATGTTAAAATCCACTTTCATTAGTGAATTAATAAAAGTTTTTGAATATTATGAATTATTTTTATTATGAATTAATGAAATATTATAAATTTTTTGAATTAAAAATTGTAATAAAAATCTTCAATTGTTTAATAGTATAGTTGTATTATTCGACTAAGAATTTTTTTAAATTCGTTTTGCAGAAAAAACACATACTTTAAATGATGAAATCGAGACAGCTAAAGAAAAACATATTTCTTATCAAAAAGCGCCATTAAGGATGAATCTAGAGGAAAAAGTTTGTTATTGACATTATTTGAAAGCTGCTTCTATTCGGCATTAGATAATAAATTGCATATATTCTTATTACATTTGTTAGATTCTATTTACGTATTGATTCAAATGATCTATGCCTATTCTCTAATATAGTCATCAATGAATTGGTGAATGTTAGCGCGTCTACAAAAACCGGGAATTCCCGCCAATAAACAATTGATTGTAGGCATGGAGAGTAGAAAAAATGATAGTAGCGCAAATAAGAGGAGGAATAAAGGTAGCCGAGAGACGCATCTATATCTAGGTGAAGTTAGTGAAGCATTCCTTGCCCGTAAAAGATCGAATTTGATGAGGTTTATGAGGAGGACATCTGAATTACGCTGATATTTTATAGCCACCGGTGTTTTTTTTTTCATTAATATAATTCGATTTATTTTAGAAATTAAAATTTATGAAAAGATAAAAAGAAAATATACATCTTTCCCAATCAACAAGGCACATTTTATATGACAACTCTCAGGAAAAATACCACCATAAACCGTTATTAGATGACTTTATACTAACTTATGAAAAAAGATTGATTTAAATGATGCAACTTTATAGAAATGCTTAAATATATCTTCAATTTGTAATTGCGGTATTCTCTTCCGAAGATTTTCTTATCGCTAAAAATTCCACTTAAGAACGAATATATTTCTTTGAGAAACACTTCAATAGTGTATTTTATAGGATCAAAAAAGTGGTGATAAAAAGAAACAATATAAGAAACTCAGTAAAAAAGATAGACCAAAATTGAGTGAAGGTACCGAAATACGTTGTAACAATGGCAAGTAAGTATTTCTACTCGAAAAATTTTTGAATAGATTAATAGAAATTTACGATCAATCGCTATTCTCTTCTCTATTTCGTCAAAAAATGTTCTTACAGAATCCCACGGAAGTTAACTCCGGAATCCTATATAAGACCACACAAATTGCTCCTATACTTCTTCCTTATATATGAAGCAAAATGCTTATAAAAGTATCAATTTATTGCTACTTAACAATGAGATTTAACAAAAGATTTTTTAAGAAAAATTTCAACTCCATGACGATAGTTATGAACGTTAGCTGCTTGATGAGGATAAAATAAATCTAGAGAAGAAAATGAGAGGAGGAATCAAAACAACGAATTCCTCCACATCGGATTATTAGCTAAATAAATGCTATTAAGTCATCATAGCTGAAAATTTCCGAATAGATGAAATCGTTGAGTAGTGATGCAAAAAATAAAATTCATTGCCAATTTTGCATTTAGGTATCAATGAACATTGCACATGCAACAATATAATAAATAACTTATAAAAAATACAATTAGAGAATCATTGAACAATGAGACATAACAAAATTCGTTGCTAACTTTGAATTTAAATACCAATAATATTGCAGATATATAGTGGAACAATTATTGGGATCTGGTGGTTTTGGTGATGTTTATAAGGCGAAAAAGATTGGCACTACCGAATATTATGCGATAAAGACGGAACTAAATGAATTCAATGGTAAAAAAATCGATCGACTTAAGGTAAAAAATATGCAAATTTAGAAATATGCAAATTATCTTATTTTCCTCTTATATTCAAATTGTCATAAAGTGTAAAAAAAAGTTTCAACTTTTTAATGATTTACTTTTGATATAATTCTGAGAGATAATCTTTACGAATCCTATAGATTTTGGTAGATGGATAGATGAGAATTCGAAATAAGCTATCCTAGAAGATCACAAGAAATTTAAAATTTACGGCAATTTCCAGAAATCCATTCTCTGCACTTAAACCATTTCATAGTTCATAGTTGTAATTAGCAGCTAATGCTTTTTGTTGTGAAAAAAAAAAGCATTGATCCTCTCCCCTCCTCTCTGTCCCCCTCCCTCCTCACTTACCAGAAAAAAATAGCTTTACTAAAATTTAATTTATCATTTTAACATAAAGTTTCGAAAAACACTCCTTTTCAAATGCTAACTGCATCAATGAAATAATCTATTTTATAGTTATAAATCTAAAAAAAAAATTAAAATAAAATAAAATTTAAAAAATTATAGATATACGTTTCAGATTGAAGTTGCTGTAATGATCGCATTTACGTTAATAAATGAACCTGAACGAAAGAAACACTTTGTGCAATTATTTGATAAAGGACAAACTGTTACATTTAAATTGATCGTTATGCAATTACTTGGTCCAAGTATTGAGGATTTAAGACGGCATATTCTTTGCACTGATTTCACGTATGTTTATAATGATAATATTAATAAATATATGATTTATGCTAATGTTTATTTTTAAAAAAAGTAAACAAAATTTATGGAATTATTTATATTTCCTATTCGAATAAATCGCTACACGAAACGTTTATTCATCGATGAATTCATTTTAGAAAATTAAAATACACACGAGTATTTAAATAGATCCAGATTTATTTCACTTCAAATTTCCACGTTCAAATCAATTATTTCCTCTTCCTTTTTTGCGATTTATATGAGCCAACAATTGCTTCTAACGAATAACTGCATAGAATTTGAGCATAAGAAAAGTCGATGAATATATAATATTTCAACTATTTAAATCTAACGCAGTATAATGTTGCTTTCTCCATTTGCACGCTAATAATACTTATTTTGCTGCGTGAATATATGATACCCCTATCCTCCTCTCACCACAAATCGACCTATCCACCTCCCAGTAATATGCGTCTTGTTTTCTTGTACTTTCGATGCCTTTCTTCTTTCATATGACATCCCAATCTCTCCCATTGACCTTTTTTTCCCCTCATTTTGTACATTTTTTTTGAGATTTTGTAGTCTCGATGAATGTTTATTCTACAGGAGGCCAACTGCGATGCGTATTAGTCAACAAACTTTACAAGGAATATGGGATTTACATTTAGTTGGATTCATACATCGTGATATTAAACCACAAAATTTTGCGATTGGAACAGGCGATAAAGATGACGTCATTTATATACTTGATCTTGGTATTGCACATCGTTTCATCGATAAACATACAAATAAAATTAAGTATGTTTCATTTATTTATATATTAAATTAACAAATTACGCATAAAAAATAATTTATTATATTTAAAAAAAAAAATTTTTTTTTAATTTTTTTTCAGGTTGAAAAAATATTTCGATATTTATTTTATATATTTTTTGATATTTTTAATTGTTTAGTTTCCGATTATGATGAAGTTTAAATGTTGCAAATTTTTTCCGCAAGAAAAAAATAAAATTTAAGAATTCATGATTAAATAAAAACAATGCTAAAGAAAACGTTTATGTCACGGATGAAATAATCAAATATTATAGTTATAATAAATATTATTCCAATAAAAATTTGTGTTTTAAATAATTAAAGAGAAATTTAAAATGAAACAAATATATCGAAAAATTTTAAACGAAATATAATCGCATTGAGTAATAAGTATTCATTTATGCGAATAATTTGTTTATGCAAAACTAAATCAATTTGATTTATGCATATTTCTATAGCATAAATACAGATTCTACCTTCGTGAGATACATCAAAAAAAAAGCTAATCTTATAGAGGTATATAATAAATAATTATAATTTTTTGAAGTCCCTCTTTCTTTCTTTCTCTCACTCTCTAACTTCCTTACTATTTTACAACTCCCTGTTTCTCTCTTTCTCTTTCTCTCTTAAACTTCCTATTTATTTTTTTTCAGGCCACCACGTCCAAAGGTTCGTTTCATGGGAACCGTAAGATATGCATCAAGGAACTGTCATCGATGTAAAGAACAATCTAGAAAGGTTAGAAAGGATTTTTGCATATTATGAGTAAATTAAACGCTTACGATCGGTTAATGTTTAGTTAGGCTCCACCACCAATGCTATCACGATAAAATCCCCCGTAATTTGCATATTTAACTCTCTATTTAGAATTACGCCTTTGAGCTATCCTTCGATTTAGCCCAACTTCCATCGTATAGGATGTCATAAATCCCGAGTTCTTTAATCTTGTAATACCCAGAAAATATTCGATGATTTTAAATTTCCCATTATTACCTGCCCTGCAGAATTATTAGATAGTCCTGAACTCTTGACACACGAAACATTCAGCGAATATTGGGACAGCAAATAGTAAAATGTGGATTGAAATATATATGTTACCTCTTCTATTAGCTTAGCATGGATTTAAAGCCATCTGATATGTTCGGATCGAAGATTTCAATGGAAAATTCAGAATCGTTTTCAATTTCCTGAGTCCAAGAGTAAACTTGGGCTCGAATCGATTCAACGCGGATCATCAAACTATTTTTTATTTCCCTCACCTGGTCTTACTTCAGTATTTTATCTTCTTACGTTTAACGTGAAGTTATAGGATGATCTAGAGACATGGATTTATATGAGTGTGGAATTATACGCATCGCAAATATTACCGTGGAGACGTGTTATCGATAAAGCATTAGTACTAGTCGAGAAGGAAAAATTTTTTCTAGAACCAAGTAAGTTGAAAATTATTTTTAAAATTATATATATATATATATATATATATATATATATATATATAGTAAATTGACAACTACTAACTATATTAAAAGTAAATTTGCTCGATTATAAGTAGTAGCTGTAACTTAAGCTATGAAAAAATTGTTAGATAATTTTTTGAACAAGTAAATATGAGCTGCTCAACAATTTAGCCTCAAAAAGAGAGATGGTTAATTCGAATTTTTTGGGTTCATTTCTTGACATTACTTACGTAGTAATTTATTTATTAGTAAGCTGAAATCTTAAATCGATGTTCTGAATTTGATTGGCAACAAAATGAACATTTCACTTTATAACATAAACTATCGTAATATGAGAGAATGCACTTAAGCATAATCACTTGTTTAAGATGCGATGATCTATACAAAATCACCATCAGGCTATAGAAGTATATCGAAATATGTCGATAATTTGACTTATGAAGAAGAGCCAAACTATACACTCATTCAGGTGAATTCATCTAGCTATATTTCTTTAATATTTTATCTTTTCATATAGCCTTGATGGTTTCAAATCTATGAAGTACTGATGGATTACTAAAAACAAAAATTAAATTACAAATATGCAAAAGCACGAGATATTCCAAGTCCCTCGACTGTAGGATGTGCTAAGGAATCGCCTAATTACCTCTTACCTCTAATAAACCATAAGATATGGATGTTTCCTTTCTTAGGCATAGGCAGTTATTTAAAATTATACAACCCTATTACAACATAAGTGATAAGTCAATAAGGCTTGATGTAACAAGTAAAACAGTTTAAGGAACTAGCCGTTTACTTCCATTTAATAGTGAGGCATTAAGAATAAAAGTTTGATTAATGCAGCATTTATGATACTGAATAAAATGTTACAAGTGATCTATGGTCTATCCTAATATGTCACAATAATATCATGCTTATAGTGTTTAATCGTCTGCCTCTAATCATCCAGCTGTCATTAAACGAGAAAGCGCTGAATGATCTCAGAGATGACAGAAAAAACAATATATATATATATATATATATAACAGTAAGAAAACTAAAACATTACCTAAATCTACTGAATAATACTATAGAAGACCTTATGCAACATTTCGTGAACGTTAAGAAAATCTAACAATGTATAAAAATATTGAATAATATAAATAAATGAATAAATAATAATCTCTATTCATATAATAAAGAAAGCATGGAAATACATGTGTAATACTATATATATATATATATATATATATATATATATATATATATATATATATATATATATATATATATATATATATATATATATAAGCATTCCTATGTAAGAAGCGTAAACGTTAAAATATACAACAAATGTGATAACATTATAGTCAGCATTAGAAGAAATAATCAAAGATGAATGTATCGATATACGACAACCATTTGATTGGGTAGGGAAAGTAATCGATAAAACAGATCGAGAAACTAGAAGAAGAGCAAAGGAAAAAGAGGCGGTTGGACGTAAAAAGATCGAAAGTCGTGTATCTAAAGATGTATGTTTCTTTTCTTTTTTATCGAAGTTTTCCCCGTTTTTCATTTATTTAATTCCATAATAAAGCAATTAAAGTTTTGAACGATGATGAGAGTAATTTAAAAATATTTTTAAATTCTATAAAAGATTTTTTTTTGAAAGTAATGGTCATTAATGGTCAAATTGCGATATGCCACTAATCGACTATACGTATCGTTAACGATATTTGAAGGTGAAACTAGAGAAGGACGATGAATTAGAGCATGCAAATCAGTTGGGAGGAGAGAAAATCAAAAATTCTGGTGAAAAAGAAAATACCAATCAATCGACTGAAAAATTGGTAAGTACAGTACCTCAATGAGATGAAAAATGAAAATATTTTATTAGTGCGAAATCACTTTCCAATCTCAGACAAATATGTTTAGTACGGCTCCGATCATTGTCATAGATCAGAATTTATTTTACAGTAGCCGAATATCCTATCATGCTTGATTTGCCGCATTTTTTATGATCACAAGAAAAACACAACTGCACCCCTTTGCGATAGCGATCGTCTTTCTTAGGTAATTTGACTGAATAAACCATACGCCCTGCCATATCTCCCCTACAGTATTATCCCAGGACTTTCCCCTTAGAGTGATCATACGTCCTGCCACATCTCCCTTACAGTATCGTCCTAGGACTCCCCCTTTAGAGTAACCATACGTCCTGCCAAATCTCCCTTACAGTATTATCCTAGGACTTTCCCCTTTAGAGTAACCATACGTCCTGCCAAATCTCCCTTACAGTATTATCCTAGGACTTTCCCCTTAGAGTAACCATACGTCCTGCCACATCTTCCTTACAGTATTATCCTAGGACTTTCCCCTTTAGAGTAACCATACGTCCTGCCAAATCTCCCTTACAGTATTATCCTAGGACTTTCCCCTTTAGAGTAACCATACGTCCTGCCAAATCTCCCTTACAGTATTATCCTAGGACTTTCCCCTTAGAGTAACCATACGTCCTGCCAAATCTTCCTTAGAGTATTATTTATGAACACCTATGAAAGTCCTACTTCAATAACCGTTGAAGGGAACCTCTCAATACTCATTATTTAAATGACATTTCTGCTCTCGATCGTAATCTTCTATGTGATTTTCAGTCATCAGCAAATATCGCATTCAATAGGGATAACGATGGTCTCATTCTTAGCCAATATTTATGAACTATCGAATTATGCAAATCTTATCACTCATATATACCTTCTTATTAAATTAGTTTTTGTATTAATCGTTTATTTTATGAATAACAAATAAACATATTTTAGATCGATGTGATAATACTGCAAAATACAGAAGAGATTTGGACTTCTATTTGAGAGTATTAGGTCTTTGGTTAGGTCATATCCTACCTAGAAGTCCCCCGGTCGATAGGCGGGTATCTTTCGGTAAATAACCGCTTTCACCTGAACCGTAGCTAAGGGTATTCAAGACCTCCGCTCAAAAGGATTGCTAAATACTGCAATCCAGAAAAATTCGTTGAATAATTAACATAAAATTGCAAGTACTAATTCAAAAAAAAAGAAGTAAATTACCCTACAACACTTGTTGATTGTCTTATGTCTTAGTCACCTGAAACTAATACAACCTGAAAACCTCATTCAAAAATTGAAGGATCTGAAAATATAATTTTTTGAGGATAGAAAGAGATTTAGGATGCATTGCACATGTCCAACGTGGATTTAAACTATTATATCCAAATGAGACAAAGTCATCATAAAAAAACTGATTTAAAAAAAACATCAGACAGCTATCCTCTCAATATGCAAATATGTGGTCACTATCTGCAAATCGATGTGATTGCTTCGATAAGCTTGTCTAATAATACAATGCAATGCTTCAACTAGATCAAAGCTCATAAAAGAAACATTTATTCAATTTAACACAGCAGTACACATCGTTGGAATATAATCCCCAAACAGCAATGCAAATTTATATCCATTCAATTCATATAAAAAATTCACAATCGAACAAATAAAAACCACAAAAAATTCATACAGAATTACGCGTTGAAGTTTTTCGTCGCATTATCACCTCATATAAATGCAGTTCAAATTGTCAACGTGCATCATAAACCATCACTGAAAAGAAAAAACAAGTCAATAACATTGATAATGAAATCTGGTATATAAAGTAGCATTGCTATAAATTACTACCAATTGTTAGTAATAATACTACCACCACCAACAGCATCTATTACATTAGTTAGTAGCACCGCCACTAACTAATATTAACAGTACCAACCATTAATGAATACTGATATTAGTACTTCCAGACAGCAACGTATCAAATGCTTCTGAAAGGGTGGAGGAGGGGCTAGAAGATTTTCGGTCTATCACATGATTATGGTCCATTCAATGATGTTCCTGACGAAATTATTTAGGGTTTATAAAAAAGATGGAAGGGATCCTTCCTTATGATCGCTGAAGAAACGAGCTCACTCCAGCTAAAACAGAGGAAAGCCCGAAATCGGATGCTATCCGGAAAGGCCGAATTATGAAGGGCTAAAGCAAGTGTACCCTACACCCATCCCCCCTCCCCCAAACAAATAATATACTTTAAAATAATAAATACGCAAGAGGGAGAAATATAAAGAAGACAGCCAATAGTGAAGAGGGTGAAGAAAGAGATGAACAAATTTAGTGTATCAACTCTATAGTGAGTATTTAATGACCACATTAAATGTGGCATTCTTTGTGGGAAAACATTCCAACTTATAAATGCAACTTAAGCTTTGATAATTTAACAGTAACGAAGTAAACAGACAAAGTATTCTCAAAAGATGACGTCGTTATTTCATTAAAAATGGAAAAAAATAATTACATTTTCGGCAACGTTTTTTGTAAAGAATTCGATAGCCACAATCACGGCAACGGATCGCATCCTTTGGGCGGATTTCATTCTCACTGTGACATTCTGAAAATATTTTATCGAATATTTAAATGTTAATTAACGAGGATGACGTCATTCATTGCTGAGTTAAGTTAGCAAATATTTCAGTGCTTCTGCCATTTCTCAAAATTGACCTTCGACTCTAGCCACATGATATTTTACCAATAGGCAAACTTTCAGGAAAGACATTTTGAGTGTCACAAAAGAATGTTGCATTGGTGTGTTTTCGTGATCTATGTTTCGATTTCATTTCAGTTCCACTTGGGTAAAACGCGGTTCCCCAAACATTATAGCGTTAAACCCACCTATATATAGTTATGGGCCAAGTTGGCTCCAGGTCGCGATCGGATAAAGCGCAGAGATCAAACTTGCTTATCGAATATTCCACACCAGAATTTTATATGAAACCAAGCGATGATAAGTAATTCAATTTAAATAAAGCCCATTATTTCGATAATACATATTTAAGTTTTTATAATCATTTTACGGATTTAATTAAATATTTAAACGAATATGACAGCATAAAAACGTTGAGAAAGATGGGAGAGGGGGAAGGAGAGAAGGGGAGAAGGGAGGAAGGAGGGAGGGGATGGTCCTTTTTGCGAAAAACTGCTAGAGGAATGCTCACCTCCGTCGTCGTCTATAATACAATTATAACTAGCAAATGCCTTTTAATGAACCGCTTTCATTTATGATGATATAGCCCGAATGTTATTACCACCCGACTGGTGCATAGTTGTGCCATAATCGGCACCTTCCTCAACGGTAGCCCAGCAACTATTCCACTCATCATTATAGCCGCCTTTACAGGTGACAATAAACGTGGTATGATGCAACCATGATAAAGACAAGTACATACCACCACAAATATAGATCATGCTATTGCTCTTTGGAGCTGCTCCTGCCACTGGAGTTGTACCTCCTTCCATCGTTGTCCAACCGATACGCTTTTAGTGATCTCTGAAAATAATGCAACTACGTATGGATAAATCCTTAGCGACAAATAATAATAGAATTTTATGCGACATTCGACGGCATATATTAGTCTTTTTTGGTTGATCTTCTAATTATTTTTAATCTAAATCGATGAAAGATGCGAGAAAATCAAAACAAAATACATGTTAAGTTTTAGGCGTATTTATGTTCCATTTTTAAGCCATCTACAGCATTTCTTGAATTGAACACGTCAACTTAAAGGTAGACGGATATAAGGCAATTGGTTATCGAACTTTTGATTTCCAATTGCACAGAATAGACATTTGGCCTCTCTATGGTAGAGTATTTAGTACAGTGATTTGTAGCAAAAGTGGATGCTTACAACCCAAAAAGCATTGGCATTTTCGATGAAAAAAACAGGCAAAAAAATGATACCACTACTATTGGGTAAATAAGAGCATGATGGATACTATAGTGATAAGTGATAAATTTAAAAAATGAATATAAAAAAAAAAGAAAACTTGTATAGAAGGAGTGGGAAATATAAAACCTCATCTAACCGGCTGAAAAATAAAAAATAAAAAATAAAAATATAAAATAAAGAATAATTAGCCATCACTAAGCAATATGAACACAACATAAAGAACCAATAGAGAATAAATTGATGGAAAATCTCCACATCTACCGACGACTATGCTGAATCAACCACAAAATGGATGTCAAAGGCATATAGACTTTATAGAATCACGTTTGAAGAACATTTAGCTACTTTATGATAATTCAACTTAATTTAATTCTTAGTAAATTTCAATTTTTTTGAGCAAAACAATTTGAGCACTTTATGATTATCATCGCAAATCAAAAATTTGCATAAAATTTACACTTCAACTCGAAATTTTCCACGTATAAACATATTTATTTACAAAATTTGTAGCATGAAGTTAGTTATGTAACTACGTTCGAAGGCAATCTTATTTAGAAACATCGTCGAACTTAGAAGCACTAAATCAATGGATTGGATGGAATGTACTTCTGAACGATTGCAATATTTAAGCGGATAGAATGTAATTAAATGCAAATAAAAAAGCCTTTTTTGTAAGGTATATCCATTCCATGCCTTATCAACCCTCGGCTAGAGGCCTGACTGTGACATTTGCGCTGTCGTCTTTAGAACTACGGCAATTATAACCAAGTAGTTATTCTGCGGTTCTTTGTCTGCAGTTACTTGCACCGGTAATCTCGAAGGACATTTTAAGAAAAAGTTCTGCTGAGAGCTCTCATTTCAAAGCCTTATAGAAACACCTTATGACTACCTCGTATCTGTATATAAGTCGATTACCCCTAAACTTGCCTCTATAAACTCTTCTTCCTAATATACGCTTGTCAGTGAGTTTTCCCAAATTATTACAAATTTCCACCGTTGTTTTTATCATTAACACTGATATTTTTATCGATGAAAAACTGTTGAAAATAATTCTAAAATTCCGCAAAAAGAGAGAGAATGAACAATTTCGATATTTGTGTAAGTTTTAAAATATGCGAAAAATTTCCCTAATTTTTCTTTCGGTAATTTGAATATCATTTTAGAATTTGAATATCCTCGATTTCGGCGAAAAAAATCACTCTTTTTTGTGTCACATTCATTTTTATATTCGTCGTGGGTGGCGTATTCATTCGAAAAAGTCGTTTTGTTCCAAACAATTTCTTGCGACGAAGGATTTATGATAGGTAAATTGCTACGATAATATTCGATGCTTTATTTGCCATCGTATATACATATATATATATATATATATATATATATATATATATATATATATATATATATATATATATATATATGTATATAATCATCGATTACATTAGCAGATCACACCTCATAATTAGCATATTTAAGATAAGATACACTTGTTTATTATACACAGGTAACACTTTATAAACAGGTAACTAATAAATTAAAAAAATTAATCAAAATATCGAATCATAACTTATATTACCATAGATAAAATCATAAAATTACTAAAATCTGCTCAATTTTCATCTAAAAATAAAAAATAAAATAAAATAAAAATTTCAGTAAGCAATAATGACAGTTTCTCATAGAAATCGTTCGGCGCAAACCGCATCACAAAATCCGATCAATAAACGAAAAGGAGGTCATACAAATTTAGAGTTGAATGATTCGGGTATTTTCAAAAAAGTTCGTTGATTTTTCTATCATTTTTTTTTTATTCGAAAGAATTAAATCGAATAGAAAATTTTTAGAAATTTTTAGCAAAAAATAATCGCCAAATAGGAAATAAAACCATATCAATTTTATATCGTCATTCAAAATAAAGGAATATTTCTTTCTAATATATTTTTACGCTCAAAAAAATAATCCAAAAATCGGCTAAATCAATGCGAAAAAAACCTTTCTATTTAGAAATTACGCACGCATGTGATGTGATATTGAGTAGTCTAAAAAATGGGATAACGCATTATGCTCTGTATTAAATGAATAACACAATATGTGTTTTTATAGCCTTTTTTTCAACAGTAATAATTTATGTTTATTTACAAAATATATCATCTATTCAAATGATTGCAATAAAAAAATAAAACTCATTAAAATAAAAGAATTCAAAAAAACATAATACCAATAATAATGTATAACATCTTCATGAGTCGAAATAATTAGTCTTATAGATCAACCTTTACTCGTTGTACCTCTTCTAAGCTCATCTCATCATCCATCAAAGCTATCGAATGGGCGCCCATAGTGGAGAACTTTATACTCCATTGAATATTAGGTCACCTGGAATTGTGCTCATCAAGTCTATTAACTCGAATACTAAATAATGTGCCTAGCAATAAAATAAAAATAAATAAATAAATAAAAGTAACCAGCAATTTTTGAGATATGCAGCGATATCAATAGACGGAAAAATAATTGCTCTTAAAAATATAACTCTTTAATGAATTTATTTCAATATAAAAAAATTTTTCAATTTTTATCTTAATCTCAATGAAAAGTGACTTTGAATTTGAAAGAATCCACATTCAATTTACTCTCATATTAAATCGGCATTTATGCGGTTGCTTTATATCTCAAATTTAGTCGATATATCAAGCAAGTAACCGATTTACTTACAATCTAGACGAACGAAATTTTAGAAGAGTGCGATTCCGGAGTCGCCCAATAGTAATTTCTTTTTAAATTTCTAGATGCCATACGCTCATAATCTCGATTATAGGTTCATCGTAAAAATTTTAAAAAAAAAAAATTTAAGCCCTGGTAGTAACTATAAACGATGACAAAGGACTTCTCATCGCCTCTTAAATTTTGCTTTAATTCACTCTAGAATGATACCACCTTCCCCCTTACTCCCCCCCCCCTTAAAAAGAGATTTTCTGCCTTGAAAATTTCCCAACATTATATGAGAAAAAAAAAATTCTATAATTTCTGTAATGAATTTCATGTTTTCTTTTTTTTTTTTCAGAGTGAACGCAAAGGTGGTACAAAAAAATTTCGAAGAAGTGAGTTATATTCAAATATTTATAATTATTCAATTTGAATAAATTATGCATAAACGCTAAAATCATTTTATATTGAAAATAATTAATATTGAAGCAAAAAAAATTTTTCTTGAAAAAAAAATGTTTT
Organism: Baylisascaris procyonis; assembly: GCA_037389465.1. Classification (NCBI taxonomy): domain Eukaryota; kingdom Metazoa; phylum Nematoda; class Chromadorea; order Rhabditida; family Ascarididae; genus Baylisascaris; species Baylisascaris procyonis. Next base: position 1,023,759 of record JAZARR010000230.1, read on the forward strand.
CTACATTCAAATATCACTAGATGAGCGAAATAAATCCCTCATAATTAATTTGCGATACTACATATTTTAGCTTGAATTAGATGAAGTATATTCCATATATGATTTCAATACTTTGCAATCAATTTTATTCTTTAAATTTTCATTCACTAATAAAAAGAATGGACTTTAAAATATAGTTTATAAAAATTATTTAATTATAAAAAAAATATAATTTAAAAAATATAAAAAATAATGATTTTATTATTTCAAGGAAAAATACAACTTTCAAAAGATGAAGCAGAAAGAATGGAAACAGCAAAAGATAAATCGTTTACCCCAAAGCCGGCTCCTCATTCGAAGTTAGCGCATCCAAAAGCTCTTCAAGAGGATAAAGTACGATCAGAATTTTTTGCTTATATATGCATAACTTTTTCCCCGGCACCGACTGAATATTCTAAAGCAGACGACTATGATGCACGTTTTGCCTACATCTTTACGGTGGTTGAGGATTCATTCGTTAATTCCCAACATTGTTTGATGCCCAGTAAAGGAATCCACCTCTACCTTTAGCTGGACTCGAACTCAGCGTATTTATTTCGTTGGACAAACGACCTGTCCACTGAGCTATTCTATCAAGTCTTGAATACCTGATATTTTTAATTAGATCCCATTAATTCTATTGTGCGCATAACGTTAGACGCCTAATGAGCGTATAATTCAACAACCACAATGGAATCGACAATTAAGATAGAATGATATAAATAAATGCTTAACGTTTAACTCAATTCAAGTTTGTTTTTTTTTTACTAAAAAGGAGGTGGTGAATATTTGTATCAAAAATATTAATGCATTAATAAATGAACAGTCGACTAAGCATTCACTACTTAAATTCCTTTAGGGGAAGAATTGCCCTCATAGAAAATCGCAAAATAAAATTTAAATTCAATGAATGATTTAATTTTTTCAAATATTTTCTTCCAATATAAAATGGAAATTTTAATTATATTTATTCATAAATATTCTATGAAATAAATCAATGAAAAAAAATGAATGATTATATTGAAAAAAAATTTTCTTTTCAGGATCAAAAAAATGGCGATAAAAAGAAACATAAAAAAATGACTAAAAAAGATCGACCAAAATTAGCAGAAGATACTCAAATACGTTGCATTGATGGCTTGTAAATGCAATTTCTTTTTTTTCATTAGCTAATTTCCCGGTGGGAATCTTTTATGTTATAAGCAATGTGTTTGAGTATATTACGAATATAGTAAAAAAAAAATATTCTTTCAGAATGTTTCTATTGAAATTTCTATGTTGCAATGTGTTTTTAATTTTTAAAGAAAAAAGTGAAATTTCTCTGCCTTAGAAAATTTCCTATTTTTCTTGAAAAAATATTCTTAAATGTATTATTCGTTAAGAATAACGTATCAATTATCATTTAATATCGATAAGTCAAAAATATATCAGTCATTGGATCATATCAACCGTATCAGTAATAGATATTTGGTTTTTTTTTTCGCATAAAATATTAATAAATTAAATCCTTTTTTAAATCTTGATAAACATAAATCAATTCATCCTTTAAAAAAATAATTTTTCTTTCTAAAATAAAAAGTAAAATTACATCTCATATACGGAATTTATCAATTTCTTATCAGGAAAATTGTCAAAAGTATAATTTAAAATTCATTCAAAAAATCTACACTCCAAAACTGATTAAAATAGAAATTTTTAATTAAAATTTAAATAATATTATTAAGAGATATTTATTTGAATATTTATTTATTTCGATTATAGATATACAGTGGATCAATTGTTGGGTTCGGGTGGTTTTGGTGATGTATATAAAGTGAAGAAGGTTGGAACGAATGATTACTATGCAATGAAAACAGAATTACATGAATTCAACGGGAAAAAGATCGATAGACTTAGGGTATGATTAATTTCTTTAAAATTAAATAGAATAAATTTACCGATAAACTATATTTTAAATTATTTTATATAACTTTCATATAATTATATAAATTAAATCTGCCAATATAAAAATTATATTTAAAAAAAAAACAGCCCCCATATTGCAATTATTTAGAATATGAACACACTAATAATATACGACTTTCAATTGTAACATCATTTATATAATTAAGTAATAAGAAAATATCGGTAAATTGTGAAACTTTTCTCTTTTATTTAATATAATCCAGAAATTTTCTAAAAATTTCTAAAATTTCATCCAAATTTCCGTCAATTATAAAAATATAATACTGATAGGCTACTTTTATAATAATTAAAGATAAATGAGAAACAATCGGAAGATGCGAAAATTAACTCACCGAATAAGCTGAATAAGATAGACGATTGCCATAAGGTAATATCATTCATTGACTTGTTGCGTCCATTTAACATATAACGCTAAAATATATAAATAAATAAATAAACAAATATATATATATATATATATATATATATATATATATATATATATATATATACTAGCCTAGGCAACAAATTACGAACCTGGCTAATTTAACTTTTACATAGCCAAATCCACCAAGATAAAAATAAAGTCAGCCTTTATCTATTGATGGCCAGTTGGCTTCTACTAAACAAGTTCTAAGAATTACTCGGGGATTTTTAATTGAACATGGAAATGAATAAATATAATAATTCCCTAACCTACCCATTGGATAGCCTCTATGTTCCCATCGCAAATATTTCTTAGTAGAAAGTTCAACAAGAGTTGCACTAATTCTCGAAAAAAATTTTTTTGTCCAACGAGGAGTAAGAAGGAGCACAAAACGGACCGATAAGTATTATCAATATTTCATTTCGAATCTTACCAATTGCAGGTCGAAGTGGCTGTAATGACTTTATTCGCATCAGTAAAAGATCCTGAAAGAAAGAAACATTTTGTGGATTTATTTGATAAGGGACAAACAGAAACTTTCAAATTGGTCGTTATGCAACTCGTTGGTCCAAGCATTGAGGATTTACGTCGATTCTATTTATGCGCTGATTTCACGTTAGTTATCATTAAATTCCTATTGTTTTTCCTCCAATTATATTGATTTCAGTATGAATAATGCAACGACATTTATATGTGATGAAGTTACAATATTAATGGATTTTTTCATCACCTCACTACAACGAATGAAGCTGAGCGTAATACAGTAGGAAGTGGGGGGGGGGGGGAGGGCAGGAAGTACCTATATACCCAGGGAGTACCCATATACCTATGATAGAATATTTTGTTCATTGCGTTAAATCTATAAATTATACAGTGGTGCTCATTTATTGGCAAAATGATAGTGAAAACTATATTTGAAATTTCTAGAAATAACTGAAATATAAGCTTGAAATTTCAAGAAATTTTTTATTCGTAAGATTTTCTTATGAGTAAAAATTTCATCGTTACTATAACTTGCAACAGCATTATTACGCTTGTTGGGATTTAATTCTTTGATCAAATTTATCAATTGCAGAAAGCCAACTGCGATGCGTATTAGTCAACAAACTTTACAAGGAATATGGGATTTACATTTAGTTGGATTCATACATCGTGATATTAAACCACAAAATTTTGCGATTGGAACAGGCGATAAAGATGACGTCATTTATATACTTGATCTTGGTATTGCACATCGTTTCATCGATAGACACACCAATAAAATCAAGTAAATCTTTCATATTCTTAAAGAAAATCCAGAAAAAAATAATCCAGAAACTTTCGTAATCATTAACTTAGTGAAATTTATTCAAAGAAAGCCTTAGAGGAATCTACTTATTCAGATTCTTTTAAAAAGTTATTCGCCAATCGCTTCCTTCTAGCAATGGAGTTATTGCTTTGAGATGAAAGTTTTGCTGATACTTAAACTATAAATATCCACTATATAATCCAATTGTTATTGTTTATTTTGCTTGCTTCTTTACGAGCCTCTCTAGGGGAAACGTTATTTCATAAAATAAATATTAGCATAAATCAAATAAACGATAATATCTCGTCCCTTTATCTAGAAATCTATTTGAGAGTAAAAGTTTATGTTAATGGAGCTATATGCATTATTTGAATATAATTGATGCACTTTGATGCGTAATATTTGTGATGCAAATAAACAACAGACTATTGCTTTTATGCAAATTAATGAAGAATGGAAAGGAAAATATGCGTTAGAACCGATAAATATGGCTCAAATATTCTAATGTTTTTGAAGAGTTTTATTTTTATAGCCGAATAAAAAATATGAATGAGTTAATGTTTTAGGCCTCCACGCTCAAAAGTACGTTTTATGGGTACTATAAGATACGCATCAAGAAATTGTCATCGATCCAAAGAACAATCAAGAAAGGTTAGCGTTCATCGAAATCATTTTTATTTTTGAGAAAATAATAGAAATTGGGAAAATACTTACAACGTTTCGTCCTTATATATTTGCAACGACTATGATAGCCGAATGAATATGTGAACCGGAAATGACGTAGTCGCGTTTGTTTTTTTTTCTTTGATGGATTAAAATTCCAGCGGAAAATTTTCCTGAAAGTAAAATTAGAAATGAGAAGTTCAGGATCGGCGGGGTATTAACACAAAGTAAAGTTCCGGATCGGCGGGGTATTAACACAAAGTAAAGTTCCGGATCGGCGGGGTATTAACACAAAGTAAAGTTCCGGATCGGCGGGGTATTAACACAAAGTAAAGTTCCGGATCGGCGGGGTATTAACATAAAGTAAAGTTCCGGATCGGCGGGGTATTAACATAAAGTAAAGTTCCGGATCGGCGGGGTATTAACATAAAGTAAAGTTCCGGATCGGCGGGGTATTAACACAAAGTAAAGTTCCGGATCGGCGGGGTATTAACACAAAGTAAAGTTCCGGATCGGCGGGGTATTAACATAAAGTAAAGTTCCGGATCGGCGGGGTATTAACACAAGGTGGGCGTAATTGTCACTCGGTGATCAACTCAAAGCAGTATATAGGAATGTACAAATTTCTTTAAAGCAAGGAGGAGAGGGGAGAGGTATAAACATCAAGACCGATATTCACCTGTTACAGTTTATCTATTTTGCTTGATCTATTTTTTATTTATAAATAATTTGCATTTTCCACTACAATTAGGCCGTGTGATTTGAATATGAAGAGGTTTTTTGGAGTGAATTCAACTTTACGAATAAATGAATGGCAAAATTTTTTTCCGGAAAAGCAATTTTTGCGAAAAAAGAAAATTAAATTTTTTTTCTTTAAATTGTTAGAAATAAGTTTTGAATGTCCACTAAGAGTGCACTAAATGAGAATGAAAAAAAGTGTAGTTAAAAAAGCGTTAGAGAATTGAAAAACCTGTTGAAGCAATGAATATAAGCAATATTCAAATTAGTTAAAAAAAAATGAAAAATATTTCAGGATGATCTAGAAACATGGATTTATATGAGTGTTGAGTTGTACTCATCGATGATTTTGCCTTGGAAGCGCTTTATCGATAGACAAGCCGTACTTGTTGAAAAGGATAAATTCTTTACTGAACCAAGTAAGTATGAAGATATTCAAGTGGCAATTATTCAAAATACTCTTCTAAATCGACTCTCAAATTATATATGTAAATTTATGCTTCATTATATATGCAAATAAGTCGTGGGGTGGGAGGGGGATTGATAAAATAGACCTTTATTGTGGCGCTAGATTATTAGTCAAAAATTTATTCGTAATTTCTGTTTTCGGCTTATGCTCGGCTCGATATACGAACTTGCTAGCTGAAAAATGTTTGCGACGTGGTCATCGACCACTTGACCACTTGGCTAGAATTGGTCATTTCCAAAAGCATAAAAATATTCGAATGAAATAAAACATTCGTTGTTTATGTTGACTCTAGCCTATTTAGTATGAGATAGGCCAAGTAGGAGAATTTTCGAAAATTTTTGCATTCAAAGTGCATATCATCGAATTTAATTGTATTATTTTCAACTTCTTGGTTTTCTCTATCTATATTATTATTAAATTTGAGATGCAGAGATCTATAGAAAAGCACCGCAAGGCTATAGAAGTATATCGAAATATGTCGATAACTTGACTTATGAAGAAGAACCGAATTACACTCTTATTCAGGTCGGCTCGATTGTATTAGCAAATCAAATAATCCTAGATAGAATAGTAGGTAAATGATCGACTAGTAGAATGGCATTTGTTCGCAACCACATTAAAACTGGTCGTCAAATTAAGGGAGTTTTTTTTATAACTTCCGCAATTTGCATCAAATTTTCATTAAAATGCACCAAATTTCATGCTGTAAGAGAACGTCGATTTGTTGCCGACTCGAATATAAGGAGTTGATGAAATGCATTCTGTTGAAAGCACTAACACTATTGTATCGGAAAGGTGCAATAATATAAAAAAAGCTATATCCTGTTTGCGCCTATATGTTCAAACGAATAGCTACAATCTACTATGATACAATTGAAAAACTCTTACTTCAATATCGATCAAAGCCGATAACCACGCTGTCGCCACTCATATCGCTAGCTGTGGCATTAAGATCCGGCGAGCGCATATAAAACCTTAAAGTTTTATTCTTTACCACACTTATTATGAAATCGCCATCAACAATGAGAAACACCGACTGTCATATGTTATTGCCAGCTGGCTGGCACAATGACTGTTATATTATTTACTTGCAAGACTATGATTTACTATTTGCAGTCTATAGTGGGGAAAGAAAATGATGGTGTTTATGGTTTCCAATTCAAATATTTGTTTATTTACAGTCAGCTTTGGAACAAATCATTAAAGATGAATGTATCGATATACGATTACCACTTGATTGGACTGGAAAAGTAGTGGAAAAAGATGAAAAGGATAGTCGAAGACGTGCAAAAGAAAGAGAAGCCATCGAACGAAAGAAAGGAGGCACTCGAGAATCAAAAGATGTTTGCTCATTTTATTTTCAAAATTGGCATTTTCTCGCCGAAAAAGAAAAAACAAACATATATCAAGCCCTAATTATTTCTAAAAATTCCTAACTTTTTGATGCTATTATATGAATGTTTCAGAGTAAATCGGCCATAACATTCGTTGAATTTTTGTTGCCAATCTAACGATATTGAATCCATATTGATGTATTCTTCTATTTATGCGCAAGCTTCAAATCTTCAAATACACGATAAACAAATTCAACTCATTTCAAAATTCAACATTAATTATCACTATTCTAAAGTGTTTAAAAATTAAGGTGAGCTTGGAAAAGGATGAAGAACCCTTAGAACAAGTGAATATAGCTGCTGGAGAGAAACCAAAAAATCCTCCAGAAAATGAAGCTGCTAATCAAGCCAATGTAAAATTGGTAAGTGATTATTAATCTTTCTTCATTAATATCAATAATAATGAATGTTAACTATTTAAATGTATTAGTTTAATTTAGAGTATAAATTTAGAATCTATCCGTCTATAAATTTAAAATTAATGAAAGGAATTTGGTGATATCATTTTCTTATTAAGCTTAAAATTTACTCAGATATTATTGAATTGATAAGTTTATAAGGTTGAAATATTGATAAGTCTGCAAGGCTGATATCAGCTTATAAATGAGAAAAGGAAAACAAGAAGAATCTTTTACTGCCGTTAATTGAAAATGACTAATCCCTTAAACTATTCAAATAAATTATCAATTGTTATTTATACATCAATTATCATCTGTGTAGTACCTATTCCATTCTTTTTATCACTAATTTCTTTTATCATTTTATCGTTGAATTATGCAATTTTTTTTTGCAATTGGCAATTTGCAATGGAATTTTTAGCCACCCGCCAATGTGGAGAATATTCGATGCAGTGATCGTCAAATAAATAGTGAATATTTATGAACGTATTCATATTTTCACTGAAAAACACACACACGATTGTGAATATTTTCACTATTTCGTTATTATAAAAATATTTTAAAATTTCATTTTCGTTATCGATAAAATAAATAAATAAATAAATAAAATTTGTGTATTTCGTGTTTTAGAAATGTTTTGACGTGTATTCGCTTATGAAAATTTGTAAAAAGATTTTAAATTTTTCACATTTTTTTCCTATTAAAATCGGCTATCCTACAATATAATCAAATCAAATCGATTAATTGATTTCGATCAATAAATCATTGATCGATTATGAAAATCGAAAACAACACAAAACATAGCGCGATGATAAATTAGTGCTATGCATTCATTAAAGGATATACAAACTCGGACATTAGAATAAAGGTTCAATGCATCATATAGTTTGCGTGGTCAATTTTGCACTTAGATATGGTCAGTTTAATATGATATGGTCAGTTATTGGTCACATATGGTCAGTTTATGACTTGACAACGATTTATTTTTTCATCAAATGCTAATTTTCCTTCGCTCATAGATATAACAATAATGTTATGCTATGCGATCTGCACATTTATACACCAGATTGTTGAAATGTTTATTCGCCTGCTTATTTCCATTCTCTCAGGCTATTACTGCTTAATTATCCTCAAGGATGACCTCAATAATAGGAAAAGACAAATGCGAAAAAAAAAAATTGAAAAAGAGAGTGCATAAAATTTATTAAAAGAAATAAATATTTAGCTTAAAGCATAATAATTTATGAATACCGAAACTGTGTGGTTTATAAAATGTTTATTGTTATAGTTGCTTTACTTTTAAGTGCAGTAATATATAGTTCCTCATGGTAGAAAACAATAAAGGTAAAAAAAGGTCTAGCGCATATCTGTGAACGAATGCTAGCTTTCAACTCTACATCGACCCAGAACTTGGACGGGTATTTTTCAGCTTACGACCGCAGAATTCACACTTCTAACATCCCTCTTAGAGACGATGAAAGCTAGCTAAGCACTAGTGGGGGATGCGCAGGCTTTGACATAACACCGGGAGATTCGCTGCACCGAATCCCTTATGGGCGAGGGGATTTTCAGATCGCTGGGGAGTTCCATGACGGAGGCTCCCGCAATCTAAAATTTATGGTCCATCTTAATGTGGGACCCCGCGAAGGGGGGGGGGAGGGGATAGCGGTGAATTCTGAACACTGATAAAGATGCTTAATGGGGATTCTACAAATTGTTTGCACAAATGGATTCATATTTGAATATGAATTAGGAAAAAGATACATAACGCATATATTTAATTAAGCGTTGCCATTCTACTTTAACAGTTTACTGTTTTAATACGAGTGAGAGTTGTGTGGTCGGATGATTAATGTGCTGCATTTTCATCAATAAAGGTTTTCTCTTTTTTCTTTCAAATTTTTTTTAATACTCAAATCCAAATATCATTGAAAGATAAAGTTTAGTTATTTAAAAAATTATTGAAAAATAATTAATATTCTTAGCATTTAACAGCGAAAAAGCATAAGATATTTAAAAACTATAGGAAATAATCCAATTTTCGATCATTTATATGAGCTTTTATTCTTTGCTATTGATTAGATGATATTATGCTTTCGAGTTCTCCAATTTTGTGAATGATATTGCAAAGCAATATAGATAAATGAGATTAGAAATGAAATAAAATTGCACTTCAGCAATCGTCAGCCAAAAATTCGATGAAATATTTATTTCTATGGTTTTTTTCACGATGTTTTCTTTATCTTACAAAAATACGATGCTAGTAATTTATGCAAAAAAATTCATTAGCAAATATACATATGATGCAGAGAGTGACTATGGAGAATCGAAAATAGCTGAAATCGGATTCCTTTGGATATGCGACTTTTTTAATGCTAATTTTCAGAGTGTCGATGTTTGCAGTAATAATTATTACTTTAACTATTACCTTAATGACGCTTAATACTATCCCATTACTATGTTGTTCGAAAAAGTTAAAGAAAACGAAAAAAACGATTAATAATAAAAAAATCCTAAAAATTCATAAACAATCTCATCCAAAAGAACAAGTACCACACGTTACACAGGTTAGTTCACTTAATTATTTCAAGCTTGAGAACGAATAGGGAGTTAAATATTTCGCAATGAATGAAAGAAAATTTTTAAAAAACAACTGCATAATAAAATAGCCTTTATGCGAGAGTATAAATAGGATTGCGACCGAGTCTGAGAAAAACACACAATGAATAGCAAGCAAGAGCGCAGCCTATCTGTAGTTTCGGCTACGGCCCCGAAGGCATGGGGAGGTCATAATTCACATGGGGAGATATCATGTCCAGGTCAAACAAATATGAGCATATAACCAGTTGCACAAATGAAGATCACCATGATTATTGTGATCACAAAACGCATTTGATCACCACTGATCACTCGTTAACGTAGATCATTCGTTAACAATGATGCACCTCTTTTGAAAAATTATATGGAGTAATTTAACAAGGATAATAAAATTTATTGACTTCGATTTGCAATTCCATTGAAGGGTTTGAATTTTTTTTTTTTTTTTGCATGAAATATATAATATATTTAGCGAAAATATTATTTATTAATGTAGATGATATAAAATTTAATACAATATATTTGGTTGACTTTTATCATCACCAATAATTCTATAAAAAAAAAAAATTTCTTCATCTAAAAAATGTGGAAAATTTAACAATCATTTATTAACTATCAGATAGGATTTCAATTGTTATTATTTTTTTTAGAAATTTGAATATTAATTAAATTCAAATTTCGCATTGATTACGTATTATCGGAATGAATTTCATTCAACTCATTCCGCCGGATGAAATCATAATCTATAATTAAGCTCTCACTTATTTAATAGTTCTTAAATGCTTTACAATTATTTATAGCAAGCAAAAATCGATGTAAAAAAATTTTGTGAAATAAAAACAACGAAAGATGCGCCACGAAAAAAGTTGAAAATCCGACATCCATCAGCGATTAAGGGCACATCGAACATTCAACAACGATCGAAAGCAATTATCAATAAAAAATTTATCAATGAAACTAAAACACAAACAACTCAAAATTCGGTATTATTTTAGAAAATTTTTTAAAACTTTTTTTTAAAAAAAATTTTTCTCGAAATTTTACAACATAAAATAATTTGATATTAAGTGATAAATACATCTAATACGACATGATTTAAATATTCATCATTAATATCGCATTAAATATGAGTAATAATACTGTTGTTTCGTATACGCATGATCGATGAATAAAATAGTATAACAGCTTTTTTCTTTGGTTATGATCATGTAATGCGTCGAGTAGAGATGAAATAATAATTTTTGCTAAGGTTTCGACTCTTTCAGCCATAATCATATCACACCAACCTCAAACTTGGGTAATTAAACCTGTCACATTAGTAATATATGCATTTAAGAGCTGGCTATCCATCTAATTTATTGTGTTTATTATTTTAACATATATTTTAACGAAATAAATAAAAATTATATTGAGTGTTTCAAATGTAATTAATAGTAATTAATAATCGAAATATTATAAGACCGATAAAACGCAACAATTGAGCAACATCGATCAACGTGATGCAACAACGCAAAGTATTGAACCGCTCTCCTCTCATGATACACTCAATGTAATAATCGTTTTGATCAAATTTATTTATTAGTTTATTCGATAATATTAGCTAAATTATTGCCTTAAATAATATTAAAACGAAATTAAACAAAATTTTTTTAAGTTAATAATTTTTTTAAAAACGTATTCAAATCAAGAACTATGAAGGTTAATTGAATGACGCTCAAGTTGATTCCATTGATACGGAACGTATGGTATATAGTATTAAATTGAACTTCAAGTATAATGATGCTTATATTTTCTTTAATTTCTAAAAAAAATAAGCTTGATTCTTAATTTATTTATTATTACATATTTATTAATTTATTTATTATATAATTCTATAAATTAAAGGAATTAGTTCCGGTTGTACGTTTTCGACAACGACATGACGAGATTCTAGCAAATGAACCAGCCGAACGTAAAGATAAAGAATATGGAACGCTAAAATTTATCGATTTCGATAGTACAAATTCCATCGTCGATATTTGTATACGAGAGGTTTTATTTCTCATTATTTATCAATCTTGAGTTGGAGGAGATTTATTAATTTATTAATTTATTCAAATTATTAATATGAGACATTAATATGGGATACTTTAATATGGATCATCTTATGAATAGTTGATTTTTTTTTAGCGCATTTCAATGTGTTTTTTTTCACTGCAATTTCGACGGCATATGTAAATTAGTAAATTTGAATGCGACTAAAAAAAAATATGATTCTATTTTATTCGATGGAAAAAAATTAATTATACAGCTTATTTTCTAATAAAAGAAGATAATATTAGCAAAAAAAAAAAAAGATAGCCGAATACACGCTTAAGGAATAGTTTATACGGATGAATGTGTTAATTTTTAGAGAGAGAAAAAAAAAGATTTTTTCTTGAAATTAGTTTTTTTTTTTTGAAGAAATTTTTGCGAGTATGTGATATGTGCATTAATTTTTTAACGCCATCTATTTTTACTAAGCCACAACCCCCCCCCCCAACCCCTCATGTCCATTCTGATCTACTAGCATCCCTACGCATCATAAATAAATGATTTCTTTATTATTTTAAATAAAGAATCTTCAACTCATATTAAATTACAAGAAGAATTCCCTATATTATTCGTTCCTTAGAGGATCATCTCATTGATACAGTCACATCTTCTAAGTGGGATAAATTAGGATAAATAATAGAAAACAGAATAATACTAGATGAGTATTTATTTTCATCTGCCTATTTTTGTTTTCTATATATATATATATCTTTAAAAAAATAAAAATAAAAAATAAATTAAAATTTTATAGAGGCGAAAAGGTGAAACATATTATACGAAAGAAAATCAATATACAATAAAAGGATATAAAAAACCGAAATCTCTAAGTGAACATACTTGTAATGAATGAAAATTTTTATTTGCTGATATCAATGATTCGATTTCAATTATTGCAAATTTCTCATCATTTATGCAAATTTAATAGCATGAATAATATTTGCAAAAATATTGCAATAATTTTGCAAAAATATTGCAACAATTATTTACATTCTATACGAATTGTGATTTTATAATAAAATCATTTCATATTCATCTACTCAATTTTGCATATTTAAATTATAATTGTCATAGATTTTTTTTCTTAAAATATTTTATTCTATATAAATTAATAGAAATTCATTATCAATGCTCGAAAAAAAAAATCGTTTCTATTGCGTCGCCGATAAATTTTCCTCATTAAAATAAATTTAAAATTTATTCTTTGCTCTTTTTAAACTTAGTTTCGCACTTTATCGATAATAGCACGTCGAGAGAACACTGTTATTGTTTTGGTTAATACCGATGACGTCATAATGCAAAAATTTTTTATCGAAAAGAAATTCGATAGCAATTAGTACGTTTATTACATCCAATAATTCATCTCTATCTCCAATAATCCAAATTTATGTTTAATAATTCAAATTAATTTTATTCACATATTTCTGACTATTCTCAATTGCAATTTTCCCATTTCAACGTAATATTATAACAATAAAAATTTCAATAATTCTTTGCAGTTTAAAATTGAAAATTATCATTTAATATTTGATAATATAAACATTCGTTTTTTTTTTTATTAATATCGATAAATTTCGAATCGAGAAAATGTTCTTATGAATTATGATAGGGATATTCTGGTGGTTCGATTCTGATAACATATTGAATATATTTGCTCCAAAAAACGGCATACTTATTGCTGAAACGAATCTCATATGATCCAGCTTCTTTACAGATTATCTCACCGAATTCGGGAACGAATTCTGTTGAAATTCTGAAGCATGGCCATACCTAAAATGAAATATTTGTTTGAGACATATATGGGAAAAAAATGACTGAAATATATAGGAATATCGATATCAATCCTAAGCAACTTTCTGAGAGAGTATTTTGAAAAATATTTCAGTCATAACAAAAAAAAACCGTATTTTATTTTTGACAAATAAAATTGAATAACTATCGCATTATATATATATATATATATATATATATATATATATATATATATATATATATATATATATATATATATATATATAGTTTTACAAAAGAGTTATGTAAACACTTACCTCACGATCCTGAAAAACAATTGAAAAATCGATATCGCCCGATGCACATAGAAAATACCATAAAAGTTTACTTCCTTTTTTATCGACCATAAATGGAATGCGTACTTCATTACGTGCACTCACATGAACTTTTGTTAATTCTTCCGGTTGATAGTGTAATTTGTTTACTTGACTCCTATAATAAATAGTACATTTCAATCAGTATCAAAATTTACGTGTAAAGAATAAACTTCTCTAACAAATTAGATAAGAAATATTTAAAAATTTACGAACAAAACAGCTTTTTATTCTCAGTTCTTTTTATATAACTTATTTTCTGCGTGAAATTTTGAAATATTTTGCAAATGATTCGATTCAGTTGATATCGAAGCATTCTGTGCTCCGATGCAATCGTCATGCCTAAGGCAATTAGTTAAATGCCCAACGAAACCATCCAATGGAATTAAACGCTATGTACATAATAGTATCATAGAATTTGGTCAATTTTCCATCAGACGTTGACTGATTTGATCGCACTATAATGATTTGAAACTTTGCATATTTCCAGACTTAAACATTTCAAAAGTATTTTCTATCTCCCAAAAAAACTTTTTTATTTCTCATTAACAAAAATTTTTTTGATGAGAAATTTTAAAAAAAATTTCTCACTTAAGATTTAAATAACCGAGAAAATGGAATCTAATAAAAATGAGTGAAAATATAATTACCTATGTGGTGAGATAGTGCTTTCTCATATCGTATAAGCAAATTTGAAAAAAAAAATTTTTTTTCTTTCAAGTATAGAAAAGAAGAAGAGATAATAGTGGACGATACTGATCATAAAGACGAATCGAGGGGGGAGGGGAAGAGTGGAGAGGAGGAGGATGAATTGCATTTAAAAAAAATGGAGAGCAGTACTCTGAAGTTTACTTTTTTTTCAAAACGAATAAATAATAAAAATTGAGTGTTAATTAAAGAATGGCAACATACTTTATAGATTCTGGTACATCACCTCCTTTTCTTAGTAAATCGTTACTTAATTTACCACCACAATTTTGTGGTAAATATTCGGCTCCATGTCGTTCTACTAAAATTTCTTTCCAATTGTTACCCAAAATTTCGATTTTTTCCACTGTCTCCTGCAAAAAAAAAAGAAAAAAAATTTTTATTGAATAAAAATTATGCAAAGAACAGATAACCCAAAAAAATAAATAAATAAATAAATAGATTGGAAAACATATTAAATAAGCCGATATGATATGTGCTTCATTCAATTGATCATAAGATTTCCCAAATTATAAATAAATATAATAAATAAAACGAAATGATTTCTTTAGTTTCTAAATGATGACATCATTCATGCAAATTTAGCAAAGTAAAATGCAAAAAATGCATAATAACTAAATACATCAAAGTTGTTGATATGAAATGAACTTTGATCGTTCGAAACTAACCGTTTGAAACGAAGTTCCACAAATCGTTTTTAAAAAAGCTATAGAGAGAAATCCAGAGAGAAAGGAGAGGAAGAGAGAGAAAAGAGAGAAAGAGAGAAAGAGAGAGAAAAGAGAGAAAGAGAGAGAAAAGAGAGAAATCGAGAAAGAAAAGAGAGAAATCAAGAGAGAAAAGAGAGAAAAAGACCAAATTTTCAGCAATATTTTCATCTTTTATTATCTTTAAACTAAAGATATAATAGATGATTAATAAATTTTACCTTTGTAAGTGCCATAAGAACCATTTTCATAAGTGCGTTAAGCATACGAGGTGCATTCACTACATACAATTTACGTGCCGTATCCGGAAATACTGTCTGAAAATTCAAGCAATATTACTGATAAATACTAAGAGATGATAACATCGAAAAATAAACAGCACTAAATACGTAAACCTGGCCGCCTTAATCCCAACAATTGACTAAATATCATAGTTGTCCACTCAAAAACGGCCAAAATTGGCCAGGCCAGACGAGATCAAATCTGTAGGTATATTCCATTTTAATGCGTCAAAGATCGAGCTTTTCCAGCAGCATTGCGAAAAGAGTACAATATGAGTAGAGAATTTTTAGTCGCCTTAAATGAAATCCGCCGTATAAGGCGCAAGGTTTTACAATATTTCTTTACCCATATATATGTTCATATTTTTGCCTGTACAATATTTTCATCTCTAAGACGCTGATCCGGAAAAATTAACCATTTCTGGAAGAATTGCATAAGCGATCGATCATAAACCATCCGAAATCAATGTGTCATTATTTTTTGACAATTTATTAGACCGGTTGGTCTGTTTAGACCGGTCGGTCTGATAAACACAATTGCAAATATGCCTTTTATTATCACTTTCTCACGAGCGCCTAGCTAGTTTACAGCTTTCGATATTTTCATTTCTTTGTAAAAAAACTTTTTTTTGTGTTTTTATCAGAAAATTCTCACCTGTATTAGCAAAAGTGCATTGATATATATTTTTGTGGCGGGAATTTGAAAAATGATATCATAAGAGAATTCACTCAAATCGATAATCATTATTGCTCCCAATTTTCGTCCACGTTTCGCTTCTTCTGCTCTTAAAAAATTTTTAGTTTGTGTAAAATTTTTTACAGACTTTTTTAGGAAAAAAGTTTTTTTAGAGATTTTTAGATATTTCTTGAGTAATGAAAAAATACTTTTTTTTCAAAAATAACCCTCATCACTTGTTGCTAATTTTTGTTCATTTTTAAAAAAAGAGTTTGAAACATTTTTTTTCGATGTTTTTAGCAATAAAATTGAAGAAAATATGTAATAAATTTCCATTAAAAAAAATTCTTTTCCCAAATATGTGGCCTTGTTATAAATCAAGAAATTATTAAATCCACTCAAACATATTTAATGAGAAAAAAATTCAATAAAAAATTTAAAAAAAAACCTTATTAACGTAGCGCAACCTTCACAATCCATTAGCGCACCAATAAAGAATCGTGAAACACGTTCAGCACTCATTAAACTTTGTGGTCGTGCTCTTCCCACAGGATGCATATTAATCACATAACCATCTTTATCGAATCCAAACATTCCACCTCAAAAAATTTTAAAATTTCTATCTTTATTCTCTCATCATCGATCAAACTCTTTAACGTTTCGATAAATATCTTTAAAAAAAATATGCTAATTTTCCAATTTAATTTGAAAAATTTAGGAAATAAACATAAATATTATTGAGAAATGAATATCAATATGCAAATATTTCTCCTAAACTTCGATAATATATGCAAATATATTTCCTTTCTTTAATCCTCTCTTATTACGTTCGGGAAAAAATTTTCATTCGTCGCCGAACGACAACATTGGAATTAATAATCATTTATATGCAAATTAACAGAAAATTATAGGAAATTTTTAAATCATTAAGTAACCTGGAAAATATTCAGCGACTGGAGTGATATTGCGTACTTCTTTATGGATTAATTCCACACTAGTGAGATCTTTATCAAAAATCCCGACCGCATCCATCGCGTTCAATGACCATTCCATTTTACGAGCCGCCAAATCTACATTAAGAAATGAAATTTCGAAAAAAAAAAATTATTTATAATATTCTCCAAAAAAAAAAAAAACTAAAATTAATTAATCGAAATACCCAAAATAAATAAACGAAAATAATATAAAAGATACTTTGCAATAAAATTATTCTAATCGGATTTAGATTTTATGATCAAAACTATGCATAATTTAATAACAACGATCATATACTTTAAAACATAATAATAATTGAATTGATTTGAATTAAATTAAATTAAATTAAATTAAATTAAATTAAATTAAATTAATATTCTTTCGAAAAATTTCAAGCGATTATGATAACGATTATATTATAAAATCATAAATATATTTTTTTTTTAAATTTCACTGCAGAAAATTTTTTTTTTTTTTGCAATAATTTTCTTCTCAAAAAGAAAACTTCCAAATAAATAGAATCCTATAGATGATAGTTATAAAAATAAATAATAATGTATAAAAATATTTAATAATATTAACCATAATCGAATTTATAAGCATGAAGCCATCGTAACAATGAATAATCGGTATCGTATCGAGGATATTTGTTTAAAAGTGATCGCATTTTCTCTCGAAATAAATCGATCTGTTCTTTATGAATAATTTTTGGATCTTTACTATCGCATCCAGTTTCTTGTTGCTCAGGTGTCATCATTAACCACCTTTCTTGATTAAATTTTAGCTGAAAATTAATATCACAATGATAGCTAAATTTAATATAAGCGCCGAATATTAGATAATTGAAAATAAAATTTTTAAATTATTTTTAAAAAAAGAAAATATTATCGAAATCCTTAGAAATTTTACTATCCATTAGAAATGAAAATATATTTAGTGAAGTAAGACTCATTGAAATTTTTCTCAACGGTGGAAAATTTACCTCAATTTCTAACTACTAAGTTAAATGGTTTCAATTCTTAGTGGAAAGTAATTTTCTAAACTTTTTTTTTCTCACCGTTTGGGTCATCTTTGAGCAATTTTGCTTAACATCATCTCTTCCACTTTTTCTCTCTCTTATTTTTCTATAAATTCATTTCTTATTAATATTCGATTAATTTAATTCATTTACTCTTAAAATTATTCTAAATGATATAAAATTATGAAAAATATTTGCATGAAAATATCATCGAAAAAAAATATATTTATATATAAACGTTATCAGTTGAAAAGAAAAAGGCAATGATATTCTTATCACCTTATCAAATGTTGATAATGAAACACATATATTACACTTATATTGCTAAAATCAACAAAAGTACTCAAATAAAAAAAAAACCGGTTGTTAAAAAAAATTCTTTAAAATCGAATCAATCAACGTAGCACCTTTAATTAACCTTTATAATCGTTAACGAATGAAATTCATCACTATCAACCACCAAATAAAACTCTATTTACACTAACGAATGTCAATTTGAATTCAATTTCTTGAGAATAATTTCTGCAATAGTGGAATCTGTTTTTTTTTTTTTTCTATCTTCGTAAACAACAATATTTCAAAGCAAAAATAAAAAATAAAAAAAAATTCATGTAAATATAAAATTCGCATTCTTCCAATATGAATGTTCCAAATATGTTCAATATTTGTTATATATAACGTACCAAATTGGGGCGAAATTCTCATAATAATCAGCTAAATTAATCAGCTCTCATTGGAAAAAAATTTGAAATTTTTCACTGTGGTTATCTATGCTGAATTACTCTATCTTCTTCTAATAATAAACAATGAAATAATTAGAAAAATTTGAAAATTTTCCATTCTAATGATAGAGTTTTTTCCGGAAATGTCAAAAAAATAATAATAGCCTGAATATATCATAATTTTTGAATTAATTTTTCAATACATAACGATGAAAAGTTTGAAAAAAATTTTTTTGAATTTAAATGACGTCATTTCAACGTTTAGAACCACTCCAACAACGTGAATTTTCAAACCAAACGGCTGGCTGGTTGCCGGCAGATATTTTAAGATCGGTTGAAATGATTTTCGACTCTAATCGACACGGATTTTGTTGAATGTTTTTCAATCGGTAACAATGATGATACTCATAGATCAAATATGAGAAATGATGAACAAATCTTTTATCAAATAGGCGCCATAAAATGCATTCAAATATTCGTTGTTTTTGTTCTAATGGTTTTAAAATTTTCTTAACGAATGAGTCTATTTCATTTGAAAAACTAGGTAGCCTAATATTATTGTAAAACAGTATAGCCTTTAGTATAACAATTTATAATAATATTACTAGATTACATTACTAGTATAATAATGACAGTGAATAAATAATTCTAACAATTTGCGCACAATTCAAATCTTTCTAAGTATCAAATCGACATATTGAGTTCCAATTTGTCTCATGTTTTTTTTTTGAGGGGGGGGGGGAATATTTATGCATTAGTCACAAACTATTAATAGTCTTCGCTTATTTCTTATTTGAAAAATGCCAAACATTTGCATAGAAATATACTTTATATAATTTGCATATTTCATTTATTAATGATTAAATATGAAATAATATTTTCTTTTTTTTTAATTGAAAATAATTTAAAAAATATTTAAAAAAAAAACTCCGTAAGTGTTATGAAAAGAAATATTCAAAACAATAGATGTATCATAAAGTGAGTAGATTCGGCTATGAAAACGAATTTTTCACCTCAACATCACATCGCAATAAACGCCTATTTTAAATCAAGTGCACAACTAGTTTTTGTATTATTCACATGAAGTATTCAGCACTCAAACAAATATCATCATTTAAAAAAAAATCGATTATTTCGATCATTTATGAATGAAAATATTAAGTGGATGAAAAATATCGCGATAACATCAACCACCAAACCATTCTACTTTTATGGTGATTCAAAAAATAAATAAATAAATAAATAAATAAATAAATAAATAAATAAATAAATAAATAAATAAATAAATAAATAAATAAATAAATAAAAATATCGATCCATAACGAAGCATTTTCTCGACCACTTCAACAGCAAAACCCAAATATCATAAGACTGTAATTTACGTAAAAGCCTGCTGTGGTAAATAACATCGAAGCATTTAGTATAATCAACGTACACTGATTGCGTCGATCAATATTCTTTGATAAACAGCATTGATCCAATCATTTATCGATTTTTTTTTCAACTGCGCAACGGTCGATCAATGGGTCTAAAGGGTTGATTAGGTTGTTCAGTGGGTTCTGAAGTAAAATGTTTTGTTTTTTTACAATAATCTCCTTTATTTTAAGTATAAAAGAAGTGAAGCAATCCAATAAAGCAATGGTAAGAGCAATCCTTCAAGCGGATATAATTAAATAAGAGAAGATATTTCATTCAAAAATATAACTCTACGAAATGAGACGATATCCCTAACAAGATCATATTGCTTTATTTATTAATAATTTTCCTCATAGATTCTGTGAAAAAATTTTCATGAAGAAATCTGTCATTTTATTTTAAAAAAAAATTATGGGAAAAATTCAATATAAACAAATTAAGTATTTGATAGAATCGTCTATCATTATTATTGTTATTCCCTGGTTGTTTCCTCGGGAAATTTTCTCGGGTTCAACGTTCCCGTAACGCCTCATCAATCCTCGTCGATTGAGCGCATCTTCTGGCGTTAATTCGATCTTTCCCATGTTCTACGTGATAGTATTCAGATCATCGCTTCTTGTGTCTTCCATCGGGGTCATCTATAATGACTCCGAAATCAATATCGATCAAAGTCTGCACTCTCCGTCCGCCACTGTTACTTTACCGTAATAAGCACTTTATTTACCGTAATACTCAAGTTACTAAGTATTTAATAAAGATATAATAAAATAGAGCATTGAATAGATAAATTGAAAATAAATATAAACGTCTCAATGAGGCTACGACAAATAAGTAACATTAAATATAGTCCTCATCTGCACCTCCATCATCCCATCCTCCAACCCACCACATCGATAGACTACAGTATGGATAGGTAGGTATATAAGAACGGTATACTACACCTCAATTGTTCCTTGAAATCAACATTAAAAATAAGACCATTGTTATGTTTGATAAGAAATATGGAAAATTTTTGGGAGTTAAAAAGAAAAACATTTGCAAAGAACATTTAATACAGTAATATATAGTTGGATATAAATAGTATGCAAATCGAATAGGCACTGGAAACGAAATTAAAGTTGAAATGAACGATTTTATACAAGTTCGGGAAGGAAAGGATGGGGAGGGGGGTTTAAATTTAGTTATTACGGTATTAAAATGTCCAAAATCTCATCAACAACATAACGATTAGCAAGTTCTCCTTATTTTGTTTTAATTTTAATATCGAAAATCGTAAAAAAAAGAGCACATTTTATTATGTAGTTGATTTCCTGGCCTAACTATAGTGATGTATGCTTAGGCTGCAACGTTTGCTGAAGAATATCGTCGAATACAACGAGAAGGTTGCATCGCATTTCCGTTATGCGAACGATGCACGAATTGGATGTTTTTTTCTCTTTTTTTTTCAGTTGATTGGCGAAGATAGTGCATTAATATTCTTCATCTAGAGGTTCTAAAATGTAAGTAAAGGACAAGCGAGTGAGATTCCTTAGTAAAAAGCTCAAAACTTTGAAATATTTCATGCGCTAAAATAATGCTTGAGGTCCCAAAGGTCAAAGGTCAAGCGAAAAAAGCGGAAATAACTTTGTTAATTATGAAATATCCGAACTTTGAGCGAGACGATGGTTTTTATTGAAATATTTAAACGATAGAATCACCGTGAGTAATGGGTTTAGACTAAAGGAAATAAACAACATATGCGCCGAATATATGAAGATGCCCTTATTTCCTTTAATTCTGAAGAATTTTATACACTGAATTATTTTCGAAAATAATCCCTTATCTATTATAGTAATCTTGTAATGAGCGCTATCAAAAACTTGAGTATTACGATCGTTTACTTCATGCTTAGATTATTTAACAATTAATAGATTTTTTTTTAATAGTGAGGATTATTAAAAAAAAAATTCATAAAATATGACATTTTACTAACCATTTAATCCTTTCCCCACCCTTCTTCACGTATCTCTCTCCCTCCCTCCCCCATCCCGAGGGTTAATCCACATATGTATATGCATGCCTATGGAGATACATATGTTTATCTATAATACAAATATATTTATGTAATATTTATACACAAATGTGTTCATCGACTCATAAGTACCGTTGAATTTTATATGCATTTCTTGGACAATAGTGCTTTGAATTGAGCCCACTTACCATAGCTTGCTAGAAATTATACCCTTGGGGTAATATTTACTTTTTATTTATTAAATTTAGCGCTTTTTTCAGGATTTTTTCTTTATTTTTTAATGGATGATGAAGGACCATATTTTTCGGCAGTAATGAGCTCTCCTTCCGATGATGGACAATGTACCGATACAGATAAAGATGAGGAATCTGGTGATCGCGTCGAACAGCATACATCTGAAGGTGATTTGAATATTTATTTTTAGTTCGTTTACATATTTAAATTAATATATTTGCATATATTGGGCATTTATAAAGGTATTAGAGCTCTTCAAAGTAGCCCTATAACTTAATGCGATTGGTTTTGTTGATTATGATTGCTTCAGTATTGTTTCCAGTTGTTCTTATTTTTTAATTTCAAATATTTAACGCATTATGCGTCACTTGACTGTGCAATTAGCCATCTAATTTATTTGCCTATGATGTTGAGGATCTCACCCGAGGTTTTTCCTCATCTTTCATATATTCTCTTTTCCTTTATCCCCTCTGTCCCTTATCCCACTCTATCCCCTTCATCCTTTATCCCCTCTGTTTATCCCCTTATTCTGAAGAGGTTATTCTATTGCAGAGAGGACGCCACCAGGAAAAGCACCTTCACAGCAGGATGGATCACCTTCAGATGGTGCAAATAGTGACATCGATATGAATGATAGTGAAGGTGATGAGTCGCACTCAGAAGAAAGTGAACAAGGTGACTTTTAGATTCTGAATGGCTTTCGATGCTTCAGATTTTTGAAACTCTAAATATTTCGAGTGGTCATTTCATCGTAAGTGACCATTCGAACGGTATAATTACCTCTTATATGGCAGTTGTGGAAGATGTATATTATTCCAGTGCCAAGTGGTTACCTCTGCTTACATATTTGGGCATACCTTTGGTGTTTGTATGAAATTTAACCGTATTTAGAGGGGGGGTTATCTTATATACGTGAAAAAAATCAAAGGTGTTCCCCATCTTGAATACATGCTGGTAAATTCTGAAATTCAAGTTCTCAGATATATAAGTGTATCTCGACAATTTATGCAGAAAATATTCGTTGAGTTTTGTAAATTTTTCAAAAATAACCTCGAAGTCGTTTGTCCAAGTTTATGGGCCACATTTTTTTTTAACTTTTGCCATTGGGGCAAGCGTTTTCTTTAAATAATTCCTTAGTTACTGCTTTTTTAAATACTCATAGTAAACCGTTTGTTTATGTTGATTTGTGGCCATTTTAGCTGTCTTGGTATGCCTGAATTATACTCCCCCCCCCCCCAATTATACCCTTCCCCTCTCCTCCTCGTCTCGAAAGTGTGTCCCGTCATAAATAATAGTTATAAGCTGAATTATTTTTTTAGAAGACGAAGAGATGCGTCTACGACGAAAGCTTTTGGAGAAACGTGCTGTGGCAACGGCATCGAATAGCATCGTCGAATCGAGCTCTTCAAATCTTAGAATGGTCGGAGATTCGGAAGAAAAGCAAGAGCAATTGTCTTTTTTCTCTGCTGCTAAGGGTACTTCTCCAAAAGGAAACGTCGATCCTCTCAGCGATGATGAAGAAATGTTTTCAATTCAACCAAGAGATGCGGTATGTAATTGCCTCCTCTTCAGTTGATTCTAAATTCCGGTGACATTAAATATTTCTTTAGTGAATTTAAAAAAAAAAGAAAATATTTTGGTTATATTGAAAGGAATTTAATAGGGGAATTACCTTTCCATAAATGGGTCAAAAGTAAAATACCCGAATTTTTCTGCCCGATAGTTTTGCAACTTCCCAATATATAGGTCATTGTAAATGCTATCTTGCATATGAATAACTGAGATCACACGTTTAATTGCAGCATCTTTTTCTGAGTTTTATGCTCAGAGACATCGTTTCAGAATTAAATATTAAGTGACGATGTAGTTCAAATTGGTAACATTTAATAGAGACTATTAAATATCTCTGAATTATAAGAGATTTTTTGAGGCGCATAAGGAGCGAAGTCATTCTGCACGGATGCACGATGAACGCGATCGAGGGAGACCACCAATTGACAAGATTCGTCGACGAGATAAGCAAAGAGAGGATCGCCATAGACATAAAGAGAAGAAACGTGAAAAACATATGAGGGATCGAAACAGGGATAAATACAGGGATAAACGAGATGTGGAAACACGTGAGGTCTCTATTTTGCATAATCATATCAAATTATGAGAGAAGGAAGAAGCGAATTTTGCAGTGACCAACGAATCGGTTCGCCTGGTAGCGTAAGTTAGACTCAGCAATACCATGCTGCATTAGTGGGTGGTCATAGCTCACCTTATGCATGCTTATTTTCACGTGAACTATTGCTTGAAAAGTGACACGACATTACGAGTCACCGTTATACGCAACTGTATTTTAGAAGGGATCTCTAGTCGGCTGTCATTAATAATTCAATGGATGCTTGCCGCTTGGTACTGCCTATATTTTCTTAAATCAACTACTTTGATGTACATTTTAAAACTTTTAAAAGCAGATAATACCGCATGAAGAAGAAGCAGTTGCAATTCCACAAGCTGAAGGGTTGCGATATAACAGCACGCGAGCCACTGAAGTGGACCGTGCACGATGGCGTTTACCACCCCAGCCACAGCTATTCGACCTTGACATAAAGGTTGATGCTCTTGATATGCCCGTCACAATAATGCATTACCGTCCAAACAACTTTTTTGTTATTTATAGCGTGAAAATGAAGGCAAATGGATCAGCTTCCGCTGCGTTCGAAATGATGAATGAGAAGTCAGATGTTTGCAGCTTTGCTTTCTTGGCGAAGATTGCTGAGAAGATTCGCAAAGATATTACTTATCATAAATATTTAGGAGCATTAGGTCGTGAAGTTGGAACTATATTGGGTCATTTATTGGTCACAATATTCTCAGAGAGGTTTCTTCTGAGGGATATTGAGCAGTGGAATGGTAAAGTGTAGCAGTCAATAAATGCATAGTGGATATCGCTAATATGCTCACGAGTACATCCCATCTTTGTATGTGATCGTTTCGAGGCATCTTTCGATGATGCCACACAATGAAACGAGGAATAGGCAGTTGAGTGAATTGTTTCAGGGACCGCATTTAGTTAATTCAATGGGCGCACTTCGATCTTTAATGCTACGGAGTTTGCGGGATGGGGGAGGGGGGAGGGGTAGGCAGGCTTGCAAACATTATTTATAATTACCTATACAAGTATCAAAGATCTCATATACTCTGAATTAGTACAGACAGATCTAATTCTTTCTAATGTTCCCGTAAAAATCATACAACGTTGGCAGTAGATGCCCGATTTGTATAGCGTTCACATTTGGAATAACGTATATTTAGCAGCACTTTTTGAATTAAACTATATTATTTAAATGTTGTTTTTTAAAGGATCGAATACGTCATCAATCAATAAAACAATCAAGTGTACGTGAACGTGAATCAGGTAGATTGGCGGGACGTATAACGATTCCTGAACAGAAATTAATACAACGATCATTGACCGAGAAATCCCACCGGGAACGTGACAGAGAGCTCGATCTTAAACCCGAGAAACATATCAAAGAAGCGCGTCGTGTGTAAGCATCATTTATCAATCTTATTGAATTTTATTCTCTTAAATTATTATCGGAGTCATTTTTATCTTGCTCCGGCTCCTTTCGGAGCTTAATGCGTCAAATTTTGCTAGTCAAAGATTAAAAGAAATTTGTGGGAAGAGGGAATGAAGAAATGTCTGGTTTATGTGCACTCGTAGTTAAGATGGATAATGAATTCACTGAGTTATTTATGAGTCAGTGTTAAAGTTTTTAAATATATATATTTTTTATGTCTTATATTGTTCTGATAGTTGATTTATAGGCGATCTCCACGTAAAAGAGAAGGATCCCCACTTGCACAAAAATCACGATCCTCTAAAGCGGAAGTACCACCAAAGAAGGCGAATGTAGAGCGCTACGAAGAGTCGGTTAAAATTGGTAAGTATATTAATTTTTGAATTCTTTTCCAATTCTTTGCAATATCTGATGTTTTTATCCCATTTTTTTCTTTTGTTATGATTTAATTATTGGCAGGCGTGCTTTAGCAATAGAAAAGACTTCAATGAATCGACGATATAATAGCGCCTTATTTAATGGTTACATAATATAATCGAAGCTTTATATGATAAATATATTTTTAATATTAGTTTTTATGTTTTGCTTATGCTTTAATGTTATAACCTTGTGTGCATGGAGAGAAATACTTAGCTAAAATTTTCGTTTAGAAAGAAGGAATTATGGGGGAAGGATAAGGGGGATTAATATTTTATTGGGGTTATCTTGTTTTAGATGCTATCGCTTGAGGTGAACTACATAAAATTTTAGAGCATGCACTCTTTTTTTTTAGAAGTAACCGTAAGCCATTCGAGAACAACCGAAACGAAAATGATTAAGAAGCATAAGGTGACGGCGATCGATTTTGATGCCGATGAAGTGAATGATATTGTTAAACCGCCTGTGGATTCGGAAGAGGACGAAGATGCGACACCCGTATCAACCCATGAGGGTTTGTTTGTTTAATTCAAAGAAAAAAAATATGAGAGGGTTCTCAAAAAATTGTTGCAAATTAAAAATTAGGACCCTATTTTAATGCGTTTTTATTTTTAATTCTCACCTTTCACCTCGCCCTCCTTATCTTTCCTGATATGATTAATAAATTCTATTGCAGCATCACCAATGGGTCCATCTAAATATTCGAAATTCGATAGTAGTCCAGACGAAGACATCAAACCGAAATCGGCGGAAATGAATCCGATAGATGCGACGATCAGCACGGCAACCGATTCAGGTTCGTTTCATTTATCGTATTATTTGAGTTTAGCATTTAGCAGTAGTACATGCTACTTCGATTAGCGTTCATGCACGCTACGCGTTATATAGGTGGGAATAAGTGTTGATCTTTTTTTTACTATGCAGCTTCCATCTTT
Source organism: Baylisascaris procyonis (assembly GCA_037389465.1). Taxonomy (NCBI): domain Eukaryota; kingdom Metazoa; phylum Nematoda; class Chromadorea; order Rhabditida; family Ascarididae; genus Baylisascaris; species Baylisascaris procyonis. The sequence continues at coordinate 1,051,540 of JAZARR010000230.1, forward strand.
TAATTTCAAACTTTTTTTAGATATTTATGTGGTATACTCATAAATTCAGGAAATTAGGTTTTTTAGTGAAGCTATTCTCTATTTTTTTATTTGCTCATATAGTTAGGAGTAATTTAAGATGAATTTTTTTTTCAGAAGCAGAAAGTGATATAATAATGCGAACCACAGATGATGAACTGGAGAAATTAGACGACGAAGATTTTGATGAGGAAAAACTCTCTCAACTTTCTCCGGATACAAGGGCCAGGTAAGGATCTTTTGAACAACGAGAGAGGTGTATTCGATTATCCATGAATTCATTAAAATTGACACATAGATGGGTGGGTATAGTTATGGATGTTACGATAGTTTTATGAAAGGAAGACGGTGGAGGCAAATGGGAGGAATGGGGGTGCTGGTTGGCATGAAATTGTTACTTATTTGATTGTGAAAGGTGGTTTTAACTTTATTTGGAATGTCACATTGATCTAGGGGTGAGTGATGCGTTGAAGGTCGTATGTATGACTTGATACTTGGTTCATAAATTTAGGAGGGACATCCGTCCTGTATTATTCCCAGACTGTAAATAGGGCCGTGATTTGCATATAACGATGTGCTTGGGATGTATGAGTGGCATAGAGACAACGGCGGTCACTCTTTTTTCAAATTATTTTGTTATTCAAAATTAAGGAGAGGTTTAAATTAATATTATAGTTTCAGCGGTAATGCTGCTTTATGGTTGGAATTGTTTAGAGTTGAAGCGGAGCAACAGCGACGATTGATCGCTATGTTACCGGTCTATTATCCAGGTATAAGTGGATGCCGTAATGTGGCCGAATTCGAGTGCCTTAATCGTATCGAAGAGGGAACGTTTGGAGTTGTCTATAGGGCTAAAGAGAAAAAAACAGGTTATTATTTATATAAAATACATTTTCATATATATTCGGTCGCAAGGGTGTTGAAAATAAGTACATAAAGTAATGCGTTATATTCATTGAGATTTAATTATCGTTGATTTGTTTCTAGCATCTTGAACTTCCATAGTTTTTTCATTATCCAGTATAATATCCATTCTTTGTGAAGGATAGATCCGTACTTGGATGATAACTAACCGTGGATTGCTATTGCAAGCGGAGAATAATTCTGTAATGCTCTACTATTTAAGTGGTTCTATCTATAGGCAGAAATCTAAGCAATATGACTTAGCTACAACTATTTGAATGCCATTCAATAGTTAATATTGGGGTGTTGGTGCTGCATTAGTTATTGTGAATGGCAATCCTTTTCTGATAGCCTATAGATTTTTTTTTAATGCTTCAGTTGTCTTCTTTGTTGTTCGATTAGGCTTTTCGATGAATAATTTTGAGTGTTTATGTGTTTAATTTGGAATAAATATTTGAATTATTTTTTTTAGTCTTTTTTTAAAATTTCCTTCAGATGAAATTGTCGCTTTGAAGCGGTTGAAAATGGAAAAAGAGAAAGAAGGATTTCCAATCACTTCGTTGCGGGAGATCAATATGCTGCTAAAAGCTGGTAATCATCCAAATATCGTCAATGTTCGGGTTCGTCTTTTTTAATGCTTTATTTTTTTTAATTGCTTTTTTTTCATCTTTTAATTTTTATTAAATTGATTGACTAAGTGCTAAATTTGTGCTGAAAATTTTTGAATAGATATACGGCAGTTGGAAATGGATGAAATTTGTGAAATAATTGTTATATGTTATAAGTGGACAGTTGAAAACTGAATATTAGGTTGTTTTTTTTTTGTTTTTTTTTTTTATTTTTAAATTTGTAAGCGTTGCAATCAAATTTTATGATCCGATTTGATCCGATCCGATTACGATCCAAAAATATCTTCTATCGGCTTTCTTTTCCATTTATAAATTGATAATACAACATATTGCATTTACTTAGTCGATTTTTTGAAGGACTTATTTAATTTTTCCTTCATGAAGAGATTATTTGCAGGAAATTGTAGTTGGATCAACAATGGATAAGATTTATTTAGTGATGGAATATGTGGAACACGATATGAAAAGCCTTATGGATATGATGCATTCACGTGGAAAACATTTCACTATTGGTTAGTTCTATCAATTTAAATTATTGCGTTCAAGCGAAGTTTCCTTATTCACAAAAAAAGCAATGAGAGAGTGAGGACTGTCAATTTCTTTTTCATGAAGAGGGACATAATTCCCTGATTTCCTTTTTTTTCTATTTTTTGATTTCATTTTGTAATATTTGGAGTGATTAATTTCTTTAAGGTCAAGTAAAAACATTGTTACGTCAATTACTTTCGGGTGTGGCGCATATGCACGATGAATGGATCCTACATCGTGATCTGAAAACCTCGAATCTTCTACTTTCGCATAAAGGCATTCTTAAGGTACATATATTTAATAGTTATGCTCATTTTGAAGTAATATGCAATTTTTATTTATTTATTTATTTATTTATTTATTTATTTATTTATTTATTTAGTTTTATCGATTCGCTTTTGTGAGAACATCGGCGGATTCTTTGTGGATTTCAGCTAGGTGCAGTCGACTATATTAATATTCTCACATGATTCTCTATGTAGGATGAAATGGTCCACATTCATTTATGTGTATTCGTTCAACTTTAGTATCGACGTTTTTTTATGTTTATAGAGAAATGCGGCTATCGAAGTTTCCTATACTTGCATTTTTAAATAAGCATAGGAGTAATAACGATTTATGTCTGGGATATGGAAAGAAGAGACTATTGGATTGATATATTTGCTTGGCACCAGAAGTTTGGGCTTTTCGAGGCGTGGAAAATGTCTCAAGCAAAAGAAAAGTGCTTAGTGCAATACTTGAGGTCAATAACTTTGAAATAAATAATCAATGAACTACACAATGATGAATTATTTTCAGATAGGTGATTTTGGCTTGGCACGTGAATTTGGTGATCCACTGAAAGCATATACTCCAATAGTGGTGACATTGTGGTATCGATCGCCAGAATTGCTGCTCGGAGTGAAGGTGCATTTGTTATAGTTGAATGTTTTATTGGGTTGGGGGGGGGGAGGAGAAGGGGGGTAGGGAATGTTGGCTGGATGAGTGCAAGTTTACTGGGATGTGGGGATATCGCATAGCCTGAATTGTTTTTTTCTGTTGTTGTTGCGTTATTTGAAGTTCATCAGCTAATGTTTTCTAAATATTTGTGCTAATTTTCGAGTGTCATTGATTTTAGGTTTCAGGTGGTTATTTGTTGTTTACAGCAGACACCTTATGGTACGTGAATGAACATTTACTAATGACTTGAAATTATTGAGTTTTCATTTAATATTTTAGGTGAGAAAAAGAAGGAAATTTTGGTAGCAAGCTTCTTTGCTGACTATTATCTTACTCGATGGAATTATTTTGCTGTGTAATGTTGATTTTGATTAATTTTTCTTTATTTATGATTTTTTTTAAGGGATGAAATTAATTTTTTAATGTTTAGCATTTTGTTATTAAGTACTATTAAAAGAAAGATAACATCGTTAATCAACTTTGGTATGTGAACATCGTTCACTAATTTAGGAATATTCAACAGCAGTGGATATGTGGTCATGTGGTTGCATCTTTGCTGAATTTCTGAGGCTAAAGCCATTATTTCCGGGAAAAGGAGAATTGGATCAAATAAACAAAATTTTCTTGGTAAGATAGCGCAATTCTCATTTATATTTTCTTTAGTTACATCGAAAATTTGCATATTATTTTTGAATTTGAATATATTTGTGCTGATAATTGAATAAGTTGATGCGATAAATAGATTCTATCGTTTTATTATCGCCTATATGTTTTTTGGTGTTTTTAGAACTTTTGTAAATACTTACTTGTATAAATGTTTTGCAAGATCGGTATTGTATAGGGAGCATGCTAAGTATTGTGAAAAGGAATTGACTAAAAAAAGCGTTTATTTTGCTTTATTTTTATCTTTAAAATGTTTGATTTTTTAAGTTATATCTAGTTTGCAAAAAAGGTTGTATTTTGATAGTCGAATTGAGGATACATATTTATTTGATGATGTTATCTAAGCCTTTTAGAAAATTTATTGCTTGTTTTGACAGCTTCATTTGTTAAATTTTACTTCTGTGTTATGCTAGGAAATGGTGAATGGTCATTGTCGATGAGGGGTAAAATATGTTCTTTGAGGAGTTAATCAGGAATGATTTCAGGAGTTAGGCACTCCAAATGACAAAATCTGGTCGGGTTATAGTGATTTACCGGGTCCAAGGAAGATGAAATTCGACCATCATGAATACAATCAGCTATGGAAAAAGTTCCCATCAAATATCGTCGATAAAAAGGGTCTCGATTTCTTAAATGAGTTCGTTTCTTTACTTTATATTTACGTTTTTGATTGTCATATGCGTTCATACACTGAGCATTTTTCCTTGTTAGTGATGTTGTTTTATTGAGAGAATAGAAATAAGCACAAAGTGTGGTGCATTCGGAATCACCTCATAGGGTTATATAGTTCATCTATACTTGAGGTAGATTATGAAAATTTACAAACGATAACGAAACAACTGTCAGTTCACTTATTATTAAGTGGTGTATAAATATGAGTCTCTAGAAGCAGTCCTAAATTTAAAGGAAGGGCAAAGAAGCAGTTTAATTAAGTTATAAATGAAATTATCGTATAGATATGACTATAGCATCTTTGAAATGACGTCATTTCGTTATCATTATTCGTCATTCCGGTATTCTGGATCATTGTTGTATGTGCAGGTTCATTCTGGATCATACTGGATCAGAGGAAAGAGTGGAGGTCTTATGAGATGCATGGTCGTCAATAATACTACCAATGAGCACCGAAGCAGTTTGGGTTAGGTTGTGCAGAAATAGTGACTGCATGGGTAAATGGTGACGTCATATCTTCTATGGATCTAATAAGTGATCATTTGTGTTCATTAGTTTATATAGTGTTGTTTCCGGGCATCCTCTATATTGATATCTTTGAATTGCAATATGATCAAGGAATTTTTGTTACTAAGCATACGGCACGTAGCCAATGTTTTCAGGTTGCTACGATATGATCCAGAAAAGCGTCTTACGGCACATGAGGCGTTATTACATGAATGGTTCAACGAAGACCCTCAACCAACTCCACCGGAGCTTTTCCCAACATGGCCGGCTAAGAGTGAGCTCGGCAAAGCGGTTGTCAAAAGTCCGATCACTAAGCCACCAGCAAACGCAAAAGATGTGCGATTTTTTCCTTTTCTTGTAATCTAAAGTTTCGATTGTAGAGTATATGAATAAGTTCTGAGTTTTGAGTCATTAGCCAATTAGACGGGCAATAATAGAGAGTTGACGATTAAAGCATGACGTTGGATCGGGATAGTCAAGTTCGATCAAGGTGGAAAATGTAACTCTTTGAGCTGGTTGTCTAGGCTCCTTACGATGCCTCGAAGAGTGAAACATGGGGGGCTGACTTTGCTAGACAAGTTAATATTAACTGCAATATGTGAATGATTTCAGATGCATGACGAGAAGTTATATCGGGAACTGAAAGTGGATCCACCCAAGAAGACCGTTTCGACGGGATTCGCACTCAAATTCGATGCAGTCAAATTTGGGGATTAAATCGATCCTCATCGATCTCTGTATAAAAAAGGAATTGTATCACATCAGATTTTGGATTTTTACTTGTTATGAGAGTAATTCATTTTGCACTGAATGTTAAATTTGCGATAATTGGGAATGCTGTTTGCATACGATGTTTTATTTTCCTTTAGCATTTTCCTCGAAAATATTTTAAAATTGGATATTTCAAAGAAAAATTTATATCAAATAGCGGTATCAAAGTGAATTGAAAGGGTTTTCTTTATTTTTTTCCACATTACATCGTTTCTCTTTGTCTAATTTTATAACAAAGCATCGTTTTAAGAGTGAATTGATTCAGACATTATTATCTGATTATCATATATGTTTCCATGAAGCATTGTTGTGTTATTCGTTATATTATGGTAATATTTTCTTATCGCTATCGATTTAATGTTATTGTCATTTATATTATTGTAATGATGTTTATTTTTGTTTTTGTTTTTTTACATAAATATAGTTGAAGTTAAATATTGATTTTCATATGCTCTTATCATAAATCATATAGTGGGCCCCTTATCTTATCAGCTAGAGGTATTCGGGACTTTAAAATTTGAAAATGAGTTTTAAAAAAAAGTTAAAAAAAAATACTTAAGTTGCAGGTTAAAAAAATTCGTAGCTTATCATTGATAAGTTGGAAGCATTATGTTGGAGTTAAGAGTGGCATTTGCGAGTTGAAACGATGAATAGCAAAAAATAAATAAAAAAATAAAATAAAATAAAATAAAATAAAAACAGTAAATGTTTTCTATTGCTTTATTCGATAGCTCAATCGATGTTGAGACATTTCCCAGAAGGTACATAATGGGACTAATTGATCGTCACATAAACATTGATTAACATCTTTTGAGTGGATATGTTGTTTTAAAGAAATCTTTATTTGACAGATAAACTGCAAAAAAAAAAATTTTTTTTTTATTTGTTTCCTCTCATATATTGATTATCGAATTAATATTAATATAAACGAATCGAGGATTTTGATTGCATCATTGAAAAAAAAAATCAATTTGTTGGGAAAAATTTTCTACAATTTTCGCATTTTATTTTAAAGTTTTAAAGTTGAATAAATGAAGTAATAGCCGAACTTACTAAATATTTAATTTGCAGGATTTTAGTTAAGAATAAATAAACTTGCGTTTACTTATTGATATCGAAATAAAATTCGGCAATTATTTATTTTTGCTTTAAAATTTTAATTTATATGATTTTTCACTTCAAAAAAATAAAAAAATAAAAACTATTTTCAACGATTCTTCGGGGTGTACGTATGAATGATCTATACAGATTTGAGTAAAACTTAATGATAAGCAATTATAAGACGATGAACTCTGTGTAGGAATACCTTTGCAGGTGCATTTAATTTATTTCCGGAAAGATAATAATAGGTCCATGTTTTACTTCATGCTAGATAAACGCATCTGAGATATGGTAGATACGGTACGCATTCTGCTGTCAATGTTACGGTAAGTTAACAAGTAATAGAGTAATGTAATATTTATTAACAAAACAATAAAAAAAAGATTATTTCCAATTAGTAAAATAAAAATATATAAGAAATATATATATAAATAAAATGAGCCATGACGATATATGAGTCTATGAATTAATATAAATTATATGATCGCAGAATGCATAAAATGACGAGTAAATTAAATAATAAAACAATGAAATCGACTAAATATCGACATACGTCGAGGCAAGAATCGATGAAGAAAGAATGAACTGAACATTCAAATTAGCACAGTAGATTTGTGATCGTATAGGGGGTCGAAACTATCTAAATGCGAGGGGTTAAAGGTCAAGATAATTTTGCGCTTCAATAGTTGCACTAAAAAGTTTTTTTCAAATATTGAAGATTCTATACATAAAACTATTGAGGATGATGTTTGCGTAGAATTTTTACAGTGAACGTATAATGAGTTATGGATATTGCGAATCCTGGTGATCACAAATTCAAGGATATACCGTCGAATGGGATATCAGGAAGATCCGACCTTGAAATTCACGACGTTGAAATCGAGGATGAGATCAACTTTAATGTGATTGCGCTAGTGGTTGGTTTAAAGTGAAGAATTATCAAATGAATTTTGCAGCCAAAACGATAGAATTCTAGAAAAGTTTTGATAAGTGTCATTCATATAAATAAAAATTTTAAAAAAAAAATTTCAAAACAAATAAAAATCGTTTTAAAAAAATTTTCAACGACGCAAATTTATAAAATATGATATAGGATCAAAATACGTTAGCAATATTCATTTAGAGATCAATAATAGAAAATATAAACTTCAAAATTAATTTTTCTAAGCAATTATTTCGATCTTAAAAAATTTCGAATAAAATTCGATATTCAAAACGTTTCAATGAAAAAATAAAATATTAGATGATTGATGAGGAGAGCAATTTCAATGCCAATCATAATAAATATTTTTTATAGAGGTTATTAGTATTTGAATATGAATATCCATATATTCCGAGTGAAATTATATATTTTAATAACGAATGAGATAAAAATTGTTATGTTTTTTTTTTGTTAATTTCATTCTTTTAGCGACGCAAATACTTTTCAGCTTTTTTTTCGATTCTATATTGTATAAATAAATTTTAATTCTTTATAAATGCAAATAATTTTCTCTATGTCTATTATTTTTATACTCATAATATGAATAGATGCTTTAATTAAGAATTCGTTTTAATGTCAATCCGTGCGTTAAAAAATTGTTGAAGAAGAGCCATATGAAACAATTGTGCTATCGTTAACGCATATAATATATTCGATGATGTGCTGTATAACATATCGTGCTATATAACATCAAATGACTATTAAAGAGGCATATTTGAGTATGAGATGACTCTATCTTAATAACCCCTCAAAGAGTGGTTTGTAATACTAATAAAGGAGTGTTTCTTTTTTTTTTTAAATGTGTCTCCAATAATCATCGACAGACTCGACGCTGTTTCATTTTTTCTCTATTAAGCTCATTATTGCAGCATCATCTTACGATCGTTTATTGACCGCACACAATTGCTGCACAATTTCACATGTAAAATAAAAATTTTTCGAAACGATGAAAATGATTGAATAATTTTAAAAAAATTTATTCGTTTAGAGATATCATATAAAGAGAAATAAATATTAAAATTTAAATTCCAACTTTTTTTTGGGAGAGAGAGAGAGAATTTATTGATAAATTATATTGATAAATGATAAATAATTAGTGATCTGTATCGTTGATAAATTATTTATTCATTTAAAAAAAAATTTTTAATTGATAAATTAATGATAAATATTGATAAATGATAAAAAAATTTTTGAAATTATTATTTTTTGTTGTCGTTGAAAATATTTGAATGATTTTTGATGAGAGAAAATATGCGTAATGTGATAGAAAATTTTTCAATCAATTTCAATAAATTGAACGAATAAAAAACGTTATAGAGGATATATACTTCGAAATATAACACTGACATCTTTGAAGAGCTATAACTGAAAATAATATAATAAAAATTTTTTTTCTTTTCTTCTCAAATATAGTTAACTTCAAAAATCATCTAAAATAAGTAATGTTTCCAAATGAATAGTGCCTATTATAAATATATGTGAGATTTGAGCTATGAATTAGCAGTAGACGATTTATAAGCGATTAAGAGCATTCCTGATGTTTACTGATTTCAAAGGTTTCTTTTTTTAAGAATCTAACCAATCAATACGGAGGAAATAGCCAAAACTATAAGAATTCATAACTGAATAAAGGAGAGGAATATGAGTTGCATAAGTTGAGCACTTCGATGAAATTTATTTCTGGTCGGCATTATTTGAACGATATTCATTCACTCTTAAAATTTATTAAATTTATGTGGAATTAATATCGATAAATAATGTAAAAATAATCTAACATTGTGTAAATGATATGAAATCGGCAATGAAATTGAGTGAAAACATACATACCTCAAGTAGACTGAACATCAGACTTGACAGCTCAACTAGGATTGATAATAATGAATGCAAAAGCTTAGCGAGGAAAAATCAAGTGAGTTAAATGTTTACGATACTATACTGTATAGTTTTGTAGTTCTGGAATAAATTGATTGGTTCTTCAATCAATTAATCGATCAATCAATCACCCAATCAATCGATCAATCAATAATCAATCACACGATCAACGGAATTATGCACAAATGAAGGGTTATGAATGAAAATGAGATCAAAAGATAAAACAAATAAGAAGAGAAGGACATATAACTTAAAGTCGAAACAAAAGAGGGATGGGCAAAGAAATAGGGCGGAGGTAGTTCGTCGTCTGGAAACAAGGAGGCCGTTGTTTGTTGGTTGTTGGGAAAGCGCCCTCGACGACCGCCTGTGTTGGTTGATTTCAACGAATCGTGAAGCGCGTTGGCCACAATTTCGAGGTGATTTGCAAAGTTTGCGAGCCATAAAATGGCATCGTAAAGGTGCTCACTTATACTGAAAAGGCGGGTCGCAAACGTTTTACGAGTTCACCGTTTCAACAACTGCAACCAGCCCAGCCTATCCGTTACGACCCGTGAGAGACGGCCATGAGACGAACGCATTTTGTGCTCTTCCTTGTGCTATCCTCTTCATTCCTTCATTTGCCACTCACCTGCAACGCTATCAAATGGCTGTAAGTAAGCAGTAATAGTTTGCTATTACGCACTTAAAAGTTGTACTATAATCTGCTTTTAGCATTTCCATATCACAATCCTTTCAATTTCCTTTACTTCCTAATATTCTCCTTTTTTTCTATCTTTTTGTCCTCAATAAAAGCTGGATTAACATCACAAATCGCATTAGCTTTATCCCCATGTAATATTTTCTAAATTAGCCAAACAAATTTTTATAATAAAATGATTATTTTTTCATTGAGTTTTGAGAACTAATTAATAAATTAATGAAAAAACGTATCTGCACTCAGAATATCGTAATATTTGATTTCGAGTTCTCACTTAAGTTGAAGCTGATTCATTCATAAATCACTGTCATATTTTCCTTACCGATTCTTGAAGGAAACTGTTAGCAAATACCGCTGTTACTTCTCTCTACTTTTTATTGGTTTGTTTATTCTTCGAGTAAATCCAGGTAATTTATGTAATATTTCGAATATATATATTTACATATATGGTGGTTTTGTTCGATTATATATAGCCTAGGGCTAAACAGCTAAACATTTGCAGTTAAATAAAGCTATATAATATTATAGATGGAGCTCAAGATATAAGATTTTAATTAACGTTACTCGAGTTTCCCTCATATTTCGTGATGTCCGAGAGGAGAATTGCCGGTCTTAAATATCTTTTTTTTTTCAAATAATTTCTAACATAATAGATGACTATAAACTAACGAAAAACAAATCTTTCATAATAAATCTTATTATTCTTATATGAATATCTCCTTTTTTTTGTAGTTTTCTCTAACTGAGATGGGCTTAACCCGTCGTCCAGTATGAGTATGAAGATCTCTAGCTTGAAATTTTTGATGCATTAGATGAGACGATAGGCAAATGATAGAAAGCATTTGATTTCGTATGCAAAACTTTGCTAACTCGAAAAAGGAGTACAGATGGCGCTGCAATAAACTTGCAAAAATCTTTAATTATAGTTCACTACATCGTATCGTGAATTTATGGACGGAACCAAGGCATTGCCCTAAAAATCAAGTTGAGAGGAAAGCACATGGTCTAGTCGGTTATCAGGTTTGGCTTATTCTTAAATTGTCAAATTTTTTAGCGTTACGAATAAAACCTTAGAAATAATATTTTAAAAAAAAAGGAGTGAATGAAATATGTTTGAATGGATTTTTGTTTTCAGACATATTTTACGGTGTCATTTCTTTAGGGAGATAAGATATTATTGATACATTTAAAAAAATATTCTTTAATATATCGCTTATCATATCATATCATATTATTTATTACCGCTTATATTATCTCTAATAACCGTTAACATATATTATCGCTTATATATTTAAATTTTTTGAACGTTTTATTAAAAAATGCATCGAGAATTTAAATTCGAATAAGTATTTAGGTGTGTGCAAAAAAAGATGATAGTGCAAGTGCAAAAGATGTAGCACATTCGGTTTTCTTTACTTGAAATGCTTTGCAATCCCATTTTGCGATGCCGTTATGACGCCAACAAACGTTCCCATAGGAGTGATGCTCACTTTTCAAAGTGCTTTAATGATACCACTCATCTTTATCGTTCATTCGTCGTTTCTATTGTCGATTAAGTACCATAGTTTCACTAATTCAACCCCCCCCCCTCCCCTCTTAAATCCAGTGTTTCCTTTCATTGATATAAATATGCTAGTATTGGTTGCTTAAGTTGTATTTAGATTAGTTTTATCTTCAAACATCATTTTTAAGGTTTAAATAAAATAAATATTTTTATTCTAACGCATTTTCAGGCAAATCTCTCCCGGTTATTTTCTAGTGCTACAAAAAAAGCATACTATATCGATGAATCATGAAGTAAATAGTTCTATTTTAAGGCACGTATGTGTCGAAGGATATCTGAATTAATGCCGGTAATTATTCGTGCATCACAATCTACCGTCTCAACATGTCAAAAGATTTTCGCCGATCGTCGATGGAATTGCTCATCAATCTTATTGGCACCCAATTTGAAGCCTGATTTAACAAAAGGTTTCATTTAGTTTTAAATATTACTTCAATTAATCACATAATTAAATTATTATTTATTATTCTCACTAAATATTATGATTCCATCTTCATAATCCAAAGAGAAAAGATTCATTTATGTTTCAATATGAGTTCTATATTTTTCTTTACACCGATCAACAATTGTAATAATTTATTTCAAATAAATTCAATCCCACATACTTCAGCTTTCACCTTATAGACGAAGATCACCCCAAAACATCCTTCTTATAAGGTCTTTTCTTCCTGCTGATATATGAGTTTAAGGCACGAAGGAGCAAGCGTACGTTTATGCCCTCTCATCAGCGGCGGTCACTCATCACGTTGCAAAGGCATGTGTTTCTGGTGACTTACCGTATTGCCCTTGCGGCCTCAATTCGCCTACCGTATCTGCGGATGCCACTTATAAGGTTTTCACAAATTTCGTTTAGCGCGAATCGCTTTCTTTCCTTGTCCACCACATAAATATTACCATAATCTTCAATATTACCGTAATCTTTTCAATGATTGGTGTGATGCTGATGAATGCGTATGCTTGCCAATCGATCTATTTCTTTCAGTAATAAATTAGCATTCAATCACTTAAACTTCTTTAAATTGCCTTATCAACCCATATTTGCATATTAAATAAAACTTCATTAATGATTTCCGATTTTATCGTTTAGTCAATGAATAAAAATTTACATATTTTATAAGAAGATAATGGAAGGTTCGTTTTATTGTCAGCGATCTCCCTAATGGCTTCTTAATATTCAAATAAACCAGCAATCAATCAGTAATTGCTTCATATAAGCTATATAAATGCTTTTATAGACTAATTAATATTGTTATACAAATGCTATGAAACATTATTGAAGTTATTCAATGAGTGCTTTTTTTGCACACTCTTTCAAATAAAAGGGATAATGCGAAGATTCGAACTCAGTCACATTTTATGATCCATACCCCCCTCCCCCTCCCCGTTTCAAAGGATTATCTGCGAGCAGTTTCTCTTACAGTAAAGTTTTCCCTGATTCAGGAGTTCAGAGATTCAAGAGATGATTCAGGAGAACTGTGAGGTATGTTTAAATAATTATTCCCAATTAATGGGGAATTTATTTTTGGGTTTTTTTTGGATTATGTGACACAAAATTAATCAAAGAGCTTATATTTTAAGTGGAAAGGCTGCAGTGATAACGTTCTATATGGACAACGAGTGAGTCGTGAATGGGCAGATGCGCCATGGCGAAGAAAACCAAAAATTGGTCGAAATGGTACTCGTTCTCAACGCACCTATACGGTGAGATAATATTGAAAAAACTATCCCCATTCATTTACCTCTCTAAAATTGTGAAGTAGTTATTTGCTCATCATTGAAAAATCTATGAGATTTCAATTCTTTTGCTTTGTAATCCTTTATTCCCTCGTTCCTCTCTCCATCCTTTCTCCACTTAATTTCTATTAGAAGAGTATATTCACTTTCGAATATAACTATGTTGTTAGCCTACACTACTGAAATGTCTTTATAAATCGACGTTTATGAGTTGGAGTACTTGAGGTCGAACTCTTTTTCATAACCTGAGGCTAATCATGCGTCCATATATGTGATTTCCCTCAGGCTATGGAAGAACATAGACTTTTTTTGGCTAATTTTTTAGAAGTTATCTACTCGTTTTTACTGCAAATTTGTTCAATTCCTCAATAAAAATAGGGAGATTGAATCAACTATGAATAATGCAATGATAGGGATAAACCTAAAGGCTTTCATTGAATCGATAAAGGAATTTAGAGCTACTATATATTCATCGATACTAATTAAAATCTATTTTCTTTCTTTCAACATTTCTTTTATAGACTATCAATTTCACTCTCGGAAGTAAGTGAATTCTTTAATTTCTATTAATTCGACTTATTTTATTTTTAATTTTATTTGTAATTATACTTTATTTTTGATTTAATTTATAATTTTTGAAGAAATTATTCAATAAATGAGAGAATTAACGATCAACTAAGAAACTAGTCACCCATTTAAGAATACAATAATTGCAACAATATTTTTTGAAGAAAATAAAATTTATGACTTCAATAATTCGTATTTAGTGCGTTCATAGAAGATCAAACGAACAAATTATTTCTGTTCCATTCGAATAAATATATAAATAGATAAAAAATGAAAAAAAAAATAAAAAATAAAGTAAATAAATATAACAAGATAAATAGAATTAATAGGCAATAATGCTATTTGAGAATATTATTTCAATTGATATATTTATAAATATTTGCTTAGAATAGAATTATTGAATTTCTTATATTATGTGCACATTTGTTTAATATGCTTTTATTTTGTTCATATTTCATAAACAATTAAAAATTAAAAATTTTAAAATGAAATTCGTTGTTATTTCAAGTAAATAGGAGAGAATTTCCATCTATAAATTTTACCAACAACAGTAATAAAAAAAATCTCTATTTTTAGGAATCACTAATAGATGATCTAACATTTATAAATACCGATTTTGTTGAAAGTCCTTCAATTGTTGGACTTCCGCCGAGGGCAAAAATGAATCAACATAATAATGATGTTGGTCGACAGGTAAGCGATAACGTATTACTTCATAATTTTTATCATCAAGAATCGAAACTATTGGAATTGTTTTGCAGTATGTAGTAATATTAAATAGTAATTGAGTAAGAATTTATCAAAATATAAGCGTACAGGTGAATTATAAACGCATCCATTTTTCTAAAAAAAATTTTTTTTTAAATGAATATTCTATTGCAATAAATAAACTTGAAAATAAGCATTCTTATTTTTCATTAATTTCAAATAGCGTCAAATTAAATATTTTATAATATATATTAATAATCGACGTTTCATATTTATTACAGGTAACGCAAGAGAGTCTCTATAGGAAGTGCAAATGTCATGGTGTATCAAGTAGTTGTAATGTGCGTACCTGTTGGAATACATTGCCGGATATTGTGGATGTTGCACTGAGGTTGGTTCTTTATGATCTCAATTTATCGAAATCGATACAATAAAATCGATCAATCGATTTTTTTTCAAGTGTTTGGCTGCTTATTCATATCGAAATAGATCAAAAACTTTACAATTTAATTTTATAATCAAATAATCTTTCAATAAAAATTATACTACAATATTGATGTAAAGCACTTCCATTAATTAGTTACTTACTATTGTATGAAATAATCGACATCAATAAAGTTCAAATATAAGGAGGCGATACGAGAGGATATGAAAGGATGCAGAATGTTATTGAAAGATCATATAAATGTGCTGTAGAGGGGGAGAGAGAGGGAGATAGAGAAAGAGAAGGGGAGATAGAGAGAGAGAGGGAGATAGAGAGAGGAAGGGAGAGAGAGAGAGAGAGGGGGGAATATACGATTTTTTTCAATCATATCATATTCTTAACTAAGCTGTATTCAGACTACGAGAACGATATGCAGAAGCGGCGGAAATGTCAGAATTACTCGCCGAATCCGGATACGGTAACAATGCAATGCATGGCGAAATGTCTAAACAGCATTTGGTACTTGTTTGACTATTTATAGGGATTCGAATTTTTCTCACATCAAATCTCCTCATTAATTCTTTCAAATGCAGCGAAAAAAAAATTTTTTTTTTCAATCAATGCGTTTTTTAATTTCATTTTTTCATTTATATTTATAATATTTATTTATTTGAATTCTATAAAAAATATATCGATATTTATTTTTTAAATGTTAATAAAAATTTATTTATGAAATTTAAACTTTCTATGTCTTTCTTTCAACGTTTCACGATTATAGATTTATACGTTTTAAATATTTCTCGAAGTGACCAATGGTCATTGTAATATTTTAAATGAACTTCGAATAAATTTTCATTTTTAATGAAAGAAAAAAAAATTTTTTTTTCTTTTCTAACGTTTTTTTTTTCAGGTTTATTTGAGAAAATCACCCGATTATTGTGTAGAAGATAAGAGGACAGGATCGTTTGGAACAAAAATGAGGTCAGTTCCTATTATTAATGAGGGGAGAGGAGGGGGGTCATTTTGGAGTGTGGAATATATGAGTGAAAAGAGTGACCAATAAATTTGCATAATCTCACTTAATTAGCATATTAGTCAATAAATCTACAAAATGAATATTCTTTCGAATGTCTCTCTAAGTTATCTTTGCTAATATTAATTACGCTTAGAGGTGATATCTTTTTTATTTCATCACAGTTTTAAATAATTTTAAGTTATTTCAGCCTCATATTTTTTATTCATCGTTCAATTGTTGTTGCATCGTCGAATTTAGCTTGTATTAGTTAGAATACCGTTAGTATATAGATGCGATCAACACTATAATTCCCAATGAAATAAGTGGGAAAGTTTAGATTTAAATTTAAATTTAAATATTAGATAATATTGCATTTGAAAGTAATAAATTTTAAGAGCTCTTTCAATAAAAATACGAAATAAACTTTGGAAGTACCATTTTCAAGAAATTCATTGAAGTACCATTTTTCAGGAATCTAACGAAGTATCATTTTTTTAGGGAATGTAATGTAACATCACCGGGTGCTGATGGTTGTGGTAGTTTATGTTGTGGACGTGGTTATAATACACAACAAATAATGATTGAAGAACAATGTGAATGCAAATATGTTCATTGTTGCTATGTGAAATGTAAAACTTGCTCATATTTAATCGATAAACATTATTGTAAGTAATTAAATATAGTAAATATTATTTAGTGAAAACTATTTTTTGAATTATTATAAACGATTTAATATTTAAAATTTATTTGAGAGAAATTTTTTATTGCGATAAAATAATTATCAATAAATCTCTTTTGAGAGAAAAAAAAAAGAAAAAACTATTATTGAAAATGTTTTTTTTAAATGAAAAAAGAAGATAGATAGAACGTTAAATTTTATTGTTTATGAAACGAATATTTCATCGAATTAAGTGAATATTTTTTTTAAAAAAATGAGTATAATAAATATTTGTAATGCTTTAACGAAATGTTAGAGATAGGAAGAGATACGGGAACATCCTAGACTTAAATCTCTAAAAAAATAGCTGTTTTATAGCGATATTCACATAATTTTTTACTTTCGTGTGTGCTGTTCAACTATTTTGTGACATTGTTACCGTAATTAGACAGTTTGATATTACCGTAATTAGACAATTTGATATTGCCGTATTTAGAGCATCCTTTTTAATTTTTATTTTGGAAGCTTGTGCTGCTAACGATTAACTATGCATAGCCGATCAACCAAATGAAGATAGGGGCTTTAATTGAAGTGTTTACGATCGATAGTGAGAGGATGAAGTAAGCCTTTCACAACGCCAAGCATTACACTACACAACATAACAATGGATGCTGTCCTCGTATACAAGGAGATTAGTACAGCCTAATATCCCGAACTTAATTCAGGAAGACGGATGGACTGGATTTGATGGGATTTCATCTGGATTTGATGGGGATTGATCTAGTTTGGCACTGGATTTGATCTATACAATGCATGCAAACCGAAATACTTGTAATGCTCTAAGGCAATCAATTCTAACGACAGAACTCTGTGTTGAAAATTATGAAAGAGCGCCATCTCTCAGATGTTGCAGCTTGATTTAGTGGGATATAAATATAGATAACTGACCAGTTGCGGATGAATCGTTTACCTATACGACCGATTAAATCGTAAGATGCTCGTTTTTCTCGCAATATGTGAATAATATCTGTGATTGTGCTGATGAAAAAAAGAAAAAACCATTTCCCAGAATAAAGTTACGCTTTATTTCCATGAATTTTCATCATTTCTTCCATCAAATTGTGCTGGTAGCAAAAGAGAATCAACAACTGATAAATGATATCAAGCTTGATATCACACAAATGGGTGGATCTTCATATAGGAAAAGAAATAAATGCACATATCAACCTTCGATGAAATGCTCATCTTAATTACGGAAAACACTGGAACAAAGTCGATGGTCATTTAACAAATGGAATAAATAGATGTTGAGATATTCCCAAAACACCTTGCGGGAAAATATTTTATTTATGCATCTTTCGAGATTTTAATTCCCACTTATTGCTAAGGGAATACAATAGACATATTTTCCCTTATTGCTAAGGGAATACAATATGTCCATTATTTGTTATAAAAGCATTTATGTCCACTACCTGTCATGAAAGCATTGTGATCTCAAAGCATGCCGCCGCTTTCCCATGGGTCCAAGAAAGAGCTAAATGGCTCTACTCAGAGATTTCAACCTAGGCGGTAACTGCACCCATTTACAACCAATAATAAACTTTATAATCTTTATTCCCATTCTTTGTCACTAAATACAACGACAGAAACTGATTTCAACCATAATATTATGGACATAACTATTCATATGCAAAATAGAATAGGTACCACTACAGTCGAAGATAACATCACTTGAACGATTATTAAATGGCGTTCACCTATTGCATCAATCAACGAAATCAACCAAAAGGCTTTCCAATTTGAATATGAATCTATTTAAATTGAGGTAGTAAATTTTCTTCGGATGGGTTAGGATAATCTCGTAGTCAAAGCTGACCTGAAGGATGTGACTTCCGGTTTAATTACATTGTCATAATCAAAAAAAAGCCGATCAAAACAATACGACTTGCAACTCCATTAATAAAAACAATTGAAGAGTGAATAAAATTTAAAAAATAAAAATAAAAAATAATATTGATACAAAATCATAACAATAAATATTCAATGAAATAAGGTGATCGATTCAACGTCGAGGTGTAGGAGTGAAACCAAATTTGTCTTTCTTTTCGCGTTCTAGATCTCCACCAAGATTATAACGATCTTTAATCTCTTCAAGTCTTTCTTTTGCTTTCTCTGTATCCATTCTTCGATAGGCTTTTGTTGCCTGAAATATAGTTGAAGTATTAATAATGGATGGGTAATTTTTTTAAATAAAATAAACTCGCTATTGTTTAGAATGCACCTTATTTGGTTGTTCAATTTCAAATTTTTACAAATTATTTAGAAAATTTATGAAAGATATTTGATGTAAAAACGCTCCTATATATTCCAATATATGGGAAAATCGGGCTGATGATAATTCGATGAACGAATGTTCCGTATATTTCATTGCCATAATAGAACAGGTACAGGTATAAGATAACAAGTATAGGTATAAGGTACAGGGTATAGGTAAAGGTGTAAGGTGTAGGTATAAGGTAAAAGGTACGGGTATAAGATAAAGGTATAGGTATAAGGTGTAAGGTGTAGGTATAAGCCCTACTTACCTGATAGTATAATACGACAAGATATCGATTTGAAACATTAAAACCCGAGAGATGTTCACATGCATTTTTTGCATCAAATATATCTTCATAGACAACAAATGCTGTACCACGTGTCTCTGATGTATTCCCACTGAAACAAAAAAAAACAATTTTTAGAAACAAAAAAAAAGTATATCTTTTTAATTTATAATTTATTTTTAACAAATTCAAAAACAATAAAAAAAAATTTTTTTCACCAAAGAAATCTTTTGCAATCATTTTTAAGTTTATAATCACCTTATTACGATAATATTCCGTTCAATACTTTCATCAATCAATAAACTCTCTTGTAATAGAAAGAACATCGTAAACACGAGAATAAATTAGAAGCGGTACCTTCTATGTCCTATATTGAGGGTCGTTTAATTAATAAAGTCACTTTAATAGCAAGAAAAAAAAACGATTCTGCAGTAGAAAGGTTAGACTTCGCGACTACGAGTTCAAGAACTATGTCTTAAAAGATGTATTACCCTCAACTTGAGATTACCTAAAGCTTAATCCGCTAAAGCTATTTGCAGCTTAATCTTATTCCTTACTAAATTGCCACTCATATAACACTTGTAATATTACGAGATAAAAAAAAAAATTTAAAAAATTAAAAATAAATTATCAATGAAAATAATACTTACACTCGAATTTGTCGTACAGCACCAAATTTACCGAAAATATCGTACATTTCTTCACTTGTAATTTTATACGGTAAATTTTTTACGTAGAGAATTCGATTCACTTCCGGTGGAAGTTTTTGATTACGAGTTCGATTTGCCATTGCCATCTTGCTTGTTGTTGGTTTAGCACTCTTTTCTTTAAAATTCGAATAATCGAATAATTTAATTCACTAAATATAGAACTGAAAAAAAAAAAGATGGAATATATTTACTGACAGATCGTTTGTTTTTTTTGTGCGATTATTCATTTCTCGTTAATCAATCGATTACAGCTCAACCCATTTAGCTTAAGTTAACGATGCAAAAAACGATTAGCTAAGGGCAAATTATATATGAATATATGAAATTTGAACGATAAAAATTTAAAAAAAACAAACTAACTAAACATGAAAGCAATTACGAAATAGGCTAATGCGCTTTTTGGCTAATAAGATAGTCTAATAAAAACTGGCACAATATGCGCTTTTTGCAATTCGGCTCATCATATTATCGAGTAAACAAACAATTATAAAAACACATCAATATTCGCTTATGCCATTACCACCACTAGTTCATCTCCACAACATATAATATCCGCTAAGCGTTATGTTTGATTCGTTCGACGAACAAAACGCTAAACCATTATTTTTGGCAAATAGCCAACCGATCGCTGCAAGATTCCATGTCGAACGTTGCAGCTAAATTTTGCGATAAATATTCCATGCACAAACTAGGGACCACACGGCCCATAACTAAGGTGGGGATGGGGGAGGGGGCTGACAGCACTGATGAACTATCCAGGTGGAGGGGAAGGCAGTGATCTGTATATGGCGATCCAATGAACGGGGGAATCGGTATCGAAATGATGAGGTCGTCGACCTCTGCAATACGGAGTGGTTTTGCTCTCCTCCCTACCCTTTTCCCTCCTATACCTTCCCTCTTCTGCCCAGCCGTACCTACATATGAGGGAAGTAGGTTGGAGTTTATTCTAGTAGACACTTGTCAGCTATATATTTGAATATTTTCGCGCCTTTATTCTATCAATAAATATGCCTAAGGGGGTCTAACAAATCAAAAGGCGAGGCTTAACACTCAAATATGACCTGAACGGGAGCTATAGTGGCATATCGCAATGATGGGACGCGTATATATATATATATATATATATATGGTGATGCCTTTATATACGAATATTCTTCGATAAGTTTTTGAAGCAGATGTTTGAATGTTGTTTTTGTTTGTGATGTATTCCTTATTTATACAAACAAAAAGAATATTTTTTTTATTGATTTATTTTTATACTAGTAATTTTTCCATTTGGTATGATACTTATATCACTATATTTGCCGGAATCCATTGATGCTATCGATTCCGCTTCTTCCTGCAAATAATTTTTCTTTTTTTATTTTTATTTTCAATATTCATATATCGAAGAGGCTCAATGAAGAGCACAATTTCCGTAGAAATTTAATTTTATAGGCGATAAAGAATAATGCCTAGATAGCTAAAAAAATAAATAAATAAATAAATAAATAAATAAATAAATAAAGAGAGTAAAAAGCCCAAATAATTATCATAGATTGAAATAAAAAAGTGCACATGATTTGAAGTTATTCATTTGCGATTTAATCGATATTAAAATATTTTCCCAATTTTTTTTTCTGATTGTAGATTTTTACTTGTTGATTTTTTTTTCTACATATTTTTTTTCCGCAACGATATTTTATTTCTTTGTTGTAATAAAAGAGAGATGAGTTATCGACATAATTTTGGTCATCATAATACCTCTGTGATATTTTAGAATGCTTTTGTGAGGTTATTTAAATACCTCTATGAGTTCAATTTTACCGTAAAAAAATACCCAACCATAGAAAAACTTATATATTATAAATATAGAACATTCAATAATATTATTAAAAAAATTAACCTTTTTAGTTGGTTTAATGTGTATCTTAAGTGTTTGTAGAAGTGCTTGATCGTAATCGTAATATCCACTGAAAATAAATATTCAATAGTTAACACTGTTGGAAAGTAATTATTACTGTATCAACATTGATAAGTGATCGTTACTGTATCAACATTGATAAGTGGTTATTACTGTATCAACACTAATAACTAATTGTTACTGTATCAACGCTGACAAGTAATTGTTACTGTATCAGCATTGATATGCAACTGTTACTGTATCAACAATAAATTGTACTTAACTGTATATCGAAAGGTCTTCCAATATATGAATCGAATGTTATATATGAACGCATAATCTTCCCTTTAAATACTACCGTCCATCGATTTAATAACACCTAATAGAGAGGTTGGTATATACGAATTATTTATATTAGCGAATCGTGATATTGCCCATTCTTATTTAATTCCATTTTTAATAAATTTGTTTATAAGTAGCTGAATAATCATTATGAGGTGTATTTTCTTTCTAAATAAATTCAATGAGAAATAAAATATTTAAGGAATAAAAATTCAAATATTAAAATATATTTTAATTTTTGATAAAATACTTTTTATATATTGAGGATTATGATACCGTTTAGTGGCTAATTTTTGTTGTTGTTTTCGTTTTTCTTCATCTCTCCAAAATTTATCCCAACAGAGTGTTGGTGCTTTCGAGTTCTTCTCATCGGTGATCAATATCGATTGCTGCAATAAAAAATTTTTTTATTCAAAAAAAAAATTTTTTTTTTTGAATAAATAAATTTTTTGAATAAAAAAATCATGAAATTATGTTGGGGAAAAGAAATGATCATTGAAAGAAACTTCAAGTGTATTTGCATCATTTGTAACGATTTTTTGAACTTTGAACTATTGAATTTTGAACTATTGAACTTTAAACTTTGAACTCTCATTGAACTTGATGATTGCATAGTTTAAAAAAATTATTCGTTAGCAAATATATGAAAATGATTAATCGATGATATTTGAAATATGAAAAAAGCACATATTGTGCCATCTATATTGGCGTGTTTTCTCCATTTTGTTATTACTATAGAAATTTGATTGAAATGCTTTAGAAATTGATACAAACCCTCATATTCGTTGCTAAGAATTCTTGAAAATCGAAATCCTCGTCATCATCGCCACATGGATTTATTAATGATTCGGCTACCTGTGAGAAATTTCACATTTCTCTAATTCACTGATATTTACATATATTAGATGAGGTGAAAATTTTTATAGATTATCATATTTGCATAATTTAATGATTATAAATTATTTCCGTTTAAAAAAAAAATTTATGAAAATATGGCTAAATATAAAGGATTATTTCCTAATCGCTTAGCTAATAGGCCGACAAAGCTATATGATATGTGAAACTTAAATCTCACCTATAGAAAAAACATCTATAATTAATGTTTAGATGCATTAGATTAAAGCATTAATCCAGATGGTTATCAGTTAATCTTTTTTGCTCAATTTTAATATGAATAATTTTTAAAATTTAATTTTTTTTTTTTAAATAATGAATAATTCTTAAAAACGATGAGATGTTTTGATAATTTTATAATCGCCTTTCATTAATAAATATTATAAAATAGTGAAAATATTTAATATTTTAATTTGAATTCTGCAAAAAAAAATTACTAATAAGATAAATATTAATAGTAATGTAAACGTTAAATAAATAAAAGAAAATAAATGCAAAAAATTATAACCTTAACCCATCCAGCATAGAATATTAGTTGTAATACTGTTATAGCTGGGAAATATATATCAATCTGAAATTATATTGCAAACGATAGATTATTATACATATCCAAGATTACTTATCGCTTTTTTTTTTTTTAAATTATAAACGGAAAAAAATTAAAAATTCGTATGAAAATTTAATGAAACTTCATTTAAATAACTGCAATAAAATTTGCAAATAAATTGCAATTTAACTGCAAAAGAAAGGAAAAAAAAGAATATACGGGAGATCGATTTTGTTCATGATTTGTGAATTGTCGACCAAGAAGAGCGAGAATAAAATAGCAACGAACGACGAGTGCGATTATCTATAAAATAAGCTAGAATAAGCGCGAAAGAAAAGCAGATTTTGTTTGTTTGTAATGCTTAATTTAATCATTCAATTTACCTACAATAATATGCTCTTACCTAACAGGTAAATCATTATTACCCATATTTTGGTGGGCATAAATTTTTGATACCCACATTCTTAAGGAGTGGTGGGGGGGGGTTATAAAAAAAATATAAATTACGATTGAGAGGCTACCAATTTGCCGACAATAAAAAGAGCCGGAAATAAATGATGAATATATAAAAGATTTTCTAAAATAAGATATGAAGATGCAATTCTGATTAACCTGACTGAATGCAAGTGGTACTGGTATCCAGTGATAATAAAATAATGTTATTTGTGACCATCGAAAATCCATACAAATCTATAATTAAATAGAATTACGCTTAAGTTAGCTATATAAATTATGATTTCATAGAAAATATTCACAAATATATATATATATATATATATATATATATATATATATATATATATATATATATATATATATATATATATATTTATTTATTTATTTATTTATTTATTTATTTATTTATTTATTTGTTTATTTATTTATTTATTTATTATATTGAAATATTTTTAATCGTTGAGAAAAAATTAAGGGAGAATTTTTTAAAATAAATTGAAATAAATTGAAAATAGCTTACCCTAAAAATATCTTGTAATGCTACATCTGATTTAATAATACCTTCGTCTCTTGCTTCACGAGCCAATGCTAATGCCCACGATACTGATTGATAATAGTTATTTTCAGAAAATCGTTTCAACTCATCCGGCTCTAGATAACCTCAAAAAATATTTCACATCAATAACGTTTATATGAATTTTTTATTTATTTATTTATTTATTTTTTGCATTATTTAAACGGAAATTACTAATTACAACATATTTACGAAATTATTTGTCTATAAATTGAAGTAGAGGTTTTTGAAAAATTAGAATCATGCATGATAGATTGGTCTCGAGTCGAAACTATCCGACAATTTGACCGACACAGGCAGACATAACATACACAAACATATATATAGCCATAACATACTTTGGGAAAAATATATTAAATTCGTAATATGTCTAGAAATAAATGCATTATTAATATTTTAATAGGTGGCATTAATTTTTAATTGAATTTAAAATACCTGCTTCAACAAGACTCTCTAATGTTGGATATTTACGCATTACAGGTGGACTAATTGAACGATATACCATCGCTTGAACCAATGTCATATGCCGAATGATATTCCTTTTAAACATAATTGAGCGATCATCATTATCACATACATAATTCGTTATCATTAACGCTAAACTGAAACATTTATATGCACTTATTTAATTTATTGAATTGATTAACGAATTCGACTCCGATATGATTGACTCCGATTTACTGTTCACTTAAATTCGTCTATAAATTAATTTCATTTTCAATAAATGAATGAGAAAAAAAAAAAAGAATTCATTAGAATTGCTGTCAATATGAAAGATTCGTTTGTTAACGCATTTAGAATCTTAAAAAAAAAAAAAAAATTTAAAAAAATGACTTCAGAAATATTAAACAATTTTCGTAAATAAAACATTAATCATATAGGAAATTATCAACTCACTTATCGATAAATCCAATATTACTGATAATAGACCACCATCGAGTTAATACAAGTGTAACAAATCCTTGTACAATAAATGCCAATGGAATCCAATTATTCGTCTCATAGCAAATATTTACGATTCCTTCGAAAATACTTCAAATAATTTATATTTAAAAAAAAAAAAAAGAGAATTCAAATATTTTATAGGATTAGAAAATTAATAAAATTTTTTTTTCACGAACAAAATTCTTTTTTAGTTTTTTTTTTTTTTTTTTTGAATTGAAATAGCCATAGATATGTTGAGATATTGAATTTTTTTTTTTTATTAATTCACCTATAATTTTTTTTTTTATTTTAAAGTGCTTATTAGGATCCTTGAAATTATAATTAAATAAAACTTTTAGAGGGTGGGGTTATATTTTTAATTTGATACTACTGTAAAGTTACATAAAAAAATAGTTGCGCTAAATAATTTAATTTAAGTTAATCATAATAAAGGGAGGGGGGTTTATTTTTCGTTGATCTACGTTTAGATCAAAGATTCACAGATATGATATGATAACAAAAACATACACTTTACTATCCCCATGTAAACCAACTCGATAGAGAATTGAAAGAGCCGCATAGAAAAGTAACCAAACGATGACTTCGATGTAGATCAATTTCCATAGACTACCTTTCCATTTGCACATCACTTGTGCAAAACGAGTATATTTCGCAGTTGCGAGACTAGCCGAATAGTGAATCGTCATCACGAGATAATTGTCCAATCCTTAAAAATAAAAAATAAAAATTCTTTTGGATATACACTCATCTCATAACGTACAATAATTTTGACCAATTATGACCAAATTTGACCAACCAAAATGGCCAACATTTTTTTTTAAATTTAATCTATTTGTAATTGCGAAGAAGTTCGCAGTAGAATGGGATTCTCGAGAAATTTTGTTTAAATGAATAAATAACATACAATCGACCTGTCAATTTCTAATTTTTTTGAGAACATACAAGTACAGAGGGTAAACCAAAACATCCCATATATCCATTGTGGTTTGATTTTGTTGATTATAGTGAGTTCAATATTGCCTCGAGGTGATCGATGGCTATTTACAACTGCAATCTAAGGTGACTATAGTTCAATTGATCTGCTTTTATTTTTGCATAGGCAATGACCACAAAACTAAACGTATAGGGAATTTGACACACTCTCTTTTTAGTGATCTGTAGACAGCTCTCGAAACGTTCTCGTTTATCAACCATAATATTGATTATTGACACAAAATCAATGCTAAATATAACATCGATCCCGAAAAAAAAATATAAAAATAAAAAATAAAAATGAAAAATAAAAATAAAAATTTGGAAGAAGTAATAATATTAGTAGCACAAGACATCAAACTATTGCAAGCAAATATGCATTTAGAAGAAAACTTACCTACGCTCGTGGTGGTATATATTCGAAACTAAAGATTGAAATTATTTGAAAGGAATGTGAAGTATATATACAATGTCAACGCAATATAAAAATGACACGTAGAAATATAGAAATCTGTCTCAATCAATGCGAAAGGAACACTAATATTTACATTATGGAATGTTTCAATCGACGACCTTTTTTGTATCAAATAGACCATATTTGCACTAACAGAAAATCGCCACCCATTTATTGGGAATAACATACCTCTGGGAATGATATGGGTAGTTTGATCGATCAACTAAGATATATGATGATTTTTGAAGAACGAAAATGAATTCGATTGTTTTTTTTGTTTTTTTTTTTTGCAGAAAATAATATTAATTCCCACCATGAGATATTATAGTCTCTTATTTTTGCAAATTTCATAAATATATGACGTCATCGGTTTTCAGTTAGTAAAAACAGAGAAAAAAATAAATGAAATTTTATTGATAAACAAAATTTACATATATTACAACAGCGATGATTTTGTACAAATTTGAAATGATTGTTGAGTGAATGAATAATGTACGCTTAACCCGAATAAATTCCAATGATCAACTCTGAAAAAAAAAATGATTATTTCAGAATAAAATAATATCGCTATAAAGTTGTTATAAAACTTCTGAAATATTAAATCATTAAATATTTTCAATTATATTTCATGATCGATTTTATATTGAAATCGAAAAAAAAAACGATGAAATAAATGAAAAAAAGAGCAAATTTTTTGCCAATTCGATTAAAATTTATATAAATATTCATATCTATATGAAATATACTATAAACTTACACTATCGAAATGCTTTAATTCATTTGTGAACTTCATTGTTATCTCTCCAAAGTTTTGGATTACATAATGGTGGTGGAATGCAATGATCCTCATCGACAATTGCTAACGCTTGCTGCAATAACGCTTATAAAAATATTGCTGAGAAATTCTATCTACAATAATAATCTACGATGAAAAATTATTAAAAAATTTATTTAAATAGTTTTTGATATTTATATAATCATAAATTTATATAATTATATTATAGTGAAACAATTGCTATTAGAATGAAATATATGCAAATTAGATTGCTCTACTCATATTTATGCAAATTAGTCAACTTATGAGTGATCCTTTATGAGATCCAGGAAGGAATTATTGATCAAGAAAGGAGAAAATTTTTTGCAAGAAAATATTTTCAAACCTTGAGATTACGTGCAAGAAATGATTCAAAATCGAAATCGGCATCATCATCACCGCATGGATTCAGCAATTCTTCGGCCACCTATAATAAATAGTTCGAATCGATTTTAAAATCAAAGATTAAAGATTAACTCATTTTATTCTTATAACAAATAAACTGAAAAAGAATAAAAATTAAATATATTTTATAATATTTTTATAATTTATAACCAAATCCTGGAACAGTCACTTTCGTGAATCTATTTTTTCAATAAAATATCGCAAAAGATGTAGGGAAAAAGGTGATTTAATAGGGGTTGCCTTGATTGATGAGCCATTATTTGCGTAAATGTATAGCTAAAAGCAATTAGCAAACAACCTATATGATTTAAAGTAAAACATTTGTGCTGTTATCTGGAAGATGAAATTATTCACTAGAAGAGAGCAATGATTGCCCCTAGGGGAATTATTAAGATATATTACTGTAATAAATATAGATTTAATGGAAATTGATAAGTGAGTGAACTCACCTTTGACCAACCAATATAGAAAATAAATTGTAATATTGTTACAAGTGGAAAATAGATGCCAATCTATAAAGAATTTACTCAAATTTAACATTCAAAAATACTCAATGGACTATTTGAAGAGATAGTTGAAATAAACTATCCTTAAATAATGAAGCGATAAACCGGATATGAGATAAGTTATAATCCTTTTATTGATCTGATTCTATACAAAATCCTTGCCATAAAAGAATACGAGAAGGATAAAGTCCTTGTCATAAAAGAACATGAGAAGGACAAAGTCCTTACCATAAAAGAATGTGCCTCAGGCCTTTTGATAATCTCTCAATCATAATACTTATATATGCATGTCTATTCTGACTCATTGCATTAATAACTTCAAATTTACTGATCCAGAAATAATAAAACACAAATTGTTTATTTATAATATTAGTATCGAGCATATATGCTGATTCAATACGAAATTTTTTAAAAATTTTTTAGAACGGACGAAGAAAAGAGATGAGATATGATGAGAGAATAATAAAGAAATAATTAAACAAACCGGCCAATGTGATTCATCATCATCAATGAATTGCCTTCCAATTATACCAATGAGAAAATAAATTCGTACCGTTAAAAAAACAACCTGAAAATATTTTAATTTAATTATAGAAATGATTCGATGAAAAATGACAATTAAAAAACAAAAATTTAAAAATATTTACTTTCTTACTTGTGTATATGCGAGTGGAATAGGAACCCAATTGTAGTACCATAACGTGATTTGTGACCATCGAAAATCGAGACAAAACTTCAAAAAAAAAGAGCAATAATATCAAAAAAAAGCAATTAAGTACACATTTCACAATAATGTTTAATTTAGTTTGAAAAATCTTTTTTTTACTTTTATTATTTTTATAGTTAGATTGAAGAAATATTTATATAATATTCGAGTAAAAATTCAAATATTTCAACTCAATACGAAGATAACGGATTGTAATGAATTGATATATACCTATCTAAATTTTTACCTTTAAAAAAAATTTAAATATCTGTTTCCAATAATTTAAATATAACTTAAATATCTAAAGTTTAAAAAATTGCAACTTGAAAATGCTAAAAATATACTATCGTTGTGGAATTTTTTTTGCGAAAATATTTTTTAAAAAAAATTAGCAAAAATATAACAAAAATTAAGAAATGAAATAAAATGAAAAAAAAAATAATTGTATATGTATTACCTTGAATATATCTTGTAGTGCTTGATCTGATTTAATAATACCCTCATCTCTAGCCATACGTGCAAGAGACATTGCCCATGAGACTGATTGATAAAAATTATTTTCAGAGAAAATCTTCAATTCATTCGGCTCCAAATATCCTTTAATAATGGTGATAAAATTTTTGATGTTTAAATATTTTCAAATTTTTTTTTTGTATTTCGACTGTTTACTCAAATTTTCATTTATTTTTTCCCCTTGATTGGAATCGATTAAATTTCCACCGACTCCACTTTGCTAACGATTTCAAAGGTATTTTGTTGGCGATCCCGCAGATTTCCAAATATAAAGGGGGGGGTGCTAGGTAAATATATAGTAGAACAATTTTCTCTTTCGTTGAGGATATAACATGATTCTTGCATCATCATGATTTGAGGCAATTTTTTTTTAAATGATTAATAGCTACTCTAAATTAGATATTCTAAAATGTAATAAATTTAAGCATTAATAAACGATAACAAAACAAATACTGTTTGAAAATTATTAAAAAAAAATTATTTACCTGCATCACAAAGACTATGAAGTGTTGGATATTTTCGCTTAACTGGTGGACTAATTGCACGATAAACCATTGCTTGTAAAAGACACATATATCTTATAATATTCCTTTTGAACATTATCGTTCGATCATCTTTACCTCGTATATAATTTGCCACCACTAATGCCAAGCTTTAAATTTTTATTTCATTTATACGAGAAATATTCAAGAACTTATAAAATATTTTTGAG
The DNA here is from genome assembly GCA_037389465.1 of Baylisascaris procyonis. Taxonomy (NCBI): domain Eukaryota; kingdom Metazoa; phylum Nematoda; class Chromadorea; order Rhabditida; family Ascarididae; genus Baylisascaris; species Baylisascaris procyonis. The sequence continues at coordinate 1,082,527 of JAZARR010000230.1, forward strand.
TAAAGAAATGAAAAAAAAAGATAGAAAATGATACATCTCGAGAAATTAATAAAAATTCCTTACGAATATAATTTATTAGAGAATGGAAACGTTATGCTGATAGGGTTATATATATATATATATATATATATATATATATATATATATATATATATATATATATATATATATATATATATATATATATATATATATATATATACATATTTCATGTAAGTGAACGCATTATCCAATCCATTTACTTCCAATAATATTTAATAATAAAAATAATAAAAATTATACTTATCGATGAATCCAATATGACTGATAACTGCCCACCATCTGTTCACAACGAGTGTCACATATGCACCCAACATAAACGATAATGGAATCCAATCACCGAAATCATAACAATACTTCACAACTTTCTCGAATACACTACAAACGTTACAATTATTAATTATTAGTGAATATGTTTCATATTATGACATCGTTCGACTTCGATTTTAATTTTAGGTTTTTGGTAAATTGTTCTTACCCATTTTGGTAAATCTTTTTACCCTTTTTGGTAAATCGCTGTTTACTCATTTTGGTAAACCGTTTTTTACCCATTTTGGTAAACCATTGTTACCCATTTTGGTAAACCGTTGTTACCCACTTTGGTAAACCTTTTTCGGTATTATTTTGGTAAACTGATTTTAAAAAGTGATAGCTAATTTAGGTAAAAAAAAACTTAAGTGATAAAAGTAGCACAAATTTCAGCATCCAAATGGTCAATCATAAATCATCTTCAACTCAAATTCAATAACGATTTTAATCTAATAATAAAGTCTTCGATAATTTTCAAGAAAAATTTTCAACAAAAAAATAAATCATTTCAATCGCATTATTTAAACTTGTTGAAAAATTTTGACAAAAAAATATCGATTTTTTGCTTATGATCCATATTGATTAAATTGATTGAATATCGATTAAATCATTTAGGATTTACTTTATTTAAAAAAAAAATTCTATTCAATTTAATTATTAAACAAGAAAAATAAACCCACTAAATTTGATGGTAACAGTGCAAAAATTTGCAAGTTGCAACAAAATATTTTCATGAACTTTAGTATTGCTCATAATTGAGCATAAATATCAGTTACAAAAATATTCCAATAACGAGTAAGTTGTTTAATATCTAGGAATTAATGTTTATATTTGTAATTGTCACCCGTTCAGAATATTATACTTATATTTATAAAGGAATATTGTACTTTTATATAAATATATATATGTTTACAAATGACTATGTGACTTGTATTCATAACGCTAAACATTTATTCTTATGCGTATCTTTCATGTATAAAGCGATCATCCCCTCACAAAGGATGCAAATTTTTTTCTACAACAACAATGAAATATGGTGCTTTTATTTAGCAATTAGTCTAAAAAAAACACCATTCAAATATTCATTTTAGACGCTAGAATTTATCGGAGTCGATTCCTCCGGAGCAATTTATATATTTACTTAAATTTATACTCATTACTCATTTAGCCTCAATGAACGACTAATACTGCAGCTAATTTCCACACGTTTATAAATGACGCCTCTATTTCTGATCCAGGATTATCCATTTATCCAGGATTATCCATTATCCAATATTGCGATTATTTAATAATAAAATATAATTTTATTATTAATAAATAAAATTTTATTTAATATACCGTTTATTTTCACCATGTAGACCAAGATGATACAGTAATGCGATAATAATATATAGTATAAGCCATAAAGCAAGTTCAAAATAAACATTCTTCCATAAACTGCCTTTCCATCGAAACATTAATCGTAGTAACGATAGATAATCTGCCTTTGAAACCTCGACCGCATAGCTAATTGTCATATCTGAATGAAATATAAACCGGAAATACTCTTTCATTAAAAATAAATAAATATTACAAATAACTATTTATTTAAATAAAAATTTTAAATAAAATCACTATTTATGATGATAGAATGTTTCGTATATTGAATGCAATTGAAAATTAATCAACAATGATTGGAAATGATTAAAGGAACGTTTATGAATTTTGATGTAAAAATTGAAAAAAAAAATTTTGAATTCCATTTTTATTAATTGCTAAATGATATCGAGATAATAAATTCTATAGGATTTAAAAGGAAAAAAAGAGAGGCGCAATATTTTCGACTGAGAGAATTTTTTTTTATACTTCGGGTTTCTTATTAATAATCATCCAACAAAAGTATTCAATTTTTGTAAATTGAATTTAAGTATTTTTATATTTAATTCCTTACATGGCATAGATAGTTAAATATTATCGGAACATTACCGGAATAAGCTCCGGTAATATTCCGGTTTATTAAATAGTATTAAATATCGGAAGATAATAATAAAGCATCATCAATATTAGCTTTAAATAATTCCATATCATCTAGCAATTCAACGTTTGCTAACAATTAAAAAAAAAAAAAACAACAACAACAACTAGCAAACACATAAATACAAGAATTGATAGAATAACTATCACTACAATTAGTGAATAACAATTAGTGAATAATGATATATGCAAATAATTAGAAAATATGCAAATAATTAGAAAATATGCAAATATTCGAAAATATGCAAATATTAGAAAATAATATGCAAATATTAGAAAATATGCAAATATTATAAAATATTTCCAAGTAGTCATATACTCGATATCGAGCAATCGTCTAGATGAATTCCTATTGATCTACATTACCTATTACGGTGACACACATTCATAAAGGAGTCTATATTTGAAATGTTCTCTACAGTTATATCGACACTACACATTTAATGTAAACATCATGCTTTATAGTGCATAATCGAGAATGTTTCTGTGTAATTGTGTCAACGTTTCGTTCAATTTCCTCAACAATTGTGATTTTTTTCGCTAAAAATTCTAGTACATTCTTCTCCCCCCCCTCTCCACACCCCCTCCCCCCCCTTCTCCAATATGCCTCACTCAATATTTGTTAATAATTTTAAAAAATTTGAAATTTTTTATTGCATTAATTATGAATAAAAATTCAAAAATTATTTGTTACTAACGGGAGGATTATATGTAAGCGAAATATTGTTTCATATTAGTACTTTATTGAATAGATATAGTATCTATTTTGTGCAATATAGATTCACAATATATAGACATAATTTCTAGCTTATTATTGAATTTTGCACTAGAAAATCATCAAATTTCAATAATGCATTAAATATTTTCTTATGTGTAAGCATGTTTAGCGATAATCACTCCTTCATCCAATATTATTATCTTTTTGTTAATTATCACTTCATTGAGTTATTCACCTTAAAAAGAACCGGAAATCATGCCCACCTTATTCACTGAGAAAAATTGACGAGAAGGAGGAGAGGGGGAAAAATTTTGCAATTTTTGTGAGTAAAATCAATTGTTGAATATTTAAGTGCATGTTAACTATGCGATCCATACGATGAACCAACCTCTCAAGTGTTTTTTAAATACTCTCATCGTTAGTACACCTCAGGTAGAACGTTCATAACAATCACCCTGTATAAGTAGGTAGTAGTATGCCTAATGAGAACCTCCTTCCCATTCCTGTCCACCTCTCAGATCCTCAAGCGGAAGAAACCCGACATCTTTGTTGCCACCAACAAGAAACTCTTATTCAACCGTCCTTCAACGGATTTCCATCCCCGTACAAGCCTCATCTCCATAGCAGTATCGACAAATCATTATCCAATTCAATTTATCTATAGTACGGTGCTTGGAGAATTGCCAATGATTTCGCAATAATTGCGAACCATGAACTTCTTTATTTCTGACCAATAATCGAAGAAGGCGCGCTAGTTTATGACGACGGAGTTGCTGTGGTGTGTTGCTTGCTTCTTTGTGGGTGGCTGTTCATGCGATGGTGTATGTTGGATGTGTGCATTTGCGCTTTTCACTATATTTTACGGTACACTAATGGATGTATAGACCAGTGAATAGTGGATAGCAACAGTTTTGATGCTTAGATTCATGATGGGGGGGGGGTATTGCAGGCAACCTAGAATTAACTGTATGATTGCGGGTTCTTTAATTAGCTGGGACAGTCGTCACTCATACTTCATGACGATTCAATGTTTGTGGGGTTTTTCCTCCAATTATGTATGTTATGAAGCAGTAGTAATGGTCTCAACTTTGTTCTATTATCTAGCCTTTTGGTCTTTTTTGTTGTAAGGTGACACTCAAGGAAAAAAAAACAAGTTTCAAGTTGCTTAACATAGTTTCGGTTGTGTATATAAGAAGCAACTTCTCGTTTTTTTGGTCACCACTTGCAAGGATGTGGTACCTATGAATCCATATCAGGTTTACTATTATTAAATGTATGTGTACTGTTATTAAGTATAGGTATACTGTTATTAAATGCCTCATTATGGATTCAGGGAACGACCTCAGTCATTTAAATAGATATAGAGAAGGCAGCAATTATTGTTCAGATCATTTAGCGCAATGAAAAGAAATGATTGAAATTTGAGGTGAATGTTTTTTTGCATAAATAGTGAAAAAAAAAAGAAGATGAGCGGAATATGCTCTAATATTAGGCAGATGGATTGTTTTTGAAATTAAACCACCATTGAATTCTTGGACGATAGTTGTTTCAGAAAAGATGAATGAGAGCTCCAACGATACCATAGGTTATTTTAGTGAATTGAGTGTGATTCCGTCGTGTTCTCCTCCCTCCCCCTCCCCCACCCCCCTCCTCCACCCCCTGCTTCACCCTTCCTTCCCTCTACCCTCTGGAAGATCCCAAGCCGATAGGCAAAATAACAGAAACAAATATTATAATAGTTCATCCGATATTGTTCAACATGTTCATAAAAACATAGAAATATCCCAGCTAATGCCTTCTTCCCGATTGGTAGTTATATTGGTTTAAACGTCGTGCCATCTTTAATCAAGAATATTATGCAATTGAACTCTATTTGATGGTACGACGATGAGTTACGATGCGAGAGAGAGTTATGGAAAGTTGATTGCTTAGAATGATTTAGGAAAAGAACCCAACGTAAATATATGTCAGCTTTATGCAAATTTTTTGCCACCTTAAACATTTTCACTTCCTATCAATGAAACTTTATTTTCGTTGTCCAAATATTTCACTTTTTATGATTTACCCACGAATTTGGGCAATTATTTATTGATAATAATTTTATTGACTCTATATTTAATATTAAAGGATCATCGTAGTCGATTTCAATCGAAAACGGTCGAAGAGACGTAATGAATCCTGAGACGAATTTTATTCGATTACGTGGGCTTCCGTTTGCTGCTAAAGAATCGGATGTACGCAATTTTCTACAAGGTAATTTTTAGTGTCTTTTTATTTTATTTTATTTTATTTCTTTAATAAGAATATTTGATCAAATCATTAGCATAATTTTGAGTGTTCTAACCTTCTAAGTAGATAAAATATGGCTATCCTGAATTATGCATGGAAAATGAAAGCAGTTATCAATGAGTACAGGTAAGTTGGCTTAAGAAAGCGAAAAAGTGACAATATTAGTAATTCTTGATGACCAAATTGAACAACCAATAGCATTATACCGAATTCAGTTTCTTTCGTTGGCTATAACTATGAGAATATATGGCTATATTGTTGTCTTTTATATTAAATTAAGTTTACAATAATATGATCAACGCAAGTAAATTGATAAATATTGAAAAGGGAAAACATATTTATAGGGATCACGGCAAAATCGATTACATTCACGTTGACTTCAAGTGGCCGAGCGAGTGGTGAATGCTATGTGGAGTTGAATGACAACAGCGCTGTAAAGGAGGCACTCAAATTGGATAGAAACGAAATCAATGGACGTTATATTGAAGGTTTTTATCATTTTTGAGCGTTTGTGATATGATAAGGTGATTACATTATTGATAAGGAGATAAGAGTGATCGATATAAAGATATCCGAGGTGTTATAAGGTGATTTCAGTGTTCACGGTGAGTGAGGGTGAGTTGGCGATGATGATTCGTCATGGTGTGATTCGTGGTAGTGGTGAATCGGAAAGTCGATACGCAAGCAATTATGTAGTGCGACTTCGAGGACTTCCATATAGTGCCAACGTCGACGATATTAAAGAGTTCTTTAAAGGTATTCATTCGCAACGTATCGTCTATTACATATCAAGATGTATCATATACGTGTTGCTGCTATTCGTTTATTAGAAGCTGAGAGTATATTAGTCTTCTAAATAATAGACTTCGTTTTTTTTAAAATATTTGTGTTGATTTCAACCAAAATAAATCAAGAGGACTATAAGTGAATTCACACCATACTAAATGACTGTGAATGATACGTTTATTTCATGAAATGATTGTTGATTAATCGACGATCTTCAACTATAAAAGTTTATAAAAATGTTGAAATTTTTACTCGTAACCACGTTGTGAAATATTTGTAAGCATAAAGCAAATTACTATTTAAATATGCAAAAATAACGAACAGTATTTGTGAATAGTAATTTAAATCTTAATATATAAGCCATTGGTATATTCTTTTGTGATGATCGATTTTCTGTTGTCGAAGAAAATATTCACATCTGCAAAGGTCAATAACGCGCGTGTTTTTTTCCATCAGTCTAAAGGCTGAATAAATCCACCAATAACGATAGTGATTGCTAATAGGTATGATGGATTAGTGAAATTAGTTAGAGTATGGTATAGTGGTATGATTAGTGAAATATTTGCATATTTAGTCGGCTGGACGCCCGTCTCAGTGGTAAGCGGGCGGTGAAAATTATTTCATTCCCATATGGTAAGTGGTAGTGTGGTGTGGTGTGGTGATATGATTTATGGGATATAGGCCTGGATGTAGCGGACGTTGTTATCGACAAGGAGCAGGGGGGTCGTCCTTCGGGGGAGGCATTCGTACGTTTGGCCAGCAAAGAGCACGCCGAGCTGGCTCTCGAGAGGAGCAAAAACAACATGGGCTCGAGGTATGGGTTTTTACAGGGGTTGATTTCTTTTGCCAATAGTTTCATCGCCGAGTGGTATTGATTGAAGTGATTCCTGTTGATTACATTAATGTTGATCTCCGATACGTTTGCATCGTTTTTTTTTTTTGGTGAAGTTATTGTCGAGGATTCGGAAAGAAAACGATTTTATGTATTTGAAAAGAAATCCGTTTATCTTTTGAAGTCGGATATTGAAGATTCAAGCTAAATTTATCTGATTGACTTATCCGTTATCATTATCAAATCCGATATAAAATCTATTCCACTATCAAATATGTTGAATGCATCCAATGCATCTCGTCATATTTCGGTGTTCAGGATCGATGTGTTTGCTATCACTATATCGCATATTGTCTACAACACTAGATCACAGTCTGTTTTTATTTGATGACAATTTCTTCTCATAGAACTTGAATGCGGAAAATGGATCCGATTTTTTAGGGGGGGGGGGGGAGACAGTAATATTTTACGGTACTGGAAATTATAGTTTACTGCTTGGTTCTTTAGGTTACTGGTTAACTACTTAATGGGTGGGCAGATGATTCATTACTTTTTTTGATCATTATATAGTTGCTTTAGATATGTGGAGGTATTCCGAAGTTCGGGTGAGGAAATGGACAATAGCTTCTATACATCACGAGGAATTCCACCGCCGATGGCTGGTCCTATTCCTCTACGAGGATTGAGTCCAGCATCCGATCCACGCTACGGATATCGTGATCGGTGCGTTCGTATATTGTGATTGTTTCATTCGTTCATAGATGGATAGCATTTTATAAAGGCTTCAGGAGTTCTGTATGTTATTTTTTATTCATTCAGGCTTTTCCTGTTTATGCTTTTATGCTGAATATGATTCATTATAGTCGATTTTTTTGCCGATTTTTCACTGAAATTATCGTTTCAGCTATGGCGGATATGGGAGTCGTTTTGGTGGTCCAATGAGAGGAGGTGCAGGTTATCCACGTCCGGCGCCCTATGATCGTCCATACTACGAGAGGGACAGATATTCACGATACGAACCTGAATACGATGAGTTCGAATATGATGCAGCGGCAAAAGTGTTCATGAGAGGTAAGCGTCACGTCTGCCGTTTTACGGTTCTGAGCTGATCACTGAAATGTAGTCTGTGCGATCGCATTTCGAGACACGGGTATTTTTTAATTTTATCCTAAATCATTTGAATATATTATTGTAACTGTTGGTGATTCAAATCGAAGCATTGGAAATAGGCAAAGAATTATTGCAAAAGTTTTTAATAATATTAAGGGGGAATTATGTAGGCCATAAGCGTATTTTTATTTATCAGCCGATCGTTACAATAAGTAAATAATATGTGCCGATGAAGTTGTTGTATTTCGATGATAAGCAATTATACGTCATTAAAAACAACATAGTATCTCATCAGTAACATAGGTGACTGCAAACATGATTTCACATCTAGTCTTGCATGACTGATCGCAGTTTTACGGACAGTAAATTGACAGGGTAAGGCAAACATCCTTCTCAACCAGCCAATCAGCTGTCGTACCCGACAGTTATTTGGTGCACGAATGGTGGGTGATATGAACATTGCTATAGATAGTACTTGTTTTATGAGTGATAAATGGAGTTAAACGTGTATATAATAGTGGCATTGATGGGAGATCAAATCTCTGATGTGATCAGTGATTGATTGTTAAGGGCTACCGTACAATGTGACGGCATTGGATATCGAAGAGTTCTTCAAGCCACTGAACTGCGTTGAGATCAAACTCGGCTACAATGAAGATCGTAGACTGTCTGGAGATGGCATAGTACTCTTCTCGACGATGGCAGAGGCAAGGGATGCGCTATCGCGAAATAAAAACAACATAGGGTCGAGGTTCGTTATTATGCCTTGTGAAATCTGTAGCATTAGGTGCGAGTGTACATCCCTATGCGTTTCATAAGGATGCGGTTATAAAGCTTTTAAGTTCTAGAAGGTGTCTTCTGTTAAGAAATTTGAATTGGCCGTCTTGAATAAGATATAGATATCGCACTTTTTGTCTACCTTGGTAGCTGGCTGCCCATGTCTGACCTGTCGCATGGTACCTCCTAAATAGATTTTGATACTTGAGATGTGTTTGTTATCGATTCATTGATTCTTACAGGTTTTTTTATTAACAGACAATTCATTCAGTTTCATTGCTTGAGGGATGAAAACGCTATGAAATCGGTTTCAATATTAGTACGGATTTTATTTGTGTTACGTGTTATGATGCAAATAGCTGAAATAACTTAATCTTTCTTTCACCCGATTCAGTAACTTTTTGAGCGTTTTCTCTGCGAAAGTTTGAGAGATCGGATGAGAACTTTTCATGTCTTTGTGTAGGTTGTTGTGAGAAATGCCTTGATTATTTCAGGTACATAGAACTCTTCCCAGGCACTAATATTCCATATCCAACCAAATACACCACGTTCCGACTTATCGGGGGTACGGGACCGTCTGGTCGTGGTCCATATGGGCGTTACAGCTCGTTCGCTGATGGTATCGTTTAACATCGACTCAATTTCTGATTTTTAAATCTTTTTCGTTAGGATGGAAATTAATAAGTAGCCTAATATTATAGCTTTTTCGTTATGAATGGATTGCATTTTCTAAATGTGGTACAGTTTATCGCCATATTCTGACCCCTTTTATTATCTGTGGTGTCATTCCTGCTTGTTATTTGCTGTGCGTTTTTTGCAGTTCACTTCCAGTTTGTGTGTTTTCCATTAAACTGCTGCTGCAATAATTTGGAAGATACGACCTTAATGTTTATATCACTGTGCGGACTTGTTCGACTTGTCCAACTCGTTATGAACCTTAATTCCAAAGTGACTAGTGTTCTTTTTGTTTATTTATGAGTCATTAGTGATGAAATATGTCGATCGATGAGGTGTTGCATTGCAGATGAAGATTACGGTGGCTATGGAGTCGGCGGCCAACAGGTATGTGTTCCCTAATCGATTTTAAAATGCTTCCTTTGGTAGCTTTTTTGGGTAATTACATGGCATGGAAGTGGTGGGAGGGAGGGAGGGGGAAGGGTTGGACCAATCTGGGGAATTATGCGACGCCTCATCACCTTTGTTGTGTTTCGTAGGCGAACCTTTCTACTCATTAAGCTCTCTAGGTAATGCGCATCTGTCCTCAACGATTCTTTTAAACGATAGTGTTGAATTAGTAGTACTTTCAACTTGCTGCTAGTATTGCTGATATATTATGTAAAAATTTATAGCAAAGAAAGTAGTTATAATGCTGATATATTATATAAAAATTTCTCGACGATGTTTCAGTACTATAATGATCAATACGAGGGAAGACAAGCGAGATATGGCCGCGAATGGGGTGAACCGGCACGATCCGTATGGTGATGTATATGAGCGTTGACTCGAGCGATGCACATTGTTGATTTTATGAAGTGTTTCGTTGCGAGTTATGGATCTGTTGAAGCGCGATTTGATACATTTGCATTGTCTGTTTCAATTATTTTAGGCCGATAATAATGGAAGATATTTGAAGAAAACAATACGCACACAGAGAGAGAGGCATTTGAGTTGCGATATTGGTTGTTTGGGTTTTATAAGTTGCTGTTATGTGGGCATTGATTACACTCTTCGCTTAATGATGTTCTGTGATTGGCGAATGAGGAATTTTTTTGATTCACCACTTTTTTTTTGCTGTTCTCTTTTCTTTTCATTTTTTGCTTCTTTTTTTTTATGTTTTATTCTCGTTTTACCCACTGAATTCTCTCTCTTTGATTAATTTGATTTTCATGAACCGTCAAATGTTCGCTTAGATAAACGTCGCGCTAATTGTTTCCTTCAAAATACATCATAAATACCTGGTAGGAAATTTTAATGATCAATCATTTATGTGATGGGTTGAAGAGTGAAAATATTCACAATTTTTTAGTTCGAGGAGGGGGATAGAGAAGTAAGGTGAGCACTTCAAATTCCTTCTGCTCCTTGTAGTGTAGTACAACGAACTAGCTCTGCATTGTCCTCTTCATATCTGCCGCTTATTTCACTTGGCTTTTCATCCCCTTCAAAAAAAAAATCGTGGGGTGAGGGGGGTCGGCTACCATCTGTCGACACAATCTGGTTAGGAGCTTATCGCACGGATCGCAGGAGTTTCATATCAGGCCCATTCCTGAACACGGATTTTAGAAATCCCCCTCGCCGACCAGACTACCTTAGTCGTTTTCCTTACGTTCTATGGATGTTTGAAGTTAATATGCACGGAATGACAACCAACTAAAAAAAGTTTGTTTAATGCGAAGATAGCCAGAAAGAAACAAATTCAGTTGACAAGAGACGTGGAGAGAGCAGAACAAATGACCTGCAACGGCAAACGACTGGCTGATGGAGGTTCAGATGGAGTTTGAGGGTGGATGAGCTGATCTCGTGGCATTAAATTGGTATCCGCCAATTCTTGATTCAAAAACCTTTCATCCTTCCACTAGAGGCGTTCAGCAACTGGCTGTAACGAAGTGGGAGATGATTATTGGCCGGTTCAAGACTATAAAACGCATTGGTGACTTTTCGAAGGCTGCCACAAGCTGGTACAAACAACTCTTCAACGTAGTCCTGTCATCTGTGCGAATGAAAAAGGAGATAAGTTGATGGATAACTGCGATATTCAAGAAACATGGGATTGGTCGTTAAGCGAGCCGAGAGAATGGGCATCGAGATAAACAACAAAATTTTAGCCAAACAAGGTAACGAGATGCAATTTCCGGTTAAAAAAAGTGAATGGCGCTTATTCAGAAAATATCCTCAGGCGCATCCAAATCCTTATATGTGACCGGTTCACGAGGGTCACGTCTTCCACCACCCGGTCCATCCCAGTAGCGACCACCTCTATCGTAACTGCGACCGCCATACGAACTGCCACCATAACGACCGCCACTTCCTCCGTAGCCACGGTTACGATCACCGTACAAACCTCCTGAACGGCCACCCGAACTGCGCTCCGGTTCGACATCTTAAAAGAACGGAACCTTGATTATAAGGACTTTTTTTTTCAAATGTCGCAGACAGCAAGAACATGAAGATGAGGAAGCCGGAATCCACACATTCAATGTTTTATTCGGCTGCCCCAAATAGAAGAAATTAAATTAGTGGTGTAAGGAACGCTCAAACCTTACTGCCTACTTTTCTATAATTCGAATATGGAGTGCAATTTCAACAATCGGCGACCGTAACCCAACTACCGTAATCATGCATTTCCAATCATGTTTACCTATAATACTGTAGCGATCGGCCTATGCAATCCGACAATCAAGACTGCATTAAGTATATTTCACTAGACAGATGTAACAAAAACAATAAACATCAAGCTAGTTCGGCATCTAACATCGACGCAGATTATTACCTCGTTCTCGACGCTCCTCTCTAGGTGCAACTGACGATGTCGTCGTGCTTGCTGCTTTCACTTCTACGAATTGTGGGCGTTTCGGATCGGCCAAATAATTGTTGAAAAATGTTACCTAAATTGGGATAAATTAGGGTTGCCATCAAGATTTGCGAGGGACTAAGTTGAACACTAGTCGATCTAGCCTTAGAGTCCGGTCGGTTACTCTATCTAGCTTTAGAATCTCATTCATCCTCACCAAAGTATATTTAATATTCCAAAGTGATTTTGTTCCCCCCCCCCCCTCCATTATTCCCAATCACCTATCTAATGGATTAATTTTAAATTTTAAATTTAATTTAATTTTAATTAATCTTAATTTTTTAAAATCTGTTTATCAATCTTTAACTAAGCTATAAATGTCAATTTTTACATTGATAAACAGATAAACACTTGGGTATTTCCTTTAGAATATATTTAAATGAATTTAATATGTAAACAAAAGAAGCATTCTCACCTCTTGTCTTACTTCCTCAAGCTTTTCGCTATGTTTCGATACGAGATGCTTGCGGATAAATTCTGGACCTTTAAATTTCTTGCCCGATAGAGGGCATAGCCATTTATCTTTTGCCAATTCCACACAATTCGACATTATAAATGCCTCCACTTCCCTGCAAATATCTGCCTTTTTAGCAGTTCCATTAAAAAGTATTTATTAAAATATATGAAAATAAAATATAAATATTAAAAATAAAAAAAAACAAATTATAAAAGAAAAAGAACAATTCACTCATCTGAAATAGAAATTCGAAGGTAATAATGGAATTTTCTCCACATTTTTTGCAACTTTTATTTCATCGAAAACAAAAACAAAAAAAAACACTAATAAAATGTCCTCAACTCTTATAAGATAAAAAAAATATGTAAAATCGATCGTAAATATACAAGAACCACCTGCTTCCGTCTCCACCTTCCCACCTGAATTATATGCCCACCCCATAAAACATCTCCCTTCAAAATCGCATTCTTGCATCGCCCCATTCTACATATCGTTGCAGAAAAAAAAATCATCAAAAAGACCAATCAATAAATTAGGAAGTGATAAAGGTCTAACAAACTTTTCAGGATCCTTTCTGCCGAGATTTTCGAGATCAGTTTCGGTGAGTACCACTTCACTGACAAGATTCGATTCGAGACGAGAGTTAAAACCACTGATAAAATCATTGATAAATTTCACGGCTATCAATGGTTGATTACTCGACTCGTCGATGCCCCACTGTGATCCAGATGGTGGATCGCCACGTACATGCATCATTCCACATCTAAAATCCGTTCTCTCAATTCATTTGACGTCTACTTATTTCAAAAAGGCCAACCGTCTATTATAAAATATCAATATACACAACGCATATCTAGCAGAAGGATTATCGATTCATAAAATTTCAAAAAAAAAAAAAATAAATAAAAAATAAAAATTCACATTCACATGAGATCAAAAGCAAGAAACACCTGTTTGGCATAACATCCTCGTTGGGATATTCACCATGATTGTAGAAATCAATTGAATGAACGATGCGAAGATAGATCACAATACGATCCAATTTCGCTATGAGAGCATCATCTCGTTGAAATGCAACTTTTTGATCCTCATCCACTGTGCCACCTTAAAATTATTCACTTTATGAATATGCGATAAGTTAGTGATCATAGTTTATTAAAAAAAAAAACCCATCACAAAAATTTGATACTGCCTCAGAGACCCGTCTAACACAAAATTCCAGCAAATCGTTTTATTCAACCGAACTCCCCCCCCCCCTTCAAAAAAAGGAATTAAAAAATCCCATCCATACGACTTCAACAATCATCACTCTTGGCTGCTATATTACGATTGATGACCGTAACTGTGAAATACTATTTTTAACCATTCAAAGAACAATACAGAAAACAAATAAAATAGATACAGAAAAATAGATTTTAACAAAAATAATTTTAATAAAACAATAGATACTTTAATAAAAAACTATAGTAAAAAAATAGATGCAGAAAAAAAAAAACATATTTCAACTATTTACAAATCGTAGGCCATTTCAAACCACCAACGCTACTCAATAAATAGAGCCTAATTACTATATATTTTTAGAATTAATATTTTAACATGCGTTTCGATAATTCAATCATAACGATAAGAAATGTCAATTCATAACATATAACATCAGTGAATACTCGAAAAGTAACAAAAACGAACCATTTGATATTCCAAGTAGTTCTTCCTCTTCAGCATTCGCCTCTTCTATAAGGAAATCGGTAAGATTCTTCAGAAGGGGATTATGGCTTCGTCCTACGGGATCCAATTCAAATTCACTTCTTGGTTGTTGTTGCTCCTCTTCTGATGGTTGATAGAGACCCGCCTTAAGATGACGTCATAATATTCAACTTTAAACAGCGATGTTGTTTATAAAAGGAATTTAAGATGAGTGACATGTAGCATTTGAAAAGACAACACAACCAAAAAGATTAAGCAGTTATAGGTACTGACAAAAAAGTTCATTAAAAAAATAAGTAAAAAAATTCATTCGAACCTTTTTGTCGTATAGAGCAGTCAATTTGGCGGCTTGTCGTAGATCATTCTGCGCCACTTGTTTATGTGCTGTAATTCCATTCACTGTTCGTACACGACGAGCTAGATCCCGATTTATGATAGCGCCTAAATCACAGTCGCGAATCTGCAAAATAAATCCATATTCATAAGAGCCGTTTTTCCTACTCGCATCGATACACTGCTTAAGTAATCAGCTTAGTTTCACTTGCCCAATATCCCATAGATCCGTTCTCACAAACAACTTAGTAAGGTAAAAATAAGAAGCCCATATATCCAAAAAATTTCAATTACCATTAAATATTATTTGCATTTTTGCAAACTGCTTTCAAGCACAACATCAACTAAATAGTAAGTTCTTCAATAATAAATACTTCAAATGAATTCAGAATTTTACTATTCTGCCTAAAGATAGCGATTATCTTCCTACATATATACAGAAATACAGCTCATATATCAACATTCAATCTTATATCCTCCTTCTTAATATTGAAAAGTTGTCGCCAATCTAGACGTCTATTTCTAGAGACTTATATATCACATTTTTGAATCTCATATGAAATTAAGCTGAAAAAAAAAATTTATAAATAATGCTTACACGAACGCCATTTAAATTCCAACATATTTCCTTGATGTTCACATCTCTTCGAAAAGTCACCCATCCGCGGCGGTAGAATTTACGTTCGGCTAACGGATCCGCCAAACCAACACGTAGAAAACCAGGAAAACGTTTGCAAACCTATAAAATGAAATTTTTTTTGGTATCTCTTTTAGTGTCTAAATAAAATCGTAAATCTATTTCAAAATATTGCTGCTTTGGAGATATTATAATTGATGAAATTCGTAGTAAAAGATATAGACCACTCCATTTGTTTAATATAAAGGCCAAAAAAAATTCATGATGGTCATGTCCAGCTATTCAACATTAACATTTTATACACGGTGATATAATTTTGAATAATTAAACGACCAATACCGTTTCGATTTCCTGTATGGTGATCGTAGGTGCGACATTACGCAAGAAGATACTCGACGTTTTATGTAGCAGCATTCTTTTCTTTGGACGATTCTCACTAGTTGGCTCTTCTGCAATCAACACAATCCTTAATCATATACCGCATATCAATAGCCAACAGTATATCAGCATACCACCCACCTACTCCCTACCGTTTTAAAGTACATCAGTCTTTTTAAACAATCAACGCAAGGCATCCTGAAACAAACAGTAAAGAGCTCAATTATAAAGGAATCCTTCAATTAATTTTACCGCATCACTCCACTATTTTATTAATGAGTTTAGCATTATTACTACACTCCATTTAATTCTCACAAAATTTTTACTTTATAAATGAAAGTAATTTATTCAATTAATTTCGAACTCATTACGACCTGAAGAACTGGCCCTGAGAAAACAAAAAGATTCAAGCAGACCTTCCTTCTTCTCGCCGTCCGAGTCACTGATAGCACCATCGTCGTTACCTGCTTCCCCTTCAGCACCTTCCTTCGCCTTCGACTCTCCACCTTCCACAGATGCTGCTTTTTCCTTCTCTTCACTGCAATGAAACATAAACTGAAATCCACTTCTCTAGTATGCCAAATTTCAATAAAGTGAAAGAGTACAAACGAGATAATTCTAAACATCTATTTAACTGAGGCTATTAAACTTTTTACTGTAAGGTTAAAATGCTACCGTATAAAAAAGATTTCTGGGGAGAATACCGACCTTGGAGCTGCTTTTTTGACTTCAACGACAGATTCATCGTCGATTTTCTCGTCTTGAAGTGCTGCTACATCCTCGTCGGTTCCTCCTTCTAATTTCACGACCACTAAAATATAAACAAATTTCATTCTTTATTTTTTTCTTTATAGGTCAATCACCATCCCATCTTTCCTTCCATCTCATTATATGACTTGTATCGCTTCACCAGTAGTTTCTTTTCTTTGCATAATTTATACGGGTTTAATTTAAATAATGACTTTTATATGCGTGAATATTTGAAAATTTCACTCTACTACTCAAAAAAAAAATCTCACAGATGAAATTGGGGTAAGGGAATTCAATCCTGCATAACTGAGGCCAGGATCAGGATCAGCTAAGTTAAAGGAGTCCTTTCAGAAAAAGAACTCTCCAAGAAAGGGGGAAAAAAAGAATGAGGTAAAAAAGCCAATAGCAGTAGCACTATGTTTATTATATATATACAAAGAATATGAGTGTAGAAGCATATATATCTCGAGTTAGAATAAAATAGAAAATTTAACATAAATAAATAAAACGTAAACACTAAATAAAAAAAAAATAACTCGAAAACAAAAATATTATAATAAAAGTTTATAAATTATAAATTCAAAAAATTATAAATAACAACAACTTACATGTATCCATAATACGAATAATATCTGCAGCACAATCGAAATCCATATGTAATTTCGTAATTTTCCCATCAGAAAGTAATTGCTCAAAGATCGCCAATCTTCGGCGTATATTTGCGTTTTGTTCATCTTTTCGTTTGCCACACTCTTCCGGATGGTATTTCAATCGAAACCTAAATAATAATCACTTCAAAAAAATTGAATTAATTAAACATAAACAAACATATTTTTATTACACATTTAAACAATTAATCACAAGGTGCTCAAATAATTATTTCTATAAAACGCGAAATAAATAAATAAATAAAAAGAAAAAAAAAGAAGAAGCAATAAACAGATGGTGGTAGAGCTCTTGTCGACATAAGCAAAGTCCATCGATGAGGAATTTCGATGTAGACGGTTGATGGTGATGTTTGATGTTTGATGTGATGAGATGATGATATTTGTAGGCATTGATAATGCTTCCCTCAATGAAGCTATTTTCATCTATGAAGTTGGTCGATCGAGAAGTGAAATGCTGCTTATTAAAAAAAATTAAAAAAAAAATAAACGCACCGCGGCATATTGCGCCTCTGGTGTATCAATAGCGCTTGCCGACGATAATATTCACATCAAATATGCGCCTATTTCAAAAAAAAAAAGTTTATAATTTACAGCACCATAAACGTATGCTCATATCACCTAAATAATCTCAATTCGCTAAAACTTTTTCCCATATTCTATTGGAAATTAATGCAAATTAATGTAAATAATAAATACAGTCTCTTAAATAGACACTAAATTTGAGCGGTTACATTATTCCCAAACTACACTTTACAATAATATATACTTGATTCATGTTATACGATCGAATAGCTCAACGAAATTTCCCTCGAAATCAAGTCAAAATAAACATATTATTAAAAAAAAAAACTCAACTTATTAAAAAAAATAAAAAAACCTATACAACCGGAAAATATAGCGCTCAAATTATTAAACTTATTTAAAACTTCCCCAAAAACAACAATACATTCATAGACATGTTGAAACGATATTTAAAAAAAAAAGAAAGGATTGTCGGTAAGTAGTGTTTCCCGATGAGCGAAGTGTGTTGTGACACTCTTCGCATTTAGCGTCCCCATAACCCACCACTGTTCATCCTTGTGTGTCATGAAGAATTTGCGCAGCTCTTGACGTTTGAAATCCATCTTATATTCGGCATATTTAGCGATTGCCTCTTCATCGGTGATCGAGTCATCCTGAGTGGCTAGGAATTTTTTGAATGTCATCATCACTGGCGATGCTGCTTCCTCGGAAACCGATTTTATTATCGGCTCATATGAATCGGATGCACTACTAAAATACAACAATAAAATAACACTTTACTTAATTGAAAAATCATTTTTTTCCTCAAAATAAAAATCTAAATTAAAATTTCAATTTTATATTTATAAATTCAATTATCTTTTTTTCGGCTTTCTTCGGCGAAATAAAAAAAAAAAAGTTCAAAAAATATAATATGCCAAAGATAGAAAACGCTTTTCGTTGCAATAAATAATAATAAGAAAAATAGAAATAATTTAAAAAAGAAAGATTGACCGATAAGTTATATCAAATATATTTTCACTATTATTATCGATCACTTAAATATGAAAGGATTTTCACTTTATAGCTTACTCGATACGAGGGCGTTTCGCCGTTCCACCATAATCATCGCGTCGACTCGACGATGAACGTTTCGCCGATCCATTTGTGTAATCAGTTCGTTGATAAGCACCACCACGTCTATATAAATATTTAATATTAATTTAATATCAATCTATGAGATGACTGAATTCCCTTCCCTAATGGGAACTATATTTCATGGATAAGCGAACAGTATAGCCCCCCCCCCCCCTCTATCCTCTTATTCCTACCATCTTTCCCATTACAGTATAAAAAATCTATCGTATTCATATTAAGATCGTTTCAACTTTTGCACTGAACAGTTCAATTAGGATCATCCTAAATTCTTTTCAAAATAAAAGTGGAAAATTTAAAAAAAAATCAGAAGCCACGCAAGAATCGTTCAAAAAAAAAGGGAAACGAAAATTTGAAAGTTTTAGAAACTCACAATATTTGAAAATTTAAATCATCGAATAAATAAATACCTATTTTTAAAATTTTCCTATATGATAGCTGATTTCCCATTTTACTACAAATAATATTGCCTAAGGGCAATTATTTGATTTAAAAAACGAATCGTTAAATTTTTTTAAACCGGAAGTATACCTGTCATAATCATAGTCACGTTGTCTAGGTCGATCTGAATAATCGTTGCGTTCACGAGCGAATTTATCACGTCCTCCTCTCCTGTGATATTCATCATCGCTATCTCCCATCCTTTTTAACGATGAATTAAATCTATAAAACCCAAAAATATCTATAATTAAGCCAATCGTAGATAGCGAATCCAATATAAATCGACCAATGGGCAAAAGCCCAAACAATAAACACCACAATGAGAAAATATTCAAGCATTGATATCATTTTTGTAATTGCGATGTAGATGAATTATTGAGACATTTTCGGTCTCCTTATGACTTCCCGTAATATAATTGGGGGAAAGGGTTGGGATGGGGTGGGGGGAGGGGGGAGGGGAATGAGTAAATCCCAATCAATGGGTATCTTTCGATCCGAAAGTCTAAAAACTTGCCCTTTAATGATGAATCTATCCTTTAAAGTTGTCAAATCTTTTTATGAGTGAATACAAATATATTTTGAGATTTATTTGATTTTAAATTGCTGAGAGGAAATTTTACCAGAAAATGTACCCATAATAATCGACTGAAAGAATTGCTAAGGATTTATGGAATACCTAAAATCCATCATGGAATATCTATATCCTTGTATGGTCTTCCTATTTGGCTTCTAATATCAAATGACTGTGAAGAACATCCAGAAAACGTTTCATCCGCATTGCATTCCATAAAATTTTATCGTGTAGTCCATACCGGCCCCATAATTTACTATTAATCCAAAAATCTTTCCCATAGAATCATCGGAAATAT
Organism: Baylisascaris procyonis; assembly: GCA_037389465.1. Taxonomy (NCBI): domain Eukaryota; kingdom Metazoa; phylum Nematoda; class Chromadorea; order Rhabditida; family Ascarididae; genus Baylisascaris; species Baylisascaris procyonis. The sequence goes on from JAZARR010000230.1 coordinate 1,102,861, forward strand.
CGCAGATTTAAGTTAGAATTAATCATTTGTTATAAAATTATGTTTGAGTTTTCCAATATCCCTATTTCAAAAAAAAAATAATAATAATAATTTTTCCCTCCCAACAGTCGATGTGCGTATCGATTTCAGCTCGCTAAAAGCATCTTGCAACAAATAGTATAAATCTATGTTTAAAAAAATTAAATAATAAAGCAATATATTACATAACATAGGTAATATAACCCCCAAACATCGCTTCAATAAAAACAACATTAGAAAATAAAATTAAAAAAAATAAAATTATCCTTTTTTTTTATATTTGCACAGGTGATATTCAGCTATCGTATAATGATGATCAATTAGCATCGATTCACTTTTTTTAAAGCAAGTATGATCTCTCAGCTTAGATCACAAAATATTTCCTGCCGTTTCTTTGGGAATATCGATTTCAAGAAATGGGTATGATCGGGAAAAGAAAAAAAAAAGGAAAAGAAATATACGTGACAAAAAATTAACCAGGTAGAGCCATTAAATAACTTCAACGTTAATCGCATATATACATCATATCAAACGTTATCTTATTCAAATCAACTTCAATATATGATTGTCTAATTTATATATGATCTACCTTAATGTTATAATATTTCAACTAATAAAAAAAACATAATTAATTCGGAAATTTCTAATTATAAATATTTTTAAAACAGTTGAAAATCAGATCATAAAGAAAAATATTTTCCAACAAGGTGATATTTTATTACCGAATAAAAAATATCGAATCTTTTGCCGGTGGTATTTGGTGGAATATTTTAGTTTCGAGAGTCGAGATTAACTCGTAAACGACAGCTATAAATCGTCGTTGAAATTATAGTTGGCGGATGATATATGTGAACGACGTCAACGTTTTCAATCTCTATCACTAATAATTAAGCTGAGGGGATAAGCAAAGGGGATAAGCAGAGGGGATAAGCAAAGGGGATAAGCGCGAAGGAGATAAGCAGAGGGGATAAGGAGGAGGGGGGGAGGGAGGAGAGGCTAATATTGCGAGATGGTTTTTTTTTTTTTTTGTTAGTTTACTATCAATTTTCGGCCAATTTTAACGAATAAAAACGTATAAAAGTGAATAGAATTAATAAAAAAACACATATACCCATGCATAAGTTTATTTTAGCTAATCACATGAAATAAATCAACCTAATCTATGCAAATCTACCTTTAAGTGCATATAAAGTAGTCAAAAAAACCCCCTATCAAAATTGCATTACACGCCGCAATGATATACGTGGTGTACTCGTCGCTCGCAGAACCGGATATTATAATATATCCCCATATTACGCAAAGTTGTTTAATGAAAATCTTATAGAAATTGAAACATTGAGAGCCAAAATATAATCGCAAAAAATTCCGTTCAAAAATATTTGCATAAAAAGCTATGAATTTAGTGATACTTGCCGCTTGAAATTTGCATAAAAATTCACTAATGACGTATATATTTATGTGGTTACTTCGTCGAGCTCTATCGTTACATATCAGAAATCATTGAAATTTTCACTTCTATTTGGAAGTTATTAAGTGAAAACATTGAAAAAAGAGATCGTATCCCTCAGAATTAAAACCCCTACTGAAAAGCAAATGATAGAGAATAAAAATATTAATAGTGGTTTTGAATATTATTTACTACTTGAAATTATTAGGTAAATTACAAGGTATTTTCTGATGGGAGGAGCTGTCCACTGATGAGAAATCAAGACATATGATAGACTTCTTCTGTACAAATGGTAGAACCCCTTTGGAATAAAATGCTTCAAGGGTGTGAAGGCAAGTGGGAAACTTTCTTACCCAAATAGGAAAGTAAATCATCAAAAATAGCAGGAATTATATTTTTCAATTTTTTTATTCTTTTTTTTATTCCCTCCGACGATAAATTCCTTGTTGATGGGAACAACTCCAGATTCCTGAGGGTATTTCGATCGCAAGTCAATTCCCATCCCGTCAACTCTTATAGGAGCCTTCTTTTCACTGCTTTAAATTCGCAAGTGTTGGAAGAGTATGGGTTTTGCTAACAATAGGTTTAAGGCAAGTATTATCAAATGCGTCGCGTTGCGACGATCTCCCGATTTTTTATTTATTTATTTATTTATTTATTTTTTTTTTTTGGAGGAGGGGGTTTATATTAATTCAAAAAAAGAAATATTCCTTTATTTTTTTTAATATTCAGCAAGGATTTTATATTTTTGTTTATAATTTTCATAAACACTGATGGGGGGAAGCTATTCTTGCATTTAAAAATATCACATTGCGTGCGCTAAAATCTAAATGTTTTATTTTTGATACGAATAAAGACTATTATTATTATTATTTTATTTATTTATTTATTTATGAGTGAAATAATATTTGCTCGATTTGCTTAGAGCAAATTAATTTTTCAATAATTTTTTCTTAAAACCTTATTTGAAGTTTTTTTCCGATATTTCCAAACCATGATTCTAGAAAACAAAATTCAATCAGTCGTAGATGGTGATCGAGAACGAGACCGGTACTGGATTTAGCGCATGGATAAAACCGAATCCCCGTCCCAGTGCAAAATAGGTAAAAGGTGGTTGTAATACTAAGTGAGAATTTTTCAGCAATCCGTTATATAATGCGGTACGAATCATTTTATAGCTATATCATTATAGTTTATATTAGAGAAGAGATAATATTCAATAATATCCAACCTAAATCCCCTTCACCTTTCCGATTTTATATAGCCCATACCTGGTTGGATTAGATTTATTAATTTCTAAGGTGTTCTAATAATTCCGCATAAATCATTTATGAAAATCTATTTCACTATGATCTACTTATAGATGAAAAACGAAGTGAATTATGAGGTCAATTACAGGAAATGCTAGATGTAGTAGATAATTTACAATATTAGCGTTACCGTTTGCAGTTATAGGTAAGAACACGATCAAAACTAAGCGTATAGCTTATCTAAGACAATATTTTCACAAAAAAAATACCCTCATCTAGTCATATTAATTCCATTTTTCGAATTGATTTAATTTTCTTTTACAATATTCCACATCATCATCGTTTTATTTTCCCATTTATTTACCCGTTTATTTACCCGTTTATTTACCCATTGATCCTGAGTAAATTTTAGATTTAAAAAAAAAAGAGGAATAAGGATGTTTAAATACTTAATAATTTTTAATGTTTTCATATTGTTCATTCGATTTACGTTTTCATGATGACAGTAATTATTTTATTCCTATACGCTTAATTAGCGAACAATAATCAACGATCGAACGCAATTATTTTGCAGTTATTCGTTGTGGATTCGTAAAAGTGCTATCCGAATTCATATATTTTGCATCAATTCGTGAATCACTTTGAAATATGCCTCGTTCAAAACGAGAAAAGGAAGGTTGGAATTTTTATACAGTAATTCTTGCACTATTAGCCCATGGGTCTAATAAGAGTTTATTAGTATTTTTTACAACTAAAAAAATTTTTTTGGTGCCACCTTTCTCTTCATCAAGTTTAAACCCATCTACGAGGGGTATTTTTTTGAAGTTGTGTCAGTTTTCGTATAGAGCTTAATTGTATGAGGTCATACCAGAAGAATGCCATCGTTGTAGTATTACCTGGGAGTCCTAAATTTATACTGCTTTATCCTGAACCTGGACGATCCCCGGTCTTATATGGGTCTTATTTCTACCTAGAAAAACATTATGTTTATATTTTCTTCTCTTTATTTATATCCTTTTTTTATGTATTAGATGCATTATATTTTAGTATCGTTGACAAAAGTGAAGAAGAAAACAAAAGAATCAAAGAAGACTCTTGTGAAGGATATCCGGGATAGTGTGGATAATTATACAAATCTTTTTGCATTCAGCGTTGAGAATATGAGAGCAACAAAATTTATTGAGGTTAGCGATTTATTGTTATATTTATTTATGCATTTATTATTTGAAATTATTTATTAAATTTGATAGATCGATAGTCGAAATGAGAAATAACATCGATAAAATAGTTATTGATTGATTGGTGAATGGATTCCGATTCGACTCCTGAGCTCCATCGTACCTGAGCCATTTCCTCTCAGTATCGTCATCGAAATAAGGATGGTGGAATAGGTCCCGACCGTTCTTCTAAGTGAAACAACAGTGATTCAAGTGATTAGCATTCAACGAACTGAAGATGAGTCTAAGCTCGAACTTTTACATGACCTTACTAATTCATCTAAAATTTATTGTGTATTCCCCCCCCCCCCCTCCCAAAGAAAAGTGCTATTAATATTAGCAGGTAATATGGAAATTTGTTTGTTTTTAAATGGCCCTTTCAAAAAAAGAAAAATTCATTATAAATGTTCCTCATGTGCGTTTATGAGTACTCGACATGTTTAATAAAAATTATTTAAAGGTGAGGCAAAAATTCAAAGCAAATTCACGCTTCTTTTTCGGTAAAAATAATGTAATGGCGATCGCATTGGGTAGAGATACGAGCACCGAATATGCAAATCAACTCAGTAAGGTAAGCTCAAACCTCTTTCATTCGATTGTTGCACCTTAATAATGTATACACTAATCTGATAGTTATTACTACTTTTGCGTAGAGGTATATTATAAGGTTTAGTATTTGTGAGAACACAAAAAAAAACATAATTCTATTGGCTATTCATGGTATTGCGTGATTAGTTGTAAGTGGGATCTGATCAAACTCTATCCTATCGTATCACTTAGCCCAACATCCACATCGGGAGGGGATAATGGAATGAGTTCGACCGTCGTTCTAAGTGGATCAACGTCGAATCGACGACCGTCGTTCTAAGTGGATCAACGTCGAATCGACTTATCAGCAATCGGCAGGCGAGAAATGACGCCTAACTCCATATCTTCATTCAACATTATAATTTCACTCCCCAAACGGAAACGGAAACGATATGAACGGATATTTATTCATAATGAATACTTTGTTGATTAAAGTAGAATAAAGTAAAGTAAAACATTTTTTTAATGGTAATGTTTAATTTCAGACTTAATCTTTAAATTAGCAATGCTATTTGAGGTTTGTTTTTTTTCTGTTCTTTTATTATCGCTTTCACTGTCATAAATGTAGCAATGATCAAGGGATATTTTTGGATTAAATACATTCGACATTGAATGGTAATATGTCCTTTTTAGACGATGTTGGAGGTCTTTAAAGGGAGGGAATTAGAGGATATTTGCGAACAACGTATCATAGCCTCTCCTCATTTTTTTTTTCTGTTATAGGTGAATTTAGGTTTCGAATAATGTATTAGTACCACTAAAATGATTAAGTACCGTGCTATTTTCAGGTCAGCAACCTACTGAAAGGTCAATGCGGTTTAATGTTCACAAATGCCGATAAAGAAGCAGTTATAAAGTGAGTAGTTTTATTTAATATCACTTATTATTGCTTATATAAGAGGATTTTTATATTATCCAATATTTTCTTAGTAAAAAAAAGCAATTTATTCGTAAAAATTTTCGACATAAACGATACTATTCTTTAAAAAAAAATTATATTGTATATTAAAAATAATTTTCTCTCTATTATTTTAAGCGTATTAGTTGTATTTTACCACGTAGGTAGGCTTTATCTATTTAATAGCTATAGAGTCCTTAATAATATTAAATTGCTTGTCAAAAATTAAAAAAAAATATTGATAAAGAGCCGATCGGAAATTACTTACGAATCGGTGCTGTTTACTTAATTAGTTCGAATGCTTTATATTCGTTGCTGATTGCTTACCACAAAAGTCGTTGAATAAAGGGTGAGGGGGTAAGGGGGGAGGGAAGGGTGGAGGAAAGGGATTGAGAAACAAGAAAAGGTAGTTGATCTGTCTTGATCACTTATTGCTTTGATATGGATCTTATTTCCTATCGTATTATTGCCAATTCCGTTCGTTCTCATAGATATTGAGCCGTTCCTTTGAATTTCTAAAGGAATTGTATTTATCCATTAATATGGGTTTTTTCACCAATATTTTTAAGGTATTTCAATGAATTCAAAGAATCTGATTATGCACGTGGTGGACAAGAAGCTACGGAAACTATCGAATTGCCCGAAGGTCCATTACCACAATTCCCATTCTCAATGGAACCTCAACTTAGGAAACTTGGTCTTCCTACTAAACTTGATAAAGGTAAATTTCTTAATTTTATATGATTAAATGTTATTTTGTTATTTTATTTATTTATTTTTTATTCAGGCAATAAATAAATAAATAAATAAATAGATATTTTATGTTCTAGTGGCATAATATTATCTTTTCATCAATTTAAATTATAGGTTTATAAATAAGTCCGTTGATCAATTCGTGGATGATATTATCGAAATTCTTAGATGATTTGAATAAAAATTGTTGAGCAGCTATCATGAAGCTTTAATGATTTGTTATTCAGTTGATCAGAGTAAATGATTTAACGATCAAATAAATTTAATGATCAAAAATTAGATCTCATAAAATTTATGAAGTAAGATGAATGAAAAAAAAAACTTTTAGAAAGAAAATGATTTATTTATTTTTTTAGGAATGATAACGTTAACATCGAACTATGTGATCTGTACGAAAGGTGATCGTCTAAGTGCCGAACAAGCTCGTCTTCTAAAATTATTGCAGTATAAAATGTCAATTTTTCAAGTGAATCTATTAGCGCATTGGACAAAAATTTCTGGTTTCACATATGATTTATAATTTTTCATTTGTTATTTTATTATCACTTACCGTTGTTGCTTTTATTTCTTTTGAAATAGCGGGAAAAAATTAATAAATAAGTTTTAAATTAAATCGTTTCATCTAAAAATTCGATTTTTTTAATAATCGAATTTTTTTTTGCAAGTTTTTACGAATTGAAGAGAATTACTGAATTATTGATTTATTTTATGTAATAATATAGAGGTATCGGAAGCATAACGTATACATGATACGAGGGAATAACATGAGGCAATATTTGATTGAAAGAATAACATATAAATATGAGAGAAAAATATGCGCAAGGATATTTTTATGGTTGGAATGCAAAGGAGATGAGGGAATTTTTTGAGAGTTATAAATCTGATCGAAGAGCATTTCCGTTCATTAAGATCTGTCTGTAGAAGAGTCTTTCTTGTCGGACAGGATTTGGAACAATGTCTGATATTAAATTAAATAGTTATGTTTATGATATATTTAAGAAGAGTCTCTATAAATGTTGCATTGAAGGATATTGCAAATTTTTTTTTGTTTGTAATTTTGTTGGGACGAGTTTGTCGGTTGTTGTCGATTGTCGGTCACTTTGTTGGATATTAAAATTTGAATCGTATATTATAAGAGCAATAAAATGCTTTTGTTAACAAAAAAAAAAACGTGTCTCTATTCAAATCGTGGTGTTTTTATTCACTGAATGAATTTATCTCTGTATTATATGTTCCACTTATCGTGTCAAAAGTACTCGAATGTGCATTACTGTCTCTATTCACTTAGGTCGACTATCACCTCAATTTCATCGAAATAATTGTGTTCATGAAATTTTTTAGGTCGGGGGGGGGGGGAAGGAAGGGGGAGGGTTTTTTGAAATGCAATTTTTTCTTGGCTTCCCCTTTTTTGGGAAATTTAGAGTATTTTCAGCAGCTGAATTATGTGTTCGGCTAGCGGCTTATAAGTTTCTATGATTGATACCGCCATCGTTAAATGAATCATTAAAGGATAGTTAAGAGGGGGGGGGGGGGAGGAAGAGGTGCTAAAGGGGAAGGGGAGGGACGGCACCCCTGCTTAGATAATCGATAAATAATTTAAATTTAGTTGAGATGATCTAAAATTAATCAATAATTTCAGTTGTTTATGATGGATGTATAGAGTATTTAACGAGATGTCAATTCGTCGAATGAATCTCTTTCATCGGATATTCATTGCTCAACGATCGTTATCTCTACGAGGTTTGTTACCACATTTCTATCTCAAATTTTCGTTCTCGAATGGATTAAGCCGAACGATTCAGAGATGATCGTCGACTAAAGGATGGCAAAGAGTATAGTGGGTGTTATCCATAGGTGAATGAATGGACCACCCGGAATACACCTCATATATTGAGTTGCTGCCGGCTTGGGGCTTCTTACCATAATTCGTCTGATAAGGCAAGCATCAAGTCTACGATGACCTTTGACCTATATTTTATGAACATACGGTAGATGAATTAGAGAGGTATTTAGGTGGCGATAACGGTATACTACACCATGTGCATAATTTTAGTATTCCAACGTATGCACAATTTTAGGCTAATAAGGGATAATGCAATATTTGCATTACCTATCGCATGATTACTTGTAAAATGAAATATACATTAGAGATACTACAGGTGTATTCGTATATTACAGTACTACAGGTGTACTCGTGTATTACAGTACTACAGGTGTGCTCGTATATTACAGTACTACAGGTGTACTCGTATATTACAGTACTACAGGTGTACTCGTATATTACAGTACTACAGGTGTACCCGTATATTACAGTACCACAGGTTTACTGGTATATTACAGGTACAAGTCGATCGTCGATGCCGTCGGGCAATATACGTGAGCCGAAATTCAGTGAAAGTGCAGCGTACTATGGAAAGGATAAAGCAGATGCTTTAGGTGGAAGAGTGATACCTCCATCGAAATTCAAACCTGATTATTATTCAACCGATTCGTTTAAGAATAAACGATTAATTTCGGTGCTTGGAAGTGCTGCGATCGTTATTATCTATTTTGCTTGGTTAAGGTAAAACTTTTGTACAGAAAATTTATTTTATTACTAATATTTACCCATTTTAGATGTTATAAGAGGTTGAATCGATTTTTGTAAAGATAATTAACGTTAAGGTAACTTTTAAAATAAAATAGTGGTAAAATAATTTATAAAGTGTACTATTGCATAAGTAAAATAAGTTTCTCTTCTAATATATTTTAATTTTAATTTTTTTATTTTTTTTTGTGAAAATGTTTTTGATTGATTTTCTTTAATGATCCAATTGGATTATATTTTCTAAATTTTTTTTTACATTAATAAAAAATATTAAAGAATAAGTATTATTATAGAGAACCATCGGATCTAGATGAGATCCTTTCGATGCCACCACATGTTCTTAGCGCAAATCTTGAGAGGCGTATGCTAAGGGAAGAGATTGAAACAGCGAAAAAGAAAGGTGAAGATACCACTTTACTTGAAGCTCAACTCGCCTATGTGGATGTCAAAGAAGCTGCTCTCAAAACGCAATTTACCAATTAAAATATTTTATATTTGCATTGATGGTGTTTTTTAAAAGATATCGTTGTGATTGTTGATATATGTATATGGCTAAGACGAATATTATTTATAAATTAAGGTGCCAGCTTAAAAAATTTTTAAAGTTTTCGGTTGAAATTCTTGAACTTTCAATGTTGAAAAAAAAAATGAAAAATGGAAAAATTAGGTTCCATACTTTTAGTGTTGATTTCCCACCCAGAGAATCAACCGGTTTTTAAAAAAAAAACTTCAAAAATTGGTGGCAATCGATGTTTTTGTTGTTGAACTTTGTGCAGTCGGCTGTCACTTTAGCCGGTTCAACTAGTTTTGATGTTTGGTAATGCATGTGAAATTTGTGCCTATGGTAGATGTGAATATGACGATTGATGTACTATGGATTGATGTCTTAGCTTTCAATAAGTATTTGTGAAATGCCTATAAGGGGTAGAAGCTGTCGCTAAGTTTCAATGCCCAATTCATCTTGGTATTTCAAACTTCAATCGACCTCATCTATAATAAAAGAAGATTTAAAATAATTCATGCTATCGAATAGTGTTGTAGAATGGAAAACGATCAGCACATCCCCCTCTCCCTCCCCCCCCCCACTCGCCATCAAGGGGAACTTTGTCCTTCGATTTGATCCCCCCTTGCTAACCTTGTAGATACTGAAATGCAAATATACTCATTTATCTATTCGGCTATATTTTGGTTTATTTAGTGGTATATTTGAGTTATTATTGCCGAAGTTTAATTGCTGTCTACCTGGATTTATGGTACCACCTATATGATAGAATATTATTATTTTATTTACGATTAAATAAAAAAATTTTTTTTCCTTGAAAAGAAACTTCATCATTATGCCTCATTCGTTTAGAAATATTCGTTTTATTATACCTAAGAAATTTTTATGATGATCGTTTAAATTGGTTTAAAACATTTAAACATATAATTTGAAAATATTATTATGAATGGAGACAGATATGTGGGAGGGGGGGGGGTGGGGGGAGGGTTTGTATATTATCGTAAATATTTTTTTTTTAAGTTGAAATTTTTACGCTCCTATATGATAACATAGGGAAATTTTATTCGAATATGAAAAAATCATTGAGAAAATTATTCGATTATTATTATTTTTTTAAAATATTTATTTATAAATTTCCATATTTTCATTTATTTTTTATTCGAATATTATTATTATTATTATTATTCCAGCGAATTAATAGTTTTTCATTTAAAAATTGCCCTCTACTAGTAAAAAAACTTTTTAATTTTTTAATTTTGTTTTTTTTTAAGTAAAATAATTTTGCATTAAAATAATTGCATAACGTCACACTTAGGTTTTGACCACCGAATTTACTGATTTCCACTATATAATAATAAGGGTATGCATTAGTTGCATAACGTCACCCTACGATTTTAGCCATTATTCACTATTTATAACAGTTTTAATAAGTGGGAAAAAATTTAGCATTTATAATTTTTTTTTTTTTTAAATTTATAATTTCTTTGCTCACTGAAATAATTTCTCGAAATTCTAACCCTTGTTTTTCTATTTTTACTGCTTTACTAGGAAGTATTTTTTTTTCAATCGTTTAATAGTGCTAAAATCGAATAAAATCAAATAAAATAAAGTATATTATTTCTTAATTGAATTTATTTTTATTGAATTAAAATTTTTATTGATAAATTTCTACGTAATGAGTTATATTATAAAAGCAATTTTAGGAGTGCAAATGTTTAGTGGATGTAATCAATGTTAGTACCTCTAAGAAGAGAGAGTTCACCAGATATTGCGGCCCTTTCTCTAGTTATTTACGCGAGTGGAGCATTGAGATGTGCCACACAACAACGCTGACCATTGGTCAATACACCCTTCGAAAAGAGTGACCCATCGACCCGTTATTGTTGAATGCCGCATCCGCATCGGCCATTTTAGCTCCACCATTTCCATAATTCCTTTCATTTTCTTTTTGTTTTATTTTATTCTATTTTATTTTTATTTTTTGAATCCTTTAATCTGTATAGTTGAATCACCTGAATATACTATTATCGTCAATGAACCCTTCATTGAATAATGCTATCCTTCCTTTCCTTATAGTTTTGGTTGAATTCTTTGAGTAAACCAATCTTCAACGGGTAAAATTTATAGTGAATTATTATTTATGCATTTAGAATGTCAAATTTTATTGATGCTGATTCCAAAAATTAAATTCCCCCCCCCCCTCCTACCCCCCCTCGACTCTGAATATATACTGTCGGGTCGTCTAAGATCCCCGGAGAATTTCAAAGGGGGCTTAATTCGTGGATAATTTTGCAAAGGTTTTCGTTTTGATTGTTCTCATTGTTGTTATAAACTATTGGATTATTGCATTACGCAATGAACCAGGTTCTGTGGTTGAGATTTGGCTCCGGGGAGATAGGTGAAATTTGGCTCCGGGGAGGCAGGTAGAATTTGGCTCCGGGGAGATAGGTAGAATTTTGCTCCGGGGAGATAGGTAAAATTTAGCTCCGGGGAGACAGGTAGAATTTAGCTGCAAAGGAGACAGGTAGAGTTGTTTATGAGTTATAAAGTTAGTTCGATGGAAGGTGTAGGAATAGATGAGCATCTGAATGCTACTCGTGGTCATTAGCAAGGCATCTCCAGGTTATTCAAATTTTGTCCTTCCCCACCCCTCCCCACCCCCCCCCCACCTTTCCTCTTGAATACCCATTACCAAAGTTATTTCCTTCAAATCATCTACCATATTTGGCTCCTTGGAGACTGGAATCTTCTATAATTGTCTTCTTATTGATCCTCTAGAGGACTATTAAGGATTCCATTTATGAGCGAAATGCTTTTATCAAAGAAGTCAACTTTAATCAATTTTAATTCTTTTTTTATATTTCTATTCATTGTTTATTTCCGGTTCTTCATACCATTCTTTTCTATAGGTCTTCTTTTATATGACGTCATATATATTACAAATTCTGACGGTTTTTTTGGATTTTATGCAGTCTACATTGTTTAGGTAAACGTTGGAATGCTCAAAATGAATAGGATTCGGAGGGGGGGGGGAGAGGGGAACACCACACGGAGGAAAAAGGGAGGGGGGAGGGGGGACACGACAGGTAAAGAAAAGAGCTAAAAAGCGGGTATCTATTTCGCCGAATATAGTTGGTGTATATTTCCTTTTTTTTTTGCAAAGGTGTACTACCCACATAGACCGACCGCTTCATCATAGTCGATCATAAATGACTCTAGCGTTTCGCTTCTTCACTTATATAGAAAATTAATGAAGGTATAAGTATTGTTCAATATTAATATTTTTGAGCATTTCCCTTGCAAAAATAATATTCGATAAGGCGTTAAGGTTGGAAAACTTGTTATTTGATGATTGCCGATCGTATCTAGTTGGAAACGGATGCACATTTAGGTGGAACGAGTTTTGTGAAATATTTCTGCACGTTAACTTCAAAAATAGCCCATCACCCTTTGAAACGCTCAACGAAAACGTTAAACGAATCAACCACTCTTAATGCATTCGTTCTATTCACCCTTTTAAATAAAACATTGATTAAATATAAATATTCATTTATATTTATATATGATTATATTTACTGAAATTATAGTCTTTGTTTAATTGGTTCACCAATTATGTGAATTTTTTTTTAAAAAATAAATCTTATTTTATTTGAATAGGATGTTCTATTTCTCTCTCGTTATCCCTTTTTTTACTCTCATCTTTTTCAATGATTTTTCCGCTAGAAAATGATTCAATTTTATGGTAATTATTTTTGAATAACGAATTTATTTATTTATTTTTTATTGTCGTTAATAATTACATCAATTTGCAAGTTGGGTTAATTTTAGTTTGTTATTACCACACGGGTGACACAAAAAAACTTCAACATTTTTTTGTGTTCGTTAAGGATGATGCGCTTATTTCCTTTTTCATTGACCCATTTGCAGTTCTAGAAGACACCGTAGTGGAACCAAACGCTCCTCTTTGTGAGACAAACACCTATATCGTTGTAATGCGTCCCTTCCACCTGTCTCTTTCTTACCTTTTCACGTCTCTAAGCTGCTATCTAAAATCAGTCTCTATGTGTTCATCGTAAAATTATTTACGGTAGTTTTATTTTAAACAAAAATATTATTACTGTATTACCGTATTGTGTTATAGTATTCTTTTTGATGTGAATTGTGTAAATTATGTTATTGTGTTGATTTTATTGTGTTGTTTAATTTAATTCTCTCTAATTAATTCGAATTATTGTTTTAATTATTTTTTGATAATATAAGTTAATATAAAAAAAAGAAAGGAATTTTTAATGATTATTGCGAATATAATTTCTAATAGTCTCATTGAAGGGAATGTTCGAATTAATAACCATCATCGTTGTTGCGTATGCGACATTTGGATTTGCTGCTGATGGTGAGCAAAAGATGCATTGGAAGGATGATGATGGTTTAGAGGTATATTTTTCATTTTCATTCATCAAAAATAATTTTCTTTTCGCATAAATTTAAAAAAAAACGAAAAAAAAATCGATAAAATATTTTAATTTTCAATACTGAGATAAATTATATGCAATAATAATCTATGAAAATTTATAATTGAGTAAATAAATTGCTTGAAAATTTCTTTATTATTCTTGTTTTAAAAATAATGCGAACATAATTTGCATATAAGTCAACATTAAAAAAAAACGATATTAAGATAAATGAGTGCAATATTGTTTACCTATATAGATTATTAATACCTGATTAAGTTATTGATAGATATTACCTAATCACTGATCGCCAATCAATCAATAATTGGTTTACTAAGTGATAGTGTGATTAAAAAATCAATTATATATGAGTTGATAATTATTGAACTTTCCTGATCAATTAGATCATATTTTTCTCTATATTCTAATAAAAATTTAATAATAAATATTTATTTGATTTGCAGGTGAAAATAATTAAACCAATAAAGGCGGAGAAATGCAAAATCAAAAGTCAAGCAGGCGATATAGTGGAGCAATTCTATAAACTTACCGATAAGGAGGGCAAAGAAATCGGCTCAAATTTTGGAAAAAAACCGTAAGGTCGTCTGGAAAATTGCTACGTTGATAAATAAATATAAATATCAATAAAATATTGAAAAAAAAGTGGCATAAAACTAAATTTTTTATTTATATTTAATGTGAAAACAATTTTTATTATTATTATTTTTTTCTTCGAATTGTACCGTTTCGTATTTTATAATACTTGATAACATTGTAGTTTTCCTACTATTCTGTAGTATAAACTTTCGCTATACGAAGGCGAACAGCTCTTTAAGTTTTGACTAAGTGCAAAAATGTTTTGAAGATATCAATTTAGTGATATTTTAAGGTTATATATTATTAAGGGAATTTATGTGAATGGCATTGAATATTTATGAATATTAGTGCCAATATTTATAGGTACGTATTTACGTTAGGGAAAGGTGAAGTAATTGCGGGTATGGATCGTGCAATGATGGGAATGTGTATCGGTGAGAAACGTAAAGTGATCATTCCATCTGAGCTTGGATTCGGCTCTCGTGGTAGAGATCGTGACTCTATTAAAGGCGATCAAACACTTTATTACACTGTACAACTTATCGATATATTCCGTCCAGTTCCCGGAGCAAAATGGACTGAAGAGGATGGATTGCAAATTGAAGTAATTACTTAATTTTATTTTGCAAATAATTTAATATAAGTAATATTTACTTGAAGATTAGAGAGAAATTTCAAAAATTTTCAAATTTCATTTATTGATAATAATATTCATTTAGAATGCTCATATCATAATGCTTATTTGATATATTTGTGGGATTATTATTGATAGTCTTATCGTTTCTCGTATACTCAGTACTGGTATTCTTTAAGCTCATAATGTTCACAATGATGATATTGCGAGTCATTCATATGTCCTCCTCTAAGCAATCATATTTTTGTATGATCCAGGATTTTTTAGATCCCACGTGATCCGGAATTTTTTTAATTTCACGTGATCCAAAATTTTTTCAAATTGTTATGAAAAGATGCTGTAAAAAAATAGTGAATTTAAACGATTCGAATATTTTTTTGATAACGATTTATTCATTAATAGTTGATATTTTATTACTTTTATTACTCAGAGGAATCAATGAGTGAATTATTATAGGTGACACATAAGATCGATGAAGAGAAATGCCGACTATCGGAGCCTGGTGATACGATCCATCAACACTATACGTTACATCTCGAAGATGGCACTTTTATTGACTCAAGTCATAGTCGTAATGCGCCTTTTATATTTAAGCTTGGAGCCGGACAGGTAGATCACCTTACATCTATATCACCTGATCCTAATTGGTAGAATTTTATATAAATTTAGGTTTATATGCTTATAATATTGCCATAAATTATAACTTTGAATTAAAATATATATATATATATATATATATATATATATATATATATATATATATCATATATTTATATATATACATATGTAAACTCTCTCCTGATATTTGATATATTCTTTTAAAGATTGTCTTACTTCATTAGTATCTTCTAATATTGAAAAAAAAAACAATTATCTTTTATATTTAAAAAAAATTTTTTTTTATTCGGTAAAATTTACTGAAGTAATGAGATGAATAATGAATTGAAGAAATGGGTATTTGATTCAACGATTGCGAGAATAATTCTCTGAATAGAGAGGTGAATCGCAGACTTAGTGACACTTTATGCTTGTTGATTACCTCACAATTTTCTTTTTTTACATAAGGGGTAACTTTTAATGTAATATATGAACCTCTTCATGTTAGTAGTGCTTGCTTAGCTCCTCTTTAAAGAGCTCTAGGCAACTATCACATAGTATGGAAATTGCGGAACACATTTCAAATTTGGAATGGGTATATCCTATAAATTCAGGATGTATCCATGCACCCCATCGCTATATATTTAATTTATTTATGAATTTTATTAACTAAACGTATGAATTTTATTAACTAAAAACAACTAAGCAAACAACTATTAAATGAAGCATATATGAATTTTGCATTGTATATCTCTATCATAATATTATTTGATAGTTTAATTAAAGATATTTTTTAGGTGATTGCGGGTATGGATCGTGCAATGACAAAGATGTGTGAAGGTGAACGAAGAAAAGTGATAATTCCTTCTGATCTTGGTATGTTTATTAGTTATTTTACATACATTTATTCTCCATCGTCAATAATAAAATAAATATTTAGAGCTTATTTTATATTAAATTTTTTTTTTTTTTAGATTTTTAGTGATATCGAATAATAATTTCCAGCAAAGTAATTAACGAAAATTTTTATGAAGAATCTAGACGTACTTAGGTATTGTTGTATGCGAGGAATCTATGTTGTTATTGAAAAATATTCTAATAAGAGGATCAAGGGGGGAAGGGGTAAAAGTTTAACCAAGTCGGAAAATATTTCAATATGGAACAATTGCATATTTCGAATAATTAGCGTCAAAACAATTTTTGTGTTCAGTTTATGTGCGACTTTTATTTTGCTTAAGAAGTTTGATATTAAAATAAAGGTATGGAAAATTATCATTCAAAAATTCGATGACATAAAATTTAATTTTTTTTTTTCAAATTTTATTTTATGCTTCTAATATCTTTTTTTTTTCAAATAATAATTCTATAATTCGATGAGAATAATAAATAAAAAAGAAAGAATAAATTTAAAGGTTATGGAGATGATGGTCGTAAACCGAATATTCCTGGAAAGGCGACACTATATTTCGATATTGAACTACATAAATTAATCAAACGTGATGAACTCTAAATATGGAATCGTAATTCTCAATTCCCATTCATCGATCAAAATTGCATTTGATCAATAATTTTTCGAATCTCTTTTAATTAAATATATTTCAACGATGTGGAATATTTAGGCGATAATATTGCGTTGAATATTTATGTATTCAAGTATATTCACAATGCTTTGTTGCATCTATTTTTTATTTTTTGTAATGATGTGCCTTATAGAGAAATTGGTGATCGATAATCGATTTGTTGATTTATAATGATACTTTATAAAATCCTATACGAAATCCCACTAAATTTGATGGGGGGGGGGGGTGGGGTGGAAGGAGATGAGGGATGACTTCTGCTGATTGAATTGTTATTGAAGTAGAGTATCATTAATGCATTGATTATGGTCATTGCTATCGTCTTATGGTACTGTGTTGTTTACGAATAAAAGTGCTTTTTCGTTTCAATTGTTTGTGTAAAATTGAAAAACGAGTTGGCACACCTATCAAGCATCATATTTTTTATTTTTTATTTTTATATTTAAGAAAAAAGAAGAAATCAATCGATATTTTCCATTTTTTTATCACAAATATATCTCATTTGCATAAAATACGATAGATATTTATGAGACGATCAGTGATCTCTTTAAGCGTAATATTTACAATTATTGTAATATTTATTTATGCTTTTTTAAAATTATAATCTACAATTTTTTTTTGTACAATTAATAATAATTTCTCTTCTAAATTGTATATTATATATATATATATATATATATATATATATATATATATATATATATATATATATTTTAAAAAAGCACTAATAATTAAACTCTATATACAAAATATTCGATAAACTATATTAATTGGGAATAAATTTATAGTTAGGATAATATCGCTATGCAATTTATATATATATATATATATATATATATATATATATATATATATATATATATATATATATATATATATATATATATATATATATATATATATATATATGCACGAGATGAGAAATTAAATAATAGAACGAATAATTGATTTTTTTTTTAAGTCGGATATGATGCACCGCATTTCGTAAATTGAACAACTCGATATGGTGGAGTTCATCCGGATTGAACAACCGGAGTGCACATTGAGATATCACGACCACAAAAGAATTCCGATACGGAATCGGTATGAGCGTTGTTATCCTTCAACGATATTAATTTCGTTCTATCTGAAATAAATTTTATAATTAGATTTTTTTTTTGAAAAATATAATTTTCATTGAAAGTTTGATGAAATTATTTTGATAAATTCGATGGCTTTATTGATTTTAAATTATATTTATTTTTGATTGATTATATATTTATGATCAATCGAATTGCCTTTATCGATATATTGGTTCTACTTCAACAGGTATAAGGAACTGTGCTACGGGTCTTAAGCAAACGGAATTTTCTGCATCACTTTCTTAGCAATTATTTGTACTAATGAGGATGGGTCGGTTTAATTTTGCAATGCTTCAGATCGTTTTATAAATTGCTAACGCTAAGATGCTGAATAAGTTAGCATATTTAAGTTTTAAGTTTAATTTTGAGTTCAAGTTTTAAGTTTTTTTTCGATCGCGTTTTAAATTTCATATTTAAGTTTTATTTTTGACTCGAAATTTTGATCGGAATGGATTGACTCTAAAAGATGAGAGAAATGAACACGATCTAGGATGTTGGACAATAAATGAAATGAGCAAAAATGATAACCTCGAAAAGATTCATCGTTTATTTGCTCCGGTTGAAGCTCCAAAAAGGCGTCAAGTGAGGGGGAAGATTTTTCTTGTTGCTCCGAAATTTCAAGTTCGGATAACTCTTGCGGATCACGAGGTGATCGAGAGCGATCCTGAATCCTCAATAAAGTTTCCTTTTTACGTTGCATTAATGTCTCATCCTCGTCCACTTCGACACCACCACTTTGTAGAATCCGTCCAAAACAAGCAAGTACAAATGGGAATGCCATATCCGAGTAAATAATTATTGCCACAGTGCATGCGATCAATGCTGCGGATCGCTGAAATCGAATTAATTAACTTTTAAATTCCACTTTCCTACTAGAAAATATTTGAATAATAATTAATTTTTGCGTTTCTTTTTTTCATATATTTTAGTAAATTTAGGAAATTTTTCTATCAGCTAATTATTATTAATATATTTCATTTTTTTACAAATATTAAATTTGCATAATTTGCATAAAATTTGCATAAATAAATATGCATAAATATTAAGACATTTTCTTTTTTCTTAATTTTATTATAATCTTTAAAAGATTTTTGATGATATAACATTTTCTAAAGTTCAATAATAATTTCATTGAAAAATTTTTGAAATAATTCATCGAAAAAAATTATAATTTTTTTTGTAAAAATTACTCTGCATTTTTATCTTTATAGATTGCTGAACAAAAAATGTAATATAATCTAATGAGGAGGAAAATTTTTGCAGAATTTCGACTTTGTTTCGATGATGGGACATGTTTTTTTTTTTTTTTAATGGGAAATGGAATGTTTTTTCCCGTATTTTAACTCAAAATTTGTATCTTTATTTTTTATTTTTTGGGTGATCATCAACTAAAATCATGTCTAACGCTTTATTGGTTCCACCTTAATAATCACATTCGATATGACGATGAAAAATTTCACGAAAACAAGTCTTTTCGCTTTTTTTTTTTGTTAAAATCAACCAAAAACAAAAACAACAAAAAAAAAACTAGTATTTCTTCGATTTTAGGGGATACATTTGTATTTGCAAACTCCCCCAAGTTCATCTAATCTGGTTGGTGGGATATCTACTGGTGTGGTATTAAGATTAATAAGGATTTCCTTAATTTGTCTGCTTGTTTTGAACGAGTACTCCTTCTATTTGCAAATTTTTGAAGGATTATACTAGATTATCCACCACCGGTGGATAGAGACTTAAAGACCTCTTTTATGAGGATGATATCGCTTTACTTGTTACAGGTTAGAGGACGTAGTCTTTAGTAGTTTTATTCAGCATTTCAAGGATTTTTAAAGTATTACAGTAACATCTAATAGTACCCCCATAATTTAGATTTGCTACCTTAATTTGAAAAGTAAAGTAAACGTTCATATTTCATTACTTGTTGAAGATAGAGGGCAGATCCGTTAGATCCTCTTCACGGTTGACGATAAATCATGATATGTTTTAACATGCCGTAGAACTTATAGTTATGAAAGAATAGCGCACTCAGAATGAAATATATTGTAGATTATAAATTTAAAAAAAATTAAGTAGAAAATTCAGATTGTTGATTATGAAAAAAAAAATTTTAAGAAAAAAAAAGATTTTTAATATGAGAAAATTTAAAAAAAAAATTACGACGATGATAGAATGAAATTTATGAAATTTTCTCTGTGATAATATATATATATATATATATATATATATATATATATATATATATATATATATATATATATATATATATATATATATATATATATATATATATATATATATATATATATATATATATATATATATATATATATATATATATATATATATATATATATAAACGAATAAAACGCTAAATGAAATCTTAAAATATGTTCACTTTAATTATTAAATTTTGAAAGAAATCTTAACTAATTTAGAAATTTAAAGAATTGAAATTATAGTGAAACTTTTTTTTTGAAGAAGAAAAAAATCAATAATCCAAAAAATATAAAATGTAACAATTAAATGAAAAAAAGAAATTTAATACGAAATTCATATTCAAGAAAAGAGGAGTTTCGATGACTAAATTGGCGATATATCGATGAGAATTTTTATTTTAACATTGAATTTTTTTTAGATCGAATTAAATTTTTTTTGCTCTAACTAGACCTTCATTCGTAATGAATGCTGTGTTGACTGAAATAAATAAATAAATAAATAAGTAAATTTTTTATTTTTATTTTTTGGAAAACGTTCATTAGATGAATTTAAATTTTACTTAGTGAAGTTAATCGTTATAGGAGACAAATCGTTAAAATTGTTGATCATAGAAGCATCATCACTGATGTGTTTATTAGTGACGATTGGAGTTTTTATTCGTAATGAAAATAAATTGTTAATTAAAACCGGTTGCTATATACAACCATTTATTATTGAATTTCCACAATGAAAATTTATTTAAATGAATATTGAAGTGCTAATTGTTTTTTTCTTTTTTTTGAATAATTGTTTTTAAACTTTTGATATATTCTAAAGTTAGGGGTAATTATTTGAATAGATTTTTTCATTATTTTTTTTGTAAAAATTCGAAAAATATAGGAAAATTTTTCATAAAAATTTGAAAAATATAAGAGAGAATTTTTTTTTGTAAAGTTCGATTAAATAAGACTTTACCTTAATAAGTTCGAAGAATAGAGTAGTAAATTCAAAAGGTTGTTTGAATGGTTGAAAGGCGATATTCGTGAAATAAAGATAAATATAGAAACCAGGTAGGTATGAAAGAAATACGACAGTAAGAAGAAACGCAATCACCGTATTCACCGATACTCGCATCTCTATAATAAGTCTTACACAACGCATCGTTTTATCATAGACGAAAATCATAAAACAGGAAGTATGACGTCACTTTTGTTTATCTGTTATTGATGAGTATTAACGTCGAAATTATTAATGCATAATTTAATACGTAATTAAATTTAAAAAAAAAATCATTTCTTTGAATAAATTAGCATTTATATTCGATAATATGCAAATTTACATAAATTTACATATTATCTATGAATAGATTATAGTGGTTGAATGCACCATTTTGAGTTGATTTGTCGAACAACAACGATAAACAGATTCGAACGGTGTCCTTCATAGCTGAGGAATGGTGGTGGTGATTGCGTTGTAAATTGTTGAGCACTCTTATTGCGTTGACGAAAATTCAACGGGCGGAAAAAAAAGTTTTGACGTTTTTATTCATCGCCGTGTTAAGATAACCAAAAATTTCTCTCTATTTCCGTTGGAATTATTCGTTACCCATTTTTGAAATGATTATATATCACCAAAAAAATTTAAATTATTTTATTCTTAGTTTATAGTAAAATTATATTATAACTTCATATTTGCATTTAAAAATTCGAATATTTGATATCAATGATCGCATATATGATTTATAGAAAAGTTTTTCCTTTTCTCCTTTTTAAATAAATAAATAAATAAATAAATAAATTTATATTCATTAAAATTCTAGAATTTAGTAATTTAATTATGTTTTAAGAAAAAAAACCCTTATAATCAAATAATGTTTTTTTTTTTCTGAAATTATTATCTAAAAATAACTAGAAAGAATATTTATAAAAGAAAATCAATTAGAAATTAATAATGAATAATGAATTATATCGAAATAAAAATAATATTATAAAATAAAGAAAAAATCTTTAAATAAATGTTGAAAAGAAATGATAAAATTATAAGCGAATAGAAAATAATGAATGCGTTTGAGATGATTTAAATGGGAGGAGACAACAAAACAAGATTTTCAATCGCAATGAAAATGTTCAATAGTCGAACTGTTGAAAAGTAAATATTTTTACTAATTTGTTTTTAAAAATTTTTACATTGGCCATTTTTTATGTTTTTTTACTAAAAGTAAAACGAGTGAACATTTTAATTACGAAAGAGTGGATACCTTCGTATTTACCTTTAAAGAAATCTTTAAAAAAAGAAAGCCATTTTATGACCGAATTGAAGGGAGAGAGAAGGAGAAAGAGAAAGACACTCACAAACGATACACAACTTAAAAGGATTATCAAATATCTAATGAACTAACATCATCATGATACATTGATGTCCTATATATGTCATTTGCGTTGACCGAATTGCTGTTATATATGGGAGTTTTGAGTTCATTTCTTTTTTCATGTGCTCATTTATTGAAAACTATCGCTGATCGAATATTTAGTCATTGACTAATTTTTATTATGTTCTTTGATCTTTGAAATTTATATATATATATATATATATATATATATATATATATATATATATATATATATATATATATATATATATATATATATATATATATATATATATATATATATATAGATTGCTCTAATCATAGATTTATTTATATGACGGATCTATGAGAGATCAAAAGCCAATCGTATGATAAACGAGGAGTTTTATGTTTATTCTGAGTTGCTTATCGACTCCATTTAAATTTTCCATTTAATGACCGCAGAAATTTTTTCTATTTAATTTGAGTAAGGAAAAAAAAATTCAATTGATATTTGGTTGAAAATATTTGCGCGTTTTAATAATTGCTGCTGTATTTACTTTTTTTTTTTATTTAGCAGTTTATAATGTAAATATTTTTCTATTATATTTTTGCTCATTTTTGATCTCTTTTAAGAATTGGCGATGACGAATCACTGTTCAACGAGGAGAGGCTCGATGGTAGTTGCATATCAACGTATTGCGCCACTCGATGATAGTTATAAATGCTGTGCCAATTTTTTTCTCTTTTTTTTAGAATTTTTGAAGTTTTCGTTCCTAAGATACTAAAATGGATTAATTTAATTGTGAAAAGTGAACGCTGAGGATTTTTCATAATTTTCCTAAGCCGACTGCTTGAGTTGTCTTGAACGTTGACTTGAGCGATGACCACTTGAATTGTCTTCGATACTGACCTCGGCGATGACCGTTTCGGTTGTCTTGGATATTGACCTGGGTGATGACCGTTTGGGTTGTCCTCGATACTGACCTGAGCGATGACCGCTTGAATTCTACTGGACGCTTATCTCTGTCAGCATGTATAATTTAATATGAATTTCATTAAGATTATTAGCGAATTCATTCGACTCTTCGATGAAAATTTTTGCATAATTTTATTTTTCAATAATTAGATGTTTAGCGTTCTGAATATTAGACCCGATGTGCTATAACATTCAACGTAAATGTTTTATAGCCATAGCAATTGTTGTATTGTTTGCATTCAAAAATTATTAATCTAAATCCCATAATCTTGTTCGGCTAACGTATTTCAAAGAGAGTTTAATGGATTACATAAGAGGTTTTTTTTTTCAAATTATTTTTGCACAATAAATTATAAATTATTTTTCTTACATAATTCTAGAATATTCATATAGATTTTTTTAGATATCTGCAAAATAAAATTTAAAAAAAAAATTTGGGCTACTAATTAAAATTCTTGATCATTTAATAATTATAATCCATTTGATTATTTTCGATATAATTGTAAAATTTTAATTTTTATTGAAAAAGTTTTTTTTAAAATTTCTTTTCTTATCATTATCATAGTTTATGAGGCCAATTATAATAGCCGATGTTAAACAATTTTAGTCGATATCTCGGCATCTATCAATACTTCACTATGTATATAATTGTTTGTGAAGTTGATCCTTCATATCAATTGCCTTTCCCTCTCTCTTCTTATCTATTTATTTGCGCTCATTCCTAAAAAACACATCTTATTATGAAATGAATGTGTTTTCCTAATTTTTCACCTCCCTAGTTGCTATTCATGCATGCAATTGTAGGAAATTATTTCGTTGCTAAGGAAGATCAATGAAGGCGTTTGAACGATCGGATATCTTGCCACGAAAACACTTGAGCATTACTGTGGTTTAACATCGCTTTCAAAACGCGAAATGCTATCTTCGACAATGCTTCCCGAATATCATCCATTGTATTGAAGTGAATCTTTGTGAGGCGCAAATGTCCGGATTTGTTTTTTTTTCCTGTATGATTTTGATTTGCGTGTGTTTTGCATTTTAATGCTCTTTAGTATTGGCCGATTTTGGTTGCGCTGTTACCATTGACGCATAGGATTTGACTGCAGTTTGGTCGACTACTTTGCTCATCGCTAAGTTTGTATTCTCTATGCTTTATTTCTTACCTGTAATACAGCTTTGCCTGATTTATCTAGGCTTTGAGCCTGTTCTTTCATGTTGTGCTGAATATATAGAGTTAGACGTCTTTGAAGGGAGTCAATAGGCTTGTTAGTAAGTTATGGTTGTGCACTAGGTGGGTGGCATCTGGCCGGAAATTAAAGTGAGGTCTTTTGTGATTTAGTGAGATGGTATGATGCCCAATTGAGGTGTAAAAAGCTCTAATTTATTGGTATAAAGCGAGAAGCAGTGCTCATCTAGCTGTGAGGCATGAATTAAGTTATATAAAATCATCCGTATTTATACGAATAGTAAAAAAAAGATGTACATGTTGTAGTGATAATTTATGTGAACACTACATGGACATTAATGCATAGACCCACATCTACAAAAATTATGCAAATTTACGTAAAAACATCGAGAAAAAAAAGAGCAAAAGTAAAAATATAAATTAATCTGAAAGACATGAAAAAAATTTTTCTCACCAAGATCATGAACCCTATCATCTGCAGTTTAAAAAAATGGAGCAATCAAATCATGAGAAAATTACGGTGATAGAAATTTAAATAAAATATACGGCACTTTTTTTTCGACTATGTTGAACTGATAAAACTCATCTACGGGATGGTTGTAAATTTTATTTCAAGATGGCTTCTTGAGCAGTTGAGTGACTAGCGTTTTTTACTATGGAAAGCATTTAAAACAATTCAAAGATATGAGCTGAAATAACAATGAATAACAAATACCATCAAAGATCCGGGTGGAATGAAACCGTCACGATTAGATATTTCATTACAAAGAGATTTGATGGTGTTATTAATGATGGCCCTATCATTCCAACGATCATCAAAAGTCAGTATTGTTTAGGGCATCGCATTATTATCGTCTTTGAAAACACTCCGAGAATATGTCATAAATAATTTAGCATTTGCGAAGTAGTCTACGAAAAAAAATAATTCTATACTATTTTTAAAACATTGAATATTATATTTCTTCTTTATTTTTTCATTAATATATTTGTAAAAAGATTTTGCATTGTCAGAACTTTTTTTTTGAGCTAACGTTGTGACAAAATGAAGAACATTCATCGACCTATACCTTGATTGAAAGATTTAGAAAGAAATATTGTGGCTGTTTTAATAATAAGTCGGTTGCATCATAAACCTTTGATTTATTGAGGAATTTCCTGTGAAATAATACATTAAATTTACTTTTAGATGGTTGATGTACTTAACAGATGAAATCATCGGTGAAATAGTAAATTTTAATTGAATTATATAAGCGGTTACTATTATTTTAGGTTATTCTGCTGTTGTTGCGGTGCGTTTACAAAAACAATGTTTGATATAGTAAGTGATCCTCAACAAACGATGAAAACATTCAAAGAAGCAATGCAAAAAGTGCGAACCTCTCCACCATGGATGACGAATCGCCATAAAGAAGCAGCCTATTGGAATCCGTACAGTTTTGAAGGAGGGTTAGTTTATCTTCATCTTTTTTTTTGAATTTAATTTATTCAATGGAAATTCGTTCCAAATGTTTGATATGTGTTGTATAGGAAAGAAAAAAGTCGTTTCTGAAGCCATCTTTCGTAACATGGGATCCGCGCAGGAACTTATAATGGCTTATGATGAATTGTTGCAAAAGAAAGGACTTAGACTACTAAACGTTTAAGTTTTTTCCACTTATTTCAATATGCACTTGCTATCGCCTTTTTGTTGAATAGTTCGGGAATTTTTTGTTACGCAATCCCACCGAATGGGGGGGGGGAGGGGAGGGGAAGGGAGGAGGGGTTCAACACTGTATATGTGCACATTAATAAAGTATAAAAGGAGTCATATCGGTATGGCATGCATGCTTGCACATCTTTCAAATATTCTTGTGGCTATATTTTAATAATCGCCATCCGTTGCTTAGTGATGTGTATATACGCGCGTGCATAATGCATTGCAATCTCATTTGTTGATAGAATTGCCCGTTTTTTCTTTTCTTTATTGAGATAATTATTTGTAATTCTGAATACTATAGGTAAACTGCTGGTTGCAATTTTTATGCAAACTCATTGCAGAAATAAGCAAAAATGCAAAAATTCAAACACGCAAAAAGAACTGCTCGTTGCAGACTTTTTTTTGTGAAAATGTGGTATTTTAAAAGATTCATAATAGGCAGTTCGAACTGAAGAACCGCTTCCCATTTTTTTTTTTTTTTTTTTTTTTTTGCTTCACCGATTTCAAAGTTGTTAACTAAGATGATAGACAGTGGTAGCAACCAAGACTTTATTTTTTATCATTTTCTAATCATTTATTATTTATTTATGATCTCTTGCCATTTCACGCCTCTCTAGATGGGTGCTTGCAACTTATGGGCACTTTGATTTGAAGGTGGGCGGACGAGAAGGGGATTAGAGTGGAGGCTGTTAGCAGTCCAGAGACCCAGAAAAGAAAAAGCAGGCAGGGATGAAGCGATTATTGGTTGATTTTCTTATATCAAATCTCTTTTGCATGTTTTTAGCTTTTTTTCCATTCTGAATTATCCTTCCATCCGTCTGTGGTAATTACACGGCTTGCTTTATAGGATAAGCTAACTTTCGATAGAATGAGCTAGTTATATATATATATATATATATATATATATATATATATATATATATATATATATATATATATATATATATATATATATATATATATATATATATATATATATATATATATATATATATATATAAATGCTGGTGGAATAGCTCATTTCCGTTGTTAGTAATGAAAACATTCAGTTCTGATGGAAGATCTTGTTCATCACTGTTAATATTGCAGTGAGAATAAATATAAAGATAAAGACATTTTTGAAAAACAGTCGAGCAGCATGATACGATTTTTGATGTCGGAACACAGTTGTGAAGTTTAATCTTTGCAATGCATATGAATTTTTTGAATCTCTGCCATGCTATGCAATCGCCCACAACTGAGACAGAGCGAGAGGGGGATGTATCGTCGACGATGACTTGCATTCAGATATCGTTTGATGTCATCGTACCGTATTTTACATATTAGTTAAGCGATTCTTTTTTTGCAAGTTGGAGAATCGGTCTTTTTTTTGTACTGTAAATTGAGAGGGGGATGTATCGTCGACGATGACTTGCATTCAGATATCGTTTGATGTCATCGTACCGTATTTTACATATTAGTTAAGCGATTCTTTTTTTGCAAGTTGGAGAATCGGTCTTTTTTTTGTACTGTAAATTGAGAGGGGGATGTATCGTCGACGATGACTTGCATTCAGATATCGTTTGATGTCATCGTACCGTATTTTACATATTAGTTAAGCGATTCTTTTTTTGCAAGTTGGAGAATCGGTCTTTTTTTTGTACTGTAAATTGAGAGGGGGATGTATCGTCGACGATGACTTGCATTCAGATATCGTTTGATGTCATCGTACCGTATTTTACATATTAGTTAAGCGATCCTTTTTTTGCAAGTTGGAGAATCGGTCTTTTTTTTGTACTGTAAATTGAGAGGGGGATGTATCGTCGACGATGACTTGCATTCAGATATCGTTTGATGTCATCGTACCGTATTTTACATATTAGTTAAGCGATCCTTTTTTTGCAAGTTGGAGAATCGGTCTTTTTTTTGTACGTCGTAAATATGAGATCGGGGGATGTATCGTCGACGATGACTTGCATTCAGATATCGTTTGATGTCATCGTACCGTATTTTACATATTAGTTAAGCGATCCTTTTTTTGCAAGTTGGAGAATCGGTCTTTTTTTTTGTACTGTAAATTGAGAGGGGGATGTATCGTCGACGATGACTTGCATTCAGATATCGTTTGATGTCATCGTACCGTATTTTACATATTAGTTAAGCGATCCTTTTTTTGCAAGTTGGAGAATCGGTCTTTTTTTTTGTACTGTAAATTGAGAGGGGGATGTATCGTCGACGATGACTTGCATTCAGATATCGTTTGATGTCATCGTACCGTATTTTACATATTAGTTAAGCGATCCTTTTTTTGCAAGTTGGAGAATCGGTCTTTTTTTTTGTACTGTAAATTGAGAGGGGGATGTATCGTCGACGATGACTTGCATTCAGATATCGTTTGATGTCATCGTACCGTATTTTACATATTAGTTAAGCGATCCTTTTTTTGCAAGTTGGAGAATCGGTCTTTTTTTTGTACTGTAAATTGAGAGGGGGATGTATCGTCGACGATGACTTGCATTCAGATATCGTTTGATGTCATCGTACCGTATTTTACATATTAGTTAAGCGATCCTTTTTTTGCAAGTTGGAGAATCGGTCTTTTTTTTGTACTGTAAATTGAGAGGGGGATGTATCGTCGACGATGACTTGCATTCAGATATCGTTTGATGTCATCGTACCGTATTTTACATATTAGTTAAGCGATCCTTTTTTTGCAAGTTGGAGAATCGGTCTTTTTTTTGTACTGTAAATTGAGAGGGGGATGTATCGTCGACGATGACTTGCATTCAGATATCGTTTGATGTCATCGTACCGTATTTTACATATTAGTAAGCGATCGCAAGTTGGAGAATCGGTCTTTTTTTTGTACGTATGACGTCGACGATGACTTGCATTCAGATATCGTTTGATGTCATCGTACCGTATTTTACATATTAGTTAAGCGATCCTTTTTTTGCAAGTTGGAGAATCGGTCTTTTTTTTGTACTGTAAATTGAGAGGGGGATGTATCGTCGACGATGACTTGCATTCAGATATCGTTTGATGTCATCGTACCGTATTTTACATATTAGTTAAGCGATCCTTTTTTTGGAAGTTGGAGAATCGGTCTTTTTTTTGTACTGTACGTCGACGATGACTTGCATTCAGATATCGTTTGATGTCATCGTACCGTATTTTACATATTAGTTAAGCGATCCTTTTTTTGCAAGTTGGAGAATCGGTCGTACTGTAAATTGACGTCGACGATGACTTGCATTCAGATATCGTTTGATGTCATCGTACCGTATTTTACATATTAGTTAAGCGATCCTTTTTTTGCAAGTTGGAGAATCGGTCTTTTTTTTGTACTGTAAATTGAGAGGGGGATGTATCGTCGACGATGACTTGCATTCAGATATCGTTTGATGTCATCGTACCGTATTTTACATATTAGTTAAGCGATCCTTTTTTTGGAAGTTGGAGAATCGGTCTTTTTTTTGTATTGTAAATTGAGAGGGGGATGTATCGTCGACGATGACTTGCATTCAGATATCGTTTGATGTCATCGTACCGTATTTTACATATTAGTTAAGCGATCCTTTTTTTGCAAGTTGGAGAACCGGTCTTTTTTTTTGTACTGTAAATTGAGAGGGGGTGTATCGTCGACGATGACTTGCATTCAGATATCGTTTGATGTCATCGTACCGTATTTTACATATTAGTTAAGCGATCCTTTTTTTGCAAGTTGGAGAATCGGTCTTTTTTTTGTATTGTAAATTGAGAGGAGGATGTATCGTCGACGATGACTTGCATTCAGATATCGTTTGATGTCATCGTACCGTATTTTACATATTAGTTAAGCGATCCTTTTTTTGCAAGTTGGAGAATCGGTCTTTTTTTTGTATTGTAAATTGAGAGGAGGATGTATCGTCGACGATGACTTGCATTCAGATATCGTTTGATGTCATCGTACCGTATTTTACATATTAGTTAAGCGATCCTTTTTTTGCAAGTTGGAGAATCGGTCTTTTTTTTGTATTGTAAATTGAGAGGAGGATGTATCGTCGACGATGACTTGCATTCAGATATCGTTTGATGTCATCGTACCGTATTTTACATATTAGTTAAGCGATCCTTTTTTTGCAAGTTGGAGAATCGGTCTTTTTTTTGTATTGTAAATTGAGAGGGGGATGTATCGTCGACGATGACTTGCATTCAGATGTCGTTTGATGTCATCGTACCGTATGTTAAGTAAGTCAAAATTTGTATCGTTGACTTGCATTCAGATATCGTTTGATGTCATCGTACCGTATGTTAAGCGAGTTGCGGTAAAATTGTGTATCGTCGACGATTTGCATTCATCCATCGTACCGTTTTTGT
The DNA here is from genome assembly GCA_037389465.1 of Baylisascaris procyonis. Lineage (NCBI taxonomy): Eukaryota > Metazoa > Nematoda > Chromadorea > Rhabditida > Ascarididae > Baylisascaris > Baylisascaris procyonis. The sequence goes on from JAZARR010000230.1 coordinate 1,133,840, forward strand.
TAAGTAAGTCACTGTAAATTCGTCTGACTTGCATTCAGATTCGTATGTCATCGTACCGGTTTAAGTTCGGTTTGTCGTCGTGAATTCAGATATCGTTTGTTCATCGTACCGGTTAAGCGATCACCGGTATGTAAATTGTATCACGATTTGCATTCATATCGTTTGAATTGCATTTAGTTAAGCGATGTTTCGGTATTGTAAATTCGTCGACGATGACTTGCAAGATATATGTCATCGTACCGTGTTATCCTCAAGTTGGAGAATGGGCATGATTAGATATCGATGTATCGTATGTTATATTCTTCCGATTTTTTTTTTTTTTTTTGCAAACTGAATTGTCCAGTTGGTTCATCTTTATTGGTCGTTGTTGGTCACTACATAAGCATTAAATCAGATTGTTCGCTCAAACATTCGTGGTCAGTTTCTTTTCACGTAATCTTTTTTTCGATGTAACGATTCAATGATTCTTTATATCGTCAAAAATGGTCATAGGTTGGAAGGAGGGTAGTTTCCCCTTCTTTGCGGGGAAAGCAGGGGGCATTTGGCGAGCTGATGATCATTTGATATGGGAAGGGGGGTTGGTGATATTTGATGGGCATTTAGGCATTATTCAGCAGGGATGCTGTCATGTGATTATTTGCAGAAGCACGGCCGCATTAGCGGGTGATAATTTTGCAATAATCGCAAGCGATACACGTATGTCACAATTCGAGATCAATATTCTAACGAGAGATGCCGAAAAGATACATGTGCTGTGAGTTGAATGTTTTGTTTTTATTTGCTTCGAAGTTAGAGGGGTGACATTGAGATTTAAGTTCGTTGATTATGTGTATGGAAAAATTTTTAGATTGCTACGCTAATTTTCTAGTGTGCTTGTTTGGGAGAGACTTATATCATCAGTCGACGATTGTGAGGGTTGTTGGATCCGCCTAGAATTCTTGTTTAAGAGAGATTCGTATCGGCAGCCGATCATTATGCGGGTGATCGGGTATTATCATTACTTTCGAGCGTTGAGGTCAAAACGTTGAGCCGTTTTCTGAGAGACATATGTTCTTGAAAAAAAAAATGATTTCTTTTATGATGATTGTCGAAACATAGAAAATTTATTTTTGAGAATTCTTCTTATTAAATTTCTTGCAACGCTTTAAACTTACTTATAGATGTGTTTTTTATTGTGCGAATAATCGTACTAGTAAAAAAAGTGGCTAGGAAGGGGACCATAATTGTTCATATTTGGGACCCCATTTTCTCTCTCAGCTTAAAGATCGGCAAAACCTCGTTATTTGAGACTTAAACTTATACTCATATTGACTATGTATATATGAACTGAATTGTTCTTGCTTTATTAAAAGTAAAAAGTAATTGAATATTCAGCAACAATTCGATAATATTGGCATGTTCTGGCTTTTATGGCGATGTCCTTCAATTGAAACGTCTTCTTGAAGTGGGTGTCTTACGTTATAATTTTTTCTATCGCCATATATCAATGAATCATCGTGTGCTGTTTAATTATTATTTTTTTATTAATTTAGAGACATGAAACATAGGGTGCTGATGGTGATAGATGGTCTATTTTTGGCCGAAGCACTCTACGTCCACCATGGATTCTTTTTGTTATTATTATTATTATTATTATTATTATTATTTTATTTTTTTTTGTTTATTTTTTATCGAGTGAACTGGCGGTATTTCGAAGGGAATTGCGGTTGAGGTTTTTTAACCACATTGTTGATTCACCATCTCATCAGTGATGTCATACTCAATTAGCGGTGTTGTTCACAGGTAAAATTGAGTAGTTTTTTAAGAAATTATAGCGTATATGTTCTCTGAATACAGTTAGTACTGACGTAATGAAGTAATTCGTTGGGAAAAATTTGGATGCGATTTAATTAGAATGGTTATTGTTATGATCGATGATGGATGCATTTGGGAAGGTGAGGGTGGATTTAGATTTTAAGTGATCAGACATTTTTCATCTTCCGCTCCCCTCCCCTCCCAAGTCCCTGTCTATTTCCCGACCGCCGTCTTTCTTACTTGTAGTGTTCTTTGCAACACGCACGGTGTTATACGTGTTGAGAATATAACTGCCCTTTTTTGCCTTTCTTTTATCGTATCTTCAGCTGACTTGGATATTATGCGTTGCGGCATCCACCCTCTAAATTATTTTTGAAATATTGGGTGAGGGGGGAAGGGGGGAAGGGAGAGGGGGAGTTACCCAGAGGTCCTGATTCGAAATCGATTCGAGCTTCGAATCGTTACACTTTTCGATTTGAGGCTCGTCTGCACAAATATCGTTTCGATTATCGCGGTGATATGACGGTAGATCTATGTGCGGAGCTGTTGGCGCGCAATCTCTATTATCGACGCTTCTTCCCATATTATACAGGCTCCATCTTGGCAGGCATCGACGAAGATGGTTTGTTGCATTATGCCGAATTGTCAACTCAAAACACTAATCCATTTATAAATGCCGTACTCTTCTTCGATAATGCTTCAGATATTATCATTAAATATCATTTAATAGTTAAAGGTTCCGGGAGCATGGTTTTTGTAAATTATGGATTCTGTTAGTTTATTCGATATGAGGGAGCAACATATCACCGTATTTATGGGTTTTATTGTTGAGGACAATTATGTTCAATGTGTTGGTGGCTCGCAGTCAGTGTAGTGTAATATTTGTTTTATCAACTTCCTCAACATTTATTCTTGAAGGTAAGAGTGTATGTTGGGAAAGCGCATAGGTTCTGTGTTGCAATATTTTAGGAAAAGGTGCCGTATTCAGTTACGATCCGATAGGATGCATCGAACGTCTGCAATATACGGCGTCGGGGAGTGCTGAACCAATGATCATGCCCTTCCTTGATTGTCAGGTGTGTTGTTTTATTAATCATTTGCTGCTTTTAGCAGTTTTAAGGATGTGGATTGACCATGGATGGATCTGTAGTGCAATATAGATTCAGAGGCCTCCCCAGTTGTGGCAAATAAGACGTGAGTGTATGGGTAGGATCGGCGTTTATATAGACATATGATGCACATTTATCTTTAATATGATTGGATGTTATAACCTGGCCGTTGGATCGTACCATACCTTGCAGTTTCCATCCTTTTTTCTGCAACAGTCATTGTAAAATTTCATTTAGTAAATTAATTGTCATTATTGCATCGAATATTCTCGTCAAATTTTTTTAAAAATATAATTTCACGAGATACTAAAGGAATAATTCTTACATTCTTTCATTTATAGTACTGGAAAAGTGGGATGATTCATAGAAAATGCACTCGAAGTGATACCATCACTATTATTAATTTAGGGCATTAATTATATTTGTAGCACTTATGGGAGCATCCTGGAATAGAGATTTTTTATTAATTATAAATCCTCCCTGAGCAAAATCCCTTATGTAGCTAAATTAGGGAACCTCTAATTAAGGATTTTATTTAGTATTGTATGGCTGATTGACTTAGCTTTCATCATTAAAAAAATAGACCATTTTAATAGGTTCATAGTAAAGGATTTGTGCGTTTCAAAGACTACCATATGATATTAGGATTGCCCATTATGGGCGATTCATTCATTCGTGTGGCTTGTTGATCGGTTACAATACTGTGATATGATAATTGCTTATAAAATTATCTCTTTATATTTACAATGTGATTTATTCGGCCATTGATATGTGCTTGAATCTGGCGTGCTTTCCTAATGTGGTTTTTTTATAGTCAGGTGATCAAATATTGAAAAATTGTTGTTATTTTCAAGGTAGGTCATGTGACTTTGACGGGTGACGTCGAGAAGCCACCACTCACAATCGAGAGAGCCACATCACTTATGAAGGACGCTTTTCGTGTATCGGCCGAACGTGAGATCTGCACCGGTGATAAGATATGTTTGGTGATCGCCGAACGTGGCAAACCTATTCGGCAGATGTATCTCCCACTGCGTGAAGATTGAGCGTTGTTCGAGAGACGATTTTCTATGTTATGGATGTGTGCGTGTTTTTGTGGGAATTGTTGAGTTGATTTTATTGCTTGGACTATTGGAATATATCGCAAAATGTTTTCAAAAAGGAATTGCTGATATTGGGGATTTGTGCCGTATTTCTTTAAGGATATCTGAGAAGGATTGATATGATTTTGCATTCATTTCGCTTTTATTCGTCATATTGCTATCATTTTCATTGATATTTTTCATTTTAAGTCATTCTAATATGGCTGAATTAAGGGCGATATATATGAAGTTTAACAAAAAAATGATCTACCTATAGAAAGAGTTCCATGAGATTCCTGTGGAATCGATTCGAGAGAATGGGTCTCAGCGGTGTATTATTAGCAATCATGATCGATCTTTATGATTGTTTGGATTGTTTATGAAATAAGACTTCGAACCTATTGGTGATGAAATATTCATCAATTGATGGTGAGCAAAACTCAGTTATATTCATTGGTTTAGAGCAGTTGATATTTAATGAAAAAACAAAAAAAAATTTTTTTTTGCTCTACAATCTTATGAAGCAATAATTCATGATCGATAATTTCATGTGTAAATATTTGGCATTTGTACCGTAATTGTATACGTTTGCTCAGTATTGTTGTCTATTGCTGACGTATACAAATGGGGATTTCAATGATAAATGCCATCGATATGAGAGGGTTTATCGACGAATTATTTCTATCATTTCGAACGCCATCTTTATACATGCTAATTGATGTCAACTATTCATCATGGTGTGGTTATTTTTCTTATTCTATACTTTCAAACATAAAAGGAAATGAAATTAAAAACAATCAAGAAAAAAAATCTTATAATATTCTTTAGACAGATGTACATAGGTGACGATAGTAATATGGAGTGCATAACAGTAGGGTGGTTACGCTACATTGTTGGGTAATGAAATTTAAGTTGTTTTTTTTTTAATTTTTAGAAATAGTGCTAATAAGCAATTCCTATTTGAATAGTCATCCATTTCTCATTTCAATACTTCGATTCTAGTTTGGTATATGGGCAGATCGTGAGAGCATCTTGTCCAAAAAACGTTTCAATAAACAATGCTGGAACTTATTTATCAGGGCCATTGTGGGGAAAATTAGTCATTCTCTGCGGTAGGTCTACGGTCTTCTTCCTCCCTCCATCCTTCGTTTCCGGGTTTCCCACATTCACCTGTGTGCGCTTGGATTTTGCAATCTGCATCTCGATAGTTTATACACGGGATATGTTTATTTTTCCAGCTCTCCTATCGGCTCCGATGCGGCTCCGAAAACGTTTCAGCTCGGTTGAGAAATTCTTTTTTTGCGTTGATTTGTTTGCTTGTTATTTAATGATTATTCAATAAACTATTTTTCCTTATTTATTCTGTTACATTTTACTAAAGGGTTGCTGTCCCATTGTTATCGATCAGTTTAATTCTTTGAAGGTTTGATTTTCTAGGATACCCGAAGAAAGAGACACATTTCCTTCTTTTCGCTGATCCACTTGTCGGTTGTTTACGCTGATCCATATGCTCATTCAATTTAATGCTGTTTAAATCAATTGATAAATCATTCGAATTCAAATCCTTTTTTTGGGGGGGGGGGGGGGTGGGGAGTGTTTAAATAAAGTTATGGACTCATGAAATGAGTAAGTCCGGGGTTTATCGGGAAAAAAAAAATTTTGCGAAGAGACCTTCTATACCGATTTTGATGTAAAACAGTAGAAAGGCTTTTTTAGATATCTTCCATTTCCAATCTTACGGGACGATTTCTTATAGCAACCATTATCTTGGAAGGTTTGGGATGCGTTTTTTTTTTGGGGAATTTTGGATTTCGAGGTCTTCGAATATTTAAAGATGGTGGATATTTTAAGCGGTGATCTTTGATCGACTAGCGGTTTAATGAGCACCTGTGAAAAAAATAACGTTTCAAAGATTATTGATGGAGTGCATATTGGAAAGCATGTGAGATCGGCATTAAAACAAGTTTAGCAAGCAGCTTTTCCTAGAGTGTTTATTAGTGCAGTTTTGTGTTCGTCGTCTTTTCGTTGCCGAAAAAAAATTCTCTATGAAATTGTCTTACCCATATGGTGATATATTGATTGATGGCGTTTTCAAATTGTTGCTGTGACGTGGCACTTATGTTTATTGATTGGTCTTTATATCAGTTGCAATTTATTTCGTTCAATTTGCATCATTTATCGGTCACTTATGTTGATTATTTTACTTGAAAAACTTCCGGTGATGGACCAGCGGGAGGTATTTTAAGAAACCTGGTAACACTCAAGGGGGAAGGGGGTTTTATTCGATGTAAAAATCAGATCCGCTAGGATTGTCTAGTTTTCCAAGTCTCATTTAGGGGATCTGCATCCTCTTTCGAGTTGTGGTCGAGTAAATTGCGAGACAACGCAGCGATAAGGGGTGGAGGGGGTGTTACACTTACAAATTCAGGTGATAAACAAGAAGGGATATTAGGTTAGCTTTACTCGCCAGTACGATCCTGCAGTCGAGTTTCACGCTGTCACCGTTCACCTCTTGTAGACCGGGTGGGTATATGTATGGCATACCCTAGAAGCTGTCCTAGAATACATGTGCATACTCTATAAGCTAGAATGAATACGTCAACCCCGTTTATATCTTCTCGATTCTACCTCGGACTAACCTCATGATATAGGCTGAGGAGGCGTCTGATTTGCCTGTACATCCTTGACCTTCTTTGAATTACTTTGCACGACGCACTTATTCGAGCTTGATTTGTAGCAGACTCGTCTGCCTTTCGCCGCTGGCAGTAGGTAAGGTAAGTGCTGTCGTATCGGTGGTCGAATTCGTCGCTGTAATAGCAAACATATCGTTGCACAAAACAATTTGTGCAGTATAGTTTTTGCAACTTACTGTATGATGTATGTTGCACATGTGGGGCACATTGTTGCATATGATATGCATCTGTATTAACACAGATGTTGTACTCATGTGCTGCAATCCTCCACCATCTGTCCGCTCTTTCCTCCCACTCATCTCTCATATCTACATCCTCCAACGATAGATGTCCTCATGTCAAATATCTTCGTACCATATTTTGCAGTTTAATCATATGAGAGGGGGTGGGGGGGATATTGTATTACTTCATTACTACCTTCTACCATTGCGTTTATGCGAGTGATTTATTACATATCGTTATTTTCTCGTCTTGAATTTATTGTTTATTTCTTCCGATTCCAAAAGTTTTTTAAGGGATAGGAATTTTGCTTTGATTCGATGAGATTGTTGCTACTAATTTCTAATTCCATCGGCTTTTGAATGAAGTTTAGTCTTGACGATATGAATTCACATGTGAATCTTCCACTATCATGTGATATACGATTTGCATAAGCGTCGATATTAATGCTCTCTTAGGGGTTGCATTCGTTGATTAATTTTCGTTTATGAGAGCCGGTTTCCCTTTGTAATCTCTGATGACTTGTTCTAATGCAAAATAAATATTGTCTCTTTAGGAGGCATTTGAAGCCGAAATAAAATGATAGTGGTCATCGATTGACGCGTTGATAATTGTGAGGTATAAACCGTATCCGATCGTCAATGAAAAATTTTTTTTGCAAAACATAAGGTTTTTTTCGATCTGAGTTGATTAAACTTGGTCCCATTTGCGGTTATAATGAGGGATGAGATCTGATACTAAGTCGGGAAAGGATAGAAAGCATCTGATCGTAACGATAAGGGACAGTCAGCTGGCAGTATGCAAAGCTGTCAACAATGTTTGCAAGGTAGACGAATTTAATGACGTATAATTTTATAGTAGATAATTTTTGAATAAGAGGCGGAAGTGGTCAATCATTTCATGCCAGAAAATAGGTTAGAGGCGGATTGTTTCGTTGTGAATATTCGTGATTCGATATATGTCGTTCCACTTCCATATTATAAAGACACTTAAATTTCATTCTATCGTTCACATCGGAACACACGAAGAGATTCGGCGTTGAACGAGAATATTGTTGGTGAATATACGAATGAGATTATGCCAATAACGTTTGAAGTGATTTCTAGTAGTGTTTGAATTATTTATTGACATTTTTATTTTAAATTATTAGAAAAGGGTGTCATTTTTATTTTTATATTTCTAGAGATAGAAATAATATTAATTCTAGCTCATATATTAGTGGGATAAAGTTTCAAGTTGTAGAAGTTATCTGAACGAGTCCACAAGAACCAGTTTATCGGGTATTCTTCGCCTTCGTTTCGTTGTTTGTCGTTCGTATTTCCGTTGTTTGCACTCAATGAAGAGAGCATCTTTCTCGATAATATTGTGCATTACAAGAATTATAGATTCACAAAAAATTCCCACTAACAGATTCGTCTATATTCTATGCCAATATTCGAGATTTTTCCATACAACAATTGAATTAGCTATTAATTAATTTTAAATGCGATATATTTATTTAAAAAGTGAAATTATTAGTTATAATTTTTCTACGTGAATTATAAACTCTCCTTAGAGCTGTTAGGTATTAAATTATTAGGAATTATACAGTATAAATTCCTTAGAGCTATTAAGAAATTTAACTTGTAAAAATGGAAAAACGCTGTTAGAAATTTGTTCAGAAAATTTGAATATTTTTTAAAACTTGAGTGAAAAAAAAATAAAATTGTGAATATGTAACTATTATTTTTTGTTGTATAATAATAATAAAATTTTTCTAGGACTTTGATGTTTTTTAATATTGTTGGTTGATAACCGTCAACTTCTGTCTTTGTGAGAGGTGTCATTGTTTTCATTTATGCTCCTTTAAAGTTTCTTTTATCAATTTTTCTTTATAAATTTTTCGTTTTTATTTATTCAGATTCTTTCATATATACTAGTTAAGGGTATTTATTTACTCTTTTTTTGTTGTTATTGTTGTAAGATGCTTATTTTAAAGTTTTGGATAAATAATTAGAAAATATTACTTTTAGGAAGTCGAGTCGTAAAATTATTCGCAAAAAATTACCCAATGAATATTACCCATTGGGTAATTTTCGATCTTAATAGAATTAAGTAATTTTTTTTCTTTCATTCATTTTCCGCATATTTTAATAGTCATATTTTTACGATCTATTCCACTGGTAAAGCTATAAGTAGATGAACCGGAAAAAAAATGAAACAGGTTTTATTCGTTTATATTCGACGAGTTCCTTCTCATAGAAATGCGGCACATCGATTACATAATTTTTTTGCAAATTCATTTCTGCGTTTCAACATTTATTGCGTAGTGGGTGAATATAAGTGGATTGAATAGTAATGTACGTTCTCTTGGTGATATACGATTTTTCGATATACTCTCACGTGCATCCTACTTCTTTTTTCCTCCACATTTCTTCTATTTTTGTCGTATAATTCTTTATACCTTTGTATCTTTATATATTTATACCTTTATCACACCTTTATATCGAATCATAAAGGGGTACAAAATAATCGTCAAACTTATAGAAGCGCAGAAATCTTTTCGATCGTAATTTTTGATACGCCTTATTACGTTCAACGCAAAATATTTCAACTGATTGTCGTTTCAACTGATTTCAACTGATAAAAATAATTTCAACTGATCAGTGCTATCGAGTTGTCGTTTATACGAAAATTTAAGTTAATCTAATCACGGATAATTCGTTATTTTCGACGATATTGGCTCGTACCTTTTGAATGTTCATTAGGGGCTATCCGTTCGACCCGTTTCATCGTCGACGATGATTTTCATTCAGATATCGTTAGATGGTCATCGCACCGTATTGTAGGTATTGGCTACACCATCCTTCTTTTGCAAATAGGAGAATCGATCTTCTCATTGTGTTATAATTTCAGAGGTAACCCCCTCTCATTTTACAATACAAGGAGAAGAAGACCCATTCTCCCACTTGCAAGAAAACGATTGTTTAGGAGGGGATGTATCGTCGACCATGACTTGCATTTAGATATGTTTTGATAGTCATCATACCGTATCATACGTGTCGGCCAAACAATCCTTTTTTAGCATGTAGGAGAATCGGTCTTCTTCTCTTTTTATTATAAATAGAGAGGTGGATGTATCGTCGACCGTGACTTCCGTTCAGATGTCGTTTGATAGTCGTCGTACCATATTGTACATATTAGTTAAACGATCCTTTTTTTTGCATGTAGGGGAATCGGTCTTCTTCTCTTTGTATCATAAATTGAGAAGTGGCTGTGTCGTCGACGGTGACTTGCATTCAGATGTCGTTTGATGGTCGTCGTACCATATTGTACATATTAGTTAAACGATCTTTTTTTTTCATGTAGGAGAATCGGTTTTCTTCTCTTTGTATTATAAATAGAGGGGTGGATGTACCGTCGACGGTGACTTGCATTCAGATGTCGTTTGATGGTCGTCGTACCGTATTGTACATATTAGTTAAACGATCCTTTTTTTGCATGTAGGAGAATCGGTCTTTTTCTCTTTGTATTATAAATAGAGGGGTGTATGTTTCGTCGACGGTGACTCGCATTCAGATGTATTCTGATGGTCGTCGTACCGTATTGTGCATATTAGTTAAACAATCCTTTTTTTTGCATGTAGGAGAATTGGTCTTTTTCTCTTTGTATTATAAACAGAGGGGTCTGTGTATCGTCGACGGTGACTTGCATTCAGATGTCGTTTGATGGTCGTCGTACCATATTGTACATATTAGTTAAACGATCTTTTTTTTTGCATGTAGGAGAATCGGTTTTCTTCTCTTTGTATTATAAATAGAGGGGTGGATGTACCGTCGACGGTGACTTGCATTCAGATGTCGTTTGATGGTCGTCGTACCATATTGTACATATTAGTTAAATGATCCTTTTTTTGCATGTAGGAGAATCGGTCTTCTTCTCTTTGTATTATAAACAGAGGGGTGGATGTGCCGTCGGCGGTGACTTGCATTCAGATGTATTCTGACGGTCGTCGTACCATATTGTGCATATTAGTTATACGATCCCTTTTTTTTGCATGTAGGAGAATTGGTCTTTTTCTCTTTGTATTATAAACAGAGGGGTGTATGTATCGTCGACGGTGACTTGCATTTAGATGTCGTTTGATGGTCGTCGTACCATATTGTACATATTAGTTAAACGATCCTTTTTTTGCATGTAGGGGAATCGGTCTTCTTCTCTTTGTATCATAAATTGAGAGGGGCTGTGTCGTCGACGGTGACTTGCGTTCAGATGTCGTTTGATGGTCGTCGTACCATATTGTACATATTAGTTAAACAATCCTTTTTTTGCATCTAGGGGAATCGGTCTTCTCTTTGTATCATAAATTGAGAGGGGTGGATGTGCCGTCGGCGGTGACTCGCATTCAGATGTCTTCTGATGGTCGTCGTACCATATTGTACATATTAGTTAAACGATCCTTTTTTTGCATCTAGGGGAATCGGTCTTCTCTTTGTATCATAAATTGAGAGGGGTGGATATACCGTCGACGGTGACTTGCATTCAGATGTCTTTTAATGGTCGTCGTACCATATTGTACATATTAGTTAAACGATCCTTTTTTTTTTTGCATGTAGGAGAATCGGTCTTTTTCTCTTTGTATTATAAACAGAGGGGTCTATGTATCGTCGACGGTGACTTGCGTTCAGATGTCGTTTGATGGTCGTCGTACCATATTGTACATGTTAGTTAAACGGTCGTTTTTTTTCATGTAGGAGGATCGGTCTTCTCTTTGTATTATAAATTGAGAGGTGGATGTATCGTCGAGGGTGACTTGCATTCAGATATCGTTTGATGGTCATCATATCGTATAATAGGTCTAGTACCTTTCGACGTTTCGTTAAGGGCTATCCTTTCGACCCGTTGTCGTCTCTACTAGTTGGCTCATCACCGATATTATTGAAAGTATATGTTAATGTAATCTGGGGTAATTCGTTATTTTCGACCATATTGTCTCGTACCTTTTGACGGTTCATTAGGGGGCTATCGTTTCGACCCGTTGTCATCTCTACTAGTTGCCTTATCACCAATATTGTTGAATACCTATGGAATGCCGTGTTATGCTTATTATTACGTAAAATACCAGATGGTATGAAGAAATTGTGGAAAAATATGGATCAGTGAATATTTTGTTAGCGTTAATGATCGTGTTTCGGTGATTTGAAGCATTTTTTGATTGATGTGTATAGCATTTGATGCATTTGTTTGATATCTGTTTGTATTAATTTTTTTTTTTTTTTAATAGAAATATGAATATTTCGATTCAGTGCGGCATTCAATTCTTTTAATAGATCGATTATGATTTATTCTTTTTAGAAACGTTTTTAATTTTGTTTATTTGATTTATTTTTTATTTTTCATATAAATAATTTGGTCAATATTATAGGCATAATGAATTTAGATTGATTTCTTATGGATTTTTTAAAAAATTATGTAGCGGAGTTTTGCGCTGAATTCACTAATGAAGTTTATGAAATTTTTTATGTGTAATAATCGATGTACAGGTGAAAGAAATATAAAATATCCTTTCTTCTTTAGGGAATTAGGAATGTCATAGAGAAGGAATCTAAAGGAGTCGAAAGTTCTCTTTCTAGGTTGGATCACTAGAAGGGTATTTCAGGGGCTTACTCTTATGTATAGAAATTAAGATTTGAATGTGTTAATGCTATAAGGGGCGATGAGAAAGAAATCATTGTTTGTTTGGTGAATTAATGCAAATATGCAAATTGATTAAATTATGCAAATAGATCAAATCAAATTGCAAGTAGATCAGTTTTATTTGAATTATGCAAAAAAGTGTCATATACGATGTATTTGAACGTTGTTTATTTTTCATTATAATATGGGCGTTTTTTTTTTTTTTAGATTATGATACATTTATTCTTCAGTTCACGTTTCATAGTGAAATAGCGAGCAGTCGGCAGTCACTGTTGCAGAAATCATTGTGATATCAATTTTTGTTTGCAGTGACATTCGACTATGCTCAAGCGTGCTTGAATGATCTTTATGCAATGACCATATTGCATATAATTCATTGCATATATTCCTCGATTATTCATCGTTCTCTAACAACAATTATTTATATCGAATTGTGACTGAAACGTCATCATTTTTTCTTCAAGAATTTATTCTGTTGGTCTGTCCGTCTTTTCTCTACTGGTAAAGAAATCAACGGTCGATGATTGGAATGATATATGAGTTGATGGTGAATACTCACTTGATAGTGATTCTCCGGTGAGTTTCATTCAATTTAATTTGCATTTTTCATCGATTTTTTTTATTGTGATTAAAAAAATCTCAATAATTAGATAACTTGATTGAATACTTTCGGGTAAATTAATCGGATTAAAAAAAATTACTTTGCACATCTTTCAATGATAAAATATTAATTCATTCATAAAAAGTAGTCTTCAAATTTCGGTGGCTACTTGCGTGGTATGTTGTTTTATTCGAAAAATTTCACGAAAGCAAGGTAATTGTTTAAATCTATTTTGTTGTAATAGATGGATTTTTAGCGTTTAAATCATTTTTGATATATTATAAGTAGAACTGAGATGATTGTTTTCCTGATTTGATGTTTAGACTGAAGGGAGGAGGAGGGGGGGAGGGGAGGGGAGGAGACTTATGACGTAGGTGAAAATTGGACTACAATTGAACGAGTAAAGTGTTTCTCTCCATTGCCAACCTGCCATCATTATAGTGCATATTGAAAGGATATTATTATGCAATTGATTGCTGATGAGAGTATATTGCATTGCAGGTGCATATATTTGTTGTCATTGTTATATTTGCAAGACGGGTTGACGACCGCTCACTATGAATCCGAATGGATCTCATCGCATAATTTATCGCCTTTTTACAGGTTCACTCTTTAATTACAAAGGATTATCAGGTTTTTGATGTAAAGTGAGGTGCCGTTATATGGTACAGTTATGATTTGTTAACCTTATTAAAGTGGACAGGAGTTTATCCTTCTCTGTCTTCCTATTTCCTCCCTCCCCCCCCCCCCCCACCCTTCCGTCTCCTTTGCCCCTAGCTCCCTGTTTTCTGCTCCGTTTCTAGGGGGTTTTTGTTCTTTTGCTAAGAACGATATCAGTTTTTTATTTTTTATTATTTATTTACTCTTTACTTTCCTGTTTTTGAAATGATGGTATATTGACTGGTTGTATGAATATTGCAATTGCAGATTACTAAACAATAATAGTGAATTGGAAGAGATATGTCCGTTGGTGTTGACTGATCATTGTGTTGCACCGTCACGATCACATCACTCGACAGGTGTGCTATCCGATGCAACATCGAATGTAAATAATCTGTCATGTACTATTGAAAATGCAATTCCCAATATGGAAGACGCTGTATCATTTAGGTTTCTTTTATTTATTTAATTTTTATATCTCTTTTCTTTATCTTCCAGCACATTTATCTTTCCTTTTCCGACTATTGTGTTGGGAATTTCCCAATAAGCTTCGATATTTTTAATTGATTTTAAATTTTCTTTTTAATGATTATTACTATTTTCGTCTCAGTGAAGTGTTATTTTTGAAAATAATTCATCTTTTTTCTTTAATTTCCACTATTTTATTTTATGGTAGCAAACTGCTTTATTTATCGTTTTTATATTAAGAGTTGTGGTTTTTATTATGTTTATGGTGCTATTCTTGATCGATGCATTATTGATAATGCTTGCAGTGCATCTAAACGAGTTTTTCGAGAAGATGATCTTGTAGTATCGGAAGAGGCGGAAAAGCAACCGATAACTGAATCGAGCCGATCCGAAGAACAACCACCTATAGCGACATTTGATGAGTGGACTAAAGAGAAGCTCAAACAAGAGGGACATCGTAAGAATCATCTTCAGGTTTTTATTATTTCATTATGTTTTGAATTCGTTTTAAGGAAGTATAGACTGAATTCAATCTAGTATTTGGGCATCCTAGGCGTTAGGCGCTATGCTCGCTTGATTCTATTTGAGATTGACCTCGAACCTCAAGTCAAGGATAGGATGGATCGACCCATTTAATGCGTTACGTTCTGGTGCTTTTGGTGGTATATCCCATGTAAGGGTAATCAATGGGGTTTTTTTGCGTTCTAGGAAACAGTGATTTTTGAGGAAATAAAAGAAAAATATAAGGGGGAAAAGATTTGCTTATAACTTTGTTTGTTTCATATCGACGATTTTAGTTCACATTAAAAGCTCAAGTTTAGTGACTTTCAGGAAGTGATTTAATAATGTACTGATGGGTTTTTTCCTCATAAAACTGATAGGATGTTTTCATGCATAATGCATTGCTATTGGAAGAATATCATTATTAGGCAATTTGATACTCTGTATGCATTACTTACCCTGTGGGGTAGTAGTGATGTTTTATGAGTGAAGATGGAAGCGTTGGATATCAGGGAATACCAATTTTACAATCGTATACGTTTTTCAATCCCTCACCTATGACAGTTTTAAAATGTGCCCCACATTTTCTATAAATAATGCTTTGTATACCTATTTTTTGCCGATAGAGGTTAGCAATGATTATGGGGGGTTTCATTGTTGTCGGATTGGGGGATGTTCAATTAGTGGTGCTAATGGCTGCGAACTACGAACGGAGCTGAGCTCCTATCCCACATTGCGTACGCACTACTACCGTACTCCGCTCTCTGCAAACGAATAGTAACACCTGTCAGAGAAACTTGAAAAGTTGTAGTAGAAACATGCAATTCTTTTTCCATCATTTAACTGAGAGTGTCAAATAATGTCCCAATGCAAAATTTTAGCTCGAAGGGGAAGTGCATTTGATGCATAGGCCATCGTGCTCTACAATCCTTGATTACCGCAACAAGGATGACTTATCCAGCAAGTGCACTTTTCCTCCTTCAATTCAGCTGAAATTTTGCATGGGGCGATGACTTGACATTCTGAGTTGAATGATGGGAAAAAAATTGCCTGTTTATTTTCCAAGTTTTCGAGTTTCTGTGATGGGCGTTAGCATTCAGAGTGCAGAATACGGTAATGATGCGTACGCAGTATTGGGCAGGAGCTCAGCTCCGTTCGCAGTTCGCAGTCAGGGTGCAATCGTTCTCTGCAATTTTGTCGGGGGGGGGGGGGGAGGTGGTGTGCATAGTGTTAAGGTCGCAATGTAATCGGTTGTTTAATATTCTTTGTTTATATCTTTTTTTTTGTTGTATATGTCATATATTTTTATTGCCGATTTTCCACTAAGTCATTGATTTTGATATTGTTTTGCTATTATCTCTGGTTTTTTTTTTTTCATTTCGTCTTTTCATCTTCCCCTCTTATCGTTCGTTATCACCTGTTATCATCGTCATCAGTATTGTTTTTTTAAAGTATTTCATATCGATCCCTAGTTGAAAATTTTTCGGACTATTTATGAGAAAGCTTTAATTTCGTTTGAAAGGTTTTCCCCTTCTTTTTCATCTTCTATCACTTCAAGGCTTGCCTACTGAACTGATATAACCACTGACAATAAGCAGCGATATAGGGGAGAAGAGGGGATACATTGGTTCGAAATTTCGAAGGTGTCTTCTGTTATTCTTTCGTTTCTTAAATAAAATATACGATGGATCTCAACTCCAAATTTTTATGATTCTCTTGCAAAAGTTTTCAATAGTAATAACAGCATTGTGAATTAGAAATTGCCATTTTCTTGGTGTTAAACATGTTGTGGAATAAGCATTCATTATACTTATTCACTTCTTTGTCTTCTTTGAGGTTTCATTTTTTGATCGACCTACTGGCTTTATTTATTTTTTAGAATCAGCAACAATCAGGAGGTGGTAGATTGTTGAATGCAGTTAACGGTGCGGATACAGCTGCGAATACGAAGATGGCATCAGAAGGAAATGTTCCTTTGGTGCCTCCTGTTGCATCATCGGTGATAATCCCTCAAGAAGCAGCTCAACGAAATTATGCATCGAGGGAATGCGGCGCAAAAGTCCTGTTCAGTAACGATGAAGCCGAAAACAAGGTTTGCCTTCTGAATTCAACTGCTCTACATGGTTGTTAATCAGTAGAAATGTACACGTTCATCTCGTATTCAAAGTAAAGTTGATCATATCTGCTTACTATAAGCTATAAGATATGATCGTTGAAAATGTTAAGGTGTTGTTATTGCTGAGAAATATAATATAATATGGGGTATTTGATAGGAATGTCTTGGGTAAGTGTCGTCAGTTATTACCATCCCATGGGGAAATATAGATGATAGTTCCGGTTATGGTATCGCTTTAATTGTTGAGAATATTTCGGATATTATAGAACGCAGTGCTGAACGAAAAAGAACGTGATGATTATATGCGTAATCCATGTGAACGTGCTCAACACAAATGGCTTATTATCGAACTATGCGAGACTGTTTTAGTATGTTTTACTTTTATTTATTTATTTTTTATTTTTTGCATTACTATTCGAAATTGCGGACACCTTTAAACTTAGTTTTTCACCTGCGGAACGGCTTTTTATTGGTTGGAAGTAGCCTTTCTGAACTTCCGGTTCAGGCATCAGGATATAGTCGTTCTCGAATTTCTGCTTCGGGTTCGGAGTGGTTGGCTGGCAGATGTTTGAAGAACCCAACAAGGAGAGCGAAATTGAAACAAAGAATATATCGTGAGCTTTTTAAGCATCTCGAAACTGATAAGCTTTGAAATGAGATCATCATATCTGGAATAGATTTTTATTAGATATAAGTGAGATCATCAGGAGGGCTGATTACTCCCAAAATTTGTTCCGGAGTCATATTTATGGGAACTGAGCGGCGAGTGGTGAGCATCTTGCGGTTAACTAAAGCTAAAAGGAAAGGCCCAAGTGAAATTCATCAAGATATCAGCTCTTTGAACCATTCCTGAACACAGCCAAATTCATAGAGGTAAAAGAATTAGGCTAATGTAATTAGTCATTTTTTTTGCAGCCGAAAGCGATCGAATTGGCCAACTTTGAGTTGTTTTCGTCAGGACCGCAAAAAGTACGCGTATCGGCAAGTGAACGATACCCTTCCAATGAGTGGATCACGCTAGAAGAATTTGTTGCCGAGGACAGCAGAAACGTCCAGCGCTTCCCAATTACTACTGACGCAAATCTATACGTGAAGTTCATTCGGGTATTGCTTTCAGCTTGTTTTTTTGTGCATTTATTTAGGGGAGAGATTTATTTATTTATTTATTTATTTATTTATTTATTTTTTGCTTTTCCTGTCACTTTATGATTTGCATTTCATCATCGAATTCATAATATAATTGCCTGGATCCTTTCTTACTTGTTATTTATATTGTTACGTCTTTATCTGGTTTCTTTCGTTTATGAGTACTAGAGCGTTGTGTTGTGAAGTATGTCGATGATTTGGAAACAAATCCGACTGGAAGTGAATGAATGATTTTTAAGAAAGGAATTAACCTGTCATTCGCTAAATGGTACATTCTTCTTTGTTATTTTTTCAAGTTGTTTTCTCATCGGATGTTTGTCTCAGAGTTTTTGCTGGTTTTTTCAGTTATAAGAACAGTTGGGTAAAATAGGGAAATTGCAATGCCGCTTACTTGATTTTATTATATAATATAATATACAGAAGGATATTGTATCTACTTTTAGGTGGAATTGCTGACACATTATGGTAATGAGCATTACTGTACTCTAAGCATGATTCGTGTACTTGGTATTTCAATGGTCGACGAATATGAAGCTGAAGCAGAAGCAGCATCTGCATCGGCGGTCAGTCCACCTGCCGTTGATTCAGTGAGTGTGATTTCATGCTTTTGTTCTTTCCATTTTAAATATTTTCGCCGGACATCTAATTACTACTTTCCTCTGTAAGACATTTTTTCGATATTCAGTTATAAAGTTTAAATTGCTTAAGTGCGGAAGTAATGATTTTCCTAAAATTGAGATATTCCGATTAGAAGCTGACAGACATATCATTCAGAGTGTTGATAATAATGCTTCGAGGTCCTTTTTTGTCGGAGGATCGGATCCATGATGAAGTTGAACGAGAGCGGTGAACGGGGAAGAGACCTGTGAATTTTCATGATTTTATGCTCGTCGTACTTCGTCAGCACCTTTGAATAGTTCCTAAATTTAGTGAAGATATGAATTAGTGTTGGGGGGGGAGAGGAGAGGGAAAAATCAATGTGGAGGGAGTCATAGCTGTAATTTTGCGCCTTGAAATTCATTCGTGACGATTAAAAGTTTCATTAAATTACTGATGGAGATTTTATCAAATAGGATAAGAGATAAGGAGATTTTGGATGCTAATTTTTGATTTATTTGAATTCATATAGTTTTATAGGTGGAGAAAGGCATTTTGAGTGTTTCGGATGTAGAAAAGCGATCGGATGTGGAAGTGAAGAGAGACGTTAACGTAAGCGAAATAAAGCCAACATTACAGCAGGTTAGAGAGAATTTTAAACTTCGTTATTTGTGCTATCGTTTTGTTCCGTTGTATTATTTTAGAATTGGTGGATATAAATTCATGTTGGCGAAAATTAATCAAAGTTTTTCCTCTTATCTGATGAAATAATCCTTCGAAAAGCGTTTGAGTCATTCTTTTTAGACGATAAGATAAGATGTCAAAACATCGAATAAAACAACTACATTTAATATCTCAAAATGCATCAATGCATTACATACTAATTGAATTGAACGTTTATTTTGAAGGTAATATTGTGTTGTAGTGGATGGTTTATTGAGTGGATGATCATATGAACTCTAGAAAAGAATATAAAGTTATAAAAAATGGAAATATTCATAGACCTATTTCGAGTTAAAATAGGAATATTTGGAGCATTTTAGGTCGGTAACTCATTGATTGTTGATTGATCGATTAATGAGAGCTTTATTGCGGCTAAAACTTTGCTGTAAGTTATAAGTTTATTGTTGATAGAAAATCTGAAATTAAGAAAAGTTTCTTTGAGATGAACGACTCAAAAACGAAAGAAGTTCCATTAGTCAACGCGGTGGTCAATGCTGTGGGTAATATCGCTATAAAGAATATAAAGAATGCATTCGAATCCGCTTTCTTGGGCAAGTGGAAAAGTGGAGAAAATCCAACTAGCAGGTATGAATCATTTTGTGACAGTTTTTTTTTTTAATACAACTGAATTAGGGCTGTGAAAAGATGTAAATTGAGAGAGATAGCGAATAGAGGACAGCTATAAGTAAACCGGGTCCTGAGTTTTGTTTTCTAGTCATTATCTGGGAGCAAAGAAGCCAAACGACTTTCCCGGATTTCTGTTCTTTGGATCCGATAGCCGTATGTTAGAAGGATTTTTGGCTATCTTGAAGGATGAGCAGTTTTGATGGTGTTTTGTTGATGCGGCGTATAAGACTGCTTGAGTCATTGGCAAGAATAAATATGCATTGTTATTAGGAAGGTAATAATTGCCCGAGGGCCGTTATAGGAAGTAAATACAAACCATTCAAAATTGAATATTGTCATTTTGCGTGCATGTATTCAGCTTTGCTTAAGACAGGATGACATGGGTTTGTGAGGGGATGGGGATGGGGAGAGGTGAAAGGGCTATGAAACTATCCATAGAATGAAGCTAATTTACCAATTGTTTTATGATTCGCTGGTGTTTTTGTTGAAAGATGGCTAAGTTTAATGTTTTTGCTCATATTATTGTGGGGAAATTATTTCAGAAAAGCTGCAACTATGCTTATAGCATGTTCAACTTGTCCTGTGGTCGATTCGTTCATAGTTCCCGTGCTGTTTTGTCGAGCATTTTTCCCCCAACTTGCATTGGAATTGCCTGAGCAAAGCGTAATCGCTAATGGTGGTAGTCAGGAGAAGGAGCATATCAATCAACTGGACCTCCAAAATCACAGATCTGGAAACGAGTTTTTGAAGGTGAGTCGTTGTAGCTTTGTTAACGAGAGAAAGTTATTATGCATATAAGCTTTACTTAGTGAATTTTCTTTAAATAATAAAATATAATTTGATAGATAGGTGCTGAAGGTTGTGTTATGATAACAGTATAATTATTGCTATCAGTGTTAGTATCAATACAACCTATATGATCTGTGTTATTGTTATCATTTGCTGTTACTGATTATTGTCACTAATTATTATTCTTATCAGTTACTGTTATTGTTATTGACCACTGTTGTTATTAGCTATTATCATTACTATTATTAATTACTGGCATTATATATTACCGCCGTTATCTTTTTTTATTATTTATCACTGTTTTTTAATTATTAATGGTTAACAATTGATTTCTCTTTTCACTCCCAGGTACGTTTTTCATCGAGTCGAGATAGCGATACCAAGTTTGGTATTCAACTTCTCCCCCCCTCCCCCCCCCCGAAATGTGAATTTCTGAAAGGGTTTTCATTCGATGGTGCAAATCAATCCGTATATATTTTAGGGCAAGAGAAGGATACTGTTAATCCTTGTTAATAGTATAGTTAATAGATTAAGACGTCTGATAGAATTCACTGAAAAAATTTGAGATTTCTTTCAAATGAAATAAGGGCAAATCTTGTGGTTTATGCTGATAAAAGAGGAATATAAGGACTTGTGTTTTCAGGAGATGAACACTCATAAAGGTATAAAGCAGAAAAGAGCCTTGAAGCGTTCAAATGAGAAGCGATTCTTGAGGCGAGTGATGCGTCGAGTCATTTGTCTACCAGATGAGCATCCAAGCGAAGAGGTGCTGGGTGAATCGCATTCCAACACCAAGGTTTGTGACAACGATCGGGTGGGGGATACATCTTCAAAATTATGTTCATCGGTCGAGGAGACACGTGTTCACCTCCAGCAACAGCAGCCAACTGCGACTATCTTACCACCAAGAGGCGCCAATCTTGGTTTGTTGCTCTTTTTTTTTTTTTTATAATTACGAAATACATTTATTTATCATTGGCAGTTTTCGAATTTAATCACTTAGGATTGTGTTAATGTTCATAGCGGCTGCGAATAAAAAACATAGCATTTAGCCAAGGATTTCTAACGAATAGAAGTAGAGTGAAATGCGTTAGCGATTAATTACACTTAGAATGTATTGTAATTTGAAAATGTTTGCAATGGCCGTATGGTCAGGATGTTTGCAATGGCTCTGTGGCCAGGATTTTGCAGTGATCACCCCCCCCCCCCTCCACCTCATATGCAAATGTCGTTGTTTGCAATGATTTTGCGTATCTGTGTTCAACATTTTAGGCAGTAGTGAATTTTGGATGAAGGAATTGCTTTGTGATCGCTTCCCGTCGTATTTAATTGCTTCTTTTATTCATTTAGCAACCGTTTCGATTCGATAATCATAGCGCATGCGTTCTATTTTTTTAAATAATAGGCTGGCAATCATTTGAAGAAGTCGACAACGATGAAGGATATGAACTATTTTCATGCGTCCAGCACCAAGAGAAACGATTAGCACATTAGACGGTTGTCAAATCTCGATTACATCCATTGGATTTCATTTTGGCAACTCGGAAAGGCGTACACATAGACTCGACCAGTAATTCTTGTGGGATTTTCCGGTTTCGGCTAGATTGGCATGGATGACTTCCAATTATTGGGGCCATACAGTTTGATGAGTTTTCAGGGCATCAGACATTGCCAGGTGCATCGATGAGCCACAAGGAGTCAGTGTTTTTAAAGTTGAATAAGCGCATCAATGCGTTGGAGCTGAATATGTCGCTGAGTAGTGAGTATCTCTCTGAGTTGAGTCGACGTTATGTAGAGCAAACAAACGATAGTCGCCGACACGCTGAAAAGGTGGTCAAGTTCGCTGAAGAGGCTGCACAAAATGCTGCACGTGCTGCACAACAAAAACTTACTAAACAGGTATTCGATTTATAATGCTTCCTTTTGGTTTCTAATGGCATGTGGTTATGATTATTGCTAATATCTTTCACATCTCTCTGTATTTATGAGTAAGGTGTTAATCTTCGATCTTTTTGAAGAAATTACTTCTGGTATCCTTACGCGTGAAGGTCTTCGCTAGTGAAGACTGGCTACGGTGTGAAGAACATTGTTAAGGTGGATCTTTAATTCTAAAGGAAGCAGATTTGAGCAGTTCCACCAAACTCATCACTGAACATGGAAAAGTTTGTTGTGATGGTCATTTGTGGTCAGTGCGTTTTGATGTTTCAGGTTGAGGGTATGGGGCGTGAATTAAAAGAACTCTCTCGTATGGTGCGATCACTTTGGTCACGTTCAGTAGCAATCGAATCGTCGTTGAAGATGGGATCTGTTGAGCAGCAACGACAACAAAATGAGGTGGAGCACGATCGGCCTACAGTGAGGACACGTTCACAAAGTGAAGAGGAATCTATACTGCCGCACCCTCGCGAACATCTATTATATTCGAATGACTATGTTTGGACGGTATGTATGTTCGTCCCAATTCTCTCTCTTACTTGATGTGTTCAGTCGTTTTTTTTTATTATTTCGTTTAGTTCCAGCAGTTGTGACGCTTTATTCTATGCTGTTTTTTCATATAGCAGCCTGTATGCGTGTCATAATGAATTATAAAATAGTGTGGTTTTAACTTTTAAATTGGCTGTGATGCACCGTTTTTTGTGGAAGACTATCTCATCATCGCAGAATGTTTTTGAATAATGTTGCTTAGCATCAGTTCATAGTTTGGGTTAAAAAGCTCCTGAGCTAATTACAAATAATGGAAAAGTTTGCAGACAGAGCAGTTGGTATATATGGTAGTAGCAGCGCAAGCTTGTACAGTAGTTTTAATGCTACTTGTGCAATGCTTCTATGATCGTCACCGCAGAATGATCGAGCAGCTAACGATTCAGGATATCGTTGAGGAAAGGATCCGAACATTCGTGCGGCCAGTACCGGAAACACAGAATGACGGTCAGTTTTCGTCTTCGTAGTAAAATATACCTTCCGGTTGTACGGGCATGTCTTAGATGATCTTTGCGAATATAGGATATGTTGAACTGTTTCGCACAAGTGCTCCAGCTTCTTTTCAAGCAGCATGTTTTAGGAGTTTTCGCAACAAAAAAGTTTGTTTTGACCTCATATCAGTGAGTCTACATGGCGGTAGTTTCAACTCTGATATCATTGAATTTGGGTTTATAAAGTTGGCAGGTAAAATATACATCGCATGCTCACCTTTTGAATCCTAATTATTTGCATTAAAAATACAGAAGGAGCTATAATCTGTTGATGGGAAAGTCAGATGTATCTCTGAGTTGAAATTCGTTGTTCAGAGTCGAAGCAAGGAATGGGCAGTGAAAAGAGCAGACGTTCAAGACATCGTAAGAACAACACCCAACTCAAGAACAATTCCTGTAAGTTTTTTCATTATCATTGAACGAGTATTTTAGTGTTATTACAAAATTTGATGTAAATTTGTGATTTCCTTTCCCAATTTGAATTTTTCTTTAGTTCAATGAGTTGAGCATATTATGTTGCAAAGGTATATCTTACATTATAATAAGATAAAATAAGCTCATTGTGTTTTTTATGTGCAAGGAACTTCGATATGTGAAATTTGTTTTGAGTTTATATTTATAAGATGAGTTGCAGATATTAATTTCTGAAAATGCATATCTTCTGGATGGATACGGAAATTTGACATTATTGGTTCTTGGGGCCTTAATAGAACCAATTGGTTTTTTTTTTTTTCTTGAGCGAAAATTCGTTGCAACTTTTCCTCGTCGTTATTTGATAGAGAACATAGTAAAAATAATAGCGATGCTAAAAGATATGATGAATGCTATTATTGTTGTCATCTATAAAGAGTAGGATTCTTGCAAATGCGCTATTAAGTAGTGCGAATATTTTTTGTTGTTGTGTATGATAGATGGCAGGAATTATCAATAGCTAAGCTTACTAATGGCTGTAAATGGATATTCCTTTGTAGGTATCACAAAAATTGTTCAAAAATTTTGATCACCTTCACTTTACTTCAAAACGGCTAAAAAATTATGTTAAAATGGAGCTAAGCCGCTCTTTTATAAGCGAGGAGGTGCGCTGCAATTGGGATGTGGTTCACTGATATTCAAGTTCTTAAGGAACGTAGATTGACAGGTTGAGCATGGCTGAAGTGATCCGATCGTCGGTGTAAAGCCAGTGAGCTCGGAAATGAAAGCTTACTGTAGGACATATTCTGCGAAGGGGGAGGGGGGGGGGAGATGAAGACTGAATAGAGAGAATCGGCATTGAGCAATGAAGGGACTGACTGGAAAGCATTGATGTGATTGATGCACGGTTATTGGGTTTTAAAGGACTCGCCAATGCTTTAAAGGAGGTATATGGAGGAAAGTACGACGCTATCTAATTTGGCGGCCAATAGCTGGAATGCAACAAAGTTAGTTTTGGTTGTTTGCGATGATGCTTCACTTTTTGTATTTAGAAACTGAGCTGTTATCGTGGTAGGCTTGGATTCCATTTCGGTAGCTTTGTGAGACTATTTGCGATGGCTAATGATTTCAGGTGAGCAGGAAGACAATTGGGATTCAGCGGTGGAGTCATCCGCAAGGTCTGTGACACCGACAAGGAGTGATTTATCAAGTGAGCTTGATGTGGAGGGGCGTTTGGATGTGGCCACGAATCTCGTTGATGATTGTGCAGCCGTCCTCTCGCAGCTTGAGTGGACAAAACTAACAGCGAAGGAACGTGGAAGTAGTGGCAAACTCAAGCAGCATGAACATGAAAAGACTCCAAATTTTGCGAACAAACAAACTCCGCGTCTTTTCAACGATGATTCATTGAAGGTTGCTGCTGTTGAGGCAGAAGTTACGCTTCCAGACGAGGTGAATAGTGTGCTAGTAGCTGAAGCAGTAAAGACTCCGATACGTCCAATAGTGCAATCAAGTCCTCCGCCAAGTGGTCGAAGCTGGCATCTCGTGAAACCGAGCAGAAGAAGGAATCGAAAGAAACAGACACTCTACGAGTGAACGATGCTTTGTTGTTACGTTTAATCGTAATGAGCGCTTCTCTGCTTCATTTCGACACTAGACGCATTCTTCGCATTCGTTAATTGATTTGATTTTTCACTCACATATGATGTGTGTGTGTAGGTGTTGTATTGTTGATTGCAATGGGTTCATCATCGCTGGTCATGTATTTATAAGGTGTGTTTTTATTGAATTCGAAAATATTGACAATAAGTTTAATTGAAATATGGGCGAACGGATCGATACAGCTGTGATATATCTTTAGTAGATTATCCGTATCATATTATTTTCTAAATGTTGAAATATATGCGTTATGAATCGTATGATATTTCATAGCTTTATAAAAATAAGCTACTTATTTGATTGTCTAGAACATGTCATTTTGAATCATGAGACGTTGGGTCGTTGATGTTTTATTTTCTTTTTTTTTCTTTTAGAATTTAAAAAAGTTGACGCAGTCGGTGATGTGAACTTTCGAATAGGGATGAATGCCATATTTTTTGCATGCGGTACAAAAGTATTGCATCTGTTGCATTTCATGGCTGTTGGATTAAGGTAAAATAACTTCACTTGATCCATTCATTCCCCATAAATAAATTTTGCATTTTTAAATTGTGCACGTCCGCGGGGATAGATCCAAGTTTATAGAAAAAAAAAAACAAATCTAAGTGGAAAAAATTTTCTACAAATATTTTTAAATTGAAAAATGGGGTGTACTATAGGGCGAATTATTGCAAAATTATAGCATATCTTCTTGTAATATTGGTTGTTCGGTATCGGCATATTGTAATGTTTTTTTTTTGCATCCATTAAACCATCTGATGTGTTTCCCTTTTTTCTTATTGATTTAGTTTATGTCTCATTTGATGTTCTTTCAGTGTTCTTCATTTATGGCTTTATTTCAATACTTGAATATTTATTTGATATGGGATATGCGATGAGAATCATTTCAATGGGCAGTCACTGCTGTTTCATTGAAGTGAGCATAATGTTGCGCGTCTTCATATAGTCAATATGGGGATGTGCATTTAAATGCGCTTTTTTTGATTTTTGATTCTTAATTTAGGATTTTATTTAACTCAACAATCGTAATTTAAGATTGTTACCCTATAAATGATGTTGAAAGTCTCTATGAATTTTTTATCTATTACTGCTCAAAATAAACGAATTATTGGCCGATAATGTTTTATTTTGTCTTAAATTATCTTAGAAAATAAAGAAAAATTCAATCTTTGAACGATTAAATATATTTCATAATTCAAGCGATTTCATTTCGCATAATCCTTATTTAATTTCATTGCCTAAATTATATAATACGTGCGTAAACGTTGATGCGATGTTTTTCCCTTCGATTATAACTTTCCTTTTCCGTAGGAATGTGCTGCATAACTTTATGAGATTATCTGTGTTATCGTTAAATTAGATACATGTCTATCATGTTATAACACTAAAAGTATCATAGCACCCAACTGTTACTATAGAATGATGTATATTTGAGGTGATATCTATGTTTGTATAATTTATGGTTTGCTCAGTTCTCTCTTTTTTTTAAAATTTATTTATTTGTTTAGCAATATTTAAATAGGATAGAAATAATGTAGTGCGGAGCCACCAGCATGTAGAATGCTTATGAATATCCAATACGGGCATCGCAGAACCCGTTCGTTATTATACCAGAGGGTAAATGATCAAGTGGAGACAGCTGCGTCTTCTGATTTATACTGTCCGTAGCTAAAACACTAGGTTTTTTTCCAGAGACAGTGTGATTGTCGTTATGCTTTCTTTAGCAATTCGCTTCATATAAAACGATCTGATAATCTAAGTGGCGATAGATCGTAGTTATAGTAAGCAAGTTGCATATTCAACGATTACCATGTGTTGACGAACTAATGCTACCCAAAAAGAAATTCACAAGAATTTGCTTTATATAGGTAAACGCTTTTCATATAGGTATGTTCGTAAGTGTGCAGTAGTTCTGGAAAGACGTATTTAGAGATATCGTTCAATCACATTGTCAAGACGATGGAATATTTTACTACCTACCCTAAGTTTTTCCATGTGGAAATTTCTACCCGTTAGGCTTATAGCTATTACAGCTTAAACTAGCTCTAGGCGGTTGTAAATGGCAATTTCTGTTTACTTGACGATAACCTACTTGTCAATACCTTTCACTGAGGTGTATGAGGTGTATTAAAATTGGGATAGAATAATAGAGAATAGGAAAATGCATTTGCTTTTGTTTCTTTGTCGCACAAAAATACGTTTAATTTAGCGCATTTTTGCGTATTGGCGAAAATTTTCCGACAGGGGATTTAAAGTTCCCCACATTCCCAGGATTCGCAGAAAATTTCCCCATATGTGATGAAGGGGTAAGAAACGCGAGAAGTAGTCAGCCTAAAAAGGAATGTGCCGCACTTAATAGCGCTACCCCTTTTCACTTCAAAAAATAATAGCTGTACGATCACCATCTCAATAAGCATATTATTTCTACATTTTAGAGATGCTAATTTTTTTTTTTTTTGCAGTGATTTTCATTTGAGAACTTTAAATAATAGTTGTGATTGGATACTGATGTTGTGAATTCATTTAGCACCCCTTACAACCTTGTCGGTTAGCGGAAATGAAAATCTTTGCGAAATTGGCAAATATTGTGAATTGTTGAACTTTGAAAGGAAAATATAAAATGAGATTTTTTTTTAGTTAGCTTTGCCTTTTCTTATGCTCTCTGTTAATATATTGTATCACAGCTAGACAATAAAGTTTCTGTGAATGTTTGCAAAATGATTTGTGAAATCCCGTTGAAGTCCATCGGAAGCTTCATGCTCTTATCGCACAAACTCCATATCACTAACATGAAGATTTATACTTTGTTGTTAGTTGTTGGTATTTTCATATGGCGTGAGCATCTTGAGTGAATTGTAATACCTAAATTAATTAAGTTTCATATTTAAAAAAAAAAACTTAGGTTTGCAGCGATGTCGTCATATGGACATACAACAACCAATAATAAATCAACTGTCGAACCGCTTGAATAGCTGTAATTTTTTGCAGCAAACCTTTTTGAGCATTTTCTATCAAATTTTTCTTAGCTCATTTATAACTTCATTTATTTGTAAATATTTATTAGCTTTCTACTAGGAGTTTTTTGCAATTTTTATCTCCTTAAGGTGGATATCTACCAGAATTGTAAACTGTTTATGCTTCGTGCGATTTCATTTCTGTTATAGTTTTTGATATTTTCACGTTGATATTTTTTCTTTATTAAAAATTTAAAGGGAGGGGGGGGGGGAGGGAGGTAACGTTTCTTAGGTTTTAGTGCTGTATTACTTCAAATCTTGTTCGGTGGTTTTGCAACGAAAATTGCAATACGGTATCTTTCGAAATGCAAACGCAAACGCGGGAAAATGCGCGTTTGCCACGTAAGCCATGCGACCCGGCCTTGAAAATGTTGCGATCGGGGCCAAATCTTGTCATCTTCGAGTGCAACGAGGGGGTTTTTCTGGTGTGCGCATTTTCTTTTTTTTCTTCGATGTGTCAATTTTTTGTTGATTTGAAAAAGGGTGAAGTGTTTTTTATAAGTTAATAGTTCTTTCTTTAATTTTGCACATGTAGTATAGTCTTCTGGAAAGTAGAGATTGCTAAGGTTTGGACGAATGCTTTTAGCAAACCTCGAATCTAATATTGAAAGGTTTCGTCATTTGTGACTGACTGGTTTTTGCTCTATACTAAATTAATAGAAACTCGTATATACTGCCGTCACTTGTGTTTTCGAGAACAGGAAGGTAACCGGAGGCTCGTTAAGCGGACTTACGCTTTCCTGCGAAGCTCAAGGGAGGGGGAGGGGGAGATGAAGATGAATGAGCAAGATTTTTATTTTAAAAGGGAATAAATAGCCTTTCGTCTATATGCGCTGAGACGAATGGAGACGTACAGAGCAAAAAAATGGGGGGGAGACGTAGAGCAGGTGGGATCCATCATATTTTATAATGAGCCTGTTTTTGGGCTATTTTTTAGCATTGATGGAACACGTTTATATCATTTTGTTTTAATGTGATGCTGTGTGCACATGAATGTGCCTGGTCACTTAGTGTAAAGATCATCACCAATTTCCGATAATTTTAAGGAGGAAATACCATTTCCCGAAATTTTTTATGAGAAAGGTTCTTGAGAGAGGAGGGAGTATTTCCGTCCCGATTAACCCGAGCGAGCGGGGTTGGCCCGAAGAAGAAGCGGTTAGCCCAAGTGGAACGGTCTCCAACTGAGTATCACTAAGCACGGCGGTTAGCCCAAGTGGAACGGTCTCCAACTGAGTATCACTAAGCACGGCGGTTAGCCCAAGTGGAACGGTCTCCAACTGAGTATCACTGAGCACGAACGCTCGCTCGCGCGAAAGTGATCGCACCGCGCTTTACTGTGATCTTGATGATGAATGACGCGAAACGTCATATTGGCGCCAAAATAATGAATGACAATAGGCGCGCATATATAGGCGTTGCCTTTTGCAGCAACCGTCAGTGTTGTTCGTGTTAGGGCGGCGTGCGGTGATGCAGAGAGGGAGTTGAAGCGCGTTGGTGGGTGGTAGGGATGTGGAGTGTCGTGAGTTCTTGCGTTGCGCCGTTCTTATCGTTTGTTGTGCAGATATGTTGCGTAGCGTACATGTAGCCCATAATTGTAGGTACTCAGATTTTTAGCGTGTTTTCGACACTTTTTTTAAATATTGGTGTACGTATGAGAGAACAAGAGGCCTCAGTGGGAATCTTATACTGTTTTTACTTAATACAGTTTCTCCTTCCTGAGGTATGATTGCTTTTTAAAACGGGTTTGTCCGCCCATCCATATAATGAGGATAACTCACTTATTTCAATTACTTCTTTTTTATCTTAAACTTTTTACCGCAATTATTTATATCTATCTCCGACCATTTATCTTGTTTACTACTTCATTAATTGCAGTTATATCATTATCGGTGTGTATTTCATTTCCGTCATTGTTTTAGGTATATTTCATGTTGAGTGATAAAATGTTGTGGAGTCAAGCGAAAAGCTCCGGCAAATTAGCATAAATTGAATTTTGAACCCTTTTTACTAGATGGGCAAAATCAACTGCAATCAATTTGTTTCATTTCAGTTGTCATTTCGAGGCTTTGCTTTCTTTATCATAAACATATAGATGTGTCTTTGTTGTCACAATTCTCCACCTCTAGGCTGATTGATGTATGAATATTGCAATCCTTGCCAATACATATGCTTGCATTTGAGAGGTGTGTGGTAACCTTATTTGGCATCTGTCGTCGAACTTTTAGAGAAGCTTGAAAACGTTTTACCCGCACTATTTTTTGCACTCTTTTCTGATCTGTATCAACGAAATTTCCTTACCAGGTAAACATCTAACCAAGAAACCCACCTTTATTGCCTGTATGTGACCTTTCTGTGCTTCCCTCATATGTTTAGTAGGATGTTGAATGAATAAAGCCAAAAATTAAAAAAAGGTTGTTTGAGACCCCTCAGACCTCCCCATATTTGAAGTACCTGAGGTACCCCCACTGCCTTGTAGTCGTTGTAGGCCACTACCTGACCAATAAATATTACGCCGCCAACAATGTACTGTACAGATTTCAAGCTAATTTCTTCCGGATGCGGGGAGAGAGAGTTTCGGGGCCGTCAATTGCGACTGCAAATTTACGAGGAGGGGAAAACCTGGCTGAAGCCACATGTAGCCCAAACTCGAGGGAGGGTCAAGTGACTGCGGTTGAGGAGGGAGAATGAGCCATGTGCCCGCTATTGTGGCCCACTTCATTGATGAATATAGCCCCATCAAGTCATGTTCGACCTTATCTAGCTGGGTTTCCACATGCACGGCTAAATCGATGCAAATTGTATGAATATAGCTGCAATGTTCCCCAAGTTTTTGACCGTTGATTTCGAGATGTCTTCGGTTATAAATGCAGAGGTTATTCCCCGAGTTGAGGTTGAAGATTGTTTGATTTAGGTGTTGATGCTGCGGGAGGCATTGGTACAAGCGGGACAAATACTACTATTTCGAGTTGGCTTGCGTGATTACGGACGTACTGTTCTACTACTGGGGTATCGATGAAAGCAGTTCCCGAAGCATGTGATCAATCTGCTGGCATGAAGGACAACTGCCATCTAGGTTTGTATCATTCTTTTATTGGTTTTATCACTCTAGGTTTTATCACTTTTATCATCCTAGGTTTTTTTATCATTTTATTCTTTTATTGGTTTTGTACTACCCTATCTTGGATAGGCAAATAAAGGAAAGGAATTTGGAAACGGTATTTTCAAATGATTGAGGTGGTTTTGTTCCGGTGAGTGGTCATGACCTAATCGGGGGAAGTTAGGTATTCGTATCTGAAGTGTTTGGGAACATAGTTGTATTCCTATTAATAAAACTTAAATCAAAGGGACTTAAGATCAACTTAAATCCAGCTCCCAGTCCCCGCCCTCTTCCCTTAGTTCCGTTGTTTGTTCCCCTAGTTTTTGTCAGCCACTGTGTCTTCTTGAGAAGCTGGTTATTATTTTTTAAGGTAAGAAACTCATTACATCCAGTTTTCACTGTGCCATCAGATGAGATTTTTATAAAAAATTTTGTTTCCCAAAATTATCTTCTGTTTCTTCAAATTATCAATAAGCCCGAGATCTTTTGTTTTTTTTTTCGACGGGAGCAGGCGTATGCAGAAAATATAGCATATGATTTCGTTTCTAATCTCTTTTATTAATAGAAACCACAGCATCATCGGACCGCATATCAAGTCGTGAGTATAGTTTAGTTTCAATAAAAGGATCTAGTTAGTCACAATTCAATAACTTAGTTCACTTCAGTAAATAGCA
The DNA here is from genome assembly GCA_037389465.1 of Baylisascaris procyonis. Taxonomy (NCBI): domain Eukaryota; kingdom Metazoa; phylum Nematoda; class Chromadorea; order Rhabditida; family Ascarididae; genus Baylisascaris; species Baylisascaris procyonis. The sequence continues at coordinate 1,166,468 of JAZARR010000230.1, forward strand.
GTCACAAATACAACAACTTACATCAGGGCGCAATCGGAAACGTGGAGCAAGAAATCTATGATGGGGTCACAGTACAAATTAACTGTTGATCTATAATAAGAAAGCATAACTTCCTATTTCTAGAGTGGGCCTTTTTTAGAGATATTTTGCCGACTTTCTGAAGGTCAAGCCTAGCCACACGCATGTTTAGCACATATTATCATTTGGATGCTGCAATCTTCCTGTGCAACAACATTTGAAGAATGTTGGAGCGTTTCAGGAGCAGCATTCTCACGCCTAACTTTTGCATTCATTAGCTTGGAACTGAGCTTTCATCAAATGGTGGATGTTGTTTCCTGGTTTGGTTTAGAGATATTTACCGACTTAAGCATTATCGGATATTTTTCTGTTATCTTTGCACTCTGTTTGATCTTGTTCGTTCTCCAAGAAGCCTTTTTTCGGATTGTTATTTCATGTGGAACTCATTTTTCTTATTTTGTTACGAGGTAGGACAAAGAAATCTCTTCAAGAGTCGATTGTAAATTGACGCTTTGTAGAAGAGGATCGACGGTATCGTCGCTTTTCTCAATGAAGGTGCGGTGGTGCCGAACGTGGATGTTGTCGTCGCACCCCCGGTTCCGTACCCGACCTCGCGAAGGAGCATGCCAAGCCTGGTGTCAAAGTGACCGCTCAGAATTGTTATAAGGTTAGGGCGTCTTTTATTCTATGACAGTCTACGGCATCATGAAATGGCATTAAGAGATTTTCGTGAATTATAATTCAAAAAAAACGCCTTTTACTGATTTTGATCTGTTTAAAGCAGTTGATATTGTTAAAGTGAAGTGAGTTGGATATGACAAGGCGTAGAAGTAAGCACATGGCATTGCTGACTCATTAAATTTTAACAGAGTGGAAGAGATGAGGAGAGGGATATTGAAGTTTTTCATATATCGGCATTTTATATTCTTTTGCTTTTATAGAAACTTTAAGTGGTGGGGTGGAGGGGGAAGGAGGAAATTTGATGTTACCTTTCATGCACGTCAAAAAGTTGTTAGCGGCGAAAGTATATCTATCTTGGATGTTTTTTCGCACCATTTCTGCACGACGCAGAGATTGAAACTTGTGCGTAGAGGGTGATAGGAAAGAAGGGGAGGGAGAGAGGAGGTATTTTTTTGCCTCGATCGGATTGATAAGTTTCCCGTTTCCAAGTAATTTAGAGTTGCTAGATTCTGCTTGTTATTGAAAAAATTTTGCGTTTTGCAGTATGTAATTTTATCAGAATGCATCCAAAGGGACTCAGGCACATTTGAAACATAATGCCGTTTTGTTTTCTTGCCTGACTGCAGTTGGTTCCATGTTCCACAAGGCGCTATTTGTGGTTTTGGAAAACGGCTTCCGTGCTCCTGTGGTCCCGACTGCGGGGATGCTTGAAGAGATAGTTGCAAATCGCAAACTAGATTGAGATGGCTGTCAAATGGAAAGTAAAGTAGTGTGGAAACAGGAAGATGAGGCAAAAACGACGAAAGAGTTTAGAGAGATAATTTTTGTCTATGAATGGATTGTTATTGAGGTCAGTCGCCTATTTAATTCTTTAAATGCAAGAGGGCATTATTGACCATGATTGTATGAACGAGTGAATTGGAACGGTGCGTTGAAAAGTTAATTCGTTTCAGGGTGCCAAAAGGTGGTTCACTGGCGAGATCGGACTGCATTGGGCCAATCATTGGGCAGTCGGTACATCAGCGTATTTTCGGTGGTTGGGACGAGTCGACCGCCGATAAGTTGTGCACGCCGTCGAATCTGAATTGGATGCCGTCTTCTGCCGTGGAGAGGAGTTGGATGAACTTGAAACCGGCAAAACCAAAGAGGTGATCTAATAATATTGAAGCTAGATTGGGCTATAGCAGATTTGACGTCGTTTTTCGTTTGGGGAAGGGGGTCCGGCTAGCCCAATGGTTAAAGAGCCAGAAACTAAAAATAGGAGAGATGTCGTCCCAGTTTTGATAAAATGGCCTGAAGCAATATGCTGTCACGGAATAAATTCTAACTGTTCATTCATTTCATAGTGTTAAATGCGTTGAGGTATATAAGTTGTAAGGTTCAACGTGCGGACATATTGTTGCCCAAGCTTGTGGTACGATTGAAACTTACTGCTTAAGTTGGGGCAGTACCACGAATGGACCGGGTTTTTACATCTTAAAGATGAAATGACACCGATAGATGTGCCTTAAAAGCGCAAATAAGACAATAGTTGATGTTGTTCAAGGAGAGTGTATGAAGGACGGGGATGAAATGTTACCTTGATGGCTCCGCGATGTTACACTTTTGCGCGTTGGAAAATTACACAAACAGTTATATTTTCTTTCTTTTGAGTCTTTCGTTTCGTACTAATCCTGCTTAATGATTTAGTCATCATTTCCTCAAATGCTGTATCTACGTGTTTCTCTTTCACTAGAAGTCTTGGCGCAGTTCAGTGGAACAAATGAAACAAATGAAGTTATCTTCGGGGTGTATTTCGTTCCCTAGATATATAAGAGAGCTGTGAATTGAAGTTCAATGTTTCAGGTCAGATATTCAAATTATTCTGCAAATTCTGGAAGCATCGCAAGTCTTCACCGATCATGGGGTTCGGTGTTATAAAGGATGGTTTCGAGGTGGAGCCCATAGATTCGCAAGCCGCCGAAGAAGCTGTCATCCATAAGCTGTACGCAAACCAGCTATTTAGCTAATAGCTGCTGGGCTTTTAAAGCGGAAGGTTTGTCTACCTATTCGAGTATAGTCTGACTAATTATGATATCTTTTAACTAAGAATGCTGCCAGGGTCATGGCAACTTCAAATTTGACACCTCCTTTTGCGTGCTTCAGCACATATCTTTCATAATGGCGGTCTTTGTATAGCTGTGTAAACATGATTGTTGGCGCTTACCGGTGGGACGGAGAGATTTCGGATGGCGTGGTGCGCGGTCTTGTAGGGATTTCATTTATTGGGTGTTCATTTTTGGGCAAGTATCACAGACGTATTTTCCCCATCAAAAATGAGCATCACTAAGACTAGTAGCATGATCCAAATCGCATTCGATTCATATGTTTATGCATAAATAACTTTCCCGTATATGCATACGAAAGCACTTCCAAATTTTCATAGTGCAAAGGGAGGTTTATTCCATTCGTTGTTTGTATGTACTCTGCTCGTCAGATATTAGGATTAAACTCCTATTTTCCATATTGTCAATATGATTTTCTATTGTATGTTCTTGTGCAGCGTAACATTTTTATGTACCTAAGCTGTGTCGAATTCATTTTTTCGACGTGCTTGGTTATACCATCTAATTGATTTGTATTTACAACATAAGCTCTGTTTACAATATGTTTGTTTTTAACATACCTCTCGAGTGCAAAGGAAGTGCTGGACTTACAGTAAGGCATTTAATTGGAGAGAGAGTGGGTTGAGGGGAGGAGTGGTGGTGAGCGCATGAGTATTCTAAGGTAGTTGATCCAGAAAGTGCTTTTTTAGTGTTTGTGTTAAGAGTAGCACCTCTGTAAATTTCATACTTCCTTTTGCGTACTTCAGCGCACATATCTTTCATAATGGCGATCTTTTTGTACCCGTACAAGCATAAGGTTGTTGGCGCTTACCGGTGGGACGAACAATTTTTGGATGATGTGGTGCATGGTCTTTGTAGGGAGTTCATTTGTTGGGTGTTCATTTTTGGGCAAGTATTATAGACGTACTTTCCCCATCAAAAATAAACACCACTAAGACTAGTGCCATGATCCAAATCGCATTCGATTCATATGTTTATGCATAAATAACTTTCCCGTGTACGAACACGATAGCACTTCCAGATTTTTATAAGCCAAAAATGTGGTTTATTCCATTCGATGTTTGTATTGTCAATATTTTTTTGTCAATATTTTTTTTGTCAATTGTCGATTTTATAAGCCAAATATTTCCATATTGTCAATATGATTTTCGATTGTATATTCTTGTGCAACATCGCGTTTTTATATACCTAAATTACTTCGAATTCCTTTTTTTCGGCATGCTTAGTTATATCATCTCATTGATTTGTATTTATAGCATAAGCTGTATTTATGACATTTGTATTTTTAACATACCCCTTCGAGTGCGAAGAAACTGCTAGACTTGCAATAAGGTATTTAATTGGAGAAGAGGAGTTGGGGAAGGAGTGGTGGTGGACGCATGAGTACTGTAGGCTAGTTCATCCAGAAAGTATCTTTTTTTACTGTTTGTCTTAATAGTAGCACCTGCCTTTGCGCAGACGTTCATGAGTGAACCTCGTTCGAGCTTGCGAAAAACAAACCCGAATCGCAGGAAGGTCCACAATTGGAATATCAGAATGTGATGAGGGTCAGTGACTCGAATATATCGCTTGTTTCAGCTGGAGCTGCAGTGCTATAAGAAACCTTTGTGTCATTCATTGATGGTAGTATGCTGTTTATCAGTGAAAAGGTTGACTGAGATACTACTGCTCGATTGATAGATTGACCCTTTTTTAGGATGAGATGGGGGCGAACACATCTCGGTAGTTTTAGGGAGGCTCGGCGTTCCCGCTCCAATACCGGGAAAGGGTGTCCTTTTGCTTCAAGTGTCTCTTTTACACTCGTTGTGAAAATCATTTTCTATGATTTATCGTCTCCAGCAGTAATCATTGGCATTTGCAAATTCCTTTGCGTTTGTTTGAAAATAAGTCAACAAGTTTTAGAGCTCGAAAAGTGCGGATGCACTTCACGCATGGGGGATCGCTACTTGCTTGTATTTTACAATGGCGAATAGGTGAGGGTTAATTATTACTAAAACCGAATTTTAGCAATTTCAGGTCAGTCATGCGTCAGAATCGTCGCATGGTTATTTGGGAGATATCTTCACTTTTGTGCCCGTCCCGATCGGTATAAGGGAAAATGATTCCCAGGGAAGTTCTTTTCCCACCTATGTAAAGGAAAACTACCCTCAAACGGATTTTTCTCCATCCATGTGAACTGGAAGCGATGACTTGAAAGGTTTTAATGCTTATTTTAATTGGGGATTAGGCATACCTGTGAGCCAATCATCATTCAATCGCAAAGTCATTCTATGAATTTTCGTGCTATTCGTTTCGTACTGTATGCATTTGTAAATTTATTTCGTAAGTTTTCCCTCAATAGGTATTTAATGTGTTTAATCGAACTGCCCACGATGACGAAATGACTGAGCCGAAGTATTATATCCATGTATTGTCATGAGGGAACCCGTGATGATATTCAGGAGGAACGTTTCAAAACTTATGGGTTCTTTTGTTTTAATTTTTTCCCCGAAAATTTTCCTCAAATTATTGGTAGAGTCGTTCCTTATGTTTTTCAATGATCGATCGACAAAATTCGATTTTCCCGAAGGGGAGCTAAGTAGATTTCGAGGAATATTCCCATTATCCGAAAAGCAACCTTCAGTTCACCTATTTTAGTCTTGAGAGCTGATGGTTGCACGGCGGCCTGAACATGAAAAATATCGCAGCAATTCGGTCTCCCTTGTTGATCTTTCCCCTCACCCTCCCCCTTAAAAAAGATCAGAATTCAACGAGGTAGGGATGTCGCAAAAACGCTTAAGTATGAAGGACAGGTTTCAACCGGAATGACTCCCCAATCAGCTGGAGAATGTCCAATAAACGTACCTCTGAAAGGCGCTCTCACATCATGACATTTAGAAAAATCACACCCTTGCATTTTAACTTGTTAATCAGATAAAAATGATCCACACACGATGAATAGCAAAGTGCACACGCGAGCAATATTTGTGCAAATGGCAGTGTATACGTCGGCAATGCTACCGCAGCGCACATGCCATACCCTCCCGCACAGACGTGCCAAGTTGAGAGAGACCACACACGACGCCGTAAGAGACCACCCACGACGCCGTAAGAGACCACCCACGACGCCACCTGCGCGACGAACGCTGGTGTAAGAGACCACCCACGACGCGTAACAGACCACCCACGACGCCGTAGGAGACCACCCACGACGCCACATGCGCGACGAACGCTGGCGTAAGAGACCACCCACGACGCCGTAACAGACCACCCACGACGCCGTAGGAGACCACCCACGACGCCACATGCGCGACGAACGCTGGCGTAAGAGACCACCCACGACGCCGTAACAGACCACCCACGACGCCACATGCGCGACGAACGCTGGCGTAAGAGACCACCCACGATGCCGTAACAGACCACCCACGACGCCGTAGGAGACCACCCACGACGTCGAAACAGACCACCCACGACGCACCAAAGTTTAATTATACACTGTGCTTGAATTCGTGTACACGTTCCGGCGTAACATATACATGCATCTCTGTACTCTACCGTTTCGTTTCGTCTTCCGCTCCCAAATATTTTTGTTCAAGTCTTTGTATATATGCTGATCGTTCAACAAACATGCCCGCGCTTAAGATGCTGCAGTTGGATAGCAGGATACGCGAGTTGAATGTGCACAATTTTCGTTTCAAATCGACTTCAAAAGGCAACGTAATGCGACATTACATATTTTAAATTTACACACAGCACATACACAAGCAAATTTACATAGATATCTCTACATGCGATTCTGCCATTAACTTGGTCCGCCAAACAATGTTCCTCTCCAGGTTCGGGGTTTCCAAATTCTGTTCGGGCTAAGTGATCCGGACCCGCCATTTCCATAGTTCCTTTCTTTGCCAAAGAATGTTTACCAGGATAGCACCATCGAAAACAACTTCTTTCGTTTTTAAACCCACATTCAAGCTTATCAATCTTCTGTGAATATGGCAGAGTAAGGATTCAAAGTTTTTGTAAGCTACATCCCAGCTTTTCACGTCGTATCATGCAATCCGAAAATAGTGCCATCGAAAATGTCTCAAACGATTTTGCACAATTTAGTCTCAATATCACAGGCTCTACTGGCAACAACATAAACCTAGGCGATGTTAGACAGCACAGATCTATTACAAAAAAAGCACGGAAGCTCCAAGGCATCGTAAAGACGATGGCTCGGATTTATTAAAAAGCATCGAAATAAGGCAACACTCCATAGACCTAAATTCACCACACCAATAAAGTTACCCATCATTGAAATGTCATCTTTATTCTTGTTAAATAAATCCTTCATTACCTCTCATATCTTTGTCAACCAGAAGAATGAAAAGCAGCAGGAATTCATACATAAAATTATTTTTAAATCCACAGTTCCTTCCCTCTTTCACACTTTGTTCTCTTCTTTCTTCACCAAATTCTTGCACAAGTGAAACAAATATCTGTTACAATATAACAGTGAATGCAAAGAAGCTCTAAAATTGCTGAAGCGAATAACGATTAACTGAAAACGTCACCATCGTATCTTCTGGCGAATTCTGGGGCTGAGATGATCTCCGCGCACTGCTTTCAAATAGCATTTGTAGCAGTGTGTTAACAACTGCTTATCGCCGATCGCACAGCGTTCGACTAACGGCTTCATCATCCTGAAGAGAAAAATCCACATGTTTACACTCAAAAGTAATTAAATTTCTTCAAAAAAATTTTCTTCTGTCATTCTAGCTGAAATTTATAAAAAAGAAACTAAAATCTCTGGCAGGCCTTACTTTCACACATTAAAAAAACCAAATTTTCTCAACACTTTTTGTATATGAAGATCGCACCCCACAAGTGCGTTCTTTCAGAACCAGTTGCTAGGAGGTTTCCACAGCGCCGATAATCATAAGAACTTTCCGCTATCTCAAATGATCTAAATTAAGATATTCACAGCAATTTCTCCTAGCGAGAGGTGTGAGGTGAAGAAGGCGTATTAGAGATTACTACTACTTCTTTTTTGACAGCATACCTGGCGAATGAAATTAGCAGCATCGGTTGTCTCACGTGACATTATAGTGCTTAGGCTCTAAGTTTTTCAAGGATGCAGTTGTCTCAATGTCCCTCATTCGCCGACAAGTATTCTTTCGATATGTCAATATACTTTAGGCTTTCAATCACTGAATGGCAGCTAATGGCCACAATGTTGCGCATTTCCTATTCGCAATCAGTGAAAGCTTCCGCGACCTCGAATGACATCCACATTAAGGACAAGACTCACCGAAAAATATGTATGCGCACAAATGCAAAAAAAGTCGGCTACAAGGAGGAAACAAAATGCATATTCGCATGTACATCAACAGTTTAGACACTTCTAGATCGATGAGGCCACAGTCTCTTTTGCGCGACCAACACTCAAGTCCCTCCTCACTAACTAATCAATAAAATAAAAGAATAATAAATTTCAATAATAAAACGAAGTCGAGACTTTTTTCTTGCGAAATAAAAGTTGGAGAAATGCAAATTGAGGATTTCATCCGAATATAACAATTACCTAAACGACGGTTAATACTCACCGATATTAATTGTTTCCTCATAAATAAATTCCATTGGTGCAAAAATCCTTTAATGAGCTAATCTATTGAATTTCTCGCTAATTAATACTACACAGCGTGTTCGCTATGAAGTTTCTAAAGTTACCTTAAAAAAAATTTTCCAAACTTGCTGTCAAAAAATTAGGAGAAATAGATCTTCCCATGGGAAACTAGGAAAATACGAATGATTTACCCATTTTTTCTTCCTCTAGCTTTTTCCATTGTCTTCTCAGTAATTTGCTGCTCAAATCGCAGTTTTCTTCAATGTAATTTCGAAGCAGTTATCATGACAGTAGTGAGTCCACAATAACATGAAGTTGGATTTTTTTTTTCAATAGCAGGAACGCTCGTTTCAGTAAGCAATCATCTTCAAATTTCTTGTCGAGTTGATAAAAAACTATCAAAAAGCTTTTAACGTTTTTTGCATTTGAGATACTCATTTTCTTTTTCTTACCCACTTTTACTTGTCAAATTTCCCATCAACAAAAATTTTTCCCCCTCCTACATTGAATTTAAATTCTTCTATTGGAAAGAATTCGTATGAATCTACCTGCAAATGAATACCTCTTATGGGAGTGACAACAACACTGATAGATGTTTCACTCAAGATGCTATCGTACAACACAATTATGAAGCTTCTCTCCTATACTTCCCAATTCCCTAAAGATGTGTTTAATTTAGGACTAGTCACAATCGTTGCTTCATGATGTCACTCCCAGCAATTACACCTGTAAACTCTCAATTCGAAAGCGAGGACTTCAAAGCTTTCATCGGCTCCGAGCATTAGCAGTTGAATGACAATGAATAGGGAATGGTATCAACGAGGGGCAATTCAAAAGATAAACATATGCCTAGAGATAGAGAGAGATGAATTGTCGAAAGCTGCAGCAAGTTCCAACAAAAGCCACTATAAACTTAGAGCGCTTATCATTCAGTGCATCAGTTCCCGTTAGGACTACATTTCCGGTACCTGTTTATATGATAACTAATGACAGCATCAATGATACTGACAAAAAAGATTAAGATTTATGGAAAGAAACAATCGGCAAATAAATAAAAACACTTCAAAGCAAGAAATACCTCAAGTAAAAGTTGAAGTATCTAAAGAATTGAAAGAGAACTAACAAAGCTAACCATGGTTTTCCATCCCTTCCTGCACGGGTAGTGCGATGACGATCCGGGGGTACGTGGAGTGGCATCCCTATCACCATCAACACGTGTCGCATCGACTTCTTCGACCTCTTCCATCTTAACGACATCTTGCCTGCAAGAGACCAATTCTTCAAATGAATATAGCTCTCGTCACTGGTGTTCGATATACAGCCTTCTCTCATTGATAGATGCACATTAATAGTGGTTGGTGTGTGAGAGGGAACGCATCTCGTGTGTTTCATTTTTAGTAATTCTTTATTATTTGTACAGAACCCGGTTTTGCGTGTAGGCATGAGCAAGTAATGCCCAACAAGACAAACTGAGAAGTACATTACAGCTTGATTTGTTAAGTGCTGAAAATCTTATAGCTTTATTTCTGTTGACAACTGAACCGTAAATCAACAGGTATCGCATCGACCTCTTCGATCTATACGGTTTTCCGTAGCGAATTTCCAAATTTATATTTTTAAGAATTTTATAAACTTTAGAGTGATCCTAATTTCGAGCACAAAATTGTTCCGGAGGTACGACTTAAGGTCACGCAATTCCCCACTTGAGGTACCATTGCAACAACTTCAACTCATAATGCTTATGTAGCTCAGCGTTTATAGCATCTACATCTATCTGAAAGCAATGCAACTCACTAATATATACTCAATCACAAACGCGCACGTTCCAAACACCAACTAACGAGGGAGAAGGGCGCGTGCGCGTATGCGTATGCGTATGCGTATGTGTATGTGTATATGTGTGTGTGCGCACGTTATGGCAGCATTACATGCACTCTCTGCTCACTCTCAAATCATTCAAATTCAATGTTTTTTTCTATTTAATTATCGCAACTGCATATATTGCCTCCTTATTATGAATGGAATCTGATGAAATGTCTATCTACATCATCCTCATGCTTTAATAATTTCTATACATCTATAATTCCCATAAATTAAAATTTACAGGAGATAAAAAAATTGCAGTAACACTACTTGATATCTCATCAACGATTTTCGACAGCTTAAAACCTTACTAGAATTAACAGAGGAACTGCCATCACATAACTAAAATGCGCAGCAGAAAAATTACTAAGGATCCAGCAACAGAATTACGCAACAATATTTTCACTCACCAATAAACGACCTACAAATTAAGTAACGCTTATATACGACCACTGATTTGTTACGAATCCTTATGAAACATTGGAACGTCAACCTAGAAACATGACTGAGATCTGATATTATGAACATCTAATACCAAAACCAGCTATAAACGTCGACATAAATAAGCAGCACATAAACTACCTCACTATATTCGACGACGAAAGCTCGGCGTAACCGAGCAGACGTAGTATAAATCACCACAATGATTGAGATCGGCAACAACATAACCGTACCCCCTCAGTTGAGCACACACCGTTTGCCTGAGGGCTGGCAATCATTTTGCTCTACTGCGCATCTAATCTTCGATTGCTAATGACCACACAATGTGCAATTAAAAGCACAACGACTGAAGAAATTCGTAGATCATAAGCTCGCATTTCACCCGCACGACTAATCGAAGTCAACCAACGCAGAAACAGGCAGGGTAGAACAAACTTCGTAGTCGCAGACTACTGCGAGGAACAAAACCTTCAAGAGGGTTGCTAACGATCAAATGTTTTCTGACGTGGCATATGACGTGATCAAGAATTTTCTTACATTCATCTTTTTCTTACACATTCACCTATACATTCGTTTTTCTCTCATAAAACTTTGATGCGTAATAAAGCCTACCTATACGTTTGTTTTACCTTCACAAAAGTTTTAAGAATTGCATAAAAAATCTGCTAACAAATTTGCTTTTTCTTCCTATAAAACGATTAATTTTGGTAAAAATTATATATATATATATATATATATATATATATATATATATATATATATATATATATATATATATATATATATATATTTGTCATTTCCTTTATAAAACCTTAAAGCCTATAAGATGAGGCAGACGGGGCAAAGTGGGAAAACAATTGGCACAAGATGTGCTGTTGCATTAGCATTCTACAGTGCAATTGTTTTCTTCAATTACCGAATGAGAGAAAATATAAAACCGTTGAGAATTTTCTATAAAATGTCTATTTTTTACGAAACAAACGATGCTGAGTCCAAACTGGACCAGTTGCGGGATGCAAGGACTTTTTTTAGTATATTTTAGTCTTTTCAATCCTGCATCAAATTCTGTAACTTTAGCTTTATTGATTATCACGTTGAAACTACCCGATAAACAGAGAAACGGACAAAACAATCAATAAAGCTACAGTTATGGAATTTGATGCAGAAGTTGAAACTACCCGACAAACAGACAGATAGGCAAACAACAGACGCACACAGACACAATCCTGCCATAATGCGCTTTGCAAGGAAATATTTGCAAGAGCGCTTGGAAAACGAATCGTTTGCAGAATATTTGTGCCAGCGGTTCGATTAAAATATTACATATGTTTTATTATTTGTTAACAGTTGGTGAAAGTGGCTAATTCGACAAGCGATATTGCAAAAAGCGCATATTGCGCCGTCTCCTTCAGCATTTCCTAACACTTATTTTCCAACTCAATAAGTCTGAACGCTTAAGTATTCAATAATCCGATTCTTCAGTGGGAATACCTCTACACTGCAAGCGCAGATATGACAAAATGCGAACGGCCGTTAAAAATGTTGATACAGATCAACTATTCTGGGGCTATTCAAACCCGTAACATATGACATAATGCATCGTTGTAAATCAGCACCTCTAAAATCAATTCAGGCAGCGCAACTTCAACGAAGTTAATGCTCGTTGAATCAAATTAGTCGATTAAAAGATTTCAACTGAATTGATCGTGACTAAAAAATATGCAGTACTCCGACCGCTAACAACTTTGTATTCGAGCTTTTCGCTTTCTCCGCAGAACGCTTAAAACGATGTCAACAATTCGAATGCTTCTTTTACGACATCTTAAATAATCCAATTGCAAAAGATTTTTATGAGTGAAAGCTGTTGTGATTGTCACCAACGTTGACCCTTCCTTACCAAAGGTTCAACGATGACGTCATCAGACATACAACTCATCAACACGCTTTGCACTGATATATTCTTATTGAGAAAGTCACTGACGTTGACAATATCAATGCAAACGCTAAGCAACGTTATGTTCAGCATATATAAAACTTAAGTTTTTTTTTTTTTTAAAGAAGCGATCAGCTGATTGCGATAAGCTCCATATGACGCCAATATGGAAAGTTTAGCGGATGCATTCTCAATATTGCAAAGTTGATGAGAGATATTTAGAATAATTTTTTAATATATAACAGATCAATCGCTCATAAAGTACAAGATATAAAGAAAGGAAATAGAGACTATCAAGTGGAACAGCGAGAGGAGTTGATGAAGACTTCAAAGAGAACTTCAAGGAAGCGCTAATTCATTGAAGTCACTTATGAGCAATGTTCGTTGTTAAGCTTTAACAATGTTTACCTGGAACTTGGCGAATCTCGACTCCACTCTGAATAATCGGACGAGCGCAAATTCCGCGATTTGCCTCCGTTTCTCCTTAAACCAAGATCATTCAGAACTGTGATGCATTTATTTTGATAACTTTCCCCAACTTAATATGTAAAACAAAAGGTTATAACTGTCCAAGAAAATACCAAGTATTATAGTTTAAACCACTGGAAGTAGTTTTTGCTTAACGATGAAAGCATCTGCACACAAACAAATAAAGCTGAAGATTTGACAGATGATCGGGAAATAAATCTTTTACTTCAGTATACTGAGGAACGAAGAAAGGGCATCACAAAGAACTATAAGAACGGGAGTAAAATAATTTACTGTTAAACTTCAAGAGCAGAATGCTCGCTTTAAACAAAGATCTGAAACTCTTCGATAGACACTTCAAAAATGTTTGCTGATAACAACCATACTATCGGTATTGCTCATGGTTGAAAGATCATCTAATAATCGTCACGAGAATCACACTCGAACAACGTTTACTAGAAAAATTCATAATAAAATATTCAGTTTCTAATATGAGTAGTGTAAGAGAATGAACAGTGCATAAGTGCTCAGATGTGCTTTTAAATGGTTTTCATTATCGAACCTCTCAGCGTTAACGAAGGTTCGTGAGCGTTGTGAACGTTCCCCGCCGTGATGAAGTACAACGCTCTCGGGATGCACCACGACGAGATGACGTGAGGCTACGTGATACTGTGACGACCTGAAATAAGACGTTTAAGAAGTGATATTGAAACGAGCTTCAGAATCAGCAAAGCAAATCGTGTTTATACTGCTTCACAAATTACAACATGTTTTCCAAAAATGCAACGATAATCTAAAGGAATGTGTCGATAACAGCTCAAAGCCACCAGGTGTGTTATAAATTCTAAAGCATATCTATTTTTGAAGAGCTTGTGAATGAGAAAGCACAACAATGTATCGACTTCATTGATTGTAGGCAGCGGCCACGTTCCCTAGATGATACTATTATTTTTTGTTCTTTACCTCTCTTTGTTTTCAGATAAGGGGGAACCGGGTGAGTGTTATTCGCTGGATATACGATGTGAGCTAATGGATGCAGCTGCTCCACTAACGGTTGGTGGTTTGCATGTCTGTGGTAAGACTACACCACCGCTTGGCACTAACGAGCTCACAAGTCCGTTCCTCTAAAGATCTAGGAAAGGTGAGCTATTTTGGCAACGTACCCGTTACCCCCGTAAATGAAATGCCCATAAATGCCCACCAGTAGACCTGTTTTTCAGGCAGGATCACATGCCACAAAAACGAGAAATTTTATATCTGGAAGATGGAGGGGAAAAATCATTTTCACACTGGGATATGGGGCGCGTCATCAGAACGCAGCAACATACACGCTTGCACAGTCAGGCAATGGCACAGCGCTGCGCGTTAGGACAGCGCTGCGCGCTATTTTCTCCGTCCCTCAGTTAAGGGTAGAGCATTCTCGTGGAGGCACTCTCAACGTGTAACCAAACATATAGAAATATGAAGTAGAAAAGTTATCGAGTTTAATAGAAAAGTTATAGAAAGTAGAAAAAAGTTTAATAAAATCGAGATAAAATCAGCAGAAAATTGCTTCTATATATTCAGAAGAAGCTATCTGAAGCACACAGGAAACTACCTTCGAATATGATATCACTGCTATGGGCCGACTAATGGATGCGTCGATGATAAGAAAACAAACAGACACAACGAAGAAGAGTGTGCTTCGCTGATTAGCGCAAACATTTAGAAAAACAAAAAACTTTCGTTCTGGACGCGATTTGGACGCTGGAAAAATTGATTAAGGCAGCAATTTTTGAGAGCATAATATGGCAAGAAAGGGGACTAGAGAGATGATTTACAAATATGCGAAGGATCTCAATAGTGAAGGACCTGAACCGATTGATAGATGGGATCTCCACAATGAAAATGTTTTGCTTTGAAGCAAAAAACAACAAAAAATATGACAGCTCTAACGTCTTCATTTTATAGAACAATTATGACGGAAAAAATTCATTCTTACTTGCTGTTCTATGTTAGAAATGCAAAATAAGTTTTCGTTGAAGCTTACTTAATTCGGCATTGCCTTCCTCAAGTTCCCTTAATTCCGACCGTTTGACGCGTAACTTCTGCCGCACTTCTGACATGGCGATGCCATTGTTTTTAATTTCTTTCTCCAACAACTTCATTTTCAGCTCGAGTTTCTGTAGTTCCACCTGCAAGTGATTAACTGAGAACATACCGCACAATTACAACCTCATTTGGATCTCGTTTCTCGAGCATAAGTTTCCACTCAAACGAAAGCTGTTGTTTTCACGGTTAGGACCCTAAGTTTTCCAAGATGCTAGCCGCAGTTAGAATTAGGGTTAGTATCTCCTCCCTTTTGCTCCCTCTTCGTCCTTTTTACGAACGCAGACACCGCCCTCCCTCCTATGTCGAAAAAAACTCTCGTCATCACCGAAACGACTCTCTGCACTGTCCAAGTGTCTCTCATCTCGCCCTCCACTCTCCTCCTCCCTCCTCACTTCAAAACACTACCAAAATCACTAGCAAAGCACCAAAAATTAGAATTAACAGCGGAATTCGGAAAAGAAACTGGTAAGTGCCCTAATGCCAACAATTCAACTTCAATTTATTACCTCATATGAAGATATTTAAAGCGAATATAATCAAATCCAAAGATCTTCATAAATAAATCCAACGAAGCATTACTATGGGACGTTGTGATTGTCACTATTCACCATCAAATATCAACCGATACAATTCATTATCATCACTTATCCAAATGGAATATTTAAATGAAACCTTAAAAAACGGCAATCACTAACAATATGCCCATTCCATTTGCATCACCACTTCTCTACAAGAGAAAATATATTTACAGATGCGATCGCCTCTAAACTGATGCAAAACTTCAAACAACTATTCTAAAACGAACTTTAAAGAAAGTAAAAAACAGATTACTGCAGTAAAGAAAACTACTTGTTTACTGTCAAAATTGGCATATTTCTTCCTAAGAAAGCAACCGAAGTGCGTTAATGATATCGGTTACCATTCACTACTAGCATAAACTACTTATTACTTTGTTAAGTACCAAACTTTGTCATTAATAATTACTTTTACCAATGTTACTTCCTATCACTGCTATTACTTAATGCAATTTACTAGTATTCGCTTACTTGTAAGTTAATGATACCATCGCGAGCATTATTGCTATCAACCACTAAAAACTATTACAGTGATGCATCCACAAATTCAAGGACACCGCAACGAAAAAAACCTCTCAGCACATAATTGACTTGGCTAAATGATACTACTGCACAAAATTCTGCTCAGTATTGGACTTCAATGTTATCACAAGTTGTAACCACTGTAAACGTTTCACTATTTCGTAAGCATGAGGTCTCGAAACCAATTGTGCTATGTAATCCTAATTGGGAAGCATCCTATTATAAGTAAAGGAATATTCCAAAAGAGATGGCGCAATATATGTTCCTGTTCTTCTGTCTTTATATGTTTAAAAACTTGATAGACCAAAACAAAACGGGATATAGGAGGTGATCGAATGCTTTGTATCATACCTACTAAATTTGCCTCAACCGGACCGACCTAAAAGTAACTCACAGATAGATAGATACACTCATATATATATATATATATATATATATATATATATATATATATATATATATATATATATATATATATATATATATATATATATATATATATATACTGATACACACAAATACACACCTATTTACGAAGTGATCTAGAGCGCGTTAAACGGTTGCATCGATGAAAACGTGGCACTATGGTATTTCTAGTTTCGATAAGGACACATCATCGGCTCACTGCGAATATAATTAAAGGTTCGTTAACCTCAGCAGGAAAACTTATACGATTACAATAATAATTCTACAACCATGCCCTCGTTATCGTCAAACAATAATTTTGCTTCCTTTTTCGCCACCCTGCAAGCATGCACAACCTCCACCCCTCGAAAGACGATAGAAATAGGGACGAAATAACGGTGGGTGAAATTATCAGTCAATAGTTGGAGCGATGCCAAAGTCAAGGTCGTGCCAGGACGCTTATCTGTCTTTTACAACCTCGTATTGCTCGTCAATCGTTGCAAACGAGAGCGGAAACATAAGGACAACTGAATTGCTTCATGGCTGAATTTTGATTCCAAAGAGGGCAGCATAGGCTCAGCAACTTTATATATATATATGTATAAAGTTGCTGAGCCTATGCTGCCCTTTGGAATCAAAATTCACTTTTTTGAAGGATATAACTGGCAAAAAAAATGCCGGAAAGAAAAAATACAAACTGAATGTTTAATAACGCGAAATGTATGTGTTATATCAACTGATATAAACAGCACAGAGATGCAAAGCGTCATTAAAATAGCCTTTATTGGAGATTTCGTTGACAAACAACGACCACAAGTATAAGACTACACATAAATTTACAGTCAGCACATGACATAACATATGTTTATACTCGGGGTTCGCCAGTGTAGTCTTCATTCCATGAAATATGGCGACGACAGCTTACCGCAAAAAATACAGATAGTTGGGTAAACCTGGCCTCGGTTCCGGTCGCAATTGTGGCCAGATGTGACCCAAACCTAGGAGGGCATCACCTTCACTAAAGCTGAAATGTACTTTGACGGTTTTGGTAACTCTTAGCGGTGAAATGAGCCCCCTTATTCGGTTGTCTCACTACAATCATATTCGCATCCCAATTCTTATGTTACTATCTCCGATTGAATTCTACAAAGACTATGAGGTAGAAAAAAGCATTCTATTTCGATTATTTTTTTCGTCTTCCCATTTTGCATCGAATTAACTTACGGTCGATGATCGATTCCCTTCACAAACTTAACTAAACTTCACTTAGGTTTAAATATGAAAATGAATCGACCGGAAACCATTAAAAGCATTTGACAATTGAAAATAATTCAGCAGAAAACCAGCTGCATATCACAACAAAGGAAAATACCAACACAAAAAAAAATTAACAACAAATATATGGCAGGATATTAGTGCACAAAAATGTGATGCGTCTATGTGTGCACATTGCGAGCAAGTGTGATTGCATTCGCTTTCTCTTCATGGCACCCTCCTTCTTCTCTTGTCGCCTCATCCCCTCCCCCCCCCCCCCCCCACGATGCCACAAACAGTGCTACCAACTTCGCTTGTTGACCGCAACTTCATTTTTTATCCTGATCCACTCAAAAACCACTATTCAATATTTAGCTATCGGAATTTCATAGTAATTCAGCATCAGCAGCATAAACCTTAGATCAGATTTGTGACTCGTTTCACCATTTTCAAACCTCAAAATGATCGCAATGCTTCACTCCATAGAAGAAAAAAAAACCATGAAGTGGAATCATAAATACGTTGGTAGTATTGTATTGCATGAAAGACGACAATATTTTCTTCAACACAATAAGATAACACCTTTGAAATATAATACCTGAGCCAAATAAATTCATTACTGTACTAATCGGCAAAGAAAAGTAATCTAAAAAATGGGCCGAATTGGGCCTCCATCTATACGACCACTGCAACATCGGTATCCATAGCCATCATCGTCGTTAAAAAATGATCAATGATACGACGGAATCCAATGTGATTTCTTTTTTCGATATAATGCAAGACGGTGAAATTTTTCTCTACATTAAAAAACGATAGCATAAAGCAAAAATTAAAGGCGTCATATAAGTTTGCTAACAAAGAAAAATTCTTTTAACAATACTACTCTTCACTGAGGTATACATTATGAAAAACACACGTACAAGAAATTTTCTCAGAACTAATAATATCGCAATGAAGTAGAAGAACGGATGGCAGTTTCATAATCGGAGTTCTCGTTGATTGGCGATAATATAGCGCTCAAAATCGTAGAAAAACGCTCTTTGTTGTACATCATACGAATGCCTCCTTGATTAGCATATAGCGGCAGTTTTGCTTTGCTAAAATTAAAAATTTACACAACTTTGCCGCTGAATAAAATTCTACTATTAAATAAGGTATCGGCATTGCAACGTCACCAACACAAACATGACAACGAGACGACTTGTGTGCACTAAAGCAAATCAGTTTTCTTTCCCAATATGGTTCCTTATCAAATATATTTCATAGAAACGGAAAATTCTTGACGTATACGAAGGTAATAATGAACAAATAAATTTGCATATCAACTTATTATTAAATATTCAAACTTTTATTGCCTAGGTAAATATTACGAAAAATTGTAAAGTACCTTCATTGGTCGATTCACTAATTGCAAAAAGAAACAGCTGGTTAAATAATTTATAAAAATTCCTTCAGTTAATTTACCTATCATCGAACTATGAACTCAAGTTCGGAAATCTTTCCTTCCTTCCGGCAAAATCATTCACGTCAATGTTGGAATGAGGCAACATAATGGCTGGAATAAATGCACAATAATCTAAGTACATATCGCCTGCGCCCTATTAGAACGATGAAAATATAAAGGAAAGAAAAAGGAGAAAAAAACTAACAGGATATAAACGAAAATGATCGAAAACCGAAGAAAGTTCATCGAAAGAATATTGCTGCAGAACAAGAAAGTTCACGAGATCCGCTTTTCGTGCACACTGAACACAATAAACAGGGAATTTACCATTCATCTCACGTACCAATAGTAAATTCCATACTTCAATCTGCAAACATATCAGCTCTCTTAACGCTAAATGAAATTTATTGCGCACAGATGGATGATACAAGTTTAGAAAGAGGATATCAGAGAAACTTGGCTTAAATGTCACAAGATTTTTTTATTTATCAATGAGAGCATATCAGATAAACTTGGTTCCATGAAATTTAGCACGAATAAAACCGTCTCAAACAACCATTAAATTTTGTTCTTTCTAAATATTTACTACTGGAAGAGACTTTCTCAAGAGCACTCAAACCTAGCCTCACATTCCTCTTTATTCCTCCTTCTACCACGTGCCCTGAAGAGGACCTAACTTTAGAGAACAAAGCAATGTTCGCCTCATGAAAACAAATATGAGCTACAAATTGAAAACTAGCAATATGAAACTCATGTCAATTGATAACTAAACGAAATTTAAAATACACAAGCACTACAAATCTGAATCCACAAGCAATGTGAGGAAGGCTGCATCTTTCAAAAATGCATCTCGTCGCACAACCCGCCAAATTTAGGCTCAATCCCTTCCCCATTCTACGATTTTCAACTGAAAAAAATAGGAGTTCTGCATTGCCATCTTCGCGAAATTCGCGCCTAGATGAACAAAAAAAAAAGTTGTGATACGCTCTCCTCAAAATTTTTGACGTGGCATCACCTTCAGAAAAAGATATAAATTAGCGCACCTCACAGGTGGAACAATAGTGAGAGACTTCGCCCTTCTGTCGGGGATGCACCTTGATCGATTTTCCTGCTGCTGTAACCATATCAGCGACCATCTTGCAGTAAGCCAACGAGCGAATCAACATCTGCTTGATTATCACGTATATCTTCTGATTCGAAAAGCGGATATTTCGTGCCAGCTGCCAACAAAGATGTTGCAGTGGTACCAACGATTTATAACCCTGAAATTTTTTTATTCATCTTAGTACTAGACCCTTAAGACTGAAAAATTGCGATTTATGGGAACTTTTTTCTTGGCTCGTATTTGCCCTCGCGCGGCAACCCATACACTTGGCAACCTGATGAGAAACGAAAAGACCGCTTAAGGTCATATCAAATGGCGGCGAGAAGCAGAACCCCCAAAATCGCAAAAATCGATATTTCAGAAATTCTGTACGCTCGATTCGGTTTTCAACTTTCCTCTCGAAATATAACAAACTATATATTGTTTAGAAGAGCTTTTAAAGTTGTATCGAAAGTAGCAAATCGCAACTCCATAGGCCTAATAGTTGGCGAGAAAAAAGTTCATAAACCTCAAACATAGTACATTTGCATAGCAAAATTCATATAAATCAATTATTAAAGTGGAAAGACCGCAACTAAATGAATTTAAAGAACAGATATCATTGAAGAATAAGGTATAAAACAATGGAAACAATCCAGGAAGAATATACAAATAGAACCTATGTTATTCGCGGGTAGAAGTGGGCTCCGCTCCCCTGTACCTCTCCGCAAGGGAGCTGCGGCTCCCTTCACCCCTACTTTTATCAGGGTGCAGTTGTTCTTATGGGAAGAAATAATTCTCATTGTATTACACTACAATTTCACTCCTAATTTTTTTGGATCCCTCATATATACCTAGGTCCCAGCTGAGCACTTTCTGACAGGAAAACCCTGAAATATTCACTTTGTTCCCGCGGCGGCACCGAACCTCCGCGCCACGCCTCCAAAGCCCGCTGCTCTACCCGCTCATCCACCTCAACACCACCCGCCAATGCCGTGAGTGCGAGTGACACACTGAAGGGAACCCCTGTGGGCAAGTGCAGTTATTAGAAATTCATTAAATCACGGCAGTATTTCCACACATATCCACGAACTTTTCCCAAATTAGTTATATACCTTTCAAAAGAGAATTGAATCCCAATTCGAATAAAAAAATACATAAAAGTATGGCCAGAGTTTTCCGAGTTATGAACGCGCGTAATGACATTTCTCTGATCCTCCCATTTTAGTTTACTGTTTCACCGCCAAATTGGTTTTCCAATATTTGGAGTAGAGATAGGCTAGGCATGTCATAAACCGTTGGGAAGCAAATCGCCTAGGGCGTCGAATGGTGTTATAAGCGCATCTCTGCAGCTGATGGGGAAAAGTTATGGCAGAAAATTAAAAAAATCCAGAATATCCCTGAAATCCTATCGGAGCGAAACCACACTTATATATTTGTAACAGGCTTGAAAAGGGATGAAAACTTGTAGTTGATAAGAAAATGTGGCATTAAGGAGGAAAAAGTTATGAAAATGAAGTTGCGATTTGTCAACTATTTTCTCACCATTTCCCGAAACTTTCTAGACAGTATGGTAGACGGTCGTAAACTATGGATAATAAAAAAAATTCCAGCTCATTTAGCCAAACCAGAGCCGAGAGATGGGGAAAAATTAATTTTCCGGTTCCCGAAGGGATACCTCTACCGGATCATTAAATCTTCAAGAATTTTCTTCACCATCACCTACAGTCCTTCATTCCCAAAAAGTCCTGTAAAAATCTTCCATAAAAATCCAAAAATGACAAAGAAATAAAGTTTTCCGGATTGTTCCCCACACTTTAGAAACACATTTGGGAAAAAATTTCATATTCAGGAACTTTTCCACAATGCACACTATGTTTCCTCAC
The DNA here is from genome assembly GCA_037389465.1 of Baylisascaris procyonis. NCBI lineage: Eukaryota > Metazoa > Nematoda > Chromadorea > Rhabditida > Ascarididae > Baylisascaris > Baylisascaris procyonis. The sequence continues at coordinate 1,188,825 of JAZARR010000230.1, forward strand.
ATGTCCCCTTATCCAATCGATACAATAAAAAAACCACATCAAAATACATAAAAGAGAAAAAAGTCATAAATAAACTTACTTAAGTACGGAAAAGAAAGTTTTTTTAAAGTTTCATATAAAAAATTCTCAGAATTGGCTCGTCTAGGAACTCATCCGACATATGCACCCAACGTATTGATTAAAAAAATTCCTCAAAAATAAAAGAGTTATCGCGTCCACAAAATAAATTAGACCTCATCGTGGAGAATATGGATGAAATTCCTTCATTGAACAAAGAAAAATATCGCCCGATAGCCAATCAATATGCAAATTTCCGATCAAGGCTTTCAACTTGATCGTTATACGATGAATGTCACACCTTCACCGAATGTAACATGAATCCGCCTTTATTTTCCTATATGAACCGCAATAATGAAAGCTTATACTATACAAATCGTAAAAACAATCTAAGAAGCGTACAGAAAAGTTACGTTTTTCTTCGCTCACCGTCGAATCAAAACATCGTAACTTTTCTTCACTGCATTTTTGGGGGGAAGGGAAATGTGAGGGGCTATTCTTTTTTCATTAGTCGTTTACTGCTACAAACACAATTTAAATATTTTCTTTTAGCCCTATCTCATCGTTATTTAAATGAAAGCTATCGGTGAATAGTGTAAAACAAACTCACATGAAGCTTGTTCCATTCATGACTGAAGATGGCAACTTGCAATTGCAACGCGGTCAACGGTCCAACATTCCATGCGACATTGTTGCACCATCCTGTACTCTGTACCCAATGCACGCATCCACTACCCACCCATACCAAATCGCCGGCCTTTTGTGTGAAGCGATGAACGGGTACACCTGCCTCCAACAAATCGTCTATATCTGGCCACCAAACACCTTTCAAAAAATCTAGACCTCGCCTGAAATTTCAACATTCTTTCATTAGCTGCTACATCGACGCCTATCAACTTATTTTATAATAACGAATTATTCTAAATAAAAAACGATGCCAACGGTACTAAATATAAACTACAACCTCCACGAGCAAAATTAGCTGTATTACATAACTGCCTCGAATTCTAAAATTTGCTCATTTTACCTACAGTAAAACCACAAAAACATTTCCTTAGCCCAGTAACTAATTTGTAAGAGCAATACTCCTTATGCCACTTATTAAACGCTTAATATAGACATTCGGATAGGGAGGGGGGGAGGTGGCGCGGAAGGAAACATTGAATGGAGCCATGAACAAGAAATTCTTACCTTAAAATTTCACCCCCTAGCAAATAACATTGATATACCTTTAAGATGGCTATCTAAATATCATGAAAAACGATAGAACATACTTTCTAAGCATATCGTCGATGACAGGCCAATACTCGTATGGCACTCCGAACCATTCACATTCACCTGGACCAATATTAATATTCACCGATGCAAGACCATTGTTCTCTTGATGGCCTGGTGTACGTGCACCTGGCACCTAAATATCACATACTCTATAATTCGAATGGAAATTGCCATCTATCAGAATCATATAGAAAGCCTTCTTTTAATTCCACACATACACTAATAACCAAATTTATTAATACCCGGTTAGAGTGCTCTCAATTTCGATTTTCAATGCTAAAGCCTTATGTCATTGCCTCTGAAATCCAAAACTCTGTGTGTGTTCGTTTCCTTATTTCTATAACAAAAAACCCGCTTATATCATTGAACAAATTGAATTTCGCGGAGCGAAAACAGTGAGCGACCGAATACAATGGAAACAGCCTGCACCCTAGCAGCCGAAAATCGGCCAGTATCTTTAACTCCACAAAGTTTAGCCTGTTGTAGATTAGAAGCCTCTGGGTAGCATCAAACGTCGACTTACACGTACTTCCTATGTCACATTAAACACTTCACCCTTACAATAAGGTAAGCTAATGGAAATAAAAGCATGGCCTCACAAAGTTTTCTTTTAAAACGACTCTTATATTACTTCATATTTATCCCGAAACGATAGGCAACCGCTATCCTAGACCTCAAGCAACAATATATACTACGTTAACCGATGTTCTCATATAACCTCTTTCTCCGCTTCTTGGGAGTACTTTCAGCATAAATAGTGGAAGTTCTTAAAGCTCTAATGTTCATGATATGGCGTTAAATACGAAAGAAATATGTGAAAATCGCTATTAACAATCCATTTCGGCGCATTTTATGCAATTTAAGAGGGATGAGGGAGATGGGTCACGTTAAAAAATGTAGAAACGCTAAACAACCATAAGTAATGTACCGACGGAATGGATCCGCTTAAATAAGAATGATTAGTGTGTTATATAATATTCTAAGCGGATATACGCAACAACTGAACCTACCGCAATAGCAAAACATAGCTATGAAATTATTACAACGATAGCATATATAATAAAATTAATTCTTTATAATTATGAACTGAGATTGCATCTTAAGGTTTTAATTGTGCTTCCCTTAGGCTACAAATGTCGGCATCCTCTACTATTTGCAAGCACTCTTTTATATCAAATTCCAAGGCGCCAAGGGATTTCATTCACCCATTAAATTTGTTACCTAAAAAAATAAATCCTCTCTACTAAACTTTCTATTAATACAAGATAAAAAATTTGTGCACATCTTATGGTAACAATTGATAAAACTGATTGCTGTTTAGACATAATTTATGCATTCGCATTTTTTCGAAATTCATTCCTAAGCAATGCGATTTATCCGCAAATTGCCCAACTCATCGCAAACCCCCATCCCAAAAAACTTCCTTCGCATTTACTGGCAAAAACCTGCGCTCCCAGTGACCTACATTGTTCAAACCCATACCATGCAAAACTCAAATGTACTAATTAGATACATCACATTCATTGCCCTCAACAGTTGAGATTAAAGGAACATAAATAGAGGGAAGCAGCCAAAGAGAGATATTTTCATTTGCAATTCTGGAACCTCGTAGTAATCAAATATTCCCGAAAATAGGAAATTTACAATAGCATCTAAATTAATTATGAAAAATTCATTATTTATGCAAATATTCTTAAGGAACGCGCTAATCCCTGATTAAATTGCTGGCACTGTTTGATAAAATGTGACTCGAAAACACCTAACAATAAAACCAAAATAGCTAACTAACCTTCATATAAAGTTGCACGGTATTCATTCCATAAACACTGTGTCCAAGATGAGTGAGCATATTGCATCCAGCTACCAAACGGCAAAACGCCGGCATCTTGTTCAGCTCGAGTAATTGCGCCCTGCAAAAATATCTTCTCTTGTTTACTGCTTTCACACGAGCACACCATAATTGACGTTAGTTGTTTAGAATACGCTTCAATCAGGCTGACTTAAAAAAATACAATTCAGGCCAATTATATGCACCACTTAGATCACATAAAGATTTCGATTTATTTTCAGATCGGTCAAAATAACACTATTATTTTTTACCAGGGAATACTTCTTACAACTGGGAACAGGAAACCATCAGCGATGGCCGTACTCTCCAAAACTTCTTCAATATTACTTCAGACTCGAAAAGTCCTCTAGGATAGAGAGTTCATATCAGCCTTTAATAAATAACCGTTCAAAAAATGCCTAGATAAACCACAGCGACGGTTTAAAACAAAATCTTGAATCTGACTTAATGCACTAATGATGGAAGATGACTCTTAGGCCAAAGATCCGAAAAACTGTGATGACTTTCTCTGCCAAGGAGCCTCGATCGCTGATAGCACCAACATTTCAGTAATATTTGAGCAAAATAATTAGAAAGAGATATGAAACATCGAGTAGTAGAATGAAGGCCACAAAATAGAACGCCAAAACTAGAAGCCAGAACCTACGTTTCTGCGAAAACTTTAAAACTCCGGACAACTCCCAATACAAATTAAAATAAAAGCAAACTAACCGAAATTTATTTTCATCCGAGAGGTCAACATTGGTCCCGAACTTAAGCATCTTCATAGGCATTGGTGACTCATCGAAAGGTGTCACTCGACGTCGTTTCGACGAAACAGTAGTTGAATCACAACTACCACCACCATATTTTGCACCTGCCGCACGTAGCTTTTCCGCTTCCTCCTTAACTCATAAAATTTATAATGTAGAACAATAGATATATCCGACATTTAAAACTTAAACTAGACGAAGTGAACCAATCAGATTTAAGTGAAAGCTTCAGGTGATTTTCAGGACGCCTATGATCCAGTAATATTTCCTTCTTGAATATTTCGATGTCACAAACACAATAAAAATCGTATAATCAGCAGCACTCAAGCTGTGCGGACTCACGATGGCCATGCTTCCTGTTCAAAAGTACACATTATGAGCACAAAAGTTTGGGTTAAAATACCTAGAAATATTGAAGAAAACTTTTTCGCAACCTGTGCGCATAACAATGAAATTTCTATCATTTCAAACACCAGAACATTAAAAACCTTTTCATATTTGAGCAAATTACCTTCAAAAGTAAACGACTAAGAACTAATAAAAAGTGCTCAATTGAAATCAAGCCACCACCTTCAGCGAATATTGAAACGATTGCGCTTGATACTGCGCATATTTGGCGATAGTGGTGAAGGATCGGACACTATGGCATGCCCATGTTAGGTTACCCAAGTGATCGACATTTTGGTCAGTGGGCATACGATATTGAGTACGAATCTCCACCTGAAATTCCAAACAATGACTTCAAGAAGAAGATGGACTCTACTTCCAAGAAGATAAATTGCGGTACCAATTAAACTGTAATTTGGCAACATAAACATTTAAATAAATAAATTCTAGTGGCAATTTCTGAAAATTTTTAGCATCAATAAAAGTCAAACAAAATTGAGCAATACAAACGTCTAAGCAAATAGAATTTCGACAACCTCAGAATTGCAGAGCTGAAAACATTTATTGACTCTGATCAAGTTGTCGTTTTTAACGCATTGCTAATAAAATTTTATCGCTTTCTGGAAGTTCAATAAAACCATCAAATAAACGGACAGAAGCAAACTATGTAAGCACCGATGAGCCAACATTTCACTCTCTATCCTATTTATCCACGAAATCCTTCAGTCGGAAGCCATCATCTTACATCTGCAAATATCTGAAAACCAAGAAAGGATGCATACCTCATGATCAGGAGCTACTTCGAGAAGCGATTTTGTCGAGAAAAGTGAGAGATCCATTTTAAGCGTTGTTGTCATACCACGAATCAACGCTATAGTACTGTTATAGCAGAAGTTTTGCAGCTCAATTCCATGTGCATCTTTCCTCGAATCCACTATGATCACTGGTGTCTGCCGCAGAGCCTAAAACAAGCACTAGTTATATCAAGCTAAGCAAAATTTTCAGGAAACCAACTCAAGAAGGTGATATATATATATATATATATATATATATATATATATATATATATATATATATATATATATATATATATATATATATATATATATATATATATATATATATATATATATATATATGTATATATAATTTCGTCTAATATACGACAAACGTTAATCTACCTTTTCAGGTGGAATTTTCTCGCTCGGTGTTTCAGGTGGGACCGGTGGTGGAACCTTTTCATCGAATATTTCGGTGAATTCGCTTGGCTTCTCAATACGTTTATGACACCTATCGATCAGTTCTTCGGCCGTTATTGTTATTGGCACATGTACGGCAGCGGTCAGCGAAAATGAATACGGCAAATCAGAAGTCGACGAAACAGCTTCTTCCTAAAAAAAACTTTCCAATTCATTTATCCAATCGCTTCCCCTTCCCCTTTCCGTATTCGGTAGGAATTACAAACTCAGCAACATCTTAAAAAACAGCAAGTATCATCTTCGAAAACTTCCATCTATTCTATCAAATTTTCGTACAATCACTCGCAATTGTACCACGTCTTTATCAAGTTATAATTCCATAACCCTTTTCCAAGCAACTACAATTAGATCTTCATGACATAACAAGCACTAACTGAACCGATTAAATTGAGATTAAAATTCGGGAGTGAACTAATTTTAAAAAAAGGAGGAAGTGAAAATGAAAAAACCTCACCTGAAGTGAGTTCCGATCATGCCCATCCACTGGCTCTTGCTTTGGAATGGCGTTACCTGATGCTGAAGTAGATGCGGTTACATCATCTGCAAAATTTATTTTACCTCAATACCTCCCTTGGTGACCTCCGTCAGCGCTAACGACAGAAGAAGAACGATTTAACTTTAACAGCGATTCATATGGAGTACACGAATCGCTAGCTACGATACACTAATTAAGGGTTTCCATCAGTGTGGATTTTAATAGGCTTCATAACATTGCAACTGCTCAATATAACACTGCAATATAAAACTGAAAGTTCCATTTTGCATAAACTAAACTAAGCGTTAAAGGGAGTTTCTCACCTTCCCTCCCCCCCTTCCCCCTCTCCCGTCCGTCTCAGAAACTCTCATCCAGAAAGGCTGAACTTAAGCTGCAGAGCGGCTACGGTTAATGTCGAATGATTGCAAAACAGAATATTTTGCCAAAGGCGACACAGTGCATCTATTCTTATCATCATAAACCATTCTAAAAGCCAACACCCTCACCATCCAGCAAGCCGGCTTAGTTTTATTAGCCAACGATAACAATAAATATCAACTTCAATGTACATTAAGTGTAATAAAAAATGCAAAACAAATGCATATAATAATGCGATTCAAGATGCAACAAACCATGCGATGAAGTAGTCTCATTCTTCACGGTTGTTCCTGTTCCACCAAGCACATTCATCAGATCATCCTGCGAGACCAATGGCAATGAATTCGAATGAAGACGTTGTTCTACATCAACCATTGCTTCCTCCTAAACATATAGAAACATCATATTTCATTAATAAAGTGCACAATAAAATTGATAACTATTGTTTGAAACGTAAACTGATTACTTATATATCAGTAAAGTAATATATAAATGAACAATCAATGAGACTGTGAATTAATCTTGTATATATTTTTAACAAAGGAACATTATTCAAGGCAAAAAATTTACAAATTAATAAATTTTTATTCTCATTGCTGATTTTGTTGGTTTTCATTGAATTCACTGCATCATTACAAGTGAAAATTTTCCACTTAAAATTCCCCACTAGCTGAGTAACTTAAATAAAAAAGTTGATTTTTTCAACTTCACATTGAAAAAATTTTTTTTTAAAAATTATGCTGAGGTTTTTGCCAGCTGATTTTATTCCAAAAAAATTTAAAAAAAGGTTACACATAAAAATACATGCATATAGTTATAAACCTGTCAGTAATATGTTAAAATGGGAAGTTAAAAGACAAACTGAGGAATCCTACGGGCAAAAACTAAAGCAATTTTAGTGCTGCCATAAAATCCATTCTGAAATCGAACGAAAGCATTACAAATTCGACAGCTCAATGACGTTTAAATTATGCACTCCTCATCATCTCTCATCATCAACATACATGCGTTTCACCCTCAACACAAACAAAACAGAAGCGGAAATGAACAAAAATATAAAAATAGCGCAAAGAGAGGAAAAGACAGAGGGAGATAACACACAGAGATAACATACACAGTTTATATAAACATAAATAAATAAACTTAAATTATATTTATAGCCGTAGGCATTCTACAATGCTTCAAGCGAAAAAAAAAGATCTCGAAATTCTCTTTCTTACATGATTTCAGACTCAAAAAAAGTGACATTTTTTAAGAATTAAAAAAAAAAGAAGACATTGTCACTAACGGCATTCAACAGCCCATATGCACATCACAATGCCCAAGTGCACGTTTGACAATCATTCTTGGATACACACTTGTCGTGCCAGCCAAAGGACACACAAATAGACAACTCAGCCCCCTCATTGAGCCATTTGCTTTTCGGTCACATAAACAACTCCTTCATTATGGATGCATATCGTGGAAATTTTTAATTTTTGAAATACCCTCTAAAAGGACATTTATAGGAGAATAGCAGTGCCACAAAATTCGATTATTAGCAAGCAAAAATGATGGAAAAGGAGAAAGAAAAAACTTCTGTTTTGCCTGCACAACTTTATTAAACGTTACTTTAATACGAAAAAAAGCGCTTAATGCGTATATCAGCTTTGCCCTTCATACTCCTTCTCGACACATATCATCGCAGCACTTGCTTCTTTTCGATATTTTTGGTGCATATTCATATAAAACTCTTGAAAGACCATCTTCTCGAAAAGCGGAAGATAGCTGCATGATAACGAAGAAGAAAAGAACATAAATAAATAAATAAATAAATAAATAAACAAACAGACAAACAAATAAAGTAAAAAATAATACAAGAAAAAAATAATAAAAAACTAAAAAAAAAAAATAAAGCAGGCGCTCAAAGATCAAAACGCGCAGTGCCATATAACCAAAGACCAAACCAATGTGTTGACAATGATCACACCAATCAAGAAAAATTCCACAGACGCTCAGAGCATCAGCAAAAGTGCAACGCCATGATATTTAAAGTGACCATAAAATCGTTGGCTGAATAGAAGAAGTAAAAACGCTTATGAGTTCAACAGCAGCATCGAAACCTAACAACACTTTATTTAGCGTATATTCATCAAAAAACATCAATTCGATTTCCAGTAATCTCCGCAGATGCCGATATAAAGTCTCAAGTGTTCACGCAATTCATAATACAAGATTTACAACTACTCGGCCCAATCCCCAAACTGCAAAGAGATGATAATTGGAGCGCAGCGAAGTCAGCCATTTGTTAGCGTAAGTCGAATCCATCCATGATCACTCAACCTGACTTCTATATTTCATTTTGACACACAATGTCAACGATCGCTTCCGGTGTTCATCTCGGCGATCGACTTTTAAAAGATTTCCATAAGGCTTCACTAGAAGGCGAATACTTCCAGGGATGATATATTTAAAGGCGCTTCGATCTTTGATTTCGAAGTGCCACACCAAGAACGAGGCGGGAAGCTTAGCAAAGAATAACCACATGCATGAAATTGCGCCTTCATTAAACTATATTGGCAATAGATGGAGTGTAATATGTGAGACACCATCAGCGTCCTTGATATTTCACGGGGTGGTATTTCTAAACCATCTTGCGGTGCCTAATGCGCCTCCTTATTCACTAAAACCAGTGTTACGAAAGTATTGGATTTACTGGAAGATAATAATGAACGAGAACTGGAGATTTTCCTTGACAGGAAATCATGTAAAAATGAGAGATTTTAAGCATACTATACGCATAAAACTAGGAAGAAATGAACGGTAGAGGCAGAATGAAAAAAAAAAAACAAGATAAAGAAATAGACAGAAGATCTTCCTTGAAGAACGCGAAATAGGACCTTAATACGTCACATACCATTCCCCCCATTTCCACAAAATAAACTAAGGTATGCCTCAAGTTGGAAAAATGCATCCGATGAGTGAAGCATTTTAACTAATCGCTTCAGATCTGAAAACGATACACCCCACCTGATCACCATATATGCGCTCCAGCTGTTCCAATAAATTTCGATCCCTCTCCATAAGATTGGCCTTATTCGAGCGAAGAACTTTCAATAGCTCAATTTGTGTTGCCGACTGATCGTTTGTCATTTTCTGCAAAAATTTGTTTCCATATCCGCTAGACTTTTACCAATAACTATGCCTTTCCGCGGTCTCTTTCAAAAAATATGAGAATGGCCATAAAGATGGATTCATAGATAATGAGGGCGTAAGGAAGAACAACGAGCGTTATGTAAATAATTTAGGAAATAGTAAACACATATACATTTGCTTAATAGAAACTTAAAGAATAGAAGGCGATATGTCAAACAAATCAACAAATATCAGGCACACATATCCATACCCACACAAACACATGACCAGATCCGCGTACATATATATAGAAATACATATTACACACACATTCACATCCAAATCTACCCATATCCGCACACATAAACACCCACACTTACGCTCACACACAGACACTAGCACACATACACACGCACAACACCCATACGCATTCAAACATACACACACGAATATGCACATGTATGCGCTCACCGCAACTATAAAAATAAGGAAAGCAGGTAAAAGGTAAAGCAGGGTAGGTGATAAAAAATGGAATTAAACCAAAAGCGAAAGAAAAAACCTCACTTCGAATTTACCAAAAGACCAAATAAAGAAAAAACCAAAGGCACTTCGCACACCACAGAAGAAATCACCATAAAATTCATATTTAGCAATATTCTTAACATTAATCTAAACGCAACCAAAGATAATTAAAATCCGAAGTGGATTCCTGGATTGTATACAGCTCTGATTACTTGACATGATTAAAGCATTGCTACAACGATTGGTAGTCGCAGGTTCGGATTCAAATATAGCGAAAAGAACACTTTCATTACCTGTTCCAACTTTAATTACCTGTTCCAGGTTAGAATTACTAACGAATGAACTGCTCACTCATTAGAACACGAATCAAATAGTACGTCAAAACGACTCTTTAAATAAACGCATCACACCTAAACATCATTTTTACTCAAATCTCTTACAACTATTTTAGCCCATCACTTTTACAAACTCCTTTTTTTTATCACTTTTACTAATAACACGAACTCCTTGTACGAAAAAAAAGTCAGCGAACAACTAGACTCAATGAAGAGAAAACTTACCGCACGCAATATTGAACTCATCGCCAAAAGTGGGCTTCCGTCTCGATAACGTTGTTGCTTCAGCTGCAATTTGCCGAAATATATGCACGCAACTCAAAGCGACGGTTAAATGCAACCACACTCAACACGGAATCTCCGTTCAAATGAGCTAGAGCTGTCTCACACATCATATGATTTTTTATTGATTTTCACAAAATTTGTTTTTGCATAATTCATTTTGCATTTCGTTTTTGCATAATTTATTTTGCACTTTTGCATTTTGCATCAAATTTATTCAAAAATTTATTCCCAATATGATTTCATTTTAATTCAACGACGTCATTCCGATATATGCCTAAGTATGCTCTCCGTCACTTGATAGCTTTAACATTGAACTATAAAAGCAATGACGGAGAGATTTAATTGCGATACAGTTGCAACGCGTATTGATGTCCTAACTCAAATTATGTGCACTCATTTTTTTGCACCTTATTTGCATATTCCATTTATTGCATTTTATTGTTTGCCATACACATATCTTAATTATGAATTATGATTAATTTGCATATTCCAATTTCAACCTAAACCCACCACTTTAATGCGTCAAAAATTTTTCATCTATCAAAAGAATTTTTCCTTCAAAAAAACTTTACATTAATGTTTTTCAATATTTATTCGCACTATCCAAATAGAACACTGGATCTGCATCAATATTTAGGATTATTTAGACACTGATCGACTAGAATATCATATTGCATATTGTGTTAACCTTTCAACGAACCGTTTATGCCTACTCTATTAGAAAATGCCTAATAATGTACTAATAAAATGCGACTTGACTGTATAGTTCCGCAAGGCTGGCTGACGATAAAAAGTTTGAAACATCAGCGAACGAATATTACATTAAATGTTATACTCAACGCTAGAATCACATGCAAATATATGCTATGGTAGTAGTCAATACAAATGCATATGCCTATTTAGTATGCAAATTACGCGACTTTACTATGCTAAAATCTTTTTGTTGCTTTTGTAAAGCTCTTCCGTATGTTTAAAAGATAATTAACTGTACTTTGCCAATTTGTCCTCAATGAAAAATAACATCTGAGAACAAAACAAAGACCAAAAAAGAAAAAAATTCGGTGAATAAGAAGAGGAAGATAGTAACGTTCGAAGAAAAAAATATATTTAAATAGAAAAAAAAATAATTCGATGGAATGCGAATGGAAAAATTTCAAACATTTCACATTTCTGAACAAATTTCTCATAAAATCGTACAAAAACTCACTTTAAGGAATTCTTCTTGACGCTGACTTAGCTCTGCTGGGATTGGCAATCTCCACGCTTCTTCCAAACCAGGTAACCTGTAATATAAACCTACTAATATTCACCTCTAGAAATGAATTCTACTTTAAATTTTCATGCTGAACGATATACCTTATATGCTCACTCTTCATATAAGGCAGCGCTTCTTCAGGATATCCCTCAAGTACGAAGCCATCCTTAATTACTATTAACTGCAGGTCGAACTAAGTATGAACTTAAATACTATCAAGGTAATTTAGCGCACAATTCCCAAACAAACGATACGGTTACCTATAAGCTATCTCAATTAAGCATGACCTCACCCATTGCCAATCGGAAATGCGGAAGTTTAAAAATTAGATTCTAACTATAATGAGCAAGACTCTAATCTATAATGAGCATCTTTCTCATTCGGGAAACGAAAAAATAGCCCTATCCTATCTTTATCAATAAATATTACATTTTTAATTCTAAAAACTGTAATCATTTCCTCACAATCCTCGAAAGAGCAATGAACTTCGCCAGACATCATAAAGAAATAACTCAAAATTAGCTGCCGTAAAGTGGGACTTCTCCAAAATTTTAGCAAATTTTCACTACTTTGAAAGGCAATCCTTCCGCTTTGTTATTTCAGTGAAATTTTATAAAATGTCGCTGCAAAAAAAAAAAAAACAGCACAGTAAACAACGAAAAAAAACCTACGTTTACGCCGTAATTCAATTTGAATAAATACTCTACGCAAAAAAAAAAACTTAAGAAGGTTGATTTGTAAGAAAACTTCAACGAAACTTGAGATCCATACCGTCAACAATTACCACCAAATCACGCAGAAAATATTCTGCAATAACTTTTCCTTGTTATAAAGAGTAAGAAGGTAACGCATAATTTCATGACTATTGATTTCTAACTTACTTATGATAATTAAATAAAACTATAAGATTTGCACAAATGGGTGCATCTGTTTATGTAAACTAGCCAATTAGTTGAATAAATAAATAAAATTATGCAATTTTTGCCAAAAATACGTAAATTTACAAAAAAGCCGTAAACAAATAAAAGGTACTTGTTCGGTTGTAATGACCGGATATTGCCGATCAGCAACGAAGAAGGGTGTAACTCTTTCTCGAGCACTCGAATGCGTGCCTTCAACGCTTCGGGAGCAGCTGAAATACAAAGACAATCAACAGACAGCTCATTCTGGATTCCAAAAAAAGTAGCTCAATATGGGTGACACTATACTTTTATTTACTTATTTATTTCAATCAACAAAGCATTCATTACGACTGCATGTCTCTTCATATCGCTTATAATCTACCGTGACCCAGTGCCTTTCTGATCTACTTGGCTCTTGTTGTCTTTAGGTCGGCCTCTGTTTCTTGCAGATCGGTTGCGTTAAGGTTAGGGCTTAGACCGGTCTCCTGCCCGTCCCTACCGCTTCATAAAAACTGCGGAAAGTTATAATTTCAATCACTGTTTCTGCTTGCTTGCGAAGTACAAAAATCAACATCAAGAAGCAACAATCACCCAAAATATGTAAATTAACTATACGGATAAAATTAAGATTCATTTAAAACTAGTGCATTCACTATTGCATTCAATCATATCTTCAAATTATTTAAAATCATCTTCTTCTTCGTTCAAAACCATTTATCAAGCCATACTATTTATGCAGTAAACCCTAGTGAGAAATATACAAAAAGCAAAATTATTCACGTTGTTACATCAAAGCAGAGATAACAAATTAGAACTCTTTGCTTTAAATTCAGCTGGAAAGAAATCTGTTCAGCTATTCTGAAGATGACCACAACTATTCTAAAGATGACTGCAACTATTCTGAAAGTGACCACAACTAAAACAGCGTTCATCGCCGTTTCAAATCATCCAATAGTCCACATGATATGTCCACTTGAGTGTCCACTTAACCAATACCACATAAGAGAGAAAGAGAAGTGCGCGCAAAAATTACACCATTATACGGAACTATAGTCAAGCGGAAGATGACCGTCAAAGAAATGGCCTTCATGCGATGCAAAAAACTATCAGTGAACAAATGACGCGTGAAGCGATGCTGAGAGTATCATGTGTGGTCGATACAATAAGCCATATATTACAACCTGATATTCATGCTCAATATGAAATCGATACTTGCGTTACTTAACTTACTTAACTATACAATAAATTGAATCTGGGATATTAATTGCTATATGTAAATATACTATGCTGACTAACCACGTATACATATAACAACATCATAGCCATTCTATTATTGCGTAAATGTGCTCAAAAAAAAAAAGGAAAAAAAGAATAGGATCCGTTTCAAATATCTTCACCAATTAAATATGCTTGAAAGGCTAAAATTTTGAGTTTCCCGAAGAGGACAATTCCCAAATGGGTAAGGAAAACAAATTCCCAAATGGGCAAGAAATACAAATGAGGAACGATACTTTAAATAATCGGCTTACGTAAAACAGAAACGAACGAATCATAGTCGATAATGGCACATCAAAGATATCTTCCAAACGAACATTTTCATCCTCCTAGACCATTAACTGCTCTTTGACCAATATTGATCGCCTATTACTCTTCTCTCGATCAACGTACATCGTATTTTTATAATTCACCATCATTCAGATTCTTTTCTTTTTTACTCGTAAATATCGATCAATATCAATCAATCAATAACTCGATCAATCAATAAAACTAATGCTATTCTGCGATGTAAAACTAATTACCAAATAGGGAAATTTCAAAAAAAAGATCCACACTATTCTAAAAAAACAAAAAAAAAAAAGAATAAACGATCCTCGAAAATGAAATGAAAAAAGTTCAACATATCTACCAAAAACCAAAAAAAAAGAGAGAGAAAAGAAATTAAAAAAAAAAAAGAATTACTGATGGAATTAACATTAACAAATAGGATTGAAACATTACAACACTCATTTTACTCAATGATAAATTATACAAATAGAATGAGTTAGTAGAACAAAAGACAAGACGCATTTTCGCTTTTCAAATACAATGAGCGGAAAAAAAACCCCACTAAATATTAACACAAACAAAGAACGCCCATTCACCATACAAAAAAAACAAAAAAAAAAAATTCCAATGACAACTGACAAAAAGCTTTCGCTAATATTCAAAAAAAAACATCATTCAATTTCGGCAATAATTATAAATAAATATCAAATTGGATGAGTAACCTCGGAAACAAGTGCATTTCCCAGCTGATAAGACTTAGAACCTTCTGCTCTTGTAAGAATTCTGCTAAGAATTGATCTTAGGAAAGCCTTAATCCAAAAAAGACAAACGCAAAAACATATGAAACAATTTCTATTAGCTTAGCCTTAAAGAACATGAAACATATGAAAAATTTGATGAAAGTAACTGAAGAAATAAAAAATGGAAGTAATACAACTTAGCCAAATTATATAATAATAAACAGTGGATCAAATCTTAAAAAAATATTCAGAGAGATAATCAATAATAATGGTTTAAAAGAAAAAAAAAAACTACTCAATGAATATTTCGAAGAAATAAATAAACAATGTTGGGGGAACATTTTTACCTGGACGATATTTGATCGCCTTCTTGAAGCAATGAAGAGCGTCCGAAAATTGGCCGTTTACTTCGTAGAGACGACCAAGGTCACTCCACGCCGCACTGTGCTCACTGTCTAGCTGCACGGCACATATGAACGCCTTAATATAAATTCGCTTATCTTTTTTAATTTTCTATGGACACCTAACCAGAGTGCATATATATATACTATATATATATATATATATATATATATATATATATATATATATATATATATATATATATATATATATATATATATATATATATATATATACCTTCAAATCCCAATGAAATAGTCACTTGCCCATACATTTTACCAACAGCAATTTGTGCGCCACACAACGCCGGAAAAAAATGTAAGGGAAAACTCTCTTAGCTATATTTTCTGCATTTCCTCTTCCTGTACTTAGAGCAAACATCGTCAGAGATTGTCTATTACTTCATATCGATAAAGCAACTTAGCTACGAGAGTGAGAAAAAAATATATCGTCGAAAAATTTGCATAAATCATTTAACAGCAATAACAATAATATAATCATCATTCATATGCTCAAAAATACAAGAAAGAGAAAGTAAAAAAAAAAGGAGAGAGAATAACGTGCAGATTGGAAGGACACTGCGTACAATTATTTGCTCCCGTGCAATTCTACTCTCCCTTTCCCTCCCTCTCTCTTTGCGAACACGTCTAACATCATGCAAAACCAGTCTTCACGTTTCTTCATAATACGAGACACTTTTGCAACACCTTACCACGACGCATAATTAACTCGTTTTGAAATATCACCTTTTATAAATAATAAAGCAACAAAAATATATCCGTTAAATAAATAAACTTGATCAATAAGCACTGCTGATAAAATAACGCAATTACCTGCCTATTAACCTTTGAAGTGGGACATTATACAACGGGTATAACATTCCCTCATCCTTAAATCGCCATGTTGAACAAGACCTGGTCCAACAAGAGACTGCTCAGCTTCATCAAACAATATCCGGCCTTTCAAAATTTTCGTACCTACCCCACATTCTTACAATGGCTCTGCTTCCAGGAAACGGATCATAACACAGCATGTATCACGAACCCAAGGCATATCGTTCATCTAAAGCACCATGCCTAATAAAAAATAAAAATCAAAACAAAAATATAAATAAATAAATAAATAATAAAATAAAATAAAATATCACCTGAAGAGCATCCATAGGCTGGCTTTGTTGTTGATAGAGAACTCCGATACTGCACCATGTATCAGCATCCGCTTCCGATTTATCGATCGATTGCCTAGAAGTGATCACATACAACGCAGTAATACTTTCTGTAGTCAAGTATCTCATACAAAAAAAAATCCAACAATCAAAACGACCGTTATTGATTCTTGACCAATAAAGATTCAATTCTTGACAATGAATTCAACTATATTCTCATCGGGCGATCAAAGATTATATATACATCGATCAGAAATTTGCATTTTATTTAGCGTTATAGGTTGGAGCAAAATTTGCATAATCACTCAAAATGTTCTCGCGCATAACGCCTTATTTTCCCTCAACTAATTATCAAACTTTCTCATGCAAAATAGACTACATATTATTTCCGCAGAAAAGAAAGCTTACACAAATATACATCACATAAATGAATAAACAAATACAAAAAACTACATTATAATATTAAGCAATAACATAAAATATTCAAATTAAAAGACTATAAATTAGTTGCAGTAATGATATACGTAACCAAAATACGATTAATTATTATTATTAATGTGGCTGTAAAAGTTCATCACCAAATAGACCTATTGAGCAGAACGCAATCTCTTTCCTACCTATTATATTTATATGCTCAAGTCAATGGATCTAAATATATGAGAATGGAATAAGAATATATTCAAAAAATTTCATTCTTCTTGTAAAAAATCAACTCTTTCATGAATTTTATATCAGTTTTTAATCCCTTTTCCATTACAATACATGAATTTATCCTTAATTTATTTGGGACGCCTCAAAAATAAACGTTCACTTAAAATAACTTCCACCTCAATAGCAAATGAGGTTAAGTCATGAAGGAAAGGTCCATCAGATCGAACGGATTCTCATTTCCTAACGATCAATCGACTTAGAGAGTGAATATATTTTGCAAAAAAACGTTTCTAATAGTGGATAAGAATACGGAAACTTTATAAAAGACGAACTTAGGGCAATGAAACAGCACGATCGGATCAAAGACAGTGGTGGTTTATGGAATTCTAGCCCTAGAATTGGCCTAGGCACATAGTGATCGCAAACGTAACCCACTAATTTGCGCTAAAAAAGTACTGCATACTCACAGTTCACAATACGCAACCGACGAAGAACTATACTTCAAGTTTACTTACCTATAATTAGTAAAAGCGTCGTGGGCCCTTTCCGGCAACTCGCCGTAACACCGTCCAAGGTAGTAGTAGGTTTTACCACAAGAAGGCTCAAGCTCTCTGCTCTGAATTAGATACTGCTCCGCTTCGCAAATCTTCTGATGGCGAGTATCTGCCGTACACTCTCGTCGATAACAGATCCAACCTAAAAGTAATTGCTATTTTTGCCTGCATAAAAATTATAAAACAAAGCTAAATTTAAAAAAAAAATTACAGTTTTCTTTTTGAATGTGATATTACTTATAAAGATAGTGATGAAATAATTTTTAACAGATATATTTAAGTGACAGTCTCGAAAATATGATATGGGTTAAAATTGCCCAATATCCTAAGACCGTTCTGCATGATATCAGCTCAATTGTCGGCAGCTACTAATTGCGGCTTTCTCGCGTGTCCAGCACACATCATACAAGATTTCCCACCTAACCCGATCGTATGAATTGTTAAAGTAACCCTCTGAGTAAGTCATCTCTTCCTCTTCCTTGAAGCAAAAAAATATTCGACTACAATATAACAGAGCGCAGAGATGTACTAATGCATCTACGAGCCGAAAATTAACGCCGAAGAGCCAAGAAGACATAAAAATGTTCACGAGAAGCTTGAACCTGAAGAATTTAGCTCGAGATTGTGGCGCTCATCAATTGGGACTATAAATGATAAGTTAACATTCCAATGAAAAGTTTCTGCAGCTAATTAATTCTAAATTTTTTTTTTCACGGTGATTTTTTTGAACGAATCTATTCCAGTGCAAACCAATCTTGATAACAATTGTTTGCCGACCATAAACCAGCCATTAAAAAACCCGAGCCAAATAAGATGAGCAGTAAAAAAGAAACGAGCAACAGAATCAAATTATGCCTGTTTAGGATTAACTGACAAGGATACCGAAATTAATTCAGTAACAAATAAAACATTTAGAACGCAAATGAGCCTAGCTGCTTATGGCACTAATGGCAGATGTTAAACGAGCCTAGCTTACTGTAGCACTATAGAAGTTTCAATTAAATTATTTAAGCCAAGTTTTTTGAATCATAAATTAAATGGCATTAAATTCCGAAAATTAAAAAATGGTATTTAGAGAAAAGAATATTAGATTAAGTTAAATAAGCAATTTCATAAAATCACAAATAAAAAACCCACCAAGTTGTCGAAGAATCTGCGCATGTAAAGTATTCGAGAGTGAAACCGACTGATCGAGTGATAACGTTTTATACTCGTGGAATGCACGTTCCAAATCGCCAGCGCAATCGTAACAATGCGCTATATGAAAGCGTAATTCAGTCTTTGATAAGAATGAACTCTCCGCCTTATCACTTAGAGCGGCGTTCAAATGCTGAAATAAACCTCATTCACCTAATCAATTGATACCTGTTATCAGTGATAACAAATTTGCATATTGTCGTATAGGAACACTCAATGAAATCGTTGATAGGGAAGTCCCACACTATAAAATATAACGCAATTAACAGCATATAACACAACTAAAAGCATAAAATATAACACACCAGTAATTAATTAAGTATCTATAATTTCATGTTTAGAGTTCTACTGCATAAAATTAAAACAATGTCTTTGAGAATAAACTAGCGAAAATTCCTACGAACAAAAACAATAATGAAAATATGGGATAAAATTTGAAAATAATTTTGAAAACTTAAAAGAAATAAATTAAAAAAATAAATGATAAAACGAAATAATAAAGAAAAAAACTAAAGGAGAAAAGAGTTATGCTGGATTTCATGACATTCGCATGCATATAAAACTAACATTTATAGATAAAATTTAAAGAATGAAGAAAAGATAGGTTGGCAATGGTCAAAACCTTCGAGGAAACAATAAGACAGTCGAATTACCTTCAACGCGAGATCGAAATTTTCGAGATTCTTATAGATAAATCCTAATCGAGCGTGAACTTCGACTGATATTGATAAACTTGGATATGTAAAGAGTAGCCGATTAAACGCTTCCGCCGCACTATAAATAAATAAATAAATAAATAATCCATTACCTCTTAAGTCGTTAACTTAATTTATTTTTAAAATAAAATAAAAGCAAAGGTAACAGCAAAGACAGGAAAATAAATTCGTTTACAATGAAAGTCGTTGGTAACCATTAAACCGTACTTATTTCCCATAATGCGGCTATTGAAGGTCCACTTCCTGTCACAGAAAAAAAACCTCCACTATCTTTAGCAGGTATTTCCGTCTAGATGATTTCTTAGGCAACTGACCATCGATTTATAAACTCAGAAATCCCGCATCATTCTTTTATGAAAATAAAAAGCCATAAAATTAGCAAACGTCCATCTATCGTTCAAAGAACAATTTCAGTATTCAAATGAACAAATAAAAAAAAAACCAAACCAAACAAAACAAAACAGAAAATACATAAAATCTTCGACTATTTAAATATACAATAAAAAACAAGCCGATTTCCACGTTTTTATACCGAAAGAAAAAAAAACTTTAAAGCACAAAAGCTTTATAGTATGCAAAGCGAAGTGTACAATCTAGTGCTATCGGCAAAGTGCAAAGCACTTCGATCGTTACCAGACATAACATAGGTATCAAAAAAAGGTGCACTTAAGAATGGTAGACAATTTATAGTGATCTCTGACGCATTGAGCATTCATAAAAACAACAGCAACTATCAGGCAGCCGCCTCTTTAAAAATTACTAAGCCATTTATATAGAAAAGAAAATAATTATGTGAATATAGAACAACGATTTCAAGAATTATTCAAATTCCCTATGCAATCACAAATTAAAATATGAGAAAAAATGCCACAAACAAATCTGGGTAATTAAAATGGAAAAATACCAGTAAATTATTCCCTATCAACCGTATTTTTAAGCTTATTTCAATTCCCTTAAATGATATTTTAATCAATTTAAATTTAAAGTAAACAATCTCATGTAAGTTGCAAATACATAAAGCTTGGTTAAGCATGGCTTAACTTTTAACGTATTCAGGACAAATAAGACTCGGTAATATTTAATCAGAACAAAAAAAGAAACGCAACGAACGACTTTCTAACAACGAATTTCGAGAATATATAAAAATATTGCTTCAATATTTCCAATACGAAATTTTCAGACTTTTAGCAATCCAAACCCTTTTCGTTGGTTCTATGAAAGGTCAAACAGAATAGACCAAAAATATCATACATCTATCCAGCAATAATTTTTTTCTTTGCGATATCTTAGCCACTCTCTCAAATCATTACTTTAATTTCCCAAATTGCGCCTTCAATGAAACAATTACTCCCCAAGAAATACCACAAATCGCAAAAAAAATCGATAATCCAAAAAGCGTGGATTTACACGCATATACGGAATAACGGATATAGGCTGCGTATAGTGTGAGTGGGCAGCATTGAAAAAGGAAGAGTGATGTTTGATCGATGAGCACAGCAATAACGTGCTAGGCAACGCCCTTGTGGGTGTTGCCGGTGGATAGCGCAAAAACCTCACTAACTCTCCCCCCTCATTGCTTCCCTCTGCAATGACCTCTCTTTGGAGCCGTTCTCTCCTTCTCGTAAACCTCTCTCCTTCATCACATTCGACAATTATCACTAAATCTACTCTTCTACCATCTAAATACCTCTCGTCACATAATCTCTCTTTCACGCAACTCTCTCTCCCTCCTCAGAGTCGATAATCATTACAATATCTACTACCCTACCACTAAAATACCCTGTATTCTCTATTTTCTATTATTCCTTTTCATTCATTGTGATATCCTCCTCGTCGATGCAATGTCTCTATCGTTCTTTATTCAGATGTCATTCAAATACTCATCTTTGCTGATTGCTATCTCTCTATTCATTGAGTGTAATTTGTAGCAGTCGTTGTATTCAGCATCGATCACATGCTTAATAAGACTAGCTAATTGAGCCCTGCTATTACTTCTGCTCATCGTTTCAAACAAAAAGCTTTAAGTTACAACTGTACTTAACACAACACTTAGCTTTCATATCCATATATCGCTAATACACCTCATATTAAACATCAACAAAGCATATAGCTATCGGCTCCTCCCTTTCCTGTCTGTTGTGGCCTGACTCCGTCTTCTTTCCTACCCCTCGAGATTAGATTTCCATATTCCTTCCCTCTCTCTCCCATTCTGCCTCTCGAAGACCGCAATTCCCTGTTACCTGCCTTATTAGAACAAATCCTTTTTCTTCACATCTAATCCTAAGTCTAACAATGAAACTGCAACTTTTAAATTTAATCCATCAAGCAATAAACTTCATAATAATCCCTTGCAAGGAAACTATGAATAGCGATCCACTTAACTAGTATTGCAACAACAGCACACCTATTTACATAGATGAATGACAATAGCGTTTGGCAACGTTTCGCAAAACAACTTATCCTCTTCCGCCGAAAATAATAACATCATAGGTAGAGATGAGATTGGACACACAGCAGATACTATGGGCGATAGAAAATATCACATGCACAGGTACAACTTACCTAGGTACACCTGGACATACAATACCACATGCCCAAGTATAACTTTAATCGAGTGTTTCGTTCATTAATAAAAGAAATTACTGACAGCACCTAATGATAGAATATATGTTCTTATAACGTGATAATCTATGTTTCAAAGATTTTATCATGCCAACTAATTCGTGCTTTTTTTAACAAAATGAAACAAAAGTTTTGCAAGTCTATTCGATGAAAATAAACAGGATTTCACTAAATGACATATCAAATCGCAAGTCTCATAAAATGAGGCTTTTTCAAAGTTTCCGTTTCGACAATTAGGGATTAATAACGGCAATTTATTGCAACGGATCCTCGATAACACTAAACATTCATGAAGAGTAGGGAAGACTCAAAAACTTACACAATTCTGTTAAAAACCAATTTCAATCAATATATATATATATATATATATATATATATAAAACTATATTCAGCCCCAAGCAATGTCAATACTAATCTGACTTGGAGTTATGCGCTCATAGGACCGTCAAATTACAAGTACAGCTAAACCGGCAGGATCTAAACAATAAGCAGTGACCAGTGGAAGCGTTCGCAGCCGTTCTAAAGTGCAGCCCCTATCCTAAAATCTGAGTATCTCTTGTTCCAATCAATCGTTGATGGTCTTTTTATCAAAAAATTCCCATAAAAACATCTCTCTGCTATAATATGGAAACATTTAAAAAATATATTTTCTCAAGAAGCAAATGGACAGGTTCTGTATCCCCAAAAAATTGAGGACAGTACTCAAGAAACAATACATCACTATAAAAAACTACATAAAGTACGATTAAATTATAGTATTTGAATCAGGAGTCAAGAACTAAATTAGAAAATATAGAATTTACAGGAATCTCATTATCTCTAAATCTTTTCTTCTCCTGGAAAACAATCTGCCTTTCAATAAAAATATCAGCTAAAACTTTCAAATGAAATTATCTCTTAAAAGTTTTCTTCCCTTCGGATAGGATTAAGTAGGCAATAGGAATATCGTCGTCATAGATGTAATGCAGCTAGACGCCATCCTCTCCCACTCCCATAAGTGATAGCACAACTCTTTAGGCTTAATAAACACTATACACCATTAAAACAAAAAAAGACCAACATGGAAAAGGCGCGGAAGTGAAAGTAGACAAGTCCGAGACCAAAATATGCAGATGGATCTCTCCAGAATCGATCTGCATCCAAATTGTATGCCTTTTGATATGCAGATAATGCTGCAACATATAAATTTTATAATTAAAGAATACATCAAGGCATTTAAATAAATATTATACCTTCTCATATATTCGAATGGAATATAGAAGAGATAAATAAACTGCACAAATTACTCGCTCCATTAGTACGGCACGCAGAATTTTCAAGCAAACGATGAGGTTACCAGCCAAATAACTTGAAGTGGGAAGTTTTTGTTTAAAAAAAAGGATGTTACTTTTCTTCGTCACTTCCCTCTGTTCGCCAGGTATCCATGGATCTATACAACAAAGGATCTAATTCCTACTAATCAAAACTGACTTTGGTCAACAATTTAATCGACTAGACTTTTATCGCTGAAAACATTCATTGCCAGTTATTGCTAAAAGCAACCATCTTCTAATGAACAATTCCTATAAACTCAAACTATAAGAGAGGTGGACGAAGTCGGGAAGCAGCCGAAATACAGCTGCCTCATCTTCTGCAAACAAACATCAACTGATATCACCAAATTAGCCAAATGTTTCACATATTTACCCATCTTTCCTTGTAATTACAACAAATACTTACCCACAGGGAAAAAAGTTACCCATTGTTCTACACAACTTCCATACCATTCATATGTCTTTACAAACGGAACTCCCAATTAACAATAACAATAATCGAAGTTCCAATAAACTTAAAAAAAAACACAAAGTATCGAAGTGTTACCTTTAGCAAAATCCTTTGCAAGTAGATTCACATGGCCAAGTTTTAAATATACTGCAAATAGCTCACCACTTGTTTGTTTAATATCACCTTCGACAAGTTTCACCAAAATATTCTCATAGATACGATTACCCTAAAATTTGACGCCATTAAAATATGGCTCAAAATAAGCAATCTATTTCAACTGAAGAAATATTATTGCTTCTGAAAAAATTCAATTATTAACGAACATTAAATATAATTAGATATGTAAAAGCTTCCCATAGATACCCGTAAATTTTATGGGTAACTATTTGAAACCAACAAATGAAAAAAACTTTACCCATAAATCGCAAAGAAAAAAAGATTTCAGAACTAATACTCGTGAAAAACTTCTGCAACCATACGTATTGCTGGCGTTAAGCGGATGTGATATAAACACAAGCAAGCTGTAAAGCTAGTGCTATATTTTAAATAAAATTTGCAATTCGAATGGGGGAATGTTTATTTCAAGAAAAATTCCAATTTATTTCTTTCAAGGATCTTTTATTGGCGATATCAGCGTACCAAAATCTTGAGCACTTCCCCTCTTAAAATAACATGCAATTGCATTTATATTTTATTTAAAGTTCAAGATTTAGCACAACATTGTATCAAGCATTTTAGCCCAAAAAATTACAAAACCTAGTATTAAATTATACTTCATGTCCCATAGGCTTTTTATAAAGATAGATAAGACCATAGAGATCACAAGGCTAACCTAAACAGTAAAACATACTTCCTCGATGCAGGAACCATGACAATATGGATCACCTAGAAAAACAATAGTAGCAAATCTTCGAAAAAAGCTTCAAAATAAAACACTACCTTTCACATCAAAAACGCAATGAACGCACGCTATTCGAATATATTTCATCACGACCAATGCACCTATGTTCTTCTTTTATATCTTTAAAAGATTAGCTAGATAACTATCACAGCATATCAGCATGCAGACGATTCATCGCTTGAAAATTAGACCCTTTTCAAAAACAATATCACAGACATTGGCAGACATTGACAGACAGACAAAAGCCAAAAGTAAGCAACAATATGTGACAAAAGGAGATCAGGAACACTCAGAACACTGATTTCATATAAGGTTTAAGAGAGGATATTTGAGCAACCCATCACACTAGTATAAAATCAAATATTTGACAAATGCACCGCTCAGAAAGAAGGTGAGAACATACATCAGTCGTCCGTGGCAAATACTGATGCAAAATATGTTCCTTTATTACAAGAAGGGATCGAGAAGGGGTTTCCTCCAACCTCTTCCACATATGCCGCTTTATCTATAGGTTCATTTACTATTTGGCGGTATTTAAAGGTACTTTATAAGCTATCAGCCGCTGCTTACATCTGAGAAACTTATTACGTGCCCCATCTGTTCTCAGTAACGACTGCTTTTTAGCCGCCATGCAAAGATTTGCCTACAAGAACGAGCAGCCCTTCTGGATGAAGTGAGAAATAAGCAATGAGTAAGAATTAATGTTGCATAAAACCCATAACAATTTGAACTTGAAAACGAAAAATTATTGCAGAAATTCCTATGAACTTTGCACACTTGAATTTTTCTCCCAATAAACTTACCTGATGAAAGAACGAGATTTTTTTAAATCGAAGAAAAGAAAATGAATACTTCAAATACAAGTGGAGAAGTTATGAAAACAAAAAGATAAACATAAAATAATTCGGCACATTTCATCGACATTATTGAAGACTTAAAACGTGTAACTCAGTCCGGTACCCAAAATAAAAACTGCATAATAGGCACACTTACAACTGGAAAACAGCACATTGCACGGCACAAGTGCATAGAACGATGGCACCGTGAATGCGAACCGCGAACGAAGCCGAGCTTGTGTCCCACATTGCGTACGCACCGCTACCGTACTCTGCACTGCAAACAAAGATTAATGCCACCAAAGAAACTCGAAAATTTGTGATAAGAACATGCGATTTTTTTTCCATCATTCAATTTAGAACGAAAAATAATGTCCCCATGCAAAATTTCAGGTCAATTGAAGAAGGGGAAGTGCGCCTGCTGGATGTGCCATCGTTCTCTGCAATTTTTGCATAGCTGGAATCTTCCCCTCCTTCAATCAAGCCGAAATTTTGCATAGGCACATTATTTGACATTGTGAGTTGAATGATGTAAAAAAATCGCATGTTTCTATCGCAGGTTTTCGAATTTCTTTGCTAATGTTCGCTTTTAGTATTCGCTTGCAGAGTGCACGGTACGGTAGTAGTGCGTACGGAATGTGAGAACGAACCCAGCTCCGTTCGTGGTTCGCAGCAAGAGTGCCATTGTTCCATACAGCAACACTCCTACTATACTTCTACTCATTGTACTTCTACTCCGTCCTCAGATGCACCTGTACAACTCTCCAATAGTCAAAAATCACACTATGTTGCGCTTTTACTAACCTCAGGACTTCAGAGTTGGTACAATTCTACAAGTACAAGTATAGCATGAAAAAAATGGTACTTTCCGGTATATGAATTCTTGGTGCATATAACAACCACCCAATCAAACCTTATTAACTCCTCCTTTATTCTTCATTAATATCGCGCATTTTATTAATTTAATCCCCGTTTAATAACGCATTATATGCAATAAGAACTTTATACATATATATATGTCTACTTTGAGCTCGCTAAGCAAACAAAAATTCTTCGCCACAGCACCTTGCAATCACGGAACAGTATGTTTACTCCTATATGCTATTTTTAAGCTCATGAACTGTTCCAAATCACATAACCACCTGTAAATTTCTTGATGAACAATAAACTCCTAGACTGCTTCAAGATATGTCCTTCAAATATGTGGTATTCTAAGTAACCTATTCTCTAACTCCAAAAGTTCACAACAAATCAAGGCAAACTTTTTACAATTATCCTGCACGTCTAGAGCAAGGATATTATTACAGAGCACCTCATATAAGTTGAGGGCACCACTAGTTTCAACGAATCTATTTTTCACTTCATGACAGTCGTGAGATATCATAAATTATCCCCTTATCTCAAGCAAATAAGCTGGAGAACAAGATATGCCACCACAAAGTTATTCAAATAAATTCAGAACGCATGGGGATATTGCTGAAAACTTAATAATACACCAATTTCTTCATTCAATATCTCGGGATGTAGCATAACTCATTTTCGCTTATCAACAAGATGAATAGAAAAATTTCATTCCCTGAAGGGATTCCAGGTTGCTCCTACAAGAATGTCGCACTCTAAATTACATCTTAACACCTTAAAACGAATCCAACCAATTCTTGATCATCTTCGCAAACAAAAAATTTTTAAAAACTGTCTTTAAAAAATTCCCAGAAAAGGGAAAGCTTTACGGACATGTAAGGAAAACAGTCGATGGAAAATTTTAGCAGCTAGGAAATATTATTAAAACATTATAGACATGCTGGCTGGAAAAAAAAAGAATGAATAATCAATGTGCCAATATTTTCTTGCAAAGTTGCCACTAAAATAACAGCTAAAAAACATCATATATGAAATATTTTAAAAACATACATGGCATCATATACGGAACCTCAAAAAACACATATCAAATAACAGATGCATTGATATAAACTATATAAACATCAAAAACTAAAAAAAACGAACATATTAAAGCAAAATACATTTTAAAAAAAATCATAAATCATCAAGAATTTATGCTTAAAGCAATTAAAAATTTGACAGATGATTGCAGAGGAATTTGAATATAATCGAAAATTCTTTGTGGAATAAATTTTATTCTTGCTAATAATTTATGGTAATATTTCTGCAACACATCGGAAAGAACTCTAAGTCAGCTATATGGTGGGGCAGGCGAAAGCAACTAAAACTTTTTTTTAGATTAAGAAATCTGCCCGTGGAATTTTCAACCGTCAGGTGAGCATCCGCACTGTAAGACATAACTAATGAAGCCGGCCGAAAGTATATTTCACACTAATTGATGCACCTCTAAAATCACCGAATTATGGTACTAACTTTTGTGGTACCAACTTTTTAGTGCCACAAAATTTATGGTACCAATTCAACCTAAATGACATATGTGTGAGCCGTGATATCGCGGTAGAGGCCCTTCAACTGCCCTTATTCAGCGAACCTAATTATTGAGACATAAAAGAGTTTACACTTAGCTCACTTATGAATGATACTTCATTTAACCGAACATATACCGTAACTGCAGCGATTTGAAAACGATGACATCCCGAACAGAATGCATCAACGATAAACATTAAGCGCGTAATAGAGAGAAAATTCGCCAATCATTTTCAAAGTCTCCCCTCTATTTCATGTCTTCAACTCGTTTTCAGAACCCCCTCCCTCCCATTGTTTCCGGTCCCTCCAGATCGGTCGGCATCCTATGAAAACATAGAAAGCTTTCATGCATTCCACTCAGAACCACTATAAGATGAATGCCACAGAACTCCATGATGGACTTAAGCAAGTTTTATTAAATATGAATATGAAAAGCAAACCTTAAAGAGCAGAAGTTTGTCGGGCATCGTACGTGCTTCCCCATTATTATTCCAATAGTGGACGAAACTGAAGCTGCAATGATAGCCGAATTTCTATTTATCACTAATAATTTATCATCTGATAACGTCAATGGTCACATAAATTAAAGCATTATCTTTTGGATGGTACTAGCTGATGATTCGTTAAAACTAATTTAAATCGAGTCTCAGGCTCAATGTGTGATCTATTATCATACCACACCAACCTCAAACTTGGGTATTTAAACTAAACTATAAACTATCATACAATCATAACTATCGATCATGCATCTATGAGACAACAGTTTTTTTTTTTACCGAACAACAACTCTGGTTTCACGGGTAGAGAATTACATAAGAATAATAAGATCCATCTGCTTATCTTTAAATTCCAGGATTTTTGCAATGCACTTAATGGATGCGAAGTTTTATAAATATCACTGAATTATGCCATTATTACGTCTTTCAATGCACTTTTAGTTGACAACGGGTTGTTGAAGATGAATTGTTTCATACTGCTTTCGAGCAGATTTCGTGGATTAAGCAGCAACGTTGAATGATATTGCAGAATGAATTGAAAAAAAAGAAGCGCTAGATACGGGTCTCTGATTGGTCCGCTTCGCAATAACTTCTAATATCATATTATTTTTCTAGAACTCAGCACATCAAGCGAAGTGCTTATAATAACTGAATCCACTCAACAATTACAGACTAACTGAGCAATAATGTAAAAAATAACAAGACAAATTTGGTAATATATGACTGATAAATTCTCAACCGTAGCAAAAATGATAGAAATTTGCGATAAAGAAGTAAGGGACAAGCTTCATATATAACCAAACTTTATGCAAAAACTTCAAGTAAAAACTGGCGAAAAGGTTTGTTATAACCAAAAAAAAACTTCCCCATAGGAAGAAAGAGGCATCATAAACGATCTATATGAAAATGATGCTCGGGGTTTTTGGGTGATTTCTGCAGGTACGTATATGCACTTCATACTTGCTTAATAGGGTATATTTGAAGGAAAACACGCTTTTGGGTATTTTTGGATACATAAAGAGGCATCACGATGAAAACCCTTTATACCTGCAGAATATACCTGCATACCTACAATATACCTGTAAGTAGAATATACCTGCTTAATTTGTCGAACTTCTCGCGCTCGGCGACTGTGAACGACGGCTCAAGTGTGGCATTCATTTCGCCCCTTTTTGATGGTCATTCAAACACGTCGATGACCAAACAGCTGCTGCAGCTGCGAAACACCTGTCCCGAAATACTTGTCTATGATATACGTTGACAATGCTGAAAATAATTGCGCAATTATACTAGCAAATATCATTTACTTCGTAATTTACATATTCCCCATCTCGATGAGCAAACAAAACATCGAAAATGCTTGATAGAAAATCGAGTTTTATAAAAAATTGTGAAAAGATTTATTCACTAAAAAAATTTGATATAATAGCTAAAAGATTTGATAGAACAACTAAATGTTTATGGTATTTTTTGAGTGAGACACCAGTAAACTAAAGAAAACTTTTTTTACGCTTCAAACAAATACAGGGAGAGGGAGAGATGACGACGACGACATGCAGCAGATAGTGAAAGGAAATGAACAAAGGAAACAACTGAACGTGAAAAAACATGCTCTTTGCGGTTTTCGCAGCCTTAAAACCTGTGGCCAGGACTATACTCCAAATCTGTGACGATCCGACGGTTGGGAAAAATTGTTGCATCGAACTTATTAAGAAGGACTCTCTAAGCGGTGTTTTATTCAGCATCTTCTTGCATGATTGACCCATATGCGCTCTTACTAAGTCGTCGGATCACCACCACATTTCTCAAGCTCTGGGTAGTGCTTTGAGATTTGAAAGGTCATAAAAGCATCAATTCTAAAAGGAAGCGACGTTTACGACTGCATAATTTTGAATGATTAGCATTCACTGAGAAAAATCGATGCAACAATAGTGAGCATCACAATAAAAATTAGGTTCATTTCGAAGCGATCAATGGTGAATTGGAGCTGCAATTCGATGAGGTCGAATTCTCAACGCAAAAGCAACAACTCACAACTCAGAAATCTCGATGAAATATCGGTATAGAGGAGCTAAATCGAACAAACTCTAAGGTTCTTATTGATCGTGATCATGAAGAAATTGTTGCTTCTTATATCAAACAAAAAAAAAAACGCACAACACAAAAAGACCAACGGGTAAGTCACAACAACAGGGAAGAACACCACCGTCTATTCAGCGCCGTTCAACGAGCGCATTCACAGTAGTGGGCAAATTGCCAAAACGCATAGCTATCTTGCACATCCATTCGTTGAGTAACAACAACTTTAACAACGCAAAATACAACTGCACCTGTTGTATATACCTGATTTGATGCAATATACACCTGATTTATACACCTTTAATATATACTTCAAGTGACGCAGGTTGAGACTGGTTTAGATATGAGGTTTTATCAAATGTGAATGGTTCTTGAATGGGATCATTTATGCAATAACACACAAGTAACGACAATGCAAACAAGCGTACATAACAATGCAACATGTCCATTGCAAATGTCACACAAGTCAAAACCTTTTGCCATCTTTTTCCAGTGGACATTTGAATATTTCATATTTCAATGTGTGATTTATCTCTATTTTTTAAATATGCAAGATTACGCCTAAAAAGAAGGCGGAAATGGAAGGCGGAACGACCACCAACATTGAAGGATTTATAACAATATGCAAGCAGGATACAATACAAATAGAAAGAGGGAAAAAAACTATGGTGAAAAGAGTAAAACAAAAAAAAAGAAAAGAAAGAAAGAAAAAACAAAATAAAAATAAACCTCTAGTAAATTCGTTTCGATTCTATGAAAACGACGTTTCACGTTTGGTTGTCTGAATTGTTTTTTTTTACCCGTCAGGAATGCCAAGCATTCGGTAGATGCTTCTTTCGTTGAGAGACACAAAATTCCCGGTCAATCTTTGCGATACAAAGTGACAATGCAAGCTGGCAATATGACTAATATTGCACTGCATTGCATAATTTAGATTCTACTTCATCTTTCGAATTCACCCGATCCCATAACATTTCATAACTACGGTTACCTAAAGCTTAGCAAAAAACTTTTCTGATGACCCTCAAAGACTGACAGCCCAAAATGATAAAATTAGACATAAATAAGCTCGAAGCAACCAAACTATCGTAATCACAACTAAAAATACAGTAAGCCAGAATTACCTTTCAGGTGCAACAGTTCATAAACGCCGGAGAATGCAGCGCTAAATTTTATTTTATTTTTTTCATCAAATCGTTAAATTCCTCAAACATTTGATGTATATATATATATATACATCAAATTTTTTTCCGAATCAAAAATTTTCTCGAATACCTTCATAGTTCAATCAATCCAATTTTTTTCACTAAAAATTTCTCAGCCATTTGAAAAATTCATTTCAGTTCATTTGAAAAATTAGTTCAAAAATTTGTCATTCTCTTTAGAAATATTTCATTTCAGTAGAAATTTTGAGGAAAAAAATTGAAACTTACGGAATTTCGAGAAAGAACAATTGAAATTTCAATTCTATTTTTGACGAAAATCCTTCGTATCGTCTTATCGTTTACTCGAAATGAAGACCTAGGCTTCACGTATCTTTCGTAATGATAATTTGCATGCTTTTGATGACTAATGAAAGCTTGTCTTCAGGCGGGGACGAATCCGCGACCTCCCGCTTGCAGGACGAGTGCTCCAACTCTGAGCAACCGCTGGCGCTTTCAATAATCATCAACTTTTTTTTGTGAAGATCCCATCAGTTCATGTGCGCACATTATACGAAGAATTGAACTGACATATGACAAGGGGTAGACATATGTTTAGAACGTTTTTGAGTTATAAACGGAGTGAAGTCCGGCTGAGACTGAGGATGATGGTTTGGATGTTTTTGATAGCCAATGAAAGCTTGTCCCTAGACGGGGACGAATCCTCGACCTCTCGCTTGCGAGGCGAGTGCTCTACCTCTGATCAACCACTGACGTTGCAACTAGTCATCGACTTTATGTTATGAAGGTCCCGTCAGTTCATGTGTGCACTTATACGAGTGTGGCTAATGCTCTACTCTGAGCCACGTTGCAACTAGTCATCACCTTTGTCTTGCTTGCTCCACTCAGTTCATGTGTGCATATATGTACGGCCAGAATTGAACTGACATGTGCTAGACATATATAAGTTGGAACGCTTTTGGGTTGCAAGCCGCGTTAGAGCCCGGCTGAGAGTGAGGGTGATGGTTTTGACTTTTTTTTTATGACTGATGAAAGCTTGTCCCTGGATGGGGATGAACCCTTGACCTCTTGCTTGTGGGGCGAGCGCTTTACCTCTGCGCAACCGCTGATGCTACAGATCGTAATCAATTTTGTCTTGTGAAGGTCCCGTCAGTTCATGCGCGCATATTATTACGACAAGAATTGAAGTGACATGGAGTAGACTTATATGTTTAGAATGTTTTCGAGTTATAAGCCGAGTGAAGTTCGGCTGAGACTGAGCATGATGGTTTGGATGTTTTTGATACCCAATGAAAGCTTGTCCCTAGACGGGACGAATCCTCGACCTCTCGCTTGCGAGGCGAGTGCTCTATCTCTGATCAACCACTGATGTTGCAACTAGTCATCGACTTTATGTTACGAAGGTCCCGTCAGTTCATGTGTGCACTTATACGAGTGTGGCTAATGCTCTACTCTGAGCTACGTTGCAACTAGTCATCACCTTTGTCTTGCTTGCTCCACTCAGTTCATGTGTGCATATATGTACGGCCAGAATTGAACTGACAAGGGTAGAGATATATATTTTGAATGTTTTCGAGTTATAAGCCGAGTGAAGTCCGGCCGAGACTGAGCATGATGGTTCGGATGTTTTTGATGACTGATGAAAACTTGTCCCTAGACGGGAACGAACCCCCGACCTCTCGCTCGTGGGGCCAGAGTTCTACCTCTGAGCAACCGCTGACCTTACAAGTGCTCATCAACTTTGCCCTATGAAGGTCCGGTCAGTTCATGTGCGCATGTCATGCGACCAGAATTGAACAGACGTGGGGTAGACATATACATATTTAGAATGTTTTTGAGTTATAAGTCAGTAAAGTCCGGCTGAGACTGAGGGTGATGGTTTGGATGTCTTTGATGATCAATCGGGTAGAAGTTGCGCCGTCTGCGGACAAGTTTTCATTGGTTACCAAAAACACTGAATCATCATTCGCAGCCTGAGCCGGACTTCATTCGGCTTATAACTCAAAAACATTCTATATAGTTCATAATGAATGATTCATCACAGCAAAAGCTATATTTACAGTATTTTACTTGTAATAGCCTTTGCTACTCAAATTACAATAAGCCATTTCAAGTAACATGATTGTTTGTAGTTTGTTTTCTTGTTATGGTAATGGAATTAGTTCAAGATGAATAGCTATAAACGAGTGGCGCATATGAGTCTACCGTTGCAAGTGAATCTGAATGTAATATTTGCACAACATTTTGTATACGATATTTTTTCTTGCTATATCTTATTTAGATAGCTTCAACGTAATACAAGAAGAGATATATTCACTATATTTCCCAATATGCTCCATAGTGATTGTAGTGCAAAACTTTAGCACATTTTAGCGACTCTGTAAAAAAGTATTTGCAACATGAAAAGAGTAGCGTTTGGACTGTTCATGAATTTTTTTTTTTTTAATTTCATTATCTGATTGAAAGAAGTCTATACTTAAAGAATTTTCAACTTGTCGCTTGTTTGTATGACTTTAGCTGTAGGTTCAAATTAAATTAGCTGTAGGTTTAAAATTCTAGCAATAAAGCTGCTTATAGCCTCAAAGTTTCGGCAATAAAGCTATCGATAGATTCATATGAATAATTTATTGCTTCATATTTAAGTGCTAATTTCTGTTGAGCTTCTTCACACATATACCATGCTAAGCTCATCATTACTTATCAAAACTTAGGTGAAATAAAATTTATGAAGAACTCAATTTTTTTTCATGGATTAATCCAATTTAAGGTGAAATTCCATAATAATTTAGGAAATTCTTCATATAATTTTAACGCTTACTACATACGTTATGTCGACGATTGTATATTTCGAAATTTCTGAAATACAATTTAAAAATGATTCCAAATTATTTAAGTGAGAATAAAAACTTTTTTAGTAACAAGTGAGCTTTAAGTTCATATGCGGATGGCTTAATTGGTATGGTTGACATATTTTGAGGGCATTCGACGAATACCGGTTCGATTGTTATTGACCGCGAATATGGATCATAGTAGAACTCACCGCACAACAACTGCAATGCGGCACTCTCCCCCTTCTACGGGCTAAAGACAGCTCGTTTTTATTTGTGAGCTTCGTTTCGTTTAAATGGCTCCAATATAATATTCAATAAAATATTATATTTGATATAATTTATTGCGGATATTAATAATTATTAGTGATCTCACTAATAATTATTAGATATTTAACAACGAAGAAAGAGTATAGATTTTTGTAATTGTAGCTAATTTCGATTTTATTCTATTTATTTGTTGTAATTTTTCAGTTATATTCATTGTATATTTTCTTTACTACCATAGAAATTCGATTATGGTAAAAAAAATTCTATGTTTTTCAATGATTAAATCTTTAAAGCCTAAATTGGCAGGTTGATCTTTTGACGATTTACGGGGCCATAAAAATTGATAAATAATATGGAAAGTTTGATAGATAATAGCATATTTGAGGTTTGTTTCTCGCTGAAATTGCTGATTTGTGCTGCAGGTAGTCAAGTGAGATTATTACTAATAGCCGACCTCAAGACAACTTAAACTTGGGGGGTGGAGGCGTGGGGAAGGGTGAATTCATTTACCCAGTGGCTACTATTTTCTCAAATAAAGATCATGTGGCTGTAGGCAATGTAGAGGCGCCATTGCTTTTGATCAGCAAAAATTAGCGAAGCGGCATAAAGTCAAATAGGAAAGATGAAAACCAAGTTAACGTTCCATCTACAATTTGTTTTATGAATTTGAACATTTCGAAAATATTTCATTATTATCTTTTTTTTATGTTTCTATAAATTTTCAAGTTACAGTGGGAATCGTTTCGAGAATAGTTCGTTTATTTCCTTCAAAGCAACGATTCATATTGTTCGGCTCTTTGTTTATTTTAAACAAAGTTCTACAAACAGCCTAAACGACAAACCGGAAAGACCATTAATTGATATCGTTTATTCTGATTCTATTGTAATATCAACAGCGATGCCTATATTGGGTGGTCATTCGCTTGAAGAGGAAACCAGAAACGAGGATTAATCTGCGTAGTTTTTAGTGCTCAATAAACGATAGTTGGTATTCGGATTTGCGATTGGTCAGCCAGGATTAACACATTCAACTAGCCATTAGTGAGAGCCATCAGTGAAGTATAACTGCACGATTTGCAGCGATTTTATTGTGTGCATTGGATGCACATGATGACCATATCATCAAGTTTGTATTGCATTTATTTCATCTGCATTTCTATTTTGATTATATTCATTCCTTTGATTGTTGCACAACTTCCACCGGCATCGCGAAAACTTAACGGTAAAATATTTTCTCTTATTTATTATTATTATTTTTTGAAATCTTGTTATTTATATAAAACTATTATATATAAATAATTTATATATAAAACAATTTGAAGTGAAAGATCTTAGCATTTATTTGTATTGATTTTCAAAGTTTCATAAGGTGAAATCATCAATTACACGAAATAATACGTTCTCTTTAGGTGTATAAAACTCTCCCTGACGGTGAATACGTTGACTTATTTATTTTTATTTTTTTTGCAATGAGTGGTTCATAGAAGATATATGATGCAAATATATGCCATAAACTACGGCAAATGGAAATCGGCTGCAATGCACCGGTCCAGAATTGCGATAGGCGATAGTGAAAACACAATGGAATCGGCCATACAATGGAAAAAATAACCCATCACCTACGTATCGTGCGTGCTAATTGCCTCCACCCTTTTGGTTATCGATTCGTAGTTGTACCCCCCCCCCTATATTGAACATTTTCGTCCCCCTATCTATTTCTGCTACCAAAATTAAATTAGTAAGATGTAATAATAAAACAGCTAAATAGTGCTGCGAATATAATTTGTTGATTTTTGTGTGAAATTTTAGTTTAATCGAAATAAAAATGATTCAAATAATTCTAAATTGAAGTCGAAAATCGTTATCAGTAACCAAAAATATTAACACTGATAGCTGATGTTGATGATCAGATTGGAAGCATACCGCTAATGGATACAGAAATATATTCAATTATCATCGATTTTCTAAACGATACGTTGATTAACTCATATAATATTGTAATATTTATTGTATATCTTCATAAATTTTTTTTACTATATAAGAAAAAGAGTTTTTAAAATTGCTGAGCGTCTTATATTTTTGTACGGCTATTTTTATCTGAGTGCAAAATGTTGTTGGTCATTTTATTGAATTATTTACCAGATTTTTTGATGAGATCAAAAATGTTGATAAAGAGAATCTTTAAGAAATCGTTTTAATGTGATTTCTACTTCATCGATTTTCAACAGCCTTATATTTGAGTGAATATTGCAATACTTTCCATAGTTAAAGAAAATTTGATGCATCGATGAATATATGAATGATCAAGGTCATAATATTCTATATGAATAGCCAAGGACAACACAATTATCAGTGGTGCTTTGTTTGTCTCGATGCATTGAAATAATACCTTCAATGGTCTCATTATAGGGGATTTTTGAGGACATTCGAATATTGATCTACAATCATACTATAACAAATAATTTATACTCTTTGATATGGTAATGCTCTGATGAGCACATTATAGTATTTGTATATGCATTTAAATGTACTTATTTTCAAATAATATCTTATATCACTAATATATTTTATATCAATCATTCGCTTTTATATCACTAATAAATTTTATGCCAATAAAAAGTTTTTTTTGTCACTAGTACATCTTTTATCACTAAAATATCTTATATTATTAATACATCCTGTGCTAACTGCTATGTCCTTCATTCGATTTTTAGGTGGACTTAAATTTTAGTGATAGTTTTCATAAGACCTTTGTGAAGCGTCGGTAATTGTTGAAGATATTTACGCTAATATATTGTTGCTCTACGTAAAATTTACTATGTAACATCAAGCATTCAAAAATCTATGACTTTAGTGAGAGCGAGAAAACGCTAAAATCCATATTTCGATATATAATGAATTATTTTTATTTTGAAATCATTTTTTATTGAAATAATTAAAATATATATATAAACTTTTTTACTGCAAATAATCCGAAATGGGCACATATTAGTGTCACAGCATAAAAGCGGTCTTTATAGTATTGCCTACATGTGGCAATGAGATTATCAAAATCGAGCTATCTTTCAATGGTGAACTACTACCGGGTGGTCGATTTGACGACTGGATTATTGTCGGTACGAATAATCGACCAGAATGTAGACTAAAGGGTAATGGTGAATTGCAGTATATCATTGAGATCGCGGTATTCAATGATCCATGTGGAACGCAAATGGTTCGCTTTCCTATTTATATCGTTTTGAAGATAATTTTATGCCCATTGTAATGAAACTTATATTTCGTTCGATTAAACTTCATGATGAAGAATTCCCTCTTTTATATTCAATAAAAAATTCGTTAAAATATCATAAATCTATCGATAAAAGAGAGATGATTCGCTCATAATACAGTATGAATATTGCACAAATAATAATGTTAATTCGAATACAGAGTTGCCTTCAAATGCTATCCATACTTTAAAATATCGATGTTATGGATATTTCAGCCATCTGCTGGTGTCTTCCAAAATAGAATCCGTATAGGACAGAATCCGGCGGTGATTCTTCAAGGTGATGAGAATCTTATCGTAAAATGTATGTATGGATTACCGGAAGTTAATCAGCTACTTAATCCAACGATTAATCCTTCATTTAATGCGGTCACTTTCAAGTAAGTACGCTAATTAAATAATATTTTTTATGTGCTTTGGAAGTGACATGTAATTTAACTATCTATTTAGAAAGTATAGTTCTCTAAATAAACATATATAATTTAAATATAACTGATAAATGGTGGATAGTATTTAAATAATGAGATAATGATGTTGTTGAGTATATCATGGAAAATATTGATAGATGACAATTATATCATTTTACAAACAAAGTAATCAAATCAATAAATTTCGATAATTTCTAAAAATTTGAAATATTTTAGCGATGTGGAAAAAAATTCCGCAGCACGAAATGATATCTTTCCACTATCGGCGGATACCGTTGCGGAAACGAGTAATATAAATAACGGAAGCGGAACGTTAGCTTGGACGGCATTACTGTCGATTGTTGGCGCTCTCTTTCTTATTATTCTCTTGATTATGTTGATTTTTATATGCGTAAAATGGTGTAACGATACGAAACAACAAACGTTTAATGCGCGCAACAGCAGTCGAAATGGTAAGTTAACAAAGAATACTTCGTTATAGATATATTTAATTACAGATATTTAATACTTAATATATATATTTAATTTATATATAGTTAGATGTATAATCTATGAACGATACTGTCGATACAGGCGGAACTCATAATACCCTAAAGAAGACAATAACACAAAAAAATACAACAGATAACATATGATAGATAACATAAAGGTACGTATGATAAGAGCATTGCATTCACCTACTGCGTGGTCTTATTTAAATTTGAAATAATATTTTCTTGTCACCGATTGAGTGGTGATCGATTTGAGAAAAAAAAATTGTTGAATTATTGAATTTAATAGAAAAAATTTTTTTTCAATAAAAAAGTGAATTTTAGAAACACACTTCTCGCATCTCCCTCTAATAAATATCGTTGATTTCTACAAACAATTTGATC
This sequence comes from Baylisascaris procyonis, assembly GCA_037389465.1. Lineage (NCBI taxonomy): Eukaryota > Metazoa > Nematoda > Chromadorea > Rhabditida > Ascarididae > Baylisascaris > Baylisascaris procyonis. Next base: position 1,228,601 of record JAZARR010000230.1, read on the forward strand.
TCATTATATGTCTGTAATTTATTCAAAATGAGTGAATATATTTTGTAATGATTGTATAGGAAGTGAAATATGCAAATATGATGGAAAACAATCATGGTGGACAGGTAGCAAAGAAACACTCCAAAGGAATCAGCATCTGATCAATAAGGAGTTCGCCATTCAGCGGTATGATTTATTACAAAAACTTAAATAATATTCTATGAGATGAATACTTGAGCTGAATATATTATTATAAAAATTAGGGATGAAATATTAAAATGAAATACGTAAAATAATAAATATAAAATTGCCTACATTAAATAATATTTAAAAATCTTAAAAATGATTTTCTTTCGATGGAGGACATAAAAGTGATCAGGAAAAATGAAAGAATAAAAATTTTTTAATTTTATTCTTCTTTTCACCGAGTGCATCCAGGTGAAAATTTCATCTTTGAGAGCATATCGCTAATATTATTTAATAGTGTTTTAGACTCGAAATAGTAGTATAGTTTATCGTCTAAAATATTTGCATAAAATATTTAGAAATGATAAATTATTCGAGAAAATATTGAAAGCATTGGTTTTATTTAGGAAGCTATAAGTATGTAATATTATTAGTAACGAGTATTGCCTATATCTTTCATTTTGGAAATACTATTGAGTAAAAAAAGTAATATAGTAAAGTAATAATTACGTTGCATTTCAAACAACCTAATAACCAGGTAAAAATTTTTGATTGCAGACATGAAGCATTATCACAACCGATATCACAGGTAAGTCCAAGTGTATCGATCACATCATCTGCACCATCAGACGATTCTACAAATGTGCATAGTGTGAGATGTACCGAGCATTCATCCGTACGATCGTCTAGCACTGCTGAATTACAACCGCATAGCTATTCAGAATGGCGTGATCGAATTATCAACACCAAAAACGTAAATTAATTGATTTGATTATTTTTTTAAAATTTGCACGAATTCAGTTTAATTGATTGAGAAATATTTTAAAAAACGCTATTTCTTTTATTGTTGAATACAGCGCTTAACTTGAACTTCATGCTGCTATCCGATAGCATGGTTCTATCAGTATAAGGCAAGATGAAGCTATTTGAGCGATCCTTATGACACTCGTTGAAATTGAGCCTTCGGTTTAGTCCTTATTAAAAGCTCGACCTATACAAAAAAAAATGGAAGTAAAATTTCGTTTAGGATTCGTTATTTATTTTATCACTCAATAAATTTTACTAAATTATATGATGAATTGAAATTATATATTGAACTGCATTCAATCATACAATAAAATTATTCGCTACATATACTAATTTTCGCCAATGTGATAAACGTTGACGCCTAGTACAGAGATTAAGAGTGACCACACTTGATAAATCTAGCATTGATGAGTTGTTAGACGATGAGATTAACTTCCATCATTGAACCGCAAAAACCGATTTATTTAATTATCTCGGACGATGCAGGTGGCTGTCGATCGTTGCACATCGTTACGAGCTTCTGAGGTAGATACATACGGTGGGCAACTCTCAGAAGTGCGTTCAATCACCGAAATATATCGTTCGGCCGAAATGGCTACCGCTGAAGGCGATGCTCTTTCACAATCGACTCTCGAAGGTCATTTCTCGTTTGATTGATTTTTTCAATCGTTTCTTTATGCTCAATTTTAGTGTTTCCTCTTTTCACGTTCATTTACGGATTCTATTTCTGGCCATCCCTTGAGGCATTTAATATACTGCTTAATGGTCCAAATAACCGATATAAATGCTTTAGGTGGGACTCATCCTTCCTTGCGTTGCTTCTTCCTCAAAACAGGTCCAAGCTAGTATCACTTCATATTGAGAGTCTTTCGAATTGAAAACTTGCTCCGAAGCATTTGGCTTTATTGCTTTTGCAATTGCCATATAGGCGTTGAGTTTCTTTTTTCGATACGCTCCATTAAATGGGTTTATCGGAGAGTGAAGTGCATTTCCTGAAAGTCTACGAACCAGTTTGCATCCATGAATACTTATGAACACCTTTGCAAGAACACTCATGGAAGTGAATAGTAATTTACGGGCATTTTAATGGCATATAAAAGCTCACTTGAAGCGACGATAATTCACCTGCTTCTCAGATAGGATTTATTCGATTATCTTATGATTAGCTGTTTTCTAAAGAGTGCTCAGACATCGAAACAGTCGAAAATTCTTTCTCCCTTCCTTCCCCCTCTGTCTCTGTCTCTTTCTCCGTCTCTGTTTCTCTCTCTCTCTCTCTCTCTCTATATATATATATATATATATATATATATATATATATATATATATATATATATATATATATATATATCGTATGCCTATAACGCTCATACGAACATCTACTGCATATATAGAGCAATGTTTACTAGATAACCCACAACAAATTCAATGTCAAGGCATCCTTGAACAAATGATGCATACTAAAGGAATTCCACCATCGACTATGGTTGTTTTATTGCTCGTATCTATAGCAGAAAGAAGATGTCATATTAAAATGAGAGAAAATCCACAAATCATAGATGGTAAAGACTGCAATAGTACGTCAACCATAATCTCATTGAGGTCATATGTGGATTGAATTGATCCTATTTGAATCGATTATAATGAGGTCATCGGAAATGAGGGACACATCTGCACTCATCTATTGGATATTGTCATTGGCTAAATTCATCACCACCAAATTTTGGCTACACGTTTAATGCGATAAAATTTCAAGTTGAAATTGAAAACACAATCGTAATTGTTATGATTTACTGTTGGAATTTCTCTTCTAAAATGTCGACAAATTTATAACATTTTCTCTACGTTCCGTGTTAATTTTACTCCTATTATGTACTGTTAATCAAGTAAAATAGTAGCAACCGATACTGAACCAAGAGACTCGATTTCGTCGATGATCGAATTTATAAACAAAAGGGGGGGGGGAAGGGTGAACGGGGATTCAAGTGGGCGAATTTAGAATAGAAGTAGAATAACGTTTAAGCGTTAATTATTTAGTTTCGTAACGCCCAAAGCAGGAAGATTTAACGGGTAAAATAAGTAAACTGCTATAAAATATTGAAAAAAAAAATTTATTTATTTATTTATTTAATTAACTAGTAGAGAATTTACTCATAAAATTTTCTTCACTCATCTAAATGAAATCAGAATCAATAACTCTACAAGAATACACCTCCTTTCATCTATATTTCCTTCTTCGTGTTTTTATGCTTTTCAATATTTTAGGCGATATTTGCAACACACAAGAAGCAACAACTCGAGAACGACTTGCAAAATGTGTCGAAAAAATTCGTGGATTTGGTCCTCGAAAACTTACGGAACAAGAACTTGGTAAAATTATAGATTATAGCAACAAATAAGCTGATAAAATTCTCTAGTAGACACCATATTAGCTGAGTGAATAGTTTAATCAATAATAAGTTAAACCACAAAAAAGTTCAATGATTCCTTATAAAGCTCAATTATTTCTTTATAGCGTTTAATTATTTGAATATAACATCTAATTATTCAAAAGAAAAATATTTTGAAATGTAAAATTTTTCAACGACAATTTCAAAATATTCAGGGAAAAAATGAAATTTCGAAGAAATATTTTGAAATACAGTTGCTTAAAAAAATATTTTATAATCTTCTAATCGGAGATTATCAATAAATGTCAACGACATGGAAAGCATTATTTTTTCTCGATATATGACTAGGATTTACCTCTGTCTTTTTTTTTGCAAAGTTGGTTCACCATCGATAATTTTATATTCGTGCTTATCATATGAAGAACTCTGTTCAATAAATCAAATTTAGGTAACAAAGAATGGTTTTGAAAGTTCCCTCATAAAAAAAAAAAAATGCTACCGTTTGGAATATTTAGATCCCTATCCCTTCAGCTTGTCTTTTCCACTCCCTTTGACGTCTTCCTCCATCTTCAACAAAGTTTAGAAAATTTAAGACCCTCCATAGAACCAGAGGACTTTACTTATCAAGAAAAATGTGATTTTCCACAGCACATTCGCATCAATCAATTGAATTCGATCCTTTAAATTTGTGCATATCTTACGTTAGTCGTTTATATTTTCATTTTATATCAGTTAGATTATAAGAAAGCAAATCTATACTAGAAAACTTATGCGTATAGTCGAACTGATCAAAACATGCAAGCAATATTTTGTATATTTATTATTTGCTAATGATTTATAAAATTGTTTATCTAAAATTATGGAATAGTAAAACATATATTGCGCTAATTTTTTGGCATTTTTTTTTCAAATTTATTTTATTTAAAGCTTAAGCTCATCAATCATATTACTATATTATTTACCCGCATAAATTTCCAGTAAAAAGTAAAGAAAAATTTAGGCCGTTGGCGACAATTAATCGCACGAGATGATGATCTTATCAACGCTATATCAAAAGCGCAAAATCTCGTTCAACTTCAACAGCTCTATTCGATTCCACGATATCGTCACCTATTTACAGCCGAAAAATGGTGCAATATTATGCAATGTGTGGCCAATGTTCAACTCACTATTAATGAAGAGGCTTCTAGACATTTTACGAAACGTTCAAATTTGCATAAAGGAAATCAGGTGCAATTTTGAATATAATTAATGATTAGTAGAAGTTTCATCTAGAAGATTAATAAATGCATAGATATATATTATTGATCGAAATTATTCTTTTCTTATATTTTTTGAAAAATATAATTAATAAATTACACTAGCAAAGCTGAATTTTATTCAACTAATAACGATGCGATCAAATGTAATGACGTCATAGAGCACATAGATCGATAAGCGATAGTTTTGTATTTCTCTACCAAAAAAAAATTTATTGCTAGATGCTTTTTTTTGCTTGCAACTTGATTGACGGACTAAGTATGATTATTGCACCGCACTAAAAACCTTCCATCTTATAAAGATCACAATTAAGTTTTATACCTGTCATACCTGTTATACCTGTCATATCAACGAACTTAATATTGAGCTGTCGAAGTAAATATATCATCTGTGCAAATTTTGATTGAGTACCAATAAATACTAGATTGCTAGACGTCAAAAGTACTCATTTTTAGATATACCGACAGTTTGTCTACTTCAGAGCATTGGCTATTTGGCTAGATATTATTCAGTAAATACCAGTAGTAACTCGTATTGAATGATATATATATATATCTTCGATCAGTTTAATCATTGCTCTATTAGTGGCCGTTGATTACTTAGCTTATTATCATTAATTAAATCATCACATTTAATGTCATTTCAACTCAGACATAATTCTTCGAGCACCTTCTAGGTTGAATATGTATATGCAAATATGTTTCTTTTTTATTCAAAAAAAGTTGAGTGAAATGATCAGCAATATTGCATAGCATCTTTGTTGGTCAACTCATGCTTCGGATCAGCCAAATGGTCACTATGAAATTTTTATAGAAAATCATTCAAAATTCAACGATCAACTTATCATCACTCATTGATATCGTTTATAAAATTTAATTCAATAGGGATGATATTTAAGCAATATCAATGATCGAAATTTGGAAAATTTTTTAAAATTTGATTCGATGAGAAAAAATGAAATACAAAATGAAAGAAAGTATTTCATAAAGAGTTTGATAGTTATCTTTGCACTTTTAATGGATAACAGCAATTTTTTTTAAAGCTACGCTTTTTCATTATTCCATGCCAATTCCTTCTCTCATCGTTCTAAAACAAATTAAAAACAAAGGCAAACATCTTATCAGTTCGACTAGTGACAGCAAAAGATAAAATCTTAGTGTATTTTGAAATAGGGATAGATGTGTATGTGTCCGTTCCTCTATTCCTGCGCATTTCCCTGTATTTGCGTACCTATCGGTAAGAAATTTGATAAACATGGAAAGTTTATTTGACCATTTGGTTCTATTGGATTCTTTCGTATAAATATGCAGAGGAATCCAACCGAACCAAGTGGTCAAATGGTCAATGGTCAATCAGTCCACCAAAATCAAATGGTCAATTTTTGTGCGCATATTTTCTTTGTATTTGCGCGTACGTATCGGCAAGAAATATGATAAATTCTAGATAACAGTTCGGTATAAATAAATGAAAAATAGACCAGACTCTCATTCGATACTCAGAAACTTCTAGGAGAGTGTTAGACGCGATTTTCCAACCGACATTAAGAATGGAAGAAAAAACCGGAAAACATGCATAACTATGAAATTATGTATTCAATGAGACTCGAAATATGAATATTTCCATATCACTTAGCAAAGTGAGCGAGTAATTTTTTTGGTCAGCGAAATGAATATTGTACAATAATAGTTGAAAAATTATACACAGTATACTGAGGTGTAGAATATCGTTCTTAAAGAAGGAAAAAAAAAAGTGGAAATTCTCAAAGATTTAATTAAAGTGCAAAATGAAAAAGGAAATTTTTCTATACAAAAATGATCGAGCAGATGCTTTTATATGCGTATTTTTCATTTACGAATATCATTTTATGATAGATAACAATAAAAATTTCAAAAATCTTATTTAATTGAAAAAAATTATGCTTCAAGAAAGTTGATTCTAAATCGAAAATATTGTTTCCTCCTTTTATAGAATCTCCTGTTCATTTGTTAATCCTTCTAATTTATGAAATTTACAAACGAGAATATACTTTATAATCGAATCAATCATACAATATGAAAAGTTTATAGCTTAGGAAAGTAAATTATAGAGAGAATTCAACAAGGTTTTCATTTTCATCGTTTCAAATTCTATGATGCCACATTCTCATTGCCCATTTTAAGTTAATTCAATAATTTGCAGGAATTATGTGCTTCATCGTTGAACGTTTACGTTGGTGGTATTGGTTCACGAGCATGGTGAATGATAAACGATCAAATACAACCCATTCGCTTATCGATTTAATGATAATATATTTGTAATGATATGATAAGAGGATGTCTAATAAATAGATCATTCACGTGCGTCTATAGCTCTATCATGAAATGCACTCTTCAGTCGGGTGTCACTAACGTTTCAGTCGGGTGTCATTAACATCTCTGCGACATCCTCAATCAGCGTACTACTTTATCAAACGTTTCATCTTGCCAATTGTAGATGCAAGCACCATATTTCTTCGCATTAGTCGTTCGTTCATCGGCATGTTGGTTTCACTTCTTGGTGTCTATTTGGGCACATTATTAGGAGTGCTTCTAGCGACTATTTGTCTCATCGTTTGTGGACTTAGTTGGGGACCACTTCCTCATCTCTATATACGATTTATTGCATTCTTACAAAGTTTCTATCCACATACTTATTCAACGGTCTCAAAGGCAATTTGGCCAGCAATTATTCGTCGTTGTGATGCATCAACACTTGAAAAACATCGCAACGACTCGTTATCATCGTTCAAATTCAGGTATTTTCCCATATCCTCGCATACAATAAACGATCTAAATATATGAAAATAATTTCTCAATGGCAATATTTTACATTAAAAGAATAAAAATATATATATAAAACTATTGTTATTAGGTAGACGCATAGATCAGTCGGAATGCACGTGAAATAACCGTTAGAGTGTGTCTCTTGTTTACGCAACGTTTACATCTAAAAGACCTTTGATTCGTCTATACTATGAATTGCTTTTCTTTCGTTGTTAAGTCTAAAAACACGTTAACTGAAAGAGGAATGTTAAATATTTAGATGCACTTTCAATTCCAATTCCAGCTTATCTTATTCGATTTGAGCATGAAGTGGATATACCATAGGAAGGATGTGCTTCATTTATGATGGAAAGTTGAAGTGTTTATTTCTACAAAACTTGAAAATAAAAGAGCGAATTGAATAATTTTTGTCAATTAAGATTCCATGAAAGTGCAATCGAAAAAAAGAAAATTAAGTGCTGAGCAAACGATTGTTCATTTAAAAAAAAACTTGTTTGTAAAAATTGTCTATTGAATAGAGACGATTTGAAATCAAAAATGATGCGAAAAATTTGATGACATTTCAACAAATAAGAAATTCCGCATTTTTATTTCTCTCTTTAAGTTTTTTTCTTCTCGGCATAAAATGACTAATTTTAAATTGCTTAGAAGAAGATTTCCGCTTTGTTGATGTTATTTTTTTTTTAGTAAGCAATAATTGATTTATTTTACTATTTTAATTAGCTCTGCAAGGCTGATAAAGTTCATGAAAACGGATTTTTAATCCGTTCCTTTTCCCATCTTTGGAACTTTATTGAAATAGCGATAATTTAAGGAAAAAGAATTTTTTTTTTATATCATGTTCAATGACTAGTTAAGCTCGTATCTTTCAAAATTTTGAAGTATTTATTGAAAATTATATTTTCTTTTAAATTGGCTTAATCGAATAGCTTCTGAATGAGTTTCTAGTTGCTTATTTCGCGCATTTTCATCGAAGAATTGTTTGCAAACGTATAGCATGAATGGTCAGCTTATTTAACAAATTTCTTCATATATTTGCTCAACATCTAGTTCTCACAAGTTAATTACCAGGTATTCGTTAATTAATTAATTAGTGATTATTAATTAGTCTATACTTAACTCAGCGTTTATATTGTTGGGATATAAATTGTTTTAGAAATTGAATTCTAAAGGAATGAAAGGAATTGAAGCTAATAAAAAGAAACTAAAATATTTCGTTGAAAGAAAAATTCAAAATAATGATTTTTTTTCAGTGGTGCACATACAAAGAATTTATTAGAAGTATGCTCAGATGCGCTCAAAGCTGGTTTTGAGGCAATCGCTCAGGTCTGATCTTATCATACTGGTTTCGATATCCATCATGTATTCCGTAACTAACTACATGTTAGGAAGATTAGATAATCTATATTGCTATCTCTCCTGATGCCTACTGTAGAAATATCGTACTTTCCCTCTCATTGACCTATGATGATGTGATGATGGAAGATGAGCAATTTGCTGATGGGTCATGCAACTTCACTTAGTGATGTACGCATAAATTGATAAGAATTTTTTGAGTGGAATAATAACATCGATTAAACGAAATTTTTGGTTATAATTAATCAAGTTGTAGGTTTACTTCCTAAACAACAGAAAACCATATTTATATCTCCGATATAAAGTCAAATTTAAGGGCTAATCCAACAGTTGTTACAATATTCAGGATGAGATCAGCGTTGCATTCGATATGGCGCCATCTTTTCATACCACTCTTTTGGAATGGCCAGGCCGTTTGCCATTCCCGGATGCTCCAGGAGTCATTAGTCGATGGCATGTGCTCGGATATTTATTAGCGATACCGTTCCGCTATGGAATCCTTTTGCCGATACGTTTTGGTCTCATACTCACATCGTTTATTTATATGTCGATGGCGGTTCTCATATCGTTTTTTGTCTCTCTCAATAAGCGCCAAAAGACACGTATCTGTACCATTTATGCCCGACTATTCTGTGCGAGTTTAGGTCTTGTTGCAAAATATCACAATCCACAATATCGACCAAAACAACCAGGTAAATGTTATGATCGCTGTTTGATTTCTTAATATAAATAAACAAAAATAGATGTTTTCATATAAATATATCTGTATATTCTCAACTATCTCTATTTCCGATTTTAGAAACGACGAACAAACTGGGCAATCATATTCCAAAAATAGGACGATAATATACAATGAAAATATTCTTATAATGTTCAAGGCAAATTGCACTGAATTATTGAAGTTGTATTCACTAAGGAAGTCTAATGTCTTAAGTATTTTCTTTGATGATCGTGCTATAAACGAATAAGCCACATAGAGAGTTGTCGATTGCTCTTTCAAACGCACCGTTATCCAATTTGTTCTAAACGGACAACTACTATAAAACGTTAATAATAATTGCAGGTATCGCAGTATCAAATCATCTATCACCGAATGATATCCAAATAATCTATGCAGATGTCGATGCGAAAGCCGATTTTGGTTTCACGGTAACAGGTCAAAAGCATAGTGGTATTATTTGGGCAATAGAACGTCTAACCGAGAGAGTTTGTTGTGCGTTATGGTTCGAACGAAATAATGCGGAAGAGCGAAAACGTTTCACAGATATTTTAATCAAAGAGGGACTTGTAAGTGACCTCTTATCAATGATTATCAATGATAATATTTTCTAGAATATCGTCTATCTAAGTGTTTAGTATTCTTAAAATTTCAGAGACGATGATTAGTTCAATAATTGCGGATGTGATAGTAACCAGTCTTTTCTGTCTTAAGCGTTAAAAAAAGTAGATATTGCCAAATATGAAATGTTGAAAAATATTGCATAGTGTACAATCTACATCAATCGGACTACGGTAATGTTTAATAAATTTGGAAGATAATCAAAGAGATTTTTTAATCATCCTACGATGATACTGCCTTTTTAAACTGAAAATTAAAGCACCTAAAATAAGTTATGCATTTTCACTACCTGAATATGTAGAGGAATGATGAATTTTTAGCATATCACCGTATCGAATCAACAAAAATAGGAATCTTTCCAGGTGTCAATCCAACTCCATATTACTGGAATAAAATTCTTGCCACAAAGTAAAGGTTTTAGTTTGAATACCTGCTAATTTATATAGTAATTAATTCAATAAATAATATCGTGCTAATAGTTATAACAAAAAAAAATTCTAATTTTTAATAAAATATTGCAGCGAGAAGGACCGGTATTATTATTTCCGGAAGGATATTGTAGCAACAATACAAGAATCCTACAATTTAGAAGAGCTATCTTTGAAGATGGAATTACTATCTATCCAATCGCAATTAGGTATCATTATTTAGAATTTATTCTTTTATACTATTCAATTGGGGGAATTCTTCAAAATATAAGCATTAAATCGAAAGTGTTGAATTACAATTTTCCACGTTAAAATATCTCATCAATTGATTATGAATATTATTATATCATATTCAATTGTTGATTGAATGCCTGTTAAATTTTTAATTTATAATTTAAATACCATTACATTAGAAAGCTATCTCACTGCGATCGATATAACAAAGCTTTTTCTTTAATAATACAAAAACTTTTCACTTAAAAAAAAAACTTGTTCAAATAATGTGCTTATGATGGCTTAATTATTTTCTATTAGTTATTGATGTATAGTATAAATTGAACTCATTGTTTGCGTTTTATAGGCAAAACGCAAGATTTGGTGATTCATTCTGGAGTGAAAATCAATTTTGGCGATATCTGCTGAGAATATTCACTTCATGGGCGATCGTCTACGATGTCTTCTATTTGGAACCACAAAAAAGACTCAAAGATGAGCCGGCACAAGTATTCGCCGCTCGTGTGCAAAATCTCATCGCTAGAGCGTAAGGCTAAATTTCTCGGAAATTTTTTAAAAAAGTCTAAGCCTAATACGGTGTTTCTAAGTTTTTCGAAGTGATTGTATCACCGATACGATAGGCATTTCTATAAATTACACTATCAATTACAATTACTAATAGAAGTTATTGATAAAATAACTTCAAATTAAGCGTTGACTATGTGACAATATGTCAAACTCAACTAGATAGATCTCATTAAGCATTTCGAAAACAACGAGTATTTAATGATTATTTTTATTGAACATCACCTATATAATTACTTGTAAATGCCTATAGGTATAGGCGCAAATGTATACGAAATGAACTTTCAGAGCGGGTGTTAAACGAATCGACTACGATGGTTGTTTATGGTATAAGAAGAATGAACAAATGCGTATGAAAGATGTACAAATGAAAGATCTCGCAAAACATCTCAAAGAGGCGATCGCTATCAATTCAAGCATCGATCACACCATAATCGAGAGTTGTGATCTTATAGATCATCAAAAGGATCGTGAATCAACTCCCTCTTCTAGAAATTCAACTCTAATCAAAACATCGCCAATCTCATTTGTTGCTTAAACGATAGTTCTTTTAATTTAAAATCCCTATTTGAAGAAATGGATTAGCAATAAAAAAGTGGAAATCTTTTTCGAAATAAAATCTTACTTTCAAAGAGAACCGGCATTTATTAGTATTGGCGAGAAGATACCTATAATCGCTGGAAGAAAAAAAAAGATATCCCCCTCTAGAAAAACGATATTCACGTCTAAAGTTCAAGTCTCAACCTCCTCTCCTATTCTAAAACCTCGCAGGAATGTTTTTGAGCTTCCGTTACCTTTTCAGGGAATTTCCGGTTATCCCCGACATATTCCAGCTCATTTTGAGGGTTTAAAGTTTAAACTGACTTCAAAAATTTTTTACACACGTTAGCTCACTTCTAGCTAACTTAAAACGTCATCATCATCAACCAATGCGTGACCTAAGAAATTTACCCTGGGAATTTTCTTCCCAGCTAGCACAACTTCGGGTCTACCTGATGGATTGAGACCAAAATTAGTGCAAATGCGCAGTTGATGATAAATAGGCTATAAAGACGCCAATTCAACTTTTACCGAAATATGCCAATTTATGCCTTTTTCAAATAATTGAGCGAAAATTATTCGGAGTGCATTGGGTATGCACGATACCATTCGACTCAATTCCATGAGATAAGCACATCTGGGAGCGACATTTGCGCCCCAAAGTGGTGCAAACGTCCGAGTTCTGTATCTGAGGTCGCGCTCAGTTAAGTGATGGCTAGACGCGCATCTAAACCCGTCAAAGTATGCCACACTTCGGCTTCAGGTGAGCCGATTTGAGTAATTTCCATAGCAGCCGAAAGATAAAAACATGGGACTATATGATATGTAGATCTTCGAAAGACTACTTGTTTCGCAAAACAGCATCACAAAAAACAGATTTATTTGGTCTGAAAGAATAGAAAAAAAAAGAGAGATCGTTAGTGAAAAAGGCACTAACAAGAGATCACATATTCACATGAAATGAGATAAAAATGAGATCACAGATGAAAGGAACATTGAAAGGGGGGAAAAAAGAATAAATCCCAGCAAAGTATTACCTATCATCTATAGAAATTAAAATGTCTACTCTTAATTTCAATATTTCTACCAACATCATTCATATTGTAGATCATCTCAATGAAAAGCAATCACCTTTGTCTCATCTGTCATTGCTAAAAGTAGAATAGATATAACAAAACCTGAAAATGATACTGATTAAGTTTTATAGGTACGTAGAATCTAAATCGTGATCGCAAACATCTCTATTTGTAATCTAAATGATTTATGCTTCGGCTAACCGACGCTATCTCATGAATATTTCTACATAGTATGCGAAGAAAAATGAATCAATTTGAAATGCATGCATTATTCGAGTATTATGAGATGGTAAGAAAAGAAGACGGGATGAATTAGCAAAGATCACAACCTTCAGTAGCAAAGTGACCACCAGTGGTTTCGGCGGAAGCACAAGCCAATATAATATAGCTAGCATAATATATCCCATTTCAAGTATAAATGAAATCCTCCTGTGTTGTCCTGTTATTCATTTCGTCCACAACTTTTATCACCCTGAAAAAAAAAACAAATAATCTATACATTCTAAAACTAACTAAAAGCTTTTGAAAAATCCTCAAAATCCAGCAAAAAATCCTTAAAAACCTGATCCTCAAAAAAACCACTACCACATCGATTATATACAAATCGAAAAATCCCTTCGTCTGCCTATTTAATAAAAAAAAAAGCAAAAGCAAACAACGAACCGATGAAGAATGCGTATGGCGAATTTCATTCTTTCCGATATGATAGCAGCAACCGTCTGAAGATGATCCATATGTGCTAAGAAAGATATTCTCGTATGATACTTTCGCATCTTCGGTGCATTGTTTCTCTCCGGCGAATTGGCTAACGAATTCGTTAGTAATGCATACGGGTGGGATAGCCTCATGACTACCCCATGCCTTCCATGAAATCAAACTAATAACGCCATATGCATTACAAGCTGTTCCTGTTTTTTTATTATTTCTTTGCACGCATGAAACTTTCGTCATAGAATCGAACTCAACTGGTTCATATACATCAATAAAAGAGTAATTTTCGCCATTCACATCGCATGATAACAACGAGCATGAACTACCCGAAGCGTGTCTCATTGTATCGCGATTTTCTTCAACACTTGATATTTTTATCGAATCAATTAGGTGATCTTCGTCGGTATCGATTCGAGGAGTTTCGGATGTAATGCATAGGTTCGTAGATGCAACGTCATTTACCTTTCCACATGAATGATCCTGGTTACCCGCTGTAAAGTCGCATTTCCCTGGAAGCTGTTCGGGTAGATTCTGTAGTAATTCTCCTGCGCACTCAAACATATCGGAATTGTTATCTCTACATCGCAATAAACTTTCTGAGATGATTTTTCCACTCGAACGAACCCGTGATCTTCGACACACTGAGATGCCACCCATTGAAGAAGTGCGTTTGTGAGCTAACTCACTTAATTGAATATCATTTTCATTAAAGTCGGTCGATGGGCTTCCAGCAACCTTCCCGGACACTCGACATTCTTCACCGTCTGTCACCATCGACGAGCGGAATGCATCGTTTATAGTAGTCATTCCATGAGATCTCGACATATCTGGCCAAAAGCCGCTAACAGAAATCGGGCTAGTAGGACTCTGTTTGATCCAGTCAATACTCCCTCGAAATGATTTCTCGTTAGACAGTTGCCTTGGCATAGTGGCCACCTCAGTGAATTCTTTCACTCCACTCCCGACCCACGTAGAATGTCTGCATGAAGGCAGTTGCTGACATTTGTACGACTCATTCCAAATGCTTGTTGGTGTAGAAATCTCTATCTATAATTGCAAAACTACTGTAACTGGATAATGCCTAGCTGAGATAACTGTACTCATTGAACTCTTTCTATAAAACAATAATGGCAAAGTTAATTCCACCGAAAAAAGATCATACGGTAATCTTTTTTTGCTTTCATATCCTTACGGTAAGCAAAGCATTTACGGTAAAATCTTACGGTAAAAAAAAGATAATCTTTTTTTACGGTAAAATAAATTTAAAAAAAGGAATGGGAAAATTTGCGACTTTATCCTAGGTAGTAGAGCAATATAAATATCTGCAACCGAGTGGACATTTTCATGGTTCAAGTGGTGAACCATTTCTCTTTATTGGATCAATGCAGCTTTCGGGTTTTGATAACGTTTTCGATGTAAATAGTTACTTATATTTAAGAACATAGAGTTCTTCAATTATTTATGCTAAACAACCAATAATAAACATAAATAAGATTCAAATAAGAAATGATACAACTAATGTCTTATATAAAAAGAACCGAACTATCATATAATTTTTTTTAACGTCTTTTTCACCTAATTCAACTGTAGTCTTAACCATCAATCTCTATGCAATAATCATTAAATATTTGAGCGAAATTAATCTACTATAATAAACGTCATTGATGTATCGGTGAAATATCTACAAAAATAGAAATTCTCCAAAAAAAATCCATCGAAAAAGATATTCAAAAAAAAAAACCTCGGAAGCTGGAATAGGTTTGGTTTGAGAGCGTGAGAAAGGAAGATAAAGGCGCGCACGGCGATCCTCTTTCTCCTCTTCCGATGCAATGGAGGCTTTCTGTACGCTATAAGAATATCTTTAAAAATATGAGGGCTCCAAAAAAGCTCCAAAAACCTCAAGGCATTAACTAAGAATGGTTTAAAACTATTTGATAAGCTGGAATATCCGTGGTTCAAAATAAACATCAACGATGGAATATGAACGCTTTAAGCAGAGAAAACTTTTAGAAACAATAGATAGGTAAAGTTCCCAATGGAAAATTCGTTGATAGAACGAGACCACCCAAAAATGAAAAACCATTAGATTATGGCTCATGTTTATTAACTTAAAAAGGGTAAAACAGAATGAATGTGATCAAAATTATAAACGCAAATTAGTGCAACCTCTTTGTTGCAATTATCATTGTTGAGTGAAAAAAATCTTTTATAGAACAACATCTATGGAATAAAATTCTAAAATACCACAACCAACAATACCCCCGCTAAACCACGTTTCAGTTAGAACTGTCACATAAAATAAACGAACACTTACACTGGAGTTGTGGATCCTCTTGGCATATCGTTTGGACCGCGACGTCTACAGAAATAATCCTCACTCACTTCACCATTGGCCAACGTTTTTTCAGCTTCGATAACGCCATCCTAAAATGAACACGAATAGTTCACCATGAAACCTGTAAATATATAAATACAAATATAAATATAAATAATAACTTTGAATAACAAACATAAATAAAATATAATATAAACAAATGAATGAATACAAAGGAGTACAATAACAACCGAAACCATTCTACATGTGACAATGAGACACTAATAGTATTTCCATCACGCATTAAAAGAACAATCTAAAGATTGATAAAATAAACAGGTAATCTCACCAATTAACGATTATTTACATTCCTGTCCAAAGCGTAACTATACACCTACAAGGTGTACCTACAATTTACAGCATTGCATTATCAGCGGTTAACACTCTCAAATAAATGTATGTGTTTAAAAAAATAAGTTATAGTAAACAAACCTTCTTGAAATGATCCAACGCATCAATAATATTTTGTATACATTTTATCCATGAGTTAGCCTTAGGTGATTCGTTCACTGTACTAAACTTATGGCTATTAACGCTTTTCGCGCATAATGAGTCCAGAGTAAAACCCCCGGCAATACGACCAATCGTGAATGGTGGCGATACGTTCAGCATATATTTATCTCCTTCTTCATTACTCTCGAATGACTCTCGATCAGCCTAAATATGATATTTGATTAAACAATGCTGTAGAGTCAGTAACACCTGTCCAATGCCCATAAATGATCTATTGCCTCCACTCATCTGTATAGCATCCAACATGAAAGCCGCTAAAAGAATTACTCAGTAAATCAACCCCAAACTGAACAATCTTATAGTTGATTTATTATCGTTACGTGATAGTCCATCTGCGATGTGTGCTGAAGGTTGGTATGTTGTGCATTAGCTTATAAGAAATTTGCAAATTCGCAAAAATTTGCATTCAGGTCACTCCACCTCTCCATCCCACCTTATTTTCCCCTTCAACAGCATATAAATGTAAACGCTGGAGGATTAAGAGAACGACCTGATCGATATAAATGACAGTCAACAAATCAAAGATCCTTGAAATTTGTGCAATGATGGAAGAGAGTTGGAATGCTGACAATGAAAGGGAATAGCGAAAAGCAAAATATGAGGAAAACAGAGATTCTGATCTTTCAGGCAAACCGAAATGTAAAAATTTGCACCATTATAAAAATTAGTAAAAATTATGGTCAAAGACAATATGCACCTCTTCAATTTTATTCTTGAATCGAAGTTTTGCAGAAGGTAATGAATCGATGGGTAGGCCGCAAAGACGAGCTCGCTTTTCCTGTAGCACCGTCACGAAACCAACGCCCGCACTTAGAGAGTCAATTGCTCTGAAAAGCACTCAAATAAGAGGGTGATACACTGAAGAAATATGAAGATATGGTGGTATTAAATAAGCGAAAACCTCCATCGCTTTATCGGGGATGAGTTTTTAAATATTTGCAAATATTTTTTTACGGGAAATGCTTTAGTCTTACATAAAGGTTTTTAGGTAGTAGATTATAAAAACGATACAGAAAAAAAAATTCAATGCCCCATCTATGAATAAAATTCTCCCTTTCCTTAAAAATCACAAGTTCATTTTACATATCTTTTTTGCAAAACGACCATTCACTGCGATCGAAATGAGACATGATGCAATCATCAGTGCACGGGCTCATAATACGTAAGCGAACAAACGTGGTGGAAACAACACTAACCAATCTACTAAGATAAGAAAACCAGCAACTGGTACCAGTACATACCTTCCATTTAAAAACAAGAAGTTCACTCCTATTTCCCTCCCTGAAATAACTAACTCTCCCCCATTCCCCCCCCCCCCAACTCATTAAAATATACTTCAAAGATGTACTTCCGCCATTATATGCAAGAAAGAAGCAATTTACATACTAATTCATACTATGTAGATACAAATGCCCTCATCACCATATACCATTTCAAATTATAACAGTCAAATAATGTTGTCTTTTCAAAGAATTCCACATACCCATCTCGTAGGATGCGTAAAACAAATCGAGGATCCGAATAAATTAATCGATGATCCATCTTGACGCGAAATCCAATATTTCGCAATACTCTTCCAACAATTCGTTCCGATTTCGTAATTTTCGTCAAAATATTCGCCAATTCTGAGCCAAATGGTGCACATAAAAAATCCTTCTTATGCAATAAACGAGTCGCGCAAAGATCCGATCGTGAACAACCCATCAATACCACCTGAAAAATACAGCAGCTATAGATAACAAAGCAATAAAAAATGGCAACAACAAATTTCTACAGCTGTAATTTCTTGGAAATACCTTGGTTTAATACTTCAAAATATTCATCTCGCTCATTCCTTAATACATTTTATTCGACTAGTGAACAGAAGAAGACTTCCGATTTGTTTCAATTTTCTTTATAAAAATAACTAGAAACGTCATAATGGACAGGGAAACTGAAGTATAACAATATAAGTACATATACTGGCAATTGATCTTCATTTATATACACATGAGGAGGACCTATCACTAATAAAATGTTAAAAATATCGACAACAATAAAGTAGGAAACGAACAGTGGAATAAGAGACACCAATCTGTTTCGCTTCTTGTAAATATATGTGAAGTTCATTTCCTCTGCATAAATTCGATCGGCAATACTCACAATCGACAAAGCTACGTGATCTCATCACTGGCCGATAGGTACCATAGGTAAGCATTCGTAGATTATTCGTTACGATATCCATCTTACCGAGTGCTATCTGAAATATTGGCAAATTTTATATATCAAGACGATTTGTTTCTTTCTCAATACTTTTAATATAAACACACAAAAATTGATGATATTTATTTATAAAGTCGTCTTAAAATAAAAAAAAACGTACCTTTTTGGCCGCAAAGGTTTGTTCCAACATAACATTGTTAAAATCCGATATAATCAACACATCGATCGCTTCATCGTTGTGTACAGTTTCCAACAGTGTTCTGATTCCTAAAAAAAAACAAACAAAAAAACAAAATTTTACGCCTTAAGTGGAGCAATAATATAGGAATAAATAATAACGTACACTATTATCCAAGAATATCATTGAGAACATAAAGAGGTGAGACTGGTATCTATAATATTAAACTTGCTAAAATATCCCAATCCTCTCATAGACGATGGATTTAATGCCTCTCTCTTCCCTCCTTCCTCCATAGCTATTTTTCTTAGAATATGATATTATATAAAATAATGCTAAGGTAAGAATCTAAAAGGTTGTGATAATAACCTGGAAAAAGATGAGTTTCGGCAGCGAATCGCTCCGAAATTTCTTGCAACTCCACTCCAGTTTGTCGGCATAAATCAACGAATAAGCGGCTAATAGAATGGAGGAGGTTCTTTTTTGGAGAAGCGATGCGTTCTCGTTGCAGATTATATGCTGCTTCTAAGCCAAGTTGAACTCCCTTCTTCTGTAAAAAAAAATGCGCCATTTGAAATATTGCTAACATATATATATATATATATATATATATATATATATATATATATATATATATATATACCTTGAAGTCGATAAATTAAGAGCTTCATCGATGAAGGAGAGTCAACGAATCAAATTTCTTGGAATCTATGTCAAAATTCTCCTGCGGCTGGCAGAGGTTTCATTGGAAACTTGTGCCAGCCGTATCATATGAGCCAGACAAGTTAGCAACAACGAAAAAGCGCTTGGACCGCAAACGCGTTTAAATTATACATACATCACTTTAAACTAGAAATATTTTAAAAACTTTTACAACATCACAGCTTCTCTCAAAAGCAAAAAAAGAAGCAGAAAAAAAAAAGAAGTGAAAAAACGCATACGATGAAAAGAGCATATGGATCCGGATTGATGATGATGACACCTTCAAAATTAAGAACGAGTAGTCGACGAGATATCATCCGTCGATCCATTACATTTCCGTTGCTTATATAAAAACCTCCAAGATATCATCAAACAACGATCCAATGACTCTATGATCTTCTAAATACCCAAGTTTTATTGCAGTAATAAAGACATTAAAAACGAGAATATAAGAACAAATTATGAGCAGATGTGCTAATAAATTCAAGCATCGTTTGCAGAGATCCATCATACCTCTTCTCTTAATTTGAAACAACCCGAATTTATATAAATGAGCTCAGCACACCTATTCACCAGTTTATGGTACCTTCCTTTTGGCATGAACAGATCAAAATCTTTCTATTACCACAAATCAATTCAATCTTTAAATCATATTTGGGTCTTGTTGATAGATGTTTCAATTGTGAATTTGTGCACTAATATTTATTCAAGTAATCCACATACTAATTTCTTCCCAAATACCAGCTATATAATGAATTCCCTTATCAAAAAAAAGCTTAAACAATATCAACCACAAAGCGTATATAGAGATTAGTGACGGTATACAAAGACGCCTCGTTTTACTTAAGCGACAACGACATACAGCACATGACCTGTATACTCTTCATAGTATGCCTGCTGCCTATGAACAAGAACCTTTATGTCCTTCCCCATACGCCTGGCACCTACACGCCAATCAGGAAAGGGAAGGCAGTTCACTACCCACACACCGTTCACGTCACATCCGACCCCTACATGCCAGTCAGGAATAGACGAACAGACCACAACCTCTATCCTCTTCACAGCAACGTGCCACCTATGTATGAGTCAGGAAAAGATACACTTCATAATCCCCACTTAATCCACAGCATGTCCGATGCATATATATATATATATATATATATATATATATATATATATATGTATATATATATATGCAATAAGCTCGCAACATTTAAAAAATTCCCTTCGGGAGACGTTGTTTCTTTATGAAGCAGTCGGTTCAATCCATTCAACATTCCGCATCTCTTATCCTCAATAACCTCTTATAAATTCATAGTACTGTCCTTATTATCAGGATTGTTCTAATCCAAACGTACCGTAAACAAAAATTGAGATCTAACCACGTATTTGAATCTCTTGCTTTCTAGGCCTCTCTATTAAGATCAAGAAGGAGCGAAGGTGAGAGGCAGGCGAGGAATGGGAAGATCAGCTCCAAACTTCACAACTTTCATGACAACGATCGCAATTACACGATATATAAACTTCCAAATATTTCGCATAAAAACCCATCTGGAAGTATAACATTTCCGATGCATTCTTCATCTATATCAAAGCTCATCACTTGTAAGGTTGATCGGGCTAAGATCGATGAATAAATGGGCAAGAATGCATCCTTATGCGATTTTAAGTTTATTCACAGCGATTGCATTGCAATCTCGCAAAATCAATACTTTCAAATATGATATTATTCATTAAATAAAACCATATCGAAAATTTATAAAATATTAGCAAATCGGTGATAAACCGCATTGATGATATTTTCAATTTTACAACAAAATTCGCAAAATTTTTATTGAAAAATAATAAACAAATAAATATCCTTTAATATTTGCAAAATTGAGTCAAAATTCATTCTGACTCATAAAACATAATTGGCGAAAAGATATGTCGGGTAGATGAATAAAACTCTTCGTTAGCCTAAATCCCTTAAAGCATCAAAGCTAGAAGCTTGTGATCTATGTTCGAATCTCATTTAAGTGAAAAATCATTCAACAGCAAATATCCATATAAAATAATTAAATTGCTCTAAATGTCTTTTCAATTCTACTCTTTCTATACTATCTAATCAACTATACAAACATAAAAAGAGCTCATGTATGGGCGCTCCGTTTCCATATCTATTTATATGGTCGAAAATCATAGAGGCATTATCTGCACGGCATAATCAATACTGTCCCAGATGACTATAAACTCAATAAGGGGAGATGAAAGAATTCTAGGATCGCTCAGTGGGTTAGAGCGCCAATCAACGGACGTATAAATCGTGGATGGGAACTCATCTGGCAACGTATGAAAACAGCCAAAGCGCAGAATAAAATAGCACATAACATATCAGCACAATAAAGCACTCAACATTTCGGCACTATAACGCTCAGTTGGATCCACAACAAGACATTTCTTCAATACCTCGAACACTTGCCTTTCATCTGCAAACGATCAATGATTATCACAGCACCAACTAACAATGAACTCAAACTGCCGTCTCATGCTCGATTTTAAACCTTGATGTGAAAGACTAATCGATATTTTAAGTGGACCGATGACTTCATCTGAGATTCAAAAAAACATAAATATAAGTAATCAACTTACAAAAGACATCATCAAATCATCCTCTAGCATAGCATCTTTTGCGACTGAATTCTACAACATCTCGATCGAAGTGTGCTCGATTTTTTCTAATAGGCCTAAATTCTTCCCTCAGTAGCATATAACCATCATCCAATATGTACAATCTTTATTCCATCCACAAAACGATATCCTTATCTGATAACTAAACCAACTTTCATGATTAAAGACAGATAGGTGATAAAAGAACAAGGTGTTTTAATAAACACAAACCTGGCGCAAGTTCCCTCAATGATGATTGCTCAGAAAGTTTACATAGACAAACACCGGATGCATTCTCGAAGAATAGAGTCGAGCATATTAGACAACTATGATTATTCGGCATGGACTCGATACCTAAATATGGGAAATTTTAATACTCAACAGCAATTACTCAGCAAACCCATTCAATAAAAACAGGTAATACGAACCCCCTTATCTTAGATTATCCCCTATTCCTATCGATGTATTTCAAGTGACTTTTCTCTACCCCTTCTTCAGCTCCCAACTCACCTAATACAATTCAATAAAACCGTTACTTCGCTCTATGATAATAAAACAGGAAACAATTATTAAAGAAAGAGAGAGAGCAAAATAAGTGAATTATAAAATATCGACTAACAAATTTAAAAAATATCAAATAAAATTTAATTAATACTTACCAAAACGAACAGCACGAACAAATTTAACGATATCAAGTCCAGGAAATGCTGGATAAAACAATAGTGAAGCATTAATTTTGCTCGCTAATTGTTGCAATGGTAGAGTGCCAAATACAGTCGAAAGTTGTGCGATCGCTTCATGATCATCCGCCGGTCGCATTATAGGATGTCGTCCACATAAAAGTGAAAGAAACGTTATACCGGCTGCCCAAATATCCATTAGTGGCGTCTGTTCGGTACTCTTCAGGAGAACTTCCGGTGCACGAAATCCTGGTGTACCTGCCTATAACCATAACGGATAACGAAGCAGTTATAATCCCATTTTATTTTGCAAAATTAACTCTGCTTCAATCGTATCTATATTAATAAACTCGAATCTATATTGAAATAAGACTCACAAATCCCTGAATCAAGGAATATACTGCAAATACTGTGGATATATCCCGATCTTAAAAATCCGATTCACGAACAAATAATTCCCAACCTAAAATTCTCAACACTTTAAAAGAATTTTCTAGATGAAACCATGCGCCATGATAAGATTATCTTGAGGCGTAATCATATAAAAGTCTAACTTAATAAAAGCGCAATTAAGCAGCTCAATCGACAATGCAAAAAAATAAACAACGATAAATGAATACCTTATTGACATGATGCAATGGTCGCCGTTGGCAAATCGAACATACACGAGGTTGAGCAAAACAATTACATTTCATTGTGGAGTCCGATCGGTATCCCTCGGAATCTTTTCTTGTTTCAATCACTTTCGATTCGTCATTTTCAGAATCTTCTCCTCCAAGGCCATTGCCACTATCCAAACAAATTCGTTTCGCTGCACATCGTTGTTTACCCTAAAATATTATCAATTCAATATCCAATTATAATTTCAAATATTTTAAAAAGTCTAGATTATATTAACGCTTCAATCCATTACAATATAATCATTGCTGCTTTGGAATGCTCCTAAGCACCTTTAATTACTACTTTACAGGTGAATAATAAAAATAAATCCATAATGGCACTCACAACTTTTATACAACGATATAAATCTGATTTCAAATTTCGATCAAATTCGCCCGAATAATGGCAAATATAGTCAAAATTTTGTCAAATTAGATAAGAGAAACATAAAATGTCCGCCAAACGGAAGTAAATAATCAATAAAGAACCAATCATATGCATAGTTAATAAGTAGATATCAATGATATTATCTTAAATGGCAACAGCAAGATATATTATTAAGCATTAAAAAAAAACATTTACATTTCGAAGTTGTGGTTTTTTCACAGATAAACGACAACGATTCAACTCTTCACAAAGGCCAAAATCAATCAGACAAAATCTGAAAATTAAAAATCACCTTTTTTAAAATATTTTTACCAATAATAATTTTATTTATTTCTATTTATTATATTTATTTATTTACTTCAAAACTTAGAGAGTGCAAAAAATAGAAAAAAAAAGAAGCATATAAGCACTAATAGCTAGCAAGATAGTCAAGCATATAATGGAAAATAAAAATTAAAAAAAAGGAACGTAAAAAAAAGTTTTGCAAAGCAAAACAAGCTAATGGAATCAACATTTTATAGGTGATTAAATCTACTATATGCTTAAAAATTAAATGCCACACACGTAGTTACAAACGTCAATATGTATTTATTTAAGTAAATACATATCTTCTAGGTATTTCAATAAGCATTTAAAGAAAAAGTACAACAATCCAATATCGTAATTACAATCTATAGCCCCTAATGAATTTATCCCTATTCATTCATTAATGATTCTATGCTAAATCTATAGTATTTCTAAATAATATTCATCTCATTCATCGATTTCTTGTCAACTAAGTCACTGAATTTGAGGACTGAAAAATATTCTGATGGCAATTAAATAGTTTTCTTTTCAGAAAAAAAATATAGGAAGCAACCTTTTCCTTTTACGATCAAAGAGGAAATTCGATGGCTTTATATCACGATGAATGATCCCTTTAGAATGTAGATATTGCAATGCACTTAGAAGATTTTTCATATATTCCATTGTCTCTTTCGTCGTTATCGATGCCAAGATTTCCTAAAATGCAATTGGATAAGTGAGATTAAATGTCTCCCCCCCCCCCCCCCCTTCTCCATCTCCCTCGATTCTTCAAATTGAGCTATAAATGCGGAAATAATTCATTATTCCGGAAATAAACGTTTAATAGATGCAAAACATTTTTCTTATCTAAGAGGAAGGGTGCATAATTGAAATATATTTCAACGGCTTAATTTTTTTTCTTTTCATCTGAGTATAAAAATAAATAAATACATAGAATATGTGCAGAAATTTTTTATTTTCATTGAAAAAAAAAACTCCAAATCCTAAATCTTCGAATATAATAATAGTTGAACAAAGCGTTGATAGTTTAATAAGTTGGAATTATAATTCTGCTCCTCGAATATATATGATAACGATAAATAAAACGCAAAAACGTTTCTATACATAATAAGAAAGGAGGAGGGATTGGCCTTAAAGAAAAAAAAAAAGAAAAGAAAAGAGATACCCGCATAGAAGTATGTTCAAAATAATCCATAACAATGAAGACACGATCCTTATCACGATGTGCCGCATGCATTCTCACAATATTGTGTTCACCACCACAACGTTGCAATATACGTAATTCGGTGGCCACATATTTCGGTAGACTATTCCTTGTTAATTCTTTCATCGCATAAAGTGTACCCGGATTACGGCGACATTCCACCGCATAAACCGTTCCAAAAGTACCTTTAATTGAAATATTTATCACATCGATGAAAAAATTAATTAGAAAATTAATTTAAAAAAAAATTAATTTCCTATATTACATGAATTCTTTTAATTTAGTTATCTCAAATGTGATAAATTAATTGGATGTTTCTAGATTATAGAAGTGAGGGCATCGAAATGGAAAAAGACGTCAAACTATAAAAAAATTAACTTTTTCTTTCAAAGTTTTTTTAGCCACAAAAATTCACTTCATCGTTAGAATAGTTAATAGCAGATAAATATGGAAAGCAAGGTGAATTTTTTCCATATTTTATAGATAGAAATGATATCGTCTGATAAAGCAATTGAAAATTTCTCTATATTGGCAATGCATAAGTAGATTTATAATTAAAGTATATTCTCGCGTTAATAAAGGCAATCAAGTCGATAAAGGTAATAAAGATAGATCAAAACATACCCGATCCAAGCACATCACCAACGATAAAGTTATCTTTCACCCAACTACTACTACTTGGTTCTTCCAAATGTAGTAATTTCTTATCGATCATACGACCGTCAAGCATCTAAAACGATGAAATCGAGTTAAATTCGATCAATAGTGATCGATCAGGCTTTTGACGAGATCAATAGTGATCGATCAGCCTTAATCTATGCTTTCAGAAAGTTGTAAAGTTAAGTTCGTTTACGGGAAAAAAACTTAGTGAAAGCATACAATAGAAGGTTGGTTACCCTCTCGTTACAAGTAAAACAAAAAATCGAGGGCTGTATTTCATTTTACAGCCCGATAGCAAAGACATGCAGCACAAGGTGGTGAAACTTCGAGAAGAAGAACGCCACTTACGAACTACAAGAATTATGAAGTGTTGAAAAAATTGGCAACGACGCAAATATAACGAAATTTGACATCTAATTTTATAGAATATAACAATGCTAGATGCGCTAAATGGAGGACGCTACTAATAGAAAAAATATCGCTTCAAAAAAGGGTAAAAAGCGCAGAGTGCTGCGTTTTCCTAGTTGATGGATGAAAATAAACCCCAATAAATTATTACGCATTCATAAACCTAAACCGTTCTATTTTCGGGGTTTTCTTAACACCAAATGAAACTCATTGATTTCAAAATGGTGATATAGGAAAGGTATATGAAAGTGAACATAAAGAAAGGTGGCATAATAAAGAACGAAGAAAGTAACCTAAGGAAATAGGTAAAATAGACGACAAACACCTCAGTGTTCAATATAAAAAAAAACCAACTAAACCACACCTTTAAGATAATTTTTTTGAATATTCAAATTTTCATCCCTCACATTTCCATTTCCCATTCCCACTCCCCCTTCTCCCCTCCACCATTATTTCATCTGTGGACTAACTGAGCGAATAGTGCTGACAATTAAATATGCAAATTTTGAAGTTTGCATATTTATATACATATTTATATACATATATTTTAAAAAAAATATGCAAAAAACGATATGAGAACTGCTCAATAACAAGCTTATACGATTATATAGAAATATTGGATTTACGCGATCTTTATTTTTTTAATGAATAGCTTAATTGCTACGAATAAAGGTTTCGATGAGAGAATCCGCTAGTTAAGGTTGACACCTTTTTCAACAGCGCCCTCACTTACCTTGTCGGTGAACTTTTTTTTTTTTTTTATCAATGAGACGATTAGAAAACCCTCTGGGCATATAACGCCATTTTAAAGAATATATAAAGATGAGCAGGAATAAGTCCAATTTGAAATGGCTAATTTTTTAAGTCTTGAATTTCAATATTAAATAAAATGCAAATTTTTTCAACAAATAATTCTCTGGCGGTTTTGGCGGAAGTCAATGAGTATTGGAAAGTTTTACTGATACATTTTTGGTCATTGTTGCTTGATTTTCTTTGGAAATGCACAAAGTTGGCAAGCTTCCAATCTGGCACTCTTTCAAAAATTTCCACTCAATTGAAGCACTGTGTTTTTTTGTGAGCTTATTTGAACGGAAATAGGGTGATTTTCGACGGTATTTATGGTATTTGATGAGAAAATTTTTTCGGTTTTTTGAATGAATTATGAGTAATTGCTAATTTGTTCAATCGGCATTGAAGAGGACTGAGTGGAATATGGAGCCGGTGGTGAGCGGAAGACAACTTTTCATAGACCCACCAAGGAGCACCATATTCGCGCTTATGAAGTTGGCATGCTAAGCCCAATTATTCTATTCGTTTTCGTGCGTTCCGCTGGTCGGTATATTGTTGTCGCTTGTTAATTTCTTTAGGTCTATACGAAAACCAAGTTTTATGACCTTTACTATCCCGTATCTGGTGATAGCTATATGAATTGTTCAATTAGAATGTTTATAGGGCACCAGCTCTTGATATCATGTAAAATAATAGTAATATAAGAGTAAAAAATGTGTCTTTTAAGCTGAGGCCCAATAAGGTGATAGCAATGATCAAGTGGTCAAATACGGAGGTCATAGGTTTTGGTTGTTGCTGCTTGAAACAACTTATGTAGAGGTGGCGGGAGCTGTAACCCACACACGACGTGATGCCGTACTTGGGTCATAGCTTTTAGTCCAAGTCAATAGGGTGATCCGTTTTCCTTTCATGCAAGAAGGATACTATTCCCGTCATGTAAAAGTAGGAGGTATGAAGTATTGTTATTTATGCAGTGTTAAAATACCTTGCTCGAAGGGCAAGTAGCATATTTGTTTAAATAGAACTTCAAACTATTCAGAAAGCCGGTACGACCTACGAAGTCAGGAAGAGGGATTACCTATTCAATTGCTGCTTGAGGAAGCGACGAATCTCCTTGTTGAGTGATAAAACTTCTTATCCGCGGATTCCCCACTCTCATAGTCGAGAACCACACTTCTTATAGACCACTGATTCCTTTATTCGATGATCCACCACCAGGATCACACCATGGCGGGGATGCACATTCGTCCATCTAATTATGTAGTGGATAATTTTTAGTGATGATAGGCATTGATCGATGATGCGAACGATGCTTTCCAGAAGAAAATTTTCAGCACTCATATTATTAGTATCAACTGTTCGTTATTATTATTTGTGTTTATTGCACTTAAATGACACATTTCTACATATTCTATGATTTTATCGTCAAAACTTATATATAATTTTTTTTTAAAGTTTTTTTCTTCTAAAATTGACCGTTTTTCAGGGCAAATAAAAAGAGATGGCGAACGTTTCTCCCGATTTACAATGGCAAGTGATTCGTAAAACATCATCGTTTATCCGTCGTCAACGTGGAATTCCAAAACATTTCAGCACTGAAAAATTCAACTTAAAAGGTGTTAATAGTATTCGTTTCAATGGTCTTATTCATAAAAAAGCTATCGATATTCATCCAACGAATGACAATAAAGCTATCGTTATCTCCACTAAAATTAGAAGTAAGTATCTTTAAAATTTTATGCTTTTTTTTTAAGAGGAATTTATGTGAATTTTAGAATATTTCTGTTGAAATTTAATTCAAGCATTAAATGATGGAATCTTTTATTTCTTTAGAACTATTGCTAGAGTCATTTTTCTTTATTTTTATACTTATTTTTTTACTAATTTAGAGGAAATAGACATTTTATAAAGAATAAAATCTTACAATCGTTTAAGCGAACGAACATCGAGTTATTTGCATAGTTTTGGTTCTCCTCCTTCGTGTTTTTTTTCCTTAGTAATAACCAGCGGGGGGTCAATTGACGTCTATATAATCTAATGGATGTTTAGAATATTTAAAACATCACCTGCATCAGATATAACAGGTTATTATTATTGGATGGAATAAACGGAAGCTAACGTTGTTGATGAATTTATTGGTGGCATTTTGGTTAATAAAGACATCGCCTGACGTTAGGCGATATTTGAATCCTTGTCGCTATCAGCTAACATTTATATTTTTTCCCATTGAAATGTTTACTAAATTCTTAATTAATAATATTCACATATCTTATTGAAACAAATTTCGAGTATTCAATTTCGAAAACTTTAACAATGTAGAAAATTCTACTGATCAGAGGGAATATTTGTTTATTTCTAGCAAAAACCTCATTGCCAGCTAAATCGGTGGTCGCCGTTACACTCAAAAAAGATAGTCGTAAATCATTGAAAAGTGTGAAGAATACAACAAAACATTATCGCAGATCGCAATTAATGGTATGTTAAATATTCTTCTAATACTATGTAATATTTTTTTTGGGGCTTTTTGATTTTGTTATAGAAATAATTTTCTACTTTTCGCATAATTTTTTATGCCTATAGGCAATATATTTTGGGTGATATATGCAGGCAACATCCCCTGAATCCAGGTAACATTCATTTATCAGTTTAATCCCGCGATAATCATAACTTTTAGTGACGACAATTATATGCATTTCATTATATTGTAGATAAATTATAAAAGGGTAGGGATTCATTGAGAGACTTATAATTTTTTGTGATATCATTTATAAATTTAAAGACCCATCAGCTAATGCTGATAATAGGTGTGATTTGAATTCCCATTGTTCTGTTTAATGGGATTTATCTAATGAAATTAGATTATATCATTGGTTATCATATCTCTTTGTTTAAGGTTTATATTGATAGGTTATAGGATTTTCAAATAAACCTATATTTTTCTTTATTGCTTCTATTTTTTTTCAAATAGCACATTATGTGCTTTTTAGTTAGGAGAATGCGTGTATGTTTGGTAGTGTTCATCTCTATATATGCCTACTTAAATAGCTAATAAATAAATCGTAAATATCGAATTCATGCACTAATCGCTCCAGAATGAAGTTGTTTTTCAGTTGGCACAACGTCGTGCATCACAATTATTGCGCTCACTAAAGCCGATCGCGTCGCGTCGTGGTCGCCACGTGCGTAAAGCGGAAGCTTAAATCAATCGCAGGTGCTGGCTGTATGAAAGCGTCGTTGATCCATATTTGATGAAGTGTGCGGCGTGCGCTTCAACGTTACGCTTGCGTTTTTGTTTTGCTCGTCGTTATTCATTTAATACGCGTTGTTGAATTGATTTCGCTACTCTATTCAGTTAAGCTCGATAAAGTGGTTTTGTTATTTGTTTTATCTTATCGATGCAATAATATGGCCTAAATTAATCAACGTGGCCATTAATACTAGTCAACTTGGGAGATTTCATCGAATCTATTGTGCGTGGTTTTTTTTTTGACTCGTTGAAATTGACGGTTTGGAATTATGGTGATGGTCGATGAAGGTGCCATTGAAAGTGTGATCGATGCTTGAAGGTGCTAATCGATGTGCTCATTAGCGCATGCAATCATATATGCACCGGTAAATTAATCAAATGAAAACGTTTTTCAGTAGTTTATCAAATGGCAACAGTGACATCTCAATTGCAGATATTAGCGCTAACAGATATGCGCCTTGAAATATAGGGCGCCATGATGGACGATGCTAATTTTGGTGGTGATTTGTTCTTTATTGCGGTTTGAACGTATCGATGCACGTGTGGTTGATGGTTGTTTAAAAGAATCGAATCAAGGAGTACGAATATTGTGTTCTTCACTCGATCATCTCGTTTCGATGCCAGATGAGGAAGCGGCGAAAATAGTGGTATTGCGTGTTGAATGCGCAAAACATATGTCGAATAGTGATTTGATGATGCAAGCGATTGATTTCCATAGATTCGTCTCGTTGCGTACACTTTCGGTGGTGAATTGTTCATTGACGAAAGTGGAGGATTTTATTTTTGAAAGCAATGATATGTTGGAATCAATAGATCTTTCAAATAATTCATTAACCGTACTACGTTGGCAGAGTATGGCACATGCGCGTTCATTGTCGAGTGTTACTCTACGCAATAATCATTTGAGTTGTGATTGCCGTAATCAGTGGCTTAAAACGGATGGAGTTGCATCTGAAAGTTGGCATCAAAGAGAGATATTTCATCTACCAATAAAAATTCGAACCGATATGGAGTTTGAAAGCAGATGCAAATTTAATAATTGTGCACATTCGATACTACAGCCATCAAAGGCAGTAGTGAATGCACAAATAGGTGCATCATTTGAACTGATTTGCAATTTGCGAGGTACCGACGAGTTGAACGCAAGTAAATACGACGCATTTGAATGGATATACGCCAGCATGAGGCATATTCATACGTCGTCAACTCGGATCGCGAATAAATCGATGAGTATACGAGTCGAAAGTGCGACATCCAACGAAATGGGTATTGTGATTTGCAAGTGTTGGAGTTGCCGTATGCCAATATTCGGTAGTATTCAGGTTTGTCTTCAACTTTTTTCTCATATAATAATCTAGAAAATTAGACGAGTACAAGAATTTATATGTCACCTTGAAAAGTGGCTAATGACTCGACGTTTGAGCATCCATTTCAAAGGTTGAAGAGTCGAGAGTCCAAAAAAAGGAGGACATATGATTGTATTGATAAGCCATAAATCTGTTATAGCATTAAGAAGGAATAACGACAAAAGGAAAGGGATTTAGAAAAAAAAAAAAAAAGATAGTGAAAAATTCAAAAAGACGATACACGAGCGGCAATCGTTTTCGATGCGCATCTGCGTTGTTTATTTGCCGACAACACAACAGAACTGAGAGCCTCATTATGGAAAATTGTGCTTTGCGATTGCAAAAAAACTTGTTTAGATGGCTAGATATTCTTCTATTAAGTTACATTTTTTTTTTTTGTTTAAATGGCTGAATCAGTTCTTCTTGGATCAGAGACAAGGCACCAAATGTTCTCAAAAGTATTGAAGCAAAAAATAAGACTTCAAGCATTCCACTAGTCGATGATCTTGGTTTTTTTTTTTTAGAGAAGCCTTATCTCCTTATGAGTACGGTGAGCTTACAGTTAGCATGGATCTAACGATCTCGCATTGTCTTTATTATGCCGCTTTTCAAATTTCCTTTATAAAAGAGCTTTAAGCACATATACACTTCTGTATTAGTATGTGTGCTTGTGAGGTATGGTCCTTCAAATGAAATACGGATGTACAGTAAATCGAGGTGAATTTTTTTGAAAATTTTGAACGAATCAAGGAAATGCGATTTAAGAGAATGAATTAACTTCCTGTAATAGTGAGCAAACATAAAGATGTGCTAAAAGAATTGCGATACGATATTCGCTTTTACATTATCCTCTCATTTAATCAGCTAGTTTCATAATTTACTAGAGCATATAATAAATATGCGTAAAAACACTTTCGCATTTTTTATCAATTTGTAGAAAAACATAAATAAGTACCACAAATATGGTATGTTCATATTGCACTTTTTGCATAGAAGATTTCTATATATGCATAAAGAGAAATGCTTATTTTTTATTTATCATCTATAAGCGGAAGTTGATTATAAGCGCACATAAAAATAAACAAATAAATAAATGAACATTTTGAAGGCAAAATTAAAGCAATAAAATAAAATAACTCAACAAAAACATTTGTATCAAAAAATTTTTCCATTGAAAAACTAATGGGGAAAAATATTTGCGTAAAGATATTCAGCAGTATATCTTTATATTATCTATGAATAGATGATTAAAAATTACAGGTACGAATACCGACCAATTTAAGTGCTCGTATCGTTGAATCACATCTACCTGAATTGATTATACATGGATATCCTCTTGATGAGCTTACAATAGAGGTGCATTCGATTTCATCAAAAATAAACGATTCATCACCATTACTCGAAAGGACATCTTTATTGAATGATTCGATAACTTTACGTCTCGAATTAGAGCATTCACAATTTTTTGTGCGTTATTATTCTTTATATTATACGCCATGTGCCAATTGTTTCCAATATAACGGTAATTTTATCTTCAATATTTGCTCATTGCAATCGTGCACATTTATTGAGTATCAACTTCATTCATCTCATCATCAAATCTTTCAGGTGAGCCGTTATTTTTGTTTTTATTCAATGTTTTAGTTGCTATTTCGGCGGATTGCAAAAAACTGCAAAATATAAATTTCACCATCATTCGTGATTCGCTAAAAGTCGTTCGTTTTAGATAAAACTGTTGAGTGTGGAGAATTGCAATTTTAGCTTTTAAATTTGTAGTTTTTTTTTTTTTTTAGGAACGAAAAGGTCTTGGGATCTCATAGTTCCGATTTATGTCTTTACAATAATTTGGAGAAAAGGTGAAAGAGAGGCAATATAGGAATATTTCGAAGTACAATTTTAGTGAAAAGATTCAAATGAGTGAAAGATTATTGCATGATTTCATTAAAAGTTATATTTTTGTAAAAATTAAGAAAAAATCTTTTAATTAAAGATGCGATATGAGAGTTTTGATTCCAAAAGCTTTAAAAAAATCCTCATTTAATTCGATAAAATTCATTTTTTAATGAAAATTTTCTAGTACATTTCTAGGCAGCAAAAGGTATTTTAAATTTTTTTTTTCAGATATGAATGAATAACTAATTAAAAATTTAGGGTTATTTCGCTAGACAAGATATTTCAAAGTCTAATAACTATAATTGGGCTCTTATTATTGTCGTTCTGGTATTATTACTCGCGTCGGTCTCTTCATTAGGTGCATTCCTTTACCTAAAGCAATTATTGCGAAGTGAAAGTTGGAAGCGACGTAGGACAAGTCGAAACACCGAAGAGACAAGTATGCCTCTCGAGGAAACATCACTTTTTTCAACCGATTATCGTCTTGTGCCAATCATCGATCGAGATGCTATCAAATTGCATCAAAAAATTGGACATGTTGGTTTTTTCGAATTTTTATAATACAATAATATTTGATTGTTATTATCGAAATTCAGCTTATTTAATAAATAGGAGTTTTTTGACATTATAAGACCTTCTCTTCGCAATAACTTTGCTACTAAGTCGTTTTATTGTTAAATTGAAGGTTTTTTATTTCAGATTCCACTAGCAATTCTTAAATTTAAATTCACTAGAGCAGCAAGCCATCTATCTGATTTGTTAATGCAATGAAATACTAACATTTAGCATTATGCATATCCTTTTCCTGCTCCCTCCAATCCCTCCCCCCCCCCCTCTTGAATTTCTGAAACATGAGGATAAGACTTTAATTTTTTACATGACTTTATTATTATGTCATTTATGATTCAGGGTGCATTTGGTGAAGTGTTCAGTGCAGATTGGTCGGGCTCACCAACAGGTCGTGTAGCGATAAAGGTATTGCATCATGTCGAGATAGATGCTGAAGTGGGTAAAGAAGCACATCTACTTTCACAACTTGAGCATCCGAATATCGTACGCTTATTCGGTGTGGCTAGAGATCGACATCAGGTCGGTCGTAATTTGTTAATGAAACTCTTCAAAATCGACACCATTATTGGTTATCAATTAAAGTAATTGCTATCATTCTTGAAAACTAGCCCATTATCGTTTTACTTATTTCTATATTTCCCTTCATTTCTCTGTGTTTTTGAATTGTAGACGAAAATATATTATCGAATTTTTAGTAATATTGAGAAAATTAGCATTTGACTTTCAAATTTTTTAGTGGTAGCAATGAATTTACTTACATATTTTATTGTTTTAATAAAATATTGTTTTTTTTCTATACTAAATAATCCTATTTATAGAAAATGTCTTAATGATGTTATCGTTTTTTATTTTCAAATTTAAATAGGAAAATATATTTATAGGAATTGTTTAAGAAATATAATCTTCATAAATAGAGCTCTATTCAGAGATGAGTTAATGGAAAATCACGAAATACTTTCAAATATTTAGATTTTACTCGTATTGGAATTGATCTCTTTGGGTGATTTGAAGTCATATGTTCGTGCTCGAGTTCCATTATGTACGAGTTATTCACAATTCCCACCTGCACTCACTAATGATGAATTGTTGAATATTTGCATACAAGTAAGCATTTATTTATTTTTTAAAAATATTCATGCTTTATGTAATTAAACGCTTAAGTTGAAATAGAGGATTGGGTTTTAGGAATCTAAAAGTGGTTTTATTGTGAAAAATAGAAACGCAGATGGCGGAAGGAAAAGTGCTGAAAACGTTTGCATACAGCAATAAGGTTTCTTCTATATTTTCTCTTCAAAAAAAAAAACTTTGCTCAATGCTGCCAAATATATCGTAAAAACTCAGAAAATAAGTGTTTCGC
Source organism: Baylisascaris procyonis (assembly GCA_037389465.1). Classification (NCBI taxonomy): domain Eukaryota; kingdom Metazoa; phylum Nematoda; class Chromadorea; order Rhabditida; family Ascarididae; genus Baylisascaris; species Baylisascaris procyonis. The sequence continues at coordinate 1,264,394 of JAZARR010000230.1, forward strand.
TTAAGGTATTCTTCTAAAATTTATATTTTTTTGCGCAGTTCTTATTATTATTTCAATGCTTCTGAAGATTGTCTTCAACAATATTACTATTTTTTGAATAAGCTAAAAAAAGGTTACCTCAGTAATTTGGCACGCCCAACTTCAATACCGTCACCCTAGTATTCCATTCGTGATTTCAACATAGCACTTATTTCTAAGTGATACCGATTGCAATAACTTTTACACAGAATTTCATTTAGAGTGCTTCATCTATCATTTGAAGCGACAACTAGAACAATAATAAGGCAATTTTTGATTCAAATATTGAAGAAAAAAAAAATTTTTGCATATTTCTTTGAATATTTACTTGCTTATTGAAATAATTGCTTAATTTTTATTTGAGAGAAAATGAAAATGCGATCATTTTTGAGAATTAATAAATTTTTCTTTTCAGATTTGCCATGGGCTATGCTATTTAAATTCACAACAAATTGTACATCGTGATTTAGCAGCAAGAAATTGCCTCGTTTCCGGTGAATCTGATTCGAAGATTTGTAATGCTGCACAACGTCCACCATTTACGGTAAAAATCTCCGATTTTGGCATGTCAAGACGTCTTTATTCACAAGCCGAATATTATCGTATGAATTCATCAAAGACTATATTACCTATACGATGGTTGGCACCTGAATGTATTCAATATTGTAAATTTACACATGCATCTGATATCTGGTATGCTTTCAGATATTATTTTAAGAAAATTTTTTTAATGTGGAAAACTGATAAGATAAGCTTCAAAACTTATCTTATCAGTTTTTAAATAAATCTTTCTTTTTTCCTATTTATTTTTTATATCGTTAAAAGATCCAATATAAAGAAATCCTCAAATATGCCTTAATAAGATTTTTAAATCCTTTAGTCAAAAGTGGATAATTTTGAGTAAATCCTTATTTGTTTTCATCGCTTCTTGCATTTTCTAAAAAAAAGGGTTTTTTTTAGCTTTTCTTCGTTTATATGGCCTAAGAGGTACTTACGAGAGATATTCACTTCCCTTGATAGTTGCATTCAGTATGAATAACGACCCTTTAATTTCATTTATAAATATATGAATTTAATTTATTTAGGGCATATGGAGTGACAATTTGGGAAGTATATACCTATGGGGAAGTTCCATTCGGTGAATTATCGAACGGAGAGGTTTTAAGTGCATTGCTGAATGGTACACGTCTTTCGAAGCCGAAGAATGCACCTGCCAATTTGAAACAAATAATGGACGATTGCTGGGAAGTTGATGCTGAGAAAAGGCCTCTTTGTATCGATATACTTACTAGGTTAACGTTGTGTCAATAGCACTATTCTCGAATATCTCTTCCAACATTCCAAATATGCGTTTTTTTTTTTAAATAAAAAAAGCGCATCCATTTTAAGTCATTTTGCGAGCTTAATTCTGCTTCTAATTTTTTTAAAATTACTGATTTTTGAATAATTTCGTGGAGTGATTTATTTATTTCTATGATATATTCATTTATTTATTATTTTAAACGTTACAATCGTCTATTTTGATCTTATTGACGGTATTATTATAATTGGAATATATTATCAGTTACTATCAGCAATATGTTATCACTTCACTTTATTTAAAATGCTATTGAAATAGATTTGTCGGCTTTATCCTTTGTCCCATTGTCTAAGATAGTATTCTTGTAAAGAAATCCGCAGAATAATCATACATTAAAAACTACATATACCTGATTACATTTTTTTTTATTAAAAGAAATGTAAAAATTCTTACAGGTTTTAAAATATTTTGAAAATTTTCCTTGATAGAAATTGCATCCAGATATATTCGGCGAAAGTTGATTGTCGTAAAGTTTTTTCTTTTTTTCCTTTCAATTGTCTTTTCATTGTATCAAATTCATATTGAAAGTAACCATTGAAATGACGTAAGGCAAATGTTTTGTCTCACTTTAATGATCGTTGATTGCCGTAGGGTTTATTCATCTAGTTCCTTGAAAAAGGATTTAATCTTCTTCGAGCAAAAAGCGAAGTTTATTTTAAGCGTTGAAATGGCGAGAATTTTCATCGATCAATTGCATTCAAGTTTCAAAAATTTCAACATCACAGCATCATTAATTGTGGTGATTTTTTTTTTTTTCAAATAGCACTTCTTCTCAGAGAGAGAGAGAGAGAGAGAGAAGGAGAGAGAAAGGGAGAGAGAGAGAGAACCTTCTCTCATATATGAGCGAAAGAAAGAGAGAAAGACAAGTAGAGAAAAGGAAAAATAAATAAACATCAAAGCTACACGACAATAAAGAATATAAAGAATTCTTCAATCAAAAAAAAAAAAAAAAAAAAAAAAAAAAAATGCTGCCGAAAAATTATATTCACTAAAAGATTTCAGCGAGATGTTTTATTTGAGAGAAAAAAAAAAGACGCTATCACATCCTTAAAGGAATATTTATTCTTTATTCGTAATTCATCATATAAAATACCGGAATTTATCGGAAAAAATGATTTATTCAATTATTCACTTTAATTATCGAAATGTTTTCTCGAAAACTTGAATTGAACAATTGAACAATTGCCCTCTCTCAATAATGGAAAATAGCGAAAAGTATCGCCTCACAGAAGAGCCAATTCTAAAAGTAATTAGCATATTATTTATTTCTTATAAATATAATGTTTCTCCAATTAAAATTCATAAATTATTTGTTTCTTTAAGTAAAAATAAAGTCATCCTCTTGTAGATAAGATTATTGTCCAAAATGGGAAAACACAACAATATGCGCATTTTAGATCTGATCGTCTAGTTGCTTTGCTATCTTTAGCTACCACCTTTTTAAGAAAAACTAAGAGATTCATAAACTAAATTCACTTGTTCGATTTGCACTTTTATCTTTTGTTCTATGATATTCTTACGTTTCAAAAAAAAAAAAAAAAATTACTGAATAATGAAGCGATAGCGAAAGAGAGTATATAAGACTCATTCATTAGAGGTCAGGGAATATATTTTCCTTTAGGCTATGTGAACGCCATTATTCTACCTTTATAAAACATATTGATTATTTCAGTTTTTGAAATACTTTTTTTGTTATTTCTTTTCATTACTATGTGATATATATGGATAAATCGTTTTTTTATGCACGTAAAAATTTACATCCGCTTGAGATTATCATTGAGATTGTTTTGGTTGTTTAGTAATAGTATTAGTTAGAGACAAAACAATCCAAGCCGAAAAGTTTTTAATGACTTCTATCAATCGCTTCAAAAATTAAGAGGCAATAGGGAGAGGTTAAAATATTTCACTAAAAGAGTGGAGTGAATTGCGAAAAATAATAAAACGGCATATTTAGTTGTTTATTTACTCTTATATTCGGCAATCATATATATTAATGCGTATCCGATGTGATTTTACAAATGATTTCACCTGTCTCAGTGCTTTGCTTTTTTTTGTTTTTATAAATTATTTATATATATGCTAATCATTTTGTAAAAAATAAAGTATAAATAAATGCGAAGATAATTAATTGCAGCACTAACATTCGTATAAAGATGATGCGACGCTGAATCCGTATCACTATCCCACATACATGCACCACCGATCCTTCAATAGAGAATACAACGATTAGGTAAGAGAACACTGTAATGTACGGAAAGGGGCCCGTGGACGGAGACCTCTTCTGTGTAGTGTAATAAATCATGCCCTCCGCGGCTGGGGAAGCTTTCCAAGCCTTCGGGGGTTCCCGTGGGGTTTCTCGCTCTCATAATCCCCTGCGGGGACGAGTGATTCTTGGAGAGAAGGAGGCCCCAGCGTGGAACCTTCGGGGGATGGGGAATTCGAAAACGCCAGGTTTTATTATGAGACCTTTTTCATATTGTTCATGCCATTGTGCTGTAGCGTTTTCACGCAAGGTGCAATAGAAGCGCAATTTTTGAGAAGTTGCTACCGCTCACAATGCATTTGATATAGAAGTTGCGACTGAATTCTTAAATGTACTTTTTCGCTGGGCATGTTAGCGTGCATAGCTCAGAGTAACTTTAAAGCAATTTTTAAAAACTAATTGCTGCTGGACAGTGTTTGCTGTAGGGATGATGCATGAAATAACTATAGTAATATTGAGTCGTTCCCAAATAAGCTGCAGTGATACGGCACAAAGGTGCCGAGGACGCGAGATATCCGTGGAACTCACTTTTTCGTTACGAAAACGATAAAAGGGGAAGCTTGGTTCGAGAAAATAGCCTGCAGAGATGGTTTTCTAGGTGCGGAGGATCTCATGGGCCGAAAATTTGAGTCACTTTTATGCACATCCTCCGGGAAGGAGGGCCTCCATGGAGGATGGTGGTGGGCTTCAAATTCTAGCATACTGCATCAAAGTACCTCACGAGCGATTTTCAAACATCTACCATAATGATATATGAAATTGCGGATAAAAATTGAAAAAAAATTCTGCAATATAGGACTGACATAGCATATATTATAAAAAAAGAAATTAATATATTCCTTAAAAATTTCAAAGGCAATCACATAAAGGAGAGAACTTTTCTCATTAGGAGTCAAAAATATGAAAAAAAAGCGTCGCCGAAAGTGCGATATGCTAAAAATAAAAACTAACTTAAAATATATGTATTTTTTAAAGTATTCAAAATGCCGATTAGTTAATAAGTAATGATCACTAAGAAACGTCTTTCTTAAGCTACGATGACTGAAGTAACGGCTATTCATTTGTCTTTCTCAGAGGAACATCTGGACATTGAATTATATCTCTATCGGAATTAAGCGCTATTATATCGAACATACGGTAATTTCGTTCCAGGATTTGTTCCAGCAATCAAGATGAGATTTGAATACGAGATAAAATGAGTTTTGAAGGTGCTTATGAGGCATGAGTTGGTAATTGTACACTTGAAAGTATCGTTTGATGCAGTTGAAAAGCATTGATAGCATAAAATAATGTGTTACCTTGCACCTTGGCCTCGTTGTTCACCGATCACAACCTGTACGATATATTTGTAATGAGGCAAATTGAGAGCTGCAAATATAAGAGAAAAGTGATGTGTCAAATTAAGGTGAAATGAGTGAACGTTGCAAAAGAATGTGCACTTATACAAAAAAAAGCTAAATGAATTTTCAAAATGTAATATAATATGAGTAATTGAATGATCGAAATAGGTAATAAAGTAATAAATATGACTAGTATATATTGTAAGCAAATTCGGTTATTGTTTATGCAAGCTTTTTATAGAAAGCATGCTATTTAAGCACATTTCTATTATATAACATTTGCAAAATTGCATTAAGACGACAACAAAAATGCACAAAATGCATGCAAAGTAATCGATGCAACTTATTTTTATTACTCGAAACTTTGGATAATATCAACAGCGAAGTGTTAACAGCTTTTTAAAAATAACACTTAGAGGGTAAAATATACAAGCAGTTCATTGCAATGAATTTTAATATCTAGAAAAAGAAATTGCATCCATTTTACCTTTAAGTTTTTCACGTATGCTCTCTGCTAATGAATCAGAAAGCTTTTGCACATCGTCACTCTCATAGCTACGTCCTGCTAGGCTCTCGTTCAATGTCTCTTCGAGGATGCGCTTTCCCAATATCGATCGAAATCTATAATATGCAAATGACAAATGAAAATCTGCGATATGCAAATAACTAATCGAAATCTCATAGTTTAGTATTTTCAACTCTAAATATTGTGCATTCATTAAAGATAGTAGAATGAGCATGAATTCGATAGATCCTCTCAACCACAAATCATGAAATAGATATTGCTGCTGCCAAAATTCTACTTCCTCCCAAAAGGTGAACGTGATGCTAACAAAAAAGGCAATACTCACTTATTTTGATTTGTCGGTCTAATAATAAAACCAGACGTATCCATTGTTCGATTCCCAATGAAACCTTATGCGCCTTCGTTAGGTGTTTATTCTGAAATTCTTTGATGAAGTTTCTGATAGATTCTGAAATTCTGAAATTATAGGAATGCCCCTTAAAATATTTCACAAAAATTTCTAATAATTTGCTTATAGCACAATATTACGATACGAATTCTTTCTATTATTTTATTCAAATAATAAAATTGAATTTGCATATGATATGAATGAGTATAGCGTATTTAAACTTCGTTAGCAAGAAAATATCGTGAAATAGTTCAATTTTTATATATAGAAATCTATTTTTTCTCTTGTTGCAACAATTTCGAGCTCAACAATAAGAGCAATCGTTTACGAATCTTAAATCTATTAATTTTTACTATAATTATACAGCACAAAATTTAAAAATTTAAACGTTGGCATTTCCTTTTACACTATATATGAGCTTCTCCTACGGGTAGGTACTTATTAAAAAAAAAAAAAAAACTACTGAAAGTTTTTAAATTCGACATTAAATCTTTTATCACGATTAGCTTAGTTGAGAAATCAATAAATAAATGAATTCGATACAAAGATAGAGAACTTGTATCGAGCATTTATAGGTAATCGAATGTGGCATTAAACTGAATTCAACTTTACGCGTAATCATATTACTATATAACTTCAGTACTGTTGTACTGTGGTAACTGAGAAACATTCGATTAGTGAGAGCAAATAAATCCAACATCACATCACGATAAAGCTGTCGCACTATAAAGTTGAGATAGCTGATCAAAGATTAAAGATTATTGATTAAACCAGGGACTAATCGTTATAGGCTTTTTTTTTTGAAAAGTTTCGAAATACTGCGGCTGAATACTAAAATATTGATTGCATCAAATTAAAACGTTCGCAAAGAGAGAGGGAGAGAGGGAGAGAGGAAGGGATGAAGCGAGTATAAGAAGGAGGCAGGAGACAATAAGATCGATCATCCTCGACAATAAGGCCAACCATATTATATAGTAAGCATATCGAACTTTATTCCACCCAAAACTTTTAGAGCTAGCATAGCTAGATCTCCCTTTCCAACAAATAAAAACGCCCTCAGAAGGCAACATCGAGGAGGAAGTGTGTTCTTGGGGCAGTTCCCATAGTAACGAGATAGGCAATGGGCATGGTTCATATATAATGTCGCAGTCTTTTGGACTTACTGCTTCAGTACTCCATTTGCCGCAATAACAGCCGAGAGAAAGCCCGTTCAAAATATGCTTGCAAAAATATCGTTGGGAAATTGGAGTGGAATTACATATGGGACAGGTTGGATGGGAAGTGCTGTTATATGTTGTAGACTATATTTGACAAAATAACTTCCTAGCACACTCTTCGTTGCATAGGATGATCACATGGCAATGTGTTGTACTAGGAAATATTAAGAAATATCTCTTAGATTATAATTGATGAAAACTGGTTTATGGGTTTCGTTATTTATTTATTTATTTTGAATGTGATGACAATAATTTTAATGACGATCTTATATTGCAATCGTCAATTATAATATCATCAATGTAGAAGAAATATTCACTCTCTCAAATATCCAGTAGATGGATATTGATTTGTATTGTTAAATTAATAGATATAAATAAGTTTATTCAATGCAATAAAACGACAATAACAATGTACACAAAAAATATATAACAAGCACCATCAAAATATATGGCGATTTTTATTTCACACAAATATCGCTTATCGCTCTATAATTAATGTAAATTTCTCTCGCATTTGAGAGTATTTGTTTTTGATTATTCAATTCCAATTTAATTTTTTACAGTTAAAAATATATTAGCTTATTGCTTTTCTTTTTTTGAAGCAAATATTAATCACTGAGGCGAATAGAAAAAAAATTTAGTAAATTGGATTTCTTTAATGAAATTTAGCGATATATTTCTATTAGAAACTTTGAACTATTTGTGCTGTTTGAAAATGATATCGTTACGTTTATGAATTCCTTGGAAATTTTCGTTTAGCACGCTTTGTACTATTTACTCCTTATTGTTTACTGCTCCCGAGGTGTTTACCAAAAAAACTATAATTATTTTGAAGTGTGAGCATATAGTTTAGAAGATATACCGCAGAAAAATTATGGACATTCATTTTCGAACCTCATATATATCCTGGACTTATGATAATCTCCGTTTTTGAAGTGATTTGAAATTTCATAATGTTCGACCTCCTATCTCGAAATTTACAATTCATCGAAGAGAATCGATTAACTACAAACAGAGAGAAATAATCCGCCATACGAAAGTGCTACATGAACACATGAGTGGACAAATGAGCAATTATACTACTTCCTGTAGCTATAAATAATGAATGCAGCTGCAAGCACTATTAAAGTAAATGCACAAAATAGTAGAGAGAATCTAAATGGTGATAGGCATATGCTGTTATCGGCGATTTGAACGATTGTTGCGTGTTGTAGATGTTTTGGCAACGAAAAACCTATCTGCTGAATATCCATAGCTTCCAAATCTGTTGCAACATCCAAAATCTCTTCATTAGCTGCACGTCGTCTCCTGCAGATAAACAAAGTTTTGCATAGTTCGATGATCGCAAAGAGTATATCAACGATATGGTTGTCAGCATATTTTTCATAAAAATACGGGCAAGTTTATTTTTCTTCCTCTTAGGCTTGTAACAAATATTATTGGCACACTGTTGAGAAGCAGCAAGTAAATTAAGTACCATTGCATCTTCTCTTTGATTCACTATGGAATTTTCGGTGCCTATTTTTGAGTGAAATTCCAAAAATAGACAAAAATATTTTAATTTCTAGATCAAATAAAGGATGTTGAGATTTTTAGCGGATTTGAACATAACGACTTGGCAATTTAAACGATGGACAATACAGTCGATATTACAAGGAACGTTGACGATGAGTATGTTGGAGGCAACATGCTGGCTGACTTAACGTTTCAAATTTATGGAATCGAAAGGTAGTGAGGATACCACGTTAAAATGCCTCGTCTCGCTAAAAAAAAAGCTCACCTCAAGAGGGCCGCTGCTGCTCTTGGTGCTGATTGTTTTACAGCGCCAAAACCTGGTGGCTCAGCACATCTTGGCCGTGGGCATTCGCTGTTTGGCTCCTAAAATTGTCTATCAACTAATTAAACAAGCTTTTCGTACACAATACAACTTTCATGTCGTTTCGTTTTTTCTTCATAGAGTTCAGCTGATTTCATGCTTCAAGTATTACATTCTTGACTCATAATTTGCGTCAAAAAATTGAAAACTTCTATTCGTTCACACGAATATTTAAATACTATTTTACATACATAATTACTGAGAAAACAATAGAATCAAAACTGCTTTTATAGTATTAGATAAAGTTTTATTACTAAATTTTGATTTATTCTAGATTTATATACTAAAGGACACTAAAGAGTAAACTGTTAGAAATGCCTAAAATTTATTAGTATGTAAAACATGTAAGTTTAAATGTAAAATTCGTTTTTGAAAATTAACCTTAATTGAGATCGAAATTTGACATTGATAGTATAGCTGAGATCTATCGGCGTATTTGTAGACATGAGCTTCCTGAAAATATTCAAATAAATCTCAAAAAATCTCAATCAATTATTTTTGAAGTTAATAGACAAAAATGTAATCGTTCAGATTTTTTTAATCATAATTTTTGAAATGATATAAATTTTTTCAATATTTGTTTGCATTTAATTTTCGACATTATATTAGCATATCTGAAGAAAGTGCTGAAAATTTTTAAATTTTGATTTATGTTCGAGTTTGCAAGTATTACAAATGTTTAGTTAAGAGCTGAATAGAAAAGTTTAGAAGTAAATAAGAGCTAACTTATTTGTTAGACGAAACGATAAAATAATATCATTGATAGCTTACCTGTCCAGCCATCAAATCAGTGGGATATTCGAGATTATTGAGGAGGTATTTATCGAGAGCGCATCCTTCCTCATTGAGGATTTCCACTTTATCCCCATTACCATCGTCAACAAAACATGAGTGTACCACCGCACAGAATGTGTCCACTATAAGCATAATGCTTTGGACTTATTTTAACAAGTTACAAACTTATCTTATAACAATAAGCATACTTGTCATCAATGAATCTGCTAGCATCTATGCAATGAAATATACTAGCATGTTGCAATATATACCAATACCAATAAATACCAATAATATGCCAATATGTTGCAATATATATACCAACATCAATGCAATATACCAATATTGCGTGAAATGTTGCGTTATTTTTTTGATACACTTTTGTGTTGAATGATCGGAATCACAGTTCGACTTCGATTCTCCGATCTTCGAATTCGATGCAAAAAGTTTTGATCTCTTTTAATCGACCCGCGAAGTGATTACGCATTACATTCGCCGCAATTCTAAATACGAACTGGAATACACCAATTTCGGGTCATCAAATCTCGTAGTTAATGCGTTTGTTTTGATGTGAAAGTTGTGTGCATGTCGCCGTGTTTGTCTCTGTCTGTATCTCTGAGCAGACAAAAAAAATAAACCTGTTTCCGTGTCGCAAGTCCACTTGTGATATACTTGTTGACCGATAGTAGCGAAGCTAATTGGTGCTCCAGATGGCCCTCCGTCAAGGATCTAAACATTTTATTGGCTCAGCTTTGCAGCAGCAAATATTTGTTGCATTCATTTATGCAAAACGTTTTCATTATCCTTTCATCAATGACTTGCTTCTTTTACGACCATTATTAAATATATTAGTGTATATTATACATTGAGAGTTTATGATCGATTCGATGATGTGAAAGCGTTTAGCCAACGTTTGCCATATTTCATAACAAACGTTAGAAATTAACTACTGAATATTTCCATAAATTTTTAATATTTTCTCATAAAACTTCATCGCTATATTTTTATTGAAAATAAAACAATTTTTCGTAGCGTTCTATTCAGAGATATGAATGCTTTCAACTAACCTCATATCTACAAATTGGCATTGGAATGATAGCCGTTTGGAATGCGGTCGTAATTTCAGAGACTTCAATTTCAGTGCTAACTGTTTTATCGGCCTCCATATAGAAGCATTGCAATCGATATGCTCGATCAACTTTTGTTATGAACTGCAATAGAGCAAATATTTTATTTCATTTTTGATCATATCACTTTCAGAATCTGTAAAAAAAAACCAACTGAAAGGCGGCAATGTGATCTTTAATTGTCTATTGAAAAAGAATGGTCTCGATCGAATATTAGTAAACCATTTGCCAAAAATATGTCATCGCTGCACCTATATGAGGTGAAATGATTGAACAATTGATGAAACTATCAAAATAAGGCTAAAAGTTTGTTGTAGTAATATCTGAAGAAGAGGATATTAAGCTTAGATATGCTAGAGCAGACTCTTCATGCAGGTCATAGTAAATTGTTAAGTATGGGCAAAGCGTAATATGTCTAGCGGGAAATATGGCGTGATGAATTGCCAATAGTCTTCGGTCTTGTCTCGCATTAGTTTCTTCATCGAAATTTTCAAGTTCTTTATTCCAATTTGAATCTATTATTTTTTTCTCGATTTTTCATAGTAGGTCTCATTTTAAGAACAGAATGAAGAATGTGGAATAAAATATTGCAAAAAACGAACCAATGGATGAAATGAAATGACAACCACAGTGGTAACGAAAATACCACGTGGATTAAGCGATCGGGTACGTTGTGTATTACACGCATCAAAAGGTAATGTAATACCGGCAACTCGTTGATTTCCACCAGATACTTTGCAATCTGGCTGATTGAATAGTCCTTTCACATAAATATTTCCTTCAAATGCCTTCTGAAAACGAATATTCACTAAATTATCTACTGTTATCATTTGCAGTGTTAGGAATTCTTTGAAGGCGATTCAATTTCTTTATCAGTGACATGATACCCAACGATATTATAGACACAGAGATTTGAATTGAATTGACTAAGAATCAAATTCTTTCATGAAATCAATTATCCTTTTAAGCCCAATTGCATCGATCGGACTTATTGCATTTTGTTTAATAAAACTATTGTAATCGGCTATAGGTGAGATTTTTCTGCAGCTTAAAATGTTGTGTGCCTTGGTAATACCATACCGGCAATCTGTTTCACTCTATTCGTCAATTAATGCAGAGTAGTTGACTATAGTAAAAGAATTAGTCAATTTTATGAAATATATGATCACTAGGAATAAATAAGAAACATATTAAATGATATTATATGGCATTAAACATCTAATCCTAAGTGAGCAGTGCTGAAATTGTTGGGGACCTTATTGCTCCTCGAAAGTTGAAGAAGCCCCTTTTGCCTTTACGAATTCGCCTTCTTTTAATATCACTTCACATATTTTCTCCATAAAATTTCAATATTTAATTCAGATTTTGATACTATTCATTATCATTGAAATGGATTCTTTTTTTTTTTGAACTTGCTTCCTGAAAGAAAATCAAAGGCGTAGACTTCCTGAAACCAATATTTTATAGATCCCTTCATATTCGTATCAGTGGAAGTATTGGGCATAAATTGAAACAAAGATTTGGGAAAAAATAATATTAATATGATCACCTGAACGTTGAAATTGATTGTAATCGCAGTGGGTCCGCATTCGATGATTGGCTCACCTTCAACGCCATTATCTACTGGAATCGCATTTACATCCACAATCACCAATGAGAATATCAACAGCAGTGATAACATTTTCGACTTTTCTGAAATGCACTTACATAACAACGCAATATGAAATGAATTCAAGTGAAATCTTCTTTTATTGCACAAAATATATTCGAACAATGGACATCCATCAGCAAATTAGACGTTGCACTTCTCGTAATGAATGACGACATTTATACAACGATTCAAAATTTTCGTCTTTATACAAAAGAATATGGGTCACAAATAAAGAGAATTGTGAAATTCGATATACAGAAATGAACTTTTCGCATTTCTTTTCTAATTGTTGTTGATAATGCCTATATTGATGTGGATAATTTGATTGTGTCTCATCAATTCACTCACCAAAATGTACCCTGATCTTTTTTTTTGGGTGGAGGGGGGGAGTAGGTGATTCACCTAGCTTTTATGCTGGCCATGAGGCTCATATGCTCAATAACCGTATGCCTTACTGTGTGTTTATAGCATTACCGCTTATTGCTGTACCTATACCTTAAGAAATCATATGACTTCAGTGTTTCTACTACAATTTTTTTCTCAATATTTCTGAATATAATTGATATTTTTTAATTTTACATTTGCAGGTATGACTGACCGTGATAGTAAAGGAACCGTATAACGGATAACGATAGGAGATCCTGAAAATAGCCCAGATTATTCATCATATTTAGCATTATAGCTGCGTTCTTCAACTACTATTTACTCAACGAGGCGTTATTAATTTCCTACGTAATATAGCTGACATCTTACTCAAGAAACTATCCTAAAAAAATTCATAGAGATAACAAGATGTCTAAAATAAGAGCCGAAATGAAATGAAAGTGAAATGGCTATTGTGCCTTTTTGCAAAGATATACGCAAAGCACATGTCATCGATAAAACGACACGAGAATATAACGAGCGTATGAGCGTTAAGTAGTGGCATCAGATGATTTAAATAGAGGTAGCAGCGATAAAGGTGGGTGTGTAGTTATAGGTGAGGGGGAGGGGAAAGGTGTGTTATACGGCCTGATTATCAGGCGGTCATTTACAGGTCATGTTTTGAATCAGTTTTTCGTATATCTCGATTATACGTTCATATCAAATCAACACAATGCCATATTCGTTTTCCTTCTCTCTCTCTCTTTCTTTTTTTTTTTTTGCTCTCTATCAAAGCAAATCAACACAACGCGTAAAATAAAAGTGTGACATCTCAATCGTATGTCCGTTCATTTGTTATTATCACTTTCGTTGTCATATGCGTAACAAAAGCGAGATAATCCGTTTTCGCTACGAAGAATATTAATTGTTTGAATGAAAATGATCATTCGCCAACAAGTTTTCTTAAATTCTCTTTCATTATAAATAAACTTTTCGTTTCGTTCTTCAATTTTTTTTTTTGTTTTGTTTTGCTAAAATATCTACATCAATTTCAAGAAAATTTAAATCGAATAAATCTTAATTTATTCTCGATCTTAGATGAATGAATCGAAGTCGAATGCTAGATTAGGACTTGCTAAATTATATTTTATTTTCATCGATACGCTTAGAGAGAAAATTCATCAAAATTTAGCATTAAAAATATCGTTCGATATTACTAATGGATATAAAGCACTATCAATAAAGAATTGTGCTCATCTTCAAATTAATCCTTAGGCTTTCATTTTGAGAATCATTAAATCTCTATGGCACACCAAATGAATCAAAGAGGCAAGCAATAAAATTGAATTTTGAAAAAAAAATTAAATCAAATTCTCATTCATATTTTCTCATTTAAATTGATATTTTCATCAGATTAGCAATGCAATACCTCTTCTTACGATTTTCTACTATATCATATGCGATCACTTTCGAAAATATTCGACATTATCAAATCACCCAATCGTAAAGTTTGTTGGTAATTTAAACACATTAATCAATGCCAATTATACGATAGCAGTGAAGTAGTTTGTAGTTGTCTGGAATTTAAATTCATAAAAAAATCTTTTTTTTTAGATGTGCAATAAAATAAAAACTTAAAAACAATTGCACTTGTTTTGCTCAGCACAAAATTTTTTATTAACTATTTGTGTTTTAAGGGATTGCAAATTAATATGGAAATTGGCGATTTAATAGAATTGAATCAACTAATCCATAATTTCTTTTTTTTTAATTTTATTTACCGATCGTTTAGCTATGCGAAAAAAAATGTCGATGTTCAAAATAATATACTATAAATTTTTCTTCTAAATTTATAGTATGATAGCCACTTTATTAAATAAATAATTTATTGATTGAGTTGTTAGAAGAGGATATCAAAATTGAGATCAACACTCTTAATTGATCTACTATCTCGATTGCCTTTATTTTTCCAAATATTATGACGAAATTTTTATCGGAAGGATATTTATAGCATTCTTTTATCGTAAAGATTCCACCAAGAAATAATATTTTCGAAGATAATTTTTAAATGTATATAATTGTTGATAAAAATTCGAATTATGCGTTATTGTTTTCTTACCTCCTTTCTTTTTTATATAATTAAAATAGATTATTATATCAATTAATGCGCTATTGCGCCAAAAATTTTTTTTCTTTATAAGTATTTAATTATAATGAAATTTTAAGTATCAATTAAAGAGCTATTAAGAATTGAATATCGCAAATCCTCGAGGATCGTTGATAGATGAAAAAAGTGAGTGGATAATTATTGGCACTATGGGTTGATCGCCGTTGTTATAGTCGATTTCCTATTTTCTTTTGTTGTTTTCTGATGTTTTCTTCGATTGTTTCGTTTTCGATAGTACGAAAATGACCCCAAAAGAAACGTCTCTTCTTCCCCCCTCTCAAATCATTCGAAGCATACCGACTTTCTTTTCCGTATATCGAATTTATGCGCCGATAACCTATTGAAATTTAGATGCATCATTTCAATATGGTTGATTGTTTGCATGATTTTGAATGGCAATAATAAAGATTATTGATTATTTAAATGATATAAAATTAAACGATAAGATTCTGTCAATTAGTAAATGAAGTAAATTATCGCTTAAACGACTTTGGAGAAATTTTTCACATTATTACCAGCGAGGATATAAGAATCTTAAGAGAGATTCGTTTATTTCTTTTTTCAAATAAAACTTTCCGCATAAAGTGCATATGGATTTTCAGGTTTATATGCTTCCTTAATTGAATTGCATACTAAGGTAGGGTATTTATGGGCCATCAAATGTAGGTGCATTTATAAATCGATACTTCAAAAGCATTGGTTATCATTCGAATTTCGGAGAATTAAGTGGCGAAAATGGGCATTCAGTGTCACTATAATCTCTCTACAAGAGTGGTTGCCGAAGAGGAAGAGACGGGAAGGAGCAAGGGGGAGGGAGAGAGTCGAGTAACTCATAAGCATCATAACTGGAGAGATATGGATCCTGATGGATTTTTATGACAATAAAAAATTTAAATTGAAATATGAAAAAAATAAAATAGAAATATTTCTTCAATAAGTCTATTTGAATGCAGTTTTTGATGAGATTCTTTAATAGGATTTAATTAATTGTATTCACATTTAAAATTTTACTAAATGAAAGAGAATTCTTACATTGTTTTTAATTTCATAAAGCAACAAATCTACGGAACAACTTTCATTTGTCGATCATCAATTTTTTTTTTAATCTTTTATATTTTCTTTAGCTTGTCATTTTTGAAGTTTTTTTTTCTTCTTCTTCTTTGTTTGAAGAATGAAGTGAGGCCATTACCCATAAAAAAAACGCATTTATCGTCATTTGTTGTTGTCTCTAGTTGGTTGCAAACGTCGATTAATCGCTGATCCGATATCAAATCAGCGAGTAGATCCGATTCAATCCCGACGAGCACTTATCAAATTACACACACCATCATTTCTCATCAAAAAAGTCCTCTCCGATCAACGATAATTTGTTGATCGTGCACAACACTTGATATTATTCCATAGCTTTCGAGGTATTTCGTTTGAATTTCATAGATTTTATCAGAGTTTTCTAATTTTTGCTTTAAGTTTATGGTTCTTTAATCTAATAACATATACGTTGACCGTGGTATAGAAATATTTCGCCTACTCACTAATAACTTGGTTTTTAAAATCGTTTTTCATACTGTTGCAGCATCATGATTTCTGTTCTACGCAGTAATTTTTAGGCTTAATTAGATAATATATATAATCAAAAAAGAAAATTAAAGCACCTTTATGCTTCATCTGAATCTAATAAATCCGGCTACTTTAAGCTCAAATTTTTTCATCGGTTTTAAGGCCAAAAAAGGAAAGAGATCAATCAGCTAGAGCAATGCACTCGTAATAAATTTTAGCGTCAAGTGCAATATTTTAATGAAAATAATGCATAATGTGCCATTGTGATGAGTTGTTCTCAGAAGGTGCATTTCTTCACCACTTATTCCTCAAGTCAGATATTCACTGCAGACAATCAGCCAAATACACTAGCACAATGTTGATCCTGGTTGATATGATTGGATCCTCATTGCAGCAATAAACGAATATTTGAATGAATCAATTTTTTGAATTATCTCAATTGAATGCTAAAGAAAAAACATCACATATTCATCACTTCTCATATTTCATCGTATATTGATAATCCATGAAATTGAATGGTTATAGCAGCTGAATGCTAAAGAAAACGCATAGCATTCCATTTGTGATGTATTTATCTAATTGTCCATCGTGACAATATGCATTTCATTGTTACTATTTGAAATCATTTAGAAAACATATGTTGAAGAATAAAAAAATAAAAAAATTCTAAACGATTTTCAAAAAAGCTACCCTAAAGAACCATAGAATTCAGTATCGTCGAAGATGCGGACTATTCGATTCGTTCAGTGAAATGATAGTAGCACTTCACCAAAATTGGTTTATTTTCCAATAATACTCTTGGAAAATATTTTCGAATAGATACCATGCTTTCTCTCAATTAATCACTATGCAGATAAGGAAAAAATTATCAACTAAACATTCATTACAACTGAAATCCAACACAATAATAATATATTTTTTGAAATATAATGAGTAAATTTGATGAAATCGACGATCGAAAGATGAGAGTTCAACTCATTGAATTGACATTCAACTAAAATTGCAAAAAAAGAGTCAAACTTTGCAAATTTGAAATTACATATAATGTTTCCAAAATCATCGCTTTAAAACAATTTTCACTGAAAGTTATGAAATATTTTCAAACATTTGTAAGTGCAAATATTTCGCACAAAGATTACTTTACCTTAGAATAAATTCTCATAAGAAACGCTTGCTGTTCGATCGTATATTGGAGCATATGAATGTATCGATTAATTCAATGAATTAGCCGAATTTCTTAAAATATTAGGGAAAAAATTTCATAGCTATTTGGCAAAAATGTAGAAAATTTCTAAAAGGATTTTTTTTCGCAAATTTGAGCATTTTGCAAATTGCAATATTTTTCTTACATTTTTCACAACGATATATATTTGTGTAAACAATAAAAAAAAAAATGCAAATTGATTCATAGTGCGTCTTCTGTAAATCTGCATAAAATCGTTCGAATGAATCATTATTCAATAGTAAGCAGCTGAAAATTTCTTACCACATTATTATAAGTGCCAGTTATTATGCATATAGATTAATTTGCCTCTGCTCATAACGATCATCTTTTGACTGATCAATCCTACCAACCGTAAATCTTTAAAAAAAAAAACTTTAGGAAACTTTATATATCAAAAACAAATCCGTGTTTGCAAAATTTGCTCATCAATTTTCTCAGTGAATTTTTTTTTTCATCTCTAAATAGGGCGAATTTTTGCATCAATTTTGATATATGCGATTATCAATAAGCTTTCTTCAATTTATTCCGCCTCTCTTTTAAAAGATCTATAAAATGGCATTCTTAAGAAGGAGAAATATAACCGCGAATAATACGGAAGCATATAACCTGTTTGAAGCAAAAATTGGCTCACAAGGCGACCACAACAAAACATGTTTTCGAGAGAAATCATTTGAGAGCAGTAAAAAAAAAAATAACAAAGAAAATAAAATTCAAGATTTGATAAATATACAAATCACTTATCTTTACAAATTTGATAAATAAATTTACAAAAAATTTACAAATAGTAAAATTTGAGGCTAGTACAATGTGGTGGAACCGAAAGATTATACATAGAGGATTAGTTGCATATAAGTGAAGAATTAAATGAACAAAAATAACAACAAAAACAGTTAGGTGATTTTATTTCAATCAACAACAATAACGACACCAACAATAAAAGTGATTTATTTTGCTTTGTTATCATAAATGCCGTTGCTTGATTTTCTATTTTACCTGTTGCTATTAATACTTTTGTACTTCAAGTAGTTCTTTTATCAATTACTGATATTATGTGATATGAACCACTGATAAACAACCTACTTAAATAATAAAAGTAACACTAATGATCAATGAAGTAATCACTGAAATAATAGAAGTAACGACAGCTGTAAGCAAAAAAACCAGCATAAATCATAGCAATAATACCATCAATATATATAATTGTTAGTTTAAACAACAAATGTAATGAAAATAAACTATAAAATAATTGCAGAAACAACAAAAAGAACAAAAACCAGCTGAAACAATAGCTATAACGATAACAATAGAAGCCAAAAAAAAAACAAAGGACAATAATAACAACAACTGAGAAGACGGCAGTTTTGATAAGTGATAACAAAAGATAAAATAATAACTTGTAGATCGCAGTTACGACAATAATAGATCAAATGAAACGAAAGTAATCAGAAAACTTTCAACGGTAATTCGGTGATTGCAATTTAAAATCAAAGTGCCCACATTTGTTATACATATAGCATATGAACAAATAAATCAATTCAATTTTAGCACAAGATTTCTAGTAGTAACAATATCGCATGATCGTTTCTCCGTAGTTTTTCACTAATATAAGATGAAAAAATATCATTCATAGTTGCAGTGAAATACTTCATAATTCGGTAACAATAACGATACGATAGACATGAAAATGTGAATTGGTTGTTGAGGAGAGATTAGCACTTCTATTTCCGATTAGATTCTGATTAGTTTGTCAATATTAATAAACAAATCTTGCATTGCAACGAAATTTTGCATTTAAGTTCAACATTTAACGATATGCAATGATTCATTAGAAAAGAAAGACAGAATTTGCTTATGATTTCGATATATAAAGCCGCAGAATTAGTGCTTAGCATCTTCTTTTGCTTGGCCAGCAACGAGAAAGGCGCATCTCTTCCGTCTATCGAAATGGCGTACAACAGCTCCAACTGGAACAGCAATAGCAACTCCAACTGGAACAGCAACAGCTCCAACTGGAACAACAACAGCAACTCCAATTGGAACAATAGCAACAACTCCAACTGGAATAATAGCAGCAACAATCTCAGCAATAGTCTCAATAACCTCAATAACAACATAAACAATCTTAACAATCTCAGCAACAACTTGAACAACAACCTCAATAACCTCAACAACAGCATCAATAACCTGAACAATAACCTCAACAACAGTCTCAACAACCTTAGCAACAGCAACAATTATAACAGCAGTAATTGGAACAACAGTAACAATTGGAACAACAGTAACAACTGGAGCAACAACAACAGTAACAACTGGAGCAACAACAACTGGAACAACAGCAACAACAACTGGAGCAACAACTCGAACAACCCCAATTGGAGCAATATGAACCGCGTGAGTGGCTTACTCGGACTGCTGGGAGTAGTGCTTTAGCAAGTGCTTGCAGGCGACAATGTCCTCGGTCCTGAAATCGTGGGACCTTCTCTGGGTTTCGGAAAGGGATAGCTGAGGACAGGTAGTTCGTGCGCGACGAATTTAATTCTCCTCCCCTATAAGAGTACGGAAGGATCTTACCGTCACCAAAAAGGGGGAGGTTTAAACAACGTGAAGAAGAAGAAGGTTATCCCGAAATTACCACCCATCTAGGAGCAAGAAGGTATTTAGGTAAGCGGTGACGGAGGCGGTAGAACCATACTCACACTCTGTAGGACAGTTGAAGACAACAGAATGTGGTCATCGATAGTTTGTGAGCTCTAAACAACGCCTCACGGTGAATTTGTGACGATATGAAAGACAGTGTAATATAGTTGCAATTTCAGAACTATTGAGCAGCAAGAAGGACTTTGAGCGCACATTCTTCGATCGAACAACTGTGATATCGATGTGCACTCTTGAAAATAAATGTTGATAAAAAAAAAACAATTGCTGTGTGCACAGAACAATATAACAGCTGCTCTTATACGATATCGGAGATATTGGTGGATTACCCTGTAACAAGGATTAAAATAATAAAGCTGCTGGCACAACATAATCAACAAAGAACAAGTGGAGCAGCAATTAAACAGCAGACAGTTTAGCCTTATTTTTCGGGTTTGAAACTGTTCCCTTTCTTCAATACTTGCTTTCGAACCAAGTGAATCTCATTGGCGCTAGTAGACATTTTCCTGAATTGCTGGATAAGCAGCTGTGATAGCTGACACTGCTAACGCGGTATTTGCTAATGAGAAGGCGCTTTGTATATACAGTTTGGCGAAATCCCTCTTTGCCAACATATCTGCGACTTTCGATCTGACCGCATGAGATATTGACAGCGATTTCTGTGTGCCTCCAGTTATCTCGAAGGAATAGTCAACGCCATCTATCACCTGCGTTTAAACCTATATTCCCCGCAAGCAATCAGCAGCTATCCCACATCTGCGTCAAGAATAATAGTCTTACTTGACTCCACCTTCACTCTCTGAGGCTCTTTAGTCGAGAGAAGCACTGTATTGGCTTCTATTTGCTTTTATTGTCGTTCTTTACTCTGAGTTCATAACGCCCAGGTTTGTTGGGCTCCGAATCACGTTATAGATGTTTGGGTTCTTTTTCTGTCGTTAAGTTTCATGTGTCGAAGAAACTACGACCTTCTTCTCTTCCTTTCCCCTCAGAAGCATATCATGAACGTTCACCTCCTTGCAAAACAACAGTGCAGTCTTTTTTCGTCTCCGCTTGGGGTGATCGTCACAGTCAATGACAGATCCTTAAACGATCGGTCCATTTCAGTTTTGAAAGTGGGCTTCTTGCCCATTGCCGTCATCCATCCCACACCACAACCCATGGCCGTTCAGCTGAAAAATAGTGTTCTATGTCTTATGCGCTATCATCGATCTCATGTGATTGCATCTTCACTGCACTCATTATTCCAGTGGATGTTTCGACAAAAGCAGCAAGCTTGTTTTTCTCGCTTCGAAACTTCATCTTTTTTCCGTCTTCCGGAGCTTACGGTCAAGAAAAAAAAAGCTGAAGTTCCCCCGATTTGCACTTTATGAGCTTTCTGTCTCCGTAACGAACCTTCCTCCATGCCGTCATGTTACACGCAGCACCGTTTCGTTTCAAGAATTTAGTTCGTCAACTTGTTTACAAAGGTAAACGACATCCCATAACGGGTGTTGATTCTTTTTCTCATACAACGTACAAAACCCACTTTATCAACTTTCTCTACACCGTTAGCTCGATAGTGAGATGGTTCAAGTCTTTATCCATCTCATTCAGCTATCTCAGAATCCGTTCGAATTCCTGCCGAGGGGCCATTTACCCTAGTGACCAGCATTGCCGACAGCTTCTGGAATACATCTTGTAATTGAACAAAATTTTGCATTTAAGTACATCACTTAACTACATGCAATGATTTGTTAGAAAGAAACAGAATTTGCTTATGATTTCGATATATAAAGCAACAGGATTATTAGCTGTCATCTTCTCTTGCTTGGCCAGCAACAAGATAGTCACATCTCTTCCGTCTATCGAAATGGCATACAACAGCTCCAGCTGGAACAACAGCAACAACTCCAACTGGAACAACAGCAGCTCCAACTGGAATAACAGTAACAACTCCAACTGGAATAATAGCAGCAACAATCTCAGCAACAGCCTCAATAACCTCAATAACAACCTAAACAATCTCAACAACCTCAGCAGCAGCCTGAACAACAACCTCAACAGCCTCAACAACAGCATCAATAACCTCAACCATAACCTGAGCAATAGCATCAATAACCTTAGCAACAGCAACAACTGGAGCAACAGCAACAACTGGAGCAACAGCAACAACTGGAGCAACAGCAACAATAATTGGAGCAACAGCAACAATAATTGGAGCAACAGCTCGAACAATCCCAATTGGAGCAACATGAACCGCGTGAGTGGCTTACTCGGACTGCTGGGAGTAGTGCTTTAGCGAAGCGTTTACTATCGACGATGTCCACCGGTCCTGAAGTCTGTGAGACCTTTTTCGGGCTTCTAATCAGCTACCTATGGACAATTAGTTCGTGCTGGACAGATGTTTTCCCACTGAGAGTCTCTCTCGCTTATAGAGCAGATAAGGATCTCATCATCTTACCAAAAACAAGGAGGTCTCAGTAACGTGGGAAATCTAACCTTGAAATTGGCAACAGGTTGCGTTTGAGGGGAGAGGGGCTCAAAAAGAAGCTGATGAGGGGCGGTAGAACTATTTTGCACTATGCAGAATGATTAAGGTTGATCATCAGGAATTTGTTAGGAATCTACTGCGCAATACGATGATCTTGTCACGATGTAATGTTATTCCGATTTCAGAACTGCTAAGCAGCATGGACGGCATCAAACGCAAATGTTTCGACCAGACATTTGTGACGGCGATATGTGCTCATAAAAATAAATGTTGATAAAAAATAAAAAAAACCCATCGCTCTTTGCAAGGGACATCGTAAATGCTGCCCTTGATGCGAGACTGCAGACAGATATGGGTTGCCGTATACCAAGGGTCAGACCGACGAAAGTGCTGGCGCGGCAAATTAACAAACAACAGCTGAAAGATCAGCGGAATACATAAGGCAGCTACAATGTAAGATTGTATTCGGGTTTCCGATAGCGGGATGTCGGAAAGCCGAACACAATTTTATAATGAGGAATTGAGTCGGAATTGGGCCTGCGATTTTCCAATGATTCCGAGTTAAAGATTTTCCTGCCTAGTAGTATAATTAGGTCGATATGGACCACAGTAAATTTCGCGGAATGCAATGTGGATGAAGTGTTCCTGCGCTTTCTCTAGCAATTTGATATCACAAACCAAACGGGGGGCCAATACAGGGGCACGCCATTCCAAAATGGGTTGGCAGTAAGCGATGAAAGCATTTAGCAATGCTGAATACATCATTGCTGTAAAGCGCGGCGAACACAGTTTGCAATTTTCGAAGATTTTCCAGCAGTAGTGGAACACTGCAATCTCCAGTAGAGTTCAGACGACTATAATGCCAAGGTGACGAGCGCCACTTGTAGCAGAAAAAAACATCGTGTCTTAGCCAGAGAAAACACTCATGTTCCGATAGTTGATACACTCAAAACACTCATGCATATAGCACTTTTCGTGAGAAATATTTAACTGCCATAGTTTCGACTATTTGTCGAATGCAATTAAAGTCTCTTTGGAGAATATGGGAGTCATAGGCAGGATCATACAATAGACGATATATTTTGAGCTGGTCAGCAAAGAGCTTAATACTGATCAGAATGTTATCGGATGTATCGTTAATGGACATGACGAACAAAACAACACTCAGGGCATTTCCTTGTGGCATATCACTCGAGGAACTGGGTACGGAATGGAGTAGTTTATTTGAAAGCCTTTTTAATCAGTCCACATAAGTTGCACGCATCACCGTTTCCTTTCCAGAGACCAGCTCGCCGACACACATTTAAGAAGCTTGTCGAATTCTCCATAAACGGTATTCACTCATTTTCTCATAGACGTCGTATTTTTTAAGTCGGTAAACATCAACGATCATAACAACAACGGATCAGAAAAGAAGAAATACCCCAGACAGATGGATTAAGAAATTGACGATAAATGGAAGATGCAAAATGACTATGTCCGCATCTGAATTGCAACTAATCGACGAATGAGATCGTTTGATTGCCTCGGCATTAAACTGACACTCATAATGTTCTGAGTTGGTGCTTTGAGACGAATTTTGAATCCTGCGTCTCTAGTTGCCCAATAATTTAATTACGTTTTTTTCGCAACAGTGAATAAATAATACAGGTCAATTTAGCACAATGTTTCTACTGAGTACGATATAGTATGATGAGTTTTTCCTCATTTTTCGTTCGGATGAGCTGAAAATGATCACTAGTATTTCCTCAGATGAGAAATAACATGCAATCATTCGGTTACGGCAGTGACACCATAGACATAACATTGAGAGTTAACAATGGATCGAACGAAATAACCCTTGTTATAACATTCATCATTTCATCTTTCAGCATTAGTTACTGCACCGTCGGCTGTAATTGCGCTCCGACGAGGCTCTTTGGCTGTGTACAATCGAGCCATTCCAAAAAACACCCTCATGGGGACGAGGTCGGCAGAGCAAATCCCGACCGTCACAAAACGAACAATGGTGAATGGAGCTGTCGGCATCTGAAGAGCAGGAGAAAACCTAAGCCCTAACCTCTACACGGCTGTGTCTAACTCATGTAAATATAATGTGAGAACTATGTTTTAGAATCATCGTTTTAAAGGATAGGAAGAAAAGAAGAAAAATTAAGTGCAACATAACAGGGCTAGCAGAAGTAAGGACAAAAGGCAAAGAGGCCGTCGACCGGCCAAATGATAACTGCTTACATAACCAAGGAGAGGATCAGATATCGCTGGGTGAAGTAGGATTTAATGTTTCAAAAAAATGGACGGCTATGATAATGT
Organism: Baylisascaris procyonis; assembly: GCA_037389465.1. Classification (NCBI taxonomy): domain Eukaryota; kingdom Metazoa; phylum Nematoda; class Chromadorea; order Rhabditida; family Ascarididae; genus Baylisascaris; species Baylisascaris procyonis. The sequence goes on from JAZARR010000230.1 coordinate 1,289,681, forward strand.
GATTCTATTCTCAGCCTCAAGGATTATACAAATCAAAATTATACTCAAGACGCCATTTGCTCTAATGCCGAACATTGCTGACAGCTTCTGAATAGTTCATTACTGAAATAGATCTTGTAACTGAACAAAAATTTTGCATTTGAAGACCTCTTTTAACTATATGCAATGATTTGTTAGAAAGAAACAGAATTTGCTTATGATTTCGATATATAAAGCAGCAGAATTATTGCTTAGCATCTTCTCTTGCTTGGCCAGCAACAAGATAGTCACATCTCTTCCGTCTATCGAAATGGCATACAACAGCTCCAACTGGAACAACAGCAACAACTCCAACTGGAACAACAGCAGCTCCAACTGGAATAACAGTAACAACTCCAACTGGAATAATAGCAGCAACAATCTCAGCAACAGCCTCAATAACCTCAATAACAACCTAAACAATCTCAACAACCTCAGCAACAGCCTGAACAACAACCTCAACAGCCTCAACAACAGCATCAATAACCTCAACCATAACCTGAGCAATAGCATCAATAACCTTAGCAACAGCAACAATTATAACAACAGCAACAATTGGAATAACAGTAACATCAATTGGAGCAACAGCAACAACAATTGGAGCAACAGCAACAATTGGAGCAACAGCAACAACTGGAGCAACAGCAACAACTGGAGCAGCAGCAACAATAATTGGAGCAACAGCTCGAACAATCCCAATTGGAGCAACATGAACCGCGTAAGTATCTTGCTCGGACTGCTGACAGTAGTGCTTTAGCCAAGCGTCTGCGGGCAACGATGTCCTCTGGTCCTGAATCCCGCAAAACCCTCTTCAGAATTCCTGTGGGTACTTGGGGGAAAATCGCTCGTAGGATAGATGATTCTGTTTCTTTCACTGAAAGTCTCTTTCACTCACGGAGTAGAGAAGGGTCTCACTCTCACCGTCTTATCAAAGACAATGGGGTCTCAGTGATGCGGGCAGTCTCACCCTGAAATTGCCAACAAGCTATGTTTGAGGGGAGGAGGGTGGGCAAAATATAGGCTGACGAAAGGCGGTAGAACTATTTTGCACTATGCGGAATGCATAAGTTTGATCGCAACGAACTTATGATGATCCTGTTACGATGTGATACTAATGTTGCCTCGGTTTCAGAACTACTAAACGGGAAGAACAACATCGAGCGCACATTCTTCGATGAGACTGTGATAGCGATGTGTGCGTATAAAAATAAATGTTGATTGAAAAAAAGAGGTCGCCTTTTGCAGACAGCATTCTCTGTGACTGCTGCTGTTCATTGGAATAGCAGATAGCTGTAGATTTGGATATAGTGAGTGAGGAATCTGTTTGTCGAAGAACAAAGAAGACTGCAATGAAGCAGTAAAGTGAGCAAAACCATCAATGCACATGGTCAGAAAAACATCGTCGAAGAATATGTCGTAAAGCAGCACTTCAAAACAACGCCTACATGGATCAATCCGCTAAGATCTGGCACCTCACTGACGGATTTTCTGGAGTGGAGAGCAGATTGAAACATTTTCGACGATACGTAAAGATCAAATTTACTTCCTCTACAGTATTTCCTGGAAGGCCATTCCAGACCCGCACTGATACACTAAAAGCTGTGTAGATGAGTATGTAGTCTTGCTTGCCAACTGAAAACGATGACCATAGCAACTGCGATGAGAAGCGCGAACGAGGAGATTATCGAAGAATACATCAAAAAAATCCTTTGATAGTTTTATAGCAGAATGCCAAATCAAGCATCACTCTTCTATATTCTAAACCTCTTATCATCTACTATTATACTAAACTGGAAAGAAATTATTGTGTTTTAAGATGGGAAGATAAGGAAGAAAATGTCTTTTGTTGGGTGAGCAGCAGCAATAGTGTAATGGGAAATCGAGCGGTCGGCAAATGTTTCCAATAAAGTTCGGGTCTTATCAGATGCCGAGGTAGAATAATGATTGCCAAAATATTACGACGTATTTGGCTGATAGCATAGTAATACGACGATTGTTACGATATAGATGATATGAGGTCACAGAGAAAGCGAAGATTGTACCAAATGGTTGATTCACCGATCAGTTTTTTTCAGCTATAGACCAGTCGACCGCAGATCAAAAGAGATTCGTGCGCGTTGCAAGCTAAGTCAAAGAAACTCGAAAGCTCATAGGGAAAGTGGAAGATTCCCAAAGTGCTAACTTTAGGCACAGGCGAAGGTATCCGCAATGAAAAATCACAGTAAGGTGAAAAGAATAACAGAATGGACACCACGGATTGGCAAAAGAAGTAGAGGCCGACCTGCAATGAGATGGAATGACTCTCTAAAAAAAGGCCGCAGGAACCAGTTGGATCAGAGAAGCACTGAATGGAGACAAGTGGAAACGATATGAAGAGATTTTTGTTCGCAACGAATGCTATGTTGATTGAAATAAATAAATAAATAAATAATTATGTATAACTTCGTCCGAGCATCGTCCGAGCAACTTCGTCTAGTGACGAACATTGCCGACAGATTCTGGAATACATCGTGTAATTGAACAAAATCTTGCATTTAAGGACAACACTTAACTATATGCAACGATTTGTTAGAAAGAAACAGAATTTGCTTGTGATTTCGATATATAAAGCAGCAGAATTATTAGCTGGCATCTCTTCTTGCCTGGCCAGCAACAAGGTAGCCGTGTCTCTTGTCCATCGAAATGGCGTACAACAACTCCAACTGGAACAGCAATAGCAACTCCAACTGGAACAACAGCAACTCCAACTGGAACAACAGCAACTCCAACTGGAACAGCAGCAGCAACAACCTCAGCAACAGCCTCAACAATCTCAACAACAACATAAATAATCTTAACAACCTCAGCAACAACCTGAACAACAACCTCAATAATCTCAATAACAGCATCAATAACCTCAACAATAACCTCAGCAACCTTAGCAACAGCAACAATTATAATAACAGTAACTGGAACAATAGCAACAATTGGAACAACAGCAGCAACAATTGGAGCAACAGCAACAATAATTGGAGCAACAACAACAACAATTGGAGCAACAACAACAACAATTGGAGCAACAACAACCCCAATTGGAGCAGCAATCAGTACCGCGTGAGTTGCCCTTTCGGACAGCTTGGAGTGCTGATTTCACAGATGTTTGGAGGGCAGCAACGTCCTCTCACATGAGAATTTCGAAACGTGCTTCGGGCTTCGTGATAGACTACAGATTGCCTGATGAAAAATATTGCATGCGAGACAAATAGATTTGGGACGTTTGAACATGGAGATGATAGGCTGTTGGGACGTTTTTGCACTGTAGCATTTCCGAGACTAGTTCACCGACGGTAGGAATTCATGTCATGACATTACGGGAATTGGTTAAATATTTCGATTTCAGAACTGCTAAGTGACAAGGACGGCTTCGAGCGCACATTTTTTCGATCAGACCGCAGTGATAACGATGTGCACTCGTAAAAATAAATGTTGATTCCAAAAATAATGGTTGTAAGCATCGCACACAACGTAACCGGTCGATCAATGCTACTGAAAGGAGGGAGCGGTATGGAGGAGCTTGCCAGCATGTTTATGGACATCGGAGTGAGATGTCTTTTTTCGTAAGGGCTCTGAGGTAGTGCATTGCGGGGAAACCGAAATTACTCGGTTTCATTATCGCTGCTGTACCCAATAGAGCATAATGAACGTTTGGGGATCCTGTCCAAGGTGTGCGCAAAGAAGAGGGTCGATCGATCTGAAGAGTGAATGAACCTGGCGTGGTATGACGTGGAGTTCCGCATCTTCAGCAGTCAGTTTCTTCGTTGCCACTCTGACTGAAGCCATGAAGTGTTACACCTCAGCGGGCTGATATTTTGATGCAATTGGGGTGGGCAGTATACGCTCGTAGTTCATATCTCTTCACATTTATTGTCCGCAAGAAATGTAGGGTCCATTATTATGTATTGGCTGATGTCATTGGCTGAATTCCTGAGTTCCTTAGTTTCAGGATCTCCGAAAAGGTTCGATAAGGCGACCTGACGAAAATGCATTGCCACTGCAAAGTGAAAGTGCAATTATGTGACAAACAATGCTCTTCTATAGCTAATTGAACGGCAAATACTAACGCAGAAATATATCCACAAACGTGGCTCACTTTTATGGATTGGTGGATTAAACAAACGTTCTAGCAAACTAAAAATATCCTTTTCGTTTCTATGTGGGATTAAGTCCCGAAGCCAATCGTGTGATGTTGGTCAACTTAAAACACATGTAAAATGAGCTGTATTAATATTTAAATGCTTATTTTCGCATATGAAACCAAGAAAGAGGGAATAACGGAATGAAAGTTTCTTGTTTTGTATTTGTATATTCTTCAGATTTTTATCAATATTGAAATAATTTATCTACTATAAGTTGTGTGAATTGTTTAAGTAATGCAAATTTTTGTTGGCATTTATAGACGATCAGGTCTCTTGTAATTGAAATTTTCTGCTATAGGGTGAAATGTTTTAAGGAGACATGTTATAAGGAGACAAAAATGAAAAAAAAAGAATGCGCTTCATGATGTGTGCATTTCCACTCAATTTCCGTCATTTAGAAGGCAATAGGATTTCAAAATTTCGCATGCCACAATGCACTATAATATTTGAAAATGTTTGTTTGAACAAATAAATATGCATATATATATTGGTAGAACTCAAAGAGATTAGATGGCATTGCCAAGTTGATGTTGAGCGTTTCGAGTTCCTCAATCCCAAGGGATTTGTAGCAAATGTTCGCAATGCCAAAATTCTTTCGACACTTCAACCCTTTCATCAGCGTTCATCAATCGGATATGTAAATCCCACGTGTAAAAACAAACGTTAGCAAATCCACACAACTATCACAGTGGCATATTTCATCATATTCTCTATAGTATTGTATTCTTCAGAGAACATTTTTAACAAAAGATCCTCCCACATATGTTTTAAAGAGTACTTTATAAAAAAAATCATGATTTAATAAAATATTATCAAAAAAATTTACTCTTCAGCGCACAGAACAATTATTTAATGCCTATTATATGCCTATAAAAAATAATATAATTTTGGAAAAGTTTGATAGTAATTGAGAAATTTATTTGAAGACGCTCTAATTAATTGATATATTCGGTGAAGATCCCAAATAACAATGAAATGCTTCTCGCATAATATTTTGTTTACTATCATAGCTGACCTTGAAGTCGCCCACACAATCATTTATCAACCGCCCGCTTAGCAAGATAGTTTTCGAAAGAATTCGATCATTGATTTACATTCAGCTATTTTCAAAGGTCATTACGACAAAACAAAGACTCTTTCGTGCGGTCTCGAGCTATATATTCTGGAGCTTATATGGGATCGAAATAAAAGATTGAGGCATAGGCAACTATGATTTATGATTTCCCTTTAATCAGATAGCATTTTACTTCATCGCTATGTTTGATGCTGTGAATCTGAAAGATGTTGGCAATAAAAATATTTCCTCAAAACAACTGATATAAGCGAGTAAATGAGGAGCGATTTCAAAATTTAGGAAGTGAAATGGTTAAATATTATTGGCAATGAAGCAATTAGTCGAAGGAAGCCAAAACTCACCATTTTTGCATGCACTAGAATAATGATCACTCGTAAGTCCGGTCACTTGTTGCCATCCAAGTGTCTCATACTCACTTTTCTTAAACAACAGCATTTTTATAATAGCTATGAAAATCTACCAAATAAAATTTGCAATTAAATGAGCAAAGGCCGCAATATTTGAATATAGAGATTGTGAGCATTTGTCAAGATTATAAATTCCAGCTCATTCTGTAGAACGATAATACTTCAAAGCAGTAGAGAGTTTTCACAAAGATTGCATGTTGCATAAAAAGAGTAATAGAGAAATTTGGATCACCTGATTTTGTCAGCTATCCGTCCCAATGTTACTTTGAAGGGATTATAGAGAAACTTTCCGGTTCCATATAGTTTTATTGTTCTCATAATCTAGATTTATTCTAGACAACGATTGTCCGATACGTTATTAATGTGGGCAAAAAAAAAATTGCAACGACCATCAAAATTGGTGACGTACTCTTTGAAATGAACATAGGCAGTATATCAAATAGAGGATGTCGAACATATGAATGGGACAATCACGATCGTTTTCAGTTGCACCTCTAAACATGATTTATTCCCATGAGGTTAAGATTCAATTTTATAAAACGAATTCCTTAAACAGGGAGAATTCAGATTGCGTCACGTTTGACTCCAACTTTGTGCAAAAATGATGGATGTTAGTGACAAATATTTGTAGATGAAACATTGCTGTTTCTTTATTGAAGTACGCCTCAAAGATTGTCCTTAAAAACAACAAATCGTAAAGCAATACACTATTCTAGAACATGAAACGAGAGTGAAGATTCATATTAGAAGAGCTAGCATGACTAATGCGAATCCACTCATTCAACCAGCCGGTTGCCAATATTTAATGATAGCTAGATGCATATTTGCAATGATCTAATTACTCATTCAAATCATTCACGAAAGAAGCGTTTTTTTGTAGCCATGTCGATACAAAATATAGCTGTAATCTATTGCAAAGTAAGGGCTAATTTCTAAGCAAATTTAAATGATTGTAATTCCGTAGAATTTATTCACGTGAGCTAGCGTAAATTAAAGCTATCAAAATTTGTAAAGCCTAGTTCCCTCAATTCAAATTGCCGAATAGGCTGACGGCACATTCACAAATAACGGTTGCTTGCCATAATTGCTGCAAAAGTTTCTAGAAGTGCACGCTTGAATCGTTTGGCGAGTTCTCATTTCCTATGATGTTTTGTCTCGAAAACTTGTCTGTTGAGTGAAGTTTGCATTAGCTAATTTTTTTCTTTGCGTTTTTTTTTCTTCTCGAAACGGAAATGTGTCGCTTGAGGAGGAATGTGAATGATGCACAATGCGCATATGTGGGTAGGCTGCATGAACAATAGCATTTTACAGTGAGACCAAAATAATGGTTGAAATTTATTTATTTATGTTCATTTATCTGTTCCGCCAATAGTGATAGGCATACCAATTGCTATGTAACAATGTGGTTTCCGAGCATCCTCTGATCAATACCAGCATTACAGATTTCCCACTTATAATTTCTGTATTCAGCGCGAGCTTGTGGACAGATTTCGATGGGAATTCCCAGAAAATCATTTAATTTTCTGGAAATTCACTCTGATATTCCTCTATTCTCTTACACGTAAAGATGAAAACGCTTAAGCTACAGCAGATGCGATCTAAAATCAATGCAAGAAAAAATTGCACTATGACCTTTGAAGATCAGTGAAAGCCTTGTCCACAGGCGAAGGCGAACTCAACAGCGCTTGATCGTAGAGCAAATGACGTGCCACCCCGCTTCCGAGAGGTGGTACAGCATTTGCTCTACGATCAGGAGCTATTACATCATGACAAATATGGCAGTTAGATTCGATAAGCTATAACACCGTTACTGAAAAAACTTTAGTGGCATTATATATATATATATATAATCAATAACCAAATAAATGATTTCAAATATAAAGATGATGGGATAAATGTAAGTATAAATGTAAAATATAAAATGTAAATATAAATATAAATATTAATATAAATACAAACATAAACATAAATATAAATATAAATACAGATACAAATATAAACATATATTACATATTCCCCCGGATTTAAACCGCTCCTCTCATTGATTTGCACAGCAGAGGTGTGAAAAATAAGAATGATTTACGAAAGTGGTGGCTACTTGTTGAGTGTAGCAAATGTAGCATGATAATTTTTGATGCGTGAGGGGATTGTTTCTGAATTCTCTCGCTTGGTGCTTCGATGATGATTCCGCCATACGCAGAGGTCATTTTTATCGATGTGCTAACCCAACAATGTCGAACGGCGTTTGCCTATCGGTCATTCAACACGCTTCTAATACGACATTTTGGCGCATCATCAACACATACGCCGCATAAAGCTTGATCTTCCTGCTATTTGAATTTTTGTATGGTCACTTGATTACCTGTTTGATGGAACTTCAAAAGCTTCATAATTTCTGTAATATTTGATGATTGCTTTCATCCATTTGAGGTATCGCTTTTATTCTTTCTGGTCAATTTTTATTCAAATTCACAATTTCTATTTCATTGCGCTAAAAAAAAACAAAGATCGATGTGCATTTTTTGAGTGTATCGTACATTGGTACAATAATCTTCAGGGGTTATCAAAAGCAATTAGTGTGTATATGTTTCGCAAAAAATTTCTCCCTTGCGGCAATTTTGCGTAATTCCTTTGTTTGTGCGATTGATTCATGAAATTGCCATTCACTAGTCCACATCAGAGTGTCTGCGAGATGGTGCTTTCATTGACTGAACGTGGTCTCCTCGTCATTTATTGTTGCTATCTATCGTTTTTCATATGAAAGAATTTGCCACATTGCCACATTGCTGGCTATTTTCTTGCGTTCTTTGCTTGTTTAGTTGAAAGCGGATAAATCCATAGATGGTTGTGTTGTTTAAGGATAAAGCTGGGATCCTAATAGTACATATCGGTGGTGGATAAGAGATGGCTAAAATTTTATCTATGCTTGGCCTACGTAACTGTCTCGATATCTGGAAATATATGAAGGAAAAATGAGCAATATTGTATTATAAATCCGTAATAAATATAAATGAGTAATAAGTATATTATATCAGTAATATTATAAATCCGTATGGACTGTCTTGTTCTTGCGCAAATGCTCAATGTATTGCTATATGAAAGTAGCAAAAGATTTTGGTTTAGTGTGTAATAATAGGTAAAATTATTAACGATGATCGTTGAGAGTAGCGTTTATCTGGTAGTTGAGGTTAATACTGAGCATTTCGAAAGCAATAAAAATAACCTCACACACACATAACTGGAAAGCTCTAAGAACTGAAACAAAAGGTTTCATCTGTAAGAACTGAACGAATAATTTCGTTGCTACTGGCAATAGCAAATGTTTATAGTCATATTCGTTTATGCCGATATATTCGTCCGTGTGCATATTGTTCCTGTGTTCGTTTTTGTGTGCGCATATTCATCAGCTCAATGAGAAACATAGTATATAATATGCTAAAAATTTTTTGCGAATACGGGATCGACGCATTATCCAATACCTAAACGACGATAGTATATCATCACGCTTATTTGACGATTTATGCTTTCAGATGATTGCCTCAACCTAAATTGCACTTGCAAGAAAAAGAAGAAGCGAAAGTGGAAATTTAAACTCCCATCGTAAAAGATAAAAAGTCGCATTTTTTGTATTGCTTCGTCGAAATGGATTGTGCCAATTAGTCAAGGGTGTAAAAATGCGGTCAGTATGCGCGAAGGGGATTGACAGTTTTGCTATTGTGGCCAAGAGTCTCATGGGGTTAGTATTCGATAGTTTTACTTTGATTGTTATGTTTCGCTTTATTTGAAATATGACTTTTTTCAACAAAAAAAAGATCTTTTTAAAATTGACGCATTTTTTTGAAATAATTCCGGCAAAAATTTTCGGTAAATCTGCGATGGAGATAAATATTGCTAATGTTGACAGCTAGATGGCCACATTCTTCGTGCTTAGTCTAATAATTCGCATCTTTGATCGTAGAAAATGCAACGGTGGGAAAGGGAGAGACTAATGAACATTGGTAATGGTTTAGTATTCATATGGCCTTCTATATATCACCGAAAGTTTCACAGAAAAAACAAACCAACTGGTCGCTCAAAAAAGGTTCCCCATCAAAATCTTCAAATCTGTGATAATTTTTTCTTACATATTATTGTGGGATAATGTCTTTTCTAATCTTTTCCATATTATTATGGAGTATAAAATAAGATTAATTCCATTGCTTATATTGATGGGACCATTGTTTATGTATATTGCTTTCATGAAATGTTCTTTTTTTCTAAACTTTTATTAATGCGAGCGGATTTATTCGTAATATATTTTCGACACTCATTCGATAAATTGAACTCATGAAGTGATCAATAATATTCGCATGCCAATATTATGGTAACTTTTCGTCAAATTCGGATTTATTATTCATGCGGAAAATTGCTAATTTCTTGTTGATTTCTGATTCATTGAACAGACTCTCAATAATTCGTTGCGTTGCGCTTATTGACAGTCCAATCTACAGCATTGCAGCTAATGAAAACCCATTTTTTCCATATTAGGCATTAGACTGGGAAGCAATGTGATGGACGCGGTTTGTATCGCTAATACGTAATGTTGCCTCATGGTTGAGAGGTTTTTGAAAATTTTATGCGTTTTTTGGCCAGATGCTTTGCTAGAGATTTTAAAAAGCCTGAATGAGTTGCTGCACCTGAAGCTGCTTTTTCTTCTCATAGCCAACGTTCAAAAAGTGCGTTTTTGACAACTTCTCCAACTATTCATGCAACTAGCCATTTTTTATAAAATGAAAACTATGCTTGAAATTCTTCTCTAAGTGCTTCACTTGCATTTCATTCCGTTGAAAAAGGAAATTATCGTCATCATACCTTTCCTATCAAAACCGTTCTATTATTTTCTGTATGACTGGATATGTAGGGTATTAGACTAGTTGCGAAAGATTATAATAGTGCGAAATATTCTTGTTCGCTTCTTCATTTCATAAAATTTTCTGAAAGTCGTTACATTTTCATCGTGCACCTTACCTACATTAGATTTCTAAGTGTTACTTTATATTTCAAATAACATTGCGCTTCTCTATATGATGCATTATAAAATAGTAAGTTTTAGCTGCAGAATTTCATTAAACGTTAGGTTCGAATTTTTTATCCCGGAAAATGAAACTTTTATTAGTATAATTGATCAATGCGTTCATTTAATTCGTCTCGATCCGTTGAATTTCTGGCATATGAGCGGAATATGTGAATATGGAGTGTTCCCTTTCGATCATTGAGGGTGATGAAAGCAAATTTATGCTCTAAAGCGCTCTCGATTACGCGCTATCAATCTCATTCGTGGACAAAACTCGACAGGAATCCAACCTCGCTGGCCATAAAAAATGTTGTAGCGCCTTGCACGAAAGTCATAGGAGCGATCCTTTCGAGTATCCCCCCCCCCCCCCCACCCCTCTCAGCCCAGCAGCCTCTTTAAGAAAATCACTGTAGAAATAGCAATGCATATCATCGCATAACGGCGTCTCTTTCCATTCAAACTTTATTTACATTTTCCTTTCAGAAAAAATGCTGAGAATATATTATTCTAAACTGCCATTTTGCCGAATAATCTCTAATGAATGCCATCTGAAGTGGATAAAGGCGTTGGCATTCCCCAGAGGTGCTTATTGTATGCAATGCGAAAAATGCATGCTTGCTTTCTCTCTTATAATTGTTTAATGACCAATTTGTTTTTTGTTTTTGTTCTTATTTTTATTTGTTTATTTATTGTTTTTGAATTACACTCAAATAATTTATATGAGCGACCGTTAGCTTTAGTGTTGTTATATGTTATTATTGAATGAAACATATATCAAATGTTTTATTCAACAATAAACAGCACATTGACGAGATTCCAAGTTTGTTTTTTTTTTTTGTTTTTCAGGAACATTTCACTCTTTTCTTCTTCCCTATAGATGTATCGCGAAAGTGTTAAAGCATCCAACGCAAGAAGGGCGGGGTTACGACATTCACTGCGTCTCAACCAATACACCACCATGGCTGGCCATTCGGCCATTGAGCCGGCATCTCGCCGGCACTCGATCATGCTAAATAGGCAAGTTCAGTTTCACATCTCATTTATGAACTCCAAATATTTAGCACTATTAAACATTACTGTCATTTGATGTGTACACTCTAATTTCTCGCTGAGATTCTTTCAGTACTTCAATTCACTGAATATGCGAATCTTATTGCAATTTATTGCAGCTTAATCAAGCTTTAAGTACATTCCCTTCCGTATTAAATTTCTCACTAAATCTTTCGCTGCTGTGCTGCGTCATATGCTAATTTGGTGATCTTTTAAAAGCATATTCGACTATTTTATGTGATCATTGAATTTGCATATCAATAAGTTGATTCAATTTATTAAATTTTAAATGCGATCATTAAATTGAATTAATAATTTAGTCTTATCACCTTATTAATATGTAAGGTTTAGTCATTGTTAAAGTAAAGTGGAACTAAAATGTAAAAGATAAAACGTCGAGATAAAGCTCTGAAGTAGAAATGAGATAATAAAAAGCATAAAATCATTTCAGTCATCAATGCGAAAAACTTGTCATGAAGAAATGTTTATGTGGTTAAATGATATCTATCTATAAGTGTTCAACGTAGAATAGATTCTTCTAGTCTGAATTCTTCACATCCTCTATGAATGAGCAAAAATTTTTATATTATTACAATGTAATTTACTGATCATTGCAAATTATAAAATATGCGATCAGTGAAAGATTAATATTTTTCGTTGAATAATTAATTACTTGATGGATTCGATATGAACGAATGCAAAATTTACTCGATGTTATCTCCACTCGATGTGCTGACTATTTCATTCACATTTAAGCATCTTCATTCAACTTCTCTTCGTCTGTAATGCATCTCTTTAGTTCGTCATTACGAGATTTGTTTTGTGGCGTTTATCACTGAGGAGATCGGCATAGGGTGGCTTTTATGTTCTCTGGCTGTGTTTGAAATCTTATATTTAGCAGTGCGAAGAAAAGACTTTGACAGGAATCCATCAGGAACTAGACGATCAGCTGCTGCACTTAGTCCATCGTCTGCTGACCACCTTAGTAGGGCATCTTCCGAAAATTTTTGTTTTAGGTGGATGGAAGAATATTAAAACATCCTTATCAAAAACTAGTCATGTTTATTATGTTTTAGCGGTTCAAAAACTTTCATTGAAATATTCATAATTTTGCTGTCTCGTCTGGCGTTGATAGTTCTTAAATAATGTTGTCAAGCAATTGTTACAATTATTATATAGTAGGAATTGCTAGTCGCAATAAAAAACATTTATAGTAAAAACAATTTGCATTATATTTTTTTTACTTTAGAAAAATTAGCGTTTAATATTCGTTTACTTATAATAAGTAAAATATTTAGCAAAACAAACGAATATCGCGAAAAAAAAAATCTGAAAACTATTTTCGAGAATTTTTTTTTCGAACGAATATTTGAGAGCGATTTTTTTAAAATGACTTTTTGAAGATTTCATTGAGATGGTGTGGTTTCCGGCTGCTTATTGCTGAGAAATTTTTGACACATCTTGCACAAAATCTATTGGAATTTATGACCTATATTCACTCTTCTTATGCTATCCATCGATTTATGCAAAAAAAAAAAACATTGTACTTTTTAGCATTTTCACCAGAAATCTCTAGAGACTAAAAGCGTTGCACTTCCATTATTTGATTATCGGACGATATTTGCTATTATATATACAATCAGATTCTTTTTGTACATTTTTCTTCGTTTCAAATTAATCCATTTTAATAGTTCATCTAAAATAGAACCTAGCAATTGCATAGAAATAATTCATCTAAATCATTTTCATATCTACAGCTTATGTTTTATTCAAAAATGCGTTCATCCTAATTGATGATGATCAATATAGAGAATAAAGAGAAGAATGGAGACTAAAAAGTTGTTTTTTTTACGATGATCGATGATAGGTGACTACAGAATGTGATTCATTAGAAAATTCATTTGCATATTTTATTGGAACTTAGTGGTAATCAAATGAATTTGAATATTTTATGTGTAATGAGCAACCCGGTCGGTTTGGTTGTATTTAAATATACAAATGATTTTTTAAGGGAAAACGACGTCCAGATAAACCCATCGTTCTCTATAAGTTGAAAAAACAAGAGAGGGGAATGAGGTGAAAGTAGGGAAAGAAGTAGAAGAGACGAAAAAAAAAACTTTGAGAATCTAAAATTACTCGATGAAGTCGCATTGTTCCCATAATACCGATGTAGATATCTACTAAAATGGCAATTCATTCAGGCTACAAAATCAATCGGATGTTAGCGCATCGCCGAGTCATCAAATACAATTGCAAGAACGTACCTCTTCGAAGATTACACTCGATGAGGAACTTTTCGATATTCTCTACGCATTTGGGTTAGTTATTTGATATAAAATTGCTTCCGAATGCAGAAAGAGACTTATACGTCGTTGTTATGCGTTAATCGCTTGTATGAATTTATGCATGTTGCATACGCGTAGATCCTACTTGTAGATCCTACTTGCTTTCTTAAATGTTCCTCGATTGCGAAGTAAAAAAAAGAGCAACAACAGAATATAGGATGAATATTTGAAGTGTATGATATGAAAATTGTTCGTCGTATATACATGTAATAGAGGCTATAATTGAAGAAATATGTTATAAATTCAGACCAGCTAATAGTGGAGTGTAAACTGGCCATAGGAGTGCCAGAATGTGCTAGATGAAGAGAAAGGGCGGGGGGGGGGGGCAAGGGATTCAATAGCTAGGGGAGGGACTGAATTGAGTAAGGAGGCATCCTATCTATCACTTTATTTCCTAATATTGATTAGATTAGCGACAATGTTTGCGAATAATCAAAGATTGTTTAAGCGGAAGAGCCAATAAGAGCAAGAAATGCCATCAACGAGTGGGAACAAGTGGGACTGGAAACAAAGGGACTAAAAGCATTATTATTGTAGCCTGCAACATAAATGTTTTCACCGCAAGAAATTAATACGGGTTTAGTGATACCCCGTCAACTTAAAAGCTCATTGACTTTCCAATATTATGTCTTTCTTTTTTTGTCTTCCTTTTTCTCTTGGCTTGTTATTTTTGCTTACTGTCTATTCCCTTATGTTGTACCGGTGGATAATCCCATAGGTCGAAAATTTCAAAATAAACAACCCATCAGTAAGTGTATTTCTTCTTTCTTATCGAGGTATTGCCTGATGAGTCTTGTTCAAGATTTCAAGAGACTGGTAGTTTTGTATCCGTGAATAACTTTTCTCAAGTGTTGTAGAAGGTAAATTTTCTTGGACTGTAGTGCAGAAGTGGACTCCAATGAAGATCAGGAAATGGTACTCATTGTGTTCTCTTATGAGGGCGTAACAAAATGCGCAAATGTTCACTTATGTCACAATTTTATGTCATTTAAATCCGAAAATTAGTATACCACAAAATTCGTCTATACCCATATCTAAAATTGTCCACTTTGAATCAAGTGAGTGAGAATGTTCTGTTGTTGTTGATTTTAGTGATCTCTGTTATCGTCATTTCCTGCTGATTTCTTAGAAAGCATTCATTTTATTATTTTGCTTTATTATTCCCACTAAAAGTGATTGCAATTATCGTCAAATATCTATGCCATTCTAGGGCTTCTTTCAAGGTCACTATACGAAATTGATTCAAATATTATTTTTCTTTGTTTTGTTTACCATACTTTTAAATTCAAATTTGGTCATTAACATTTTTTGTGATCCTTTTAAGTAGAAATCAACTACAAATCATAATCCTTTAAATGAAAGATATGTATGATAATTTTTTAAAGGCCGCAAAATACATAGGTGTAGGAGAGTGCTGTAATGAGTAACTTGCAAAGGTGGAGATTGTAGATTTTTGCATATGTAAATTTATTCACGTGAAAAACAGAAAGAACGATTAAAATTGCGAAATTCATCGAAATGTATGCCTTCTCTATAATTTAAATTGATGAGATAAACATTAGAATTTTGAAATTGAAAGAACATTAGGAAAGAACAAATCAGTTAGAGATGGAAAAGAAGGGCACCACTTCCATCAGTCGACGCCACCAAATATCTGTACTTTGTACGACAATACCTCGTGGTTAAGTTCAAACTGTTAGGCGATCCAGCTGCTAATGTTGCTAAAAGCTGTCTGCACGTAAAGGGGTCTCTAACTTATACATTTGCACTGTGCACCTCATAGAGTTTGCGTAGAGAAATACTCGTAGATATGTATGGAAAAAGGAAGAAAATTATGTAAACTTTCGAATTGACAATTTTAATTCCACTTTAATGAGGAAAATAAATGATCTATTATAGCTGATAATATTCTTTATTATTAAATGCTTGAAAATATCACATTTGCATAATGACTGGATATTGGCTTTCATGCTTTACTTCACATTCAATTGTATGTTTCATATTTTCCTTCGTGTGCCATTTTCTTCGTTCTAGCAGCATCCAAACATATTGAAATATGAGCCTAAGCTCGAAGACAAATGTTCAACAAGCGTATATGCTCCGTCATACTTCACAAGCTAGTTTTTTTTCCACTGAGTTACATTTCTCATAAGAGACTTGACTAATGCTAAATGCGTTTTCTTAATAAATAAACGCAATCAAGGATATTGCGTTTTCCAAGAATTTTTCATCTCTCCAAAACTTTTATTTATAATTCATTTAGAAGTTGATATATTGAGCCGAAATTTATTACACTTCATGTATAAACACCTTCTCGAATGAAGGAAATAATTCCAGTAATAGAAATAGATGAGTTCCATGTGAAATATTTGAAAATCTGGGTGGGAAACAACTAAAATTGTAGATATCATTATCGTTTGAGGCGTATCCTCTAAATAAACATTAAATAAGCATAAGCATCGTCTTGCCAATCGTAAACTTTTTTTAAAAGCCATTTTACGAATTTTCCTTATTGTTTGCACGTCTGAGCATATATGATTTATGCGTAATATTCTGCAGTATGCATAATATAATCTTTTCAAAAAGAGAAGCATCGAGAAGATTCTGTATGCAGATAAAATGAGTGACTTTTATTTTTGTACTAGGCAACTCTCAAGGGTACGATGAATTTTGAATGGCGAGAACAGAATATTACTGCTGCTCTCGACATCATTAATATGGAGGTCTCAAAAATGCGACTAGAAAAGTGAACATCGGCAAATCTCTTGTTCTTTTAAGATGCGAATCAAACGTTTCAATAAGCATCTCATGTATAGTGAAGTTGTTTGTAACATATAACAACATATAGACGCATATAACAACAAAGTTCCTATGTCTTATTTGGTTATTTAGCAAGTAAGTTAGGTTGAAAGGAAGAAAAAACGCATGATTTCTTCCATTGTCCTTCATATTTGAGAGTTTATGTAGAGGAAAAGGTCAAATAAAAATAAAATTATGCCTAGTCGAACGTCTTCAGTCTTATGAGACATTTGAATTCTATTGATATTATTCTGTTTCGAAAACTTTCAAACTGTTTTTTTTTCTCAGATTTTTGAAATTTTCGACATTTGTGAGTGTTATGTTAGGCTAGTCGTCTTCTTGAGAGTATGTTGGTTTCTTTGCTCTAATTACTTTAATTATCGTCAAAATTGCTTTCAGCTTAGTGCTGGCACTAGTTTTTTTTTTGACTTGCTTTCTCTTCTACATCAATGCACGCAATATTACTTAGTATGGCTTAAGTTAGACTAGTTTTTTACAGAATTTACACATCATCAATCATTCAGAGTTTATTGACATATAAATGGAAAGTTAATGAATAAGACATCTTATCTTATTGAGTATCTTATTAGTGACATTAACGCTACTATATATCTGCAATAAAATTCATTATGACGATGAGTAGTGATATTAAATGATGGACATCTCAATAAACGTTTGAGAGCACCTATTTCAGTGTGCCATTTCTTTTCATGGTGAGATCGTTTCCAATTTATTGCTGATAAGATGATTTTGCTGATGTTAGATGTTTAATCAGCCAATTCGCAGTATTGTTATCTTTTTACCTGATACCTCATTAATCAAAAGATTGGGCGGCTAATATTATAAATAAATTTGACAAATTTTGTGCATTTTATTAGTTTTGGTAACTATTCTTATCGATTATTTTGGTGAAACCTTTAGTAACAATTCTTTCGATTATATTCATTACCTTCTTCCTAGAGTACAAGTTTCATAATGTGTTGGGTAATTATCATTTATCTATATATTTATACATCTATATTTCTGGCCGTAGTTTACAAGGTTGCAAGAAATTTTTGTGAAAATTAAGGAGGATTTCACTCGCTAGCTTCTCCCTATCAATTCATTAGGTATTTGATGATGAATAATTGTTCATCATCAAACACTTCTTAAAATTACTTTTTAAAGTTGTAGTAGAGTAAAATGTAATGACAAATTACTGTAGAAGTATGATGAAGTAATCGTGCCTATGAATTAGTGATTATGGGACTAGTTAGAGTGTAAAACTTAAAAATTGGTGTCTTTATGAATTTAGCACGTCGCTTGAAAAATGTGATATGCCCTCATAAATTTCTTACTACGTGTTTTTAGTTGCGCATTGATTTGTGGATAACATAGTGTGAGATAAATGAACCGCACTAGAACGCTGAGAATAAGTGATAGGAATACGGGGTAGAAAGAATATTTCCTAGTTGAATATATTGAAAAACGCCAAAACAGGAGTGAAATACCGATGAAAATTGCAGTTGAATTATATTAGAATAAATGCAAAAAAAATATTTCGGTTTTTAATCTTCGGGTTAGTGAGCACTGTGGCAGAGCGAACGATTGAGAACGTAAAAACTAACTGGTTTATGCTCGAACGTTAAAATTTTGATTATTTATTGGCTATACACTGTACATATGTATTATACAATTCATAGTTAGGCTAAAAGCGGTCTCTAACTATTTTGGGATATATTTTTTCAAATATGCAAGGAATTAGATGTTTTTGAGCCAAGGAAGAAAATGGCATGAAAGCATGCAATATTAATAGAATATTGCTAGTTATTTCGAGTACTTAGAGCTTAAAAAGTAATTTTAATGGTCTTGCGTATAGTTACTACTTGATGCAAAGTTACAAATTAAACAGCACACTGAATCTCGCTTGAGAATTTGATATATTGTGTTTCGGCGCTTGTAAACTCAAGATTTATTGCTTTCAACGCTCTCGAAAAGAAATTATAATCGAGGAGGATATCGATTATTGATTGATTGATTCGTCGCATAAATATAAATTTCTTTAATATCGTCAGCCGCATTTAATGTATCTGGGTCTTTTTGTTAACGCATTAACACTTACCGCCATGACACTAATGGAATTGCCCATTATAGGGATTGTAAGATTTCCGCCTGATTTCTTTGCTAAATTATATTGTTGTTGCAAGAATTTTGAATAATGAACACTTATTTATTGCGGCATAAAAAAGCTGAGACGTCTATGGAAGAGTTCTTCCCTCAATGCTAATAATAGCTACTCTCATAGGAGTACTTCTACATTTCGATACTAAATTATTGATCCTCTTTAATAGTCCCTTCGTTGTTAATTTTATCGCTCCATTTGTGTTGATTATTATCTTTTAGATCTTTCAAAGACCTCTAAACGATAGGTTTGAGCTTTCATCGGTGATCAACTCTTTGAGGTATATAAAAAAACCGACTGAAAGAAAATCACATAGAATCTTAGTTCACTGATTTGAATTATATTTCTATTTCCCATAAGCGATATCCGCCTACTCCGTATGTCCGTCGACATCTTACGTTCACTCGTCATCCATTAAAATTAGATAATCGTGATAACAAAAGAAAATAGTTTCCTCAGTGAGCCGCTCGTCATATAGTGCATTGGAGCTACAGACATTATTATATAGGCATATACGTTATAACGATATATTCCAACTGGTAAGGTTGAATTGCAGAACATATTGCTGAGAGAATTTGGTCACCCTTACCAAAACTATTTACTAGAGCAGAACCACTGACCAACACAATCTGAAGTTGATCAATTTTCTACAACTATTGCAGCATCAGCAATAAAACTGATATTAGTCAATTTTCGCAACGAAAGACATATGAGTGAGTTGCTGTCAGATCTGTATTTGAGTGGAAACGGTTCTAATATCGATCCTTGCCTAAATTTGGCTATTGTTTCGAACTCGCTAGAGAGGTGCTTCCTTGCCTGCATTCTTCCTCCAGTGATTCTATTCGTACTAACAAAGAGGGTATTTTGGGGGAGACGCAATCCTCCCTGAGTACTATCGGCGGATATCCCTATCGGCGATGTCAAATACACATGCGAAATCTATGAAGGCAGTAGTACTTATGTTTGACTCTCTTCTGAATGACCTCTTTGAGTACGATTATGTGGTCTACTGTATTTTATTCAAGACGAAATCCGACTTACTATTCCCTTATTGCTAACTGACGATGCGATTATAAGAATCTGAGAATTATATTTGTAATAGCCTCTCTGAAACAAAATAACAAGACTGCTTATTACTAGCTTGTTTTTCGATTAAGGTCTTGAGCCATTCTTGTATAGTGGACAAATTGAACGTATCCATTCGTCAGATATATATTGCGTATTCATTTCTTTGTCAGCAGTTGACATAAGGGCTACACTCCTTGACTGTGAGGTATTTAAAGAACGCCGATGAAACGCCTGCGATCTAAAGGTAGAGAATGAAAAAAATGAATGCATAAGCATGTTCTGATTTTTCCCTCTTAAAGTATATAGAAGAAAATCTCTAAACTAGCAGCGAAAAAGAAGTATCTATGTGACTAAGCTACAATACCATAGCTAATCACCACAAAATGTATTTTAAAAAGCTTCTATTTTTGATATATGTATTTGAAAATAATTTCAACCTATCGCATAAAATTTTTGATTGAGTAATGATAGGTTGGTCGACAGTGATTGGTTTTTTTTTGAAACGTTCAGGTACAACTTATTAACCTCAAAAATATAGGTATTTGGAATTTTTTTTGCACGATTTTTTTCACCATCTCTTACAGACAGCGAAAAACTTGAAATTTTCACATTATCCGTGCTAAATAATTGAAAGCTAACACTTCGACGATTTACGCTGATCAAATGCGTAGTGGGCAAATTCTAGCGATGTTTTATTCGTCACTATATCTTCTCATCAAAAGTACACATTCTTTTACGTTGGATTACCACCACTAACATTGCAATCATTGTGAATATTGTTGCAGTACTGCTTACCATCGGCTATCGAGAAAATTTCTATTTCCTTTCGTAATTTTCAATTTTTTTTCTCAATTATTCTCGATAAATTTCATAATAGTGTATTTTCGAGGTATTAAAAATTGTGTTCAATAAAAAATCGTTTGTGTGAAATTCTTAAAGAGACAATTTTTAAAATAACGCCCTAAGAAAGCGACATCAAATTATTGGTATCATCGATGTTCACCGCTCTCACTTGAGTTCATCAAAATCTTTATTATAGGCATCAAAATCTTTATTCAATTCGTCTCATAGATAAATCAGCTTCATTTTCTTCTGTGCATTTCTATTTCATCGAGTTATTTCCTTATATATCCGATTAGAATTCCATAAAAATGAGAAAAACCAATTCGAAATTCCACTATAGGCTAACCATAAATATAGAGGACATTCATCAATTATTTGAATTCATATTTTCCGGAAGATTTCTACCGAAAAAAAAGAATGCCCTTTGCGCAACAATTTATTTGCAAGATCAGAGAGGGCGTTAAATAAATGCATAGAGAGCCTCGTTGATTACTTATTGGTTCGACAATTTGATGAATTGTTGCAATTGTTTTAGGCAACAAGAATGCAAATTCAATTTACACTTGCTAGAGAGGCGAATTGCAATTGAAGAAATAATTGCGGATGAGAATAGGCATATTCTCTCGTGTATAGTTGGCCTACCGAATTATCATTAAAGCTTATTTGGCGATTAATACCGCCTCTTTTAATTAACAATTTTCACTTAACATCCCTTGTAAACAAATAACGTCATAAGTTTTTTGTGAGTAAAATTTATCACTGATAGAAGTTTTATAATATCAGCTCACCTGTAAAGGTATTTTCTTCGTTTCTGTGTCTATGAACGTGGAGTCGAAGTGGCTATGCTATGATCAACGTTAATATCGTTCATCTCCATCCTCCAACCCCCCTCACCCATCTTATTTATGCCAATATTTTTTATTTCACAGTGTTTTCTATACGAGCAGATTAGGCGCTTTAATTCTAATGTACTTTCTTCGTATCGTTCAGAGTAAATTTACTTTGCGATTAAATTACGTTTCCTTTATGAGTACAAGTGGGGAGAAGAATTTGAATTTTCGAAGCTTTGAAAAGGTTATATATGATGCAGCCAGAAGCACAATTCCATTCGAATATTCAGTTTAGTGTTTGGTATTGTTCAAGTATACTGATTTTTTCACGTTGATTATTATATGACACCCTATTCTTCGTCTGATTTTAATGCTAATGCAGCATCTATTTAATCCATTCTGAGTTGATATAAACAATTTAAAAAATAAACGAAAATTGCAAAAGATTTCTTTTCAAAAATTCTTTTCATTCATTTAGTCATAAATCCTTCTTTCATTCAACTATAGGTTTTTTATCTATCAGGACATAGGGTTTTCATCCATTAAGTCATAGACCTTTCACTTATTCACTTATAGATTCTTCATCCATTTATTCAGAGGTTTTCATCCTCACCTATTAGATAAAGTTTGAGGTGATCCTTAGCTGTATTTAACTAAATGATGCGAAAATTCAATCAGTGGGATGCTTTCAGGATTGCCTATAGTCCTCATTGAAGTCTAAAAGACAAACGAGAAGAATTTTCACTAATTTTGAAATAGCGACACGTTGTTATAGTTGAAAATTTATAGAGTTTTCAATCTTTTATTTTGAGAACGAGTGTGTGTGTGTGAAAAAAGAGCGACTCAGCGGGTCTGCACATTTCGTATTCCAGGATATTTGGCATATTTTCAATTCTTGATAGCTTCCTATGAGTTTTGCTTTGAGTAAATAAATGAAATACATAAGTTCGAAATTTTCTAAGCATGACTGCATCCTTTTCTACGAGTACTTTTTGCGTATGCAAATTCTAAGGCTATTAACTTACGTCGTATTGTATCATTGTTGCTCCTCAAAAGCCAATTTCTAACAGTATTTCGATTGCAAGGTTTTATCTTCTATCATGAAATGAAAAAAATTTGTTCTACATTTGCCAAAGCCGAGAAAATGATAATGCTTATCAATAGATATGATAAAGTTTGATAAAAAACTCGCATGAGCTATATAGGCATATTGCATCGTAAATTTTGTTGTTAGATCCGTAGTAGATGTGCAAGTGGGATCGCTTGCCAGCTTGAACGCATCAGGCGGTAAGTTGCTTGCTGCCTAATCCACCAGGCGGTATAGCTGTGAGTGCATCGCATGGCATTGCTTGCCGCGTCGTTGTAACAAATCTATTGCGACGCTTCACGATGTTCTTACACGATGTGTGCCGCAACATCACGCATCCAATTTCACTTCAAATTTCCTCTATTTAATATCACTTATCATGTTTATTTGATGATATCTAATTAGCCGTGATATCTGCTGTGTAATTTCGAGTAGAAATTGATGATTGTGATAATTTTTTAAAGAAGATTTAATTAGAGATCTAAAACATTTTTCATAGAAATGAATAAATTCTTTCATAGAAATGAATTAGCGACTAACTTCCCAGTTCTCGGAAATTGATACGTTCTAGTCTTTTAGCGTCCTAGGATATTTAAGTGCATCAATATGGTTTCTTTAAAGAAAGAGATGGGGGAGAAAGGAAGAGTTTGGGAGCGTGAAACCTTACCTGATCAGAATTTTATAAGGCGACCTAGCGCATGTTCTTTGCGTTTCACATCCATGACAAATCATGAAAATCTAATTCGTGTGTGTTACTTCACTAGTAATCACTAATACATTACTATCAGTTCCTCTGTGTACTAGAATTGTTGAAATGAATGAGTATGAAATTACAGTATGTTCCATTTAAGGTAACGATACTAGCGCTAAAGGTAGATTCGTTGAGTTGATTATATTATCACTCGGGCAGCTTATCAAATTATCACTCAGAATATAATTTTTTTGAGGTTTTTTTCGGAATTTTCTTAGTTGAAAAAAATTTCAAAAGTTTCATGTTATGCTTTCATATGATAAGCTTCTAAATTATAGGCGCAAGACGCGTACGCTGAATTGGACCAAATTTTAAATAGTTTGGCACATATATATCTATATCGTCATATTGCATCCATACAGCATTCTGTCAATTGTCAACGAATATTTCTTTCCCATAATATAGTCGTACAATTATTTATTGAATCGATTAGTTTCTCAGGAAAACTTTAGTTTTTCCCGGCTTCCCGTATCTTCGCCATTATATTGATTAGAAGTTTAATGCTGTTCATCAATTGAACGCATTGTGTTGAAAAACTTGAAGAGAATGCATTCGATTGATGAACAGCATTAAAATTCTGATCAATAAAAGGTGAAGATACGGGAAGCGGGGAAAAACTTAGTCGAGGACGTATTTCGATTATCAACCTTTGTTATTCATAACAATTATACTGTTACTTCTATTCAGACCATACCCACATCCTTATAGACGTTTCGATGTTGTTAAAGAATTTATAATATAGTGAAAGTGAATGCGCTTATTATCTTAGCAGTGAATTATGGCGGTCATAGATGGAATGTTTCAAGTACACAACGTTTTTCATTTTTACTATCGCTGGAGTCTTCTATTAACATTGAAAGAATAATTAACCCATTAACCCATTCAACAATGTTAGAATGAATCTTTTTGTGCTAAAAAATTTGAAAAGAAACTTAAATGGGCTTTTCTTCAGCATGAGATATAAGCACCTTTAACAGATTCAGTTAAATTATGAGTTGATTTAGAAAAGAAAAATTCATAGTCCTGTCAAGAGAATATTCTAGAAAAATTTTACTTCCGTATAAAAAAAATGTTTTATTATTCTAGATTTCAAGTCCCATATAGGAAGGTCCTATATTTCAGCGGCTTATAATAGGTGTAGCAAAAGTCTCAATAATAAAGACGTAGTTTATTTTAGCCATGGTTATTCATCGGGTTTTTTTTTGTTAGTGATAATCATTTTTTCTTCTACTAAAATTTTTTCTCATTTTATTTGTTCCATAACTGCGTTTATTAAATGTTTTCATCCTTTATGCCGCTACAAAATTCTTGTGCAATTATTTTCGTTTATTAAAATTTTCCATTTACAACATTTCTTACCTCAAAATCAACTGAATAAAGTATAGCATGAATCATCACTAATAATCACAATTGAAAACATACACAATATGCAAATTGCTAAGGCACTTATATAAAACTGTTTGAAACAATGCACTCTAATGAGTAGAGAATTGTGTATTTATGAATGTGTTTTTCTTGTATGCAATGTTTTGTATCTTGACTATTGATTTTGCACCTTGCAGGTGCACATATATTTGCGCCTTTAAGGTGCACGTTAAATGTGCTGCTTAAATGCATCAATGTTTTGCACACCTGAATCAACATATTAAGTCAGGTCGCAAGTTTCATCTCAAGCGATCGCTTATTATTGAGGAATGGAACGCTTATCTTAGGCGATAAATAATAATGTAGTTAAAGTCGTTATTCACCTTTCCTGATTTTTTTAGTACTGAATATTGATATGCTCCAATAAGCGAATATTTTATGATTCAAACAATTATTTTCTCTTCTTTTGTGGACATATTCGATATTTTTATCGTTGAAACTAAATATGAGTTTCTAATGTATGGGATTTTTAATATCTTTCAGAAAGCTGTTCATCCTCAAAAATTATTTAAACCTTAGAATTAAAGTCATTGAGTTGGCATCCTAGCAACTTGAAAGTTTTGATAGATTTCAACGAGGTATGTCGATAGAATCGCATTTATTTGAGTTATCAACGAGATGAATGCCTATTGGAAGCATTTTCTTTTTGTGCGCATATCAAAGCGAAGTTTCCGCAGCAATCCTTTACGAACGCTTTACTTGTTTGGACATATAAGGCCACAACAAGTGGGGTCATATTTGCTGTACCCAACAAAGATTCCTACCAGTTTCACTTCTAGGTTTTCACCTTGAAGGTCGAGATAGCCCGGTGCTATCTAGAATTAAATGTAATTGAAAGTCGGTGCATATACTTAGAGTGACCTTAATCATTTTAGATACTCGGAAAACGTTGATATAATCGATAAGCAGCAATGTAAACAAACTATGTCTATGAACAGACATATATTGATAGAATTAAGCATATGCTACTTTGTTCGACTTTCTTCGTGTCTAGATAGTGTTAGGTGATTTGCGAAAGCTTCAAGAACTGTTTGATATGAAAATTGAATGAACATATGGCTCTTTGATTGTGCGGCATTGTTGTCTCGTTTTGAACATTATACGGCACTTAACGAATCATTTAAATTGAATAATTGCCGTTCAGCGACCCAACCAGTTTCGAGATTAGCAATTGAGCTGAGCGGTTAATGGAAGACAATCACAGCGATGCTGAGGTCTTACCTGCGGCACTTTTGGCAAGGCCAAGTGTTCGTAGGACCTCAGTATTTTCGGATTTAATAACAATTTTTCGACGAAGTACGAGCAGCAGCACCTCTCATCATCATAGACTATATCACGCTCGACGACCCTCTGATAAAGATCGCAATGCAGGATTCATTCCGTGAGTGCGGCATACATCTTTTTTTTTTGAATTCCTATTTTTCAGTTAGTACATTTGCTATCGCTTTTTTAATGCTAGACTATCGATCTATCAATATGAGGTGTATGTCTGCGTTGCTGGAGCCTCATTCTGCAAAGGAGGGTATCGTTGAAGTGACAGTTCACCTAATTCACCAATATTTTTTCTATGATTTTAAATTTTTTCATGATTTTTAAGCACTCACACTCCTCCCACGAAGTATCATCCGCATGCCTATAATAATTATTTCAGTCTTTTATTTTCTACGATATGTCAGCTTATTTTCTTTACTATCACATCTCTAATGGATCATTTCACCGCAAAATCACCTCGTTATCTCTGTTTTTTTTTTTTTTTTCGTTGAATTACTCTTGTCCATTGATGTCCATATCTATGTTCTTTCTTACTCTTGCCGATATTTAACCATTCGGTTGCCAAACTTCTTCCTTGCGGGACAACCGGTCTCATAGAACATTGTCTTCATATGAGCATATTGAAGTATGTGCCATGCTAAACAGCGGCTACTCTTTAAAAAAAAAACATAAGATTGATGCGGAATTGACGCATCACATTGTGCAAAATTCGCAACCGAATATCAGAGCAATTTGTTGATAGTCCAAAAAAGAATGCAATGCTCCTAAGAGAATGCGAAATTACATGCACATACAAATTTATCTTATAATATTGCAGTAAAGCGATAATCAGTTCGATTTCTTTCAGAGGTTTATAGCTGTGCATTTACTTATGTTGGTGATTTGAAGATGCCGATTATGAGAATTCCTCTGCGGGAATTTAGAGGTGTTATCAATTTTTTTTGGATGCAATCGGGAAAACTGCATACAACTATTCAGTCGATTAATTTTGAGGTTCAATAAATGAACCGGATGAACAAAAATATTTTATAAGCTGAGTGCATGAATGAAATACAAACATAATTAAATAGAGAGTTGTCACCGAATGCGATCCTCTAATATGGAAATTTCGTTCTCGGCTTCATAGGAT
The DNA here is from genome assembly GCA_037389465.1 of Baylisascaris procyonis. Classification (NCBI taxonomy): domain Eukaryota; kingdom Metazoa; phylum Nematoda; class Chromadorea; order Rhabditida; family Ascarididae; genus Baylisascaris; species Baylisascaris procyonis. The sequence goes on from JAZARR010000230.1 coordinate 1,317,169, forward strand.
AGACTTATCTGTAATCAAGTATGTCAATAGTGCTGTTGTTTACATTGAAATTATCGTTTCAGCTATCATTTATATCACTAAAATCTATGCAAACTGCTTATATGTATTAAGTACTAATCATCTTAAAAGCTGCATATTTAGATGCATTATGATTTGAAATGGACCTTCTTCCTCTACAACAAACTACAAAAATCTCTTTGATTTATAAGCTCTAATTTCTGTTCAGTTTGATTAGACATTTAGTCACCATAATCACAAAAAGAGATTGATTCAATCACATAAATTGGCACACATCTTCGGTTGGCAGCAAATGATGAACCATGGCCGGTTATAATCTAGGTTATCGTTGTAGGCAAAAATAGCAGTTAACTGAGTCAATTTGTGCAATTATAGTGTCAAAAATTAAGAGAAAAATGTATTGCAGTGAATCCGAGGCGTTTTTGGGCGCAGATGCTTCAGGCGCAAGCGCCGGATTGAATGGACACGGCGACGATGAGGAGGAGGGTAAACCGATGACACGACAAGTACTACTCGATAAAATTCGGCAGAAAAAGGAAGTCATCGGTAAACTTCGATGCCAACCTTGGTCAATGAATCGAAAACGAAGGACGCTTAAGCAAGTCTATACATCATTTCAAATCTATTCATTTAGCAATACTCTCATTTATAAAAAAGCGACTTAGATCGATTTAAATATATTATGAATTGAAAAATACTTTATCAGTAACATATAAAACAAAATTTAGTAGAGATATCAATGAAATAAACGTAAGATGTTTGTGCGTGTGCATATATGTGACGATATCTGCATATGTACTGTTAAGTGTAAAATGATTTGAGTGGCGGTAAACGAGTGACATTTACAGGTTGGCACAAAAGTATTTAGAGCAACATGAATCACGGGTATCCAAAACTCACTTGTACAAAGAAGAGTTAAAGAAGCGTTGGCGAGCCACATGTCGATGGGTCGATAATATTCGTATTTATTTGATCCCTTGGGAAGCGAAAATAAAACGAATTGAGAGTAGGTTCACTTTTTTGAAAATTCAATTATTTTTTTTCCGGTTTCATTGCGATTTATGGTTGATTTCCACTAGCACAGCTCTTTCTCTACGCGTAGCAGTTTCCATACTCTTGAAAATGGCTTATCACTTCTAATGTGTTCGGAACAACAGAAGAAAACAAATTTTCATTGTCACTGCTGTACAATTATTCTGAATAACACCTAGAAGTAAATGGAAATGCAAGGGTAGGGGGAATGGAGAGATAGAGGAGGTGGGAGGCAACCGAAGGAGGCATTGGAATTTAGACTTGAAATCGATCATCAAACAGGCTGTATTTGAATGAGAATAACAAATATTGTGTAAGAATTGCGCTTAATACTGAGGGTTGAAATGTTTGCGCTGCTAGCATAATGCGATGTTGTAAGACTTGCGTTTCGTAGTAAGACGTCGTCTGTTGTACTCATAGAAAGAATGTGCCATCAAAAAAGTGACGGATTGCCGATCGGTGATTGTTGCTGATCACAAAATGTCTACCATTTCACTTATTTTCACTCATATGCGAATAACACTTGCTCATTATCTAACGGGTAAACTTGAATATGTCGACATTGATGATAACAATGCTTATGTTAGAAATATTACTGAAACAGCTAACAGCTAATTACTTCGTCGGTTTTTATTTTTATAGATAATTCGGAGCGATTTAGGATGATCGAAAGAGATACTTGAAGGGGTTTTCAATTGGAAGGCAGGGCAAGTGCAATTTTAATGTGCTACGTTTATAGAAGCTAAATCACCTTTAACGAAAACACATCGACCCATTGACTACAAATAGACTCGCAATGATTTCTTTGTCGATAGCCGCAGAGATTTATTGACAATGCAATAATACTAACAAATAACTTCGAATCGACGGAAAACAATAAAAACGAAATGAACAGAATATGCTTATCTCAGTGTTGTGCGATATAATTTGTTCAGATAAGGGGGCTTTTCGATGAGCAAAAAAGCGGAAAGCTCCCTAATAAAGTCTACTTCTCATAAGAACAGGGCATAGACCCATCTTCCCGATTGGTGGAAAATTTTTCCCTTTCCTAATTGTCATTACTAGATTCATCTGCTAAAAAAAAAGCATAAACAATATTTCCAGGTCATTTCGGTTCTGTGGTCTCCTCATATTTTACGTTTCTTCGTTGGGTCGTGTATATAAATTTGATTATAACGATGATTGTTATTTCTTTCATTGTCATTCCAGAGGTAATTATTTGTTATAAAAATTTCATTCTCTTTTTTTCTCTTGTTTTTGGAATATTATATATCGATGGAATCTTTAGGGTGACCGGATACTAATTGTCATATTCAACAATTTTTTTTCCATCTTTCAATTGATATAAGCTAATACTCCTATAATATAAAATTATATTTATAGTAAATATGATAGCCCTTTCGTACATTTTTTTTTTTTTTGGTATTGTTTAGTCGCTTATAATGAGTGAAACTTTGTGATGCATAGCAGCAATGTAAATGTCGAAAATAAACGCTAATCTAGACAGTGAATGTTGAGCCACATCGGCGATCCTTTCAATGCAACGAGATCATCAATCATGTAAATTGCAACCTCTTCTTTAGCAATAGAATTTTCAACTCAAAGCATTTGATCTTTTATGAAATTTTCTTCTTTGTTGAATTTATTTATTTATTTTTTTGCTTTACTATTTTTATTAGTGAAGATTAACACATAGTTGTTGCACGTTTTAAAAAATGCAAACAAAAAAGATAAAGAAACACAACAATCAAAATCGAAGTAATCCCTTTTATTGTCTCATTATCAATTCTAAAAACATAAGTTACGTCTTTTACAACAAGAATTAAAATTAGAAATATAATTGAAATCTATGAAAGGGAGGACGTGGAAAGTCGCTGCACTAGTGATAAATAGATAATGTTGATATAGTGATAAATAGATATGATAAAAAAAGATAATATTAAATGTACTAGCATAGGGTAGAATTTTCTGCACTTTTCAAGGTAATCGTGAAAATCACTCGAACACGATGGCAGATTTTAAATGTGCAAATCTATTTCCTAAAAAATTTTCGTCGCTGACATTTCAATAAAACTTTACTTATTTGTACGAGTGCTTAGGAAATGCGTAACTATGATGCTCAGCAATTGGCTATAAATCTCATTTACCATTGCACATTGCGAATCTATAGATGCTAAATTCACAAATTTTTTTTAGCATTAAATTTTGATATATATTTTCCGTATAAATTCTTATCATAAAACTTATCATATTAGTCAATTTAAATTTTTTTCCGAAATTCGCCACTCATTTGTTAAAACCTAATTGTCAGAATACAAATACATTCTATATACATTCGAACAATATGCGTCTATGTATGATTAAGACCTTTGTGATTTCATAATCAATCTTATCCACAAAAATGCATACCTTATCAGTTCAATAGCCTTTTCACTCTTCATCTGCTATTGTACGTTACGTTATTATAATACATCTCTATATTTTGAATAGTTATTGATATCAATGATCGTTTGAAGCGATCGTTAAATTTGCTCTGAATGAAACCGTATTATTAGTCACTGTAGTTGAAACATTGCCCAATTGCGAATGCGAGCGATATTTCAGGTTTTCCAAATATCGTAAATATCCCAAAAGATAATTCCAATTAAGAACGATTCGTGTATTCGTCACATTTTGACTGCTTTAAATCATTTTCATTCTTCTTCCTCGGCTATATAAAAAATTCTTTCTAGGTGCTAGCAGATGCAGCCGCAGATGAGGGGCGCAAAAATCGAACAGAGTCCAGGAAGGTGATCCCTAGTAAAGAACGAATTCATGCCGATGAACTACAAGTCGTCTTACACTTTGATGTAAGTTCAAAACTTTGGTTATGAACTGTTGTTGGTAATGTTATTATAATGTTATTATTTGCAGGGTTATATCAAATATTCGCCACTATTTTACGGCTATTATAGCAATGACGAATTTGTTGGCGCATCTGTGCGTTATGCTGTACCGCTCGCATACTTCATTATTACATTATTCATCTTTGGTTACAGCTTCTTCGTTATACTCCGGAAGTGAGTTTACTTTCATCTCACAAATTCGCTATAAGGCATGCCATACTCGTGAGTTCATTTATATTTCTCGTTCACCATTTGTATCAACTTTCTTCAATGTTTTTTTTATTAAAATAAGAAAAAAAATATCTCTCGGTTGAAATCTACTGACTAATTACATAGAAATGCATTTAAGAGTGTTGACTAATTTCTTATCATTTCAGGATGGCTGCGAATGCAAGGATGAGTAAATTAGCTAGTGGAAAAACGGATCAATATATTTTCAACTGGAAAGTATTTACTGGTTGGGACTATACGATCGGTAATCCAGATACCGCAAGCAATACCGTTATGGCTATTATGATTAAACTAAGGGCAAGCAAGCAATTCACCCTCATTGATGCAATAACGATTTAATATAGAATGTTAGAAAACGAGGAATTTCTAGCTCATTCATCAGAACAATTTTGATATCTATAGCTGAATACGGGCCTATATTTATAAATTTGAAGAATGATAGCATATACTAGGTGGTTCCAGAAGTATTCATGCTGAGAATGGGCGAGATCCGTTTAAAAAAAATCGACTTCTTGTTACGCTCATTCCATTTGAGTGAGAAATAATGAGAATTCTCGCATGAAAGTTTAATGAAGACAATTGATATTACTGTGGGTGAACGAATTTAATTTTTTTCTCAAATCGATTAAAAAAAAATAGATGAAATATTGAAATTGTGACACTTTAATTTCAGGAATCAATAGCCGAGTGTCGTATTGAGGCAGTGAAAAAATTTCAAATTTTATTATTCCTCTCAAGGGTATTCGCGAACGCTGTGATATTAGGCATGCTTGCCTTCTCGATTTATTGCATCTCTTTTGCTGTACAATCATCCGAAACGGTCGAGAAAACCGGAAGTCTTTTCACAAAAAATCAGGTGAATTGAAGAATTCTCTATAGAAATTTTCTGCCGCATCATAAATCGGCAAATCTCTAGACAACGGAAAAAATTTTTATGTGTCATCTTTGCGTCTAATTTTTATCTTTTCTACTTTCAAATTCATTGACATTGCGATTTGTTTCTATCTTTTTGTTGCTATTTTTTTGCATTTTTGGCCTTCTTCATCATGTTCTCTTTGTTTCACGTGAATAATTTTTCCTTGACAAGCTGATCTGTTTAAAGCGAGTGTGACGCTCTTCTGCACCTGCCAAGAAACAGACCTTAGGATAGAAAAAGCTTGTCATTTCACAAAATGCAACTAAACAATACGATATGAATGCACGTGTCTGCTTTCTAAAATATTAAAATTGATGAAAAGTTTATGAAAATTATAGGTGCCGACAATCGTTGCCACCATAACACATGTATTCCCGATGATATTCGACCTTATTGGCAAGATCGAACGATATCATCCGAGGACTGCACTAAGAGCACATCTCACACGGTCAACAATTCGTTTTGAAGACGTTTATTTGAATGCGCTCATGAATGCAGAAATAACCGAGAATGAAGAGATCAACACAACTCTGGAATTTTCTCTTATAGGCTGCAAATGAATTTATTCGTTAAATATTTTACTCACCATGTAATTATGCGAATGACACTCCTTGCGGTTTTTCATTTATTGCTCCTCTCTCGATTGTTTGAAGTAGAGCTTACAGGTTGGAGATAGTGGTCCATGTTTGCATATATATATATATATATATATATATATATATATATATATATATATATATATATATATATATATATATATATATATATATATATATATATATGCTGAAAGCACTTTGCTTTTTCCATTGGTTATTTCAAAGATTTCCAAAATACTTTTTTAGTGTTGTTTTCTTTCTATTCCGATTCGAATTGCAGGGTCTTGGTATTGTATGTAGTCAACTATTTAACATTAATAATCGCTTTATTCGAAAAGTTGGATAAAATTCGAGGCGACGAAATTATGAAAATACTTGATGGTCGACAAAGTCTTCTTCGATTAAAGCGGCAAACGGGAGAGCACATTGAGGTATATTCGATATAATTATCATCAGTATGTTATAATATTGCCACATTTCTATTTGTGCTATCGCAGAATTGTCGATCCGTTTTTCCACCACATGTGAACGCTTGAAAGTGAAAAGGAGTCGAGATTATTCGGATCCCTGATGGAAAATGAAACGAGTAGAATTATAGCAATAAAATTAAGCAACATATAAATGTGCCTGATAAATGATGATACCCTAGTGGAGAAGCTTATTACGTTTGCAAAATTCACCAGTAAGCTCTTTCAAATATGAACGCTGATAAATTCTAGAGTCGATACGTGATTAATGGCTAAAGTGTTTGTATTTTAAGGTAATACCTTTGGCGACACCCTTTATGAGTCGCAATTTTACGAGCCCAGCACAAGCGCAGGACTTCCTCAACAAGTCGATCATACGCTTTACCGAAGAACAACAACCACCTGGCACAACAGCACTCTTCAACAATACAATAGGAAGGACGAAACGAAAAACTGAAACGAGCACACCAACAACTAAAATCATTACAACGAGGAAGCTTTCTCCTCAAGGAATCACTGTAAGAGAAATTTTGTTGAATATATATAAGCCTATAAATATGGATATAAATTGATGAAATGTTTCGTTATTAAATACTTATTCACAATTGCTGCAGTATATAAATATTATTCAATTAAAACAATTCATTAAAGGAATGCTCGTTCTTTGCAAATGAAGGGAACATTTTATTCATTTGAATAGAACGGAAATTTATAATTTCATTGTCACAAATATTTAAGGCTGTATTCAACGTTGTTTAATGCAATGCAATTATATTATCCTATTTTGATTTGTTTTATGTTATCTGATTTCGCCGATAGAATGGCGTTTTTTTAAGATTGAACCACAATTTGGCCCTGTTGGCTTGAACAATCCGAATGCCTTACTCTTCAACGAGACTTTCCCACCAGGTCGGCGACGATTTCAAACGATAAAACTTGGACCTAAGAAACTTCGTGTTTTCACTCCTCCACCAACACCGCCAAGACCAACTCTCGACACGAGTGTGAATACGGTGCTGCGCTTTTTTTTTTCATTGCAATGATTTGTTAAGTATGAGAGCAAAATAAGAGCTAATAATTAACACATGTTCATTTACATGTTAAAGGTGCTTTAACTATAATTATTAGTAATTCACTTAAATTCTATAACTTCTTTCATAATGCACTCTGTGTTCTTTTTAAATCAGAAAATAATCGAAACGAAATTATATCATTATAGAATTATTGAAATAGAAATTAAAGGAAATCAAATCAGAAATTACTTTTATATGCTGTATATTATCGGCGATATTTTTTATATGCTCTACGACTAAGAAATTAGATGAAACGTTTATAGGAACTTGGACCAGATTGGCGTAATCTTGGACGACGACCAAAGACGACACATCCACCGAAATTAACGGTGTCTACATCTCCAACCACAACAATGACGCGTTTATCAAAAGCAACAGTAACATCAATGATGTCATCACGAATGACAACAACTCGTGAGCCAAGAACAAAAATTACAAAACCATCAAGTACAACAGCAAAAGTGACATCAACGACAACAAAATCATCGACACCTACAACGATGATTTCAACGAATTTACCTATCACAATATCAGCAAAAGCGGATGTAGCATTAATAAGTAATATATCATCCTCTACAATGCCTACTGCCAGGCGGACTAAATTATTGCCAGTCACACAAATTTCTAGCACTTCACAATCGAAACCCACTAGGAAATCATCGATAAAATCCGCCACGACTACACTCGAAGGAATCACATCGACTGCTTCCACTGTTATCCTTAAGAGTAAAGTCACTTCTACGAAACCTCATACTATTACCACTACGTTGACTACAGCGAGTACTTCCACTTCGCTACCTGCAACTCGAGTAACAATGCCGACGAGCTCACCAACGTCAACAGATGAGGTGTCTCCAAGAACAACGAAAACCACAATGAGGCCAATTATATCGGCAAGTACGATAGCCGACAGTGATCGTGCTAATTCATCAGAGAAAATGATTGAAGAAGAGTTCAACAAGCGCAAAATGATTCATCGGGGTCGCAATAGGAGCGCAATCGTCGAACCGACGACAAAAAACGAAACTCATCTCAAAATGGTTAAAAAATTAATTAATATATTCTCTTAAAGTATGGTGATAGGCAATCAACAACGGCATGAATAAGTGTTAAAATGTTGGCCGTTCTTACAAAATCATCACATTTCACTGTTAGTTATTTGGGTTCTTATCGATTATTTCCACTAGCTATAAGAGACCAATACACTCGTGGGTGAAATTGAGACTCGAAAATCCAAGACTCGAAAATCGACTTTCAATGGGCACACAATCGCAAGATGCAATGGCTTCTTTTCCTTGGAGGAAGGAAGGGGAGGGGAGGAGAGGACGAGGAATAAGAGGAAGGAGGCCCATATACTTCCTTCCTCACTAATAATTTTCTATTCTTTTCAGATAGTTTTATCACCTGATGAAGAGCCAGTGGAGATACCGAAAAATATAACGCTCGTAAACCTCGATAGTCATGGTATTACTTTGATTTCGTCATTTGCATTAGCACAAATGAAATGCGTACTTCCATAGTTACTAACAATAGCACCTATGCTTGAAAACCTACACCTCTCAATTAAATTAATCTTAATTCATTTCAAGTTTATTATAAATGAGATTTTTTAAAGCGCTAATTTGCTTATAAAATGCACTCTATCTCCCTTTACGGTTATTGCTTAGAAGAGAAATTGCTTGCAAAAAACATCACCGAAATGAGTGATTATGAAGAAAAAATATGATGATAAAAACATGTAAAAATATATGAAATATCTCTGAATTGATTTCGTGAATCTATATAAATCCTAATTCTTTTATTTAATGGCTACTTTTATTTAGCAGATAATATCCGTCTAAAATGGAATGTACCTAGCGCATGCTCATTGGCACGCTCATTATAATGCATTTTTTCAAACTTCCTTTTACAGCTAATAATTTTGTAAGTATTTTTAAATACTAAAATGCATTTTTTTCACATATTAAACAATTAATGTCTTTAACAAATATTTCCTTGCGAAACGGTTATAGCTTTCTTATAGACAATAAGTTCTTATTGAATGGCTTTCTAATGGCGTGTGATTGGAAGATTAATTAGTCAAAGGTATCGAAGATTTTACTGGCAGAATATTTGTGGATAACTTTTGGAAAGATTCACTAAACTTCTTACAAAATGACCATTAATTAGAGAGAAAATTCAAATATCCATTACTGCAGATTAAATTCGTCTCATATTTCAGACAATGATACTTATTATGAAATCGGTGATTCAGCACGAATAACAACTGAAGAAGCAGAGATGGAGAATCATTTTTGCTGGGAAACAATGATTGGGCAGGTGAAAATTTGAAATCGAAAACAATTAGAAAAATATTTTAAAATATTTTAGATTGTCGCAAAATTATTTTCCATCTTATTTTTTAGTGAATTTCCATTGCTCATATTGTTTTTTTTTTGCATTTAAACATAAAAATGAAATATTACATTTAGAAATTTATTTGTTTTATTAAAGAATTTTATTTTTCAATGAAGATATCTGAGAGAGTTTTTAAAAATAAATCAATAATGAAACTTAAGCTCATAATTCAAAAATTTTCGATTCACTCTCTTCAACTAATGCGAATTGCATTAAAAGTTTTTATCAGTAGACAAAGAAAATCTTGGATAATAGTTCTTTCATTTGAAATAATATCAATAAAATGCTTCATTAACAGGAAATCGTAAAACTTGTAACGATGGATCTTATAATTACAATTGCATCGATATTCGTAATCGATTTCTTTCGTGGTCTTTGGATTAAATATTGCAGCTCTTGGTGGTGTTGGGATATCGAAACTACTTTTGTAAGTTTATATTTTTGATGAGTCTTGGGAGATTTGTTTGAATTTGCTGATCTGTTACTTCGAAAAGTTTTTAGTTTTTTTAATTTCTTTGAAAATTAAACGAGTTATGTTTTGATGATCGATCTAAATTTTTATATTTTATTTTTTTAAAGGCTTAGGTTTCTTAATATTTTTTTAATATGAAGAGATCAGTTATCTATTATTATAGCCAGAATATGGTGAATTCAAAGTGGCCGAGAATGTTTTACATATCATCTATAATCAAGGCTTAATTTGGTTGGGTTTATTTTTTGCGCCACTTCTTCCTGCAATCAACAATATTAAACTCATTATTCTTATGTATATACGTGGATGGGCATGTATGACATGCAATGTACCTGCGAGAGAAATTTTTCGTGCATCAAGGTATGTGCATTCCTCTTTCAATCCTTTTTTTCATGAGCAGGAAGGAAGATATATTTGCAGTGCACATAATTTTATTATTCGCAGATATAAATGCTACCTTTGCGCATCGCATAACAATAATAATACTCTTAAGGGCTCATGATGAGTCCTTTTAACAATAGGCATCATTCTCATTTAAGATTTAATATATATATATATATATATATATATATATATATATATATATATATATATATATATATATATATATATAAATTGCATTAATAAAAGTAGTTGCCTCAAATTCTGAGTAGTGATTGTGAATATGTTGGCTGTTTGTGAGGATGTGAAGCGTTTCTCATTGCGTTAATAGTGGAAACAATCAATTATAACGAATGGTCAGCTGTTTACAGTGGTCACTCCTCTTCGTCGATTACATTTTAGTTATGCAATCGAGGTGGTGAGTTATGTCCACTTACACAAGTGTCTAGCACTCGACATATGTGCCTATTCTTATTCTTTACACTGATAGAGCCTCTTTCCTGTATAATGTTGATCACATGCAGATTAACACTGCTCGCTCTGAGGTAAGTTGCCATGAGGATTTCCGCTGGATTTCATGTGATACTGAAGGCAATTTTACCGTTACAAAGTAGATCTCACAACTGCTATATATGTATATATTTAGACACATATGACAGCAGCGGAATAAAGGCGCTGCTGTTTTTGAAAGCTTCAAGCCGAATAAAAGATTCCAAATGGGGAGCAAAAACCATAAGTGAGTGCAATAAGCAACGTCTGATGTAAAAGTATGTGAAGTTGCTTGCAGATCGAGTAATTTTTACTTGTTAATACTATTGCTTTGGTTGTTATTGTGCACTCTGCCAGTTGGTTATGTTATCGCCTCGAAAAGGCCATCTTCTACCTGTGGTCCTTTTGCGTAAGTTATTGTTTTACTTTTTTAATTCATCCAAAAATTTAAAAAAAAAACAACGAATGGCTGAATTAGCCATAAATTCTGCAGAACATTTTAATAATTATTTTCGAATCTTGAGTTGTTTTCGAAATCAATGATTTTTTCATCTTTAAAATCTGTTTCTTGGCGTTTTTATATTTTTTAAAAAAATGAAATTGCATCTTCATTTACTTGCAGCGGTCATGAAAGATTCTATAATGTTGTCACTCAAATGTTAGAAGGACGAGTGGATGCGAAAGTGATCAATTGGTTAAGGTATATTGCCTCACCAGGAGTTGTAATTCCAGTCCTTCTCTTACTAATGTAAGTCTAGATGCTATTCTTGTCCTCCTTTTCCGTCTTCATTCAGAGAAATTAAATTCCACTAATGTTTTTTTTTTGAAAATAATATTTATATTCATTTAAAAAGATCATATATTAAACGAAGCAATTATTTAAGGAAAATACGGTAGAGTGTATTCTGTCGATTCGAAGTTTGTGAATTTTATTAACGCAGCGAATGCACATAGTATGGTAGATATATTTTCTGATATTTACACACTAAATATAAGACTTTTGTTCATATCATTCAATTATTGCTGTGGTTTATAAGAAAACATCGGCAATAATTTCTGTTGAATTTTGTAATTTTTATTGTATATTTTAATATCTAAATATTGTGGATATTTTCCATATCTCAATCTCCTGTATTTTCAATTTTATTTGTTTGCAACAAGAACTTATCCATTAATATGATTCCATTGCTTGTTGACAGTTGTGAATATGGACTTCATTAACTATTTAATCAATGAGAGTGAACCTTTTTTCAAAAAATGTCTTGTTTGAGATTCTCTTTAAAAAATGAATCTTGTTCGAAATATTGTGAGTCCTCAATTTTCTCGTTCAATTTCATATCCAATTTGTATTTGCTCTAAACGGTTTCTTTAAAAATAATTAATTATTACTTTCAGGTTGATTATTTATTTCCTCGTTTCATTGGTACGTGGTTTGCGAGAAGCGAATAATGATCTTCAGCAGCAACTTATACATGTATGCATTAAAGACTCTTTTTTTTGTATTAATACAACCATTAAAATAATAGTAAAGTGAACCGCAAAAATGGTGGTAAAATTAGTAAATTTTTTGTTTAAAGGAGAGGACCGAAGAGAAGAAAAAAATATTCGAGCTCGCCGGTGGAGGTAATAAGAAGAAACCTTCAATACTTGGTCGAACTGAAAAGAAGAAAAAAGTGGTAACATATCTTCCACTGGTTGAGCAGAAACGTCGAGAGCCATGGAGAGCGTATAATGGGGTAATCCGTAATGTGCCAATTATTCCTTATTTTCAGCCATTTTAATGCAAAGTCTAGGTCTACTAGACCTTCAGCTTCTAGGCATCAAAATAATTTAAGAGGACCTTAAAAAAAGTTGGAAGAGACGCATGGACATGATAGAGTGCTGTAGAAGTCTTCCGCCGAATAGGAATAATGGAAAATATTTCATTTTTGTAAGTAACGCTCATTATATCGATTGTGAGTATTTAGAAAATTTTAATTTCAACCCGAAAAACATGAGGTCTTAGTCTGTATCTCCTTATTTTTTGTAGATAGCGATTGAAGAGAAATTACTATTTGAATAAAGATTGAAATCATTTAAATCAGATAATCGACATTCAGCTGGAGTATGACTCATCGGTGTGCGTCACAGATGAAACGAGTACTATCACAACGCCTACTTCGAACGCTCCGTCGCCTCCTCTACCGCTTCGAGTGAAGCAAGTAGTGAATCTATCGGCGATGCCCGAAGAACCTGCACCACCTCTCGTTCATCGTCATTCGATGGGGTACTGTACACTACAGAGTACTATGAACTTCTGTCCCTATAAAATAATAATCACATTTTTGATGATCAAAGATTTTGCCAGCAGATGGCGGTGAACTGGAGGCAAATCTTTCCGAGCAGTTCACTGGTCCAGCATTCGCTCGGTAAGCGAAAGGTCGCGGGTTCCCTCCCGCACTAGGCTGATGTTTTTATTGACCATCAGAAGCGATGATTATCTTCTGAGTCTTAGTCATACTATAAAGTTAATCGTAGCACAAAACATTGACCATATATTTGTAAAGATTATGCCAAATAAGGAATACTTCAACGGATTTATTGGTTACTTAAAGTTGTAGCAGCTTTTCGTTTCATTAATCCATATGACTGCTCATTAAAATACGCATTAATATTTCTTAGGGAGTTATGATTGGAATTCGTCTGTAGTAATGGGAACAAATTGTCATTTTTATTTAACTTTTCCTTCCAAACGAAGCCATGAGATGTTTGATGAAGTCGAACTGATTCATGAATCGAAGGCTTCTGATGCAATCAGCATATTCAGGTACATAATACAAACCTGCCATCGACTTCTCCGTTGCGCTCGACTTTAAGAGCATATAACCCTCTCGAGTGATCGCAAAGATTTATTTCTGAACTCAAGAAAGAAATCCTTAACGAGGATATCGCAAATTAAAACTTGAACAGCATTTTAACGATCAGAATCCAGACAACAGATGCATCTCATAAACATTTGTTCAAAAATTCTTCAACTACCTCTATCTTTGTCTCTTCAACACTTGATAGCATGAGCCTTCGATGCAGCTATCTTCAGTGATTGAGCCGCGACGCTAAGGCAGTAGTTAAAGCCGATATTCTGAGTAAAAGTTCGAGTTATCCATCTATAGCGCACTTTTCAGTTCAATAGACGAAGAGGTACATGAGACGTCGGTGGGTCCATCTGGTGGATCAGAAGGTGAGACGAAGCGTATGACATTAGCACAATCGGTTCCTGTAGCAAAAAGTAACGTAACGGATCGTGCCGATGATTGGTTCAACGATGAAGATGTACATAGCGAGCAATCTTACGAAGTACAATCGAGTGCCGTTGAATTGGCAACACCTGAGGAAATACGGTAGATCTATGTTCTTTGAGAATTTAGTTGATTATAAGTCATCTTAACTGAATAATCTCGTTTACGTAATAATCCATTGCTAACATTTTATTGTGATGGTTTTTTTTTCTTTCGAAAATTGCTCTTTGAAAATTAGTTATGATCCATGAATTTTTAATAAAAACCTCTCGACGAGTGCATATCCAAAAAAATTTCTTTGCTCGTGATGATTTTTTTGGGCATATGTTTCAAGCAAATGACTTCATGCAACTAAGAATTGCAATCTGTTTACCTCAAAATAACTTAGTAAATTAACATCACGTGTAGAGGTAGTTCTCAATTAATCCTATTCAATGCATGTGTCACCTTCTAAATCCTTACTTAATTGTGGATTCACATTGAAGAGTTATGGAAATAACCAAACTAAATGCACTTAATTAACACTAATTATTAACCAAAACTTTTCGAGATATTTCATTAATGATTTGATTAACACAATCAAATTTCAACTGATAAAATTTTCAGTCATTTAATACATCCACTAACGACATCATTGAATGATTCGTCGGTTTCATTAGCTGCTTTCCCGAAAGATGCCGATTCAAGTCCGGTTACAGTCGTCTTTCCGACACCAATTCTAACAACTGCGGGATCGAGACGTTCCAGCAAACGATTCTCATATATAAGTCTTTATGAGAATCATCATCAAGATGAATCACAATTAACACGAAGCATACGGTCTGTAGCAATGCTACTACGTGATGAGAGCACCGGCATGTTGCGATTGCATGATAGCGCGTATGCATTCCTCCGTTTTCACTTTTTTCCTTATTTCTTTCTCTTTCTTTCTCTCTTTTTTTGCTTCTCTCTCTCTCTCTCTTTGTGAATGAACTCTATGAATGGAAATCACTAGATTCTTCGAATCTGAATGATGTCAAAATATCAGCTTACTACATGCACTTCATCTTTTGAAATGTAAAGCTATATAGCTGACAGACAGTATATTCATAGGTGTGGAACAAAGTAATTCTCTCATAGACCTCACTTCTATGAATCTCTCGATTTCTCGACGTGTAAGACAAGATCTCGACGTTAGACCAACAAATGCATCCAAAAGCTGTAAACGACCGTCATGTGTTATTATCGTTAAAGTAAAGCTTAGTCATAAGACTCGAAGTTGAATCATAGGAATCTCGAAGTTCGATGCTGTATCGTTGTATGGCTTCGTTTTTGGCATATTGTCCTCTTTCTTCTCTTTCTATCCTGTGGGAATGATTACAGAAAATACGATTCATTCTCATCCACTGACTCTGTTATTTTGCATAGTACGCAAGACGAGAACGGATAATGCATTTTTTGCACATTATTTTTTAGCTTTGATCGTGCATTTTCTCAGTGAAATTTTGCATTATGCAACGCTGCGTCTTGCAAGGATTCATCGATCTTATATTGAATGTTGAATGTTTTTTTCATCTACGAATAATTCTGTGTTTTTCAAGTAGCGTTGAGGAACGCTTTCTTTGCAGTGATATTTCAGAACTCATCTTTACACTGCTGATGCACAATGTCAGAATATGTGGGCAATATACGTATAGAAAAATGACGTCATTTGCAGACGTGAATTTGAAAATTGAACTCAACATTTTGCAAGAAACGATATTAATATGAATGATTTTACTCGCATGCATCTTATTTATATGCAGTTTGTCAAAACTATGACAGGGATGCTTTTTTTAAGGATAAATGGCACATCGAAACAACGACATTTTAGCGGCTATCAACAACCTTCTGTGCATCATTCTCTAGATCCGATCATTGCTGCTGATAGAGAGAAAGAAATCGAGGAGGAATGTGCTAACGTTGAGGATAATGAATCGCAACCGCCATCTAAGCCAATTGAGGTGCTACCGCAGCCATCTGTGAGCTCTGGGAAAAAGTAAGTGCACTACTCGAAGTCGCACCTAAACTGTAGTTAGCATGCGAAAATATCAAGACGACATTTCAGTTAGGCAAATACCGTACGTAGCACTAATAGTTGCATCCCTTTGCTTTCATAGTCAATCTTCAAAACTCCATAATAAACTACGATCTTCTGAATTTCTTCGCTATTTGCTTCGGATCATTCAACACACGATTATAAATTCTTTTCACTCTTCTTTTATTACTTCTTGCTAAATAATATCAGTATTCTTATTTAGAAGTTATTTAGTGGTATATTCTCTAGCAGCTCCATAATACATTCGCACAGCAAGTCCTTTATTTCATTAACAAAATCTTCCTCATGCGTTTGCATCAATCATATTCTTGGATTTCGTTCGTTCATTCTTTTAGATATTTATTTAAAGTTTTTTTTTTTGCAAATTTCCTTTCCCATTTACTAGAGGGAGATTTTTCTTTCTAAAAAATTCTACTAACATCTTCGTCATATAGCTATTAAAATGATGTCATCGGAAGCTTCACGAATTTAATGCTCAGAAATTTTTTATCAGGTGACAAATTTTAACAAATGCTCAGAACAATTCATTTGAGTCGTCATCGTCGCCCTCCTCCTCCCCTCTCCTCGACGTTTGATAGCATCAATTTTTCGAATAAAAGTCTAATGTGAAGATCTGTCTAACGAAAACGTCAGAGCTAAAATGCAAACATGCAGAGAATTGCGTAACAGATGCATATTTTAAAGATTCGAGCCTAAAGTAACAGCCACAGAATTCCTTCCTTGGCCTTCCATTGACGAAATGAGAGAGCGACGATCGAAACTACAACCACTGCATCCACAAACATCCTCAACTACTTCACGTGCTTCAAGGAGAACATCACCACCGAAGCCAATAAGAACAATCGAAGGCTCGCCAACAAAAGACGTAAGTGGCTAAATTACATACCTATATATACTACTAATTACTACATGAAGCGTTTTTAAATTTTAACGACACTAGTAGTATTCATGCAAAAATAATTTCAATTTTTTTTAAAGGTGATAGTATCGCTTTACAGCTGCATTTTTTAAAAATTTAGACTGCTAATAAAAAGAAATTTTTTTCTTCCTCTTAGTTATCTGTGGTATTAAAAGTTTTGAGCAAATTTTTTTTCGGCGGATTTGGCAAATGTTTTCAATTGTTGTTCCATATTCTTCTCTTCTGTTAAAATGTTTTTCTTCTGTCATTCATTTTTTTTTGTCATTCATAACGTTCACTTTAATATAGATCAATGGAAGTGAAAATTTTTGTCATTTTTAGGGAATAGCTGAGATTGCAGAATAAATTCTATACTTCATCTTCCAAAAGTATTTGAAAGGATTTTATTTTATATACATTATCGACCATATTTATCAAATAATTTATATGCAGGTTTTCTTCTCTTTTGGATAGTGTGAACGTCAATTATCGTGTCAGGATCGCTCGAATTTTGAAATCTTTTCTAAATAAATTCATTTTAGGAGACATCAGTAGCGTCTTCGCAACAGCGAAAGTTTAGGATCTCAGTATCGCCGACAAGGCGATTACAAACCGATCTTTCGGGCAGTGATACAGATACCAGGTAAAGCTTTTCATCATCCTCACCTTTTAATAAGACATCGTTCATCACCACCTATACTGAACTAATGACAGCTAAGCCACTTCTAAATATTATCCAAGTGGTTAGCGCAAACGCATCCTTCTGATAGCTAATAAACATTTTTACTTGGCTGCTAGTTGAATATTAGCTAAATTTTGACTACTGGGACCAGGTGAATTCGAATGCTTCCTTTTGTGAGCTATATAAAAGGATGTGGTTGGGTGCTAATGGAAATTATTTCATCGCCTGGCAGACAGTGTCTAGCAGGCGAATTCCACCACTGCAAATAATTCAAAGAACATTAACGCAGACTCTATTAAAGTACCGGCAAGAGCTTTTAATAATTCCACCACACATTAAAGTGAACCGAACGTCAACTTGCAGTACCGGCAAGCGACGCTTTCTGATTAAGCAAGAGCTTTTACCTGGCTCAATGGCAAGTGTCGCGACCACTGATACGACACGCACCGCGACCACCAATAACAGTATTGGCCCCTCTACTTCATCGCGGGCACCTCGTGTTCAATTCGGCGACGATGATTCACCACGCATAGAAACCGGCACTGACGTGGAGCCTAAAGAATCTGCGCGTCCACATGAAAAATGATCAATTCTGCCCAATACTGCCACGTTGTTGATTGCTTTAATGAATTTTTCTCATTTTATCTCATTATATTACTATTAAAAAAATTTGAAATGTAATATGGCTAGCGTTCAACGTGAATATTCGGCAATATTCCATCCATGCAAACAGTACAAGTCATCATATAATTTCTTTCTCGAATCATCTTTAATTTTCAAATCTTTATACTCTTACTGTTGAAGTTCTGAGAATCATTAGCTGTTACGGGCTCTCACATTGAAATTGGCATATACAAATCCAGCCATTGCTGAATCTCCACACATGTGCCTAATTAAACGTTGTTGTAAATAAATATTGGTGCTAACATTGAGTGCAGTAAGCTAGAGTCGTCTCAGCCTGGATCATCCACCGAACTACTACAATACCTTGGTCCCTGTGCCGGTGCTCAAGCGGACTATGAGACTCTACGGATTCGAAACTAGTCTTTGTGGGCTCACTTAACGGCTGCGAATGTTCAATACAAAGTGCAGCGATTCTCTAAAAGATTGGAAGGAGTTCTTGTCAAACTTGAAGAATATCTAGCAAATCTACGTCATTTCCTCTACCGTTACAGGTATCCTTCCGTGCATTGCTAAAATCCTGAAGAACGAAGAGACGCCTCTATCGATTATGGGAATTCGTATAACGATTTAGGAATTCTCTGTAGGACGACTAGCTGCTCCTCCACGTGAAGCAACATTAGAATAACACTTTTTTTCATATTATATGTGATACTAATTGCAAAAAAACCGGATTAAAAATCGCCCATCGGTTGTGTTGAAAGAAAGAAGATGTGTTGAAAGAAGCTAACCGTAACTCCATAGGCCTAGCCATTGCCGAGAAAAAATCTCCGAAATATCAATTACAGTACATTTCTATAGAACTACAGCATTCCTGCACCTCTCGTTTTCTTATTTTTATATAAAACAGCAAATAGTGCACGTATCCGTGATTAGCTTATCGAGTTCTATCATTTGGCACCAAAGTCATCGAAATCGGAGACAAAAAGTATTTTTCCAAAATTTCCCTGTGCTACCCCTTACGATCGAAAAAACGCGATTTTTGGGAATTTTTTTCTCGGCTCCTGTTTGTCCTCGGACGATAGTCCATATACCGTTCGAGGGGTCCCGGCGAGCTGATGACGAATCAGAGGGCCGTTTAGCGCCATATGAGAAAGCGACCGAGAACGAGAACCCCCAAAATTGCAAAAATCGAGATTTCAGAAATTCTGGCCCCTCGATTCGGTTTTCAACTTTTCTCTCGAAATATAATAAGTTATATATCGTTCGATAGAGCTTTCGAAGATGTGTTGAAAGAAGCTAACCATGACTCTATAGGCCTAGCCATTGCCGAGAAAAAAGTTCACAAATATCAATTACAGTACATTTGTATAGAAATACAATATTCGCGCACCTATAATTTCCATCTTTTCATATAAAAAACCAAAGGACGCAAATCTTTGTGATCAGCTCACTGAGATCTATCGTTTCATACCAAACTCATCGAAATCAGAAACAAAAAATGTTTTTCCAAAATTTCCCTGTACTACCCCCTTACGATCGAAAAATTGCGATTTTTGGGATTGTTTTTCTCGGCTCCTGTTTGCTCGGGGCGCTCACCTGTATATCGTTCGAGAGGTCTCGCCGAGTAGACCACAAACCAAAAGACCGCTTTTATCTGTATCAAATATCGGCCGAGAACCAGAACCCCCAAAATCGCAAAAATCGGGATTTCAGAAATTCGGGCCGCTCGATTCGCTTTTCAACTTTTGTCTCGAAATATAATAATTTATATATCGTTCGATAGAGCTTTTAAAGTTGTATTGAAGGAAGCAAACTGCACCTCCATAGGCGTAACCGTTGCCGAGAAAAGCTTCGGAAATCTCTAATACAGTACACTTGTATAGAAATTTCACATATTTTAATTTTTTAATTGAATAAGTCTTCGAAAAATGAATCTAAAAAGTAGACATCATTAAGGAAGAAAGTAAAAACGAATGAAAATAAAAGAATGCAGGAAGGAGAAAGAAATAAAAGAAATGCTTAAGTATGAAGAACGTTACCCTACCGGAATAACTCTGCGACGGAGCGGAAAACACGGACGAAGTTTTATAGGTCTAGAAAGCACCACCATACAATGAGATCCAGAAAGAACCCGAACGATAGAGCAAATGGTAGAGCCGAAAACATTAGCCAAAGGTGAAAATAATTAGTGATCTTCTGCATAGAATAGATTCGAATTCCCTCTAAGATGAAGACCAGTGGAATTCCTAAAAACAGAACCGTTTCCATACAAAGATTCCAAAGAGTGACAAAGGGTTCTCTACAGAGCTCTGGGAATTGACAGCAAGATTATATTGGTTCCCTGCAAGGCTCAGAATGACTTCAAAAATTCTATAAGAATCAGCAAGAGTCATTAGGGGATCGCCAGAAGGTAGAGGTTCTGACAGGATGTGAATTCGATTATGTACCTTTACATAATGGACACGCTAATATAAGCGCACCACCTACTTTTTGAGACAACTCACAGCCGAGGTTCTCTGGCAGAAATGTTCTCATACTTAAGAAGAAAAACGATCTCAATGAACACATCTATGTCACCTTAATGAATGTAATACTCGAACGTGACACTTGAAAATCATTCCACTCGAAATAGTAATTTCCGTCGTTGTTTATAAAAATCTTTATTTATTTAATTCATTTATTACAATTATTCAAACAAATACAATCACATCGCCTATGTCGAGCGATAAATTATATTAATTACTTTGTGCACAACCTGGATCAAAAAAAAGCTCAGCAATAGCACTGATAGCACGCAATCAACTTAATGGACAAAAAATTCAGGAGCATGATGGTTGTACATCATACATCCATGTAATTTACGCCATTTGTATGACTTTAGGGTATTCGCCTTAGTCTTGATAAATCCTCTCCCCTTCTTCCTTTGTCTCTTTCATTTCAAACATTTGTATTTCGAAATTGCGTTCATTATTTAGAAAATAAATACAATTAAACAGTTAACAAAAATATTTTGCTCAAGAATCTCGCACATTCAACAACCTTAGAAATATGCACATGATATAAGACAAATAAATTACCATATTTTCTACACTATCGTTTATTTAGAAGCCATTAAAAATCATGAGTTAAAGAAGTTCAGAAAATTCAGGAACTTATGGATAAATCAATATTACACCCGATTGCATCATATACGAAAGTAAGTCGTACTAATTTATTCTTCATCGATAACAACATTAATTGCATGATTTTTGCAGTATGATAAGACAAATAAATCAGTAGAACAATCACAATAGCCTATAAAAATATTCACTGAGCTTAAATTGTACCTTAGAAAATATATTTCGCTTGATATGAAATTATCTCAATACTAAACCTAAGCTTTAGGGGTCAAATTTATTTTATTTTCTTTTTTTTTTCTAGTACAGCTGGTTGTAAAATGAAGCCAATATTACGTGAATTTCTCACTGAAAAGAATTCTTTGTGATTACAAAAGAAGTAATTCAATACGAAGTTCATTGCTAAACAATACAGCAGCTTGAAATTTCGAATTTTTATGTAGTTGTAACTTGAATAGAGTATATCAAGTATTTATTATCATTTCAACAGGCCATTTTTCATTTGAAGCATTCTTTAGCGTGCTGCAAAAGATTTATTAACGCTTGATGTTAAAGCAAACTTCATTCCAACGCATAATTCAGTGATAATCATTGTATGAGGATCGACAAAAACGTTCTACGCAATTGGCTTCGAAAATGGGACGTTTTACTTTCTGGATTGATGCTTTTCCACTGCGTTATCCTGAACATTTTGGTCGGGCAATTTGTTTTTACAGATGAAAAGTTATGTTATAATTCAACGAACTGTTTTAGAAGATTATACTCTTCTAAATAAGAAAAGCTGAACATATCATCTGCAAATTTCTTTCACCTGAAGTTTCTATAGGCTATTCTTTTAGATGGGCACACTCAATTTGATCGTAAAAAAAAATTTTTCATCAAAAAAATTTATATCAGCAACTCGGTATGCGGTGTCATCCTGTTGATATGTGGGGTACCATTGGCGACCTTTGTAGTGGTATGAAGAGGAGATGAATGTAGCAGGGCGCTAATATACTGCTTTAATGTACGCCGAAATCTACTACCAAACGCATAATAAATGAGAAAATTGCACGACGAATTGACGACCACCATCAAATTCGATAAATCTATCAGATATGAATTAACGATACCGAAGAGTAGCTCCAGAAAATTCACTGTCAATGGCTGTAAATAAATCGATATTGAAAAACAAGCATTACTGAAAAAAAACATGTCGAAATGCCCATTAGATAAGCTGACACGATAAGCGCTTTTGTTTTCCTCATTTCGCTATTTAGCTGTCAAGAAATTAATAAACTCTCAACAAATAAATACTTCATATTTTAGTTAACTCGATACAAGTAAGAACTAGGAAAAGATTCGTATTTTTGTAACCCGGCCGATGTCGTGTTGAAAAAACTAACTTCTATAAAATGCATACAATTTTTTCCACTTTTAAATATTTCAACCTTTTTTTTAAAAATCGATCGGTGAACGTAAATCTGTGACATCGAAATCCAATGGTCTAGATTACGTTCACCGAATTTCTTAACCGTTAAATATTTCAAGCTTCATTTACCAATGGATTTACTGCTAGCAGACAAACGCATGTACGCTCACACATAAAGTGCAGACGTTCTATCGACTCTTCGATACAAAACATTTGGAGTCTTTTCCCATTGCGTGGCCGGCGTAATGATTGAACCCCGAATATCTTAGTGCCTATTGTTGTTTTATTGATATAATTTTCCTTTCAGGTGTTTTTTCTAAAATTAGCTCAGTAAAACTAAACAATATAAATATAAGTAAATTGTATTATGTATTTTATAATCTTCTATAATATCAATTATAAATAAAATAAAATTTTTCAAAAAAAAACAACTAACAAGTATATTGCAGGAAATGAAAAGGCAAACGACGAGCACAAGTGTAATAATGTCTGAATCACTATCCACTTGTGGTGGACTACGACGCATACAAATGACAATCGCTGAATTGAGCACAATTAAAAGAATTACAGGTCCAACCGCCATCACTAGTGTATACATCCATGCATAGTATATCGTAAAGTACATCTGCAATTGATAGTTTTTCGATAGGTTTGTGCAGTTTTGATAGATATAACGACGCTACTAACTTCACAAAAATCACCAGCACATAGTTTATCAGCGTTAGGCTAAAGTAAATTTAGTATCTTCGAAGGGGCAGGGAAGAGGAGGGAAAGAGGGGAGGCAGGTTATTAGAAGATAAGTCAATTTATTAAGCATTACTGTAAGAGTCGATAAAATGTACAAGCGGATTCGCAATAACGATATGATGGTTTCTTTTTTTTTCGTGGAATCCTTCAATAATATGATTCACCTAAAAAATCAGCAAGACTTTCCATTAGCGGCCTAATCTATTGCAAATACAATTGAAAGCAATTTGTAAAATATAATCGATAGCCTATTTTTAGCATATTCATTGAAGTTTTATCGTGAAAGCTGTAATAAATCCAACACTTTGAAGTGTAATTTATTGTGAAAAAAATAAAGTCTTTATTATGAGTTGATATTTTCGAATCTAAAGTTAATTCCGCTTAAATATGAACATAATTTGCATACGAAATCTAAAATTCAAATTGCAGAAATGACCTGATTCTGCCTTAAATCGGTAGGACATACATCGAGACTCTGTTGTGAATAAGGTACACTCCAACAGTCAATAACAATTATTTCGAACATATGTGGTGAGTTGTAAAGAGCGGCCAAGAAAATGATACCCACAAGTGCCTGAAAGTTTTATTAGTTACCTCATTGAGAAATAACAAACAAAATTTGATTTATTTTTGATGTATATATACTCAATACGACTTAACCGCTTGGTATTCATTATATGGAACTTAATATATCTATTCATTTATAAATATACGCGAAAATTTTCATTACGCTCAATTTCTAATATCTGTAATAAAACAATTCAACAGAGAGTATGTGTTGAATGAAATGGGTTCTATTCTGAATAAATAATAAACGCGCTTCGCATTTACTATTAAAATAAGTTTTTTCCGCTGACTTACGTGCCAACAATGAAATTTTAGATGACAATTCATCCACAAATATCATGCCAATTAAATTTTTCTCCTAAGAAGTTAAATTAAATTTTAAAAATTTTCTCGAAAATTAGGAAGCATGAATATCTTTCAGCCATTAGTGAGCGAAAACCGGTTACAAATAAAACAACAATCTCCCATTTTGCATTGTTTTTTAGTGCTTATTTTTCAACAATATGAATAATTATTATTGCTAGTTGATATAAATTGAGTAATTGAATTCCTATGCAATTTGAGAATAAAAATTTAATACGGAAATAAATAAAATTCGTTCATTATTCAATTGCTAAACGATGAATACTGGATTAGGCACAAAGACATAGAATATAACTATTTCAAGGATTAACATGATCATTAGGGGTAATCATGTACAAAAATTATGCAATGAATAAATATGAATAGAATTTCGAATATCTTAAAGCTTGATCTTTATTCAACAATATGCATTGGTAAAAACTATTTCAATGCCATAAAACTTTTGTTGTTTTTCTTACGATCATTGAATCATTTTCCACAATGCTTTATACATTTGCATATGCGCACTTTAAGGTTCTTACGAAAAATAACTTTCTTTAGCAATTTCCAATTATCTTTTCTTCTAGTATTTCTTTATCAGCATTATTGAATGCTTAGAAGTAAAAAAAAAGATATCGAATGTTTTATATATCAACGATAAACTTCAAGTGACCTTTCCAATAATGTCTAGCGTATGTTTGCAATAATTTTAGAAACCTCTCGAGTGATACAACTGAAATTTGCGCTTGATCGGATATTATGCAACAAAGGCGATCGTTAAAAACAAAACGATGCAATCACTCGCCTATGAATGTGGAGTGCAGTGTGAAAATGCACTTTTAACGAAAAGCTATTCAAAAATGTCACCATTCTCAACATGATATTCGTAAAATTTCGCATTTATTGAATTCATTTCTCTTTCTATTTTTTTTTTTATCTCAGTGAATTTTGTTCCAATATTATGAAAGAAAATAGCGAGCACTTTGTTACTGGAAGATGGAAAAACATTGATTTCCACAAAATCAAGTTGTTTGAAATAGACCGATCAGAAGTGATTCAAAACTTATTGTTGCTAACTTTATTTCTACTTCAATTAAATGCAACAGTCAATAACAGAATACTGTAGTTATATAAACCCAAAAAGGAAATAAGAGCCGAGTAGGCTTCATCTCGTCTATAGTGCTACTCTATTTCAATATGCCCTCTGGTTGTTCAATGCTGAGATATAGGAGATTCGCATTATTCATCAAAAATCCATAAAACATTTTGCACTTATATATGTACTTCGACAAAGTGCAAGGAAACTGTCTATTAGCTCATTGGAAAGGGGACATCCCGATGAAGTGATTTACAACGAGAATTCACTTTTTTTTGGAGATTGAAATTTGTTCTCCTCATCGTCGAAGAGCGTAAATAGCAGTCGTTGGGGGATGTTAGTTTTGAAGCGATTACAAAGTGATCATCGGCTATTTCTCTCTTAAGCGAAATTAAGTTAAAGCTTCGAATTGTAATTACAATGCGTATCCACCAATTCTTGAATTGCATGAGGGATAACATGCTCATTGTGCAATTTGAACGCGACTCATTGTGAAGCATATTACGATCGTTCTCTATACGCATTCATCTTATGACCGGAAGTGGAATTAATTGCAAGGAGTTGAATGACAAAGACTCTTAAACAATACAACAAAAATGCGAGTTTAATAAAATATATTGACATCAAATCTTAATGGATAGTAGTGCATCAGTGTAGAGATTTCTAACCCTAAAATGGCAATGCTTCAATAGCGAACCAGAACAACAAAAAACGCTGTAACTAGTGGATGGTATTGTACAATAGCTGCAAAATAATCTCAAATCGATATATGGCATTCTAACCGTAAGATCATAGAGCTGAAATTTGTAGCATAGTGATTGCAAAATGGCGATGATTCTGTCGTAGGGCATTAAACGGCGATCACTTGCCTAATGGTATTGATTTATATAATGATGCCCCCTTAAGGGATGAAACTTCCCAATAAACATAGTGAATGTAAGAAGATGTATTTTCGATTTGCATTATTTACGAAGCCTTTCTCTCAACTTCGGTTAGAATTTTTGGGAGCAAATAAAGAATTTACTGCAAAAGATGAAGAATATTTATTTGATCAATTTGGCCAATTATTTGTTTGGCATGGCCAGTGTGCACCAGGACATTTTCGGTCATTTTTCATAGAGGCATGCGTCAGTCTTACAACATTATCGACTCATGTAAACTTTTGACCACCCACTCCTTCCTTTCCACGCTTCCCGCCGGAATCCTACAACCTTTGACTCCGATTGAATATATCTTTTAGTGATAAAAATGCTAAAGCGCTGAGTTGAGGCGTTAGGTTTCGAACTTTTCCTCATACTGCAACATTCCTTAAGTAGGATTAGCTGGAATGTTATTGTTGCAATGAGCTGTTGTAATGAATATCTCTTTACCTATTTTGTCCTCCATGTATATTTGTTTCTTTATCTGAATGTGAGAATTGATTTCTATGGCTAAAGATAAAGAATTTTACAGCGAAAGATATGAATGAGCACTTACTGATTAATTTATATAACGATTGCTGTTGCATTTTTGTTCAAAATTTTAGCCAAAAAACATTGCATTTTTTGATACATTAAAACACCAAAATACATCGCTTGTATGAATAAAATTTATGGCGCAATATGGTTTAAATGAAAATACTCATCACAATGTTTACAGCCAAACGTTGATGTCAGTAGATTTCATTGATGGGCACTCTAGTGATTAATTAAATTTAGAAGTGAAGCACATCTCCTTGCTCTTCGCTGAAGACTAGATAAGTTTTCAGCGAGCCAAAAAACGCTGCGCACTTAGATTGCACTAGAAGGAATTTTCCGAGAAAAAAAAGAGAAAACTGAGCGGTAAGAAAATGAAACTGTCGAACCCGGCATCGAAGCCGGAACCGGAACCGGAAACAGTCACCTCGTCATACATATATTTAACGTAAATCTCGCTTTTTGCTTTCTGCTTAGCTTTAGATGTTCTATTTCTGTTGTTCTTTTTTTTTTTTTTTGCTTAACATGGATTCCTGTTCTTTTTAAGCGCACATTAGATCATAAATAAATAAATAAATAAATAAATAAATAAATAGTCCATTATAAAATACACAAGCATACGAACGCTTTCACTTAATTCGGTTTAAAAGTAATAAAAATTTGACTTTTTTAAGAAAAGAAAAAACTGTCTTTCAAATAAAGTGCCGAAGTTTTTCCTCACTAGTCCTTTGCCTTAACGATAGAAATCGATTCTTCAGTCACATCTCAATTGTCGACGGGTAATTTTTTTCTCAAAAACAGTCCATCGACTACTTGTATAACAAATTGCGTCATAAAAAAATGATCATTCAGCGTTGAGGATTTTTGAAACATGTTTATTCTTTCTTGACAGACGTACTAAATAAAGGGATAGAGCCCTGAGGCATTGCTATCTAAGCGCATGATGTACGTAAACATCCTATTCACTTCCTCTTGCTACAAATGCTTCAGAAGCCATCACTTCAACTTTTCAAAGGAAAGCCCTTTATAAAGTCAACATGCATTCTTTTTTCTCCTGAATTTTAATAGAACTTAGAGGCAAATTTCAAATGAGGATTCAAAGAAAGTTAATGTGAAGCAATAAATTTCCCACATTAAAAAAAACTTAAAGGAATTCACATTGAAAATTTAAAAAAAATTGCTTACAGCTATAAAAATTATAAACAAACAATTTTGGAGTGAATTTGATCTGGAACGAAGCTAAAAGTTTAGCTAAAATTTTTAGAATATAATGCAAAGGCTACGAAATTTGTGAAGTGTGAGGAAAATATAGAAAACTATTTTGCATATTCATAATAAAGATGATCGATATTTCAATAGCTAAACACACTATACATAAGAATAAAAAAAAACTTTTTCAAAGAATTATCGACAACCATCTGTATATTTGTGATAAATAAATTATTTTAAAGCTAACCTGAAGTGACACACTAACGGAGCAGAAACGTTGTTTGCAAGATTGTGATGATGCGACAAGAATAAAGCAATCGACAGCTGCTGTCACCGTTAGAAAGACGGAAAGTGATTGTGCGGTAAGTCCGAGTGGAAAGGTGACAGGTGCTAACATAGCGAAAAATTTCGAGATTAATACCGAACGTGCACGCATATTCTCGAGAAAAAATAGAAAAAATGCTGTTATTATAATTGTCATATCCGAGATAGCCAATGCGCATAGGTAAACATTCATTGAACTACAATACAACAATATTATTTCATCAATTTTGCTTTGAATAGATATATAGCATAAGATCAAATAAAGTCATCTATGATGGTGGAAATCAATGGTTATACATTAGTGAAGAATACCTTAAAATGTAAAATAAATCCATTTTTAATTTTTTTAATATTAAACACAAAAATTGTATAATCCATGTATATTACTGCATTGACCATCTACACCAGCTTTCTATTTGCGATGATCTACGAAATGAACTGAAAGCACTTCAAAAAATTCTATGCATTTTGCGAATCGATTTAGTTGTATTTTGCGGCAAATGTTACAGAGAAAAAAGAAACGAATCTTTTGTAGATGATCTACACGAATGCCCGACTATAAAATATGGATGCAGAATTACGCTAATGGTATGATTAATGCATGGGATCACGAAGTGCTGTATCGTGTCAATGTTTTTGACGTCTCTTCTTATTTTTTTCGAAGTCAAAATGTCTAGAGGTTTTTGACGAGAGGATGCCTGAATTTAGCTTTTATTTTCCGTTAAAAATAGGTTGTAATAGAAAAATA
The DNA here is from genome assembly GCA_037389465.1 of Baylisascaris procyonis. Lineage (NCBI taxonomy): Eukaryota > Metazoa > Nematoda > Chromadorea > Rhabditida > Ascarididae > Baylisascaris > Baylisascaris procyonis. Next base: position 1,346,696 of record JAZARR010000230.1, read on the forward strand.
GATTTTAATAAAAATAGGTTCTAATCTAATAGAAGTGTATAAATCCGATCGTATCACCTATCTATGTGATCGCTCCAATGAATTGCAGCAAAAAATCTGAGAATTACAATGAACTTCGATACATGGTGTAAGATTACTCGACTCCAAATTTTTTCTTCCAATTTTGCGATCATTCCTTTTTTTTTAATATTTAAATTCTATATGTGAAAAAATAATTGCGTAAATTCTATAGTTTTCGAGCAATCGAAATGTTTTACGGCTGAAAAGATTCCATGATTGATCATTAATAGAAGCTCTCGAATAACGATAGCACCTATATATTAATTTCAATTACACAGCTCACTTTTGCAATGTGCAGAAAGAACAGAAAATTTGGAAGCAAAGAAGATGTCCCAATAAGTGCCGTCGATATGCATCAGGTTGTGAGTTGGCTAGGAGATGAAAAAAATTACTAAAAAAGACCACCATACTGTTACGTTTCAAAGCTCGAATTATTATTAGAATAGAGGTATAATAACGAAATAAATATAAAGAAATTAGCAAAAATTCAATGAGAAAATTTAGTAAATAATTGTTGAAAAACCTTAGCATCGTTCGTCGACTATAGATAAACGCTGAGATCGAATTGCCCAATAGACCACATATACCAATCAATGGTAATATAATACCAATAACAATCTAAAATATTGAATATATCTTCGAAAGAAGGCAATTTTTTTTTTACTCTTAGAATTTTTTTTTTTTTTGCTTTTAATCGTTTTCAATATATTTTTTAATTTGATGCGTTTAGAAGTTCATTTAATTTCTATGTGAATTCAACTATTTTTGGACTATTCCAATACAAGTAAGTACATATATTATAGAAAGTATTTATATCAAAATAGCTAAATATAAAACGATGCGACAAATAATTTTAAAAAAAATTTTACTTTATCATTTTTATCAAAGACAGAAATAAAAAATAAAAGCAATATTTTATTCAATGAAAATTAATATTTTTGAGAGAATTATCAACAATATTTTCAAAGATCCGATCAAGTGATTATTTTTCATTTAGTGAAAGATATATTTCGCATTACGAAGTATTCGAAGCTGTATATATGAAAAACTGTCTGCAGCACTTTTAATCTTTCTTTTAAGAGATCTGAGCATCAACAAATATGGAGGATAGGAACGGAAATCTAGATATTTCTGAGTTTTTAGGAGTCTATCATTGAAATGTGCTTTCACATTTCGAAACGTGCTTTCCTAAAAACCGCATCCTTAAGGATGGGAAAAATTTCGGTGACGCTATGATTCAAGCGAACTCTTTTCTAATCCAGTGTTTTTGCGTGAAAATTTGCGATTAAGTTGTGACAATTGAGAGGAAAATAACTTTATGCAAATATCTGCAAAACTTTAGTATGACCTCTATTGATAGAAAGACTGTTCGATCGTGTGGTGGATATTTTCTGTTCGAGAAAATTTATCGCTTGGAAGTAATCCGGAAAGAATCCGGAAAAGTTATTTGCGTTGTAGATATAACAGAAACCGTATGTCTTCTGGACGGAAAATTTTTCCGCATTGTTGGATTGAAGTGAACTTGTTGGGTATAAAGTTTGGTAAGGAGGTGCTGATTTGCATATGAAGATTTTTCATGAAATGATAATTTTTATATTAGATTGGCTGAGGCTAAGGTTGCTTTAGTTCGATGAGTTTGTTCTGATTCAATGTGAAGAATTTTCCATGTCATTATTCGTGTTTTTTTTTCAGCCTAATTATACGGATTCCGCAAGCGCTGATGAAACGATGGGCATTCGTGGCGCAATGATTAGGCGCCCAAACTTCTTTCTTGCTCGATAATGGTTAGATTCTGAAGAGAAAACTGGATAACTATGAGTTGCATTTTTTTATTTTGTTTCAGAAAGGAAAGACATGAGCTCACATATATGATGACGATTAATGGAATGAACATTCACCTCATTGCAAACAACGCCCATCGTTGCAGCAATACGGGATGTTGATCTCTTCGAAAGGATGTACGGCTTATCAAAACTCTCGCCACCGTCTAATGTCATTAAGCAGCTGTCATATATGGACAAACATAGTCAAAGAAGTTGACACAGAAGAAGACTTTTTCATGCGAACGAGGAAAGAGGGGATGAGGAGGGGGGGTCGGTGGTGGTGAAGAAGGTTAGGAGAGAGGAAAATAAGCGGATAGAATCTAAGCGGAAATTTTCAACATTACCAATTGCTACAATCACAAAATTTTAGAAAAAAAAAATATATATAAGAATTAAACTGAAAATTTATCGGATAGTTTAATTAATAAATGCAAAAAAAAAAAAAAATCCTTACCAAATTATATTGTTGATATTCTTTTGTTGGTTTTATCGATTCACCAAAATCATAGCAATAGCCACATACTGCTAATCCATAGCAAAATCCATTACGAATTGTTTCATTTGAACATAACATTTCACTTGTGTTTTCCATTATGCTGTTGAATTACGTACTCAAAATTGTTGCAATATGAAATAGATCATAAAGCATTCATCGAGTTATGTAACCGGTTGATTTGGTTGAGGCAATCACAAAAGTAATTGGTTTGATATGTTTTTTTGTTTCTTCCCTCACCTGAAAACCTTTAAACTGATAAATACTACGAAGGTCAACAACTGATTAAAATATTCTTCACGCTATACTGCCGTTTTGAAGAATTTAATATCGTTTACTGAATATGTCGAAGGTTTTCAAATCAACGCTTGAAAAAAAAAAGAAAAAAAACTGAGGTAAATGCTAAACTTTATCTCTTTTTATGCCTCTAAATTTTGAGGCATTTTAAGGCGGAAAATCTCAATAATCTTCAAGAGATCGTATTATGTGTCGAATCTTCTCAATGCACGATATTAACAGTATGCGTGAATTTATATAAAAATATAGCAATTTTTTTTGATAATTTGTTCTTAGAAATTTTTTCAAAAATATTAATCTGGATGATAGAAGTTTGAATAAATATCAATTATTAAAAGGGTTTTTTAAAACAAAAAAGGATGTTTTTTTCGAAAGAGAAGATGAAGAGTGCTTTTAAAACAAAAACTGATTGGTTACGACCAGTGGTATTTTATTGCCAAATAGCAACGACGATTGTTTAGCTCAACAGAACAACCGCAAAGAATTGAGTGATTTAAATTGCTACTTAAGTTTTAAATTTTGCCACCGAATTTTTTAATTCGTAGTTAGTGAATCATCTGGGTAGAAAAAAAGCTCCTGATGGTTTAGTTAAACCTATACAGATGACATAGGTAAGTATGTATAAGTATAAGGAGGTGAATCTGTTGGTTGAATAATTTAACGTTAAAGGAATTGGCATTTAGAAGAAAGCAACGAAGAGGGTGCAACAATCGATGCTACAATTGTTCGAGGTGCTCGAAGCACCGCTCACTTTCGTCGTGCCATCGTCGACCAGTAGCCAATTACCTCAAGTTTCATTAGGCAGCCAGCTGCCAGCAATAAGAAGGACATGAGCCTTAAGCAATCATTCTTCAGCGCTTAGCAACCAACTCATCAAACCTCACTTTTTTTTTTCTCACTATTTACGAGTCTTCCAACGGGACGAAGTGCAAATGAGACTAAAAGCCTTGTTTGGCACTCGATTAGGCACTTTTGAAACAGCGGTCGAAGTAAAGTTCAATGAGTTTTTCTTTTTCTTTAAAAATTGTGATAATCGAATATGTATAACTTTTTTTTATTATTTCTCTACACTGAAAGGCATTTTTGATCGTAGAAATGAAGTAACATGGCAATAGTGTGTCGTTAAATCATTCTGCTCTCAAGAAATACACTAACGATATCATAAGTAGCATCAAATCTCGACTTCTTATTGCAAAGAAAAATTTCAGGAATGATCCTGAAAATTAAAACATTCAAGTGCTTTTTCGATACTCACTATGTGTGCTTTCCAGTATATAATCATCATTTAATTACTCAAATATTAGACGTTAAAGAGACACTGAGAGAAATCAGAAATTCAAAAGTTACTTATTTTTATAATAAACCAATGATTTCAATAATCAGCTTAAAGAAGCGTGTAAACATTTGATGAGAACTTATATCGTTTTTATGCAAAAGCAAAAATATACACCTATCCATCGAGAAAATTTGACAATGAATTCAACTTTCTTGTTAAATGTGCAATAAAACATATTCTACTGGAAACAAACTTATACCTCAAGTTTGTGTATCTCAAACGACGCATAAAAAGTAGAAACAAAGAATGCTAATTGGATTTAATATTGTGCAAAAGGTATTACTTAGAAACAATAAAAATATAAAGTATAATATTATCCAGATATTAGTGAAAGATAAATCAGAGTATTTGGGATGAAGAAAGAACAAGATTTACTGCTTGATATTTATGAGGAAGTGATAACGAGACTGGACCAGCTGTCCACAGTGCATTTTATGCAAATAAATGAGCATCACTGAGATTACATTCATCCACTCAAATTCACTTATCAATTGAGTTACATTTAAATCACCTCTACACTAGTGTTCATCGGATCAACGGCATCAGTCCTTATTTAAAGATGCGATCGAAAGGTTTGAGCAGTTATTTTTTAAAATATTATTACCTATACCTAATAATATTTTTTCTTTATGCGTTTCATTTAATATTTCAATTATGCAAATATCTTGAAATGATTCTCTAAATCAGATGATGAATTTTGAATTAAACGAAGAGAGGAATTGCTTTTTTATCCTGAATATTTGCTGAAACGTACGTTTTTTTTAATTTCCACGCAAAAAAAAATTCTTTCTAATCGTAGCATTGCTTAAGAAATGCAACATCATTGTCGTTTCTAATCATTATTAATTATCAATAAAAAAAAAAGAAGTGCAATCAAGCTGAGCCTTTTTTGCTTCAAAACATTTTTCATGATGCATATAATATACACTAAATGCAAAAAGATTGCCTAATTGATATCAATGAATATTCAAATCTTTCAACAGTAATAAATGAGATGATTTTTTCGCATAAGAACATTATTTCGAGTTCATTATTTCTGATTAAGAAAAGATTTAGCGGTAAAAATGCGGAAAAAAAAGGTTCAAATAAAGACTTGAAAAAATTGCAAGATGAAAATTTTTGAGACAATAATCGCATATGAAAATTATGAAGAAATTTTTAGTAAATTTCGCAACGTCATATGAAAAATGTTCCATTAGTTTTTTTTTTTTTTTGCAAACAAAGGGGAATTCGATTCGTTAGTGCGGTAGGAGATGCAAAGATGATCTCAAGTTAACGCCTCAACGAGAAAACTAATCACCACCTAATTAAGTGGGAAGGCATTTGAAGAGGCGGTGCTATATGCGTTCATTGCATTTTTCGTAGACGATCGACGTATCAGTATAATAAGGAAATTAAAAATGACGCTTAAAAATAAAGGAGGAAGATCGCTTCAACAGACTATTCCATCAATCTCAATTTTCGACTATGAAAAATTAAAAAATTTGATGTTAATTCCATGAAATAGCATCCTATGAGCCTCATTGAGGAATTTTACACACCTTGTTGATGATCTAGGTATATTTGCTGCATCGGCTCAGTATTATATTTTAAACTGCAAAAATGAGGGGCTTAAGTTGATGATGAAGTGTACCCATATGCATCTATAAACATTCAATCACGCAGACACTTAGATACAGACACAGATGCAGATATACACTCATACACATACACACATATGAGCATTTAAATATACGCAGAAATCGTCTGCGCTACCAAAATGCACCATAACAATATAAAAGCAATAGGGATGTCCATAGTGTTAAGAAAGGAAATTTGATTGCTTAAAAAAGTCGATTCAATGCCTTTTGTTGTACATTTTAGCACTTCAACCTTTCTAAAGTATTTGCCAAAAAATCAATAAAGAGCAATCAAAAATGTCCAAGTGAACAAACCTTCTATAGGTACCTTGAATATATATGCACATATATCTAAACAAGTTTATTCTAGTTAGCAGACTGAACAAGGCAACTAGGCAGCGAATGATCGAAATGAGCAACATACAAAGAAATATGCAAATTTTGAAGCTGTGATCACTCGTTGATGTAATGATTCGTAAGCACCAAACAAATATGCAAATAAGTGGGTGAACTAAGAGTTGGCCTTGCTTTCAATTGTTGCCAATTCTGAAATCTGCACTGAGTTTTGTCGAATGCTTGTGATTATATGTTTCTACAAAGTTGTATTCTCTGTGATGAGATCATGCGTTATGGTGGGGGGCATATGTTTGCGTATATCTGTCCGTTCAATGTTTTCAACTCAAATTCAAATTGAAGCTAAAGTGACAAAAATTTTCTGACTTTAATCTAAACAGTTCAGCTGATCCGTCAATTTTAAAGTGAGTTTTGGTTAATTAAATTTGCCTTTAACCGGTAGTTGCTAAGACCGGGGAAAAAACAAAATTAGTTGTAGAGGATTTGTTAAAGCGGTCGGTTCAGCCAAAAGCTGAATGCATCATTGCATATACTTTATTATTTCTGGACAAATTGGTAGTAAAAGAGGATCAACCAAATCCAACCTTCGTACTGCCCATTTTGTGCTTTATTTTTATAACGTTATTTTTGGTGGATTGGGAACAGACGATAGAGTTGAGGAAATGACAATTTGGAGACTGGAGTTGGAAAATTCATAAGTGCCAACTTTACCCGATCATTTCGTTCAATATACCTTTATGTCAAAATAGGTAGTGGGAAAAAACTTTTCATGTTTTGAGTGAAGGAAGGCTTCAAGTGAACGAATGAATAATTATATGTTCCATAACTAGACTGCACTGATGAGATCTCTATTTAATTTCATTACCCACAAGAAAATAGAAGTAACTCAATGTTTTCTAGGTGCAAATGCCGCAGGGCGTCTAGCGCATTAAACGAATGCGAAGGAGGAAGTAACTGGAAAGATTTGTGAGGACATTCGATGGTACAACCTAAAAATGCGCTAGACAACCCTTAATGAAAATCTCAAGAATATCACGTGTAAAAAATTTAATAATACTCAAAAATTTACCCCGATTTAATTAACGTCAAATTTCTATTGGAATATAAATAAAACTTTCATTTAGTTTATCGAATAAATTTCAGCGGAAGTTCCATTCTATATTGAAATCTGAAGCAAACATATATATATATATATATATATATATATATATATATATATATATGATGAAGGTATTACTTTTGATGAAATCGAAAAAGTGGAATTGCGTAAGCATTGTTGAGAGGAACATTGTGGCACACATTAAGGCTAATGTCAAAAAAAGTTAGGTGGAGCTTGCAAAGAACATTACAAAGGATGAACGAAACCAAGACAATTAAAATACGGATGAAAACTGCGAATGATGGCAAATTTTTACGTTGAATAACGGAACGTTTTCTATATAAGCGTTGAAAAAAATTATTTGAACCTGAGCATTAGAGGTTATCACGAATAAAAATGAAAAAGTAAGATATCATTTGATATTTTTATTATGAGTATATTTCCTCTTCAATAATATTGAAATGCTGAGTAATTAGGTTGTGGTGAATAAAATTTCTTCATCGTAAAATGCAAGATACTAACTTTATTAACAGATTTTGAAGTTTCCTAGAAAACATCTAGTTTAGTGGGCGGAAATGGCGAGAAAAATATTTTACTAATCTTACTGCCTCCAGTTAAACAACCCCGACTGAAAGGTTCTAGAGGAAGTTTTGGTGTGAAATTTTACTGACGAGTGAAAATACGTCTGAACTTCTCAAAATTTTAAATACAAATAAATAAATAAATAAATAAATAAATAAATAAATAAATAAATAAACAAGCAAATAAATAAATGAATAAAATAAAAAAATAAAATAAAATGGTGTTTATGGTTTTACTTCAGCATGGTGACTTTTTTGCACTGAAAAACTTTATGTGAAGTTCTCGAGGTTTCTGAGGAAAGACATTTAAAAATGAACAAAGAGATGGGAAATGAAAGGAAATGAAGATATGAAGAGTGGAAATTTGAATGTTTTTCTTATTGAGGCTAATGTAGCGCAACATAAACACTCTGACGTTAGTAGGAATGAAAGGGAACGTTGCTCATCTCAAGTACCGCCCATCGTGTTGATCCTCGCTCTGATAGATAGCCGAAAAAAAATTGCCTCAAAGGCATCTTTGCGCATTCGATGATATTGATATACTGTCATTGAATACTGCATGCAGAAGACGATAGCAACAAAAATGATGCACAAGAAAAGGGAAATGCTGCAACGCTATATCGATCAGGTGTTCTTTATGCATTTTGTTGACCAGCTAGCGCAATATGCTAAGATGATGTCTGCCCCCATTAGCATAGCTATGTAAGCATGCTTGAATGAATTCTGCATTCCTCAATTCCTGAAATTCAACTATTATAATAGAAAACAAATAAGCGGTAGGATCGATATGACGAAATTATGCCCTGTAGCTTTGTAAAGCAATATTGAAATAAGCATTGAAATTATTGAAAATTGGTATGAAGTGATTACTTAACGTTTGTTTTTTTTTGCAATTTTAGTATCAAATATTGCATATTTTAGTATCAAATATTGCAATTTTAGTATCAAATATTGCATATTTTCTTATACACCAGTTGCGTTCATAATGTTCTTAATCTACTGTATTATACATTTTATTTTCATTGTTAGAAATGAATAAAGCTTCAAAATAATGCTGATCGTGTTGTTTTAATTTCTGTTATTCTTCCCGAAGGGAGTAATTTGTTGCTTATCATCTTCTCGTAGCATTTAAACTTTAAACTTTTAGATATGACCTCTTTGTGATGCGGTTTCACGTATATTCTTGAGAATCATGAAATAATAAAGAAAAATTTTTGTTGTCACTATGCTAATAGACGACAAGTAGAGTGTGAGTTTGTTGGTGATTTGGTCATTAGGCGGTTTATCGTCTGAATTCGACAAATTTATAAAGCTATTGAAAAGTTATTTAAATACGACAGCTTAATAATCAACTTCAAGTGAGCACATCTATAAGAGCAGAGGAAAATTTGCAGTATCGGTTATTGTCACGAATAGGAATGTGATAATCAATGCGAGCTTTATGAGCGAGAAGAAGATAAAATGAAATTGCAAGTTAAATGTTACAAATATTTTCAAGCTTCTAATTTAATTTAGTAGGTTGTTGATTTTTCTGGATGCAGTCTCAATTACGGATCTCTATCATTTTTCAGTTGGGTAATTCTCTCATCTTTTAAATAATCGTTTAACGCTGTTTTCGAAAAGAATGGACAAATAAAAAAACTTTTTTTATATCCAGAATAGCAGAAAAGTCTAAGGTAAGGAAAAAATTCACCATGAATTTGCATAGTCATATCAAAAATAGATAACAATATTGCATTAATATAGACACATAAAAACAAAGAATTTTCCTTCTACTTTATATACATCAATCTCAATCCGTAAGCCTAATCTAAAAGTATGCTTTATTTAATCACTGCTTTGCATATATCTTTCCAATACATTCCTTCCAAGTTTATTAATCTAACAGCGTGGCACTGCAGTTCTCCAACGTTAAAAAAAGATCCCAATATAGGACGAAGCAAAAAATCACTGTGCTATCGTAGTTGCCTTCGAAGTTGATTCCTCAATATCGGCTTCAAGTTAGAATTAAACAGTAATCTCCCACTGCGAAATTTCAAGAAATTTAATTTTTTTTTTTCATATTCTCTGATGCCTTTTTTGCATGTTATCTTACAGTCACTTTTTATGAGCAATATGAGTAAATAGTGGTTTCATTCAATCAAGTAAGAATGAAGCATTGTCATATTCTTTAAAAAAATGATACGCTCTCATTTATATCATATTATGGTTGGCCGAAAAAACGTCTCAATAAGTGCTTATCTTTGCTAATTTTTATCAACGCTTGATGATACAATTTAATAAATTGTTTTTAAACAAATCTAATATATTTTCACATGTGAAACTTATGTGATAAATGTTTACTATCAAGGAGAAATTTTTTTTTTTGGAAAATCTTCCAGTGGAAATTCTATTGTCTGTATAAATTCTAAAATATTTTTAAAAATTCCTATTTTAGAAAATAATTTCTTAATTAAAAATTTTTCATTTAAAAAACAACTATTGTTATTCTAAGCTATGCATATAATTTACTCACCATTAATCCCTGACACTAAAAACGTTATTGTTTATGCTAAATATTAAAGCATACGTTGAGCATTATTCCAACTTCATCGAGATATTTTATTTGAGTAATTTTGAAGTGAAAAAGTTTCGTGAAGCTTGTTGAAATTAGATTTGCGATACATAAGTGCAAAATTAGCTAATTAGTATGGAGCTACATATTCTTCCGAATTGATATCAATGTGGTTGCTCAATCCACTCTAAATAAGATTACAACAAGTTATTCCATTGCATATATAGCCTGAGGCATGCTGCAATCAGATGAAATTATGTTATTAATTTAAAATATTCGACAAATTGCGACATTTTAGAACAATAAAGTTTGAAATATTTAAATGTGCTCAATATTTGATGAAAAATAGAGATGTGGATGATTTCGCGCTAAGAATATTGCAAGATTTTCCGAAATTAATACTTTTAAATTCATATCATTTTTAGCAATCAATCGGCATGAAATAACATATGTATTTCATTTGTTTATCTTTGGTACATTAAATTGTTGCCGACTGTTTTATGCATCTGTTTATGCTCCCATCAAACATATCCCACAAACGACGTCTCTCTAAATCTATTCACGTTCAGTAAATAGATCAGCAAAAAAAAAAAAAAAAATCAAAATTGTTTCTTAATCAATCTTTACTCAACAACGTTTTTGCAATTTGCGCTTTGAATTCTTTTGCTCGCGGTGCATAAATGAGCAAAGGCATAGTGAGCTACAAATTCTGCATGTTTGGTGGTTTTTTTTTTTAATGAAATCGAATAGTGAGCTAAAATGAAAGATATAGAGAAGTTTAAAATAATGAAAGATATATCTGAATTTGGAGGAGATTTTTGTTCCAAAAGCGCTAATAAAAAATTAGCTTGAAAGAGATCCCGTGAAAATCAGTGATGAAATCACCGAGCGTTCTTTAAATATCTGCGAATATCACGAATCTTTACCGTCCAAATAAATAATAAAATTATTGAAGCGATAAAAATTTTATCGTTAATTTATATTGGTCAAAAGAATTTCAAACGTTTTGATTATTACGCTTGATTTGATTATTTTCAAAAAAAGATTATTAAAGAATGGAGGAAAAAAGTTTATTAGCGTGTAGAGAATATCCATTTCGGGCTTATTAGAGTGTAAAATAAATCAAGTTGGGGTGTAAATGACGCGTACAGATGTTCCTTCCCACTACTCAACCGATCTGTGGTTGACACTTCTTCATAAATGAAATGGCAAGTCTATTCGTCGAGTAATTCAAATATCTGTAACTAGCCAGAAAAGTTCACTGATTCAATTGTCTCTTATATTCAATTGAAGCATTTAACTTCAACGAGGAGAATTTATGAGTCTTAAGGTAATGGAGAGAGGAAGGAGCGTAGTGGGATGGGACTAAATGGAGAGAGTGATATAGGTGATAATGGGTGATAAACGAGGCGATCATCAAGATATACGCCGGAACATTATTGAAGATGATAAAATGAAGAATAAATTTTACCTAATGCAAAAAATTCACGAATGAGCACTGTTACTAGAAAAGTTTACAATTTCTTGAAAAATTTCCAATGAAGCAATTTGATAAATTATTCTCAACTTGTAACATTTATAAATTTAATTGATATTTCACACATCATACGCTCATTAATTACAAAAATCGCAATATGTTTGTGCTTTTTATCATATCCTTGCAACTTAGATGTGCGGATAATTCTTTGATGAAATGAGGATATATTTATTACTCGTGGATATTTCAATTTTTTTTTGTTTCGTTTTGAGAGTAGTATTCAAGTTTGGATGAAAAATGAAACGTTCTACTATAACAATCGTGGAGAATGTTTAAAAAATTTTACAATGTTAAATTAAAATGTTTTATTATTAAATATTAAATAAATATTTTAAATTAAATTAATGTTAAAATCAATAAATATTAAATAAAATAATGTTAAATTAAAAAAATAACAATGTTAAAAAAAAATCAAAAACATTCATTTTCTAAGGAAAACCGTGTTAGAACACACGTTATTATGATCAGTGGGCAATAAAGTTTTATATGCTACGATTGTTGCAACATTTATGAGCAAAAATAACAACAATAATGCAGAGCTTTGAAAATTATAGCACATGATGTTGTTATAATATTAGTGTAATGTAATTCCGTGATAACAAAGTATATAGTACAACATAATACAGCACAATAATATAGTATAAAATAGTTCTGTATAATAAGAGTGCATAAATAATATTTGTATAATAAACAATAGACAAAATTCATAATCGAAAAGCGAATTAATTGCAAAATACTTGGCTTGGGAAAATGAGTTTTGAGGCCCATCAGGAATCTCGAAATTAAGTTTGTACCAGAAGCAAAGAGATATAAATATATAATCTATAAATAGAAGTAGGAGAGGAGGTTGAGCCGATAATATCTGATAGATTACATTCGATGAACTTAGAAACCGCAACTTTTGTCATACAATACATACATAAATATTTGCAACTGCAATTGCAATAATGCAATAAATATTCGCAATTTCTACAGTATTAGTGCGCCAATCACGTCACATTTCAATGCAAATTTGCTGAATTGAACGCAAACGAACGTTTCACAATAAACGCAACATTCAAGTATTAACGTTAATGAAAGCGATAAAAACGATCCCTGAAAATATCGGCAAAACCGAAATACGTAATCTTAAACAGTTGAAAGGGAGGGGATTCACAGTGATAATAAGCAGTAAGAAACAATAGTTTCTCCACTCTACTTATTGAAAAAAAGTGGGAAAACACGCCAGAGGCGTTGACATAATACTTGCCTCTGCAGTATGAGCGTTGACATAATACAGATCAGCCGCGCAAATACTTACAAATGGCAGCACCAAACACGCCAGAGGCGTTGATATAATACTTGCCTCTGCAGTATGAGCGTTGACATAATACAGATCAGCCGCGCAAATACTTACAAATGACAGCACCAAACACGCCAGAGGCGTTGAAATAATACTTGCCTCTGCAGTATGAGCGTTGACATAATACAGATCAGCCGCGCAAATACTTACAAATGACAGCACCACTAGTATCTCCTCAATCTGGATCCAAGGCATTTCCGGCACAGTCATGCTGTTCTTATGATCGCTGCACGCCCAACCCATCACAAAATAGGTTGAATTTTTTCCAGAAGCTAAAGAACTGAAGGTTAAACATTAACTCATCCTATGCCAAAACGGATTTGTTCATTAATAATACAAATATCAGCGTTCAACTTGAAAGTTGAATTGAATGGAACTGAATCGAAACTAATTGAATTGAACTGAATTGAATTGAATTGAATTGAATGGAATCGAGTCGAATATAAATATATAAATTATTATATAAATAAAAAAATAAAATAAATAAACAAACAAATGGAATAAACAAATGAATAAATAAGTAGATAAAGTAAATAAATAAATTAATTAATTAATAAGTGAATAAATACATAAATAAATAAATGAATAAATAAATAAATTAATTAATTAAATAAATGAATAAGTAAATAAAATAAATAAATAAATAAATAAACAAATAAATATATGAATATATAAATAAACAAATAAATAAATAAAATACGCATTTGTTCAAAGAATATAGGAATGATAGTGTACGTCTAAGTAAATATACACATCAACGAATCGAATAGATACTGCAAACTGATGGATAAAATTTTAAAAAAATACAGTCCATTTGCTAACTACCTGAATGTGGAAATTTTTGAACACCATTGCGTGAACGTCTTATTTCATCTAAAAAAATTTAGACTGAAAATTTATATTAGAAGAGTTAAGAAATGCTGTTATCACTCGTTATTTGATATGGGTAGCTTGATTTGATGCATGCAATTGTTGCGTTCTGATTTTCTGGAATTTTCTGGAATTTTCTGGAACTGCGTTCTGATTTTCTGGAATATGCGTTGTTATTTTGTGAAGAGATATGCAAGAAAGCACCAATTCTTTAAGGAAATTTATTACTGTTGAAGATAAACAACTGACTGAATGATTGGTCCCTACTTTTGATTTTCATGGATGAATCTACCGAAACGATGAGAACTGCATAAATTTAGTGTCATTATTTGCAAATAGATAACGCGAATTTATTATATCCAACGAGCGGATATTTCCTTCTTTATATGAGTTGTATCATTCACGAATGATCATAGTTTATTTGTGCATAAGGAATAAAGCCAACAAAAAAAAGGAAGTGAAAACTTATAAGGCTCATTGCATTCGACACCATGACATAGCTGTTCTAGTGAATGGGAGAAACACATGTATCTCACACTCCCCACCACCTTCATTGCCACAATTGAATAATTGACAGTCACAGATGCTAAGGGATCTAAGTTTTTTTTGCTTTCCTATTCGCATGCCATCTAAATTTTTTTTGTGCGAAAACGGAATTTTTTTCAACCTGAATTTTTGAACTTTTAAATACCATTTGAACTATAACGTAGGCAAATGGAATTGCTGTGCTATTTCGATGTTACACTAACAAAGAAATATTGCGATTATGTTATTTGACAATTTTTGATCTGACGGAAATAATGGCAATACAATAAATGATTAAAAAATTAGATCGTTGATCGTTTAGTGGTTATTACTTTGTATCGAAATTCATGTTCAATGTGGATACTTTATTCGCCTTTCGTGAGGATAATTCCATGTCCATCGAGTCACTATCGTCTCTTGAAGATGGCGATGACCTCATAGATAAGCCTGTTTCTATCTTTGCCTGTAAGTGTTTTCTATTTTCGAATTTTTGAAAAATTTAAGAGTGATAGAATAATTTGATATCAACAAGAAGTTAAAATTAAATTCCATCACGCCGAATTATCTTGATGCTTATAATTACCGATTAAGCCTGATTGATTGCTAATTTTATGCCAATATCTTTTTCTTTTGTAATATTTGCGATTTTAATTATCTCATTACTACCGGCTCAGCCATTAAAAACACAATTCCAAGCACAAAATACGACCGAAAATCTTTCAAAATGGATGATACATCTGTGTCGATTTTTGTTCTAATAATTAATATCAATAGTGGTACCAGTGCGAGGGGAGAGTGGCTAAGAACTGCTTCGACTTTTCTCACCCCTCACTTTCAAAACTGAAACGCTCTATCCTCTAATCAACCCTCTAGGTCTATCAACGTTCCACAAAAAATCAGCACAATATGTTTGCATGCAACGGTAGAAACCAGCGAAATAGGAAGAAGTTGCAGATGAATGCAAAATAAGCACATTTTTTAAAGTTATAAAATATCAGTATAATTCTGTTCAACACAAGCCTCCACCTCAATCCTTTCATTGCTTGATCTACAATGATGGCTAATGATGTGTCGATTTCGAACGAAGAATATACTTTTAAGATTTCAAATTGTCGTCGAACTTACCTGTTTGGATTTATTAATCTCTATTGTATATTTATTACAGGTGAATAGGTATTTTTACGACTAGTGTGATGGAAATAATTGTCCTAATTCGTGAACGAAAGCTGCATTATCGAAACGAAAAACTTACATTTCTTCGTAGAACGAAATAAAGTAAAACAGAGACCAGTATAATGATGAATAAAACAATGCCACATGCTATAGCTAATCCTATAAAGAAATTTTAATTATTTCGTTGATATCGATGAAATATTCCATGCCTTCTATGATAACTCATCTTTAAGCTTCCTTACGTTCGATCAAGAAAACAATCAGCTGAATTTTTTTTCCGCATGGATGATTTCAGTACTCGTCCACATGTAGGAACAAAATTTTATCTTGAGGAATTTTGACTCTCTAAGGGAATCCGCGAAGCGAATTTAATCGTTCTGATTGAATGTGATGAATCGTTTAGTAGGATTTTGCCTCTATTTTTTTTTGTCTCTATCGATATGATAGGAAACAAGCCTAAGCTTATCATTTATCTTAGTGATTAGCAAATTTATAAAAATGCCATAATCGTTAACATCAACGAAGCGACAAAATTGTTTACGATTTATGAGTTATCAGCTAAACAAGACGATGAGAATAGTTAAAGTTAATAGCATGAAATATGATTCTAAAAAAAATTTTCGATAAATCGAATAGAAAATTTTCAACAAAAAAATCTGTCTTATCTCATCTAGTAAATATAAAATTCAAAATTTAATTAATAGGCACATTTATCAAATCCGAAAAAAAAGGTAATTAGGGGAGGGATGTAAATGTGGAAAATTACAAATTAGAATCAAGCTAGCGATAAAAATGGTCAGCGAAAGTAGTTTTCAGTCATCACTATAGAAAATTATCAGCGAGATTTGTGCTAGTCTAAATTTGACTACATTATAAATATCGCTCATAGATATGACTACACTAGAACAGATTATTAGCGTACCAATCCACTGATCGCCATAATCACCGAAGAGAATCCATCCACGACCGTAATATCCACCTTCGCATGGACCTCGAACGCAAATCATTCCTTGAGCACTATTTCCATTGACAGGTTCCGCCACTTTCGCCATTTCAGAACCGCATTTGATCACGAAGGTGATCCAATTACCAGTTATCGACGCATCAGTGACTACGCCAGTGCAATATGTGGGCATCTATCGAAATATGATAGTATTGAATAATATTTTACAATCGATTGATCAATTAATTCATAAATTGATCTTCAATAAATTTCTTTCACTTTACTGCGCGTTCGGATTTAACTTGACTCTGACCAAATCCTTTAGATTCATTCTTCCGAGCCACTTCGATCAGCAGCCTCATCGGAGCGATGGTGGTGAAGCAAGCGCGGACTCTATGCTTGAGTGGAACAACGGTGAATCGACTTGTCAGTATCGAATGGGCAGGAGACGAGCCTAAGACCTAACCTTCACGCGAGCTTACAACTTCACAAAGCGGAAGTGAAAGCGATGTGTATTTTATAAATTCATACTCCTTTCTTATAAAATAAAAGTACTTTAAGGCTTTTTAATTGATTTTTATTTATTTTCCTTCTCTTTTTTTCTTTAATTTTAGAAAATAAATGCTCCGGAGAATGAATATAAATGGAACCTTTTAATAAAACAAAAAAGTATATCCATCGAAGCGACTTACCGATTCGCTATCAAAAGTGATTGGAATTTTTGTCGCCTTTGGTATACGTCGTCCAGCAGTTGTACGATGTAAACATCGTTCTCTAATATCAACGATGTTTCCTTTGATGATGGCACTCACTTCCCCATATCTGCATCGGTCTAATGCGCTTATAAATGCTGACAGATATGGTCTCTTAAAATTAAATTCACTTATTAACTTATAATTTTAAACCATTCTGAAGCTATAGCATATGAAAAAATACAGATTACATTCACACTTATGCACGTGGCATATGAATCTGAACGTCCGTAATAAATATGCAGCAATGTTGTTGAAGGAACGGATATTCTTAAGAAAGGCAGCAGAGGACTGCCCTTAAGTTATAAATTGCGATAGGCACTGTATTCGAACCAGCTATCTCGCTCAACTGATCAAAAGTCTTCTTTGTGGTTCCCGTGAGAGGGATGGAGGATCAGTGGAGAATGTTCTATGGCGGCAATAGAACTAGGAGGGTTGGAAGGAGGGGGTGGGGAGTGGTGTGGTTTCACTGATCGTAGATGAAAGTCATGAGGAAATCGTATTTGCTGCACTCGTATTCCACAACAAACGATTGTTGAGTAATGTCGAAATTTGAAGTAGTGAATTTGCAGTACAGTGCATGCTTTATAATAAACTCATTATAACAGCTCATAATTTCTTAGAGTGTTATTGGGGCTATGTAGAATCTCTAAAAAAAAATCTCGCAGAAAATTAGGCATTCACATATTTTTTGAAGTTCATCTTTTTCTCTCTTCGTGCGTGAATGAATGAAGGATATTTTACTTTGAAGACTAGTAGAATGTTCAGGACTTACATATGACAAATCGAACAGATGACCTGTGATGGCCATCATCTCGCATGGAATCATGCAAGAAAAAATAACTAGAAGTGATACACGCAACCGCACAACACTCAACATGACCACAAATAAATGAAATATGGTCGTCACCGATGTGTAAATTCAGTATAAATGATATTTGCATTCAAATATTTAAGAAAATGTGAAATTTTACTCCAACTAGAAAGATTTTTCCATTGAAGAAATTTGAATATTGGTGGGAAAAAGTTACATGTGAACAACAATAAAGAGCGAGAATAGCGATACGTAAGACAAGCAGTTTTGAAAGAGAGGTAGGAATATTCGTATTACTGTTATTTGTTATTGATGTTGATAAAAAAATGCGAAAGAGCTACATAAGCGCCTATTTTAGCGGGAAAATGGGTAGAAGAGAGGTTTTATGAGGAACAGCAAATTAGATTAGTGACAAAAAATAGATTGAAATTATAACTGATAAAAAACTATAACTTATTTCGTTTTCTAAAAGTTGGCCTGCGAAAAGAAATAACCAAGCAAGAAATACTTGTTCTTTTTTGTCCTTCCAAGCTAGAAGATTTGCATTTTGAACGGAAAGCCACTAAGACGATCAAATCACTCCACCCTTTCACTTGATAATTTCAGCTAAACAATGATATCTCCTTTAAAAGTCAGTTTGAACCCACTTAAGGGCATTTAGCGCCGTTTTTATAAGCCGCTTTTATCAAAAATTTATTTATTCCGGTTGGGCACTATTTTTTTGGGTGATAAGTGATAAATTGTGATAAGGTGATTCGAACTCTGAACGCATTCAAGTCTTTAGAGAGCTCTATATGCCATTCAGCTTCTTCTTTCATTCTCTTCCGCTCAGATTTCACTTACTTTCCTTGAAATACTAACAAAGCGCGTTTTGACCATACTTCTTTTATTTCAACATATGTGCTTTTACTTTTGTTCTGCACTATCCCCATCCCGCCTTTTCACTCCGCTATAAAGTTCCGAGGGAAATCGTTGGTTTTGTTGCGTTATCTCTGCATCACTAAAAAAAACGACTAGAACAACTGCACACTATAAACACATGCATAATTCCTTTAAAATCCACATGAATACATACGATTCCAATTGCAAGGTTTGTAATATTAAAAAAAACATCTACTAAGCACTGATAAAAATTCCATAAATTTGAGAGTTTCCTTATCAACATAGATGAACACTCGAATATTAATATTATTCAGCTTAAATCGTTGCATCAAGACGAGCGCCCCAATAGCAATCCAGATCGTATGGTTTCTTTGCAAACACATAGAAAACACCTCCTATAATCAATATATATTTCAGGTCGCTTTGAATTATATACATGTGGAAGTAATAAGAGTGATATTTCGACGCAAATCAATTCGTCGAGTTATGCCAACATTGAACTGCAAATATATGCAATTTCGAAGTAAACCTATTTGGCCATTCGATAAGAATTTACTGTTAGAAGATAGTAGTTATTAATAATGCAAAAAATGGGGTCGCATAGCTTTTATAGTATTAAAAATACTAGTTGTTAAAATATCTAAAAGCTATAGGATTGGTTGATAGATTTAGCCGATATTTGAACTATTGCAATCTGATTTGTTAGGACATGTAATTTTATGAATTCTTTCGATTGCACATTAGCGAAATATGCAAATCTGATGTGAGATTTTGCAACGCAAATTTCTATTATATTATATATTGAATATTTTATTAGATGATTAAATATTCTATCAAGTATAAAAATTCGGAATCATAAATATTAACTGCTTAATTACAAAATGAAAACTGCCTCGAATTTATTCGAATTCTCATCATTTAATTCCCCAGATTCAGCAATTGAATTGATTCAAAATTTCCCTCAAAAATAACTATGCAATAATTTTTTTTTACATTTTCCATTATATGCAGCTGCAATGATTATACATGAATTTCACTCATTGCTATCTTTTATCGATGTTTTAGAGGTAACGGAAGTCGTTATCGCAGATATAACATAAATAGATCAGTCACCTGGAAATGGATCATTGCAAGCTGCACAAAGGAAACATTTCTGATGCCAAGCACTATCCATTGCTTCGATAAATGTTTCAGTGATTGCGCATCCACATTCTGCAAGTTGCAATTAGTTAGCACAATTATTAGGCTAACTAATAAGTTTTATGATTTAAAAAAAAAAAATTTTAACAACTTAAGAAACAATAAATTTTGACAATAAATTTTAACAACTTATCTTTATTTTTAAAGAAGTCATTTTGCAATAGAATGAAAAATCTAATGATCAATGGCATATACTGGCGATTTTTGAAGACTTCAACAAAACTAAAAAAAACTCATCAATAAAAAAATGGGGAATATTCTATTTGAGTATGAAAAATGTTTGATCATAGGGTCGTATCGACTTCAACAATTAATTACTGCATCTTCACCACTCATTTCCCTATTGCCCCTTCATAGAGTTTTTCATGAGGTTTTTGTTGAACCTTTGAAGTTTTCTTTGATTTTTCATTTTTCATCAGAATTTCCCAAAAATTATTTCTGAAGGATGCAATCGATATCGATACGTTCGTTATTACTGAGGGTAACATTTGTTGATTTTCGTAATCCATATGATCGGAAGATATTTCGTGGGAATAATTTATGCACTTTTTCATTCGCACTACTCATCGAACAATAAACAAAACGCTAGTAGCCTCCTATATTGTCAACGAGAATCAACGAAATCAGAAATAATGCCTATGATTGTTCTATGAAACATGATTGAACGATTGGTTAGAGTGAAAAATATGAGACCCATCAAGATGTTCAGTTAAATGCAGAAATGTTAGATCAAAAATTGCGAATTCACTTATCAAAAAAAAATTTATTCAGATATTTTGTATTTTTGATCAGTTTAATGTTGAATATAAACTATCGTGAATTTTTTGCAAAAGATATATCACGCATGTATGCTAACATAAAGGAACTCTCTCGACAAGTAGCTATGGAAGCACGTTTTCTTCTCAAAAAGAGCTTTGTTTTTGTAATGCGATGCGAATTTACAAGTGCAGCAATTCGAGCTTAGATGACTTGATTTAAAACGTTTGCTGGATGGCTTCAACAATCACACTATCATCGACCTCCATAAAATGAGTAGAAGCAGAAAAAAAAGAAAGCTCGCAGGCTTTTCGGGCCATCAATACGGCATTATTCCGATCTGTCAACCTCATAAACATAAATAAGTTTTATGCCACCACAAAACTCTAGAAAGTGCCACCACAAAACTCAAAATGACAAACAACGCAAAAAAAAAATATAGAGAGATGCAGCTGGTTGACACCTGTGCGGATACAGCGATATTAAAGTGTGCTATTTCCTCTCTTCTCGTTTCCACCCTCACTTCTGTGCGTAAAAGATATGGCGAATATTACAGTGGGAATGAGATTTTCTTACTTTTGCATGCGAGCGGAAGTAGGCAACATTTAGAGCAAACTGGGAATCCATTTTCGATCCGAAACGAATCGCTAATTTGCATATGACATCTATGACATTGAAAATGCTCCGAATGCCAAATGCATCCCATCGCTAACACTGCCTCTCCTTGTACACTCTCTGCAATGTTTATAGCAATTGATTTGTGCCATCTGTTAAGAAAAAGCTGTGCATGTATAGGTTCAAGATTGTAAGCGTCAATGGATCAACGAATATCCAATTAAGGAAACAATTTGATATCGATGCGACGGGAGAAAGTTTCAATGCGGAAAGCAAATTCATTTTCGAAAGCCACACGAATCTCCGGCTATATCACACTTTCCATGTGATTCATCGTTACTTGCTGTGGTCAGCTATTCTGTTTTACGAACGAATTCCGTTTCCATATTGTAATTCATTTTTGTTGCACGTTAAATCAGTCAGCTTGAGTGCGTTAAAATTTACGTCTGCAAAAGTGTATTACTAACATGCAATTCAAAAAAAAAAACAACTTTTTTTTCGCAACTTCGCACACTTTTGAAAGTGAAAATCCCATCTCTTAACTTTTTAAACGCCTGCATTAGCGTGCTCACGTTTCACATTCAATTCGGCACCTTTGCAGCAAAATTCACTCTCTTCTAGCGCAAAAAAAAGAGCAGTGAAGCGAAACTTTCCTACAAAAAAAAAAATTCGTTTCTTCGTGATGTATTCAACGTTAGCTAATATCTCTAACGCTTGATCTAAAAAAAAAAGTTTGAAAGTAGTTGAAAAGGATGCGGCAGATGAAAATAATTTAATAAAAGGTTCTAAAGGTTATTACAAGGAAATATATAGTACGAAATCCAAAAACCTACTATGAAAGCTTTCATCAACATTTTTCAAAGGTTCCGTAAAGCGTATATATATATCTATGATACAGGCCACGATACATGATATACATTAAGATCTTCTTCAAAAATTACCGGCAAAATTCATTAAAAGGAATGAAATAAAAAAATGTGAGATTGGTGATGTGTGATATTTGAAGTTGCTTTCCCGGTTAAGGCAGCCTTACTGTGACTTTACATCTTAAGACTTCGATTAACTTCTAGCAACGATTAAATTTACATCAGGTGCACACCGTACATCTTCATTTATTCATACCGTACGAAACGAAATTCTCACCTTTACACCCTTTGCATTTGTTGTCCATTTTCCAACCGTCCACTACTAACTCCAATATGGCTACTAATGATTTCTGAAGAAAAATCCACCAGAAATTAAATCTTCTTTCTTGGAGAAGTTGGCGATTAGTACCAAAATATGTAAATATGGTGGATAACATAATTATATGAATGCAGCCGTTAGATTTGCATAAGGCCTGATCCCTTTGCTACAACTCCTTCGAACGCAATAGCTGTTACCCTAATGGAGCAAAAATTAACAAAAATGAATCTGCAAAAAACTAACGACGCGCGATAACCTTGAAATGAAATATTAAAGAAATTGCCGTGCAAAGCGAAGAAATTTTTTGCAGTAATAAATACATGCACAGTTGTCATACGGGAAAGAATAGGCAATCTTGAATTATTTGATCTGAGAATGACATTTTTACCACACCCCACAATATGAATCATCGATTCGTAATGATATCACCACATGTTTTTAACGTTAACATACGGTGATATACTCTTACGGGCGTATATGTTTATACCACAATCAAACGAGATCGCTGAATATGCAATTCTTTTCTTGCAACGAATGAAATTAGCTATAGTTTAGAGAGGTGACAAGTATCTCTAAATTAGTTATACTGCGAGAAATATTTTTTTTTCTTCGCTGCCAAAGTTTTTTTCCTCCTTTCTTACAACGAGCTACGTTTCATAAGCAAACGGCTATAACGAGTTGCATATGTCATGTATAGACATTTTTTTCCAAATTTGTTGATTGTTTTTTTTTTTGACAATTTCATGAACTTTTTCACTCATTTTTATCGAATTTATTGTTTTTTCATCTCTATTTATCAAATATTTCTTCATAATAAAATTAGCTAAAAAATTGGAACACTCTCTTAGAGAATATCAATTTCTTCATTGAGTGAAAGAGTTCGGATATTGTGGCGTGTTGAGCAGATATGTGTTGAATGCAGCAACACACCGCTCAACACACTTCAGCAGCAGAACTGTCTTCGATGCGCTCGGCTCATCTCACATATCGCCTTTGCTTTTCATACCTCTCTTATCCAAAAATCCCTTTAATTCCTTCTTCCTGATCCTTTCTCCATTGTTTAATGCCTCCTATACTTCCTCGTCGATTATTTTTTGTAAAAGACGAATATATATATATATATATATATATATATATATATATATATATATATATACACATTTGTAATTATACTTTTCGTAAATCACTTCACTTCTGAAAGGTTCTGTACGAAAAAATCTCTTTGAAATGAGATGCATGGTGGTAGTTTTTTAAAGAATTATTTATCTTTTTATTTCAACACCTCTTAGTAGGTTGTTTTATGCTCATAATTAGTAGTTCAATAATTATATTGGTATATTACATATAACGTGGAGTCAACAATGTGATTCATTCGAATAAAAGGTCATTCCAACTTCGTTGAAAAACTTTTTGCTTAGAAATCGATTCTTAATGGGGTGTTTTCATGGAAAATATACGCGTATCCTTTCATTCATATATAATATTTTTCGTATGAAATATTTTTCATTGCTAATATGGCACCTGATAAGTTCTCCGCACAAAGACAGCTGGTCGAACAAAAAGCCTTGTGAAGAAACGAATATATCCCGAGGCAAGTCAAGCTCCTAATTTTCCTCAACGCTGCTTCGTTCCATCTCCCTACCCCCATGTTCTCCCCACCTCTCGCTTTCAGAAGTGAATTGGATCAGCAAGCAATAATATGCACAAAATAATATCTTCATTAACTGTAGAAATGTCAGTTGACAAGAAAATGTTGCTTGGGAATTTGTTCTTATAAGCGATAACTGCACCATAAAACTCCGATTTGTCTGAATGCGTTTTAACTTAACTTATGGTGTTCGCCGTCGAAGTATGCGGAAGGTATGATTGCGGTCATTCATGTTTCCGCAACGTAATAATTTCCTCTAGCCAAGCAAAGGAACCTTTCAAGAATTGAAGTGACCAATAAAGCTGATCATCTTTTACGCATTTGGATGCGTAAATTTTTTCATCAATAGGAACAGATCTTCGTTCGATTTGCCTATATCTGTAATTTTCAGCGTTTTATTCAACCATATTTCAAAGAAAATTTCCCTAACTTTTCGAGTCAATGAAATATACGAGCGATAAATCTCGTCAGCATATGATTTTATATTATTTTATTTATTCAGCTATTACTATCAAATTGCTTAGTGTCGAACTGTAATTTATGGAATTAACTCTATAAGCTGGCAGCTATATCGAGAATAGTTGATTTTTCTTAATTTACTGTGAAAATTATTGCACTTTTAATTTATCGATTGGAATGAAATCATAGGATTGATTTGTCTCTCTTACAATGAAAGCTGTCTTATTCTAATATTGTTAATAATACTTTAGAGCAATAATTCCATCATCATGCATTCTATGCCTCAAAGAGTTTTTTCTTCCATATTTTTGCATACGACTAGAAACAAGAAAACATAAACAAATAAAATGCGCTCTTAAAGCCATCGCGTTAAACATCTAATCATTATAATTGTTTTTTTTTTTTTTTTTTGAATGCCTCTCTCTTCACTATTTCTTCATCTATTGTTGTTTAGAAAAAAATTTTGCTATCTTTTTCTCTATTTTTGTATGTTTTAAAATGAATATTCAAATTTCAACTGAGTTTTCACTAATCGAAAATATTCAATATACGTATATCTCATATTGTTCAAAGATTATTTTTCTATTTATGCGAAATCAGTTATAATTTCTTCACGAACTAGGCGATTATATTATCGTTTGTGAGTGTTAAAAGTTTACGAGTTATAAACGTCATTGGCATAGAAATGAGATTTTCATTGCATTTTCTAGTTAACTATGGATTTCGCATTCATGAACCTCGATTAACGGTTATAAAATATATCTTCGATTATCATTAAATATTGAGAAATTTAAATATAGTTTTGTTTTTCTTGATTGGTTATTGAAGGTACTTTGTGAACTGTTAAGGTATATTAATAAAACCTTTGATGAAAGCTCACTAACTAAACCAACTTAGACGTGGCTATCTGCTTAGTGCGAATTTTTTTTCTAAAGTATTAGTGATGCTTGCCTCTCTAAAATACTGCTGCAGAGATGAAACGATGGAAGAAGGAAGTAGGCACGCCTGGCAGGAAAAAGCCATTTCCTGCCCCACCCTCGCCTCCATCCCCCCATCCAGCGTCTCGTCTCTTCCAGCTTCATCTCCCGCCGCACTCTAGATTATCTATTGCAACGATCTTTCAAAACGTAATGATTTAGCTGAAAAATTATGTGTTGAATTCGATTCTATGATAAGGTCCATAATAGGTCCCTCACCCCGTCCTCTAGAGATAAGAAATATCTGATAGCCAACGGCTGATCTGTGCGAAGGGTGAAAGAAGAAGGAGGAGGGCGGAATGTTTTATTTGATGTTCGATGTTCGTAAAAAATTGGTATGTTATTTCATTTATTGAGTGGGAATATATAGTTGGTATGTGTGTTGTGTGTGTACGTGTGTGACGCGGATGGTTAGCGCTTCACATCAACAACTGTTGCTGGGAGGCATTCGATTGGCTAATGTGATCTGTTGTCTTGCCGCGTTCGGATCGCTGCAAAAGACCCTCAAGGATGAGGGGCTTCCTTCAGTTGTGTGCGCGCTGTGCTTCAATAAACTATGAGTGGTGCTTTTTTTACGACAATATAAACGATGTGATCGCTGCCTCATTGCTGCTAACATATCTTCACATTACAACCGATCCATTGCAAAATGGCAAACGGAACATCACCACTCGCCGTTGTCTCGAGACCGCTTTTGGAACTCAATCGGCCCTGAAACCATTGTCTCGAGACAACCAACTCGATTTCATTGACGCCGAAATAAAGACTCAAAGAAGTATGTCCAACTTCAGGAGTAGTGTTTGTGCTTGTAAGAAAAGATGAAGAGAACAGTCTTCTATTTAGGTTTATACGATTCTATGTGACTATCTATATGTTTGCTAGGCGAAATAAGGCCATGGAATTGGATGACTTATAACCCATAGGGCATCCATGAAGTTAATTGCTAGATGCTGCATGTCAATCTCCACAGAAATTGCCAAAAAAGACGATGAAAAGCAGCAAAAAATATGTCGTCCATTGTGCAAAACGCTTTCCCTCCTACGTTCAAGCATATTATTCTACAGATTTATGCGAAAACAACATTATTTTGCATATGTGCATCGATATATGCCTGTAGTATTTTCAAATCTTGAAGCATTAAGGTGAGAGGGATAAAAATTTGTGGGCTACATTTGTTACTTCATAAAAATCATATGAAATCTTTTGAAAAGGTTACATTCGTTATTATGAACAAATTTGCATATGCGGATGTGAAGTGATGAACAAACGATGAATTTTCGATGCAAATTTGCGAAAAGCACATCATATTATCCAACTTTTCAAGCCGCCTTCATTTTCATTTTCTATTCGATGCACCATCTCTTACATTTCCTTAGCAGCTATCATTGTTGAAGATTTTTTAGCTGAAAATGGTGAACCGAAAAAATTAAAAGATTATTTCCGGCTACATTTTCATAAAAAAAGGCAGTGTGAGCTAATAGAATTGTTGCATAAATTAGGAACATTTTAGAGAAACATCAATGAGCAAACACTATTACGCCTTAAGAGCATTTATCAAAAATTCTAGTTTTCTTTGTTACACGATTTTTTTCCGAGGCAAAGGTCATTGTTGTAAGTTAGGCACTCACTCGGAAATATCGTCGTATGTATACAATCGTAGCAACTGCCGCAAAAAAGTGCTTCACAAAGTCCTTTTATCGCTTTTTTTTGTAGATTTGAGAGCAGAAACGAACCGGAACAAAAAAGAAAACGTTAAAACCTACAGGCGGATTTCTGATTTGAAATAAACACTGAAAGGTGAGTTGAAATAATATTTCTTATGGAATGCTTCCAGTAGTTTTTAGTAACAATTTTTAATTTTTTTATACTCATTTTCTTGATAGTCATAAACTTTGAAAATTTTTTCCATTTTTCCAACTGAACTAACACAAATAAAATTTCTATATGATTCAGTTGGTCCATTTGAACAAAGCAATTTAGCTAATAGATAAATTGCATTAACTGTGGTATTGTTTAGCTGCAGCCGTCGACCGTCATATCGTCGGAGAGATATTCAAGCATATTTAGTGAAGAGGCATAACTGATGGTACGATCTCTCTGAATGAAAAAAAGATCAAATTTCATGACTCGGCCACTAATAAAAATTTTCATTTCTTTCAGTAATAATCCTTAGACGAGGTATTTTCACTTCAAAGATGAGCTGATAATTAAGAAATAAAATTAAAGTACTCAACTTTTACACAGTTTTTCAACGCTCATATGTCTCTTTTCTACTAAATAAAAACATGAGTAAAATTTCGCATATCTAATGGCAATAATTTCTGCTCTAATCCGCTGAATGCAATTTATTAGGCTTTCAATTTTCAGCCGAGATTTGTTGGCATAGAATAGCAATTTATATTGAATGCTCTACAAGTTCACATAATAGTTCAATGAAGTAATAGCCGTTATCATATTAAAGATTTATCTACCATATAAGGTGCAACATTATGCAGAGTCAATGATTCCATTACGAGAAAGTTTATCTGTTGCGCTTGATAGCGATACATTTCGGACTCCAACACTGTTCACGTAAATAGAAGAAAACAGTATCAAACAATATTTGCGGATGCTGCAACACTATTCACATTCTCCAGCTGGATGAAACCACATAAAATAGCTTTACTCCTTGCCCTAGGCTGTTATTTGCCTTCGTTTATTTCCTCTTTCCAGAAGACGATAAACTGCGGCTGCCAATTTCGATCAATAAGTTTATTAAATTCCATGAAAAATTACATATGGTGTTTTATACTCATAATTTAAATTCTCGCGAACATCCGTATCGGCTCAACTATCCCACGCTAAAAGCCAACACTGGCCCACTTTGAAACGAACATATACCGCTTACACATCCTTCTACATTTCCGGTGATGATTTATCATCCACTATTCTTCGTTATTTTCCAGCGAGAAACTATTTCGTAAAGGCAGTCTCTATCGTTTCACATTGCTTTCTCAACGCTTTATGACGGATATGTATATTTCATAATCATTGTTTATTATAAGCTTTAAAAATATTATTGCTCATTACTACTATTCACGCTTTATATCCTGATTGTGGATTCTATGGGCATCGGAAGCGCTTGGCGAAAGAAAATATTTCGCCAAATGGTATATTCATATTCGTCCACAGTGTTGCCTTATCAATGCTAATGACCGCGTGGATATTTTTTCGCATTTGACTCTACTTATGCCGCTATTATTTTCGCTTCCCATCCCTCCTATTCCTTTTTTTTTATTCATAAATATAAAAAATTATCTACGCACAATCATAGCCAATTGTTTTTTTACGCAATTATTTACAAAGTAGTCATTTATAAAGATTGTGCTTAATCATTGTCAATTGCATAATGACTAGCAATCTGATTGCTTAATGGGATGAAAAGCATTACATAGATTAGTTCTTGTTAGTCGTTGTAAAACGACGAACGTAGCAATCCTAACTTCTAATAAACCTTGATGTTTTGAAGATAAGAATATTATGGATGCACTCTTCTTTGATGCGAACTTCTGATTAAATATTTAGTGATGAATTTGCGATAATATTTCTTAAATTTTAAGGTGAAGTGTCAATAATATTACTCATAAATATGCAAATGACAAATATATAATTACTCATATAACTGTAAATAATATGAGGAAGGAAAATTGAAAAATGACGATAATAGTAACTATGTTATGAAGACTCATAAGAAATATTGAAGCGAATAGCAGGTAAAATTGATCACATTTTTTTAGATATCTTAATTGGATACCTGCATAAGAAAGCCTTTTTTGCCTATCCACCCTTAAAATAACATAGATTCATCATTGAGAAGATAGAGAGGAAGAAAAAAAATGAGACACCAGCATATGGCTTTTCTCATTTCCTTCCGTTTCTTCTAACTTTGAAAAATGATCAAATTTCTTAGGCCGAAATTTTTAGTGATGAAACAGCTTCTTCGAAACTTTACAAATTTTCAAATTTCTAATCATGAGAGTTTTTTTGTTTACATTTTCGATATTTCTACGTGCTATTTTGAAACGTTCTACTGCTCTGTTGTATTGAATGACGAGAATTGTTTGTTCCCTGACAGCTTTTCTATGCGGAATTTTAGACAGCATATATCACCTGAATTTTCTACTCCGATTCGAGTCAGTTAGATGGCAATTATCGTGATGTTTTAATTTGAGTTGGAATTTCATTTTCTCTTCGAGCAAATTGACAGTCTCTTCGAATTATTTAACAATTGATTAGCGATTTCCTTATATACGATGGTATTCTCCTGTGAATGTGGCATTTCGCCTACTCAAATTCGTTGAATAAAGAAGTTTGTTTTCTTATGAATTTCCATTTTTTTTAAACGATAATTTGACATCTTATGAAAATATCCTTACAACCCTTTTTTTTTGCTCAAATATATCTTCATAATTTTTTACTTAAAGTTTCACTTTCTCCGTTCAAGTTTTTTTTTAAATTTACTGATTCTGAGGGGAAATTTCATTAGATGATAGTGAGAGGTCGATCGGAAAATTCTAAAATCATTGCGTTCATAGCAAATCCCTCTCCCTCTTCCTTTCTCTCCTCATTCCCAACCCACTTAACATCAAAAGATAATATTGTTCTTTAGTAGCTCCTTACAATGAGCAATAGGGGACGACAGTTCTTTGAATTGGCCTTTCGTAGAAAACGAATTTTCTTCGTTTTGAAGCTTTCAGATGATCTAATAAGTTTAAAGATTTTTAGCATAAATAAATAGATGATGGCTACATCATCAGGTCGATTTAGATGTTTTGGGCGACAGATGAGCAAGGGAGTTCGAACTTCTGCAGTTCTCGCTTCCAACTACTTACCTTCCCCTATTTGACGGATAAAGGCGCGAAGATAGTTTATATCGACCGGAGCATTATATATTAGCTTAGCACCACGATCTATTTAATCATAGACAGATTGAACAAGAAACACAACCTCTGGCTATATGGATATATATAACAAGGCACTTGCATGTCACAAGATCGTAATCAGTTAAGCGGTGTCTGCTAACTGGTGTTTAGTTGCTTCTTGTTTACGCCAAAAAAAACAGTGATCTCAAGCTGAAGCGATCAGTCCTTGCCAACTTTATTGACAGCCGGCAAACAATAAAGCGTCAAAAGTTACCAAAGCTAGATACAGGCTTATAGTCAGTTGCCAAAAAAATATGTGATCACATCAGGTATTGATTCCTGACTTTACGCTAGAGATTTCCAATACCTAAGCTGAACCTCGCTTCAAAGGTGTACCGAAACTATCGGCAAGCCAACGAGTAAGCGGGAGGTCCAGTTGGATCATTGGTTTATCGATTCGTTTGCAGAATGTTCAACTTATCATTTGCGAAAAAATTGAAGAAAAATGTTGAAAGAGGAAAAATTTTTCAAAGCACATCAACAGCATATGGCATTGGAATTGAGCGTGTGGGTGGTGCGAAAAAAAAATTTCATCCATAAGCACAATAAAGTTCCATTAGAATAGATGTCAAAAAATGAGTAATTGCAAGTAAATCATCATAGCAGATTTCATTCGTTATAATCGAGTTTTGGATGTGCAACTTTTTTGCTATCGGTTCTACTCAAAGATTTTATTTCATAGGGTTGAAATTCAATTCTAACTTCTGATTTCTCTCTTTCTCTTTTTTCTTTCTTTGTTTCTTTCTTTCTTTCTCTCTCCCTCCCTCTCTCTCTCTCTCTCTCTCTATATATATATATATATATATATATATATATATATATATATATATGTACACATATATTTATATTTATATGTGATCTTAAACGTAGATATTTTGCGAAGAAGCGAGCGCTAAAAAAATTTTTCTAAAAGGAGTCACTTTTTCGGCAACGGACGAATTTTGTTCATCACTAAGATCAATGAGCAAAATTCTCTTTTGATGCCCGGTTGGTGAATATTGCTTAATTTCACTATCGCAAATACAGATGCCATTCAATTTAGGATCAGGTTCCCTCCCAATAGATCATTAGCTCGTCTAAAATGCATTTAATATACCCAACCTACCAAGTATCACAATTTCGTTTAACGTGCCGTAGATATACTCAAGGCACTCGCATTTACTCACCCACTGAACAGCAGCATCACTTAATATTTTTCATAAATTTGAATATATCATTACTTAATATGCCTACAATATGCTTAATTTGCAAATGATTTTCCAGCAAAAAAAAAAAGATATTTTGCAGTTCAATGACCGACGAGGTAAATACTCACATCTCAACGTCAAAGTAGAATTCAATCTAATATGAAGAATGGTATCGATGTTCAGAAAATTACCCACCCACACCTGTAATATACCTGGACGTGCAACGCACACACAAATACGCACACGTTGTACGCGGACGGGCGCATATATACATATGCATAAGCACATGCACACATATGTGGACACAAACACACCTTCACTTATCCGTATCAAACACCTAGAGTTAACCACAGGTGCATAAACACATACACATACGTACATATCAACATATGCACACACACACCTGCACATACCATACCACACAAAAAGACAACTCCAGTTCTTGGAAATAGCAACGAACGTATAAAAATGGAAAAAAAATTTTGACGTGCGTTGATTCTCTTTGCTAGGATCAGGAAATTGTTTTCGGAGCTTAATAAAAGACAATTTGAGTTTGATAAGCAATAAGCACCACATTGCAGTGTACATCTCGCTGGTGGCGTTGTAAACATGTGGTTGTATTGCACGCTATTTTGTTCTTTTAACGTTGAGCAATTTCTTGAAGGTTGCCCGTTTTTGATTCATCTCTATGGATCCTCTTCCAGGAACCATTCCACTCGAACACCTCTCTCTTTCGAGATTAACGGAATTTCATAAATTGCCTATATGAACTTGCTCATCATACCGTGTTGTGCTTAGCTATCACTTCCGGTTGATTCAAACCATTTAGCCAGATGTTTATCTCTATAATGCATCAAATGTCTTCGAGTGTAGATACGTTCACTGCTACTTTGATTTCTGTTGTATATGTTGCTTCCATGATAGTTTTTTTTGAATATGATGAGTTTTTTCTTATGTTACTTATATGCGGTTATGGGATTTGGGTAGTTTTATAGCGGCCTTTGCTTTCTAGGCCTTCAATGCGTATTCTCTTAGTAATTATATTTTCCCTTCGAATCATAACTTATCATTTTTAAATGCTCATCTATTCACCAGAAAATGAATTCCATCCTCGAATGCATTCAAGTGACCCTTGGGGATTCCTGCTGCAAAGAATGTGGTCTCTAATGATCTGGTAGCTATTGATGTTCTAAGAAATCCTGTCAATAATGCTATAATTCTTACATGAACTAATCTCTCCACTATTTCCGCGTTCAATCTTTGCCCCTTTTCCGCCGTAAATTTTCTGAATTCCTCTTCAGAGGAAGCGGTGTCATTTATTGTAAGCTATTGAAGTTATCGTCTCTTGTTTTGGGAATTGTTTAAAAATTTTAACGCTTTCTTCTAGTTAAAACGGTTAATGATGAGCTAGGTGAATTATAAATGCTTTTTAGCAGTTTTTATCTTTTCCATCGAGATCAAAAAGTCGAATCCTATTTCAGTCGCGCCATCAAGAAAGGAAAATAGGAAGAAATAGAGATAGAAGCCGAAGAGTAGAGGGAATCTGGCATCAGTTTTTAGAAATTTAAGGATTGTTTAGCACGATTGTTTTTCGTTGATCATTTAGTTGAGTGTTTTCATTCTCGACTATTCAATGATGAACTAAAGCATCGTAAAGCATGTTGAAACGATTAGATGAGCTATGGATAAACGCAGTTGTGGATGAGATAAACAAAAAGCACTCAATCAGTTAAAAAGAGCCTGTCGTACTCCTTCACATACCCGCCTGTCAGTCCTTCGTACGCCAATCGCTATCGCTTATTTCTGAACGGCTCTTATCCATTCTTTTTTGTCTCAAACAAAAAAAAAAACAACGTTTCAATAAGTGAATTTGTAAAAACAAGAAAAAAAATATCCGTAAAGTTTTTTTTTCATCGTTGTGGTTTTTTTCAGCAACTACCTTAACAAATCTCATTCAGTATAACCCTTACAATTTTGTTGATCAGTTGCAGTTGAAGTGATTTGCATACTTCATTTCCTACTTTATTATTATTATTATTTTATTTTCAGTAACCTTCGAATATTATTTTAGGCAGGTTAATTTCGAATAAATTTAGATGAAAAATGAAAACTTACTCCAGATTTATAATATAACTCTCTCCGATATCTGTTTCTTTTATCTATCCTTTTACAGGATTCCTCAACTCTATTAGGTTCGCTCATTTATTATTTATTTCTATTCGTAAAAAGTCAGAGTGTTATAGCGCAAAAAATGATTATTGGTCGCTATGGTCACTAGACACTTTCTTGGTCACTTCATCATTAAGTAAACTTTATTATTACTTTTAGTCTATAGTAAAAAGACAAGTTTCTTCATCGAGATTTCAACAAAATTCCCATAATTATTTTTATTTTAAAGACGGTTTTGGAATTTCCCGTTGTTTTGAAATTCCTGTTTTTTTCTCTACTCGCTATATTCGTTTGTGCGATTCTTTACGCTTGAAAGCGACTGAAGCTGTTGAATTGAGCATTAAAGCATGAGGAGTTTTCTAAATGCATTTTTGATCTGCTACTATCACGTAAGAGTAATCGGAATGCACCAAAACTGATGGAAAACTCTATGACCACCTCTCGTTAGACTTCTTATGAGATCCACAAATTTGCTTCAGTATCCAGCAAATAAGTGAGCGATACATGGATGAAGTTCCCATAAATATGTGTTCTTGGCTGACAAAATAGTTAAGAAATAAACTAACAAGCTAATGCACAAAAAGACGCAAGTATAAAATGATTGTATAGGCTAAAAGATTTGGCATATTTATTTATGAGTGTTGATAGTATATTCCTTCCTGATATTCTTTACTTTGTCGTTCTCTATACTGGAGAAAAGAATTATCTTGCTTCTCAGGTTATGCATCAATTGCTACGCATTCCCTAGAAAATTCATGATGAGATTTGCTTGCAGGCGAAGAGGATGACATACTTGTGGCCACTATCTGCGTTGCTGATGGTGGTGGGTTGCGGTAAGTAAAATTCGCTATTCGTCGATTCGTTATCCCATTATAGCCAATAAAATTCCTAAATCACCATTATTCCTCATCTATTGACTGATAGTTTGATTGATTGATTACTGTTTGTTTAAATGGAATGAAAGTGGCTAAATGTAATGATACATGAGGCCATTTTTGGAGGCGACTATGTAACGCTTCCATTGAAAATTATATCATAAAGAATTTTAAAAAAATTTAACAAGTTGACGAAATATGAAACCAATGTAATAAATATTTCAGTCTTTTCAACTGACGTACAGAAATTATGTCGAAGTGCAGAGGCAAGCAAAAGCTGTGGTCAATGTATAAAGCAACACACCGAGTGCGCTTGGTGTCTTGATCCTGTAATCCTCTTTCTTTCTTTTTTTTTTCATTAAAGTATAGCTAACTACCTGAATATTGTTGTTCGCTTGCCACATTTTGCATTAAATTTCTATTGCCTTAAGAACTCAAAACATTAGCTCATCGTTAAAGAATTCGCTCATTTCCGTTTAGTTTTCTTTCGACTCAATTCAGTTCAATTCACCGCAATTCAGCAAGGTTGTCTATTGCGTTTTACGAAGCT
This sequence comes from Baylisascaris procyonis, assembly GCA_037389465.1. Lineage (NCBI taxonomy): Eukaryota > Metazoa > Nematoda > Chromadorea > Rhabditida > Ascarididae > Baylisascaris > Baylisascaris procyonis. Next base: position 1,382,332 of record JAZARR010000230.1, read on the forward strand.
TCTGTTTATTCAGTCATTAGAGGTTTTCAATAAATTTTTTCAGAGTTTTGTTATAAATACTGACACAAAAATGTTATCTTTGAGGAGGCAACAGTTTTACAAAAAAAAAAAAAAACCAAGAGGCTATTGATTTTTGCGAAGAAGTAAATAAAATTTTTCACTTCACCGATCTCAGTCGTACAAGTTCCCAAGCGATGTGATTTATTTGTTCTATAGCAACATAGTATAAATTTCATTGACCTCACTTTGAAGATCATTACTTTATAATATTTCCAGAAAAAAAAAATTGAAAATTAGCTCAAATCTATAGTTTAAACTCATATTAAACTGATATTGAAGTGTGCTAAGCTATTTTAAATTAATCTTAAACGAAAATTGAGAAAAAAATCGAACTATATGAACGAATAAAGAAATTCATGCTGATCGTTTTTCGTGAAATGGTTTTTATGCAAAAAAAATTTTGATAACGGAGATGAGAGTAATTTGTTGCTGAATTTATGCATGTTATTTGATGTTGTTTAGTATCAAATTTCATAAAATTATTCAATACAGGAGATCAATTTTCTATTTCTCTTTCAGCATTCAACAAGTGCATTCCGATGTGATTACGTTAAAGCATTCGAAGGTAAATGCAACGCTAAATTGATTTATTCACCAAAGACTGAACTCAAAATTGCACCACAACATGTGAGTCTCTATTTTTAGAAATTTTTTTTTCCTCAATTTGATGGTCATTTTTCAAATGAGTATTACTTCATTTATCACCACATCACTTTATTGATGACTGTGTAAAAAAGTTGTGAAAAGTTTTTTTGAATTTTTTAAATATTTTTCACGGGTAGATGTCCACTTTATTATTATTCTATCTCGATTGTTATGAATGCCTTTTAGAATTTACCATTGGGAAGTAAACATGCAGATGGATCGACTATAGTCCAGATTGAACCACAACAAGTGGTTTTGCGGATGAAACCAGGTAAGCGAAACTGGCACTTGCTGATTAGGAGTTGCGCGTTTCTTGATCAAAAATGCTTAAACACACGTTGTAAAGCTTTCCTTTGCAAGGTTATTGATCGCCTATTGAGAAATCGGCTCTCAGCTAATTGCCTTTCATTAATAAAATCTTCATCGCTTGAAGGCGGAGTTCTTTTGTTGACTACATTTAAAAAAGTGTTATCCAAAAAAATTCGCCCTAAAATCCTCCAGAAACTTTCAGGAAGTAATTTCTCATCGTTTCAACTTCATTTTACTAAAAATGAAAGTGTTACAAAGATCCATATTCTCGGAAGCTTCTTTATCTTTGGAAGAGCTGAATGAAATAATAGTAAAAATGTACAGCAGTTTCAAATCTTATATTATCGATTGAAGCAGTATATTCGAAGTCAACATTCTTGATTCTTTTACATTATTTTTTATGTTATGAGAAACATCGTAAAAATTGATTGATTTCACGTGTCAAGCTGTGCTAATTTTCAAATAGATTCTTGAAAAAGAATATCAGTGAATTCAACGTTTTCGTCGGGAAAGGGAGAGGTAAAGATTGGAAACCGATTGTTTGAAACGTTCGCTGTTTTGGTTTGTGTTGTGATTGGAGGCGGCGTCCCTGAGGAGGACCGAAGTGTAGGGTAGAGGGCAGAAGCCAATAACCATATGCAAGAGCACAAGCTTTATAGAAATAGTTTATGTAGTTATGGGGAGCACGACGACCTCCAAACACGGGTAGAAGCAAGGACAGCTAAACCTGTGGAAAGCCCGACATATATAGGATCCAAATATCGGCTGGGTCGGCATAAGAGCACATAAGTCCTTCAATGACATCATGTGAAGAACAATAAACAAGAATCAACTCTACAAGTAAATGTGATTGCTGCAGTGTTAGATAGCATATGATGTACCCAACAGCTAACGATAATTTGCTCAGTTCTGTTCTTTCTATTTCAAACGGATATAAGAGAGCATTCACCACCAGGACTTTCATTTAAAATTCAAGAGTTCTTTTGCATATTTCCTGCAAACGACAAATTGATTATAAAATTTTTTTCGGTACGTTATTTCCTCTGCAGGGGATATTATCGAGGTACCGTTCAAGTATCTGCATAAGGCGCATTCCAATCTCAAGGATTTTGTCATTCAAACGAGCGAGTTTCGCTCGTTAGGTATTGGTATCGAATTTTCGATTATTTGTCATGGGTTGGTTTTGGCTGTGTATTTTTTCAATTCTTTGATAGATCATTCAGATGGTGCATTTGTTTTATGTTTTTGGAAGAATCGTTGCAAGTTTTTTGTTTTTTGCTTAATCAGTTATAATTCATCTTGATGGAGTTATGATATAGCTAAGATATTGTCTTTGCTCTTAATTTATACAAAGAATGAATCACTAACCTGTCGGATGCACTTCTCCATAGTCAAGTGAGAGTTCATATTAAAGTGCATATTAATATCAGGTTAGGCTTGTCCGACTGTTTTGATCTATCATCTAATCCTTATCCTCACATTTTCTTTGTCCGACCCAAATTAGACGAGCACTCCAAATTTTGCAACCGTTGCAGTTCAGCCTACCCTCATCACTCACCATAATGCAATGTTCTGAAATGTTCAGCACTCCTCGGGGACACTATGGAAGCTTTAGCTCTGTTTGAAGATAAAAATATGTGATGAATAGGCGTTGTGGGGTAGGAAAGAATGGTTTCAAGAATAGTGATGCGAAGAATGCCTGAAAAGGTGTGGATTTTTTTGCGAAAGTGAAAGATAAGTCGTTGAGGGAAAAAAGCAATTTTCACACCATCAAAAGGTTGCTAAAAGAAAAATCTGAGATCCAACTTGAGTCCACCGGTTTTCTTAAATATATTTGAAGTGCTGCGGGGAAGTCATTTTCTGAAAGAAATGTATTTTCCTGAGCATTTCTAGCTTAGATTTCCATAGTTTTTGGTATTATAGAAATGTGCTTTTTGAACTTTACAAGGAGTTGCGAATACATTTGAATCTAACGTCTTTTCAGCAATCGTGTCCAGGGTCGTCAATGTACCGATATAAGGGATGGTGAGATGATTGACTTCTACGCAAAAGTATCGCTAAATGAATGTCGAGCGGCTGGTGATGTTGCGATCTCTATTGGAGCCTATGGTTATCATACCGTTTCGGCAATGTTCATCACACCTGTTTGCGGATGTGATTGTGAGAAAGTCCAAAATCAGGTATAGGCAAAAATATTTACATGTATTAGATTTCTGCCATTATGTTTACGAATAATAGTGTATCTAGATATCAGGCGAGGAAAGTGTTCTTTTTTTTTGTTGAGCATACTCTCCTCTAGAGCGATGGGGATGCTAGGCGAAGAAATGACCACAGTTTCGAGAGAATGCAAGCACTTTCGCTAAAGTAGATGATCTAAAACTAATCATTTTTTTAAGGAGAAACGTTCGCCACTCTGCTACGGCTTTGGCAATCTGATCTGTGGTGTTTGCGAGTGTCAAGCAGGCAAAGGAGGTAATAATTGCGAATGTGATCTGAATCAATACGGAGTCAGGACAGCCACTGAACTCGAAAATAAATGCCGCAGGTGGGTTTTTAGTGACGTCATCCTCATATTGAGCTTGGTCTACTGAAAGAGTTGTATGAAGTAAACCAAATTATTTCATGCGTATTCCGAAGAGATTTATTTGAAATTTCATTTTTAAAAAAAAGTTTTCAGATCACCGAATGAGGCAGTCTGTAGTGGTAATGGCAAATGTCGATGTGGACGATGTCAATGCGATTCTGAATTTGTTAGTATTTTTTATCTACTTATTGCATGCCCCACTCTAGGGGACGGACCTATATAAGTGGGTTGGAGGGAGAGGAGACTCTTACTGATGGCGCCATATTTCGTTTCAGTTTCAGCGAGGTATTTCTTTGATGCTGTGAATTCAGAAGCACATAGTGGATGTTGAGACGTGGCTGTACACTGTAGCTAATTTTCTGCCTCTTAGGATATCAATTTGTCGACAAATCACAGCATATTTTGCAATAGTCATCTTCTTTTTCTGCCACCCTTTCCGCATGTTCTCACTCCTCCTCCTCTTCTTCCAACATAGAAAGGCTAATTTATGAATTTTCCCTTGCTTTAAATGATTTTTATAAGTTTAAGTATTTTTCACAAAGTTTGTGAAATCAACCAGCATGAACAACTTATTTTTCCATGTATCAACCGCGAATGTATGTGATGCATTGCTCTTAGGAACCATAGTAAATATTTACGAATGGTGCATTCTAAGCCCAAAAAATTAATGAATTGTAGCGAGACGATGATGAGATTTTTTTGAAAAAACAAAATAATGCTAATTGAGTGTTTTCTAATTTCTGCAGAAATCCTACTGGGAACAGAAAGAACATTTCTCTATTATTTACTAAATGGTTTATCATTTAATGAAAAGACGAGGAATATCTTTCAGCGTTTTAAATAGATTCGAAATAGCTATGATTTAAAAGATTATCTCTTGTAGACAACTGGTGAATTCTGTGATTGTGAGGGATTATCATGTCCAACATTCAATGGGAAGTTATGTGCTGGTCAAGGTGAATGCAGTTGTGGTGAATGTCGATGCGAAGAGGGATTCGCCGGTGATGATTGCTCTTGTAATCTCGATACGACTCCATGTGTTGAAGGCGGTGTAGGTTTAATTGTGTTGATTTTATTCGTTAATAATATAGAATTATGGCAAGCGTTTTTGACGTTGAAAAATGTTGTGTTCTAACACATTTTTCATGATCTTTGACGCTTTAAGAGAAACTGATGCGATTATGTTACATTCGCCTCTAATCCGGCGAGGGCAAGAGAAGGCACCCAGATCCAAGACAAATTCATAAATTTAGCTAGCGGCCACGAAGGCACCTACATTCCGCTTGCACCTTCAAATTTAATACTAAGTTTGATATGAGTACAGTTGCAATGCGAAAAGTACAATACTTTTAGTATGACGGCATCGTTGCTGCCTATAATACGCATATAGGCCATTTATCTATTATACAAGCGTATGGGTTAAACATAAGAAAGTATAAGAATTGATGTTATTCTTAGACCGATGAAGAGAGGAATGTGTGTGCTTATTCGGGAAAGCAATATTTTCATAGAAATCTGCCAAGAACATAGGTAACATTGCGTAAAAGTGTAAGAAGAACTTAGGAAATATGGGAAGGAAAATAAGCGAAGCAAGAGTTGCGAAAATTGCTCTCTAGTTTCGCCTGTCTTCATGGATTCCTGCTAGTCTTATCGGTCTCTTATGTGCTTTTGACCAGTACTCCATAATGTCTTCTCTGAAGGCATCGGAGGAGGTGAGATGGCGATGTTACAGAGTAGACTATTCCAGATTTTAACTATGCTATTGCAGAAGGTCTTTCTTGAATATGAATTACTTATTGTGATTTTTGGCTGCAATCTTTTACTCATGGTAGTTTATTGTACTAGTAGGAAGTAGAGGAACTCGGAGAACTCAGATGGTCCGCAGATTTTATGAACCAAATAGAAAAAGTCAAATTTGTTGTAAGAGGTCCATCGTGGAGCAACGATTCGTTAAGAAGGTTAGGTAAAGATGGAAGATTTAGCGATGGCGTGTGTGCCTTGTTTCTCGTAATTGATGGTTATGATGTGCTATAAAATAGCTTTTTATTCTCGCTCGTTTTCTGTTCGTCGCTCTTATAAAATCTATTAGGAAAGCAGTGCAATGCAGTGCAGTGCATATTGATGTTTGATGCTGCATTAACAGATGATGTGCAATGGGCATGGATCATGCGAATGTGGCAAGTGTATTTGTAATGCTGGTTATACGGGCCTAACATGTGGTATTTCTACAAAAGAAGAAATGGTCGATACGGGAGAGGAATTGGAAGACGATGAACAAGATGTTGACAAGGATGCTGAATCATTAGAAGGACAGATGGAAGCAGCGGAAGAATCTGTTGCTGGTGAGCAAGACCGTGATGAACCAGTCAACGAAGATGGACAAACAGATCACTCGCAAATGGGATCCTCCGATAGTGCAGGCGGTATGTTCGTCATGAAAGATTATCAACACTTACAGAAATAGCGCTATTTTATAGCTATATTAAAGATTTTCTTAAAAATACTGTTGATGATAAATCGGTTTCAGAGGCTTTTCATTATGTCATCAACAGTTGCTTAGCCATTTCAGACTTTCTCTGTTTCTCTTAGAACTTAAACTATAGTTAATATAAGGATTCCAAAAATTTCTTTAATTTCTGGGATTTGCAAAAATACTGCTTCCTGAAAAATGCGCTGCGATGGGAGAAAATGAGATATATAATCTTTAGAAACATTTTTTTGCTCCAAATTATGCATCACATACAGTATGACCAATATCAGGAAATTGCTCTATTCGGCTGCGATCATTCCTTGTATCGATAGGGAAATTCGTTAGCATCGATAGTAATCAAACTTTTGTTTCCGAATTTTTGAAATCTTTCAGAAGGTGAGCCTCTTTCACCGGTAGAGGATGAGGAGCCAGGTGCACCAGCCGAAGAAGGTACTGTCGAAGCAATTCAAGAAGGTCATTCGAGTGGTGCATTGCAAATCTCAGCATTTTTTGTTAGCTACTTTATTGTCGTTATCGCTAGATTCCTCTGAAATATAATACACAAGCGCTGACTCCATCACAACATTGATCATTCTCGATAGATTTAGCTGTCAATTCGTCATTTTTGACTGCCAGTTATCGTAAACTTTCATAGAAGATACTTAAATTATTGTTAAAGGCTGCATTTGAATTTGGCAAATTGATAGCTAATTTATTTCTGATCTATGGTCTCCAGTATCGATCAAATTCATTAAGCTTTCATTCAGCAGCATGACACTATAGATGAGGGCAATTTTCATTTGCCTATTGACGTACACTTGATGGGAACCAATGTGATTCTCAGATTATTCCTTAAATATTTTCAAAATTGAGTATTTTTTTGAAACAAATCAACAGATTCTGAGATACAATTGTGTATTGAATCCTCACTGTATGATGCATCTTGCATTCGCGAATGGTTGAATGATAGCGCGGCAAACGTATATCTCACATAGAATCACGCCGTCGTAGAGGCTCAATGTTTCAACCCTTTCTCTTTCATTCCCACATTTGCAATGTCGCGGCATCACGAAGCCTCATCTCTTCTTTCAATCCCTTCACCTCCTCCTCCTCCTCCCATCACCCTTCCTCCCCTCCCCACTTCTAATTTTACGGCAAATTTTAATTGCTCTAGTCCCTAAGTGTGAAAGCGCCATCGAGCACGACTAATTCCAATCGCTACTCCTTGGTTGTCTTATTTAGGTTTATTTGCTTCACAAGCTAGATGGTTTGCTTGTCACTGATGCGGAAAAAACCTTTTTTTCTGCGATGTTTTTTGATGGTTTTCATGTACTCATCATACTCGAGCATTATCTACACAAGAATTGATGCGATAACATTTCTAAGATATTTGTACAATTTTATTTTGTCGATTAAGTGATACTCTTGAGAAGAACTAGAGAATAACGTTGAAAAATTAATGATCTCTAGATATTGATTTACTTAACTACTTATAAACAAACTTAACTTATCAAAGTTGAAAAATTAGTATGTTAATATCCAAAAGCTAAGTGCGATAATTAAGGGAGAAAAATTTTTTTAAAAGAAATTCATATTTTTTGATAATATTCTTATCTCAGGACTCTATAGAACACTGCCATTGATGTCGGTATTTCAGTTGGCGAATGTGGCTCCACATTGTTGAAGTTATTGATCGGAGAATGCTTGTATCGTTTTATTGTAAAGGTCATGCTAATTTCATTCTCATAGCATAATAATTGGAGACATAAGAATGCTCGAGATTTTGCTGACCTTTCGGTGTATTATTCTCTTCTCATGTGCCTTTTTCTCATAAACGATTTGCTTTTTTTTTTAAATTTTCTTTATGTTTTTCAACGATGTTTGTATAAAAATTTTAAAACCTTGTTTTTATTAAAACAGTGTAATTTCGATGTATTTTAGCTGCTAAGTAAAGAAGCTTAAATTCTTATTTACGATTTTCAGCAGGTAACTTTTACGCTTCAACTTTACCCATATATTGTTGTTTTTCACGTGGCCTGTTCGTGTATGACGAATACCGGATGTCATATATATTTGACCATGCCTACCACTGACTGCACTTCAGAAATTGCTAGCATTTCTTGCCCAGTTTAAGTTAAAATCGGTCATTATGTTAGCATTTACATTGTGATACTGGTTAGCTAAATATTGAAAGCCGCAGGCGCTTGATACTGTCTATTTGTCGTTCCTTAGGTACTTTATCGCGTCTCCGGTCATTTCTGCCGTCGGCATCCGGACTGCTAAGTCTAATTGGACTGTTATGATCATCTCATAGCGCGTAACTTCAATTTCTCCACATGTTCAGCGCATCTGTTTCCATATTTGATGTGGTTTATAAGCAACAAATGAAAGGAGTGCGGCATAGATCAAGTGAATAATTTATTATTCAACATCGAAGTGACATAAGAACGGATCGTCCATAACACATTCGATGGACGGAAATCACACCCATAGCCATAATGAACTATCTCTCATATCACCTTATATCACTACTAAAACTTTATTCACTTGACGAAAAGATGATTCAAGAATTAGGTCGGCAACGTTGCGCACCTTTGGAATCATATCAATTTTTGAGTTTTAATTACGGTATTGTATCAGTACGGTAACCTTCAATGTAGCGACAATGGAAAACCAATAATCAAAGTTATTTTATTTGAATGATGAAATGTACATAAAGTCGATAAAATTAGTTTGGAATGATCAACCCATTTATTGTGTTACGTTGTGTAGAGCTCTTGCTAGATAGCCTACATTCTGACTCGTAATACCGGCTATTGAAATACGTCCATCCTTTGTTAAATATATACTATAGTCCTTTATTAAACGTTGCACCTGTAAATGCAATGCTTTGCGGTTTGTTACAATGCACATGCATCGGTAATCAAATAGGACGACTTGTTAGGGATTGATAAGAATTCATCCCACCTATTTATCAAGTTTACAAAAATATTAAAGCATTTGTAGTATTTAATCAACAGTAATATTACGCTATTAGGAAAATACGCTTGTAAAACTGCATGTTTCATAAGAATTTTTCGATTTTTATTCAGTATTTCTACAAATATTCTGATAGGGAACCGCAGTTTTTACTCAAAAAAAAACCCACTTACCTGTCCACCATCGGAAGTTTCATTTTTTTCGCATTAATATAAATTCCTATGAAGTAAATAATGAAAGTGACCTGTCTTTGTGCTCTTGAGTTGCTCATTTTTTCCCTCCGATTATCTTTGAGATTGTTGATTCAAAGTCTCTTGAGCTCTTTCAAATCGATCACTAACTCAAGGGTTGAAAAAAAGAGCAATTTTTCCTCACACATCATGTAGAATGCATTACCTGCTCAGGTGTAATTCCAGTGTAACAGAACATTCCTATCTGATCGACGATATGCTGCCAATTCCGAGTAGAACCTTCCATCTTCAGCATATCCCTCAAATGTAGACGCATTGAAATGATCCTATCGGCCATATGCTTCACATCCTTTAGCCTATAATAAACTTTATGCCTTTAATAAGGGAGCATATAGGAAGCCTATCATGACACATCTATGTGGACCAAGTTAACATATGTAAGCTAAAAATGAGCAAAGATTTGGCGGATGGAAATAATATCCTCAGATAAAACTCAAGTGATTTGCAATAAAAGCAAAAAATTGCAGCAGCATTCATTCCTACCGAGTTTCTTGTGGATGTACACAACGATTTTTTTTTTTTTGGATAGGCTTTTCTACCTTAACTATAAGAGTGCTCATCGTTCGAAAGTAATACTTCTGGTACTAAATCCACCAGAACTATTACACAACTTCTTGTGTTTCATGAGAGGCACAGAGTAATCATATTTGGTACTTTTGAGTTCAAACCAATCAAGCATTCAATAGTTGGCCGAGATTGTTTCTTCTAAGAAATCCATCAACATGGCACAAATGCTCACCCTACAGGGCTCAATTATCCAAAGCACAACGGGAAATTTTCTAAGAATTATTCATAAAGTCTACGTTTTGCGTCTACAGCTCTCCAACTTCAATCTTTTTTCAATCTTCCACTAACTCGGTTCGTAAATTACAATCTTGAATAACAGAGTTTCAAATTCGCGGCTTGTCATCCACACAGCCATTTCGGAGAATTTTTTCGGTGGGTTGGAATCCACTTCAAGACGCTTAAATCACCGAAGACTTAGTGCAACAGTTCAATCATCTTCTCTCCATAAAATTTCTATACATGATGTTCTGAATATTTGCGATAATCGAGAGGAGCAAATGAATTAAAGAAGCATAAACAAGAAAGAAAGCAATGAAGAAGGATTGCACCATTGTTGTTTCAGTGAATTATCTGCAAGTATACGAGCCGCAATTCTCGCACCATGAATCGGTGGATTTGATATCATTGGACGTATTAGAATTTTAACTTGACTCATTACACGAGTCGCTTCATCTTTCGATGAACATACTAATGTGAACGCTCCAGTACGTTCTCCTAGAACTGTCTAATTGCAACTTGAATTTTTACGCGACTTGCATGATAAGCAATATGTGAACGGCCGTTAGATTAATAAATGAAACAATTAAACAATAAATAAACAAATAAATAAGTAGTAAAAAAACTACGAAAAAAATGAGACAAACAAGTATAAGTTAACAACAAACAAAAAGCAATTTCGTATAAAAAAATTTGACAGCAAGGAATTTTTAAAGAATATTCTATAAACAATCCATTACTTTATTGAATTTAACAGTTTCTTTATTAAGGTGGAAATTTTTTACTACGAAATTGTTTAATAATTCAATTTGCATGGTTTCAGTAAATATTCGCTCACCATATAAACCCATATTTTTTGCGAATGATTGTGCTAATGCGATGCTATTTCCTTGTTCGACAAAATATCGAAGTGCGAAAGCATCTCGATCAATGCATCCGGTTGCGAATCCTTGATAAGCCATATCAAAAAATGCAAAAAGATTTCTTTTGCGGACTAATTCCTCGATTTTTTTCCATTGTTGAGGCTATAAAACGATGAATTATTTTATGATAAAGTTTTATTATTTATTTCCCTTTGTTGTTGCTGTTGAATCGGCTTCTATCTGAATGCGATCTTATTTTTGCCACATTTTTTTGGCTTAATTCTTTGCGTACAAGCCGTTTCTTTGCTTACAAACATGATCGTATTGAAGGATTAGTTTTACCGAAGATGATGCTGTCGTAAGAGCGTTACTTTTTAGCATTACCTCTAAGTACTTAGCAAATCTACAGGGGCTTATTTATGCGAAGTATGGAGCATTAGAAACCTCATTTGCAGTGGTGATATTACTCTCGGATTATTTTTAATGCTCTGAAATCCTTGGATTACCTGAGGATCCACTCCAGTAGGATTATGAGCACATGCATGTAACACGATGACTGATTTCTCGGGCATAGTTGAGATATCTTCTAAAGCACCTGTTTCATCGAATCCACATGTTTCCTTGTTATAATAACGATAGCGCTTCACCTCGAAACCCGCAAATCTATAAAAACAAAAAAAAAACGAAAAGAATAAATTCTAATAGCACAGAATACATTCTTTTAGGGGATCTTTCGTCTCACTTGAGCTATGCCTGAAGCTGAATGAATCTTGCCTTAGGGTTTCATCAAGACCTATTCTCCTTCTTACTGTTAAATAAACTCACGCCTGTCGGCGTAGGACTGTCCCCTCGCTGATACACTACCAACGACGCTATATGCTATAATGAAATCCACGCATAAAGCATTGTTGTAGGACGATCGTGATATATAAACTGCTGTTGCATGGCTAGTTGATCAGCTTGCCTAACTTTTATATGTCCAATTATAATGAAAGAGTGTCAAATCGCCTACTTGAAAATGGGTACATGATTGCCCCAAGTTGGTGTTGGCAAATATACAACTTTAGGCCCATTCAGCCATTTTGCCTATAAATGAATTTCATTTAAATACTCAGCTTTACTAGCTTATTTCTATATATATATATATATATATATATATATATATATATATATATATATATATATATATATATATATACACGAATCTTTTTTCAGTCATGCTGAACGTTTTGAAGTGTTAATAATTGTGCGGTTAGCCGACTTACAATCGCGCGTTAATACTGAGCGTCTTGCAGGTGTTTGTTAGCAGTTCTAGTAAATGAATTTTTGCGGCTAGTAGGAAGGTATATGAATTCTAAATAAAATATTATTGCCTATACTATCTTCTTTTGTTTCCTTAACGTGATGCGAAGTGCAAAAAGAGTTCAAAATGAGAAGGCCAAAAATAGCCCTTATTGGCGAATGGAGCATCGAGCACCCAATTCAGCACCCAATTTAATCTTTGATCGTTAAGTACTTCAGCGTCGTTTACTGAAGTATTCGACGAACCTATAGCTTTTGAAAACATTTATATGTTCTGTGACTTTGTTTCGCTTTTGCTAGTCTACGGTTGATCAACCTCATAGAAGCGCATGAAATATTAGGAACAAACCAGAAATTCAGATCCTGTCCTCAAAGCACCAGTGCCTGAGACACTCTGTGCAGTCACGTTACGGCTCTCCTTAATCGCCGATGACTTGTCTCCTAATGCAAGTTTGGCTGCAAGTCGATTGAATTCCGGTATACCAGCAATTCCTGCATATTCTTTATCCAACCGCGCCTCCATTATGACTTCTTCCGCTTTACGCACCGACGGTAACACATATGGTCTACCCTACGAGCAACTAATACTGTTTAATGAGATTAAAAAAAATTGCTGCTTGCAGGTGATGAAGCCTACATCATTATGGACACAGCACAGAACCTAAAGAATGAAATTCCACAATTCCCTCTGTCGCAGTGTGAGAGTAAAATCATTCAAATGAGAATTGAAATCGATCACAATTATATCGGATTTCTGTAATCGTAAAAATTCTGCACTGAAAAAAAGCAAAGGTAATGTGCCTATTCTAGAACTTTTTACCCGTAGAAGATTGATCAATACTTTATGCAATATCATCAAAATGTTTTACTGTGCAACATTTGAGAAGAAGAAATAAAATCCAGCAAAGATGTGCCCTATACCATATAAGAAAACTAATACAAGTTTGGCTTGAATGAATTACCTCGTAGATGGTTGTAAGTGGCATCTTTCTTGAGTGTTATTGTATTTGTAATTGGAATCTTTCTTGAGTGTTACTGTATTTGAGGGCTCATATTGCTTTTATAGATACGGTAGGATGATATTAGTCGAAATGATAAATGACCTCATAAGTGTAGAAGAAGTGAAGGCTAATGAAGGACCCGAAACTAGGAGATGTGACTCACCGAATTGTCGCGATATGCACCGACCCCAAGATTTATTTTATTGGGGTTGTTGTCCGCTTTGAACGCTTCCGTTACGCCAAGAATGGGATCCGGTGGTCCCATTTTTACATGTGAAAACCATCCAGAACTGCAAAGCTTATGTATTGGCCAAAGCAAGAGAAACGATTCCATATAATAAGGCGAGTTTTGCACACTCTGAAATGCCCAAAACACTTCCATCGCAGATCTTGATTTTTATTCAGCCATTACTATTGCTAAGCTTCTAAAATTGAATAGCTGACTACTCGCATTCAGATAGATTTTTTTTTCTAATGGAAAAAATATTGTAGTGCCTTTATGGGATGTTTGTTTAAGAGAGAGCAATAAGTTGCTAGCAGAACTTTGCAATAAACCTCTAAATAATCCAAAATTGTTTGGTGCGTCCATCAAATCCACATGCAAAAAGTTACTCAAGTAGCATTGAGCGTGAAGTTCCCCAAAAATAATGACCAAAAAGATGGATAGCGATCAACCCAGTGAGATTTGTATAAACAGCGGGAAAGTAACCCGTGATTGAATCAGACGCCGGATATACAACTGTTAAACATTTCGGACAAATTACGATCAAAGAACAGTGCGCTATCGAGCAACTATTTTCCTCAACACATTGTTGCCTTGCGCTGAGTGATTTTCTATTGCAATGATGTCATAGTTTTGTCGTATTGTGAAAAACTACGCTTTTGAGTAAGTGTCCTTGATAGATTGAGTAGTGATCTTGATTAAATTGTGCATCTCACGACGCAGAACTCCTTTTGGCATTATCGTAGAGGCAACGCTTATCTATCGATCGAATAAAATTTTCTATTCGATTCGATCCGATCCAGTTTTCGATCCGATCCGACGATTCGATATAGGGTACTTTACACCAACTAATAAGCTAAGAATTATTGACTCCTTAAATAAATGCCTAAACAAACAAACATACCTCAATCTGCACGCAACAACTGCTGGTGTTCTTGCAATCTTTAGCAACTGCTGATTTAGCATAGCTCTCTGCAACAAAAAAAAAAAAACGATCTTTACTGCCTGCAGACTGCGATCATTTTGCACCATTTTGTCGATTCAACCATCTTGTTTTCTTTTTGCAATCTAGTGGTTGATTCAAGTGCCAAGGAAAGATGGACTAAGACTACGTTAGTGGATTTGCTTAGATTCCATCTCAAATTATCAATAAAAAACAAACCTTGGGGGATGATCCATCCATATTCTAATAATTGATCTTGTTATTCCCCCTTTACATTTTTTCAGTGCATTTGTTTTTTCCTTTTTTTTGCAGAGGGCAGTGGCCAATGAAAGACGTTCTAACAATTGTTCGATATCTTTAAATACTTAACTATACTTTCTTCCGAAATTGCTGAGCCTCCATAAAGCATATAATGAGTTATTTCCATTGCGATACATTTTATACTCACAAATTTTTTTGCACTCTAGATTTAGTGGTCCTGATCGAGAAAATAGTTGATCAAACGCATATATCATTTCATCAACTTCAACTCGATAGACAAACACACATATGCGCACATATACGCATGTACACCAACACGAAATAGCCACCATACACTTCAGTAAATTCAAAAATCTTTTGCAAAAGCATCCCAAAAAATAAGACTAAACAAGCGGAAATAATTTTCGAACAAATCAATAAGCAACCTCTCGATGAGCATGCGAAGAAGCAAATGAATTACCCGGAAGAGTCGAAACATACATCTATAAATATGAAATCGTTCAATTCTAAATTTCTATATGCAAATATTTGAAGAATATGAATGAATAACAATGGCGAATGCAAAGAATTTTTGCAACACATCGATAACATATGTTAATTGAATGTTCTTAGCATGTCGATCTAATTTGCTGTAGAATATTCGAGCCTTCACACAATAAGAGCATTAAGCTTATCAATATATCACTCATTTGCAGCAGTTGAACGAAGAGATTTGCGGATCTTTCAGAGGCGAATTAAGGATAGAGAGCCAAAAATAAAAACGTAAAATGTAACGTAAACAACTTGCAGTAGTTGAATGTAGAAGGTAATGTGACCCGTGAAAGCGTTATTAGAACTGAGATTGATGCCTTTGTGACCGGTTTCCATCTCTAATGTGCTGCAAATCTTGCCCTCTAAGATTAATAAAGCCCTAAAGGAAGGAATAAAGAGGTGATAGTCATGATTTCAACGTTAATATCTATGTATATCTAAGTTCTCTAGTGATCTTATCATACGTTGTTTGATAGTTTCGTTCTTATTTTATCACAATTTGCTGTATGCTTTATTCTCTAACTCATTGTCACTGATAATGATAACGGCGGTGATCTGAAATTATAATATTAATGATCGTCATCATATAGTATCGACCTTATTGTTCAGTCGTTTATTTCTTTAAAGATATATATTTGAGTGATGTATCATATGTTATTGTTCCCTACTTTAGCGAATTATTTTGTTCGTAATATTAGTTAATTTCTCCCAATTATAAGTGATTCCCATATTTCTGAAATTGTTTGAAAAATTACTTAAAAAAAAATTAAAATTTTTCACTCATCCACATTTTCCTCTCATTTTCGATAGAATTGCTCTCTTGCAATTTTCTCTTGCTTCATTTTTTAAACGATTACTATTCATGTAAAAAGAAGGATTTTTCATTTTTTTTGCCTATGGGCTTGATCCCTTCGATATTATATCATCTGCTTTAGTAATCTTTTATTAGCAGCTAGAATTTTTCAAAGAAAAAAAAAAACGAGTCAGTAAGTTATTATTCAGTATAGAAGCACTTAAAAAATTAGTTGAAAGTGTTTTTAGTTCTAAATTTCAAATGTATTTTCTAAAATCTCTGGAATAGACATTTGATGAAAGCGTTAAATCTTTTGGGGTAGGCAGAAAGAAAAAGATTGGAAAGTTTTTTTTTCCAAAGTTTCTCGGTTCTTTGCAAATTTGATGTAATAAAAAATATCATGCACTATTTCGAATCTTTTAAATATTCATTTGAAAATATTTCGATTAGAATTTCATCGTTGTCGATTAATATTTATATCTTCGTTCTAATAAATTGGAAATGTTCATTTTGAAATTTTCCATTAAAAATTTTTATTACCAAAAAATTACAAATTCAGAAGACTATAGGAAATTGCTAAGAAAACGAATGTTGGAAACGATTCTATGCTAGCCGTCGTTTCAATTCGATCATAGTTTCGAAATTCAGTGAGTTAAGTGAACGAATGAAGTGAGTTTTTACTCGAAATTAAAAAAAAAAATTTTTATTTTTTATGTTTAATGATTTATGAAAGATTTTCGAAATGAAAAAACCTAATTTCTATATACTTGTTCGAGATGGATGCACATTCATTCTAAAGTTAACTGAACGAAGTCTCTCCTTAACTTTTCTTTCCCATAGTTTAAAACTTGAACAATTTAATCGAACAAAATAATTAAGTAATCCAGTAATATTAAATGACATCTTTATTTAGATTTTTAACGTACCATAACTATGGTATATCGCTTTGATATTGATACCATACGGTAGAAAATGCTTAGTGATGAAACTAAATCTATGGGCTACGGCGATTCGCATACAAAGTGGAGTATCTCGATTTCATACAATCTAGCACATAAAGTTCCCTTCTTCTTATTACTCGTTTTTATTCTAAATTTTACTGCTTAGCTTTCATTGATTTGAAGTTTTCATTAAAAAATTAACTGCGTTATAAATAGTACTTATTTTATTACAACATATAAAGATAATAACCGTTTGTAAACTGTAATATCCGTTTATAGGTGTGCAGCTAGCTGGCAGATACATCGTATTCAACTCGAAAATGGAACGTTTATACGAATAGGATAACGAAACGATTGACGATGCAATTTTTTCACTTCCCATTTTAGCACTCATGCATACCTGCACGTTATTTACGCTATCATTCCGCATTTTTAAATGCTCAGGGAGGTTAAAAAAATGATTAGGATAGTGGATTGATGCTAACTTTTGACAGTGGATTGATATTCTACTTTCAGGGAAAAGAACCAATGAAGACTCAAATGTTGTAAGTTCTTCCTTTAACGATAAATTCAACAGAGCTTTTTTTGTTGCTATCTTCATATAATCTAATGATAGTTTTTCCCTTTTCAAGATATAAGAAATATTTAAGATCGAGATAAAAAGCACACAAAGAAATTCTTTTAGTCAAGTAAATCGGTTCGCATTGAACGAATAAAATGAGGAAAATACTTCACTAATAAAAAATGGGCTATTTAATTTTTGAAATTAAAGGATTGATAATTTTTGTCGAATATTAAAATAAATCCACAGCAAATAAGTGATGTGATCGACAGGTGCTGTGTTCCATACGCATAATCACTAACCACTTCGGGAAAATCGAAAACGCTGATCCCTTCTCAGAAACATGAACTACCTTAGCCTTAATAAATTCCACAAATTCTTATACTTAGTCCTAATTTCTTTCTCATATTGCAAGTGTTGTCGAAAGTGTGATTCAAGAGAAACCTAAAAGAACTATGTTCAAAGTATGCTAGAGTGTGCTGATTGCCCAAAATTCTAACGGTTTGTATATTGTCTTGCCTATATCTTTGTTCACTTGTACTATTAAATGAGATGAGGCAGGTTATCTGGGAGAAAGATCAATGTTTCGATATCTTTGCTGAAGTGGCATCGAATCAAGTTTGCGCAAAAGAAGCACTATCGAGGAAAAATTCGCATGCAAATCGAAACGCATATGTAGGTATCGCATGCGAATGTGATCAACATTATGGTGTTGGCGATGGTTTTAGATGCAGTAAGATTTTTATTGGTTATTATTCGTTCATATTACACTAAAATCTGAAAAAATCGGAGAATTTTAATTCCTCCTCTCTCCCTCCAATTCATAGAACAGTAAAATTAATGTACCCTTCCCTTAAGGTGTTTTATTCAAATTCTCTTACCGTTCTCACCATAAAAAAAATCTCAGCATTTCTTAGAATTTCAGGTAAATGCTGCCCTTAAAGGACAAAAGCAATAGTTTTTTTGCCTTTTACGTCATCAAATTTACTTCATTGAAATATCTCTGTCTTAGAGGCGTTTAACTGGCTGTATGCAAATGCAGTTAGGAATAATATCATCTGTTTGGAAATTAGATTACATCTGCAGTATTAATTGGTAGACTACAAAATTAATGAATAGGAAAACTGCGCTAATAAAGTGAATATTCACTTGAAAAATATGATAGGAGATCTAAGTGAACCTATCACGCAATTCGATGGATACACAGATCTAAAAAGGTAGCACAATCAAAAACTTAAATATCTGCTTTCTGGCGGCAGTATTTATTGATTGTTGCAGAGCAACCCTGCGATCACAATCACGAAAAGAAAATAAAACGATGTGGAAGTGTAAATGAACAATGCTATATTGAATCATCAACTGGTCAACCAGTTTGTGGATGTGGCCCAGGTTTCCGAGCCAATATGACATCCGACGGCAAAACAATTTGCTTGCGTAAGCGATTAACGTTTAGACAGGCTGATAAGTCTTCGTCTACAAGATAGAATTTTTTTATTGTACATGAAATGCAAATACTTCACAAAATTTATGGCTGCTTCACAATTCGCATTGCACCTCCAACCGAAATTCAAATGGTGCTCTTAGATCTAACTCTAAGGTTCAAATATTTTTAAGTACTTCGAATTGTTTTTCAAATATTGGCCGAATCGAGGGATCTATTGGCAGGCATAATGCTGAAAAGTGCGTAGATTAACAGCTACTTGTTTCTTTGATTATGTTTAAAACTTTTCATGTTCTTCTTCCGTAACGCTCATATTCCTATACTTTTCCACTGAATGAACTTAAACATTTGGCAGTTCATCAATCATCCACGAATATCGCATATGACATTTGAGAATATCTAATTTTCTAAGTCGAATAGGTTTATCTTCTTTTCTCATTCACCTTAACCTTTTGCCTATTACGATCTCTTTAGATTAGCTCTATCTACACTTTCAGCAGTGATATAGACAGTATTACAGTACACCGAGAAGCATGGTAGTCACTCAGCTATTCCTGAATTATAGGGGAAGATTCAATGATGGCAATTTTATTGTCTAGATTATCAATTGCCATTATAAAATAATAAATAGTTCAGATGAATAGTTGTTTATTATAGGTTTTACAGGAAATTTTTCACCTTTTTGAAATATTTTTTATAGGCAGCGCGTAGAAAACCGATTGAGATCATCAACAACTTTTTCTTGGAATTTTTTCGAGTGAGAATTTTAAGAAAAATTTCTTCCCAGAAAGAAAGTTTTTTTCCAAATATCATAACATGAGGGTAAAGAAGAAGCGAGCAAAATGAAATGATTTAAGCGGAGGATTTATGCGGCAGTTGCAAATTTGCCTGTCATAAAGCGTCAAAATGTATGCCACCGACAAAAGGAAGCGGCTATGGATATACGTGTGATCGATGTGATCCACGCAAAGGATACACGGGCGATGGTTTCACTTGCAGAGGTCGGTCCACAATATATTTTCTCAGGAAGAGAAGCGAGCGGATAGTTTGTTGAGCAGGAATCGCTGTTGGTACAGCACAATAATATTGTCGTATTCGTTTGGCTTGACTGTCTAATCTCAGAATAGCATCGATGGAATTTCTAAATGAGGCGCAATGTTTGAGCATGCTATTACAAGAAGGATGCTACTTAAGTCGTTCATGAAAACATTACAAAGCAGCTTAAATTTATAATCAAAAAGCGTTTCGGCTTATGCCCTTGGCTTCTTAATCGATGCATAACTCAGTGAATAATTTCGTATGACTATTCCTCTCAATCAATCAACTACAGTTGCCATATTTCTGATTTAAGAGTATGAGCGTAAATATTTCATACAATTTTCAATAGCAAGTCTCTAAGCATTAGATCAAAAGGGGAATTTTTTCGTTGCGATAGATCACGATCGACTCTTAAATTGAATTCTCAGGTGTAAGACAGACTGCAGTATGACTAGCGATCAGTTACCGTATGAATGCAAACAAATTTCAGATATTGATGAATGTGTAGATGAGAAATTGAACAGATGTGATCGACCGAATGCAATATGTATCAATAAGAGTCCAGTGGAGGATGATGGACTTAAATACATATGTCAATGCAAACCTGGTTGGCGTGCAGATCCCTACGGTGGATATCAGTGGAGGAAATGTCAAGGTGAATTAGTTTCATCCCTCTTAACGATAAATTTAGATCTTTTGCGGTTGCATTTATGCTTAAACTGAAGATCATATGAAACTAAACGACATGCTCAATCACTTAATTCTTCTTTCATTTCAACTTTTGATCGCCCCGGAAGTATTTTCATTTCTACACATCTTTGAATTACGCTGAACATGCTTCGTTCTTTATCGTTGCGAAAATAATCGTTTTTCCAATTATCTAATGAACGTACCCTTTTGATCATACATATTGTTACATTGCTAAATTAGGCAGAGAATTTTTTCTCGCCATCTAAAATTCAAAAATGCAATATTTGAATTCAATAAACTGAATCATTGATTCCTCGTCTGCAGCTGACTTCCGCCTGTCGGCTGTGATTAGTTACCGATCCATAATATAGGCGGTCATGATTCATTTTAATAAACCTACTCTCGAAGACATGATAATGCCTTTACCGGTTTTGTTGATTAAAACCTTTTCTAGATAACTAAATATTAGGTAGTAAAAGGTAGTTTTTTTGAAGATCACGTAAATCAATGAGAGACTAGAGTGAAATAGCAATAATAATTCATAGAATGCTTCCTTGCAATGAGAACATTGCAAATTCTCATTGCAATACTGGAAAAATGAGGTGCATGTCATTAAAAAATGAAATAACTAATATTCATGAATATTTCCTCGTTCGCTATTGACATATTTCTATTTGAACAGATACGAACGAATGCTTGAAGAATGCACCATGCGGTAAACATGCGAAATGTGTCAATACACCGGGTTCCTATTATTGTTCTTGTTTGAATGGCTTTACTAAAGCGTTTGAAAACATAACGTGAGTCTTTGATTCTTTTTTTTTTCTTTTCATCGATTCTTCTCTTTAGCCAATTTATTTCTCAAAAATTTTAATTCACATTTCATTAAGTTGCATTTCATATTTGAGTCAGTGTGACTAGATGAGCTCAATTCATATCATATGGGTACGTTAAATGTACGCAATTAGCAACTGAGGTAATGAGTAAAAGAATATTTATTCCACAGGGTGAATTGATAGGACCGTAAATATCGTGATGCTAGTTCAGATATTTTTTCAGCAAGCCGTATGCAAATGAACTTTCTAAACACATTGTAAGCATTTTGCATCGATTGCGAAGGAAACGATTGAGAAATTGCCCCACTAGTCCTCTTTGTATCTCACTGTACTAACACAATCGAATGCGGAAAAAATTCATAAACGATCAAATGTGTTAAACAACGCTTCCCTTATGAAAGTAAGCGCGTCAATTCTTAGTAGCGATGTTGGTTTTGATCGCATCTGAAATCTTGCATTTTTTTGCATCTAAGAAATTGATTTGCATATTTTATAGCTGATTTGACTCCTAATAGTTCCTATGCGAAATATTGAATCATCAAAAATTAAAGTCATTTTTTTGGTGTAGATTATATCTAGTGCATATTTACAAGTGAAAAGTAGTTACAATGTCTTTGCGCAAAGCTCGCAGAAACTTTAAATTGCTTTGATCTGCTTTGAAACTTTGCCCTCATTGACCTTTCTCATATATATCTCTAACATATCGCCTTTTCTCTAAAAGATTTGCTTTGGACATGTCTTCTACTCTCGATTTCAGCTTGTTTTTTAGTAAGACCTCGAATTTAGATATATTTTCCATAAGCGAAATGCGTTATTAGAGCGGCTAATGTTTTTGCTTTTAGGGAGTGTATCGATATAGATGAATGTACGTTGCAGAAGCCATGCGGTGAGAATGCGTACTGTATCAATACAGTAGGCAGTTTTGTATGCAAATGCAAACAAGGTTTCATTGCGACTAATTGGAAGAACCATTGCAAGCGTATGTTATTTGAGTCGAAACGCTCTGTTATATGTGATTTCACTGTCGCTGTGAATAAGTTTGAGCATTGTCAGCGCCTTACGTTATGATTTCTAATTCTTTCTTAGTGACAGCCGCACCAGATAAAACGACGAAAATCAAATTTCAAAACAATATGTCAAAAAACATCTGGATGGGTATGAAAACGTATTGAAGTGCCCGAGATGCTTCCATTCTCTAGAAATGTCAGGCATTGTGTAGGTTAATAAACAATCGCATAAAGTATGAGCAAGAATAAACATAGGCATTATACGCAGTACGGTTTGAGCTCATCGAAGCATTCTTACCGGCTCTATCTTTGATCTTTTCCTCATACCAAACCTCGCAATCGCCATCGATTTCTCCCCAACTTTTGACTCGACCCTTTTATTGGGTAATGCCCTGAATTGCCCGCCTAAGATATCTACTTGTGATCTAGCAATGCAGTGATCAATTTTACTCGTATAGTCGATTCTCGTCTATTGTTCTTCACATAATGCCATCGATCGATTTATGTGCTTTTGTACAGCCCTAGGTGATATTTGAGGTCTATATAAGTCGGGCTTCAGCCGGTCAGAGTCAGTGTTCTGCATTCGTCAGCCTTTACTTGCTCTCGCCGTGGTGTTTTCTGCGATCTTTTCTCATTTGATGGTATTGCTACGGAGCTTCAATTGCTTTTTCATCTATCGTTCGTAGATGTTTTGATTTTCCCTGTTTCATCGGATTAGCTTCTCATATTCTAAGCTGCACGCTTAGAATATGAGCTTTAACAATGAAACTCTATATTTTATTATGTTTATCATTTGAAGCTACTAATTCATTCTTCGTGCAGTACTTAAAATTTAATAAAGTTTCTAAAAAAATTCGCTAGAAAATAGGGAATATATTTTTTAAAGACGATTTTTTAACTATCATTTCAATCAAGAATTTTAATCTATTCATCTTTACGATAGTGTATTATTTGAGATAAAATCGTTATAATAAAAATGAACTGTCCTAAAACTTATAGCTTGAAGGATTGCATTAATTTTTCGAAATTGTTTCTCTTTGAAAATTTCCTAGCTGCATTACTTCTGCACTTGGTGTAAATTTATCTTGATTGTTATGGATGATGAGAGTTCCTCTAGATTTTTCTTTTTCGACTTTTTAATGTAGAATCTCCAAACCCCTTTGTATCAATCTATGCATCATATATTGACCAGCATATTTTGTTCTAGAAATTAAACAGAAACGAGCATGCAAATCTATAAAGAAAAGATGAGATTTACAATTTTCGAACAAATATATAGAAGACATCCATGCAATAAGTGTTTTCATTATCTGTTTTAGATTCAAGTACAGCAGGCAATAATATAAACATTTAAAAGTTTTTGGCGAAATTCTATTTGATTAGAACGCCGCAATTCATCTAGAAATTCAGAGAATCCAGTTTTTAGTATACTGCTTATAACAACAGTTTCTTTCGATTTTAATTCCATTTAATTTGAGGCTTGTTATCAAAAAACAACTGTTTTGTTTGCGCAAAATTGATGCCACAAGACAAACTGTGAAAAGCGAACAATTAGGCGCATAGTTTATGTTGAATTTATAACCGTTATCGAAACCATACATTACATTTGATAATATGTAGGATCCTAATTTTGTTGCAGATATAAAATTTGTGTTGCAATCGTTAAAGATGGAATCTTAGAAAAATTAGAAATCCTATAAAAATAGAAATCCTGAAAAAATATGATATTTTAGTGGTAACTTTATAAATTTTCATTGTTTGTTTTCAGCTGATATAAATTATTGGTGCAAAAGATGTGATAAAGAGAGTACAATTTGTGTATTGAATCAAGCAAACGATGGGTGAGCACATTCAAATTATCGTTATTATGGTTATGACATTTCAGTGGAATTTTTAAGGACCTCTATGAGAAAACTAAAATTTACTGATCGATTGTTGAAGTGATTTTCATAGACTAATTTCAAACTTTTAAAGAAATGATCTTTCAAAGCGACTTTCGATACCTAATAAATTCCATCTTTTTTCATCTTCCTATTGCTAACAATTTTTGCTGCTAGTAATTGTTGTTGAAAATTAACATGAGAGTTTATTACGCGAAGATTTACAAGGAACTATAACTTTGAAATTTTCTCATCGCTTGGATTAAGGAAACTGGCTCGAAAACTATGACATATGAATCTTTTCATAGGTAGATAGGAAGGCTATGGGAGAAGGATTTACGCTAAAATGATTCAGACTCAATCGCTAGAAACTGCTTTTCACTGTGGCGGGGAAAAAACAACTATAGCAGCTCGAGCTGGTTACACTCTATTACTGATGACCTTATTTAAGTAGGTTTGCTTTCTAGTCTTGTCGATTTATTGCTCGATGAATTAATTGCTGCCTTCGTTCATTCAAATGTCAAGTTCAATTCCCTTTCAGCTACAAATGTGCATGCAAGAATGGCTTCCAAGCATTGCCCGGTGACACGAATCGATGTATCGACATCCCGAATTGTTCTGACGCAAGTATGAATGATTGCGATAAAACGCCTGGATATGCGACGTGCATTGATATACCTGGTGGCTATAGATGCGCATGCAATCAAGGCTTCATAGGTGATGGCAGAAACTGCACTCGTAAGTTACTGCAGAATTTCTACAAGACGTTGGCCAATACGAGGTCTAGGCTTTTTTTAGGAATACGGTCACTTTTTAAAGAATACGGTAACATACATCTTAATACGCTGTCGCTACGTAATCGTGTTTCTGGCTAGTGTGCTTTATTTTGCTCGTAGCAAAAAGCAGGAGAGTTCGAACAGGCTTACATATCACCCCCTATGTATGAGAAGGAACTGCAAACAGTATGCTTAAATAACTCAGTGGTTTGCTGACATCACGTTGGAAGTAAATAACATATTTTAGCATCGAATCCATGTAATCGGCATAATCCATGCGCCAATATTGGTGGTACAGAGTGTTTCGATGATGGAGGAAAGGCGAGATGTAGGTGTAAACAAGGATTCGTAAGGCCGTTCGATGATAGACACAACGAATACAAACCATGCTTTGGTTGGTGGTTTCGTTGCTTCGAAAATCACCGAATGCAATTTTTCAACTTTTTTTTTTCAAGCTGAGATAAATACTTTTTCACAGTTGACATATGTAGTTTTGTAGCATAAAATCCCTTAAAAATTCCAATTGCAATTACACTTAATCATTAGTCTTCAATTTTCATTTAATTCGCTTCTTCGCTGCTTTCTTCTATAATCACTGCAAAACGTTTATAATGAAATATTTCAACGTTCTCTGCCCTACACAAGAAGTAAGTGAACAAAACGGAAATTTCATTAATCTTAAAAATTATCAATTTTGTATAGTATTAAATATATTAAATAAGTATTAAATAAGAACATAAAAATTATATAGTATTAAATAAGAAGTGAACATAAAAATTTTATATAGTACAAATTTAATCAAAATTCATGGCAAGGTGATGACGGCAAAACCACCAATGGATTTCATCACATGCGATTTACATAACGATTGAGATGCACTAAAACAAGGGTAGAAAAATTTCCGATCATTCAAATTGCATGCTGAATCTATTTAGTGCTGTCATGTTGTAGATGAAACGACCGCGAACGTTTATAGCTGCAGTTTATGTGACAATGCGATATCGTTCTGCCAACGTCTTGATAAAAATCGACCATTTTATGCATGCAGATGTGCCGATGGATATATAATGAATGCAGCTGGCAGATGCACAAGTAAGATTACAACTTCACTTCAAATAGGCTGATTGAGTTTTAGTAATAGCTACCGTTATCTGACAAATCCTCTTCGTATAGACTTCAATCTTCAAGGTGACCAATGTGATTGCCCTCATCGATGGTGATATATTAGTGATGTAGTATCCGTAAATTTGTGGTAATTTTAAAAATTTTGTTTGTGGATAGATTTCAGGAGAGATCTTTAACTGCATCACTTTAGCTATTCGCATCATTGACCATTTGTTAAGTGAAATTCTGGCTTAGCGATATATGTTCCATATTTGGAAATGTACTTCTTACAAACTCAAATGTATCCAAGCTCAACGTTATCTCAATGAAATATAGTGGTTGATTTGCAAAAAAAAAAAAAAAAAATATTGTAAGCAATGCAGCTATTGTTCCTCTATTCGCCACTTCTTCAATGCAATGACTTCTGGCGTCGATCATTAATCCATATTTTTCTGGATGTATTTCAAATGAAAATTTCTTCATAATTCTTCTTTCCCGTTCTATAATATTCTAGAATTATAGATTCTTTTATAATTCATCGTCTTGTGCGGAATTTTAAGGTTACCAAAGCTAAAGCTTGACTCCTATTCTTTTCATGTAGCTTAATAGTATTTGGCAAGCAATAGAGTAGGCTGTATATCCGTTCCATCGATTCACACTTAAATATGGTGAATTTTTGAGATATCAACGAATGTATGCGAATATCGGAAAATAATTGCGATCCAAATGCAAATTGCATCGACAAACAGCCGGCAATAGATGGAATTCGTTATGAATGTTCATGCAAAAAAGGCTTTTCGGGAAATGGAACGATGGGCCATTGTATTGGTAGGTCTTCTTTGCATTCCTCTTTTCTACCTTTTCTTCCCATTGAATGCTCTTCGCACGACATTTCGATGCTCATTTTTAGTACATGTAATCACTAGTCACAAAGCTATGGCAACGAAATTTGTCGAGCATGTAATTGTTCCGTGGAAAGATGGCAAGATCATACAAATTGCAGATATTAACGAATGTAATGGTGCAATAAAAGTCTGTCGGTTGCCGCATCAAATATGTGCAAATACAATTGGTAGCTATCAGTGTGATTGTGAGGAAGGCTACAGGAAACTTCCAGGTGAGATGTTGTTGAAAATGATGGGTGAGGCAATCAGTCTTTGAAGCCGGGATCAAATCATTCATCATCCTATTGGGCGAAAAAAATTGATGCTGGTTTTGCTATCGATGCTAAAACCATCGGGTGAATGCAAAAGCGCATACTCTACCGTATCCCTTGGTGCGCCTTTATTAGCATTTTAAGCATCTCATTTCTTTTGCATTTGTAAACCGCAATGTCTCATGTTTGTATATGTTCACTGGTTTGTTTGCCTAGAAGTTTTATGTGGGAACTCAACGATAAGAGAGTTAAGACATTTGTGTTCGCGTAAATGGTAAGAAAATCTCATTGATCAACTTCGACATTGATCACTCATGATCATGATCACTCAAGGTTGATAAAATCTGTTGATATGAAGAGCAGAATTACGAAACAACAATTTTTTTATCACTTCCTCTGCTATGCTCTTCTAATTGTATTGCGGAGAATTTAGTGATGTGTGGCATCATTATGTGCTTCGAAATGACTCATTATTCATCTTAAACAAAAAAATAAATGAGCATAATGAAATGCATACCTCTTCGGTGTTTCAGGTTTGCAAGCATGTATCAATATAAACGAATGCGAACAAGGAATAGCAAATTGCCCACCAAACAGTCGGTGTGAAGATCGAGATCCTGGATACATTTGCAAGTATGTCCTATTTTATTGGAATTTTGATTATTTGTATTGCAACTCTTTATTGTTAATGTCATCCTCATTTCTATGTCGGAAGTTTATTAAATTACTAAGGAAATGGAATAGACGAGTGCTTTTAATTATAAACGTGTGGCCGTAGGTGATAGGCTTACAAGACCAACTCACTAGTGTCTTTCCTAGGGAAGATGCAACAAAGGAAAATTGTAATATGCAAATCTCGCTTCTCAAATATAATTTTCTTGAAATATTGAGGAAGCTAAATATGAGATAATGGGAACATTAAGAGCGCAATTATTGCAGATGTTTACCTGGCTTCACAAACAAATCGTCGAATGGCAAAATGATTTGTTCGAGTAAGTTAATTAGTTATATTTACATATGAAAGGGGAAATGCAAATTTGCTGAGAAATTTTCTCTTTCGTTTAATTACAAATCGAGAGTTTCGTTTCTCAAAGATGTTCTCTATGCGTCGTTATATTCAACGCTCTATGCGTCGTTATATTCAAGTTATTGAATGAATTATAAACGCAGTGGCATAAAAGTATACAAGTAGATGAGAAAATATCCATTCATATATATATATATATATATATATATAACTTTTTTTAGACATTTGTGAAATTCATGTTAGTACCGTATCGAAGTTAACCCGAAGGTACGTCGAACGTTTTTTGAAGATAGTCAACGGATACGGATGGTCGTGTTCATATTTCGTCATATAATAGTATTTAGTTCTGTTGGAGTCACGCATAAAAAGAAACTGGAGCTCTTCAGAACTAATAGTCACTGTATAGGACCATGAGAAGAAAAATTCATTTATCTTAACAGGTTTTTAAAATTTATCTTAATTTTCGGGAGGTTTTAAAAGGTAGAATTTAAAAAAAAAAACTTTCTTAGAAAAAAACTTTCTCTAGGTTTAATTAGAATAGAATATTGCTAAATAATCAATAATAGACATCAAAGTGTAGATATCGATGAATGCAAAGAAGGAGTCGGTCCAATTCGAATGCCAGCTTGCGATGCTTTAAATGGCGTTTGCAAAGATACAATCGGCAGCTTTTTATGCTCATGTAAACAAGGTTTTATGCTGCAAGCGGACGGGAAAACATGCAGTGGTAAGTCAGCTTATACTGTTTCTGAGTTATTTTATAGTTATTTTATGGACATAAAGAAGCCATATGCATTTTATGGAAGCGTGGTGGTAATTTCAATGAGCCGCCATGTATTAAAGTGCGCGAAACATTGCTTCAAATCAAAAGTGACCTGAAATCAATGTATAAATTCAGTATGCAAATACGTTGATTTGAGTGGAGAAGCAGTCTGATCGTATGCTTTTTGCGCATCACGTATACGACTTCATATGTGCGACAGATTCAGCGGTTATTAACGCAAATTGGTAGGAATAGTAGATGTAAGAAGTTTTTTAAAGCACACTAATTTTTTATTCAGATATCGATGAGTGCAAAAGAGGCGAAGACACATGTGATTGGCAAGTTCAAATATGTAACAATACGATTGGAAGCTTCAGATGTGATTGTAAATATGGGCTAATATCAAAAGGTGGCACATGTGAAGGTGAGCGTTGAACCTTTATGGGAATAACGTAGTTGATTATTTCATTTACAAATATCTCTGCCTATTTATTTCCGTTTATGTTTAAGAAGTATTCATCTTAAGCTTCCTTCATGTACTTCTTTCACTCATCTTCCTTCACAGCTTTGACTTGCATTACATATCATCAATTGAAATGTTATTATGTTCCATCGAAATATTTCTCTTTTGCTAAGTGATAAGCTGATAAGCGCTTATCACGCCTAACATAAGCCGCCTGAAAGAGAGTAAAGAAGTTCATGAATCATTCTTTTAACTGATAATAGGAAACAGATATTTTTTGAGACCCGAAATGCTATGTTTTTCAGCATGGACGTCTGCTGAAGCATGTTATCTTCAAAGTCAACACAAAAATAAATCATAAAAAGAGCTCCAACTTATACAAAACTTGTTATGTTCCTGACTGGTTTATTGCGCTAATGTAGGATTGACCGTGACTACTCGCCGCTCTCACCCCTGTATCTTTGCATACTACTACAAAATAATTGTGTATAAGTAATTAATCGAGCTATAAGGAGTTTATTTCAGATCGTGATGAGTGTAAAGATGGTAGTAACAAATGTCTTCGACATAGCAGATGCATCAACACTTTCTCATCGTATAGGTGCGAATGCGAGGATGGATTCACTCCTGCTCCATCAACACATCCATTACGGCCGAAATGTGAACGTTAGTACTTCTTTGCTTTCAACCTGATCGTATATGGTCTTCAGCTGTCATTTATCTTCCTCTTCCCTTCCTCCTCTCTCCTTTCGTCCAAGCTTGTCCAAATCAATATTATATTTATGACCTTAGTATGAATACTATTTCTGTGGTGTTGCAGTCAGCCACAGATTCTCATAATTTCCTTAACCTTCACTGAAAAGAACGTTAACTTCTGAAGTTCCTGGAAACAGATAGCAGTCGGTAGTTATAAAATCAGAACTTCCGCGGAAAAAAATTTTTAGATGATTGTATATGTCAAGGTGCATATCTCTCGATTGTACTCGTATTCATTTTTTCAGGACAGAATGTATGCGTGCAATATCCGTCGATTTGCTTACCTGGTAAATGTGTGAGCACAGAAGTACAACCATTCTTTAATTGTAGCTGTCCATCCACTTCAATCGCTATCAACTCTACCAAATGCGTTTGTTAGTCAAATTTCGTTCATTGACGATATTACTTTCGCCGTCGAATGCTCAATGTGGATAACTAATCCTATACACAAGTAATACGTAGCTTTATGCCTTTGCAGGGTGAAACAAAAAATGAAATTTGTCGTGTCTGTTCTCATAGATGAATCATGGAGAAAATTCGAAGCCTTACGAATCTATCGTTTTTCTCATATATCTTCAAATAAAGCAATAGTTTTTATATAGATTTGCATATTTCAATTTATAAAGATATTCATCTTATATTAGCGCTTATACTTATATATTACCGTCTTCCTTCTAATTTCAACTCGAGAACCACTGAATTTAAAGTTGGGAAGTTTTATTCGATTGAAGCATGTCTTGGATAACCTGATTCGTTAATTTCACTTTCCTCTATGAGGCTCGAAAGGAATTATTGGCGATCAAATTGTGCTAAAAGTTCTCATTTATTTTGCACTTGATCCAATTTTTCATTTTATATCGGTGGCATAAAAAAAAGAGCTTCCGGGAAATATTCGTGTGGATGGCTAGATTAGTCAAAAATATAAACACTTATTCTTTCATACTTATGTATGAGACGTTTCGCTTGTTGCGAAACTGCAAAGGCCCCACTCATTGGCTCTTTGGAAATTCGCTCTCCTTATTTCTTTTCCAAACTTTTCCGATCACCTCGTGATGTGTGATGTCACCGGCGTTTAGATGAAAGGATTTAAATTTTTCTCTGGATATTGCGGATAACTGATCCGCACTTTTAGAAAATAATAAAACCTTGAATCGATAGTGATACCAAAATTTTAGGCACCCAAAAATTATTCGAAGTTCTTCTTTAATTTCTGCAAAAATCGTTGAATTTGAAGCGAAGTTGGTTGAAGCACATTCATTAGTT
This sequence comes from Baylisascaris procyonis, assembly GCA_037389465.1. Lineage (NCBI taxonomy): Eukaryota > Metazoa > Nematoda > Chromadorea > Rhabditida > Ascarididae > Baylisascaris > Baylisascaris procyonis. The sequence goes on from JAZARR010000230.1 coordinate 1,414,033, forward strand.
AAACATTTTTATAGATCCGAACTATTGCAATGCCCAATTTACTTGTCCAAAGCATGCAACTTGTGTCAATAGTGAGTGTGCTTGTGAGAGTGGCTATCGTTGGATCGAGAGTGATGTATTCCCACGAACCATTGAATCACTCAAACATCGACCGGCTTGTAAAGGTTGGTATAAACTATTGAATTTATTCTTCTCTTTGGTTTAAACCATCGAATAGATTCCTCGTTGAGTACAGAGGAATAATATGAAGAGAGGAATTTTATGCGCTTGTGTAACTAATGGCTGTATATTCAATCGGTTCACTTAAGGAACAGTCGAATGAATGTTTCAGATATTGCGATTGCAAAAAAAGTTCTTCTTTCATGAACGCTTAAATGAGGTCGTCGAAAGAGAGAGAAAATTTCGGTATCAAATAAGCGATATTCTCAGAAAAAAACTTCCTCACTCATTACCAACGACTGGTCGACAAAAATATAAAATTTCAAACAAATCCTTCCCACCAGCTGAATTGAATTCAGGACGATCATTTAGCGCCTTTTGTTATATCCTTTCTTGAATTAATTTTTAAATTCCTTTACTGTATTTTTTTAGAGCTGTAAATGTAGAATATCCTACATTGACATTTTTAATTTCTTCAATTCGTGCTCATTTTTTCACTGCTCCTTGAGAAACATGAAGAAACACTGTAATGGCGAAGAATTACTGTATTAGGATCCATTCGAATCCACTAGTATCATTTATAGCGATCGATCCATGTGCGGAAGGCGATTTATGCCAAAGCCCATTGAAATGCAAATCGACTGGTCCAGGATTATATGAATGCGTCTGTAAAGATGGCTACGAGAAAGTACCGTCGAATCAAGGAACATGCATAGGTTTTTAATTCTCGAGATTATTTTCATGAAAACAGTATCCTTTCCTCAGCGGAATAATAACGTCAAAATTATAACTACCGTAGGTGTAGTACAGTAACCAATTAGCGTTTTATGCTCATGCATTATTTGTTTAGCAGGTATTATAATATTTTGAGCGGATGCTTATGCATATTTAAGTCTGTACGGCGAATGGAGCCTCTGAATTTGCTTGTGCAATATTTTTTATATTCGTAGTAAAATTTTTCATCACTTAAATTATTGAATGCTTATAATGGTAGCGAATGGAACGTAACTACGTACGAATTAAACAAAACTGCAAAAAATTTAGCGATAAAATGAACCATCAGTATTATTTTGTGTAATCAGTGATTAATGAAATTTAAAAAAGTTAAATGCATAATAAATTTGCTATTCAGATATCGATGAGTGCAATTTGGAGACGAATGCAGCGCCTTGCCCTACAAATTCTCATTGTGAAAATCTCAAAGGGAGTTATAAATGTGAATGCAATATTGGTTTCACTGCACAAATTGGAAGGTTTATAACTTAAGATTTTCTTTTTCCTTTCGAATCATTACTTCAGCTTAATTTCGGCTTTACATATACGAAACAATTCATAATCTACTAAGATCTCAATATTTCTCATAACTTTTCTATTATATATCTGTTCCATTTTTGCTCGAAGGGCTCTCACTCGTAGGATTTGCAACGAAGCAAAATTTATTTCACATATAGTGCGGTCTTCTCTATCGCTTATGATGAATTCGATCGAAGATAACATACACAATGACAATTTTATTGCTATTTTTGCCTAAGAATTCCACTACAAGATGCTCTTGCTTAGTGGTGAAATATCGAAACAGGTTTGTTAAGCGGAAGTTACCTATGCAAGTCGGTGGATGGAATACCACGGAAACAGTTATGGGAATTAAATTTCCACTCGTTATTGTGAACTACGAACGAACGATTCAGTGCCATATTTGATAAGAGAAGATAGCAGATAGGTTTGAATCTCGTCTCGACGAAAATGCACTAGATATCTCCGTATATCTAGGTGTACGGTGCGTTAATAAATATTTGAAATAGCCTTCGGAATTCACTTCGATTTCCCATTCAGGACCCTGCGAAAAAATGAATCACTGATTTTTGGTCACGAAGACTTTACGGCGGGGAACCACCTTGTTTGTGCAGGACGTTCGAAACACGGACATTGCTATCGTGATCCAAAAACTGTGATTTCAAGTAATTTTTCTCTGCAGTTCACTCATCGATCCGGAATGCGTTGATATGGATGAATGTGCGGCAGGCATCGATAATTGTGCGAAGAAGAATGCAACATGCACAAATACGATTGGCTCATTTGAATGCATATGCGCTGAAGGATTCCGACATGAAGCACCTGACTATGAAACGTGTCATGGTATTGCATTTCTTCCTTTAAAACGGCGAACTTTTTCGTAGACAGCGATGTTTTCATTGCTTAATTTATTAGTCTCGAACTATTGCATATCTGAGACTAATTCATAGAAATTAATATTTAGATGATGAATTAGCATTCTGTGAGCAATTTTCAGGAAAGCGCATTTGTTGAAGACCGTAAGCCTATCGTTTTGTTGAAGCAAGCAAATTGGAGTGGTTGAATCATTTCGGATTGCCTCAATAATTCAGCTTGATCATTTAAAACCTTAAAATTCGCCTCCTACGGCTTATCTTGCTTTTTAGTTGCATATTTAACTGTTCTCCGAATTTTAAGGCACTAACTGTTCTTTAATATGAAAGGATAAGTCAGCACCAACGAAAATGTTTCGTCTCTTCAGAAGTTTTTGAGTGGATTTCGATTGTTGCAGGTTAGTGACATTGTAATGAAATAAAAAATCGTAATTGTTGTTCGAATATTTTACATAACTAGCATAACTATACAGTTTTAATGTTATATTCAACAATAATTATATCGTTTTGCAATGTTATTTGATTTAGATATTGATGAATGCCTTGATGGCACAGCCGAATGTGATGAGCATGCCATATGCAAGAATACAATGGGCTCGTATGAATGTGATTGCAAAGAGGGTTTCTTCGGTGATGGCGCTTTATGCATGGGTATTATTTACTTTAATAATGCAATATTTCATTCAGGCTTTTATTATAATGAGTTGAAAATTAAATATGACTGATAGAAGTTTCTTGGAGCTTCTTCGCCTTTATCGATGGATCTGTTAGCCAGTCGGAAATATAGCCAGATATACGTTGCAATCGATGCATCATTTCCTTATTTCCTAAACTATTTTTAATTACCTCCATTTACCTCATATCGGATAGAGAGCTAGAAAAATCGAGTGCTTTTATTTCAAATGATAAAATACTCATATTTATTAATCGTTTAGGTGAAAAACTTTTCAGATATCGATGAATGTAATCCAGCAGATCCAAAACACAATTGCAACAGAACAACACAACAATGTAACAATCTTCTCGGCACATATGAGTGCAAATGTAAAAAAGGATATAAACCTGTCTACGGCGGATGTCAAGGTGAGATATTCATTCACCGTTTGCATTGCTCTTGCACTATTTGGAAATTGCTTTATTTATTCAAGTAATTTATTCAAGTAATTCAAGTGATCAGGTATTTAAGCAGTTAATTTTCTTCCAATTTTGCTTTGCTGATAAAACATAAAGAAATATGCTTACTGGGTCGACTCAGCTATTCCTTAGCTTAATCTACCACTGAGATTCACATTTCAAAGAATCTATGAGTTCTACTGCTTTCTTCAGATACTAATAACTGATCATTAATCACTGAAGTTCGAACAAACAGTTTGCAGATATCGATGAATGCTTGTCACCTTTAAATAACGATTGCGCCAAAAGAGGTGGTATTATACCAATGAAATGTATCAACGAAGAAGGCAATTATAGATGTGACTGTCCATCGGGATATGTCGAAACTGCTGACGGTATTTGTGAGGGTAGGTATTAGTACTGATTCTACATCCGCCGAATGTTTCTTTTTTGCTTTATTAGACATATCTTATGTCTTATCAATTATACGCCTATTTCTCTCTATAAAGGTGCGGCTGAATTGGCTTGGATTAATATCAGTTCATCGTAGTGATCTGTATGGAGCTTTTGCATACTCTTTGTGCTCATTTTTTACAAATAAATTAAGATGGCGAGTATTAAATTTGATCGTCTAATTATTGAATCATTCGATGAAGGGTGCTAACACAAACGGAAACGCTATAAAGTTCTATTAAAATGTGCTTTTCTTTCTTCTCCAGAAGCTTATTTCACAGTAAGCTAAAGTATTATGGAGGCACATCCTGCCATAGTAAACAACGCCACAACTGCTATAGTGCAACCGCCTAAAGGAAAACAGTTTATTGTTGTCAGTTGCAGTCACTAACTCTATGCAGTTTTTCTTTGAAATATCCATGCTGATCGTTGCAAAATGCCGGTGAAATTGGAGTTTTGACGAGAAGAGTGAATATATCATCTGTCTAAGGATTTACATGACATTGGAATCCTTATTGATGCTTAAAGTTAGAGGGAAGTGACAAATCGCTGCCTGAACTGATACTCATTTAGCCGAATGTGGGTTGAGACATCATGAGGAAACTCGAATGTCACGAGTCCATTGCAGATATCGATGAGTGCAAGAATATACCATCGCCATGTCCACCGACGAGCGTGGATTTATGTGTTAATACTCAAGGAGGCTTCAAATGCACTTGCAGAACCGGATTCAAGAAGCCAAGAAACTGCCGTGGCAATAGTAATTGCCCTTGCGTGGATATTGATGAATGCAAACAGGTCTCATTTATCGATTCATAGCAAAGGAAGAAATATTCTATTTTAGGAGGGTTAAACCTTTAGGTATTAATATATGGTGCTAGTAGTAAATATTACATGTTAGTGGAAAGAAGCAAATCACTATTGCACGGAGAATCACTGCTGAGACAATCATAAGAATATAAAGAGTTGTTTGAGTAAACGCTACAAGGTGACTTATTAAATTTAGTGTAATATGCTATTTGAAGGGGATTGTTAACCGCAATGGAACATTGCGATCTGCTTGTGGAGAGGCTGCAAAATGTTCCAATACGCTTGGTGGATATAAATGTGTATGCGCACCAGGATATGGTGGTGATCCATATGTCGACGGTTGCAAAGGTAAATCACTAATCAATTATCATCGAAGCTCTCTCACTAAATAGCCTTTCTTGAAATGTGTAGAAACGTTTGAAACGTTAATATATCTACTGGTATCCTTATTTTAATTCCCATCAGTGCTTTGGAGTAATTTCAGATAACTTAAACTCGTGCTTCTCAACTACAAACCATTCCTTACTGATCATTTTTAATCATCTATCCTATTTTTTATAGCAGGAGCGTGGGAATCCTTTCTATTTGTGTGGTACCATAAGTCATTCCGACTAGTGACTAGTTCTAATGCTGGTTTCATTTTTATTTGAGGCATTCACTCAGTCCTTCAACTGCTCAAATTGCAGAAGTTTTCTTGAATTACAGGAGGTTTCGAAAGTTTTTTGTTGTCCTCAGTAATGGCAAAACAACTTATAAATAGAGAAGATTGGTGAATGTGGTTATTAACTCCAGTAGCAATACTTATTTTCTGATACCTTCGTCAGCTATGATTTCATCAGCTCGTTTTCCTCCATCACTGGAGCTGCTAAAGCCTCTTACATTCATCTCGATCCTGTTCTTGACCCATTCGGGTGATTAAAATTAGGCGTACAAGCGATTCTCTCAACCTCAACGCCTTCTTTCCCGTATTTTTCTTTCATCTTAAGGCACTTATAGGAAATACTTATTTCATAATCATCGAAACGGTGGCAATAGAGACCTAACAATCTTACCTATGTAAATTTGTGTTCATCATAGAGCATTATGATTCATCGCTCTTTTTTTACTTCCTTTATCGCTCTTTTCGATAGATAACAGCAGCTTATTCTAAAGAATGCGTTAAATTTAGTGTCTGATATATGTGTCGTTGCAAATCCATGCGATAAGACAACTCAAATTTGCGAACAATTGGGCAACAAAGCGTTTTGTAAGTGCAGAAATGGATTCCTGGCCATCGATGAACGTACTTGCGTCAAAAGTCCATGCAGCGTGAATAACGGTCAATTTAATCTTCTTCTTTTCTGCTCTGTAAGGCACAAGAAGAATTTTAGTTACTGCATTATCTCTTGTAGCCTATAGATCATTGTCATAGCTCTGAAGACGAAAGGAGGTAGGAGCGAACTGAAAAATTCAAACGATATTTCTCTTTCCTTGTTTAATTTCGCTGAAACATCTTTCAGGTTTATATGAATGTTGAGGTCTTTGTTTTAAGAAGTTATCCACTTCCACTCATTATTTTAATTTTCAGTAATACTTTTTAATTCCACTATCTCGAGTTCTATTCTATTTACGATTTTTTGCTCATAATTTCCAGCAATTCTTTAGTATTAATTTTCTATTTCATTTACTTCCAAGTTGAAAAAAAAGAAAGCAATTTTATAAAACTTTTAGGAGGTTGTGGACAAAAATCGAAATGTCACGCTAGAAGAGAGGGCAATCGTTTTATTGCCGAATGTCTATGTGAATCAGGCTACGAATTGGATATCGCTAAGAATTGTATTCTCACTGATTATTGCGGATGCAAGGTTACGTTTTCAAAATTTTTCACTTATAGCTTCGAACTTATTCCTTTTTCTCTTTATTTTATCTCTGCCAACAAAAGAAAGCTTCAATAGAAATTGGGAAATCGCACTTTAACAAATCCCAACTTCTTATACATATTTTTTATCTGTGATGAATATACTAGTAGATATGACTGAATTAATTGGAAAAAAATTCATGTGGTAAATGGAAGCTTTATGTTTCAAAAAATCGAAATAGATTGATGAAAATATTGTGAAGAAAATCAAGAATGTGCCGAGTTTATTGATGCCGATAAATTAAATGTTGCTAAATGCGGAAGATGGGAAAGCTTTTAAGGGAAATCTTCAAAGCATTTAAAATATTGCTTTCACTATCTAGCTTAATAAAATAATTTCTTTCAGGCGGAAAATAGAAATGGCGTACCGTGCAAGAGTAGAAAGTATTGCATCGCTGATCATATGCTTTGTTTAAACACTCATAAACAATTCAATTGCACATGCGCTTCCGGCTATCGAATTACGGATAATAAAACCGCATGCATAAGTATGTTTAGAAAGTTTTACGAATGTCTATTATTGAAATATGCTTTAGCATCGAATGCGAAACGTAAAAAATTTTTATCATAGGTGGAAAATTTTTCGAATCAGCTATATTGAGCTCAGCTCAGGTACATAGGTAGATAATTAAAATTATATTCAACTCAAATGGTATCTAATCGCAAAGGTAGTGGAGTCGATTCTTATTCTTTTGATCGTTTCCGAATAGGTTTTGGCGTTGTAAATGACTCAGCAAGTCGACTATAAAGTTGACCACGATTGAGGTGTGTAGTCTGCTAGTTGAATAACTATTAATGATTGTTACTATTGTGGAATTTGTTAGGAGGCTAATTTCGAGGATCATCGTTATCGGCATTCTAGATTTATTTGGTCTCATTAGGGACTTGTTGGAAATCATTTTGCAAGTGCTTTGAAAAAAATTGTTGTTAAAAATTCGGTTCGCTGTTCAGGTGTCTGAATTTTTTTTTTTTTTTTGCAGATATAAATGAATGTATAGAAGGGATAGATGGGAATTCAAACGAACCGGCATGTGATGCATCAGCGAAATGTATCGATACGGATGGACATTATATTTGTGAATGCCCACGTGGACAAAAAGTTGATTTTAGCAATAAATGCAAGAGTAAGCTTCATAATATATTCTATCCTATGCTTGATCATAAATTAAGGTGCGACTAGCATTTTGCATTGGTGCTGCTACCTTTAGCTTTCTATTTTGATCAAATAGTTAATTAATTCTTAGTATAATTAGGGAATTCTTATGCGAAAATAATTCATTAAGTAATTCTCCCACTAGCGCTACTGACATCCATAGACTAGAAATTCATATAACATTGAAATGAGATATTAAATAAGTTGATTACTTCCTTCATCAACTTGTTGATTTAAGATGGGTATTTAAATTGTTTGCGAAGAAAAAACTCAATAGATAAAGTTTGTGGTTGTAAATAAGAAATAAACTTTGTAATACTTTTGCAATATCATGCAACATAAAAATTGCAGTCTCAGTTTTCATAATAAATTAAAGACCGAAATCATATAAGCAGAACAATTGCGTTGCAATTATTCAACATGAAAATGCATTGCAGTTGATACACCTACATGCAGTCGTGAGAATAATTGCATTAATGATCCGAATGCCTACTGCGCAAAAATGGATGCAACGCATCGATATTGTCAATGCAAAGCTGGCTATGTGGGTGATGCAATACCTGGCGGAGCACTTTGCAAACGTATGCTTCAAGCTGATGCTATGCTTTAACGAGGCTCTCTTTCCTCTTGATTTTTCCTTTTTAATTGCAAAAATACCCATTCAAATGATTTTAATATGTGCTATTCAAATGCAATATGATCATGATGGAAAGTTGCAGATCATCTAGAGAAGTATTACGTTGTTGCATTTGAATATTTTCTTAGGAAAAGCGAAATTATTTCTTCAATGAACAGCGATTATTTTTTCAATAAATATGACTTAATTTCTCGTTATATGGGAATTATTTCTTCCATAAATAGAAAATTATCGTTCATCGTTATTGAAATCAATTTTTCGATGCGTATAAACCGATTTTTCACTCAATAAAAACAATTCCTTAATGAACACGAATATTTTATCTCATAAAAAGTTTGAATAGAAAAGAATTGAATTTTTTAGGGAATAAAAATTATTTCTTCAATTAATAATAATCATTTAATAAATTAATATAAATAAATTTTTCGATACATGAAAAATATCCATTCATTTGATAGAAATTAATCTTTCGACAAATGCAAGTTGATGATTAATTAAAGAATTGCAATTAAATCGTTGGTTACTAAAAAGTTCTTCGTTCAATGGAAATTAATTAAATAAATTAATCTAGGAAAATTAGATAAATTAATTCAATTTTATGAGATTTTTCGATGTTAGACGGTATAAAAAAGGTTCATAAGGTACTTCTTTATTCAAAAAAAAGCATCTTTCAGCATATGATTACTGCGAAGAAGCAAGAGATGCAATTAATGGAGAGCCATGTGCGCCAAATGAAATTTGTGTCAACTCGAACGCAAGCTATACCTGTGAGTGCGCAATCGGATTCCAACGGCCAAATCCAGGAGGAGAATGCCAAGGCAAATTAATAATTTTATTTCATTTCTTTTATAGTTTCTATTCATATATGCATGTGTATTATTCCGATTAGAGAAACCGACTCATTATAAGTAAACTAGATGAAATCCACTTCTTCATTTTCATGCGCTTTCATAGCAGCATATATCTTAATAATATATTTGCACAAATATATTTACAGATGTTGATGAATGCGCATTTGGATTAAGTCTTTGCCATGAGACATATCAATGTAGAAACACTATTGGAAGTTATGAATGTGTCTGTCCAAATGGATATAAGACAAACGCAACCAGCAAACAATGCGACGATATCGATGAATGCAAGCAACCAATGCAGTTGTACGTTACACTTATTCGCTGTTGAAATCAAATCCACCCTTTCTCTCACTCCTCATTCCCCTCCCCATCTAAATTGTTGTTGAACGCTGTCATGTTTCGAGAGCTCAAAAAGGTGTTGCAATACAGCACGAAGCAAGCCAGAGGCAATGTGATAGTAAGAATCTGATTTGGTGAAAAGAATAACGGAGAAAAGAAAGGGACTGGGTTTTTGGGGCGCCGACTGTCTAGTAGCTAGATTTGCGTGGTTCAAATATTTTCTCTTCTCACCTGAAGTATACAGTTTTCTCTGATGGTTCGTCGCCGTCCATTTTGCTTCCTTCCGGTATGCATCCGCATTTTTAGATCTCTTCAATCAGTTGACACTATAGTTACTTTGTTTATATTACTTAAACATATGACAGGCGCCAAAAACTGTGCTAAATGCGGTGAGAAAAGAGTTAGGAATGTGGACTTATCTCTTGCTTAAATGAATCGTTTAAAGGTGTAATATACCTGAGGAGCGTTGTGTGAATTTGCCAGGCAGTTATCGCTGTGAATGTAATTGGCCTGCATATGTTGCATCAGGTGAATTTTGCGTTGACAATAACGAATGCAATAAGAATGAGGTGAGCAAATAATTTCAACTTCTTTTCATAATTCTATAATATATAATATATTTTCAGTATATACCCAAAGATTTACTTGATCATTCGTTCGAAGTAAGTGAACCTCATGAAACTTGGACAAGGAAGAACTTAGGCAAAGAAGTGAAGCTTGTTCTACTCAACACTCTTCAAAATTTGTCGATGTTTTACTTGGTGTACTTGCCCTCTTGGCTCAAAGATCGGCAAATAACTCCATTGCGATGGATGCTAAGAAATCTTCTCTGCTAGCTAATATTTTATGCATTTTATGCAAAAATTGCATTTGAGGGCCAATCTTGAGCTATTGCACCACGACGCCACACAACGCAAAAATAATGCTACTCTTAGTGAGTAATGTTGAAATTAAAAGCATAATTGTGAGAAAAACGAGGAGATTTATTAAGAGAACGTTTTTGCATTGTTTTATTTTTATTTGGAATGCCACTCATTTTTGCTATTCGCAGTAACTTCTATTTTCATCCTTCTTTCCTTAGACAGTTGTATGCCAAAAGTCTTATATATGCCATAAGACTTAGCATGTTACAAGCTTCTTTTTAAGCTCCTAATTTGGTACCTAAGCGGGTCATCAAATACTCCGATCCGGTCGCCTATCGAACACCATCCTCAGTAATAATGCCCAATGGCTAATATGAGTTTTTCAACGTAAATCATCTAAAATTTGCTCATTTTCCATCTTATGTTTCAGTACAATTGCCCATTATTTTCAACTTGTGTGAATACAATTGGCGGCTACAATTGCACATGTAATCGTGGATTCCGTGCTATCAGTGTCGTTGATGGCAAAGTAGTTCAGTGTGAAGACATCGATGAGTGCGTTGAGGATAACAATGGTATTTCTTTCATAAATTGCTGATTTTATGATCCTATTTATATATGTAGGTATTTGTTTCTCAAAATTCATAAAAAATTTTTAATCATTAAGCATTTTAGCCGTTAACGAAATGTAATGAATTTATGCTAATATATATTTTGCAGCATGTCCTTCGCTATCGTTGTGTCGTAATCGTCCAGGTACTTGGGAGTGTTTATGTAAGCGTCCAGCAATACAACATGGCACACAGGATTGCATCCTTAATGCAACTTGTCCTGAATGTAGTGAACATGCACATTGTCTACGAAGTGAACGACCACAAGGCACCATCTTCAATTGTACATGTGATGTTGGATATACTGGCGATGGCTTGAATAGATGTGACCGTAAGCAATAGTTTTTTTTTTTTTTTTTGGTACTCTCACCAAAAATTCGCTGTTGTTGATCTAGAGTATGAGATCTTGAAAGAGTGAAGGTCGAATCAAATACATTCGTATTCAAAGCATCTGCTATCGCCGGTTGAGGAATAAGATCATACTGCAGTTATACAAGGAATTAAGGCAAAATCGTTTATTGCTCGATCACTTTTTGTGGTCCATGTAATCAGAAATGATCTTCGGTTACTAGATGAGAAGGGTAGATTAAAAGCTTTTTCGAAGTGAAATTCGTTTCAAATTCTCAGCAAGTACCATACCATATCAATACGTGCGATGATGAACGCCTTCATTTGCTAGCGACCTTGAAGGTTGCATTTATGGCCGAAAGTTTGATAGAGGCTAAGAAGTTCCCTTGAGGCTTTTTGCAGTATACAAAAGAGAATAGAGATGATGATCGTAAAACTGTAAGAGTATTGCAGCGATTAACGAATGTGAGCTGGGTATTGCAAAATGCAATTTGCACGCCGAATGCATCGATTTGACGCCACTTTACGAGTGCAAATGCAAATCACCTTACTATACTGGTGATGGCACAAATCGATGCAACCGTATGTTGAATGTATTTGCTTTGGATGCTAAGATCTAATTTCGGCTTTATTGGTTTTATTTGTTTTCTATTGAAATGATGAATTCAAACAATATTTCGTTTTTTGAATTGACATAAACTGTGGAAAATATTCCTTCTGTAATTCCCTCTTTTGTTGATGCTGCATCTTATTTGAAGCAAGGCCGATAAACTCTCTTCTAGAATTAATTCATTCACTGCTGCTTTCAAGTGTCCCCATAAATATTAAATAAGTTGGTTTCCGTTCTCTATAACTAGTGACGTATTATTCGCGTAATATGCCGTACACTTTGTATGATGAATCCTTTTTGCGGATTTATGGGGTAAACAGTGATGAACTGATGCAAATATTATGCTCAATCGACATTCGACAATTGTACTATTTGCTTACAACAGATTTTTTTTTAAACTATTCTTCTCTAAAAGTCATATATTAGGCTTTGAATGGAAAGTACCAATTTAAAGGCTCTCAAATTATTCTAAATAAGCAGTCTATTTTTGAGGTGTTGATTTGTGTCTTCAATACAACGATTGTCCGAGCAATGCGCGATGCATTTCTCTCGATGAAAAATCTGCGCCTCAATTGGTCACTTGTGAATGCCCAGTAGGATTCGTTTTCAATAAACGTACCCGAAACTGCGATGGTAAGTAAATAATCTTCCACTACTCGTGTGAGTGGTTTCATCTTTAAATATGAAGTTTTTAGCCACACTTTCTCTCCCTTCCTCCAGCTCTCTCTGATCATAAGCTGCTGCATCGTATTCCTTTGGAGTTCCAATAAAAAAAACTTTTTTAATGCAATTCCTTTTTAAATTCAAATCTAAGCTAAGCGCAGGCGTCTTGTTGAATTTGCATTTCCTTGACATGCTTCTTCAATCCTCATTAATTAGTAGTGTTTCAAGGTTTTCTTGATATCATTTTGCATAATACAAATTTTTAAGGATCCATCTGTTTAGATATAAATGAATGTGTTCCCAACAATGGTCTTGGTCCTTGTATTGGAATGCCAAAAGGAACTGAATGTATGAATACACAAGGATCATTTTTCTGCATGTGTCCAAGTGGGTATGAAATCAGTAGCAATGGCACTCAATGCAACGGTATTCCATTGAAATTTTCTCTACTTTCTGATCTATATAATCATATACAAATAAGCTCCACATCAATTTTGAAGTTGGGCAGAACAGATCCGAAACCAATTCGAAGAGTGAAATGAAGCGAGTTGCAATTTTCGAATGATGAGTGAAAAGTGAAAATAATTGAAAATTTTGAAAAATTTTAAACAGAAACGAATTTGAAAGTTAAATTTTTTTCCGTCGTCTCAAATTAAAAGCAATTTAAAAGCACATAAAGTATTCTCTATAAGTGTGATAATTAATGTCATTCATTTTTGAGTCAAAAATAATGAGTAACATTATTTTTTTTGAAAAATTATAAGCTATGCCCACATGTGATTCCGCCCCAATGGTTAATGCTTTACCTGATTCATACTGAATTAGGTAAAGCATTTCAAAAGTCGTGTTTATTATTGCTTCGCATATGTTTGAACTACAGTATGATATAGACGCTTTATTTCTTTGATTTGCAGGTAATGTTTAGAAGTAAAAACAAGTACTCGTTGAGCAAAGAAAGGATTGTCATTGATGGTTGGTATAAATGTAGAAAAGACTGCTTGAAAATGCACTTTAATCTAAATTCTGGAAAAAGTATGAGACAATGCATTATATAATATATATACTATACTAAATCAATGCATTCTATACTTTCCTTAATCACGACTCAAAAAAAATCTTTTATGCCGTATGTACTGATTCACGTATGATGATATCATAATAGATCATTGCATTGATTTTTTTTAGATCTATTCTGCATGAGTTTAGCGCAGCACTCCTTCATATTCTTCCTAAATTATGGTGGCATTTTACAATTACCTACCTATAACTTATTACTGCAAAATACAAAAAAAACTGCCGTTATCAATAGTTTCTATTAGCTAAAATTTGAACTCAATTATAAAAATTGATACTAGCATTTAGTAGATGTAATCGTTTGATGATTAGATAAATTGCTTTTTTTATTCCTGTTGAAGCGATTATCATTCAATAACTCAGTGTTTTTGTTTTCAGATATCGACGAATGTCTAACAATGGGTTTTGATATTTGTTGGCAAACAGGAGGCATTTGCAAGAATGTACCTGGTTCATATGAATGTATTTGTCCAAATGGATTGCGACAGTCGGCAGATAAAATGCGATGCACTGGTAGGCAGATACAATTCTATCATCCTTTATTACAATTGAAAACTTATCAGTTCTCATGCTTCTAGGATTTATTCACGTTTCGCTAGCTATTAAAGCACCACTTTCATATTGCAATCCTATTGGCCAAATTGTAAACAGCCAATTTCTCAACTGTTTAGAACTTGACTGATAGATGGCCAACTAGTCTATATCGCGAAGCGTTATTCACTCATCTATGAAGGGACCGAAAACTAATGTAAAAAAAAACTGACATTTCCTTTGAAAACAGAATTGCCAGCAAATTAATTAAGCACAAAGAATTATTCTTTATTTATCGGTATTTGTGAAAGAAATTTCTTCCAATTTTTGTCGAATTTTTCCATTTTTTCCTCAAAAAATTTTCTCTATTTTCCCGCTGCCAATTTCTTTGCTCATAGCTATCATAAATAAGCGAACTTGATGTTCATCTTTTGCTATTGTAGATGTTAACGAATGCGAAGAAGGAAGGGATGATTGTGACAAAACGACTAGCACGTGCTTCAATTTCTATGGCGATTATATGTGTTTATGTAAGCAGGGATACGCTTATGTTCCACATAAGGCGAATGTTTGTCAAGGTAATGTTAAATTGACAGCGAATATCAGTCGATCATGTCGTTTTTCGGGTAATCAGATTGCGTTATCTACTGGAGTGGGATCCAATTAATATCACTTTTAAATGAAGCTTTATGTGATGTGAGGAAGATGACTTACAATTAATTGGCAACTTTAAAGAAGTAGCGATGTTACAGTGAAAAAATCAGATGGCGTAACGTTTACTAAGGTCACATGATTTAAGCGGGAAAAAATGTTTTTGTTGAAATTATTTTACATTTGTATACTCATTTGTGAGAAACTATTCTTGCCTTATTGTACTTTCAAGTCTATTATTAACCACAAATTTGGATAAAGCAACTAAATCGATGGGAAGATTTAGAATTCCTAATGTTTTGAAGTGGATTCTTTTGCTATGACTTTATCTTTTGCGAGAGTTCATGCGATACGTTAGTAAAAGAACACATTTTTTTTCAAAAAATATTTGGAAGAGATTCCAGTAATTTTTAAAAAATATATTTCCATAAGTTTGAATAAATAAAGAGCGAATCAATTTTGCAGATATCGATGAATGCACTATGGGAAGTGATAATTGTACAGCACTCTCCGAAACTTGTTATAATACACCTGGTGCATTCTATTGCAAATGCAGTAAAGGGTAAATCCTTATATCATTTAATACTAGTCATCTCATTGAATTATTTTCTTTAATATTTCCGCAAAGTTTTTTCGCCTCGTTCTTTTGTTTTTCATCATTGTATTACGGTGACAGCGAAAAGACGGGGTGAAAAAGATTTCCGACGTTGTGACAATTGAAGAAAATGCTTATCTTCAATTCCTTGGTGGGTATTTATCCAGATACGGGTAGTGTATAGGCCGTTTTGGTGCATACTGCTTTGATGTGCCGCAGCATTTTTTTGCAGTGGTTCCCTTTGAAACGAGTACAAATCAGAAACAATACAGCTAAGAAGCAATGCCATAGGCAAAGCATTTTCTATATTATCTAGGCAGCAGGATTTGATATGACTATTTGGCAATGGAACTCTATGTATAGCAGTCAGCTAGTGGAAAAACGCATTAGAAAGTGCCAGCAATCTAATAGTGATAAATGAATGACTATTAATGGGTGGCAGTAACAACTATATATTTTCTCCCGCCTTATTTATCATTTATACGATTGCCGAAATAGTGATAGAGACAATAAAATTGATTGCGCGATGATATTTTGATGAAAAATTTTTGTCGAAATTTTGGAGGAAAAAGAAAAGATCTGATAGCAGGGGTGAAATTTTTCTTATCATTTATCAATAACTACCAATGATTATAAGCCTCTTGTTTGTCTTTATGAGGCGGAATTTTCTTGCTGCATCCTAAAAGCTTCCTCTTCAATCAAGACTGTCCAGAATGTCTGGTTGCACCGGAATTTCTACATTTCCGCATTGTCTGCTTCGACGTATCAATGGCTGAATGCCGAAAACAGTAGTGCTAACGCCCATATTCCAGAACTGAGATGATCAATTATATTAGATTCATCTATGATTTATGTGAAGTAAACCTTAACTCTGTTTGAGACCAATCTTTTCATCAAGGCGTTCATCTCAAAGAAGTTAAATCGAAACATCAGTTTCTGACGATAATTTGATATATTTGAATTCAGTTCTCTCCTTTAATAGTGAGCGTCACTCTAACTACTCCTTAGTAATAATATTTAAAGAATTAGGGTGATCGTTGATCTAAAACATGCTGCTCTAATAGCTTAGCAAAATATTTAAACGAACTTGAATTATGAATTTTTTTTTTTCAGCTATCATAAAGATAGTGATGGAAATTGTGTACCAAAAGCGATGTGTGATGGTTCAATACAATGTGGTACGAATGCATTATGCGTTATGAGGCCAAGTAAATCAGAGCCAAATAAATTGACTCCAAAATGTGTTTGTAAAGATGGTTATTTCGTAAGTGAACGATTTATTCTTACTAATATTCAGCATTGAAATGTTTTATTTATTTTAGCAAAAGAGTTAATCAGAACTTTTGAAAAAATTATTGAATAATAGCAACGAGATTTCTTTAAAATTTTTGCTATTCGTCGAACAAAATCTTTAAATTTTTAATTCTTTATTGGTGAGCATTCGAGTAGATGAAATGATAAGATATGCTCTCGTTTATTGAGAACTCTTTTGATAATAATTTTGACAAATCCATTGTTACATTTCCATGTGAAGTAATTGCCTTATTACTAGTAGTGATATGATACTCTAATCTTATTGAACTGAATAAAACATTCAAGTACTGATGAAATTACTATTCGATATTAATGCTCACTCTTCAAGTTCTTTATTTTAGAGCTGTACCTGTGACGAAAAAAAGATTGATTTACTTTTTGATTTTCAGGGCAAGGATCCGAAGAAACTTTGCGAGCCAATCAACGAATGTAACACCGATGATCAATGTGCTGCTAATGCGCATTGTAGAAAAACAACAAACAGTGATGGTATATATATGAAGTGCTCATGAAAATATAAAAGATTGAATAGGGGCGATAGTTAATCACGTTTAAGCCTTTTTAGGCGACGGAAATGAAGGACGAGTTTTTTTTGCGTCATGAATTACTAGGCGTTCTATCGCACAGTATTATTACAGTAGTGATCTGATTAGGTTTATTTTTGTGATAAGCTTAATTAGCATATTCTAGCTATACCATTTGCCTATTGTTAACACTTTATTCACCATATGAAAAGTGACAATTAACAGTTAACACCTAGCGTAGAAGTAGTGAACAATCAACGCTAATTGCAGATATGAATGTATACAAGTGCATATGTGATGAAGGCTATAGAAGAACAGGTAGCTATTGTGAACAAATCGACGAATGTCACGAACAGCCAACGATATGTGGCAATCATACGATATGCATTGATCTTGCTCCGCACTATAAATGCGTCTGCCAACCAGGCACAGTCAATATTGCTAAAGGTAACCGCACAACCCGTACCATTTTTTAATCACGACCTTAATATGCACCACCAATTGTGCGGTCATTGCTCGCAAAAATCTACGGTCTTTTTGTTTGCTAAAAATGGCTCATATTTTTTTTTCACTCAGAATATTTTCGAAAGTGCCTAGATCACTAGGTCTTGCGCATGACTTGCCCCACATTACTTGTCTCATTTTACGATGCATAAAGCCATGCATTAATCTCTTTTCCTGTATTTTATTCTGGCTCATTTCAACATTCCAGAGCAAAGATAACATCCTTTCAGTGATGTTCCATTTGCGAACAGAAAATTCTACTCTATCCTCATTAGTGTGGACTATAATGCCGATACATTTGAGTTCTTCATTTTCCTCGCTTTCTGGCTTTATCGCATTGTTAGCGAGGTTTTTTCGTAAAGCTTCCTTTGTTTACTCTTTAGCTGTGCGCATGATTCCAATTATTTTTCGGAGCGGCGTCCTGAAAATCTGCTTTTCAGGTTTCCTTTTTCAATTTCAAGTCGATGAATCGAGACTTGTTCCATATGACGCCTAGTAAATCACGTCAGACTTCCCTCTAAATCCTTTTTTCTGTTGATCGATCCAGATTTGTTTAGCTCTATTTTTCGAATGTGGGAATATTTTTAGAAGAAATATGGCACTTTTCGAGTCCCCAACGTCACGGTGTCATATATCAAATCTAAGATGTGGTATTCATCACTACATCTAGCTTTTTTGCGCACTGATACATTCACAAATTGAGAAGAATTTCCACAGAGTTTCTGAACGCATTCGACGAGTGCATGAGTATTTCTGGATCACGAATGCATTGTCCCAATAATTTGCAGGAAACGAGAAATTAAAATGTGTGCCGATGACATGTGAAAATGTCGAAAATCCATGCCATCGGGATGCAAAATGCATAGACATCGACGGAGGTTACATCTGCGAGTGTCCGCCTGGTTTCGTTGGTGCCGGTACGCCTAATTTAGGTTGTGAATCGGTGAGTAACACTTAATTACAATTTTATTCAACTACATTGATGGATGACCTTTACCAAATCTTCCTTGCTAGCTGCAGCAAGTGTATCGGTAACGAAATTAGTGAAACACCTCAATCATGACCCCATTGTTTCCGGTTGTGCATGATTTTCAGCAGAATTTGCGCAAAGGGGAGGAGCTTTAATGAAGGGGTTGCCAGCCAGAGGGGCAAATCTTTTAGCTCGTCAGACTTGCGAAACAAGCTATTTTCACGAGTTTCATTTTTCGATGCGAAACTTTATTGAAAGCAGAGAAAGTTTCACTTATAGCATACGGTAGTGTACGGTAAAATCGCGTATTAAATGCAGATCTAAATAACTCCAATGTAGGGCGTGCATTGATTACGTTGTGATGATGTTTAATTGAAAAAGTTCCTCATGCGTTGAATTATTTCTGTTTATTGTAGCGTCTCATCATTTTCTTTTTTCTAGCAAGTGGTCATGCGCTAGAAGGTCTACGATAATATCAGACCAAGACCTCAAAGACTACGGTGATGTGATGGAGTTGAAAAAAGACAAAAGCTATTCAGAGCACAATCGAAATATTCTCTGAGTAGTTTTCAATGAATGCTTAAATTTTCCAACATACTAGGCGACCCTCTTATCAATGCATTTTTCATTCTAATGGGCTTTTGAAGAAGTTTTCCAAAATTTACCTTATAGGTTTTTGTCCATTTGCTGGTGCAACGGTCATAAGAACTTCATATTTATGAAGTGTGCATCTTGAGGTCCCTACGGAATTTTTGGGTCCAATTTACTCATCTCATAGCAATATGATGGTAACGTAGGTGAACAGAAGAATCATCAGACCTTATCAGACTCAAACCTTTTATCAGACTTTATCAGATGGTCATGATATTCTTGGCAAAGAGAGCAACACTCGGAAATCTTCTATGCTTCAGGATTGCTTCCAGCAACGGTTGGGTTCTTCAGTTTTTCAGCAGTTGAAATCAGTTATATCGATGGACTCTCTCGCTCAGTCTTCAGCTCATACGCATCTCACCATGTCACTTGCAGGTTGATTACTGTAGTAAATACCATATGTGCAGCAGTTTTGCCACTTGCGTCAGTGGTAACGGTAGTAGCAGTGTGGCTTGTGTATGCAACACTGGATTTACGGGCGATGGCTTCACATGTAACGGTATGTGTTTACACTGAAATTCATCGTTACGCATAATTGGTAAGACTTGACATCTTTATAGATCAAAAATTACTTTTGTTGAAGAAGTCTGGATATTTGACTTAAATTTAAATTTTGTCAGTTTTTTTGTATTTTCATATTCTGATTTTATTCAAGAATGTTATCTTTTATTTATTATTATCTCATTTTCTTTTCATAAAAGAAGGAAAATCGCTAGTGAAGAAACTAAAATCTATATTCAAATTCGGCATGGTAAGGGGCAAGTAAAAAACATCTCAACGACTTGAGTGCTTCTCTTCTGTGGATTTTTTCCCGTGCAGTTGGTAGATCAATTGCTTTAAAATACAAAAAAGTGATTTCAAATTATCGCAGTTAGGAAAAAAGTCGAAATTCTCGCGCAATTCATTCCCTGAGGCTTCGGAAAAAATGCAGTTACGCTAGCACGTTTATAAAATTCAAATTTTTTTCCCAACGGAAAGAGCTAAGCCTATTAAAATCGCAAATCGTCTAGAAATGTCTACTTCCGTAATTTGCATATCGGCTGCACAACATTCTACCATGTGCACCATTTTCATTCTAGAGTAAGTAAATCGATACTACAAAATGCCGATGGTTGACAGAAATTTATACTAACTATTTGGAGGCATTTTTTTGCGCTCGTTGTTTTTATTTTGAAGATTAGATGTATGCATGTAGAATGGCAATTGTTTTCTCATAAACCCAATCATTCATTGAAGATATCGATGAATGTGCCAGTGGGAATGTGAATATTTGCGATGGAAATGCAACATGTATAAATACTCAAGGCTCATTTGTCTGCCAATGTAAACCTGGATATGAAGGAAACGGATTACCTGGAATGTGCAAAGGTCATTAACACTCTATAGTTTTTGTGTTGTTGATGTGGTGAAAAGTGATAGAGCGTCTAATTTAATGCCGGTCGGTTATTGTTCGTTAATTGTAAACCTAATTTTTGAAATTTTCATTTTATGACATCCAATCAATGAAAAATTGTTCTGTCAAACATTGAGAATAAATCTAGATCTCTAAGGTTCAAGCGACCGGATTATTTTGCATCGAGCTGAAAAATCGAACGAATTTTTAAAATTTCTAACAAATACATACGCAGTCGATAACTAGCTTTGTTCTCGGAGCGCATCCACAACTACAGGTATCAGTGAAAATGAATACTTTGCATTGGATTAAGGAAACTTTCCTGCTTCCATGGATGTATCCAGTAAATCGTGTGTTTAGTTTGTGAACTTGTGCCCTGCAAAATATAACAAATATAAATTAAGAAACAACAAATATAACAAAAGAGTAGGTAAATTGTAAAAGATAAGCTTAGATAATGATGTGCAAATTGATGGAATATTTGTCGAAATTCAGAAATGACTAAAAATGTCGCAATAAAACTTGCATTGAATGAACGCCGAAAATGAATAGACTGTTCTGCTGATAAGAGATGCTGCAATATTTCCTGTTATTCCTATACAATGAGAATTAAGAATAGAAGCGATTGATTAATGATAAAATCTTATGATAAGTCCAAATTTGGCTCGTTTAGAGTTAGATGATAACACTTATTGACATAATCACTATTGGTGGCAACCTTAGTCGAACAGTAGTCCATTATTTTTTGCAGATGTTGACGAGTGCACGAGTGCAATATTGAATAAATGTGATTCGGCCACATCGAGTTGTCGAAATACAGAAGGATCATTCGAATGTAGCTGTCTACCTGGATTTGAACATGCCGGCAATAATTCACATGCTTGCATTGGTCAGTTTTCATCTTATTTTTTCATACTTTCTTATAGCAGCTGAAGGATATTTCAGCTATATTCTATGATATCAACAAATATATAAAGAAATGGCCAAATGTTTAAAAAGGAAAGCCAAGTGATACACTTTTCAAAGCGTAACTTCTAATAATATATCTTTTTTTTGCAGATATCAATGAATGTATGATGAATCGAACACTATGTGGACAACATCATTGCAATAATCTGCGTGGTGATTATCGATGTGATTGCAACAATGGCTTCCATAATGATGCCGATCAACACTCATGTATAGGTAACCATTAGAAAATTATCAGCTAGAAAGGCATATGCTACACCACCTTCGAAACCTTTCATAATGAAAAACCTCCGTTAAGGACTCCACTTCTTGTTTATTCACTTATTGCGTCGAATTTTATTGCAGTGTGACTGAGTTAAGTGTTGTCAATAATATGTGTTATTTTAAGGTCATTAGTTGCTGATATCTGCTAAATGAAGCTCTTTGAAGTCAATTGCCGATCAAGAACTCATGTATTCTCATACTGGAAATATACTGATTTTTGGAGATGACTTCAGGAAGCGAATATGAATTATCCGTCGTGTAGAAATTTTTGTTCACTCAGTTTGCTTGTAGGCATTTCGGCTAATCTAAAATTTATTGTAGCTGTGTTATAGCTAACAAAAGCATCTTTTTACATGAATACGTTATCACATCAAACGCTATACACTTATGATCTAGTTACGCCTAAATTTGTGGCACTTTTCTTCGAATTTCCTATCATTTATGCGGCAGGCGATTTTTTCATTACTTCCGAATACGTATTCAAGTCTGCTATCTGTTAATTACAATTTTTCCCGAAATCCACAATTTTTTTCTTTATTTTCCTCATCCTTTCCCCTTCCTCACTCCTTCCCACTCTCAAAGATCATGAGGGCGCATGGCATTAATCTATTTATCATATGAGCCAATGCGTTGATCAAACGAAAAGGTAAAAGGTGATGAAAAGAGTGGTTGCAGATATCGATGAATGCATAGAAAACAATCCGTGCCATGCCAATGCCATTTGCGTGAACACACTTGGCTCATTCACTTGTTCATGCGCCAATCTCTATGAAGGTTAGCAATGAGTTAACTCCACTCTCATCCTTATCTGAGCATTTTCTATGCGAATTGAAAAACTCCGTTTCGTCGAATAAATTTTTTCCTGCTTTTCCATGTTTTTTTTCTTTCCATTTATTACCATATTGTTTAATAGTCCTGAAGAACAAATAATATTCTTCCGGTCGTCTAATTTTTCGATATTGAATAGAGATAACTAAGCAGTTCGGAAAAACATCTCTGAACTGTTAAATCAAACAAAGTAGATGTCTGTTGAAGCGAAGAGTGACAGTTATTTGTCTTATCGTAGGCAAACGTAATATAGCAGCATACGGTGCCTACAGTAATCTTTTCCAGGGGATGGTTTTACTCATTGCGATCCAATTGATCAGTGCAATGTTTCTAATGCATGTGATCCAGCGACCAGTACCTGTCAGATGATAGTGGGCCATGCTGCATATAAATGTGTTTGCAATGAAGGTTTCATAGCTTCGACAAGCACCAATGGACACAACACATGTAAAGGTGATCATAGATTTCAAACGTATATCTCAAAATGCCATCTTAGATACGCTTAACTGATATCCTTCAACATTAACTTAAAATAGTATTTTATATCGTTGGCTCCACTGGAGTACTCAGTTTCATTGCCACTTTATTCTTTGTTTAGAATATCTGTTGCTTCATTTTTAAAAAGTCCGTTTCATTTTGTTTAGAATCTCAATTTCTTCGGTCGCTTTCTCTCCACCGTTTCCCCTTTATTTGAGTTATATGTGTCACTAAGCTAAAATAAGTTGAACCTCAAGATCCACATGCAAATGACCTTATCATTGAATGACAGAGTATTTTTATAACGTAACGTTTTACTTGCTGTGTTGATGATCCGTGAAGTCGTTAACGATGCGTGATTCAATCTCTTTGGTGCAACAGAACAATGGGACCCTAAACGAGTGGTATTGACTCGAAGTTGTCTTATAGCATCGCCTTCATGGTGACTTATGCGTTGAGAGGTATTTATTTCATATACTGTGACCGCCCACATCACTGTAACAGTGATTCCTCACCTGTCAATTTCAACGATTTATGAAGATAAGCAAGCATTTTTCAAAAAATTGAGCCCCCTTAGTGTTTCAAAGTTTCGGTTGCAGATGTGAATGAGTGCACTGAAGGAATTGCTAAATTTAACGCTATCACACAAGAGTGTATCAATGTGATCGGAGGGTACCGTATTCGATGCAAGGTATTCCTATTCCTATTCCCTACTTCTGATAGGAGTATTAAAGGATGCTTTATCTTATACTTTGTTTTTCAACAATATCAAATGATGAGATAGGTGTTTTTAAGATATGCTTCAAAGTTTCAACCATCATAAATAGCTACGCCGTGGGGAAATAGCAATTAGTATTGCATCATATCACTTACCATATTGCGAATATGTTTTTAAAAAAAAAGATTTATTACTATTCGCAAAAGACATCAAATAAACAAAAAAAAAAAAAAAGAGATTCCACTCTTTTCATGGATAATTGTGCTTTCATCGCTCTCTTATGCCGTAATCATAATGTAATCATTCAGACTGGTTACGTACAAGATCAATCAGGATTATGCGTTGATATCGACGAATGTGCACAAGATCCTGCATATATGGAAACACTTGAAAAGTATGCCAATTGATTTAACTCGAAAAAAGCGACTAAAACATTCACCTATAGACCATTGTTTTGCTTTGTTTATTGATGAAAGCATATCTTAAGCACTATTTGTACATGAGTTTTTTGCTTTGAAAGAGCTCCGAGATAGTTGAGGCCACAAGATCAGTTCGTTCACAGCTTTCAGGTTTAATGCATCTCTCAAGGCAGGAATCATTCTCAAAACAAGTGAATGGAAGAGCTGGATGGTGAAACCAAAGAATAGCAGTAGCGCATATGCGATTTGCTATGAAAGAGCGTCACGTACTCATAGTTGGTGGTGGTTTACCTCGGCGTCCTCCGTACTTCCATTCTGCCGAAATACACTCTACGATGAAAGAGGTGAGTATTTCTTTGTTAGATCTAATGTGAAATTTTATTACTGCAGGTTTTCTTTTTGATACGTGGAGGGGGATGAGGCAACAACCGCAATATATTTTGTGAATATTTTTAATTCTGCAGAGATTTTGGCTCTTCGTTAAAAAAAATGTGAGTTTTTATTTTATGGGGTTTCATAAATTTCATGCGTCGAAAAAGAGTACAAGAAGGGATCTTTGCAGGAGCATTTGGTGGAAATCAAAAAACATCCTTGATGAGGGGATTCGAGTGTGATTGTCTACCAGGGCAGGTGAGGCGACAACATGGAACACCACTTCGTATCATTCTCACCTGCGAAGGTTTATAAAAAATTTTCGAGAAAATATTTTATTCTGTGAATTGTTATTTCTGATCTGCTAAAAGAATATCTGTGAGTGCAGATGTATCTGAAAGAATACCAAATTAAGTTGTAAGTGTTATAGATCTTGCTAGAGCTATAAAAATCAAACTCGTCATTAAATGTGCATCTAAACTTCATTCAAGATTCGTACATGATTGTGATAGTCTGTTCTATTCTGTACTATGCACTTGAAAGCACCATTAAGGACGTCTGTTCTTAGAATTGTCCCCCTGTCAAAAACGATCGTTGATCGAGAAGAAAAGCAGATAAAAACGCTTGTGTATGCAGAAATATTACTCATATTTCATATTCTCTCTTTGCGAAACGCATAGTGATCGTAAAGGCTATTACTTTTTTTCACGAAGTACTTTTATACATTCATATAAGTAATTATATGTATGCAATCATAATTTGGATAAATTATAAACTAAATTTGACATAAAGATTTATTTATTCAGATGTAGACCTATGTGTCTACCTGAATTGCTCATCGTTAGGTGAGGGATGGATCTGCGATCGCGCTAAACGTAAGTGTATATGCGATTCGGCAGCCGGATACATGATGAGGATTGGGCTTGATGCAATTCCGTTCTGCACAAGTGAGTTTCTTCTTTTATTACGTCGCAATTATGAACTAGGTGCATTATTTGTCTTATTGAATGAAATGCTTTGGATTGTTCAATGTTTTGTTGAATCACAGCTCCTTGGATTAAAATCCATATCTTATGTTTTCCTCACAAGTTTCAAGAGCAGCTTTCCCGTTCAAGATAGTGCAGCACTTTGAGAACGATCGTTGTACTTATGAAACAGTCGTGATAGGAAAATCCTGATTTTGCATCCGAATTTCGGTGTCGGATCAAATTAGAAAGTTTCAAATATAGAGGGATTAAGCGTAAGCTCTATATTTGTTTGCCTAATGCAGGATGCAAAAATCGCTGAAATCGAGCATGCCCTTACACAATAAGCTGCTTATAGAAGATGAATGTACGGCGATGGATATGAGTGGGCCAATGACTGTGACAAATGCAATGCACCGAAGTTTGATTCATTGCGATATGGAAACTCATCGATGGATTCAGCCATTCGGCTATATCTTCGTGCGCGAGATTTATACGAATGTTATTATAGGATTACGAGGTATAAAATCCATTCACTGATCATATATGAGCCAAACAAACAACGCCACGAAAATTAGTCCGTCTCATTTTTAATGAAGTTTTCAAAGGCACCATCGATAAAAAAGCGTAAAAAATGAAAAAAATAAAATAAAACTATGAGAAAAATTCAAATATAACATATTTGATTTAATATGATATTAATGTTTTTGTTTGATGAAAAAATGCACAAATTGCAGATGTAAATGAATGTGAGGATGAGAATTATTGTTGCAATAGAACAGCGGCACGTTGTGATCGAAATGATTCATCATGTTGGGTGAAATGCACCAATTTTGAGGGTGGTGCATCTTGCTATTGCGATGAAAGCAATCCGAATGTCGAGATCGACTCGAATACTTGCCAATGCAGACGTTCGTTTAGCTTTTCTTTTTTTGCAGATTTCTCGTTGCTATCACTCTCTTCTATTGCTATATTTGATGATATCATATTAGATTCTCTGATTCATCAAATTTGTTTATTCTACAGTTCTTCGTGCTCTCGGTAATCTGGTTCGTATCCACTTTGGCACTGGGATTAGAAAGGAGGGAGTAACATAAGGAGTAGATAGGAAATGATAAGGGAATTCCATCATTCAGATGGTGTTATCACACAGTAGGTACTTCGCTGGTTTCCGTTGCTGTAGTTCCTCTCCTTCACGCATTTCAATGTCGAGCAAATGCGGCGTTGAACAAATCCGCAAGCAGTACGCTTCCATGCTGCAGTTTTGATAGACGATTCGACAGCAACGACAAATGCCCATGCGGAAAATACAAATAGCAATTGATGAAACAAGCTACAATGGCGCTTATTTAGTCGTTGATGATGTTATTTCCTTTCATAAGTTTTTACTCTGAGTGGGCATCTTGTATACGGCATCACCGCAGCCACCTTCATATGAAGACATACTTGAAAAAGACGAGTCGTTACATTACTTGGAGGGGAGCGAGAAAAACAAAGGAAGAGAGCCTCGATACGAGAGTGGACAAAATTGTCTCTTATCATCACTTGATCGCCGAAAGAAGAGGAGCAGCTATATTCTTATTCGGTCCACCTATTTCTTATAGCTGTTGAGCGACCAATTCCTTATGTTAATGTCATAGTGAATAAAAAAAATATGAAATTATGGCAACATTTATCAGTTTTTAATTGGTGGTTTCTCTTCAGGAATTATAGTTTCAAAAATGATACAAAGCAACAGTTTCTTCTCCTGAGATAGTAAAAGGCGAAATACTTCAAATACTGTTTCGTTAGTAGTTCAGAAGTTACTCTGAACTGCTGATCTAATCCATACTTAAGATAAAGGATTCCGCTTACCGCTATCATAATAGATTTTTTAAAAAGTAATTGTAATTTCATTTGCAATTAATTATTCGTTTTTCTTAAAATTAGCAGCTATAATTTTAACGCTTAGGTTTTATTATCGTATATAAATATTTGAATAAATTGCAGCGAAATGTTCACTAAATTCGGCATGGTATCTAAAATGTGATGTGAATAATTTATCATGTGATTATGCTAAATGGCAAAAACTACTCGACTCATCAATCACACCAAATAGTACCGTTTGTTCACGACTCACTAATAATAATGGCATGTATATGGATTTCCCTTCAATGTTTGCACTCATCACTGAACTATGCCGAGCAAAAGTTAGTGTTATTGCTTTTATTGATAACATTTTCCACACTGCACATTTCCATTCGTTGATTTTTCTTCTTCGTTTTGAAAAGCCTTGGCCGAAGAAAAATTTCAACTACCAGTGTTTTGACTATTGTATTAGATTTCAGCCTAGCATTACCAAATGATGGGAATCATAGAGGTGATCTTCGTTTATCTTTTTGGAAGAACTATTCATGGCCGAGATTTACGAATGCTACGATTGAATAACACGAAAAGAAACTTGTGAAAGCTAAAATGGACTGTTAGGAAGAATATAAATTTTTAGGGGAATGAATTTTTAGAGACTATGGAAGGTGGCGGAAAGAGAATAGAATTTATATGGCTAATGCAACAGGTGGTCTCTCGGAAGGCGATTTAATAAGGGTCGAGAAGGCGCATTTCACTTATACCATGAAGATTTTTCACATTTATCACTACATTCCTTTTATTAGAAAATTGAAGAGTATATTTGTAACTATTTCCTTCTAAGTCTGCCCTAGTCTAATTAGTTCGTTTTCGATTTCACATTGTTACCTTTTATAGTTTTATTGTGGTATGCCACCCGAAGAAATCGATGATATTCGAATGCTTCCGGCGTTCAATTATGAAGGCAAATGTATTGGTGAGTTTTGGATCTCTCGTATAACTTTAAAGCATATGTAAGTTATGTTATTTACGATGAAAAGAAGGTGACATTTAGGTAGTATATATTTTCGTAAGAGAAGATCAATAAAAATCCAAAATATTTTATTCTATTTGATTTATGAAAATTTGTTTTGAAATCTTGGAAAAATTTCATTCATTTTTCATTATCATCGTATATTCGTATCGCTTCATATCACTGATGGTGTAATATATCACCAATTTAAGAGTGATGAAATTTTCCTATTCCATTAAATTACTGTACAGCTGATATACGTCATCACAACGTATTGTTGCTGCGAACAGTTTGCTGTATTTCTTTTATCATAGAAATTCACAAATATTTAGTGAGCATCTAGAGCCTGACTAGGCTATCTACTGGCTCACGAGGGAAGAGTGATAGGGAGAGGAGGAGCGGGTATGAGATTACATTTAGTTCGTGAAGAAATGAAACGATCAAAGCTACCTGTACCTATATTTTATTAATGCCGAAGAAGAGCTTTACCCGATAACTGAACAAGGTGGTGTATTTCGACGAAATATTGAATAATGTTCGAGTAACTGCAATATCTAAATATTTTAAATTATTTTCAACTTTAATATTCTTCACTTCGATTTTATTCATTTCAGCTGTACCTGCACGTAATGAACAAGATTATCAATTGTTATGAATATAAGTAGTATTCTCAATAATTTTCAGCATATGCTTTATTATTGCTTGCTTATAAACTCTAATTATTGATATGTTTTCTAAAATTTGCTCTTTTTTAAACCGATCTTCAGTCTTTGGAATTTTTTGCATATGACCATAGCAAATGTTCTTCCCCCTTTTAAGTGTGGTTGCTTTCATTCTACTCTGATAGACTGTAATAAATCATTTCAGTGAGCAAAACGCAGGTGTCACAAGTGAAATGTCCGTTCGGTGATGAACCTTTAGCAATGGATGGTCTTGCTGGTCCCTACGCATTTTGCCCTTATAAGATTAATATGAACAAATGGCCTGGGTAGGTTTCATCATTTCCGTTATATGAATTTCACTACAGCGTTAAATTAGGTGATTTTTAAACGTCGCTCGACTTTGATGATAAATAAAGAGAGATGGTGGAAAAGTGAATTAATTGAATACCTTTTAAATATCACTATTGACTTCTTAATGTTAAAAACTGTGGTAGTCGAACGTATCTTTCTGGAACTTTAGTGAATTTTTGAATATACTCACTAAATTAAATGTAAATTTAAGAAATTCATCTGAATAACAAATAATTTATAAGAGTGGATATTTGATTCAACAACTACCCATTTTACTTCTTCAATTCATTACTTCAAAATCTCTCACTGAATTTCTTACTCGTGACAGCATAGTTGTTGATGATAGAGTTCTAATTTTTCAACGACGAAAGGTGTGGCAATAAATTTGGCTGATATATACTGCCCCATTTGATAGTTTTTTATTATCAAATTTCGTGGTTAGTAGTCTTTTTTATTTGGGGCTATTGATATTTCAGTATGCCGCAAAATTTTCCAAAACAATCTTATTTTGCAACGAAAAAAACTTTTGCTTAAATCGAATCTTAAGTTGTGGAGACTGTGTTGATGAGCGCTAGAAAAATCGAAGGCTTACTAGGCGCATTCTCACCTATTTAATTTCAGTGTGGATCCAAATTATCCCAAACGAAGCGGCACTCCAATGCAATTGATATGTTTAAGAGATGGTGTTCAACTTACCGAATCAACACAATTTTTCCAATATGATTTCAATTCTTATGCTATGGAAAATTTGTGAATTTATTAGCAAACGATAAATAAATAAATAAAATTCACCTTGATAGTTTTCAAACATATAATTTGCACTTTTTTGAATGTCTATGAAATCGGCTATGCAAATCACCGAAAGTCCGGTTTCAACACTATGGATGAAATTGCTTGGATCATTGAAAACGAAAGAGATTGTTTGCGGCGAGGTGTGCCTTCAATGAAATTCACGTACAGCTTGCTGAACAAATTAAAAAATATGCAAATTTACTATTTTCTGTAGAAGCACAAAATAATACTAGGTCAAGATTTAACGTCTCGGTCATGTTTTAATGCCCTTATCGATTAGTTGGTCAAGCCAGTGAGCATCTATTATGTACGTGATGTGATGGAAAGTTATCCACGGGGTTTCGATAAAATAAGATAACACAAATCAACAGTGCGCCGGTATTTCCGAGTACTTGAATTGAAATATTTCATCGAGTTTCTTGACATTTATATGTCAACAATCTTCACCTTTAACTTTATTTGCAAAGTAATTAAGCGCAGTTTACGTTCATTGAGTGTGGACTGATACTGCTATCGATGAATGTATGATACTGCTATCCTTGGGTAGTACTGCTATCACCCAAGGAAACTTCACAAAAACTTAATGGGATTTCAACGAAATATTCAACGTTTTCGACATTCAAATATAATAGGAAAATGGAAGAAATCAATTTGAGCATGGGAAACTGACGATTTACAATTATACGCTTACCCGGATGCGCTATGAAAATGTAATAATGGACATTAGATAGCCAAACCAAAGACATTAAAAAACGAACAACATTTCGAATTATTAACTACTTCAATTGATTCAACATCGTCGCTACGATCTGCTCGATCTAGACGAAACGTTAAGACAGCTATTGTGATAGCAAAGACAACTGAACAACAAAATGAAACAATTGTTAGCCAAAACCATCGATCCCAACGTTGTTCACAGCCATAGGGACAATTGCGTTCAACCACTGGACCATCGTTATTAGCCAATTCCTGCACAAAGATAAGGAATTAGATGAAAATAATGCATCATCGTTCAGGTTGTGATTTATTCAGGACGATTTTGGCGATATTTCTCAGAACTCTAGAAAATGAACATTTTTTTCAAATCACTCGAAAGTGAACATTAATATTAATAGTGAAATAAAAAATACATGGTTAATAGTTTC
The DNA here is from genome assembly GCA_037389465.1 of Baylisascaris procyonis. NCBI lineage: Eukaryota > Metazoa > Nematoda > Chromadorea > Rhabditida > Ascarididae > Baylisascaris > Baylisascaris procyonis. The sequence continues at coordinate 1,445,734 of JAZARR010000230.1, forward strand.
GTGTCCTCACTTCTTGCTGCGATCAACATAGGTTCTACTTATCTTCTCTTCCTGGATTCCTTTATTTTCTATCGTTTATACATTATTCTTCAGCGATATCTACTTTTTACATTCATTTTCCAACGGTTTGTTCACTTAAAAAATTAAATTATTTGAAATTTCTATACAAATGTACCGTAATGGAGATTTCGGAACCTTTTCTCGGCAACGATTACAACTATGCAGGTGCGGTTTGCTTCGTTCAATACAACTTTGAAAGCTCTATCGAACGACATATAGCTTATTATATTTCGAGACAAAAGTTGAAAAGCGAATCGAGCGGCCCGAATTTCTGAAATCCCGATTTTTGCGATTTTGGGGGTTCTGGTTCTCGGCCGATATTTGATATAGGTAAAAGCGGTCTTTTGGTTTGTGGTCTACTCGGCGAGACCTCTCGAACGATGTACAGGTGAGCGCCCCGAGCAAACAGGAGCCGAGAAAAACAATCCCAAAAATCGCAATTTTTCGATCGTAAGGGGGTAGCACAGGGAAATTTTGGAAAAATACTTTTTGTCTCCGATTTCGATGAGTTTAGTACGAAATGATAGAACTCGATAAGCTAATCACGGATACGTGCACTATTTGCTGTTTTATATAAAAATAAGAAAACGAGAGGTGCAGGAATGCTGTAGTTCTATAGAAATGTACTGTAATTGATATTTCGGAGATTTTTTCTCGGCAATCGTTAGGCCTATGCAGCAACCGCTTGCTTCCTTCAACACAACTTTAAAAGCTCTATCAAACGACATATAGCTTATTATATTTCGAGACAAAAGTTGAAAAGCGAATCGAGCGGCCCGAATTTCTGAAATCCCGATTTTTGCGATTTTGGGGGTTCTGGTTCTCGGCAAATATTTGATATAGGTAAAAGCGGTCTTTTGGTTTGTGGTCTACTCGGCGAGACCTCTCGAACGATGTACAGGTGAGCGCCCCGAGCAAACAGGAGCCGAGAAAAACAATCCCAAAAATCGCAATTTTTCGATCGTAAGGGGGTAGCACAGGGAAATTTTGGAAAAATACTTTTTGTCTCCGATTTCGATGACTTTGGTGCCAAATGATAGACAAACAAAACAAATTTTGATGATTGTTGTGGAAGCTTATTACTTAGCGAAAGGCCTAAAGTACGTTATGAAACTTTCAACGAGATAAAAAGTTGTTACTTTTAGAGGATGGCAGAGCGCTGGCTATTTGCACATAACGCATCGAATAGAGCTGAATTCACACACTGGACTTCAACCTAGTCAACAGTGATATTGAAAACAAGCGAAAATATTTGTTCGCCTTGAGGTATCCAACCAATGTGGTTGCTTACCAGAACAGTGTTGATGATATAACGTCAAACTAACTAGGCAGCTTAGGAGATCAATGTATAGATGAGGTTGAACCAATCCAACCAGTAAACGATGATTGGTCATCAGCTGAAGACGAATGATCGAAAATTTAGCGTTAATGGCTTTGATCTATTCAACTTTCATTATTTGCTTATTTTTATCATCTTTTTATCTGTGCACATTACCATGGCTGCTCGAACAGCTGTTGTAACTACGGTGATCATTAAATTTCTGTCAATGATCCCTTCATCGTCATCGATACTGGATGGTTTGATCTTCTCCATTCGATCAACACTTTCCTGAATGTGATTTTTGTTTCGTTGATTTCATTGAATTGTTTGGAAGAAAAATCGCTTCTCCTCTAAATATTCGTCAAAAAGATTTAATGATCATTGAATCGTTTACCATCTTCGACTTTCTTCCTTCTTAAATTTTCTTCGTAATCGATCATCAATGGAATTCATTCATTTAGGTACTCTTTTTGGGTAATGATTTCCCAGCAACAAAGAACTCTAAATTTATGTTTCATCAATGTCATTTATGGTGTTTATAGTTGGAAAAGTTGATACGGATTCATCAAAGTATTTCATTCAATAGTAAAGCTATTAGGAAGTGAACCTCAACGCGCATTCGTAGAAATTCTATTCATATGCACTGTCGAAGATGTCGTCTCATAGCTTAAATATGTATTGCACTAGTCAAATAATTAAACGTAATTCTTATCTTTGGAATTTTGGATTGCTGCTATTCATCGTGAGTTGAAGCGGTGTGGCGATTTTGATGATGAAGCCTCAACGATGAATTCAGCATTGAGTGATCTCGAAGAAAGACGGAAATCAATTTCATCAACGCTTGATTTTGAAAGCAGTAAGGGATATACATTTTTAGCCGATAATAGATTATGAAACAAACCTTTATTATGGTTTCGTCGGGCGTCGGTTGTAGATCATGATGTTTCTGCCATTGAATGATGTTCGCCTACAAAACGCACAAAGTCAACCAATGCGAACTCAATGCGAAAAATAATGCTTGCCTATAGAGATTGCATTGCACATGTGATAAGTGAAATCTTCGATGTGACATAAAAATAAGCTGTTGCCTTTTTTCTTGTACCGATAAAATGAATGAAAATGAAAAATGAAAATGAAACGAAAAGAAATTTTACTATAAAGCTCTCCCTTTTCGTCTTCATTCGAACGTATCCAAGAGGACCTTCATAAAAGGATATGAGCTCTCATCGGCACAATTAGAGAAAAAATTCCGTTCTGCTAGAAAATATTTTTTTGATTATGGAAAGTTGTTGAAAAGGAAACAATGAAGAATTATTTCAGGTCTTTTACTGTGTTTCTACATATGGAAAATGTTTATACGTAGGTTTGTATGTAGTGATGTACGTAGTGAACACTACGTTTTGTAATACCTTGAGTCAAGTGCTAGTTACGCAAAAGAGTTAACAAAAGATAATCAATGGTAGATAAACTCACCTGAGTAGAAACATATCGCTTCATCATGCCAACAAGCACGTCATTGAAATACGCAAGAGTTCGATTCCAGCATTTTAAATCCTGCAAAAATTTTTTTCTAGCTATAATATACCAATTTTTCCATACTCTTAAGGTATCATTCATCTCGTAGCAGATATTAGAGATAAAAAGTTTTACAAAATCGGCCTCTCAATTTATAGTGCTTGAGATAAGTATATCTCACTAAGCGTGAGAAACAATCTGTGAGAACGATTCATCCTTTGATAATATTTTAGCATTCGACACAATAGTGAATGACATCACTTGGATTTTATTTAGATTTAGCAATGGAATTTCTATCAAATTTATTAAGTTTTTTTTAAGACAACAGCAACAAAGAAATTCATAAAATATAAAATATGTGAAATACTTCATCGAATTCTAGCGTACAACGAGAATTGCAACCGATCGTAATATTCTCAACACATTCCACTCGATAAACTATCAACACAGCAATCGCAATCAAAACCACCGCTTCATATCTCATCGTTGTGCAATGAATGCCGTCCACTTTCTAAACTATAACATGAAATTTCATATTTCATACGAAGGCATATAGCCACAATACCGTCAGATTTGAATATACAATGTTCGCATATATTAAATATGACACATTCCACGAATGCATTATTAATAAAAACTATATTTTCATGGTGATTGCACCCATTTCATTTTTTATTTTTAGCCGGCCACAAGTCATCCATATTTTCGTGGATTTATTCAAATACTAACCGCTTTTTTGTTGATTTTAAGTGGAAATTATCGATGTAAATGACGTTTTGTTATGAGACATCTAAAGCGCATCAGCTGACACGAATGTAGTCCAATTGTCTTCGGATATTCTGATGGGTAAATCTTCTAGGATATTATTTGGACAGAATATGTTATCTGCATAAATTTAGCCATAAGTCTCTGGCACAAAAACTCCGACAGACTCGACCAAAATTTGACCTTTTGGAATTTTGAGATTTTGGAAGGTAACCATTTTTTATGAAGGCGAAACCATCAGAGAATTTTAAAATCGTATATCGCTAATTCACCATATTGTCTGTGGAAAGTGGGTAACGCTTTTTTTCGAGAGCAACAACTTCTTTACATCTAGATGGTCATTCACCGCTTTCCAGACTTCTGAGAAAGGACTTAATTTCCAAATTTCATTCGATAGTTTTCCATAAATTTACAATAATTTCCAAACTCCAAAATTTCACTAATAACGCAAAAATTTATTCAAACAAGCAATAGCTTTAATAAGCAGCATTGATAAATGCATTGAAATCGTTAAAACCATACTGCCGAATAAGTGGCGTTGAATGATCAAACCTGATGTGACGTGCACAGAAGTGGCCCAACGATTATATAATCGATAATCGAACGCTCACTACAATTGTATAATCTGGTCAAGTGGCGCTTATCAGATTCAATTCCCTATAGACAGCTTATATAGAACATGTTAACTGCTCAAATTTTTGAGTATAGCCTTTATTTACTTCGTTGTAAGATCAAGTTCAAAAGGTTTATACGATAAGTCTAGAAACGAAATATTGTTGGTCTCTAGCACCTTGTAATCACATAGTCATAACCAATTTTTATCAACCATATCATTATTGATAAACAAATGTCGGTGTGATAACACTCATTAGATTCTCGTCCAGCAATCATTAACGCTATCGCTATGCTTACCATATATAATATTCAAGTGTGTCAAAAAGTTTCTTTAGTTTTTCTCCAGTACATCATAAAAGAACTCGTTGGAATTTGAACTTTATTATTGAACGATGTCATAAATATACACTAAATTCTTGACGCTCTATTCCAAAAGCAGATAGTAATAATATTATAAAATAAATAATAACGTTGATAAATTAATAATTTAGAAAATATGAGTGCAATAATACCATGAAAATGAGCACTCAATCTCGATACAAAAAATCGTTTTTGTGTTATCGTTTCTATTTAAGTGCAAAAATATTGCTGATTATATTAAATTCGATTGAACTGTTCGTATATTACAGCATAAAAATGCCTGATATTATACTATTCATCAAAATTAAGAGCATTTCATGAAGCAATTGTTGAATTATACTTACACGGACATCATTCGTTCTTTTTGCTTCCTACTTGACAAAGTAATAGAAAACTATAATCGATGCATAATAACTGTTGCATAATTCCCTTATCAGTAGGCTGATAATTTGCATATAATAACTGTATATATTCTAAGTGAAGAAACGATCCAAACGGTTTGACGCGATATGCGCTTTTTGTATCCCTTTAACTTGACCAAAGAATTTTATAAACGATCAGTGAATGATAGTGATTCGTGACAATATCACCAAATTTCAATCAACCCGCTTATATTGACTACTAAATGAGCATTTTTCGTTCGCATTCCAATGTGGTATAAAATACTAGCATACGGTAGAAAAGATAATCCTAGGATGCACATTATAGTCATCAAATTTCATGACATTGTCCTTAATGCCTCCACTGCTTAAACTGCCAGACAAACAGACAGACACATACAGACATAAATATATATGCAAATACAACATTGATTTTGCGAACGTAAATTTACTGAAGCATATAGCAGAATAAGGCAAACTTTTCAGAATTAAAAAAGCAGCGTTCTTTGATCATACGACTGTAAGGCATGGACACAGAGCAAAACCAATGCTACAATGTGCGCTCGCAACGATTTTTGTATACGATTGGGCGACACGTTCTTGCTTTCTTTTTTTCTCCATAAAACATGCCATACTATTGCTAAATATATACTATAACATTTCGTCGGTAAGGAGTTTTATTAAGTTATTCAGTCATAAAGCAATATTCAACATGCACTTTATAATGGTTGAAGTTCGAGAAAATTTCGTCAAAGGATAGACATAATCTCCACCGAAATTGGTACGTTCCCTGAGCAAGGATTGTCCTCCTCATATATCGCAATGATGAACATCAGTACAATCCGTAACATATAATACCTTTCATGGTAATCTTTTTATTTCCACTGCTGTCGGCTTTCCATATGATAGGTATAGGAACGCCGTCGTTAGTCATCACTCATGATCTCTAATCAAATCCGATGCCTCCCAACGAAGCTGAACATCTTAATAAGGCATAAAAAGATTTTAAATTTAAAAAAAAATTTTAACAACACAAGGAATGTGTTAGATGGAATAATATGATATGCTTCTATATATTGGCCCACTAGACAAACCTTGCTTAGATATACCAAAGCAACAGCAAAGCTCATAATACTTCTTTTTCCACAAACCGATTACGTACAAAGATCTTCGGTCAAAAAACTTATTTTGTTAGCACATCCAACTCGCATTGAAACAATATTTACATAAAAATATTCAATACACGAGTTACTGGTTGAAATGACAAATGTTGCACTATTATTTGCAAACCACGCAGAACTTGATTGATCATAATGAAATAGGCGATGCAGTATCATCGTATAGCATAGTTCACGGTAGATATATTTCATTACTGTTTGGTTTCTGATCGGTGTGCTGAAACTACTTAACATTTATGCAAATATACACATGCGCAAAGCCATAATAAAATCCCAAAAGAAACTTGCATAAATGGATAAAGGTGACATGGCCTAATATTGTGACACTGATCTTCCAGTATCAAGATTTGCCATCAACAATGAACCCCGCTAATAAAGAAATTAAGTCATATATTTCCGGATATCAATTTCTGGATCACAATATGCGGATGACAATATTCGCCTTTCTGAAATAGTGCACGATGAATGATCGAAATGTGGTGGCATATAAAGAAGCAATGCAATAAATTTTCTTTAAGTGAAATATTTAAATTTATCGTCAAATAGTTGCATAAATTTTTGATCATGATGATTCTTTGATATACATTTAGATGAAACCTCGCATCGATCTGAAACGTTAATGGATTTCAGCCTAAAGTAAACAGGTAGGCATTCAGTATGAAACTTTTAACAGAAGCGTGGCTCATTTGATGACTGCAATACAAGTCTCATTTTATGATCGAATTTCTGAGCTTTACTGAAAATTCTGGAGCACCAATGAAGCCAACGAAATCTCTCGCGGAGTTCGTAGCATCTTTCAAATCTTCTAAAAATTTCAGGATTTCATATTTTGCTTGCAGAGTTTTATGTGTCTTTTGAAAAAAATTACTGCGTTTTTAAAATTTTCGTGAATGTTGGACAAATTTATCGTTTCTAACGATTTTTTCGTCGTTTAGTCGAAAGTTAACATGTTGTTCAAACATATGCTACGGATTTCAGTAGAAATTCACTCTGCTTCCAAACATTTTACAAATTCGCAAAATTTAAATTGTTTTCATGTCTGTTCAGAATTATGCACTATACTGTTGAAGACATCTGCGAGTCTGAGAATTCACTTTTTTTTTCTGAAATTTTCTCATAATTCATCGAAAATTGGTCGTATTTTTGAACTTTTTATGATCCATGGTGAAGTGTGTGGCCCACTAATAAGCATATAGCCAAGCTTTTTTTAAAATGAATTTTGCCAAAATTCACTATTTCTTCCATACTTTAACGATCTTCTCTGGAATTCAATATACCATTAGGCTTTTCGAAATAAAATTTCAGTATATGCTGCAACACCATAAGTTACATGTGAAAGCTATTCCCTCTGCTTTATGCATCTGTAGAGCTTGATATTATGTGCTTTTAAATTGCATGAGAATGGCTTCATTCATATATTGATGAACGTTGAATCGTCGACTGATTTGTTGCCTTTACTTGTATAATACTTGAGGTATTTTCGAAATTACATCTTAACGAGGCCGTTCTTCATTTTTATTTCTACGCGACAGTTTAGAATTTTATTTTCTGAAAGTAAATGAAATCCTAATAGGCTATTTGAGTTTTTAACAAATGCACATCAAGTCACCTGCGCAATCTGTCAATAATCAGACCTAACGTGCTGCTCCTTTACATCGCCTTCTCGTTCTCCCTTTCCGCCTATTTTACCTCATATTTCACGGCTGTTCGCTCTTTGTACTCTCCTAATATGTTTCGAACACTGCAACATCGTGGAATTTTATCTTATCCGTGGAATCTCAATGATTTGGTTGTGCCTATCCACGATAGTTAGCGAGAGTGGGACGGACGAGTAGGAAGAAAGGAGGTGAAATACAGTGAGAGTTTTTTTTTTGGCTATACTTTTGCAATCTTTCGCTAAACTATATAGATGTGATCCTTGAAGATTTCGATATTTCGACAGTATTCAAATTTTTGCGATAGCTTTATTTCTTAATATTAACCTTTATTTATATACTATAAATATTGAACAAATTATGAATATATTACAATAATTATTCGAAAATTTTCTTACAAAATGTTTGATCTTTTTAATTTATTATGAAAATTGATTTTACAATGATTTTATTAAATCAAAAGCAATCGCTTTTTTTTTCTGTTGCTAAATGGAATGAATTTTTAGATGAAGTAGATTATTTTTTTATATTTTTCTTTGAGTTTCTGGATTTCTTAAGTAGAATATTTTTTTCCATTTGTCATTAACTAAGTAATACTAAGAAATATTCTTATTTTCATTTCCAATTCTTTCATTTTTTTTAAATTCCATTCCCTAGCAATTATTAAATGACTCTAAGCGCAATTTTGTTCAACGAATGCTCTTCGAGGATTTTATTCAATGTGGGTAAAATTGAAAATGTTCTCACAACGACGTTCGCACGCCTTTTATTTGGCAATCGCTCTATTGTTTCTGAATAAATTACTTTTTTATTGGGGTATGCTGCAATCGTTCATTTCTAACGTATTTAAACGTTGATGCACTCATGCCTTATTAAGTTCCCCCATTTCTAGGGTGTTTCTTTTTTTTTGCGTTGCTTTATTTCCATACTTGATTTACATAAGAGCACTAAATCATATCATTGCTATTCTCATGCTTATGCAAAACTATAACCAATAGAACTATCTGAATTTATTACTATTGTCGTCTAACTGAAGTGAACATAAGTGTAACACTAGAGAATTGTAAAAAATCAATTTTCTCGCAATATTACTTTTGTATAATGGCGCATTTGTCCAGGACCTCTTCTGTATTTGTACTGCATTAACGATCACAACATCATACTTCTGTGACTCGAGTTTTTCTGAATCTAAAGTCGAAGCATGCAATTGTTCTAAAATAAGCAGCAAATCCTTTACAGGAACTAATTCCGTGAGCCTTGAAATGAGATACGGGAAGTTGGTAATAATAAAATATTGATATTGTAAATATTCTTTCCATTCGCTCATTTACGTCTTCTATCACAAAACCTTTAGTAGATAGTGATCTTGGGCATAGTTTTTTTTCATCCTCCCACGAATTGTTCGACAATTTTGAGGCTTTAAATAATAATAAAAAGCACAAATTCGATGGTCAACAAAATATTCTAGAAAATATTCACAATACGCTTTTGTTTAGCGTTTGATGGTTGAGCGATTTGATGAAAAGCATAAAGCGAATAAAAACGAATTCAACTTGTGCATATTAATTGAATTTTGCTTGCCCCATTATTTAAATATTGTGCACACCTGCGGAGAAAATTGCCTACGAGCTATACGATTCTAGCGATTAGCATTTGCGCTATCTACTTTATCCATATATTTAAGTTTTGTTGGTCAACTTTGCTAATATGTCCTCCTATGCAATCGAACGTCAAGTTGAAAGAAAAGTATAGATAAGATAGAATAGAAGAATTGATGAGTAGCTTGTTTTTTTTTGCTTTGCTTGTTTTGAAATCTCTTACTGAGTAGCAGTTTATACAGCTGAGGTGACTAATTGCATAGCTAATATATGTTGGAATACTTACCTTGTGCAGATTACAGTAGAAAATTTTTTAGTGAAGGTAAAAAGTTCTACTGTTTAAGTGTTTTTTTTTTAATTCCTATATATATATACGTGTTCTTAGCCTTCGAGTGTTCTTAGCAATGCCGTTTCACTACTTTGTTTTATTTTATTTTATTTTATTTTATTTTATTTTAATGTCTTTAAATGAGAAAACATACAATGGAAAACTGAAGACAAGTGTCTCAAGAAAACAATTATGATTTCTGATGATTACCACTGAGTTCACCAAGATGGCTTGGTTTTCCCGCTTCTGAGTCTTTTCGGAGGTACAAATTTAGCGAGAAGCTTCTCAACTGGCATCGTAAGAGATCGAAAAAGATCGATGAAAAAAATATGATAATGTTATCACTTTGGCGCAGACGATATCATATCGATATAGTTGTGATAATTATAGTAATGATTAAATACCACATTATAATTTCAATAGTTTAACAAAGAAGTAACAAGTAGTGATTTTATTTGTCGTATAGCACAAATCACAACAATGATTAAGCTGCCAACACAAAAAAGTAATAAATATGCGCTCAAATCTGACAGCTGAATTGAATTGACGTCAATGCGGTCGGCGGTAATGTCGCCTATTTTATACCAACGTTTTGTTATTGCAAGGGCACGCTTTAGAATCATTTAGCTTGAGTAAAAATTTGTCATGCTTTCTAGTTGTTCATATATTTATCATTTTACTGTTGAATATTCACATCACATATTCAACAGTATATATCGTTTCAGTAATTCTTCGATATTGTGGCGTCGTTTTTTTTTTTTTTTTTTTTTTTGCAAATGGCATCGTTTTAACGCACACAACGCCCTAGGAGAAGTTCGGCTATGTGAGAGGTATATGCGTTAATATATGTTCTTCTATCTTTATTCTTCAAACTGGAAGGTTTGCACTGCATTGCATTGCATTGCATTGCATTGCACTGCAAATAGATTCACACTGCATATTCGGAGAGATACGGCTAAGAAATTAGGTATCACACCTTTACTTTGTGAATTCATAATGATCCTCAAATTGCATTTAACCGTTGTGCATTACTATTCTATGCTTGCATATTATGTGCGTTACGTCTAACAAGATCCTTTTTTTTGTTCTGAAAATGAGATGCTACTTCAAATTGCTTGGATGGCCATTGCAAATAATAAATGATCGTCATTCCACGTCGTTCGACATGAGATTTCGTACTATTTAAGGTACTTACCTTGACAACGTCGATAATTGCATTGCAATTGTGAATTTGTTTCTCATTTGCATTACAATTTTGTTCTTGTATCTATCGCGCATTGCAATTTTAAATTTGTGCATCTTACTTTTTGCATATAGCTACAAAAAATTAGAGAATTCGGTGATTAGTTGCACCGCTAATGCAAACACAAAAATAAACATAGTGAGTAGTGAAACACTCTATTCGCATGCTATGAGTAGAAATTGTGCACAGAAAATATATGAAAAGCTTAAAATGTGGGTAATTTTGACTTTTAAAAATGGGTAAGTAAGTTGATCACATGAAATCAACTTTGCAAATATGCTAATTTTCAGAAACGGAATTCAACAGCGATCGAATTTTTAGCAATCATAAAGCAATATTTTTTGCTACATATTCGATTGTTGTGAATACCTTTTTGAGTTAATTTATAAAATAATTTTTTGTTTTGTTTAAAATATATGTTCAATTTTTTTTTTAAATCATTCATTCTGAGGTTTATGTAAAGACAATATAGAGTGTGACAAAAAATTTTCTTGCAAAAAAATCATCATATTATTTATGCTGTGTTCTTTGTTTTTCATAATATGACGCCACTATTGCTTATTTAATTAAGCTCACGTAGTGTTGTCGCTGAAGAGTGGCGATAAAATTCTTTAAAACTTACTAAATAAGAGTATGATGAATTATGAAACATAGAAAGGAAACGTTGCATATATCAATAATCGAGATTATTGTAAGCCATGAATGAAGCTTAAACTAATGCTTGAATTTTTTTTTTCATAGAAGCGACGATAAATTCCAACTGAGGAAAACCTAGCCTATAGTCGAGAGTTCAACGTCATTGTTAGATTTTCCGTAGTTTCTCACGCGATATTCACTAGATTCAAATAAGACCTCTATTTACTTTCAGCAAGCAAATAAGCGCATAGCAACTATTTTAAAAAATCTTTGAAATTGGCGTCCTTGATGTATTACTTCAATACATAAGGACGATTATTTTTTCTATGTTTTCGTTTTATCACGTAATGAAAGGTGTTGAATTTATTGGCGTTGCCCATCAATAAAAACTTCTTTTCATTGCTTTCAAATTCACTAACAATACAAAACAATGCACCATTTGCATGATTCGTTCAATGACAGCATCTTTTAATGCTTACGTCAAGAAACGAATTCCATACTCTTACTAATATTCAACGATGCATGACGCTTACTTGTAGTGCACTATGATGCCGCTCGCGAAGGTAGTAGCTTGTCTCCTTGGGCAACTATATATGCCGATTCGATCGGGTACTTGCTGAAGCAGTTGTTTTGCGCGCTATCGCTAATATACAAGCACTTCGCCCTACAAACTGATCGCTACTCGTGCTCCGCTCACCCTCCCCCCCCCCAATCCAGAAATTTTTGAAGCTGTCTGTCGAGTTTTTCAAAAAAACTCTTCATCAATTTTCGCATAGAAAATTTGAGAAAATTCGAAAATTTCCGGCAAAGTTTACATATAAAATTTCGCCACCTTCAATTCTTCCGCTTAGTGCACTTAGTCTTTCCACTCGATAATCTTGCTTGCAAAGCGATATGTTTTCATTTCGATTTTATGCAATTTGAATTTTCTATTCTAAGAAAAATGTCGGTATGATTAGAAGATAGGCGTAAACAAATTTTATATAAGTAACCTTTTCTATATTTTAATATGACTAAGTATTATGTGAGTTTATTTAAATTTTCGGTAAGTTCCACCTAAATGAATTTTTATCACGGTCTAGTTGATATTCAATACCGAGCAAATTTCTTCTCGCAAGATAAATGTGCAATTTAAAGTATAGTGCAAATCTTCAATTGTTGCAATACATGTTTTGACCTATTCATCGCATACTGCAGCTATTCATTTCATTCATCATATGGCAACAATATGAATCAGTGCTTCGAATTATCTGCCTGCAAAATAAATGTGAAAATATCTCAGAAGATTTGGCAATGATATGCGCTTTTATACTGCATCAACTGGTTGTAGTTTATACTATATTGTCATTCATTAATTGTATTTGTATTTGTGTATTACTTGTTGCATTATATTTGTATAATAGTTGTATACGCTATTGTATTGCCCTAAATAATTATAGAATATTGATAATATGAGCAATGAATAAAAGTTGTATTTCTATAATTAATGGCTGTAGATTGTATAAGTTATTAATAAATAGCAGAAGTTGTTGGATAATTATACATTCGTATTTTAAATGCTTCAATTGCTTTTATAATTCTTTTACATAAAAAATCCATTACAAAATGCAAATAATCATCTAACATCTTTTATTTGTCTCTTTTCGAGATTTATTTATGTAATATTTAAAGTTGATATTATAGACGAATCAATTTGAGGAATGAATATGAGTTATCAATATGCGTATAAATTTTTATGACTCTAACTCAGTGGCGCTCAAATAAACGAACACATACGGTGTTGTATAGGCAAATAGATCATGTCACCCATATATTTTGTGCAAATTCGAATGCAAAATTAGTGCATAAAATGAGTTTTTCTTGTGCAGTATCCAAGATTCAATTCGGTAGCAATAAATGAATGCTGCAATATTTTTAATCAAAATTCTCTGCAAAGGTTTTTCTCTCAAAAAATGTTTTTTTGTCGGCGGAAATTTCATGAAAAAATCTATGGAAAGCATATTATATATGAAATAATAATATAAAAATTACGTTTTGATAGCTCTTATTCCTTGACGTGCTTAATTATTGTTTCTCATAGATTGAAAGGGTTTTGATGAGGTTGTATATTGAAATTTTGTACTCGTTCATATCGTGCTAAAATCATGACGTTTCACATCTTCAATACGAATTAAATACACTCTATATGAGTAGGTGCGAAAAGCTACTACTGCTTTAATAATGACCATTTTATGATTGCTTATTAGTGTTCATAGGATCAACTGAATTGAAAATTTCTTTAACATATAATATTAATTTTATTTTTATTTTTTTTTTAATATCATATAATTGAGATAATTTATCGGAATGACTAAATAATAGCGAAATCATAACGATGAAGTACATTTTGACGAAATTCTTCAAATGTCGTGTATTTATTTTAAACTATTTAAAGATGTTCTAAGCAACAAAAGATTTTTCGTGTTGAATTGTTGCATCTATTCGTCTCGTAAAATGTACAAATCATCATAAACATTTGCCGTAAAGGTTATGACATTTATCAACGCTCATTCATAGGCACTAAAAGAATTATTCCATTTTAAGATGGATCTCAAGCAACGTTGGTTAAATCTATTAGTTTAAATGAGGTAATTTTTAAATCCTCTCCTAAATTATTGCTTATTTTACTGCATTATTTTACTTACAAATTACTGCTTACAAAAATCAAATTTTGCTACATTATCATCGGATTAAATTAATCGATATCATTGAATGATAAAGATTATACTCGATGAAATGAGAGATTTATTTGAGTGTTTAAGAAGGTCTGCTGTTGGCTTTTTAGAATCTCGTTTTCTGTTCATTGTTTTCTTTTTTTTAATCAATATATTAAGTGGACTTTCTCCCTCCCTTTTTTGCAATCACTCTAATTTTTTCAGCGGAAGTTTCAATGAAAAAAATTTTTTTCATTTTCATTTTTTTTTAATGGAAGTCATGCAATTTGCATTTCGAAAGCAGATTTCATAATCGATCTAGACAATTTTGAACAATTCTGAGCAAATCTATTTTTGCATAACATCCGTTCATAGTTGGTTGATCTTCAAAAACGTTTTTATGTCACATAAGCTTAAAACAGCGAATATAACCGTATAACCTTGATATAAGAGCATATACATTTGCACAATATTCATTCAAAGGCTTTGATATAATATTAGACCTTTATTAAAAATATGGAATAATTTTAGACTTATAGACCTTTATTCATTTATTCATAGACATTACCAATGCAGTAGGTCGATAAGGTAATTAATTAAAATAACTGTACTAAGCAACGATGTGATAACTTTTTTAAGGCTACTATATAAGCGTTCAAATAACCACTCCACCAATTATAATACAATAACGTATTAAATAACAACTATGCCATGTGCGAACACATACAACTCAACGTATGAACATTGAACAACGTGTGGTTTTCATTGGTGAGCGCTCGATCGTAGGTTTGGTTAAAAGCATATCGGCTATCGACTCATAAGGGTCAAACGCTCTCTTTAGCTGTTTATAAACGAGGGAGAGTATGTCGTATTAGCTAGCATAGTTGCTAGCTACCTGTAATTAAGTATGGCCATTAATTAGAGCTTTATTCATTTGATGGTGGCCGAGTGCTTGTATTGTGTTCTAATGAATTCTTCGCTTTCGCCTTCATGGCTTCCAGGTGTGAAGCAAATTCGCCATCACAATGCCCCTCATTATGCTTCATTGCTCAATCGTTATATTTGCATTTTCTCGCATTTAAGGCGCAAAAATTGTTTTCATTCAATCTTCTTGTTGATTTGATCCGAATAAGTGGAATACTTTTAATAATTTCTTTAATTTCAAATATTTTCCTCTAAGGATGCAGCGAAATAAACATACAAAAATGAAGTTTAATTGCAAAAAATGTCATGCCAATGTGAACACTATACTGAGTAGTCCAAGAACATGAGAATAATTTTATCCGGTGAAAGAAAATAGCGACACTTTGAAATGATTTTATTTCGCTAGAAATAAAGTTGGTTTGCATTGTTGGTTAAATCAAAGGTAAACAATTCGAGAATTAAATGGTTCTTCTAGTTCAAAGAATAATTTCTATTACTCAAAGCTGTTAGTTTTTCAGCTATGAACCATTCGCTATCGAATTATTTTATATGATATGATATTTGGTTTCTTTTCTTTGCCGTACTCATATCCTTTATGGTACCATTTTATCTTCATAAATCGAAATACCAACTGAACTAATCACTTTTTCCATAAATCACACCGAACGAAAATTGCACCTGACTGGCTAAAAAAGTTTTTTTCAAATATTTTTCTTCCGAATTATAATTAAGAACTTTCATGTTATTAAGAGCATCCACCAAATCCTTCGATCCCTTTAATTTCTTGCATTATACTAAATCCAGTTGAATACGAGTTGAGGCTCTATTCCCATTCAAAATGATTTTCCTTATCTTAGGTGAAATTGCCATTATTAAATCATTCAACGATAGGTACACCGAATGCATGCATAAATTCAGTATGAAGCTTTTCATTATAGATTACCATTCGAACTTATTGAGAAAATTTGAAACGTTTCATATTTAAAAATTTTTTTTTCAAAAGTACAAAGTTAAGAGCAGTTATGACTTTTCAGAGAAGCCCATATCAATTATGAGAGAAAAAGCAATTTAAAAAATGGCTCATGTTTCTAAATGCTTCACCAATGATGTTATTCTATGTTACCCTCAATGTGAATATGAATGAATATGCTCAAAACATTAGCGAGAAATATAAGAACAGCGCTCAATAAGTGTCCCTATCGGTTATCGTCGACACTTTTAATATGCAATATAATATGCAAATTTTTTAGCGCTATCAAATTTCAAAAAATTTCCTCGCTTGGTTTATATGAAGAACTAAATGCGAGCAATATCCCACTATCGAATACTATGCTTTGTGTATTTTTTTTGAAATAATTTCTTTCAATTCTCTAATCTCAAAACAATATCCAATTTTCCCCCTAATTGAGGAAATTATATTCCATATTATAGATACTTTTCAAACGTAGTGCATTTGTTAGAGAGCATCTGTTACATAATTGTTAGTGGCAAAATGCGTAGACATTATGAAACATAAGTAAATTATAATCAATGCTAAGAATTTTTAAAATATACTTCATAAACATATAGATTGCATGAAATAATACTCAATAATTTTTTCCATACACAATAGTCCTCATTCGTATTTGCATTAGTAGCCGATGCAAATTTTTACACTTTATTCAATGTTCATATCTCTTCAAATATTCGTTTCAGTTGCAACTTTACTTATATTATAGGCAAATTTTCGTCAATTCTTCGATGCTTTTCTCATATTTATGAGTTAAAATGATTTTTGAAGTGAAGTCAAGAAGTGAACTCATTCTTCGAAGAAAAAAAACTGTCATCGTTGATTCAATTGAGTTTATTTGTACCCTATCGAATTGGTTGGTATACGATAGTTGTGCACAATGCTGCTCATTATTGGCACTTTTATGCGTTAGGGACTCATCAAACTTGTTCATCACTTCATCTATTCAAATCGAATATTCACGTTGTGCATTCCATTGGGAATTCAATTGTACATTGAATTTCTTATGAAGCAACTTCTGCTTGAATTCTTCACTTTGAAATTGATTCGATTGCACTGTTCTTCTAATAGTGTTGCATCATGAAACCATTTTTTGAATTTCATATTTGAGGCTCAATATTTGGCCGATCTTCCAAACAGATCATAAAATAGTGTAGCGTTATGAATGGCGACGATCATTTTTGATAACGATACTTCATGATCGTTTTCCATAATTTTTTTTTCATAGCCGAGTAGATTCATTTCAATCACAAAGCAATCCAAGTTTACTGAAGCAATTATTGAAATTGTATATGTGAAACAATGAATGAATACATATTAAACGCCTAAGTAGCCACGAGCGAAATGGTGCCACTAAGTAGTTTATAGCGCCACACTAGAAAGTTGCTTAGGCTAAATAAATAAACTTAGATCACGCCTTACTTTTATACATAAGGAATATAAAAATAGTAATAGAGAAATGGTGAAGATCTCACGCTACAGACAGTATACCCACCAAACTTGTTTATTCGTTAAATGACATGCGGTGTGGTGTCTGCAGACGAGGTAACTTATGCGCTTATTTCGTCGCAAACCTTACAGCTATTATTTGTATGCAATTAGAAATTAATGCTGGTCTTATTTGAATATATGTGATTAGATCATCTTATCGTAGAGTTAAAGATATCGTATCGCCTATTAGAGCAATAAAAGTCTAAGTGAAACAAAGCCTTTGATATCTTCAGCGATTCATATCCGCGGTGGTCATCTTTCCTCATTAATCTATTCATTGAATGCAATTTTCATTCAATGATTTCTTTTAATTGATCAATTTTTGTTGATCTTTATGCTATAAAAAATTCTCGAGAAAATTACCAACTCAATAAGATATTAAATAGTTATCCGTATATAATTAAAAAATTTTCTAACTACATTTATGTCTTTTGAGATTAGCTATGCAAATTACTGCACAAATATATGCATAAATTTGTCGTCAGTTATTATGAGAGGGATGATTTAAAGTTTTTCTAATTTTATGCATTTGCGCAAATTGCAAATGGTTTAAATTTACCTAATTTGGAACATTTATATTTATTGATCATATAGGTGATATAAACATTTAGATGATGACCTCATCTGGTAATATTGCTTATGAATAATGAATAATGTCGACTATCAATGATTGCTGATTATAACAACGAGAAAAGGAATTCTTTTCATTTAGCAGAGTAGGGTGCATTGGCAATATTTGATTGCGAAGCATGATTCGTTTGTAATAATTAGAGGCTTATTGTATCTCTATCATATCCATATTTTTTATCATTTTATCCTTTCCTCAATTAGATGCGAAAATCTGCAAAATATTAGAAGGTACTGTGTGAAGTGTGCACTTCCAACGAAAAATACTTCGTATATATATATATATATATATATATATATATATATATATATATATATATATATATATATATATATATATATATATGAAAAGGAGTAATCCAATTGCTGATTTCTTAAATATCTAGTAATAATTTCCCAAAATATTGGATTTTGTAATAACGATGTGAGCAACAAACATTTTAGAAGAAGACGGAAAAACAACAGTAAATGATATGTTTATTATTGAAATGATCAATTATATTTAGTACAACCTTATCGTTTCTTGATCAATATAAGCCCGTTGGCTATTTGCCAAATAGATTTTCAGTAATTTCAATACCATCGATAAGTGAACGCTATCATTAGAGAGACAGTAATCATCGCTCTATGGCGAATGATCTTTCAGTAAATCAACATCGCTTACAGTTGTAAGC
Organism: Baylisascaris procyonis; assembly: GCA_037389465.1. Lineage (NCBI taxonomy): Eukaryota > Metazoa > Nematoda > Chromadorea > Rhabditida > Ascarididae > Baylisascaris > Baylisascaris procyonis. The sequence goes on from JAZARR010000230.1 coordinate 1,464,806, forward strand.
CATTTTGAGCAATGAACGTTTCCTGATAATCTAAATGTTTACTGTACTAAGGTCTATTTAAGTTTATTCATTCTCGAAACTGGCTTCAACTTAAATAATGAAAATATTTGTTTGACGGATGGATTGTATTCGGATACAAGAGTAAAACAAGACATATTTTTTGTAATATCGCTTTTTAAATTAGTGCTTTAAAATTAACGTCAGCGAACAAGAATGTTGGAATGAATTAAAATAGGTAAAATAGGGTGAAATCAGTTATCTTCCATACTATTTGAGAAATCGGCAATAATAGAAATCGTTTATGGCCGACGACAAATCAAAAGCGTTTTCTCGAGCTATTCACCATAAGAAAGCGGTTTAAGAGTGGGACGTTTCTGAAATCGGTGCAGAATTAATCAAAATTTGGCGCAGCTAATCCCATATGACATAGAACTCAGCAGGTTGCCAACGATGTGAGGGGTGATCCCACTGCGGGTGGTCATAGCGTTAGGCTCAAAGAGTGCTCATTCGAACGCCTTCTGTTCACAGTATATCATCTATCATGCTCACACACTAAAGATCGTATTGTGTGCAATCTTAAAAGCCCATTATGTGCTTTCTATTGTCGTGCATAAATATTTGAATCGTACGTTTAATCCGCAATAATCTCATTAAAATAAAGAAAATTTTTGTTTTGAGCCACTCTTATTGCAATCATAATACCATAATTAATACTATAATCCCTTTTCACCTAATAGATTTCCTTTGAATGAATAATGTGCATCATTTTATTTATCTTTACCAATATTAACTGCTAACTATGACCCCAAAACAACTTTAACGAATATTTTAGAAGGAAAGACATAAATTTAGAGACAGAAATTGAAGACATTTTATAAAATATTCTTGTTGGCAATTATTATATTCCTCAAGTTATTTAATAAAGAATTTGAAATCTTAAACCATATTTTTGTCATATTTATGCAAAATTCTTCTATAATGGAAAAGAAATTCCCACTTTACTGAAAATTATCAACATTTTTCGAGAGGGAATTTTCTTTTGCTTTTAATCGGTAAAATAATTCACTTCGATTTTCGATTTATTTCGATCATTCAGTTATTTAAGAACATTAAGTATATTACTTATCCGAAAATAAGCGCTATATTTGTAACTGTATTCAATGAATTCACTTTGTAAAAAAAAAACATTCCTATCAGTTAATTTTGATCATTAGGATACCCAAAATGTTGTTGGTTACCTACCGCTCGATGGAAATTAAATTAAAAGGAAATGTTATATAGTATTATTTTTATCGTTCCGTTTAACAATTTCCTGATTAAATTGTCCCATTATTAGCTCTTTATCTGCTCAAAAATTTTCCTCTGCATTTTACATATGTGCGATAATTCATTAAGCGCTTTGTATGGGCGTTTTGATTGTTGGATGCTTGATTTACAACTATTGGTTACGTTCGATTCTTGCAATGTACATCAATGTCGAGCACATAGATTAATGAAAAGATTGAACTATACACTCAACAATAACGATTAATTAGCACCGAAACGATAGCCAATTCTTTTATTGAACCTCAGCTAAAGATGATGTTTGAGAAAAGTGATCAATGCTGGAATGCTTCTTGAATCCGCATCGAACATTATTGTTCTTATGATACTGCATCAACCCTATGTGCTCCATTTCTTTCCTTTTTTTTCAATAATCTTTATAAAAAGTTTAATCACAAAGCATTGCCCTCTTATTTGAAAAATCACTAAGAATAAAGGAAGTTATAGCTAGCAAATAAGAGAATTTCTAAAGAAATGAAATTTTGAAATAACAGCGCCTAAATTGAGAAAACATAAAATCGAAAAAAGTAATATACTGCTGCGAATGGTTCAAAATGAAAAGCATTGAAGTGCGAACATAGTAAAGGAAAGTGATTAATATATATTGCCTTAGTCAGTTTAAATTCAATAATCCTTTGAGAAATTCAAAGAGAATTTTTTTCATCTGGCAAGGAAATTTAATTCATTCATTCACTCTACAATGAATACTAATTTTGGAAATTTCGAATTTTTCAACTTTTTTTTTCAACATATATGAGCATTTCAATATGTATTCCATTATGTTATTGCATTCAGTGCGAGAATAATTTCAAACAAACTAATATAGTTCAATCATGCGACAATCATTCATAAACATATTCATTTAGAAAATGAACGTAGAAATTTATACTTTGAAATGATTTAGAAGTAAGGCTTATATTTCTCAATTTTAATAGATTTTTGTGAAAAAAACTTTAACTGATACCGCAATAAAATTACTCACATTTATCTGAGATAATCGGAAACATTCTTTCATCTTTCTACTTATAAAACTGAAATAAATACAAGTGTTTTCCTATTCGTTGTTGAATCAATGTGAATAAAATTTGTGCATAAAAATTTTCCAAACACATATGCATTTTTGATTACTTATATAAATATCATATTATAACGTAAAATTGCTTATAAATATAAGCACATTAATAGAACGCTTCCAATTACGTTGATGATAAAATTAATAATAATTTCCTGTTTCTTTTTATTAGCCATTTCTAATAATTCTATATTATCTATTGATAACAATATATTACTGCTATCGATCGCTATTTATAGATGATATTTGTTTGAAAAACAAAAAATATTTCATTCATTTTCAAAAAAATCGACGATAAACTCAATCAACGGATTACATCATAATCGTGATGAATGCAAATATAAATCTTAAGATGCTTTTCTCAGTTTTGAGTCGTTATCGCCACTTTTTTTCTGGCTCAAATTTGCACTGTTCCTTTCTTAACCGTTTATTGAATCATATTTCGATTAGGATGCTTCGTTATTCTCGCTTAGAAGCGCATCGATTTTCGTGAATTCCCTCTGCGACATATTTCTGCCCCCCGAATATAAATGAAATAGCAGCTCTCTACTTATTCATTGGTTCATTTGCGTAGATTCATGCTTGCAACTTATGCTTATTGGTTATATTTGCAAGCTTATGCTGCAACTTATGCATCGTCACTTTCATAAAATAATTTCAACTTTTTTTTTCTGTTATTCAAATACTTCAACAAATTTTCGATGCTGATATTATATAAGATTTATATCGATAACAACGAAAGCAATTCTATAAGTTTCTTAAATCACAGTGATGGACATATTAATGAAATTTTCTGTGAAAATGTTTCTTTTCAGATTTGCATAGACACATTTCGATGTGTTGAAACGGTCGATGTGTTGCTGAATATAGTCAGCTTACAAAATGATAACAGCTAATCAGCATATTCTTTTTATTCGCAAATTTATAATTATAAATGAATGAATTTTCGTGTGAAGTGATGAATATGGAAGATAAATTCAGTTACGTAGCGGTAATAGTGTATTATCGGAGATCAGTGACAAAGCAGAAGGTAAGGAGGAAAGGATTTTCGCTGGTGTGCTATTCCGACAATATGCTAGAAGTCTTATTTCTACAACATTAGAATTTTTTGAAAGCATTCTTTCTGTTATCGACCTGATTTCGAAGCGTTGATGCTTGAAAAGTTAAACTTAGAAAGTTTCAAGTTTTAACTAAACGAACAAATAGAACACTGAGGGAAATTCTAAGCACTAAGTGCTTCAATGGGTCACCCTTACAGAAAAGGGGAGGGAAGATTTAATACGTGGTTTGCTTGCAATGGATTAGCGAATCACTTCGTTAAAATGCTTCTTTTAGTGTTTTCATCGTTTTCTTTACAACCTTTGATCTTCCAACTTTCTCAAATTTTTTCTATCTATCGAAGAGTTTTTCTCTCACTTAATGCTGAAGGAAGGGACAGTTTATGCTCGAAATGACCACTGTGGTCACTGCATAGTATACTTATAAATGCCTCAGCTATAATATGCATAATAACGCTTCCTATATTCCTTTGCATATTTCTTGGCATTACTGTTTTCCTGCATAAAAATAATGTTTTCTTAATTCGCCGAAAATTTGCATAAAATTTCGCCATAAGAACTCAATATGTCGGAATAAGCTCTAGCGCTTAATGCTTCAAGCACATTCTTCACTCATTTCTCATTTCATAAGTGTAATTTAATCAAGAATGTGACGTTGAATTAAGGAGAGGGTATAACGCTTTATGTGATGTAATGTATTGAGTATAATAAATCATATGCAAATTATTGCAATGATAAATCAAAATGCAAATTCCAAATGGAAAATACTCGAAATAGGTGCTATTTAGTTGCATAGGATGTTGGCATGAGCGCATCATCCACAATATCGTGCTACCGTGTTCTCAGCATTTGTCGCCTTTAGTGTGGTGCACACTCTCTATCTCTCTCTCTGTCTCTTGCAATCATGACTCTCGAATCCGAAGCCAACGGACACACAACATTCATAGACGCCTAGTGGCATTCTCTTCGTTATACTACGATCATGCTCAGCATTCTAGGGCGGTGCTTTATATAGCTCCGCCCAATCGACGTTTCTTCGTAGTGAATGAAGCGTGGCACCTTCTTTCTTGTTTCCTTGTCACATATGCGCATATGGGGCCATCACCATCACTTCATCGAATTCATAAACTCTTTCTATCTTATGGTTTTAAATATTTTCATTCCTTCCACTCTTAGATCCCAATTGATGGCGCATTTATAGAATGAATGATTGCCGCAATAAAAAAGCGCAAACTACTATTGAAGTTCCCTATTACTTCATTTTAAGTTCATTCTTGAGGAAAAAAGTTCAAGTAAAGTTATACGCTTTTGTATATTCTTAATAAGAGAACAAAGGCGAAAACCAAAAAATGAGGAAAGGAAAAAAAGAAGGAGAAGTATTAACTGATAGGTTTTCACTAAATGCTCGCTCATTTTCTTGCATATCCACTTTTTCTTTCCAATTCATTGCTAATTCTCTCTTATTTACTGTTAATTTAGAATTACCTCTCATCAAAAGCTCTCTCCACCATCAATACGCAATTCCAATTTGGATTTATCATTGATTATAAGCATATTCTTTTCTCTAGTGAATGTGTCCATATTTATGGTTGGACTTATTGGGGAAAAAAATTAATTCCACTTTTCTATCTACAAAAGTGTTGAATCATTGCTTCACACTATCTTCTGGTTAAATTTATTCCAAGAAAATATTATGACTAACAAAAAAAAAAGTGTTCTATAATAGTAGTTACAATCATTGTTCAGCCAAATATTTGTTATAGATTCGGATATTTTCGCAACACTCTTCGCTAAAGCCGAATTGTTAAAATACTCTTTTCGATGCTTTTAGTTGGCTACGATAGTATGACGAAAACTCTGAATGAAGCATATGACTTTAAAGGTGTGCTATAAAGGTGAAACTAACTTAAAGTCAACTAAGATAGGTTTAGGTAAAGAAAGGATACTACTCATAATTGAATAATATTTCGTAATTTATAAAAGAACTTCGATGTAGCACACTTTTCAATGAATAAAAAAATTTCTTATGAGCAAACGACGCATTTATTGGTAAGCAATGAATAAATCTGCATTTTAAAATGCACTTATTGTTGGTATTGTGTTAACATTTTTTGCTCGTAACATTTTTGCCACCATTGCGCACACATAGAAAAACGTTCGAAAAGAACACCAAAGTCGATTCATTCAAAATGTTTGCACTTCTCGATGAATCCTATATCGCTTTTTTTTTTCTTAATCACTATTTCCCTCTCTCCTCCATCTTTTTCTCTCTATCTCTCCCTCTATTTCTCTTTACCTTTCATTCCAGAGACATATTTGTTGATATTGAGAAGTTTCATCATTACAATTGGCTGCTTTGATGTTTGATCTCATAATGTACCGTGTTATCTTAACAAGTTCATGAATTTTATAATATTTTCATTTTAAGCAATCGAATACTTCCTTATTGTTTTTCCACTAGGCTTTTGCATTTCATGAATTATATTGACGACAACGTTTAATAAAATTGAAGCTAATATGTCAACTTCATATCAAATATTTAGCAATAGTAAAATAAAAAAATTTTTCCACATATAGCATAAACACTTTTTAGAAAGCCTAAGCCAAAATTTAATAAACACTTTTTTAGGAAGCCTAAGCCCCGAATTCCTCCTTTCTAAGTTGTTTGCTTATTAATTTTCCTCCTTTTGAATAGTTTTCATCAATTAAACCAATCTTTCATCATTTTCACATCAAAAATGGCAATGCTTAGTTCTTATAAAAGAGTATCGTTTTATGACCTCATTGTGTACTATTATTTACCTTTTTGCAATTGTTCTTTCACCGATATATATCCTTTAATGACAGTTCTTTTATTTATAATTCATCAGCACTTCCGTCTTCTCACATTACTGCAAAAAAGTTCCACAAGATCTTGGTATAGATCGCATATTTGCATTGTGCATCATGTTATTTCGTTTACTGTATCAGTTCTATAGGTGTCTTGCATTATGTAAATAAATTTGAATAAATCCTGCTTATGCAAATTTATATGCACTCTTTTGGATGTAAATTTCGACTCTATTTATGGTGTTCTTCTTCAAGAATTAAAGTATATCATTGTTGGCAATCTGCTCATGGGAGATGCTTTACAATAAATAATTCTCTATTTTAAAAATATTTTATAAGTGAAAATAATCGCATTTTTTTTTTGAAAATCCCCATCAGTTTTAACGTGTGAATAGTTCTGTATCGACTTCTTCAATCATTTATGAACTACGCTGAAAAAGTGATCATAATAGACCGGCTCTTCGCAAGAGGAATGAAGAGGAGAGCAAATAATCAAACAGTACATAGATCAAAGAAGTATTGCTAGCATATAATTGAGACCATTGTTGGCATACTACACTGTTGGCATATATGTCGATGCTTCGTTATTGCTAAGATCTTTAAGAATTTCTTGGGAAACGACTGCGAGAATCTGAATCATTTTGAACGTTATCTTTTTCGATCATTGTTTAAAATATTTGAATTGTTCAACATTTTGATGTCTCATATCATATATGTGGATGGCATTCGATTACTTATAGTCATATTGCAGAAGATATTTTCTTTTTATCGAAGATTTTTCTCTTTCGAAAATTTTTGTCTCGAAAAAGTCTTCGAGGGAGGGGTGGAAAAAGCTATTCGCCTTACCAGTTTTATCCATTACCCGACTCTACTCGTCCATTCAAAATTCACTCCGCGTTTTTTCTTCGCCAATACCGATATTTGAGGAGGTTTTAAACAACTGCTTTTACAATTCTTCCCAATGAATTTTCAGTCAATTTATTCATGTTCGAAACAAAGATCTTACTGTAGCGCATTAAGATCATCATCACTAATGTGTACTGTCAAGGATCCCCCCTGAGATTATTTTATCGTTTTCTTTAATAATAATTATTGAATTTTACTTTTAATCATCAGTGCCTATGCAAAATGTCCACTGTAATATGTAGTATGGGGTTTAACTAAGTAAAATGTCACCTATGAAACAATATTTAAGTACCCAATATTGACTTCTCTAGTCATCGGGCATAGTACATCATTTTTGCTAAGAGCCGATATTTAGCAGTTTAGCGGTAGTGGCATATCTCTTTGTAGAGATGTCTGTCACTTGCAGAAGCTATCCCTTCAGAAGCACTACGCCGCTTCACTTCATGATTTCCAAATGGCAGATTTCGTATGCACTTTGCGTACACTTATTAAATGCAAACTCGGTCCACTTAGCTCACCGATCTAGTTTTCGTCATTAAGATGGAAGCATTATCGTTCAAGTTCTTCTAAATTTCAACTTTTTTTCAGCTTTTTTTTCTGCTGGCTTCAATTTTTTTCAAAATTCAACTTCTTTCGAGAATGCTTTATTTTTCTGTTGATTATTTAAGTTTGTTTATTTTTATAGAGATTTATGTCGCATTCTCATTATGCGCCACTTTTGTTTTCTCAAGAACTACTGTCACCATAGTATGCTATCGTATCTATTTCTATTCTAGCGTTTGTCATTGATACTAATCATCGGTTGTTGCACTAATATTTTCTTTTAAAAAATTGAAACGCAATACCGAATTAATTACCATAATTATTAATATATCGTTTAACAAAATTTTTATTCTCAAATATTCCATTGAAATATTAATTTCTTCTATTCTAAAAGTTCTGAAATATAATTCGAATTCTTATAGCCTCTATAATACGGATCCCTTTTAGAGGTATTACAAAAATGTTGCTTTTTCGATGTGCGTTTATCAATTCACAATTTTCAAAACTAATGCATCAACACGAATAACCGTTGATATTGATATGATTTCAGATTGGTGCTTTTAATTGAGTTTAAGACGGAATCGTTGACAATAAGTGACTTATCGTCTCTCATTGAGGAAGTAGCATTGAATATTCATCAAAAAAGGTGCATTACGATGAGTGAACTCTCAATGCTCTATCCGACGATTGTTACCACTCCGTCTGCATCAACAGCACCAATCAACATGAGTGCACAAAAGATGATTGACGAAGAAATTGACGAAGATGATGATGCGGGTTCTGTATCTTCTGATGGTGCTCGATCTCCAACGACTGGTATGTCAATGATATCAGCGTCTATTTGATATTTAAATATCTAATGACAACTTGTAGAAATATGTAATAAAAATGCATTTTTTTGCATATTGTTAGAATTATTTTTGACTGATTTTTTGCATATTAGAATTATTTTGCATATTAGAAATATTTACATATTAGAAAAAAAGATGTTCGTCTTATTAAGTTTTGGTATTTTTTAACCAATCGAACTTTTGTTTTCTATCTTGTCTCTGTATTACTGGTATATGCTCAGAATATCAACCTAAAAAGATCATCTCTCAAAAATTATCGATAAAATTTTATCAACGAATAAGTTTCCCAGAAAAACGTGAAACTGTGAATGATATTAATAAATTACAGGGAATGTGAGTACAATGAATGGTGGCAAACTACCTCTCGATTCACATGTTAAACGACCCATGAATGCATTTATGGTTTGGTCGAGAGGTCAACGAAGGAAAATGGCACAAGATAATCCAAAAATGCACAATAGTGAAATTAGTAAACGTTTAGGTAAATTTTTCGCATCGAAAATATTACTTATTTTTATTTCCTAAAAAAAAAGAAAAATGAATATCCTCATTTCAAATATTTTTTGGTACTAAAGATAAATATTTTAAAGAGAATATGCTAAGCTAAGCCATTCTCATCGGTAATGCTAGTATATCAAAAATTATAAAGATCCTTATAATATTTCTATCGTTAGCTATAAGATAGCATTTCGTTTAAAGAAAAAAAAATGCTTCTCATTTATTTCTACAAGAATTGTCCTCAATTCTTGCGCATTTTTCCAAAAAGTTTTGCTGTTTTTCAGTATTTAAATCAAGTTTTTGGCAATCGTTGTCTATGCAATTGCTACAAAACTATAAGAATTACTATTTGATAACTATAATGGTGATCTAGAGATCACCATATGAACGGCGATTTCTTTATCACAGACACATTTCTCAGTGATAAATTTCCTTCCTATCTAAAGAAATTAAAAGTGATTTAATAGTTTATTTAAAATTTTGCTCCTTATGGCTTCAGGTTATTTTCATTATAAGCAAATGCATATATTTAATGCGAAGCTTTAAAGGAGCCGAATGGAAGCAACTATGTGATGCAGAAAAGAGACCATTCATCGATGAGGCGAAACGTCTACGAGCACTACATATGAAAGAGCATCCCGATTACAAATATAGACCACGTCGAAAGCCAAAGAATATTGTTAAGCCGAAAGAGAAATATCCTTTCGCTTTACCTTTCACCGCTTTTCCATCGGCAAATTTACTTGGTATGCGTTCATTTCGAAAAATCGCTATTTTCTTTAGCTAGAAAGTTTTAAAAATTATATAAATCTAAATAAACTTATTAAATCAATATTTAAACTTCGCCTAAAAAGTCATTAAAATCTCTTATACTCTATCGTAATCATAGAGCGTTATAAAACTGTTATGTAGCAGCTGTTATTTTTTTTGGACATTTTTTGCATATTTCTGTATTTTTTTCGATATTTACATATTTTACCTCATATTCAAATTATTTGCTGTTTAAATGCAAGATTACTGTACTATTCGTATGCTATCGTAGTATTTATTTATGAGCTCAATTTACTCCTTCTTTGTTAGGAACAATGTCGAGCTATATTGAAAGAACAGAAAATTTGAAAAATTTTTGAGCGCAAAATTGATTTTGATATATTATCTATAAAGTGAGATGTTTTGATGGTTCTTTACGAAAAATGAGCAGTTGTTTAGTCGTTTATCTTCTAGAATATGAGTTAATGTATTTTATTAAGGACAGCCGAGTGTCTCACATCCAACATCATTCTATCCAACATTACATCCACTTGATATGGCTGCAAAGTTTGCCGCTGACAGTGCGGCACTATCAAAAGCCGCCGAATTTCCCTATTATTCACCGTTTTTCCCGGCTTCATCACCAGCTAATACAGCAACGAGGTTGTATATTTTGCACTTCTTCATATATTCACTCATATAAACAGTTGTTCATTTCATAAATTTCACTCAAATCTGTCAATATTCTCATACAGTTGTTGATTGATGATCGCTCTCTTGTACTAAATGTTTTGTAAAAATGATTTGCTAAAGTTCAATTGTTCCATTTCGTAAAACTGCCTGCTGAACCACTTCAATACTTTCATATTTCATATAAGTACTTTGTTTTCGAGTCGTTAAATAATACCAAACAAGCAGATGTCAACGAATACGATCGTCTATCAACTAAGCATTCACGGAAACAAATGTTTGTATTCTATAGGAAATGCGTAACAAAAATTCAACAAGTGAACATTATGAATTGTGCATATGCGTATCGTTTGAATCGTTTGAACAATCGTTTGAATTATGCATATGCGTTTTGAATATTTAAACAAACTTATGGGTGAACACAAGTAATGATAGAAAATGCCTTCTATTTAGTGAAATACAATATCGTTTATGGTTTCATCTCTGCGTTGGAATATTTTCTGGAAGGGAGGAAGGGGAAGACAGCGAGAGAAAAGATGGAGGTATTTTTAAGGCGGAAGTACGTAGAAATCACAAATTTTTCAAAGAAAATTTACTCATAAGACTGAAGCCCTAATTGCAGCTTGATGACGGGTTATAATCCATACGATATCCAGCGGAATGTGCTTGCCGCATACGCAATGAAGACGAACGCAATGGCTCATGCGGCAGCAGCTGCCGCAGCGGCTCAATCTCCACAAGGTAGCGCCCCCACTAATCCAACTTCGACACTTCCTGCAGCTGTTTGAAACATTAAAGGTTGGTTTATCGTTTTGCATTATGATCACTATTCTATAACTAATTGAAGGTTCAGTTCAGTTTTAAAACATTTGTGATATAAAGTTTACTGATGAGAAAAACGCAAAGATTATAGGGAAAAATCCTCTAGCTGCGCTTGTTGTATGAGTTTTTTGATCGAGTTAGTTAAAAACTTTTCATACATTTGACCGGATCCGGAAGAAAAAAATATCAGCCGGAAGCCGGATCCGTATATTTAGCCGGAAGTATTATCAAATATCTCAAGTTTCATCTTAGATTCATTGTTTCTTTTTCCACTATCATGAATTCCTCTCACTATAAAATTCATTTAATTGGTTCACCTGTTGATAATTTTCCAACTGCTCAAATATCGTTGTAGATCAATTATACATGAGCTTTTAAATCTATAGCGAGTACATTTCTTAAATTATTTAAAGTTTGAAGATATGCTTTGTATAACAAGAAAAAAAGTGACTAAAATAATAACACTTCTCTAAATTTGCATAAAAAATTCGAGAAACAATAAGTGAATTCACTTACGAAGCAATTTGAATATGTTCCAAAGTAGAGTCTTAGATAGATCTTATAAAAATTAGTCTATACATAAAATATAGTCAATATATTAAAGTAGATAAGATAATCTTCACTCATTCTATACCATTATAATATCTATCATCTTATTTCCGCAATAATTGAAATAATCACTGAAATTTTATTTCTTAAAATTTTTTTCACTTCATTCAACAATATATCTTTCAACGATAAACGACTTAAGAAATTTTTTCAATGCAAATTTCAACGAGAATTATCTCCATTTGTGTATCGTTCATTTAAAGTCATTTCCCGCATTGAAAAATTTTCATCGCAAATCTTTTCAAATCGGAGGCGATAAATGCTAAGCAATTTTTCGCATTATTTTCCACACTTCAATCGATCGCTTATTGTTGAAACGAGTTGAAATTTCGCTCTAATCGTTGCTCTATCTCATTGGAAACTTTTTTTTCGATGGGATATTATTCTATGAGGTCTTTTCATCTTCATTTGCCATCGCATACACACCACCTTTATTTACACCTTTGCAATTAGGAATTTATATTACTCACCTATTTTAGGCAAGTAATGTAAACTAATAAAATTAATGCGCATATAAGAAGAAAATATTTAGATAGCTTATTAATGAATTTTCGCTTTTCTTGAATTTAAAAACGTTACGAAAAACTACTGTCAAATATAATATCGAGTGGCAAGTAAAAACATGCAGCTAGTGAGCGCTAGCGTTCATCTTCTCACTGCCGAAGATTTGATTCTGTTATTGTAACTTACTTACTAATAGACCTTTCAATCATAAAACGGAAAAGCGCTGTGAAAACATCCGAAAACTACCTCAGGAAAAGAAAAGTTCTAATTGACTTGTAGTTTATTTTATTTTCTCATAATTATTGCCTTTATTTCTCTATTCGAACTAAAACTATAAGAATAGAATTGAATTTCAAAGATGGATTGAAAATCCGAAATTCGATAGTTGGAAGCAGGATAGTCTGGCGCCGCACTAATTTCGAATATTTGACATCAAATAATAGTCATCATTACTCATCATGTCTTACTCTTCTTAATACTCAGTGATCTTAATTCCGAAAAAAGGTAAAATAATTAAATAGCCGAATAAGGTGAATCATTGCGTATTAAGAAGAATAGTGAAGTGGAATGAAGTGACGAATTGCATGTATATATGAGATTCTAAAACGACAAAATGTCGGCGAGCTCTTTACCATTGTTTGTACGCTTCCTGAACGATGCACATTGAGCGTTTTCTGATGACTCACATATGCAAACGTATTTCGCGCATTCAATGCTCGTTTGTTTTGTGCGCTTCGTTTGTATTGTTTTCTCAACAAGTTCTTCCATACAACACCAACACATACATACGTCCACCTGTAACGATTCACATGCTTTGCATACAATTTTATGCATCCGGAGGGGTTGGTAGGAAACTAAGAGGGGAGGTGGGCAGGGCAGTACCCATTTTTCTTATCAAATAACTAGAAGTACTTGGGGAGAAAAAATATTATTGCATTGGACTAAGAAATAGGCTCAAAAAATTGAAAATAAAATCTGAAATTGGACTATTAGGTTGTTGAATTTTGTGAAGCGATAAGCAGACATCACTCTAATCAGGCTGCTTTACTTATTATAAGTAATGAAAATGGCTATCCTTGTATTTGATCTGTAGCCCTGTCCTGACATACTTCCCTGTTCATCAACAGCAATTCTAGTCGAATTAGCGCTAATATTTAAGCTCTATGCAATCGATTACAAAATCTAATGTAAAACTCGATTACAATTCCTTCGAGTCTTTAATCACACCTACGTATATCCACTTCGTTTATCTCACCTTCACCATATCCTTTTTTGGAGGAAAAGGAGAGTTGCGTAAAATGAAAGAAAAGGAAAGAAAATGCATTCAAATTAAACTATTGCATCGTTTCGTTCCATCTGAAAACTGAAAATAAAACAATGGAAAATTATGATCTAGAACATTTGTGATATTTTACTAAATGAAAGGAAATATTTAGCAATGTGATAAAATCCTAATATATGGCTTTTAGTAGAATACGATAAAAGCAACTTGGAATATGTCACCAACAGCAACCACTAGTGACATTTTAAAAGGAACTCTTGTTCGCGATTCCATTTTTTTGCTAAATTGCACCACGAAACGTCCAAATTATTTACGCTTCAAAGATTATAGCTCCGATTACGCTTAAAAGCTTATTTGATCCGAATTCATTTTATATGAATGACTCTCAGTAGATTTTTCACACATCTAATTCAATCTAGTTTTCTTATGTTCTCATCTCAAAGGAAAGTCCGATTATGAGGGAAGCTTGCTTCATTCTTTTAAAATATGTGAAAGCATAAAAAATGTAGTAATCTCAGTTTATCTGATCTCATCAAAGAAGATGTTATGAAGCTTTGGAAAGTTTTATTAACAAATGAGTGGTACGACCTCGGCAAATCTGAGGAAAGTATGAATTTCTTTTTAGGGGAGTGTGAAGTGGGTGGAAGGAAAAGGGGAATACAGTGGGAGCGCTTCAAAAACTAAAAATTTTAATTTCATGAGATTATTTCAATATTTAGACGAGTAATGCAAAGTAGAGGTTAATGAAGAGTATTTAGGTCATCAAATTAAAAATCGATGTATTGCAATATTGGAGGCGATAATAATATAAACTATTTTCTCATCGAACACATACCTGATCGCATTTTTTTTTAATTATTTTGTTTTTAATTGAGATAGTACCAAAGCTTGAAGTGATAGAGGACGTGTTTAAAAAATAACAGAGTCCAACAACAAGTGAGGCATTCTATGACATTATTACTGCCTTTGAAAATCGTAATCACATTACTTTATTAGCAAAACGATGCAAAAAATGCTTCACAACCGATTCAAAAAAAAAAATAAATAAATAAATAAATTTCTCTTCGCTCGTCATACTTTCATTCTCATCTTTAATCCTCAATGATTAGTCATATATTCCAATATATTGTTTTCTAATCGCTCTTCAAATTCCATTAATTCTTTTTTTACTATTACTAATAAACTATGCGACAAGTTACTGTTTTTGCTATAGAAGTAATAAATTGTAAATGAGATTGTATCGATTTATAAAAAAAAAAAAAAAAATAATTTTTTTCAAATTTGCAATCAGTATTAGAAATTTGAGGTTCGTTTCTATAAGTGCCATACTCAATTCAAGTTGACACTCTTCGAAGAGTTGTTCTCAACGAAAGAACAACGCATTCATTTTTAGCAGCGCGTTAGGATGAATAAACGAAATTTTTCAATAGGGAATGTTTGATGTGTTTTATTTGTATTTGTTAGACAATTATCTACCACAAATATTGTATGATCATTACGAATAAGTCAATTTTTCATTCGTTTATTTTATTTTATTTATTTTGTTTATTTCATAGAAAAATTGCGAAATAAATTCAAGTTTATCGTTGTTTTTTTTTTTCTTATTATTCAATAATTTTTTTCACTGTAGAGATATGTAGATAATAATTTTATTCACAGATATGTAAATAGACAAACAAAACTTTTTTTTTCTTGTTTTGAAGATATCGGATCAAGTATGGTCATATTTCTGGATAGTTTGTGGGAAGTTTTGTGACTCAATTGATGGCCTAAATTTACTGCTCACTCATTTCTTAACCAGGAAAGATGTTGGAATGTGGAGGTTTATCAGTTTTTTCAATGATTTTTATTAAAAATTTGTAAAACTCTCAATTTTTCCTACACTTATACGATGTATGATAGCGGCTTTTTTCTTGAAAGACTCTAAATCCCTTACACTGTTATCCTTCTGATTGACGAAGAATAGCATTTGTCTATGCATGTAGCAAACCCATAATCTCTAAGGTTCTCGATTCCGACTTATAGAAGAAGAAGTTATCTACTAGTACCTATTGAATAAGGATAGCTTTTTTGACTTGATCACGACTAACTTTGCTCATAATCCAATGCTGTTAATTATATTTAATTAAGGAAGTGTTTTTTTGACGATAAATTAAGCTATCACAATCCATTCGTGAGAGAAAATATGCACATGGAATGAATGATATTATGCGTTATTCTTCATTTTCGTGCATAAAAACATATAGCCGGAAATTCCCTTGAAGAGCGCTTTCTTTCGGGTCGTATGGAAACAAAGCAACTCGCCGGAAAAAAAAACTGACATCAATATTTTTGTTAGTCTTTGCACGTCGATGAATAACTTCTTTCTTCCGGTTGTTGTCTTTTGTGTGTTACTTTCTCGCTTAGGTCACAAAATCAAAGAAGGAGAGCACAAGGAGGGCTGGCGTAACATGTGCTTTTTCACTCCACTCAGCAGACTAATTAGTTTTATAAGCTGACAATAAGTATGAAGAGTTTGCAATAACGCATTCATATTTTTAGCGATCCCATTGCTCTTACAAATATTGTATAAAAGAATTGTTTTTTGAGGCCCAGCATTCAACAATATCGGACTGGTTGCAATATGTATGCAGATTTTGAAATCTTTAGGTGCTCGCAATCCCTTTCAATACTAATGGATGTCATGTGCACCTAAAATTGATACATATGGTATTTTCTTGCGCATACTCCGCCAAATTTTGTAACTTTTACTTCTCTCGTTCCAGATTTGAAAGTACGTTAAGCAAAAGCATTAAATATTATTGTAAATGTTTTTTTTTTGTTACCAATTCAGCAGCTGTTGATCTTCTATAGGCGGTTGCAAAAACACAGATCGCATCAGCCCTCAGGCATGTCGATTCATTCGTCAATCGTTGCGCTTACGCCCGTATCACACCCTCTCCTTAGCTGCTAAAAGCTTGTCACCTGAAGCAAACATTCGTTTAAGTTTCCCGCAACATCAAATCACCTTTACGTCGCATCAGTCACTAGCGATAGCTGCAAACAAGGAAAACAAGGTTGGCCTCAATTGCCTCGACTATTCGTCATGGCATATTGGCTGAAAAGCATGTAAAGATAAATTGCAATTAAGACTTAGGAAGGTGTCCGAAATTAGTGTATTTCAAACGAAGAGAATAAAAAATTTTTTCAATAAAAGTTATATTAGTATTTTATTTGACTTGTTGCAAAGGTAATGCAACATCTGATAAATGTGCTGTGAAGGACAAACGTTATTGGTGGATTGGACAATGCGCTTCGTTGGGTTCACATTTGAAAGGCATTAAAATGTGCATCTCATGATAGGTTCCTTTGTTGGACCACTCACCAATTGAGCGATCATCCGCTCTTTCTTTCCTCACCATAAACAATAATTGCCTCGACTATTCGTCTTTACGCTTTTCAACTCCTCTTCCTCTTCTTTTATAGAAATCTTTTTTTCCACCTTCTTCCTATTATTCTCTGTTTTTCATCTACTCTCTTTATTTGACAATGTAGGAGACAAGACGAATGTTGGCGTATATGTATGAGAGCATGTCTCTATGTGTTTTGAGAAGATTTGTATCGAAATTTCACGCTATTATTAGTGCTACAATACTCATCACTCTATAAGAATGCGTTAAGTGAAGGAGAGGGGACGGGGAGAGGGAAGGAAGGAATGAAAAAAACGCAACAAGCTTTCATAGTGCCCAAAACAATTTTGCCATTACTGAACCGGAAATAAAAAAAAAATTGCAACCTTATATCAAATATATTTTTACTCTTTCACTTTCAATTATTCTTCATACTATACGATAAGTCCTTTATTATTGCATTATATTTTTGAACTTCATCATATTAGTAAAAAAGAAACAATATAACGAGTATTGCACAATGCTTGAAATGATTAAGCATCAATCACACAGGTGTTAATCGATCAACGAAATGTTAGATATAGAGAGGAAACTTATCAATTATTTAACAACTTATCAATGCTTATCAAATTTTTCATTAATAATCACCTCATCATTCAACTGATATATTATAGTGTTGAATGAGAGGAAATATTCGTTGCGTAGTTGCGTATAATATTTAAATATTTTCGAAAATTGCATTCCATTTAGGGTCGACTAGTTCATTTCAATCTTTATGTTGCTATCTTCATTCCATCCATCCATTGGAGTTAGAAATGAAAAAAAAAAAAAAAATAATTGATGCATTAAGTGAGTGTCATATAGATTGCTATGTCTACAAACGATCATAAGAAAAAAAAATTATTTTATTCTTTTGTTGAGATGTCACAAAGGAGCTATCGAAGAAAGCAATGCATACACTTTACGCGCCCAACTAAACCGGTCCCTCAACTCCTTCATCTCTTTTTCCATATCAACTGCAATCAAAACTCTTCTTTTTATTGTTGAAAAAAAAAAATTCCATTCTTTTTTTTCTTTGGAAATAATTGACATTTTGGAATTTTTCTAAAATATGCAAAAATTCTCGATCATCTATGCATTTTATTTTGCAATTTTTGCATATTTTCAACAATTTTTTGCAATTTTTGAAACTTTTTGTGCAGTTGCAATAATTTACAATCACTTATGCATCCAAAAAATTTATAATTCATAGAATTCAACTGAATTTTATGTGGGTTTTGTAAATGTGTGCTGATCAGATTTCTTCAAACTAGCTTGAAATATATTGTGAATTAAACGCTTAGAATTGCATATCTCGAAGTAATCGCTAGTAATGCGTTTATTCAATGATTAAATTTTTCTCTCAGTATTTATAAACGAGGATTATCAGTTTACTTTACAAAAAAAAAAGAAATGAAAAATTTCACCGAAATCAATGCTCATAAAATTTTCTCTATAAAAATTTTTTTTTCATTTAATTATAAATTTTTCGACCTTATGACTATTTTTCGCCAACAACGCATATGATAACAAATATTTAAATTTCTTGGAAATTCTTATTAGGAATTTTCTCTTCTTTAAATTCTGAGTAATCATTATCGAGTTTTACTTCCTTAAAACTGTCAAACCTTTGTGTTCATCTTCAAAGTTGTACTCTATATTCCTATTGAAGTTAATAGTATGTTGAATTTCAGAAAAAAAAGGATCATTATTGGTAATCAATTATATTGAAAGCAATAATCCGACGACATTTTCGAATAGCTTCTATTGGCTAAACGAGCATATTAGTGCACTTATAAAATCGTTTTTTCATTGAATTCGATTCGAATCGACAACAACTTCATTAACAATGTACACAAATCTTTGTCATATTCTTTGCAAACATTTATCGCATATGACGTTGAATAATTTAGCTCTCTTATTTTGTGTACCGTTAAATTTCAGATCATTTGAATATTGTATAAAATGAATTTTTGAAAATCCTCTCATAGACAGTTTAATTCTTTCGTCCCACTTGATTGAAATTTACGTTCCATAAAGTATGGTGGAAATTCTTCGTTCTGCTAAAATTATTACAATATTTATTTTCATCGATTTCATTTAAGTATGCATATTTGATTCCATCATGTTTTTTTATGATCCTCAATGAAAACAATAATGGATGAATGCCAATTCGAATTAAATGATTTCTTCGAAATTAAATTATACAAAATATATTAATGCAAATGTGTTATCGCATTGAATTGATAATAGATGATATCATAAGAACGAAAAATATGATCGAAACGAATTATGGGATCGAAAGAATTGAATATTTTGATATGAACTCATATTGATTCGTTTGCTCATTCATAAAAAAAAAAATCTCCAAATATTTCCGAAAGTTTCAATCGCATTCTCCTTATTAAATATTCATATCGTCTTTAAGAAGGTCGTACTAACTGAGATGACGAATAATAATTTAAATGATAATAACATTTAGTCATTTTATATTATTCAAATTTTCTGATTATTGAGCGCATTCACACAAATTCATATTTAAGTCGGTGAAATGAGTTAAGAAATACGCTTTAAAAATATAGAGAATATACTAGAGAATGAGTTATTCTTTAAGGGAGAGGAAATAAGTGGGGGAAAGCAGTGGAAGGGAGGATCGAAGCTAGAAGGGAAATGAGATCTATCGATGGTTGAAGGATATTAGAATATGTATATGCCTCTTGCTGAAAACGATCTGAAGTTATTCTCAATAAATGTGCAGAAATATTTTATTTTGTGATCGAATTTTTGATGCTCCTCTTGTTTTATAATCGTTTTTATGTAAACACAATAATTCTAACGCTTTTTTGCGCTTTGGTAATAGCTTTATTCGTGCAAATTCCATTTTTTTTTGTTTGATTTTAATTCCTATTGCTGACTATTCTCTATCATGATTTTCTATTCCATAACAATGATGTTTATTCCATGTCCGATATAAAATCGATTATGTTTCAAGAAATATTTCTTTGAATGATAAATGAGAATTCAATGAAAAATATTTCACTTCTGGGAATAGATTAATGACAAATCAGAAAAAAAAAAACAAAGAATATTTTTTTTTAAATCGAAAATTTGAGCAAATTTACTTGAAACATAATCAAATAAATTTTTTTTTTCACTAATTGTTTCTGCAAATATAAATTTTGCATATTGTTTTAATATAAATGTTTTATTGGTCTCTTTTTGTACAATGGAATGTTAGAAGTTAATTATATTCATCACTCAAGTTTTGCGATATACCATATAATATTTTACTTTGCCATCTATTTTGCATACAATATCATCTAATAATGCTTATTCATCACTTTGGTATTCATAGATTTCATATATACTAAATCGATTGATCCCTTTATCTTCTAAATAGGGCACACGATTATTGCACGCAGTTGATTCCCTTTTTTTCGCAGTTGATTCCCATTTTGTGCACATCACCAAAGATGTCTCTTCAACAATTATTGCAGTTATTAGCGATCATAGAGAACGGTTCAGATTCAAGAACAATCATCTAACGGAGGTCGTCTTGCCCGCCATTAAGAGAAGCTTCAAGAATATTTGAATACAAAAAAAAAACTTATTTGAATATTTGAAATTAAGATTTCAAGAATAAAGAATATTTACATTTCTTAGGTATGTAATATTCAATAAAATAGTATTGAAAGTAAAATTACATTACTAGTTAAATAGGAAAAGTAATATTTATTGTATGATTATTTTATGATCTCAATAAAATAGTTAGAAAAATAGATGGCTAAGTGCAACGAAACTTTTGTGAATGTTTGTATATTCTTCATCATTTTTGTTAATTTTTCTTTTTCTTTTTTTTCTTTCAAAGGCCATAAATGTGTTTTGCTCTCTTTGATCGCGTTTCTTTATTATTGTTTGTATACATAGATTGTTCTCTTCAGCGAGATTGTTCTACGATAAATGAACTATTTCCATTGAAGGTTCCCATAACAATTTATTCTGTAAAAAAATTACACATAGGCGCGTTTACGTTGAAAGTATTATAGCGACTAACGTGATATCCTTATCAGTAGTACTAATGGGGTATATGGATGAAGAAAACATATAGTTTCGCAGATCAGAGTAAATGCAAATAACTCCTCGATGAGATAGCTTTGCAATTCACTAAAGTTATTATCATCTCATTCTTATGAATTGAAAAGCGTTGATGATAATTGATAAGGTGATATTCGCTTGCACTCTCATTCATCTCTGAGGACTATAAATACCACATTATTGCTAAGCCTATAATATTGAAAATAGTACGGTAGTTTTGATCGCTAACACGAAGATGGCTAGAAATTCTAACAGCTTAGAGACGGTTTGTTGACAGCTTATATATGAGCACTTCTAATGTGGTCTTAGCGACAGCTTATGTAGATGGCTTAATATGGCATGAGGGCGAGTGCAATTAAGCTCTATGTGTGTATACATATGAAACATTTTATGGTAAACTGCACATATCCTGGCTCTGATCATACCGTCACTTTATCGTCTTATAATTTTTACATAAAGAGAGACCTCCACCAAAGATTACTACTTATTATGAAGCGTTTCTCGGCTTTTCAAGCTACACTGGATATTCCATCTATTTGTGGACGATGACTTCTCCAATATGACGACATATTGGCAACGGTGAAGTATGTGGATAAAGCAAAGTACACTTATATGTCGATCGTGTTGCACGTCATGCAATGTGTTCGAATTGAGGTTGGCATTGAAATATGAGAATCTATGAATGAATTCGTTTATAAATAACATCAATGGCTAATGTTGAATGAATTGTTGTTTATTTTACTAAACAATAAAGAAAGGCTTGTGAGAATGCACTAGATGGAATACAATTGTCGGATTAATAAAGAGAGTTGATATGAGGTTTCAACTTGAGATCACTCACTCTTATCGATAAATATTTGAGTGATAAAGTCAAATGCGTATTTATTTTGAGTGATAAGCAATGAATGTGATAAAAAGCGATTGATAAATGCGATAGCAGTAGATTTGATACTATACCCACTTATCACTTACCCTCTTTATACGGGTTGATGATCTCTTTCAATTAAAATTGTGCTAACCTTCAAAATAAAAACAGTTGATGCAATTTTTCTTAAAAATTTTATGAGCGAATTTCACCATCATAGGACCGGGAAAATCGGAAATAAATTTTGATTAAGATATAAGCGATATAAACATTTTCTTTTTCCATTCAATTGTTCCACTACATTTCATTTTCTATTTGGAAATTTAAAAAAAAAAACTATATAAGCGATATAAACATTTTCTTTTTCCATTCAATTGTTCCACTACATTTCATTTTCTATTTGGAAATTTAAAAAAAAAAACTAAGCGAGGAAATCCAAATAAATAGAAATATATCTCATAGACAGCTGAGTAAAGTGCATTGATGTCAAACTATGTTCATTGATTGCCGAAATAACGAAAGTATTATCGCTTCAAATGCTCTCTGCTTTAGTTAGCTGAATCGATAGCATTTAATAAAACAGTAAAAATGTAGCGTCAAATTTTTTGAACATTGAACGAGGTGAATACTCAACCAAAGGATTTATAGATGGAGAAGCTTGATTGTATAATTGTAAAAGCATCCTTTTGTCGTTACAATGAATGCAAACGCAAACGAGCGCTTTTTTCAGCAGCAATAAACACCATGGTCACTTTGAAGTGACCGCTAACTCGTGTGAAATACTCTTTCAAGATTTCGAACGGAATAATCGTTGACCAAAATCGAAATGGCTATAAGTTGGAGTATTTCTATCATTTAAAGTATAATGCTTCCTTTCCTTTTTTTCACCATTGAAATAACCTTAAAACTAGTATCAGAAGCGGCAAAAATGTTGTATTCTTTCAACTATCATATGTCATAAGAAAGCATTTCATTGCATTCTAATCAAATTAAGTATACTCTTCATTTGAAAGGATAATAATCGAATGTGTTATAATAATCTAATTGTGTTATAATATTTCAACTGTGTTATAATATTCTAATCGAAACAGATATGCGCATGTACGAAATGATTCCAATTTCAAATGAATGCATTATTCGATCAGATAAAATTTGTGTGAATCGTTATGCCGTATATAATATGATAGAATTTCTTTTAAACATTTCTATCGTCAGTCAATTTCATGCCAAAATAAAGTATTTAATCTTTTTTTTCACTAATTCATCGATTGTATATCTCATTGCTAAAAATTTTTATTGTTTCTTTTTATTGCGCGGCAATTATTCGAAAGCAATAGAAAAATGCATCGGTCATTGCTATGCATTATCTTTCGATACGATCGCTATCGATGAAATGTTGAAATGAATTTCTTTAATTTTGAATCTCTAATTTCTCAGTCTATTTAAGCGCTCTACATTTGGATTAAGGCAAAAATTAAATGAGCCATAAATGAATTAGTTATTTATCAACTATATGAAGCAATTAATTTTGAATAATAACGATGCAATTTACCACTATTTTCATCGTAGAATAAAACAGTTATTCCTCTCACCTATTTTTGAAGTATTATAGTAATATAGTAACTAATTTATTGAATATAGTAACATAGTAATATAATTAATAATATATCATAATAATATTATAGTAATATAGTAATTAATTTATTCAACAGTTCGCTAATTTGAAAAAAATTTTTTAGCAATTATTTAGAAGAAAATTCTCTGCTGAAGAGAACAAAAAATTGAATCAATTAAGAGCATAATTAATTTAAATAAAAACTCTAATAGATTCGAGATAGATCTTTAGAATAAGCTGCATTTTAAAGATCTCCATTTGCATTAACAGTTTGGAAACTTTTTAAGTTATCTTGCGATGAGAAATCTTACCACTTGAATGGTTTTACTAGTTAATAAAATTTTTTTTCAATGAATAAGCTGAAAAAAATGTCTTATATTTTCCAATTTCCACACAATAATCTATAAATTTCAGTAGAATAGCTGAACTTTTATGTAAGTAGAATATGAAAGACGTTGAAATTTCACATTCTATTCTTCAGCTTGACACTTTTTTCAGCACAAATATTCGATGGAGGTGAATATGCTTGAGCGATCAGAAAATATTGATCATATTCTGCAATAAAGAACTGTAGTGGGATAATTTTAAAATTAATTCGATTTTTTTCAACAATTTTATCTATTTTTCTTTTTGTGAGTGTAATTCAATAAAAAATATTTGCAATAAAATTCCCTATCGAAGTGATAGGTTGGCATCATCTGTCGATGTAACCTGAGTCGATTTGTTTCTGCTATTTATAATGATGTATCGTTGTGAGTATTAAGGTCAACGTCGTATGTTTTGTGGCGATATTCATATAGCGATCAAAGTGTTGTGTTTGTATCCTCTTCGCTTAGTTGATACATGTTTTTCTACGCTCTTCGATGCATATTAGCGCCGCCTTCATGGCGCTCAATGTTTTGCTAACGAGAGCTTAATGCGGCACCGCCTTAGATGCGGCATCGTTGATACAACTACCGTACCTTTGGTGGTCACTAAGTTTGACCATTCTCGTCGAATTTTTCGATGATTCACTCTATAGACAGTCGCTTCCTTGTTTATATGAAGCGAATTTAGTAAATGCCTTTAATTCATTGAGTATAGAATATTCGTTGAGTGAAAATTTCGATAGCAATAAAGCAAAACGATTGAGAAAATGGCGAGAAAATAAAAAAGCCTATTAAAGGTGAGGGAAAACCTGACGAATATTTGTGCTTATTCACTTGTCTTCTTCCTTTCCCATAGGTACAGTCGAGTTAGTGGCAGCTGGTGCAAGTTTAATAGTACGTATGTCATCGTATGAACAGCTTATACAAAAGTTGAATGATATAAAAATAAGATAAAATGGCTTATAAATGTAAGCAAATATTTTTACTGCTTTAAATATTACACAAAGTTGCTTTAGCTAGATAATATTGGTATGTTTCAAATAATTTAATGGCTAAACTATCCTATTTGAATCTAATTTTCTTGAGCATATTCTGTTCCAGGAAAACAAATCAGTCCATCACTTCAGAGGACGAATGTTTTGAATATATACCATAGAATTTGAAAAATATATTCAAACTTGGTCATGTTTTTTGCTTTAACTCAACTATTATTTTGGTAATCATTTGAGAGATTTCTACTGGAGTTATGCGAGCAGCGAAGCACCCTTAAGAAGGTAAACTCATTTGCTTTGCAAATTCAATCGTTTAATGCTGCATTAGAAACAAAAAAATTCAAAATAGTGGATTTAAAGAAGACAATAAAGGAGCAATAATTGAAATATAATAGATTTTGAAAATTCTTCAATGCAAGAAAATCACCGAGTGAGGTAAATGAATTTTATAGACTCATATACCAATCCGACCATTTAACATCACCTACATTTCCATATATCTGATTACTTAAATATTAACAGTTAAATGTTTATCAAATGAGATGAAATCCAGCACTTCAATAGGGAATGACCAAAACTTTGCGTAAATATTGCTCAAAAGTACCTTTAAAGCACCTATCCTACATACATTAAGACTTATCAGTGAACTCAATTTGCCCTCAAAAAAAAAAAAATACAGATTTTACAAAGTCATTTATAAATGGTTATCGGTAAAGATGATGGGCTATTGCGAATAGGTGATGCTATTTGTGAGTTCTTATTGAAACGCGTGCAAACATTTTCGGCGATCTTTTTTCTATTGGCATACAATAGAAATGAGTGTTGTGCAATTGAATTGCATCAATGGTTTGAGGTGTGTGTTGAGTGTGTACCACCAACGTATAACGCAAAATCACCCATTACAATCATCAAAACTAAACTTGCATATACATCACTCAAATCATTCCCCTATATGAAAGGGGATGTCAACTATTGTGCTACTATATTTTTATATGAGACATTTTTTGGTGGAATTGTGACTCGTGGTTTCAAGTTTTTAAAGTAAAATAGTAGGTTGTACTTTGGAATTCGCTTCGATTTATTTCTTCACAGTATAGGTGCGGTTGAAAAAATGTAAATCAAGAATAAGGAGAACAGGTTAAAGATAAAGAGCGGAAAAAATATGAAATCAAACGAAAATGATTAGAAACCGTAAGATCAATTTCCTCTGCAATAAAAAAAAAAGATACTATATAAATCTTTTCCAAAGTAAAAACATTTTTCCTCAAAAATTGTCAAAAAAAACTTCAAAAAGAATCATTGAAATTTCTCGTTTTAGGCTAATTTTTTTCCAGCAATATATCGTTCAACAAGATTTTTTTTTTTGACGCATAATTTTCTCATAGGAACGTATCAAATAAGCATCACGTTATATGAGTGTATTTGTATCTTTTATATTTGCGAACAATGCACTTTTCTTATTTAAAACTTCAAAAATATGCGCACTTTTATAAATAGATCAACGTTACTGAACTTGTATATGCATCATTTAGAGCAGAAAAAAAAACGAGCGAATTTCTCGATTCGATTGCTTCGATAGATTCTCTATTGTAATAACGCTTGAAATATGATTGATGTTTTGTGTACTCGATGACGTTACACTCTTTTGTTATGAGAAATGCGCGAATTGCTCACCAATTGTTATATTCGCTCATTTTTGTTTCGTTTTACACTCAAAAACACAACCAAGTAAACACAATACAAATAATTCGGCATGTCGTCGTTGAGCGTATTATATTGATATTTGCTGTCGCGCTAAAAACCAAATTGGACAATTTGACGAAAATTTTTTTTTTGCGAAAAGAAAGCGATCAAATGGAACTTCACTTATGCATTTGCAACATACATTCATTCATTTTTATAAGAAAGTTAACGTCGTCAATGATAAAATATGAAATTGTTACTGAACGTACTATTAGCAAAAAGTAAGTGACAGTTTGACTTAAGCTTGTTATTCATTTTCATCTAAAATCCTTTCTCCTTATTCGCGCACCCCCCCCCCCCCCTCTCCCCTTCCTCTCACCTCCATTTTCACCTCGAATTATACCTGTTCTATTCATTCATCGACTCTTATACCTAGCATCTATAACACTCCTCGTTAGCACTTCATAATTCTATAAAAAGGCAAGTGAAATGAGCAAACATCAGGAAAGCACTTAGATAATGTCGGCAAAGGTTTTCAGAAAGGTTTAAGGGTAGCACCTGTCGCTGTTTGCATGTTATTTTTAAGCCAAGTATGCTAAGAAGCTAGACGACGTTTTGAGAAGCGGTTTGTTGTTGCACGTGGGGTTGATGTCCCGCAGTGTATACTCGTTTAGTGATGCAGCAACACATCATCTCAAGGGGATTGCCGATCGTAACACATCTGCCACTCAATGTAAAATCAACTCAACCGTCAATACTCACATCAAACAACCTGAATGCGTTGCTGAGAATTAATTGAGAGAATAGAGGTACCTATTAATATAATCCAATGATGGAAAAATATTGATAGCTTATAATTTATGCAATGATGTGAAATGTAATATGAAGTGCATAAAATGCAAAATGCAAAGAATTACTTTGAAGTATGCAAATGAGTTTGCATTTATGACGTTGACTATAATGTGCTATTTCCATTGCCTTGTTGAAGAGTTCGTTGGGAGGTTAGTTGAAATGCAATGGTGCTGGAAAAGCAATGGAAAACAAATGCGATACAAGACTTTACAGGGATATGAGAAGGATCGACATGAATGAAGGGTGGAAGAATATAGGGGAGAGGTAGAGGAAATCAACTATGCAAATAGAAGGAGTCGATCGAGCGCTAAAGCTTAGCGCATAGGACTCAAAGATAAAGCCGGCTGTTCGTTAATGGTGCGCTTAACAACGAATGCCTAATTGAGCGAATTATTGACACAGAATAGTGTTCTCAATTACGCATCAATTTCATATCCTATAAGTCTATATAATAAAATGTTGATTAACGTTTTCGGAGTCGTAAGTATATCATTGAATATGAGCATTGCACTCAAATCCTTTTATGGACTTATGCACTTCATCGAGATATTATTCGCTATTGTGACCGATCTTCTAGCTCATCATCCGTTATAATATGCACATTTGTGAATATGTCATTATTATTCAACTTAGAATAGCACATTAAATAAATTAGCAAATGCATCTTCCAATCTATTAATTCAATTTATGAAGCTCGATGAAGCAATAGAGAAGAAAATCGAGGATTACATGATTTTCGATGAATCAAGATGAAAATTACACGCGCAATTATTTTGAGCATATTTGCTTGAAAATTTTAGAAAACTTTTTCTAAGTTTCTTTTAAGATATCTTTGAAAGTTGTTCTGATGCTCATAACACATTTTGATTTTTGATTTTGAAGATAAAAATGATCGACAGATAATTTAATATTCGTATATTGAGTTTTATTTCCAGCGAAAGTTACTGAAAAGAGGGACCATTATAGTCTACAAGTTTTTATTATAATTTATTTCATATAGATATCAAAGAAAAATGTTTTAGTCAACTAAGCCACTGTATGTTGTATTAATATTGTATTTGTGATCACGAAGAACATGACTAAGATATCTTTACCTTATATTACTTTTTCGATAGTCAATCCTTTTAAGCAAGGTTCTTTAGAGAACTGAAAACCCCGGCCATTTTTGATTACGCAATTCACAAAGATATTTACTAAGGATTGCTAAGAACCTCGACGTGTGAAAAAAATGTGAGTCCCAGGTTATATCCTCCTTAAAGCCTCGCATACCTCATTACCTTTTGCCACATCATACCTGCCAATGATTTCCATATATCCAGTTATCATGCATATAACATGATCGACGAGAATCAGCCATTAAAAAAATTGTTATCTCAAATATTAACGATACAATGAGTGATTAAGTACTAAGCGAATATATATATATATATATATATATATATATATTATAAAGCATTGTACAACCTTCTGCTTGGGTTAGAGTATCTTTGTAAGGCAAAGAAAGCCTTTAACGCGCTGTGCGAGCGATAAAAACGAAGCGGAAGTTGAAAAAAAAAAACGCGGTGTTGAATAGAAAAGGTGAGCGATTGCACTGGGAAAACTTTTACTACACGCAGCAATGACGCATTCATTTTGCTACAATTCCATCACATCGTAATATAACCTCTTCCTCTTTCTACATGTTGAATATTTGAAGTGAAACTTTTATTCACTCTCCCTCTCCCCCTCACTTCGGTAAGGTATGATTTCTATAGATTTGTGCAAATTGATGAATTTATCGTGTTTACGTAGCAGTATATCTCATATCTATCTCTCTATCCATCTAAATTTTTTGGAAACAAGGGGGAAATTCAATGGCTATAATGTACACCATGGGGCGAATCGACTCCCATATGCTTCCTGTTCATCCTTCAATTTCGAATTGCATTATAGGCATTTAAGGGACCTAAAAGATTTTACATTGATTAGATTTTTATTTTATTATGGTTGGCTCACAAAAAAATAGTGAAATTTTTGCAAAAGGTTTTTGGAAAGGCCCGATCAATATCCTATCAAATCTCTAGCGCACTCCCTCCTCTATTTCCTTGCAATGAGGAAAACCACTATTTCCTCGAAAGCTTCCATCACAATTTCTTAAGTTGAAATTATCGCAGTTCCTTCTTAGAATGCCGAAAGAAATCCCTCCATATGATTAAATAGTTTTTTTTTAATTTCTTAATCCTTTAAGAAGTTTAAAATATGGAGCCAGATCGATCTTTATCGGAGTACAGTTTATGGACCATAGATTCATGAAAATCCAATCATATAATTGAATTAAATGAAAATATTATTATATCATCAGATCTTTATTATAGTATTTATTTACAGTGATATTAAGTGTTCAGTAATGCTCAACGAGATGATCAACAAGAAGAAGAAACGATAGGATTTGTGAAAGTGATCAACGAACATAATAAATCTCTCTGAAGCAATGTGTGAATACATCTAAGCACATCTCTTCACAAAGGAATCACTATTTGATGCCAACACACTCTCTAATATCGACTACTCTCACGCAACATCTGCACATTTCTCTATTCATAAATATCCTACCATTCCCATATAAGAGGGATCGATCAAACATAAACGATCACCTAAATTACAATTTTTGAAAAAAAAAAACTGGAAGCATTCACAATTAGAAAAAAATTCGAAAAATATGTTATATTGTAATATTATCAATCCTTTATTGCGACGGTATTAGCAATCCACAAAGGTAATATAAATAAAATCATCTTCAATTGCAGCAAAATAATCATAGTCTTAAACTAGAGTTTCCTTGACTATTACTTCGATTTTATGCTCGTTGATAAGGCTGATTATTAAAATTACCAATAGCTGAGCTCGATGTGTTCAGCAACTCAATCAAGTGAGCCATTTATGTGATCGTTGATAAATTTTAGTAGATAAAAAATTCTAACGATCTAATTAATGAAAGATACTTTTATGATCTCTTCTTCAAACGACTCACAAGCTGAAAAAACATAATAATGAGAAAAATAGTAAATTTTTTTCTCTCGAAGAAGTCATCCTTTTGGTTTCAATCCCGAATGTTCTTGAGAATTCGATTTATTTAATCATCGATTAATTTGAGGTGAATAAATTTATTCAAATATATTTTTAATTTCATTATTAAAATTTCAGTAAAAAAAATAATTCAATTAATTTGCATATATTTTTTCAGAAATTTTTTTCCAAAACTATAAGGCTTTATAATGGTATTTATTGATGATGTTGTTTTTTTTTGAGCACGTTCAAAGCGATAGCGCTTAAAATCTTTTACGTAAACGATGATTGCGTTGATCTGAAGCAAAACGGTGGCGTTGTTCGAGTTGTTATTTGGCTGGCAATGAGCGTTACAAAACACGGCCGCTTCTTTTGTGCCTTCATCTTATGAAAATCCCTTAGACAAATTTGCTACGGTATTCGGTTGGCGTAATACGATGTTTAGGACGGAAGACGCCCCGGGGTGCAATGACCTTCATACCGCCACCTCAAAGGAAACGCCTATTTTAGGAGTGATAGGTGTATGACGTAACACGCTATTCGAGCACATAATAAAATGCCAAAGGTCAAAAACGCATTTTTTTGCGTGTGCCATATCCGCTCTCGTTGTCCATATAAGAAGAACGCTTTCAGTACACAATTGCTGACAACCACAGATTATCCTGGAATCCCACGTGCCTTCTTTTATCGCTGCAAAACATGGCCAGCTTATCATCAGCTTGCTATTTTTTGTTTTTTTGTTAGTATCCTTGCAGTAATATACCATAATTGCCTTTGATGAAGGGCAAAGTCGAGTCTGATTGATACCACATTTGTTTATAGATGCGATAATTCGTCGCATAAAGCTGTCATGAAGTATTCTCAAGCATGAGCAATACAACTTTCCCGAAGAAATAACTCAAACTTGGAACCTATGATATGGATCTCTTTGAGTTCAAGACCAATAAAGCCGACCCAATATATATAAATATTTTTATAATTAAGTAACATCGAAGCGTTTTTGGCTTTAGTTTAAATTCAAAAAAGTGTTAGCAGATTGTTTATTGAGTGCAATGTTATTCAAAGAGTGTATTTCTCTCAGTTAGCTGCTTATCGAGTGCAAAAACTCATTGAGTGATGATAAATGCAAAATGAAACTTTCACATAGTGTTCAAATCGTTCCCAGCACTCTATCAAAAAACGTGACACAATGTTCGCTAATACTATTCGGTTAGAATACAATTGATGAGTTGATATATGTTGATTTGATTTTCGTGAACACTTGCTAAAAAGTATTTTATTTGAAGATATTCATTAATCAACTCGTAAACAACCACCTCCTCATTTCTTCTCTAAGAAATTTTAAATCTTAATTCTAATGAAATTAATCGCCCAAATTTTTGTATAAAAATCCACTTTATTAGAATGCTAGATGGCATATCGATATGTGGCTTTATTATGAGTTTACTGTAGAAAAATATACTATGAATAAAACAACTGAGGGAAACTTATTTTAAGCGTTCTTTAATGAACTAAAGGGAGCAAGAATTGGCAGTGGAATTATAAAAATGACCTCTGAGATCATTTGGAGCGGTAATAATTTTTGTCCCTTTTTTTTATAGTTATAGAACGGCAATGATCACAGCGATCAACTACTGCGATGATCATATTCGATCGAAGGAAATTTTCGTTAATTTTCTTTCATTTTGAATCGATATATTCAAATTTTAATTAAAATATTTAATATTGGCATGTTTTTCTATAATTTTTCCAGAATATTCCACATTTCTTCAAAAAATATCCTTAATTTTTGATGATAACATGAGCAGCATATTTTACTTCATCCATCCACTAACTACAATATGACAAATATCAAGACGAATGAGTTAATATTAAGTGTTGACGGTCCATGATGAAATATTTGAACCGATTGTCCGCCTTGTTAGGAAAGTTTAAGTTACAACTATATTGGTATTGTATTGCTTTTGTTGTTACTCCGCCAACTGTGTATCGATGCCGTTGACATTTTCATTATCAAATAAGATTATTAGTGATCATCGTCCTTTTCAAATGAGAGCGAACCAGTTCCCAATCCATGATTTTTTTCAAGCATTTAGATATTTTTTGAATTGATTTCAATGAATATTTAAAATTCTATTTTAAAAAATCTAATGCAATAAGAATCAATAATATATCATTTTTTATTAATAAAAAATACTTATATTAAATTTTATTAGTCATATTTGCTTTAATTCAACAAAACATTATGTTTTTTATTAAACGTATTGCTAAAACTTTGATACCTTCAAAAATTTTTACACTTCTAAAACGATAATTGAAAAATATGAATAAATACTGGATTCAGATGGAAAGAAAAGTAAGCCAAGCAAATAGAAAATGTGCCATTATGAGATTCATATGCATGACTGCTATCCGTTGATCTAAGCTATGATTTGGTTGGATTGCTCCGTTGTGATATGCAATAGTCGATTCGAACATATTTATATTGAACAACACCATTCATAAAAGTGATTGCTTATCGACGCATAAAATCAATCAAAAATTGCATTTGGGCGTTAAAAGTAGGAAGTCCGCCGTTGAGAAAGCAATGTTATATTCGATTAGGCCGCTCACGATGCGACAAATTGTGCGCATTTGTTAAGCGATGCACAAATCCACATTTAAACCCCTCCAATATTCAAATTTAAATTTTTCACTTTCTTTTTCGAAAGTTGCGCTGGGAATAAAGCGTAAACTTATATTTTTCACTGATATAATTTTGTCAAACTCCTTAGCCGACATGTGGAAGTTCGAGCTCCGAGGAGTTTTTTAACTCGTACTTCAAAATTTTATAAATGAATATCAAAAATGAATATCAACTTGTGCTATGTAAATAGCATAGATGAAGGATCTACATATCGTACATGTGTTATGCATCAGTATCTATAAGCTATGTAAATGATCTCTATGTGAAAAAGGAGAGTAAAGGTCATTAATTATATGCGAGGGAGAATTTATTTTAACATAAATAAATATCAATAAAAATTCTCCGATGTTTTTCCCACTCTAATTTGCCAATATTCCCGAGGAAATAAAACGCATATAATTCAATAAAGTGAGATATATTTTTTAGCAATTTCATTTTATACAAAATACAATATTTTTAGCGATTTTTACTACTTGAAATTATTGTAACATATTAATGGCATTGGCGTTTAGAAGTGTTCGCTTATAATACAGAAAATGTTGAATCGTTGAATGAACAACGAATTGAATAAAGTTTCATTTATCGGGTCATCACTAACAAAGAAATGAATATGATGAAATACGCAATTGAATCGTTCATAATAATTGTATACATCTGAAAGGAACAACAATAAATATATTCACTTCTCAAATCGGGGACCGTCTTATATTCATCGACCAATGAAAACAATTCATCCGTAATCGTTCGTTGACGAAGGGATCGAGGTATTTCTAGAAGTCTTGTTGAAATTTCTTCGTTTATAAATGCCACTACCTAAAGAAAGTTGACGAAAACGACTGTTGTATGTCGATCTGGCATAAATGCAATAGAAAAATATTCCGCCTATATTACCACTATTTTTATAAGCTCCTATTTACATAAAGATTTAGCTATTTGCATAAGAAATGTTTTTTTAATTAAATTAAAATCTTCCTCGAAATCTATCATAACCGAATAGACGAACATTTTTTTCCAGATATATTTGTAAATGCCGATATTACAGAGGAGATGGAAAGGTGATTCGAGTGATCGATCTCTCGTTCTGATCGTATTTTCTCAGCGGTGTCGGGATCCGATGTTACTGTCAAACAGATTAGATCAAATTTCATCGTGGAAGCAAATTGTTCAAGCACTATACAAGGGTATTTCTCATACATGAATAATATTGTTGCAATTGTAGTATCCGATGACCATGAACTACGCACTGTAGGCCATAGTGCCTACCTAATCAACTGTCCACTAACGATGCTTTGATGACCATTGCTAAGGGATGCGAAACTTCACATTGTTTCTCTTGTTTTTCTTTTTGTTTTTATTTTTATTCGACTATCACAGAATATCACATCAAAATGATCTTAAATGAAAGCTGAAAGTTGATTAATTATCGTATATATTTAATGTCGAAGCACTCAATCTTTCTTTAGCGCTACAATATTCCAAAAAAAATCCCTTTGTAAAATCTATTTTAAATGCAACTGATAAATTGGTTTCGCAATAATTCAACGTCCGGAATGTTATGATCCCAATATATCAGCCACAAGAAATTTAACATTACTATTTACTTGCAAGTATTTCCAGAAAAATTTCAGTTCGCCTAGCGATGAAAAATATTTATAGAAGTGCTCAAAAGAATGACGTTCAATAGGGTAGGAATGAAAAAATTTATTCCAAATTTTCCTAAAATTCAACATAAATCCAACCTATTACTCGTTGTGTAAACGTATCTTCCTTGCTGCTAGAAACAATCTTATAAACTAAATATGAGGCGTAAATTACTGTAGTCAATTACTGTAATCAATTAGCTAACGTTGCCTTATTACACATTATTGCTCAATAAAATTGATTGCTACAAATTAGTTGTGCTATTGATTAATGCATATCTTTTCGTAAAAATTTCATATTCTATACTTATTTTACTCTGTACTCCATATTCTATACCAAATGCCAAATTTTTATTTATCTATTTAAAATATTCATTCTTTAGATTTTATTTTCTTCATCGCAAAAGAAAATTTTATTGCTTATATATTTTAATTCTGTAGGTAATCGAGAATACTCTGAGAGAAACTCGACAAGTATACTGTAGAGAATAGATGATAGGCTGTGAGAAGATCGGATATTGTGAATTGCTAACGCTTCTAGTAAAAGCGATCTTATCAGAGCAGAATTATGCATCAAAGTGGATTTGCCGAAAGGGAATCAACCGTTTCATTTCGTCGTTCTCATACGGTTGTAAAAATTTTTCGCTCTTTTTTAATGGATCTCATCTGCGTTCTATCGCTCTCATAATAAACATACTTCCGGTAGTTAACCTAGTTTTGCTAAAAATTACATCTTAGGTGATATTTCAATTGTGTTTGTTACGCCTTCTGTATATCTATTAATTAAATTAATATTAATTACTATTAATTAAATATGCTAAGAAAATAACTGCGCGATCGGTTGTGAAGCTCCGATCGGAATTATTGGCTCCGCTAAGTCGAGCCACCCCGCCCAGCACCCTCATCGGGAAAAGGGCAGCGGAACAAGTCCCGACAGTCATAGGAGGAACGACGATGAATCGACTCATCAGCATCCGACGAGCAGGAAATGAACCTATGCCCTAACCTTCACGTGACCGACCTGCAAGAGGGAGATGCCGACCTAAAGATCAAAGGAGCCAAGTGGACTAGAGAGGCATTGGGTCAGAGCAGGTGGAAGCGATATGAAGAAACATACAATCGTAATGAATGCTCTGTTCATTGAAATAAATAATTAAATAAGAAAATAAACCATTTATTTGAGAGGGATTTAGATTTGAAATATATGAATAACTTGGGGAACCAATTATCACTTAAAAATAACCTAACCGTTATTTAGAAAATGCTATTCATCAAAATCACAACGACAATATAAAACAAAATGCTAAAGCATTAAGCCATTCTAAATTTGCATATTTACCTCAGTCGTTGTGAACGGTAGCCCACATTGTTGTCCAACTTATCTAGGCTATAAATTCAAGTAATTTTTGCCGCAAACATTATTTGTTTTTTATCAGCAATCAATTAAAATGCTCGATTTGAACATCGATTTATCAATTCTGATTTTCAATATCATAATTAAATAGGACAAATTAGCAAACGAATAAGCACACTGACGAAACGAATTGGCCAAGTTGTTTACACTATTCGAAAATTACTCGAATTAGGCATCGAGACTCTTCAACGATAAATTGGTCAAGTGGATCAATTCAATTAGTTATGCCACCAGTTGTGTGCTGTTTCCGCTTTATGCAAATTATTCACTGCCCAATTGAACATTATCAACGCTAAGAAAGGGAACAATTTATAATCGGATTTGATGTGTTTTGGAGGAGAAGAAGAGGGGATGGGAGATAGAAAAACTCAGAAATTACCCATTAAACCAGGAAGACTTTAGCACAACACTTATATGAAAGTACTTCACAACAAGTTTCTGCATACTAATTATAAAATGGATAGAAGTCGAGAGAAGCGGGAGTAAGGGGAGAGGGAAGAAGGGAAAAGGAACATAGATCCTTGTCCGAGTTCGTGATTATTATGAGAGATCACTGGCATAAGATAACTTATAAAAATTAGCAATTGATTTCCTACGGTATAATTATGAAATTCAGGTTTTTAGTTTTTTAAGTCGAATCAATCAGAAATTTATATATATATATATATATATATATATATATATATATATATATATATATATGGTATTAAACCATTAGCATTACAGCTTCACACATAACCTTTAGAAATTCTGTGAATCATCCTGAATCTGCAAACAACAACACGAAAACGGCAAACAACACTGCAATTCGATCA
The DNA here is from genome assembly GCA_037389465.1 of Baylisascaris procyonis. Lineage (NCBI taxonomy): Eukaryota > Metazoa > Nematoda > Chromadorea > Rhabditida > Ascarididae > Baylisascaris > Baylisascaris procyonis. The sequence goes on from JAZARR010000230.1 coordinate 1,502,041, forward strand.
GTTTGATGGAGCCGCTCTCCTTAACAAGTGTTTGAAGTGCATCGGAAAATTACGCAACTTACTCGGAGAGATTGCGTTAAGATGGGAATATGATTTATTTAGGACAGTACCACTATGATCTGAATTATGAGTGGATATCTTTTTTTCTCCATCCCTCCCCCCACCATCCCAAATTCTCCTCATCCAAACTTTCCAAATCCGTGGAAAATTTTTCAACCTTCAATTTTCGGCTAAAAATTTATTGTTCACGATTTTCAAGGTCATTACTCATTAAATGATAGATGGCCATAGATTCTTTCCACATACAGCAATTGAAAATTATTAAGAGCAATAGTATTTGTGATATCCTCACGTGTTGCTCTTTGCTATTTCCGGCGAAGTGCTGAAGCTGGGTGGAAATGTTTTACTTTCGGATAGCGACTTTAAGACTCAGAAATTTTCGAATTTTCCCTGCGTTTCTTCACTCTGATTGTAGCTAATTTCCTCAAAGTTTTGGAATTTGTACTCCTTCCGTTCGCTTAATTAGGGAGGGAGTGAAAAGGAATGAAGAGAAAGGCATAGGATATTTGTGATTCGAATTTTGATCCTCAATACAATTGTAGGATTGCCAGATATTAAAATCATCAACGATCTATAGCATTCAAATAAAATCGATTCATCTCCAAATAAACTGTAGATTTTCTCACGCGAATAGAGCGGACACTCATTTGAAGTAGATTATTATTACAATTGGCAGCGGGGTAAATGATCGGTGCTGAGAAATGTTGAATTGAGATATGAGCAAAGCGCCAACCGAGGACACTTTCTGTTGTGCAGCACACGATTATGCTGTCACAAAAATAAACGTCTAATCATTTTTCATTCCATTCATCGTATTTCATTCGCATCAAACAAAAACCTCAGACAGGCGTGAGAGACCGCTTTGAATTGAATACCGGCCAATCGACAAGAAAACACTCTATTATTGTACACTATCAACGTTTTGTTGAGGCAAAAAAAACCTCAACAATGAGAATTTTTGAAACATTTCAGCGTGCAATTTAATTTCCACTTTTATTTAAATCTAAATTTCAAAATATGCATATCGCATGTTATATATTCATAAAATATAGAATTTATTTGCATATTAAATAACGGCAAATTATATTCAAATTTTAAGATATTAAGTTTCAATACGAAATCTACATTTTTTATAAAACATCGCTTTACATGAAAAATTTTCTCCATTATGGAATATTTATTTTATTTGTCTTTGCACACTACTGTCAACTTCATTTAAAGATCAGCCACCAAAGACAGACATTATGAAATTGGTAGAAAACTTTGAACGATGTAACAAATAACAAAAAACAGATTAAATATGTTTTATATACTTGTGGTGCAAACAATTTCATCACTCATTACTAATCCATCTCTGATAAGCCCGACTTCTATAGGTGATAAGGCCAGATAAGGTCGTTTTCTATTTCAGTGCCTCTATTCTTGTAGTAAATTTACATCCATTAAGAATTGTAATAATTCATAAGCGAATATAACCTTTTTTATGGTATTCGCTCATTGCTTTCTTCAGACCGAAAATATTTATGAAAAAAATGCATCCTGATTTCCAGTCATTTCTACACACCCGAAAACAGCCTTCTTATTTTATGCCTAATAGCATTACCACCTTTATTAACGCATCGGAAATGATGCGCCATCATAGGATTGATTATTAAATGCTTTAGTGGTAAAATGGTTTGCTCAATTTTACTTGGCCGAACTATTTCATCACTAAGGTGTCCATGAATTACTTGCCTATTTCGACGTTGAAATCACGTTTATGAATTGGAAGCAAGTCGACGGAGATCATCGGCACTCTCTTCAATGACGAAATAACGTGACGGTTGAGGCTAGTGGTTGTGAGAGCTATGATTGGTTTCGATGAGGAGCAGACTGTCTCCAGCTAAAGAAGCACATCGACTCGAAGTTGATAAATAGCATCCATAAGATTCAGCTACCATTGATCAACTCTTACTTAAAACCGCAAGAAGAAGTAGTATAAGTAAATGTTTTGGTTTTGAGTAAGAGTGGTCAAATCTTTGGTACTAATGGCATAAAAGAAGGAGCCTTACGAGAACGACTTATTTCGTAAACCAGCAGCGGCTGCAGTTTTTTTGACAAATTACATTCCAATTTTCTGTCATTACCTCTATGTTTCAGTGATTGGAAGAGCGCTTGAAACTTGCTGTCAGATTTGGTGATTTTTCAGTCGTTTTTTTTTAGGTTACTTCCTTATTGGATTTATAATATTGTTTGAGAAATGAAAATAGCAGAAAATTTTCACATTTTACATCAATAAATTCTAAATGAAATATTTTCTTTCATTAAAATATTATAAATTTTTGGATGAGTGAAAATCGTTTTTTTTTTCATCCATATATGAAAGAGACAGTCATCTCATCGAAATTGCACCTTTCTATTGTCCACATCAAATAATTACTATTGAATGAAAAGAAATTCAGCGTAAAGGTGTTGAGAAGTGAGTGAATGATGAGAAATACAATGACCTTGTAATTTAAAAAGGAAATGCAATTACGGCAAAGAGAGTGAACTCTTGATTTCTATTCATCGCTTCTTGCACTCAATAAATATTACATATAAAATTTCACCTCAAATTAAATAAAATTGTGGGAATAATACATTAGAAAATTTCAAAATTTATGAAAAATTCCATTTAAAAAAATTCTAAATTTTTTTAAAAATGAGATTTTCTCATAACTTTTTTTTTCACTTATTATCTTCACTTATCATTTTATTTTTTCACTTATTATCTGATATTATTTATATATTCATGATGAATTTGTAGATCATTTACATATTAAAATATTATTTGCTCGATCGGTCGGCTTATTTAAATGTGTATGGAATAATGAAACATCTCTGATTTATATCGTTCGATTAGAAGTGAAATATGATTGAATATTTCGAAATGATTTCATCGCATGATATGTTTTTCTCACACACAATACTCAACCGGTTATACCACTCTTCTATACAGATTATGTTGCTTCCTTTTTTTGTGTCAAAGATTTCCTAATGAGTTCCTATTGAGAGAGAAAACAGCGGGAAGCGTGAATCGATGATATTCCCCATTATGTTGCTTAAATGAGTATAATATAGTTTCGACAATAAGTGGCACATAAATTGGATTATATGAAAATACGTTCAAATTTTTGATGATATGCTGCTGCATATATGTGAACAACTCTAGCAACATTACAGACAATTGCTCAGACTTACAGACAATTGCTCAGACAACGGCACAGACAACTACTTAGATAACATCTCACACAACGGTTGATTCCTGCCACTTAACAAAATTGCTCCTATGCAAAATAATTTAATTATGAATAATGGATCGAACATCGGCTTTCAAGTTAAAAATACAGGCTCTAAATATATACTAGATCGTTCAGAACAAACTAGAACACCCATCTTTGCCCAAAATTGGCATAAATAATCTAAAGAGCCTAAAATAAATAAATCTAAACTAAATAAATCTAAAGGCATAAATCTAAACTAATATTGAGCCTAAAATATTGATATGAGAATTGCATTGAGAATTACAGCAATCTAATGATAGTTGAAACTTTTTGAGTATTTCGCTAAATTTCAACACTTATAGGATACCTTATTTTTTGAGTGCCGTATCGAAATTTACAATATTGCAATCGTTCATTTGAGAATATTGCAATGAAGTGCGAAAATTGATAAGAAATATATTTTCACTTGAATAGAAATGCAATTGACTTGTTTATTATGAATTGCATTCTAATAGTTGGTAGCATAAAGAGAAAATAATTTTTTATATGACATCATATATTTCCATTAAATTCTTGCTAGAATATTGCATAATTGTTGTGATTTTTGACTTCAAAGAATAATTTCTTTAAGTCTATTTACTTCTATGTACTGTAATATACACTTATCTATTGTAAAATACACTTATCTCCCTCCAAAGAGTACTGTGAAATGGTATTTCACTACTTATATTCTTGTTTTCTTTTTGAATCCACATCGAATTTTTGCCTACTTAGTTCTACTAGATTAAAATTTTCAAGAACTTTGCATCACTTGCATTTTGTTCTGTATCAAATGTTTTCTTTTCCATCTTGACAAGCAGATGCTGTACTCAAATATACTGTAATGCTCTACATAGACTTATATAATTGACGAGCAATTCGAATGAATATTGATTGGACTGAACATCTCAGGTGAGCACTTGATTCTGCTCATTATTCACATACCTTTAATTAGCGAATATTTGAATCTGACATTTGCAAAGAAATTATGAAAGAAAAGTGCTATTGTGAGCGCTTTCGGGGTACCGTATAATTGGGGATGGCGGCTGTCACCAAATGTGCGCACACGCTCATTTCACCTTGACGCTCACTAATCACCGTATCGCGTCCATTGTGTCGCGTTGTCTTTGAAGCGAATGGGAAACTTCTCGTAATACGTACGTATTTTATAATTAGCGCTGCAAAATTGAGCGGAAATAATAGTAGCGCTCTAACGGACACAATGCATTTATTTGTGTGTGTGTGGCTCACTCAAATCAATGACAATCCACACAAAGAATACGCATTTCTTAACAATCCATTCAATTCGTCACAAATGTCTTTCTAAAAAAATTTCTTCTTTTCAAATGCGATCTGCTAGGGAGAGGGATAATCACATCGAATTGAACCTTAACTTTATTTTTATTTTAAAAAATCATATTGTGCTAATTTAATCATTTGAATTGAATAAGAATATAAAGTTTATTATTTAGGAATATAAAGTTTTTAATAACCTAGCCTGCAGCAAGGAAAAAATACCGATGAATTGTTTTTCTAACTGCGTGCGTGAACGATGCCTGCGGTATATAAAAATAATAAATTGAAAAAAATTTTTTTCTTCCTTCAAATTTCTCAATTTTTCTTCAGAATACCAAGCCGCAGTTTTTTTCCCAGATATTTGATGAACGACAGAGTTATTGTCTTATTCAATTAAAAAAAAAAAAGCATTTTTCCCCATGTATCAAAATCAATGTATACCAGATTTTAATACCTTATAAGTACCATTCCATTATCTCTCAATTAAAAATTTTTTCATCGTTATTGTGCGAGTTGCAAAAGTTCGACTACGAAAATAGTAAGGACAGATTATTTGCATTGTATGTGCGAAGTTTTGCATGAAAATTAGCCATTTCTATAGCGCATACATATGCTGATTGCTATAAAGAGAACATGCAGATTTGTGAGTTGATTTTGATTGCTGATCAAAATTCAATTGCGTGAATAAATTGCATTTTCGATGTTCCCGTAGAAAAAGAAAAATATCGTCATTCTATTGGGAAATAAAGCAATAAGTTCATTATTTATTCGTCGGCAATATTTCGTCCTCCATCCACAAATACGCACATAATAATTTCCTCTAACTCTTCTTCGCACAATCATCACAAATTGCCCACAAAATGATCACTCTCAATATTCTTTAAAATTCCCATTTTATACATTCTTCCAAATGGGAATTGTGGAAAATTTGCGGGAAAGAATTTTTTTTTTTTCGATTTTATTTGAGAAAAGTGCGATTTTTTTGGTCAGAAAAATAAGCGTCAATCAAAATTGAAAATTTATTCGAAATAGTCGATTCGATTAGTGAAGTAAATCGAAAAAATATTCGCAAGAATATATTCGCAAGAATCAACAAAATATTTAATTATTAAATAGAAGAATATTCAAAAAGAGATCATAAGTGATTAGCATATTGCCTAATCGGTAAAAAAATTTACATATTTAAAGTTTTTTATTTCATCAAAAGGATTAAGCCTGAATTATAAGACTCTATCACTATCTCATTATAATCATTAGAATATTAGATGAAATAAAGTCCCCGTCTATAAATTTAGTACATAACTATCGATGGCGAATAGTTTTTCATTGACGATCAGACAATAATTTCATATTTGTTGAGGAAATATTATCTCAGAAATTTATCATCTGAATAGATCGCAATTATCAATTACTCCGCAAAGATCATACCACGATCAATGAAATACCCTCCCATTTGATGAATATACAGCAGACATTGTCTGTCACTTAGTACGCATTCTTGGAGATTTCCCTTACAAGAGTGTTGTACTATGGGCGTTGTACTATGTGTTTGTCTTCTTATCTGTTTAACTGCCTGTTAGTTACATCTCAGAAACTACAAAAGTCAGCTTTTGAGTCAGTTTCAGAATGGATGAAAGGGCATATTGGATGAAATCAGCTTCAGGATGAGGGAGTTTACTAGGCATAACGGACGAAAAATGTGTTGTATTCCATAACGATCCATCAACTTCGGGAAAAAATTGCATATTTGATGATGGAAAAATTACTACGCATTTTGCACTAATTAATTTATCGTTCTACACTTGTCAAGTTTTCATTTCGCACTTATATGGAAACAGAAGCTTCTACAAGTTGGAGTTTTTTTTTGCCACTGACGAAGCTGGCTCCTCAAATGAATAAGATGCAAAAAGATGTACAGTAATTTTGCACCTGCTAACCTTAATACAGTATGAAAATTTTGGACGACAGTGTAATACTGTAATACAGTATAAAAGCAAATTTTTCTTTAGAGTATGCAAATTATGAGCGGAGCAAAATTACTATAAATAGAAGTTTTTTCAATGTCTTGTATCAGTGCATTGTTTGGCGTCGTTGTGTTCTGGTGCGGATTGTCGCAAAATGTTGGCGGTTGTCGTCGATATGATGATGACATGTGCAATTCCACTCTTTCTCGGTGTATTCCTATTCGCTATATGTTGTACCGACAATCCTTTAGGAGTACGGGTATTGTTTGCTGCAATTTATGTTATATTTTTTACATGAAAACAACCTCTCACATATACGACCGAAAAAGCATCTAGGCAAATCTCTGTGATGGAAGTTTCTGGAAAGTTGGCATCTTGCCCAATATGTTTTTTATTATTGGAATTAATTGACCTCCTCTAATTTGTAAAATTGAATTATTCGGAACTTTCAAAAAAAAACGTCAAATCCGACATCGGGGATATGAGCCAAGTTGATCTAATTTTATCAAGAATACTTGGGTGATCTAGCCGGTGAACACCTTCTACATTAGCTAAAGTAGCGCCTGAGAATGTAGAGATCAAATACGTCATCACATGAAAACTTTTGCTAGCAACCATTTGCGATAAAGGTAATTCTAAGATTTTTCTTTATGATTTTGGTTTCAATTTTTGAATTGCATAAAAAAATACTCAACGAAGAATTTGCAGGGATGTGGCGGTACGCTGAAAAGTCGGGTGGTCGAGAAAAACGAGTGATTTTCACTAATCCAACTTCAACTTATTACCACTAATATACTCGATATGGCGAGTGATAGCCGGCGATGTTTCAACTTCACCTTCCATTTGTCACTATCCTAGCCCTGCCACTTATATATAACGATGCTATTACCCCACACCGACATCCCCTCCTCTGACAATTTTCTGCGATTATATTTAGAGAGAATTTAGCAATAATATGTTGAACTGCTCTCACAAATAAAAGTTATTTCGGCCGTTGACAAAAAAGTATTTACATGTTCGTGGAAGGTGTTGCTGGCCAGTCGGAAATGATTCAGTAAATATTCCAAAGCACAGCGCACAAAAGGAATTGAAAAATTGAGGCGGGGAGTGTTGGGAGCAGGGTGAGGGGAAGCAGGAATTTGGAAACGTTGCAAGTGCATCGTAAGTCAAGTCGTGCGATGTGAAAATCATATTCGAGAACAATATCTGTTTATTGCGTGGGTATTTTATGTTCGTTTGGCGTCAGATACTGAATTTAGAACACAAGGTTAGGTAAATCCCATTGAAAAGTTCAAAATTAACTATACTATTGAAGTATTATTGTTTATCGACAAATAATAGAACTGAAATTCGGAAAAATAACGCTAAATATTTCTTTTTTTGTGGCTATAAATATTGCCATTCAGGTATAAAATTTGCAGCAGATGTTGATTCCATGCCTCAGATATGGTTCAATTCGACTTTTATATTCCTTTATATGCCTCAATTCGACTATATCGATTTTATATTTATATTCCTTTTATATCAATGCTCTTCACTGATTTCCCAAAAATTTTGCCTATTCGCTCATTTAAAGGGCAAATTATTAGTTTTCATTGCTTATTGTCTTAGGGTGTCAGTAGAACGTCTCTTTTATTGGTGTAGAGGTTTGTATGTGCATGTTGGGCTTTTATATAAGTTTTTATATTTCGGTATAGAGCGCTCTATGCCTTCAATATGTCCACATGTTTATCTATGTTTCCTAGCGTTCTTTGCAACAATTTTCCACAATAATTCGGCACATGATATTCGATAGGTTCTTTGATTGGGGAGAAAATCATGCATGTCTGAGTACAATCTAATTCCATAGGTTATTGCTTAAGCTAAGTTTAATTTTCAATTTCAATTTTATGCCTAATTATGATCGGAAATTAGTGAATGCTGCTGTTATTCAGTACTGGATAGTGCCGGGATAGTTGGAATGCAAATTGATTCTACAGTACACATGCGAGCGATTGTTCTAAAGGAAATGAATTTGTTATTTTCTACTGGAATCTTTAGCTGATTTGAATGCAAAAGTACATTGACACCCGTTCGAAAAGATGTTTTTACGGTGCTAGCTTAACATGGCTTTTTCATGGAATATGAATTAGAAAAACACATGAGTCGACATAAAGGATAGGGAGTTACCAATCAGGAGATACGTTGAAAATATTGCCATTGCTCGAAGGCATTCATGTTTTTATTCCAATCATGGGTTTCGAGCACATCCCTCCCCTCTTCCCTGGGTAAAGAATATGCAGATACAAAATAATATGACATGGCGCAAAAAATTTATTGCGAAAACCAAAATACTTCTTCTACCGAATACATCTCATCACTAGTTTATATCATATTTTGGTTAGTGTTACTGAGATCAACCCAAGAGATACTTTTTCGAGACCTGTGATGGCATCAATTGTATGATGATTTGCCGGAATGAAAGTTGATCCATCTGGAATGAATGCAATACGCCATACGAGGATCGCTGAAGAATCGATTCCAGCAAAGATGACCTTCAATACATACCTAGGAATAAGGAAATATGTTCGCACTGCTAAGATTTTCTAGGATTTTATGTACTCTTTCGCAGAAATACTATTTCATTGGACATATTGGCCAAATAACTTGACAAAAATAAATCATTGTTTTGATAAGCACACGGCACAACTCTTCTAGGAAATTCTTCATGAATATATGGAAAATCATTGCTGATATTAGTACATATTGTTTAAATAAAAGAAGGCAACAAGAAAATAATACATTTTGAAAGATAGTTTTGTGATGTTCTCAGTGATATTTGACTTAAAATGAGTGTTCAGTATAGTGTCTGACAAATTTTAATACTGCTTACTTGTAAAAGTAAAGGAGATTGAGCGATGTCGTTTATCCACTTGCCGCCGCACTCCTTACCGATAGAGGTGCCGATGGCAACAGGTTTGGGCCTATAATTACAATACATATGTAACGATAAACGACTCTACGAATTTCTGCTAATATGCCCTCCCTCTCCCCTTACCCTAAGGGTAATCGATAGAAAAGCAGCCATCAATTATTGTCTTATAACAACGAGGACATCAGCATCATAGTATCTGTCACTTACTTGTCCACCTACAATGTTCCAGATTTAAGGCGATGCTGGAATTGCTTTCACAGGCAAACCAAATGACACCATGCGCATACAATGGATCCATTCAGCTAATATATTAAAGTTGAAAATGATATGCAGCTTGGCGGATATATTCTGGGCTAACCGACCTTAGTTGAGAGTGTGATCTATAAACTTTTTCGCTAACCGAGTAACATATGCGACGGCATTGTGACCTAATATTCTTCAATCCTTCCCCCACTGTTTTCCACTTCAAATGCCTCCACATTTCATTTTTTTGTGGATTTTCCATCAACTTCAATACACTGGAAGAATTGTTTACCAGGATTTGGGCTTTTCACATCGTTTTTCTTATTTTGCTTTTCAAGTTCGGCGAGTTTCTCGACACTTAAATTCTGTATGTCGAGTTTCGGTTTGAGCGTAACAAATGATATCTTCAATTCAGCTGTGACACGCATTACAGATCCACAATTACCATCGGTACCACAATAATTTGGAGCCGAGAAAACTGTGCAAATTCGATTACCGCAATCGAGAAGATGCCCATCCTGTAATACTTCCCATTGGAAACTTCGATTAGCAAACGAAATTACGCATTCGATTATTAATAAATCATTGGTAATATACGGCTAGACTTCTATTGGTTATAAGTAGTAAAAAAACTTGGCAACGACAATAAAACGTTCATTTTCACTAAATGAACTCAATTCAGAGGCGTTATTCAAATGTGCTTTTCTCCTCAATCATTCAGAAGTGCTTTAGAAGCCTATTTCGATTGAACAGAGATGATAAAACAAATATGATTCCATAATTTTTGAATTGTTTTGTTTGAACCGACTGCATTTTAAAATCGCTATATTTTTCTGATCAAAAAAAAAAGAATATTTGTCGACTCTCATAAAATTCATAGCAACATCATAAATGATGACGATTTAGAAGCAGATCACTGCAGCATAACCAAATATTGTGGTGTCTCATATATTATCCTCAAATAGCATGGAATGTCTATTCCGGCATTTTTTCTATTGCTCCGCATATTTTAGTGTCTACACCTTATGATGTTATTTGAGTTCGATGTGATTGATTACCTTCACTACTTCATGAGCTCGAACAATAAGGTCGACATCGAGGTTTCTAATACACTCCTTTATTGTGTCTTGTCCGAACATCCAAGAAGCATTTCGCACCTGGAAGCTTTGGTACCTTCAAAAATTGAAAAAAAAAAAGATAACAACACTAGAAATAATTAGCATTAAATGCAATTATGCAGATCATATCGTCGGAAAATTGGAACTATTTTGTGCTCAATTCTCAGTAGATGTATATCCGCTTAAGCATTTTTCTTTTGGATGCGTAAGCATTGTGAGCCTTAAATTCCACCCATCAGGCAAAATGATTTACCCAAATTTATTTATTTTTACCCAAACAATTTTTTGCTCCCAATCGGTTACAATATGAATAAAAATAGCGATTCTTCGCATTGATAACTCAACTTTTGACAGATTCCTTTAAGTCAATAAGCGGAAATCACTCTTCACTTCATAATTAAAGGAATATTGATAAGGGTGCCGAATGAACCACCCGCTTACATTAAATAAAATATAAAAATTGAATAATCAACCTTATTGGGTACCCATCCTTTCGAGCAAGGATCACTATCTGGATCGGACCACATTAAATCTAACGCCAATCCTGTGTCACATTCTTCGGGTGTTCTTGGCTTCTAAACAATTTTCTTCAACATGATTTAGTTAAATCGGATATGAGACGTAATCGTAAAACGCGAAAGAATGATTACGCATATGACCAATGGTTACAACGGGAAAAAATATATGGAACGGAAAATCAACTGAATGTTATTGTAATTGAGATGGAAGTCACCAAAGATTTCGACCGCTAAAGAGAATGCAAAATTTTTTGCACATACTCTGAAACCAGATTCAAAACTACCAAGTACTTTTCTCTTACAATATACCTTTATAATTAATCGAAATTTCTACAGTTGGACTAGTAAATCAGACTATTGTAATGTATGATTGGTATGCGCCCACCCTTCCCTTCCCCGCCGAAAATATATAACGATAATAATGTTATTGTTCGGGTTGATGACGCATAACTTTTATGTGTGATTTGAATATTATATATCCAAAAGATTCAAAACTATCCAACAAATACAGAAAATTATTCACCTTTAAGGAAGAGAGTGAAGACCAATTGTTTATTAATGGACTGATTCCTCCATGCATACATAGAATACGACCATTCACCTAAATTAATCCATTCCCAACATTATATTATCTCATTATATAATTTTTAAATAAATTATTTTATTCCAATGTATATTATTTTCAATTATTCCTCAAATTTATGCAACAATCATCTCAAAGCAATTTTTATAACAATTTTTTTCTTCTTTTTATGCGATGAAAATCGGCAATGAAAATATTCTTCTTTATATATTCAACAAAATATTTATAAACAAATAATTTCAAATAATTCGAATGCATACCTTAGCACAAAGTGGTAATTCATTGAATACTCGTTGAAATGCTTTCCATATACGTGTTGAACGAAGACGTTTACATTCCTCATAGAAACCATAGGTACGATTCATTTTTGTGCATTCATGATTGCCACGTAGAAGATTTATCATTTCAGGAAATTTCAATTTATAACAAAACAGTAACATTACAACCTTAATAATTATAATATTTTAATATTTAAATTATTTGCATCTTACAATAATGCCTAAAAAAGTTTAAAATCGGAGTGGAAAGGAGCGAATTATATCGCAAAATGTTAACTCATTCTTCGATTTTCGTCTTCGAGCTTCTCATTCTTTCATACACTTGCGACCATCAAAGAAAATAAATAATTCACCCATAATTCCGACTAAGCGAAGATAGAGGATCATATAAACTTATAAGATTTTTCTTGCCCATCACTCATCTATCCTCAAGACCTACTGAAGCAGTTGTGCCATAAAGGTCATAATTGATGGCTTTTAACTGCAAGAACTCTTAAAGATTAGTCATTAGAAAACAATTTAATTAGACATGCAATACCCATATGCGTTATATTCTCTTACCGACCAGAAAATATTACCTCAAGACCCTTTTTGCATCGATCGACATAATCGCCGAGGAAAAGCAATTTAGTTTTCGGTGGTGTACCAACGATAGATAGCAATCGATGAAGATCACCGAATTGACCGTGTACATCGCCGAATATGGTAAGAGGAGCGGTCATCTCAATTAGCGCTCCTAACGGACGTAGTAATTCGTACGTCTGAAAACAAAAATAATTCCGGCATTTATTGTATTTATGGCCATAGTTTTATTGGTCAAATACAACACAAGAATATTTCACATCTTCTCTACATTTTATTCAGTCCACAAAGAACTAACTTAATGTGGATCGTACATTTTTTGCCGGTGATCAACCGCTTTTTTGCCAGTGGTCAATTGCTTTTTGCCGATGGTCAATCGCCATTTGTCATTCGGGCGATCTAACGCCGTACTATTGGGATGATCATTTAAACATTATTCATATCAAAGAGTAATCAATTCTAAGGCACTGAAACATAATGTTTCGAAGTGTTCGCATCTACCCTCAGTAAGAAAATGTTTTCAATGAGTCTCTTTAGCCATTTCAAAGAAAGCCCTTATTAGTTCCATTGAAAAATTTCTCCCGTCTATACGCTTGAGATGTGCCATCAAGAACTTTTCTAAATATCGTATTTAATTAAATATGTACTCTTCGTTAACGCAGAAGGCAAAAGTTTTGTTACTCTAATAAAGTAAATACTGATTAGGCTAGGTATAGGTGAGATGAGAAAGAAGTATGAGAGGAAAATAAATAAAGGGAACTTATAAATTAGTGATGTTTCAGCATTACAGAGTTAATGACAGATGGCTTAACGCAACTCATTAACGCTTTAGATATAATTAAAGCAAACTTATAAATAAAACTTAACGGGTAAGGCTATCAGCATTACCATGTAAAATAATTGAATATAAGTATCAATGATATTAGGTAAAACACTTACAGCATCAACAATCTGCATTATTTGGTTATCACTGAAACCATCGAGCATCTGATCGATAATCAAACGGTGCAGCATCCGATCGATCAGTACAGCTAATTCACGACTCTGGAATGTATTATTGTCAGCCGTTTGTCGATAACTTTCCTCACAGATTTCCTCTTTTTCCCACTTAATGGTCCCTCTTATAAAGTGGAAGAACCCACCTAATGCAGAAGGAAAATGGAAAGCCTAATGAAAGGGAAAACACGCCGATAAAACGCTTGGAAAAGCTTCATACTTCATGCTTCATCCACGAGCCCACATCCTATAGCCGATAGCCATATGTAGCTGTGAAATGAAATTCCATTTTCGTTGCCATGAAATAAACAATATGAGCTTGAGCTCGACAAAGCTACATAAAGCAAGCATTTCGACTACTTGGATCCTATCTTAAATGGTCAAGTTTTAAACGGTCAAATAAATGGAGTCAAATCGGAGCAATTAACCTTACCGCATATTTAACAGTATCGCGCTGAAATGACTTACCAGTTTTGGGTTTGTCGTAAGTGATTGGATGTCCATCATGCGCGTGCCGTTGATCAGAATATTCTCACCTAGATCAATCAGTTGTTGAAGTCAGTAGTCGAACGGTCCAAAAAAACCGACCACTCAGTAGGCAGAAAAAAATTAACAATGAGTACCACCACATGGTTACTTCTTTAAAAATAAGAACTTTTTTGAAGTAAATAGAATATTCAATCATTAATAATTTCTGTTTAAGAATAATATTAAATATGTAAAAATTTATGAAAGAGATAGCCATAAAGCATTAATGAGCGTTGATTAGATTACTTGAAGGTAATTGGAATACTGCTAAATAGTTTTAGAGATATCTTTTTTTTAAATTTAAAAAATTTTTTTTTTCAGAGCGAATATTATTGAGCTGTCGATGAAAGAAGAAGTAAAACTTAAGATTCATGCTTGATTTGGAAGCCTCTTTTAAGGAATAAAACCCTTTCGCGAACAGATTAAATTTTTCAGATGGTTTTCGAAGTTAATGGCTTCACTAAATGAAACATTTTACTTAATTCTCATTAATTATTGAGATTAATATCATAGATAATGGGAGATTTGCATATCAGAGATCGACTCTATGCATTTTTATTGACTTAATTAAAGCATAATTATTTACTATTTAAAAATTATTCAAAAATGATTTAAGTATTCAGTAATCAGTAATATTGCGAACTTTGTTAGGTGATTAGCATTTATAATAGTAAGTAATATTTATGCATGAAAATATATCATATTTATATCATTTAACAAATTTTTATATTTGCAATTTTATTCTATTTGTGCGTAATTTGCATATTAAAAATTTCCCAAACTTATTTTCAAATAATTTGGATTCAAAACGAGTTCTCATCGTTTATTGCCATCAATAAGCAATAGAGATGACGTGAAGTTTTCTACTGATCAATTATCAATCACCAATAGGTACATTATAAATGATCTAGGTAGAGTGGATGCTCTTGTTTGTGGGCGTATCAGTTGTGTGTTTCTTAGGTGAGCGTACACTTTTCAAACTTCACTTACGTAACTTTAGTGAGGTTTAACTCTTGATGTAGACTTATACTTTTATTGTACTTTTAGCTAACGATTGATCTAGCTTATTACTTTCAACGTCAATATAAAGTACATTGTAGGTAAAGTTTTCTCGTGATTACTAATTTCGCTTTTCGTTTCTTATTTAATAACATTGCTCTTAAAGAGTTTTCAGTTGGTGCTTATTATTGAGATTATGCGGATGAAATAATGAGTGAAATTCTTTGATGCTATTTTATTTACAATTCTTCTCAAGTCATTTTTATAATGTCGAATAGTCTCATATAAAATGCAATGAAATGTTTATTTTTAGGGTTTTTTTTGTGGCTTAAATCTTCTTATTAGATGATAAAAATTGTTACTCTATTATGTACTCGCGACTATTGGTTAAGAAGCTTTCTTCAGAAAAAAAGTGTCGCGTCTATGGTATAACGATATATACAAATAGTGGATTGAATAAATATTGTGAATGTCATTATAAGTAGATGAATGATGAACGAAAGTGTATCTAATATCTCAGAAAGATAGCTAGATGAGACGCACACCTGGTGACCTGGGTAATTGTGTTACCTTAAGGATTAAGAAATGATCGATGCGGAATGTTTTGAACGAGTAGATGAGTGAAAACTTTAGCTGATAAGCGGATATTCGAAGTTGCAATAAGGAGTTATTAATTTTGGCGTTAAATCGATAGTGATATTGAAAACTTTTATTTCATATTAATCTTCGGTATGAGTGAAGACGGGGAAGGGGCGGGGCGAGGGCGGAGGGGGAAGGGGAAAATTTGTGTTTTTGCCATTTCTCTCTCTCATTTTCCCTCTTCCCTTAGTCAATTTTATTTCCAAACTTTCGTACATTTTAGTCAATCCATTATTTCTTATATCTGTTTATCGTTTGCTATTTCCATCGGTATCTAGAAATGCCTAAGAAGAAATACAGACTAGCATCAAATAAGCTGTAATGCAATCAACAAAGATGATTACAGGTGTGTCACGTCAATTGGGGCATCAAATTTGCTTCACAATTATTCGCCATTGTTGTTATGGAATTTCTCGATAAGAATGTTGCAATTACTGCTGTAGTCGGTTGGTTGTTGTCTTCTTCCTCGAATTCCTAGAATTTCTAGAAATTTATGTATATATATATATATATATATATATATATATATATATATATATATATATACTTATATATTTATCAGAAGGTTTAACACTACCTTTACGTTTAATGCCTCAAAAGTTGGTGCCATTTAGAAATCCGGACTCCTCATTAATTGGCTTTGAGATTATAAAAGAGAAATAAGCAGAAAGATGGAGAGGAAGAAGAGACTCAATTCAATTGATATTTACTTCGTTCGTCGTGTTTAAATTCTCATTAATATGCCGAAAATAATTCCGACTAAAGGATATTACTTCCGGGAAGCTGCTCAATGCGCTAGTTGTTTTACTAATAGATTAAAATTTAAGTAAGCTTACTAAATGATTTAAAAAGTTACTCAAAAAAATGATTTCAATATTTTCATGTGCCAAAAGTTGTAATTTCTCTAAAATTTTGATGAAATGAAAGAAATTTTATAAAATTTCCATAAAATTAAGATAAAACTTAAGGGGATATTTGAGAAATTGCAAAAAATCGCTTTATAATAAGTAAGACTTTAAAGTAAATGTATCAGCGAATAAAGATGCATCTATATTTTCACTAAATACACAAAAAAAAAACAACTTTTTTTACTCAAATTAGACATGAGGAGCACTTGTGCATCGAGCAGTTGTACAAATCAATCCATTCGTCAACATTATTCGCGGGAAGTCATTATGTCTCTTCTCACTAATCCTATCCCTCTTGTTGTATCATTTCCCTCCGTTCCGTCCATTCTTCCTTTTTCTTCGTTATGCACCGTTAAGCCAACAAAGAGTAGAGCTAGTGCATTTTATTTAGCACTATTCATTGTCATTTTTTATGAGTCATAAACAAATATGTTTCAAATAAGATATAAAAAGTTAACAATTTTTATATTAATAGTTGCTTTTTAAACATAGAGTTTCGTCAAATTCCTCGTTGATGTTATATTCGTTAACGATCTAGGCATAAATCGATAAAGCTAATTGGGCAAGCTATAGTGCTTTGCGATCCGTAGAGAAGCACTGTCAGTGAAAGCGTGCGCAAACATCGATTCGATTGCACTTCTAGCCGCTGACGTTGCTCAAACACGAGAAGCGCTTTTATATAGACACAGCTCTCCTCACATATCATTTCCATGTTTTATTCCTATGCTTCTCTAATTTATTTAATTATAATTTTTAATTTAGTCACAATATTATTTTGTATTGTATTGTTAGTAAGAGTAGAGCTTTTTAACAACAACACTAATAACAATAATATAATTTGAGTTTATTTTACGGTATTGCTTATATATTTATAAAAAGCAACAAAAGGAAGCTCATGGTGCATGGACTAATGAGGTTCGAACCGCGAATTCTCGATTTCCGAATAGCGCACTCATGCATGCATTGCGCCACCGTCGATACGTTACTCGGAAATTGAACTCACATTTAACCGCATTTATTTTATAGAAACTTTTTCAGCCAGTAAAAGAATAGACAGTGAAGTAATTGAAAACCAAGTTGTTCTAATTTATTTATGTTAAACGCTATTTTCACCTAAATAACGCTTATACAAGGAATATTTGGCATTGATGCTTATACAGCGGAAGAACATTTTGTTTAAATTTTGCAGTAGCTACCGTACACCTTTTATGATGAAGCCCATAATAGAAGCGGAGTCTACTGTACAGTCCTAAGACAGATCTAAGAACGGATGACCGGCATGATATAGTTAAAAGACCATATCGTTAAATTGAGATGCTATGAGGTTGGCAAATGGTTTTAAGTGAAGCGAACGTTTTGGCAACGTCCTAACTCAAATTTTAACTGTAATTTTTTTACCAATTAATCACTTTTATTTGTTCATATCTCTTCGAATTTCAACAGTTTAAATCCACAATAAAATGTAGTTGCCGATAAAAGAACTATTATTCTTCCAGATTCGAACTCACCAATCTCATAAGAAAAGATTAACAAACTATAATATATGAGCTGTTGAATTTCCAGGTGATATATTTATTTTAAGTTTAATAGAACATTTATTGAATGATTCGATATTTCAGGTTAATTAAATAATAAGCATTGGTGGGCATATACATACTATGAGTACAGATGTATTTTTATTAGGAAGTGAGAAAAAAGTTTGTTTATATGAAGGCGAATCTGGCAGCAAATATCGTTGGGATCTTTTTTTTTCATTCAATAGCCGGAGACATTTCATCATAAGACTTTTTATTTCTTTTATGTGTCACTTTTTTTCTTCATTCATATAACTAAACATTTTGATATTTTTCTCCCCCTCACATTTTTTCTATAATAATTTCTCAACTAAATTAGCTAGCCACTTATAATTTAATTGATCGTTTTTTTTCTAAATATCTTATTGCAATATACGGCAGAAATAGTTCGTCACTGAAATGCACGTTCACCAATGTCTTTGATGAATCACAAAATTTCCTTGAAACGTATCAAATTTGCCGTTCATTTTTCGGTCAAATGTTCACAGCTTATAAAATACTCATCAACAACAAAAGTACACGCCATACCATTCATCTTTGATGCATTTGAAGAAGAAAAAATTAAATTAAACTCATTAATATATTTTTTCTAATGATTTAAAAAAAATTTTTTTTCAAATCTTTTCAAATTTTTTATCAACTTTCTTTGAATGCTAAATTCGGCTTGAAAATATTTTTCGAAAAATTGAAATTTTTAGGGCAATGAAAATAAATTATTTTCGGGGATAGGGATTTTTTTTGAAATTGCTATTGTTTGACAATGATTATAAATTAAATTCTCTCATAATTTCAATACAATGCTCTTCTACATAAAATAAACGGTTTAGCGTTGATGTAAGAATTTTTTTTTTTTTGGAAAAAATCAACCGATATATTTTCATCTTTGCTTACACCAAATTTTTTTCGATTTTCTTTAATAGATGCCCACTGATAATTTCCGATTTTTTAGGTGGCTAATGTAGGAAAGTGAGGACGCCTCCTCTAACCATACGTTATTTTATATCTCGATAATCTTATTGCATCATTAGTTGGTGTTAGCGGCATTTATAGTGATTTTTTCTCAATATTTTATTTCAACAATTCGCCAATTTTTAATCGTTATATTGATTGCTCATAAAAGATCAAAATTCAAAAGTTATGAGACACGAGGACAATTAATTGCTCTAACACATTAAAGTATCGATTATCCGATATGACATTATAAGAGGCGTTCAAACTTTTCAAAAACGGCAAATGAATTTATTTTCAAAAAAAAAACGGCATTGCATTTCTCTTATCAACGCGTTAATGCATTGCAATTTCGCATTCATTTCCTAAGTTGCATATACGTAGCAACTACTTTTTTTTTGCAATTCTATTGCAATTTTTTCCAATATTAATAATCTTTTATAATTGTATTTCCTCAGTTCTTCTACTCTAATATATAGTGAATAGCTGATTCGTATAAAATATTGCAAAATAAATGCAAAAATGCAATATTTTAGCAAAGAATAAATAAAAATCGAGATGAATGTTTTTTAATGTTTTAAAAATATAATTTTTTTTTTCAAAATGCAATTTGATATTTCAAATGCAAAATGCAAAATTTTAAATGAAATATCAATTCGAAATTTCTCGAATAAAGTAAGTCAGTGAGTCACATTTTCATTCACTGAAATAAAATCTTTATTGAGTTAACAATTGGGTAAGCAATGAATAAATTTGTTGCAAACATGTTCAATTAGATAAGTTTAGTTGCCTTTTTCTTGCTTACCTTTACTCGGCATGAACTCATTAATTAGCATATCATGCATGCGTTTAATTTTGAAATTTAGCTCATTGCTCAATATATATGCAGCTAGATGTCTAATAATTTCTGACAAACGCTGAAACTTTTATGTGCAATATAGGGCATCACTTTTCAGAATATATGAAAATTCGATGATAAAAAAAAGATTATAATTTTTATTCGGCGCTCAATTTGGAATATCAAAAAATTTCGAGTACTAGAACGCCTAATTGATTTTTGATGTATTTCAACGTGATTACAAGTTTACAGTTGACGTCAACGCTCTAAAAAGTGTAATTTTACACGTCATTATTTTGTTGATTAATTTGAGACACCCAGCTGACTATTAAGTTGTAAAAATTTTGTCACCATCGTCATACTGCGTTTTTTTGGCACTAAAACTCTGCTAATCACCTCTTCTTATTCATTCGTATCTAATGTGCTTATTGCAATTTGCTCTTTTTTCTTCGTAGAAATACATCTAGTATTCTCGTTATAAAGCCGGAAAATATTTTCATTTCATTAATGCTAGCCCAAAATAAAAAAGTCTAATTTTACCTCGTACAATAAACATCTAAAGAGGCGTACCGGAAATATTGGCACGATATGCGCTTTTTTGCATTTCGTTCATCTCAACAATTGCTTTCACAACTATCAGCAAGAAATCATTTGTATTAAACAATGTCAACGTGAAATGTGATATAGGAGATTAATGAAATTTCGCAACCTCTTAGTTACGGTGGAGAGTTAGGACTATCCGGGCAAACAAACAAACGTATGGATCTACAAAAAGAGCATTAAATTCCAAATGCGTCCTACAAAAATCAGTCTTAGATAAAACAATCCTATAGAGAATCTTTCAGTGCTCCTTAACAATAAATCTACTCAGCTTACGAGCGTTATGAGGGTAATTAAAAGTCCTTCTTAATAAGGTCTTTAAACTATTCATAAACTGGATCAACTAGTTTACATTCATATCACCATTTTTAAACCCCTTTCATAGCATATTTGAAAATATTTCATCACCGCCTAACGCATTGGCCGTTGAAATGTTGTTGATTTCAAATATAGCTTGAAAAAAAGGCGGATTTCGACAATAATGTTTTATAGTTCTTCGTAAAACCTTTCTTGAGATTTGTAAGCCTAAGTATAAAACTTTAAAGTTACGAGCAAGATTTTAGTAAGTAAATAAATTTGGATCTTATTGCAATTTTTCACCGCCAAATTAGTAAAGAAGGGTTTGACGGAATGAAAAGAATATTTTAGAAAATTGAGATGAAATCGTTCAGATTTTGGTAAATCATCGACGTGTTCATTGTTGACGTCTCTCAGTCCACATCACGCTCAATTTGTGTGCTCAACAGCTGATATCCTTGCCAATACACCAGCTTCAGCACTAAATAATAACGGACGATTTCGTATGGCCGATCCAAATCCGAGTGCACCAAAACGGAGAATCTATAAAGTAGTGCTAACTGGTGGACCATGTGGTGGAAAAACCACAGGACAGGTAACGATAAATTTACTGTTTCTCTTTCAATGATGGAGGAATGAAAAGGAATCATTTTGAGGTATATTATACTTAAAAATCTATAAGACGAATGCTAATTTAAATATTATGTTGGCTATAGCGAATGAATTCTCGCCGGTACCACTCATTATATTATGTCGCCCAAAAAAAATGTGTTATTATAGTACATTTCATTTTTATTAAAGCGTCGACTTTATGTGCATATAATAAAAATATTTGCAAAATTTTCTTTAGTATAGCACACTTTTCGTTAGGTTTAACACGCTGTTGGCGCGGTTAGCAGCTTATTTTCTTTTAACTTCTATGTGGCATACTCATTGGATGATATACTATTTCACTGACAAAAATGGTATACTATTTAATTATTAGTTGGTTTATTATTTAATTATTAGTACTGTTATCATTTTTTAGCATTTATGTGATTACTGATTAGTTGATTATCATTTTTTATTAGTACATCGGAAATATTGATGTTCAATGACGTCATTTTAATTAAAATTTTCTATACTAGGACCGATTGCGAACATTCTTCGAAGGTCTTGGATGGAAAGTCTATACGGTTCCGGAAGCGGCAACAATATTACTCGGCGGTGGTGTGAAATTCGCTGAATTAACTCGTGAACAAACATACGCTTTCCAAAAGGATCTACTACTTACAATGCTACGAATTGAATCGGTACCTCATTATGATTGAGGATTTATAACTTCTGAGGTATTGGCCATATAATGTTCATTTTTGCTATCATTTATTAGCGACTATTCGGGTAGTTTTATAGTCATAAAATCTTCATCTTTAGATTATTTAATTTGAAAACATTTTGGCTCCTTGATAAGAGGATATCATATTTCAACAGGATATTCTATTGAAAATACTCATTGAGTAATTTTCCTTTTTTTTATTCTCCATATGCGTAAAAAGATTCCAACAATTTTGCTTCGATTATTTCTCTTTTTTTTTAATTATTCACTAATAGAAGCTAAAGATGCCGGAAATAGTCTAGACGAGTGAAAGTGAAAGGATATAGGATATAGATGTATGGCTATGTGTCAAAAAAAAAAGATATGTTAGAGGCCGGTTAAAAGAAACGAAGGGAAATCAAATCAGTCGTTGTTGTTGCCGTTCTTGTTTCTTCATTCATCATATGCAAAAAGCATTAACTATTAGATTTCATCGATCATACATAGTAAATATTATTTCTCATCATTGTCTCCTTCTCTTCAATACTTCCCGTATTGTGCAAACTTTTATTGATAGAAATTTGTTTCCTCTAATTTGTAATTCACTCTTACAAATTAGAAAAAATCGATTTCGATTTTTTTTAAATTTAATCAATTTCAAATAGGCAATAATCGTATTTCGAGAGTTGCATTTTAAAGATTAACAAATGCAAGAGTGTTGCATTGCAATAAATTGCAAAAAAAATTGAATATTGCAATTGCATTTGAGGTTTTCTTCAACCAAGCAAGTTTATCGGCCGCTGAACATGTGTTAGTGATTTGTGATCGTGGCGCTATGGATCCATCGGCATATATTGACAATGAACAATGGCAAAAATGCCTTGAGGAGCTCTCATTAGAACAATTCAATCTACGAGAAGCGAGATACGATCAGGTCTATATTTCTCTATCTTAATTTACTAGTGCATAATTTTTTTTGAATTAAACTTATCGATTAACGTATCATTTTTGACAATTAATTTAAACGTATTTAATGTATAATGTTTATTTTTTTCTTTTTTAATATAATTTTAATGCTTTAGTTTTTTTATATACATATTTAATGTTTATTTTATTAATATTGACTCATATCTAGCAGTAATTTAAGTCGTTGGCCACCAAAAAAAAAAAACAATGATAATAGAAACATTTAATTCATCGTCCAATAAAAATTGTTTATGAAAATCGAATAATTCCCTAATTTCGTTTGTTTTGATTACATCATTTATTGTTTTATTAGATATTATCTATGATAAGAGATATGAGTATTTAATTCTCTTTTAATGTTTCAACACAAATACGCAAAGGCATATGAATAGAAATTAATAGAATAGAGCCACTGGGAAAAATTTAGAATTTTCATTTAAAAAAAATAAATAAACTCATAAATCGAATCACATTTGTTTGAGGAAACGATGGAATGGAGAAATGAATGAGAGGAGTCCTAATGTTTTCGTTGGAAACCATAGCAAAGGACAATCATTTATTTGGAGCTCTCATTAATTTAGAGTTCTTGCTTTCTTTGAAATTATTTGCTTTCATTTAATAAAAAAAATAATGCAATGAAAAAGTTTTTATTTGAAAGTTTTTTTACCGTTTAAAAAGCTATTGAAATCAAATGCACTGAATGTGTCAATATTAAAAACTGACTCAATTAAGTTGATTTAATTCCACCTATTAGCTTTAATTTGCGTACTTACCTGAAAATAAATGGGCAGGAATACCTCTTCCAAGATTTGATACCCAATATCGTTTTCTATTTTGAAATTATGAAGGCCGTATAGGTGGTGCATATGACTACTGCGGCTGATGGTGCCGTTGGATACTATACATTGGCGAATAACTCGACACGTAAAGAAGGAATCGAAGAGGCATTGGAACAGGATCGATTAACTCGAAATGTATGTATCATTCATATGTGCATGTTTTATCTCTCATATAAAATTGAAGCAACAAAAACGAAAAAAAAAGGAAGATGCGTCTTAATATAATTGCATAGAACAAATAAATTTCCATATCAAATCCCCAAATCGAACGCTGTTTAATTTACCAACAACAAAAAAAAATCGTTGATCAAGAGATATTCTACAAAATATGAGTACTGAAATCACCCAAAGAATATGCTATAGTTCTCAAACGTTTATATAATTAAGTATAATGATAGCCAAATTCGGCTCATATCTTTCGTGAATTATACATAAAATTATAAAAAAAACGCTAAATCTACTATTATTTTCGTTCAATATTATAAAAGCACACCACTAAATAGTATAAAATGTGGATAGCTTATAAAATAACACTGATCAGTAATAATAATTTACAATTCACATAGGCATGGCTTGGTCATCCTTATGTTGACGTTATCGATAATATTGGATGCAAATCATTCGAAGATAAAATATTACGTCTAATTGCTGCGGTATGTAATCGTATCGGTTTATCCACACAGGATCGACTCGCTTTCAATAGCAGGTTTGCATAGCTGCTTCGTTCATCTCTCATATATCTTTTCATAATTAATTTCCCATATCACATATTTCCTATCTATTTTTACCATTCGACCATATCTGCTCTTATCATTCATAGACAAACAATAGAAGTCGTTGTCGATTCATTAAATCGTTATGCATATTGATTATAAATTTTGACCTATAACGTGACAGATCAACGCTTATTTTCATGGCGATGTATGCCCGTCATTACGATGTATGGCCCTAAATGGCCTCATTACTTTTTAAGTTATATTTGGCAAACAGTGATTATATCACTGTCGTAATTAATTAAGGTCTTTCAGTAAGAAAAAAAAAGCATCAACAATCTCTTATAGTTTCAAAAATTTTCTCTTTCGATTAATAATCGAGCAATTTAAAACGGATGTAATTGAATAAATTTCAATTGGATTTTCTTTGAAATTGGCATAAATTTCATGGTTTTAGGAAACGGAAATGGCTAGTTATTGCAATCGACGAATCTCGTATGCCACGTTCTGAGGTGTTCGTTGTACGTCACCATTACCTATGCACAGAGGATGCAAAAGTACAGGTTAGTCGCGCGGAAGTTTAACTACTCTCATTGAAGAAGCAAATGGTTATGGGCTTACAATAAAATTCCGCAATTTCGTCTAAACGTACTGATTATACTCACTGTTTAACCACTATTTCATCAATGAAGATGTCGTGGAATGGATTGTTAGTGATGGAGGAGGGAATAGCGATGAAAAAAAAGAAATGTTCATTCCACTTCGTAAATTGCGTTGAATTCATAAAAACTTCCTATTGAAGAAGCTCATTTCTGCAATAATACAGTTACAGTACTAAAAGATTTTGAGCATCTTGGGCCTTTAATTGAATGTACTTGGAATTGTAGCTTTATGCTGATTTAAAGCCGCTAAACTTTAAATACTAAGTTAGAGTGACATTAAAATAAAAGTTATATTTTTCTACTCTTCCTCTATCTTGGTGATGATTATTGTTGGTTTTTTTTTTTGAAGATATTCACTGCAGATTATGGCTAATGAAAAATTTTCGACTAGTATTTATGTTGCTATCCGTAAATTATAAACGGGCGAAATAAACCGATTTATATCTCCAGTGCAAAATACACCTGAATTTACCTTTAATTAAGCTCAAAGTGAACACAATTTTTAATGGTAGGTTCGTTTGCGTTCACGGAGTCAAAATGGACATACAACATATACGATTACAACGCGTAATTTTGTCACACCTGAACCAGTGGAGACACGAATGCAATTGACAGCAAGAGAATATATCAACTACAAATCGATGGAAGATCGATCACGCGCACCAATCAACAAGGAGCGACGTTGTTTCATGTTCCAAAGACAGGTATTTATGCATATTTGTTTCATTTTTATGCATGACTATAATCCCTCTTATTATCACATATTTTCTATACTTTTATCTATCGTCTATAAAAAGAAATAATTTTTTAGAAGTATATTAGAAAGATTCTATTGCATTACAATGTGATGTTCAACTCAAATGTTTTCAAAAAGCTTAAAGAAATATAATTGAGTTATACGAAATGAAATGGAATTTTAAAAATCTAATAGCAAATGCATTTTAGTATTTCCATATCGATATCTATAAATCGCCATTACCGCCATCATGTAAAGGAAAACCGTTAATGATTCTGGAGACGTATACAACTGCTCCGATTGGTAGCGTTGAACCAGCGTTGCCTAATTTCATGACAATTGAACGTGAAATAACTGGCGATCCTGCATATAGTATGTATAATATTGCTAAAATCGATCGACAATAGCCGTATAACGTTTATTCGAACGTTATCTTCATTGCTTTGATGTTTTTAAGAAATCTTTAGTTATGATTCATTAGTGTTACTAAATGTTGAAGTACTAGAAGAATTGTTCACACTTTTTTTTGGAGTATTCCAATTGCCCATTATGGAACCTCGTCGTTTGACATTCTTTGCTGATCCGCATGCTGATTTTATGCGCTTTTGGCTATTCCCTGCAAAAATTGACTTACGACGATGTTATGCTTATCCATAAATATATGTACGTCTCTTTGCCTTCTCACTGGTTTCAACCCACCGGCCATATAAAAAGATGTATGTGCAGCTTGGTGGATATACTGTGCACACTGTCCCTTAAACGTCCTAAACCTACAATATAAGGGAGAGGAAGGAAGATAGAAGTCTCCTCTTAAATCCTCATTGTTTTCTCAAGTTTGATTTGTTACCAATCAGAAATTCTCTTTTTAGTTCGGAATTCGCATTTCATCTCCGGGAAAACTCATATTAAGCGTTGCTTTCCCTTGTTTCTCGAATATTCGTCTAAGGAAATGGCTTGATGGGTTGATTACAGAAAACACATACCGCGCTAGTATTCTGGTGCGTTTTCTCATTTTCTTCATTCAAAGATTGCATAATTCTGCGTTTATGATTGTGTCTTGTTGAGAAATTGTTGAATAAAATGAGTGAAGACTCCCATTTATCGAATCCTTGTTATTATACGATAACACTTGCACATTGGCGCTCAATATTATTTGTTTTAAACTCCTTTATTGACCACTGGACATTTGTTTGGCGACGATATAGAGTGGACATATGGTTCGGTTGCTAAGCACGTTCGTGATAAGCGTGGAGTGATCAGTGGAAAAACGAGCATCTACGATATGCAGGCGTTTCATTTCTGTGGGAATTGTTATGTTCATTTTACATTTGAAAAGAAAATTTATTGAAATTATTCAGTTCGATGAAGTAAATGATATGCCATACTTGTGTGCTTTCATTAAAAAAAAAATGTCAACTATAAGCAATACGGCTTTTCAAGGATGATTTCAACCACTTCTCAACAATTGCGATGCTTCACGTCCTAGAACACTCTTACAGATGTAATGTCTTCATCGAAATTTGATGTATATATTGCTTGAAGGCATATCTCATGATGCACATACTCATATATTCTTAAAGTTAAGGATATAAGAGGCAACTATTCGTCAAGATTTAGGAATTTTCGTGGCTTAATTTCTTGATTATGTCTTGGCAATTTATGGTTCTTTAAATCTCGAAAGCATCTCTTTGCTTGTATTAGCTTAGCGGCAAAAAGAATATATGTCGCCTGCATCACTGTTCATGAGGGAAACAGATCTAGAAAAAATTGAACCAACGAAGCGCACAATGAATTCGGATGTTTTATGATTGTATGAATTCCAATTCCTCACACACGATTGATACAGTAACTGAAATGATCCTGATAGCTGCCCTTTAGATACTTATAGACAGGATTATTTTTTGTTTGTATCAATGTAATTTTATCGATGAATATTATTTTATTCAAAAGAAATTCTCAAAGAAATTCTTATTTGATCGAAGCAATTTCCACTGCTGAAAAAAATCAATTCTATCGTTTATTGATGGGAAAATATTTCAACGAAAATCTTTTCATATTGTTTATTCATCAATAAATATCAAATTAAAAAAAACGACGTATTAATGTTTCATATACGATGCTATAAGAAACATAAAGAAATGATAAAAGAAAACGCTACCGTTAAAAAAATAGATAATATGAATCAACGCTTTTCGATTGTCATATAATAAGATTTTTGCTTTCCACGTTTTGCATTTTTATTGCTTTTTCGCTTCTATGTAATTCAATAGTTAACATTCGATGGTAGCCACTTATATGTTTCGCGTTTTTATCAACTCAATTTCTGAGAGCGATCGGTTTTTTTAGGCAGCCTATCCGTCCTCTTTCTTGTTTTACCGTCCTCCAGATGAACTGTATTATTTATGATTATTAATTCTTACAAGCTGATAAATTCACCGTTATCGTTTGTTGTGGTCACTGTCGTTGTTGCTGTTTAGCTGTCGTTTACTTATTTGTACAAATAACAATACGTGAAGCACAAATAATAAGTGAATGAAATAAATGTAAAAAAAAACAAACAAACAAATAAGTTAAATAAATAAAATGAAACAGAATAAAACGAACGAATAAATAAATAAATAAATTGATAATTCCTTTATAAAAAAAAATACGGAGTTCGATAGCTGAACAACTCAATACGACAATAATATGAATATGCGCCATAAAAGATGATATTACTTAAGGCATTAGTTAAGAATGTATATAATGCTTCCCAGAGTATAGCTGATTCATAAGACATATAATATTCGTCTAAGACGCATTACCTTATAAGATTTGCTAGTATAGCAGTAGAGTGGCATATATCCCCATATAAAGTCGATATTTTCAGTGAATTTGCTCATTAAATTTGCGCATCAACACCTTAGGGTTTTTTTTAACCTGCAGTACAAACAACTGTCACTAATGCTTCAATTCATTTGGATGATTTATATGCGCAATAGAAACTTAGAATTTAAAACTTCATAGGACTCTTCGACTAGCAGAAATATAACTTGCCAAGTTCATCTACCTTCCTCAATATTCACATCTCAAGAGCCTTAAAATATTCTAAGGAAATGAGATTATTAGTTGAAATGCTAAGTGAGCGGGCGTGTAAGTGCTTAAAGCAACTTCTAAATCTTAGAGGATTATAGAACTAAATTCCAGAAGTAAGTAGGTTTTTTCATGCCCTAGAACCTGAGAGATATATAGCCTATTTCGAGTAAATGGACAGATTGTTTTCACTGTGATAAAATTATGCGCCATATGGATATAAGCGATATCAACAAAAGGCGTCGATTAAGAATGACCGAAAGTTGTTCATTGATGTATTATGAACACCACATTCGCCACACTGTCTGCTAGACCTAGTACCGTACCCTAGGATATGTCGATTTCATACCGTATCCTTTAGACAAGTTGATTTTCCATTATCGCTTTCATTCGACTCAAGCAAGAACTTAGGTGAATTTTTCAAATAATACAATACTATATAAGCATTAATCAATTGCAAAATATGCTGCGTAATAATTGTTGTCTTCATAAGAAATGTAATATGAAATACTGATAAATATTTGGTCGTCGATAAATGGCGTCCTCTCTTATTTCTTTTTTTTTTTCGTGGATATAGAACATTTTATTATTTGTTAATGGATTTTCTTTTCAGATTTATAGATGAAATAAACATATAAGTAAAAAGCACTATAATCACCGCTGAAAGTTCCACTATATGCTCAGAATAACTAAAGAGTGAACCTGGGCCGCCAGAATTTGTGCAAGAAATTGAGCCTGGAGCTGCAAAAGGTGTGCTTATAGCACCGATCTCATTCGGCTTTCTCAACTCAAGGGAATGAAATGGACGATCATATTCCCGGCATACTTGCGGGAAGAAAAATTTATTGGTGTCCAGGAGGAAGCGGTGAGGATTTCTACTTGTATTTGCTTGCCTCAATAATGTTCCAAATCATTACGGGCATTAGCCGAATGTTTCCATCTAAAATGTTTACCTCATATAATAGTACTCCAAGACTTCGAAGATGGGATATACCACAGGTTTCAAAGGCACTCCAAATCATGAATATGCAATTCATGCAGAAACCTTTATTGTTCAGCCAATTAAGCTATCCGACCTTTGACCTCTGAAGCTGGAGCGCTAAACAAAACGGTAAAAATATTTTCACTATCATACAAATACGAACATATTTCCTTTCATATTTTCATGGAACCGATCGTAAAACAATTGGGAAATATGCGAAAAGATTTGTCGCAAATGCATTGATATATCATGCAAACCGTTCTTTTCTACTCTTTTTCTTGTTGGAGAAATCGGGGACCTTGTTGAGATGTTTATAACATAAATTCAAATGGAAAAGATTGACTTCCACTCAACAAATTCCATCTTGACGGTGTTGTCATTGGTATACGCTCACTAAATATAAATTCGGATGGTTGTAAGGCACAAATTACTTAAATCTGAACAAATTCGTATCGAAACTCTCACAGTCTTGTTAGAACTCAGGAGTCCTCAGAATAAATCAGAAATATTTCAACTCAGATTGAATCGCGACTTTAATAGTTGTTTGACTAATCGCTCTTCATGATCACACACTATATTCGATTAACTACTGATAATCCAAAAAAAACTCAGATTTTTTTACTACTTGCTGTCCATAAAAAGCCTGACAAAATTTGCATAAAATTGTTCATTGCACAATGCATTAGGAAAAAAATAGCACCCTCTCTTGGTGGAACGTCGATTTCTTCATTATATAGCTGCTAGCATTCCCAAAGGGGAATTTGCAGGATTCCCTGCATACTGCCCAGGAACAACGGATCCTGATGAGTATATCTATTGCTGTACGTACGGATATGATTGGTCGATGCCAACATGTTGTAGATATCCATTACACACTGGTCTTATATATGCTCTCTGCATCGGCGCATTTGTCGCTTCGGCTGGTAAGCGATCATGCATTATTACAATGCACTTTTGTTTCAGTGTGAAGTTTGAAGAATGTTTCGAAGGTGTGCTATGCGCATTACATGTACGAATAAACTTTTCCTCATTTTATGTGAATAATAAAATAAAATCTATTCCTAGTCGTTCTATAGCACTCGATTTCTGTTGGGAATTCTAAGGAATTTACTTCTGCTTCTAACAATTCATAAGATACAATGATCAATTTTTTAAGCTCACATAGCGATAAAGTCGAGAATATGGGATACTTTCGTAAAGTTTTTTATATACAAAAAGCATTTAATGGATTGAATAAAACGTTCTAGACACTTTACTTTAAATTTCCTTTAGTTTATAGCAAACAAAAATTTCCTTTCCAAATTTGAGTAGCAGGCCAAGTATGGAGTAAAAAGGCGAACTTTGGATCATCTTATGAAAATTTGGCGTAAGAAAACAGAAATTTTCCAGCCCTGAGAAAGCGCAACGCACTTCTCCAAATCATGAAGCCTATTTTTATTTATTTCGCCGACATAGGACAACAGGCAACAGCTTGCCTTTATGTTACATCAAAAATTTCACGCTTCACTCGTGCAATGCACATTAAGCACATTCTCATACATTACCTTATCAATCCTTATCCCTCAAGTTTTATAGATTTTGCTCATACAGTTGGTTTTTTTCCAGCGCGGCCATTGGTAGCTAATTATGCGACTACGGTAATTACAGTAATTATTCAATTACAGTAACGATTGCAGTAATGAGTAAGTATAGTAATTATGTGATTGAGGAATGAGTTCGAGTTTCTCTCTTGCAACTTTACATAAATTTTTGAAATTCATTATCTGCAAAATGAACGAATAACCTCTCTCCAATACTATCTTGCCTTGAGGTCCGTAATTTTCCCGCATTTTTTCCCTGGTGTATAATTCGATTGTCATAGTCAGAGATCGTCGAAGGACTGGTAGGGCGTTTTTACGCACACTCATTGTCATCGGAATAAATAGTCCAATTCTTGATAACACTGCAATCAAGCCAACCATATTCGAAACAATCACAACGTACATATGCATTCATGCAGCGCACACATACACACACTACACGCACGCCCACATACACACCATACGCGCGCTCTCACCGGGGTGTGGGCGTGTGGACGTGCATATTCATTTATATCTTCGATGATGACAGTCAGCCTATTCGTCCATCGTCTGCGTTTGCGGCATCAATTCGAGTCTTCGTCTTTTCAGTGTTGGTGTTCCTCGCTTGTTGGTTCTGTCCAATATGCCCACTTGCAATCCGAGTTCGTGAACTATCTGAAGGAAGGCACTCCCGAAAAGTTCGGCAACGTCAAAACAAGTGGGATATCGATCAAGATGTCAATAATCCAGCTTATTTCCGGTGAAGGTATTAGTCCATAGCAAGTCACATATGCTATTCGAGTTTTCTTTTTCATTATTATTACAAATGATTAACTAGTACAAATGAATCCAAAGAAAGAAAGGCATTTAAAAGTACATGTGAGTAGCAAAACAAGGCCCAGAAACATAGAGACTAGCATCTAAGATAAGTCGACGGACCTCATTTAGCATGGACGATCAGCAAAGAAATTGGAAGATTGTGGAGAACGTGGCAAAGGAGTCATATCTCCCACTGAACGAAGACAGTGATGAAATAATGGAAAGAGTAGTAACTTTTTAGTGGTTATTGATTTGCACTAACGGCAAAAATAAAAATTCTATCTTCTAGCCATTTTTTGAAATGATTAATGACCCAAAGGGAAATTAGCGAACGCGGAAACTTTTTTGTTCCCCAAAGAGCATTTGAATGATATTTTTGAAAGTGAAACCTATTGATTCTTTTATTTACATGAATGGCAGTTAGTCGAAGCTCTTTTTTAACAACAATAACTTTCGATTATTGGTTTGGTTCGCTTTTTCGACTGTCGCTCGAATTTGAGATGTTTTTTGCAAGGAAAAATTCTTGGATAGTCAACAAGAAAATCAGTGCATTTAAAGAGTCTGACTAAATAGCTCATAATCAGGCCCACATCGTATACAGTCATTTTATTATATATATATATATATATATATATATATATATATATATATAAAGGTTTTTGATCGCATATTTATAGACAACTTAAACATCTTGCATTTGCTTGATATTTCAAACAGGATCAAAGCCGAACTGAACATTTCTTCAGTAAGTAAAAGTGAACGCTCTCATTTTCAGATTGTGTTGAATCGTATAGTAATGAATTACATGTTGTATTATGAAATTATTTAAAATTATTCAATTATTTAAAACCATGAATGCACCATAAATTAAAAACATGAGGTTATATAAAACTGTAAATTATGAAATCAATGTTCCGAAAAAGCTTCAAGTTTTATTATTTATATGCAAAGAAAATGAATAATAATAATAAAATTAATAAATATCAATTAGGCACACGTAATCAGAGACATGTAAATATAATTACGTAATTGAAGAGGCAAATTCCCTTCAAAGAGAAATTGAGCATTCTTTTAAATTTGCAGCCCGAAGTTGTATTTCCGTTGATGCATTCATTTATCGCGTTGTCAGGCTGAACAATCGAGCATCCCGTCTCCTTTCCTTTTTCTTTCCTTTTTCTCCTTTCCTTTCCTCCACCCTTTCGTTCCCCTCTCCTTCCCTCCACACATGTATCCCCTGTTCATCTACTCCCCAACAAAAATACTCATTGAAACAAAGAAGGCCTATATTCGTAGTGAACAATTATTTCTTTTCATCACCTCAATTGGTAATATCGATGAAATATTACAAAACTCTGAAAACTGAAAACAATGCAATAAATGGACTTCTGTATCTTTTAAAGAGAATAAACAAATAATTCGAAGACAAAAGTAATGCTTATAAAGATCTCCAGGCTCGATCAACATAACGTTTCCATCATCTCATTTCCACACAGCTTAACATAATCTGTAAGACAAGTGACCCCACACGACAAAAGATGATTTTGGGGATCAGATAGGCTGCTTCATAAAATCTCTGTTTCCTCATGCTGTAACATGAAGGTGCACTTCTAAACGGAGGTAGGTCGAAAGGTCATGCTTGTTCGTACGAACGGAACGAAGTCGTCACCCATCCTTTTACGGTCATTCTCCTTTTTCACGTACCGATATCCTTCGTGTAACAGGAATACTATCCTTAGCAAAGCAATGAAAACGGCTGTCGAACAGACACTGAATAGCACCAGAAAGTCGGATGTCGATAACGAGGCTGCAAGGTATTTATAAGCTTTTGTTGATAGCGACAGACTAGGCGTCAAGTCCTCAGCTAAAAAAATCCTTTCTTTGGTACCTAGTGCAGACTTTCGGAACCCTTCGAGAGTGAGATGAGTCGAGCGGAAGCTCGAGCTGAATATAAAAGGTCATGTAACCGAGTCACTTCAAATGATATATACGCAAATTGCTTTAGCAGTGAAGTGAGAAAGTGACCAAGTGAACGTCAATGAAGCAGGGAAATATATATATATATATATATATATATATATATATATATATATATATATATATATATATATAATGATAATTGCGGAGAAACAAATAGTTAAACAAAGTGCAAACAAAGCAACGTCCACCTACCGACTGGGCTTTCAACCTGAATCAGCGAAAACAATGAAAGTAGGTATGCGATCCATGAAAATATCATGATCAAACCGATCATCAAAACCAAAAGAACCTGAAGTATTACTCGCACTATAAGTTGCACCGCCACGTGCATGGATATATGCATACATAGATATCCCACTTAATATTTAGCAAAATTTTCCTTTTCTAAAAAGAATAAACAAAAGAAAAGAGCGTAGTCTATACATATATGTATATATATATATATATATATATATATATATATATATATATATATATATATACATATATATATTAGAACATCATTAATCCCGTTTTTCGTTGTTCCGACGATAACTTTCTTTAAAACAGTAGAATTTTGAAATTTTTTCTGTCCATTCCTCTGCCGACTCTCCTGGATGAGTTCGTTGGATAGCCGGACCGGTGTGGTGTATGGTGGTGGAAAGTGTGCTCAAAATTCCGAGGGAAAATTCCTTCCCCCACATTTTCTCAAATTTGTGGGCTTTCCCCACAAGTTTGGTATCTGGTGAGAGCACTACTCGAGTGAACCCATAGCACACAATCGCTCGTGTATACGTCTGTAAGGTAGCAGGCTAGGAGAGTGTGACTATTTCACTATGAAATATGGCAGTTTCATTATGAAATACAAAGACGGATGAAGATGATAGCGATTGCGTGGTAGAATTGGATCAATGGGTACAGCGGTCGGTTGGGATTGCGCGAGTGGAAATTTGGGTGCGGTTCCCATTCCCGTTTGTGTGTTATATAGGGAGTGGGGCGAATCCTCTCCTCCACTTTTATGTGTAATACAAGAGCGATGGGGGGCGAAGCCCCTCCTGAGCCAGGCAGGGGTCGAACCTGAGTACTTTTCCATAGTTTCAATTCTATTCATGCTTTAGCCCATAGATCTCATAGCAGTTAGAACCGATTTTTGAATGAACTAAATGCTCCATGACTATACAGGCTTAGGAGTCTGATTGAGAAGCAAGCGCGGAATTCCACAAACCTTGGAAAACTCCCTAACGCAGGTGGGGTTCGAACCTGAGTACTATTTCATAAAGCTGCTTTAGCCCCCAAATCTCCTGCAGTTACAGCTGATTTGTGAAGGAACTAAACTGTCTCGGCATTCTAGTAATCCTTGCAGTCCTGCTACCGATTTCACATCGGTTCGCAATTCAGATGTGTGTGCTGAATCACCGTATTGATTCCGGTGCTGCGAAAATCCTTTTATGTTTTTCGGATGTTCTTGTCCGATTTTTGAAAAACCCTCATTCGATGCAGCCTATACAAATAAAACTCACCTTTGCAACAATCATAGGAATCATCAGGCTATCGTTGTCTTTATCAATACCGACGTAATAGAGTGCCGAAAGTAGAGCAAGCATTAGCACTGATATAACGAACGGTACAAATATACTCTCGGCCATTGCCAATTCGGTGAGATAGACGGAGAGGAATAAATGCGCAGCGATATCTGCCAATGCTGCCCATTTGCAAAATTTCTGCAATGTTGCAAAATGCAATAATTTCATCGTAGTATTGCAAATACATCCATTATACCCGAACAGTAAGAATTTTTGAATTGCTATGTTTTTTTACGATTTGAAAAATGGAGAATTGACAAAGCGAGTGTCAAGCAGCTAAGTGAACGACCATTTGGTGAACATCTTATCGAATATGTAAATTTGTCCTGATTACTCGAGTTATCAACTCAGCGATCGTTGCTTTAAATTTTATAAACGGGGAAAAAATCGATCCATCTATCAACCGAACGTGAAACTGATTGTGCAAACAGCATTGTTAAGGATAATTAAAATGTACAAACAAATAATGAGTGAATCCATAGAGATGGTATATATCTAAGAATTGTAGGAAAGTAGAAACCGAGTTGTATTATATGCCGAGCAATAATAAACACATGCGCAACTATGTGCCCAAAATATTTTAATCCAAAAAAAGCACTAACACAAATCTTTCATAAAAGATGCATATTTTATAGGCGTGTTTTGCATTTCGACGAATTGCTACCCTGAACAATCACAAAACACAACCAAACTTTTAAGTCTATTTATTTACCTAGATTTTTTTTTTGGAATTTAAAGAAATAATAGAAAAATTAATATATCAAGTGATGAGCTAAATGTAGTTCATACTCAACATTACAATCGCCAGATTCGATGGCATTATGTTTAGTGATTAACTAGTTGAAATTGTCGAATAGACATGCAAAAAAAAAGCATCACATCTGCAAGGAAATATTTCCGATGCATGCCAGAAGTTTCCCATTGGTTTTTCTTGTGCAATTGTTCCGCGAATTTTGGAACATATGTTCATCTTTCTATTCTTGAACAAATAAACATATGTTAGCTCTCTAGCGCGTTCTCGCAATTTTGTTATATTGTTTATGACAAGTTTTGGAAGTTATCGATCGAATTTGAATGGGAATAATAAACTCTAGAATTTAAAAACGAAATCATAAGTGATTAAAATTAGTAGGTTATGTGATGATAAACGAATTGAATACCTGA
The DNA here is from genome assembly GCA_037389465.1 of Baylisascaris procyonis. NCBI lineage: Eukaryota > Metazoa > Nematoda > Chromadorea > Rhabditida > Ascarididae > Baylisascaris > Baylisascaris procyonis. Next base: position 1,539,550 of record JAZARR010000230.1, read on the forward strand.
ATTTCGATCTCAAATACGGAGCAATTCTATATATAACGCTCATATATACCCCTAATATATGTAGAATTATATATCGCACTCATCTAATACTTGATTAGAAAATAGTTAAAGATAGCTCGAAATGATCGATTCATTAGAATTTTTTTCTCGTCTTTCTTCCATAAAATATCAATTTTAATATCAACCTCAACAGTAGCAATTATTATCAGCCGAGTACTTAGCATACCTTATGAAAGTGAGTAGTTATTATTGTCGTCAAATATAGTGTCTTTTCTAGCATGTAGGCAAATCATTTCATTATGGAGAAAAAAAAACTGCTGATTCAATGGTCAATGTCAGCTGTGCTCGGTGCAGTGTTAGCGATGCTCGATTTAGTGGTCAGCAGTGCCAGCTATGTGTCCGATTCTTTGCTGATCATCATAGATGTGATTCGGATCACGTGGCAGTTTATGAAATAAAGAAAGAAACGCAGCCTTTCATTCGTTCATTATCTCAAACAAATACAAAATACTGCCAATATTATAAAAATAAATAAACTTTTTATATAATATTCTGCCAAGATCACTCAATAAAATTTCACCGGTTTCCTAAGAAATAGCATTACTATAGAAATAAATTTTAAAGAAAAAACGAACCATTACTGTTATGCGCTTACAACAACACATCGGACCCGGTCGATGATAATCCATAACCGAATAATCGAATAAAGTCGCCTTAGAGGGATTCGTTTTTCTGCTATAAACATCACAAAAAGTATCATTCGTCTATTATCAATTCAATAAAAAGATTTCAAAACGCAAACACCTATTCAAAGAACAATAAAAGGATTGATATAGGTTAAGTAATATGTCGAGCAATATCGAACAGATATTACTGCAAACCGGTGCTATCAACAAAATACTACGAATTTTCAGCAGTAAAGTAGCTTTGCTAATCTCTTTCTTTGCCTACATTTAGGTAGTAGAAAGTTGCTTAGTTCTGCAGTTCATTTAACTTATTTCTTACCTATAGACAACTATAGAACAATTTAGAGAACAGATATTTGCACAATAATAGTTTCCTTCCACGCAGTTTCAGTGGTGGAATATGTCTTGGCCAAAAATTGGCCAAAAAACACTTCGAACTTTTCAACTCATATTCCTATATCTAATCCATTAATATGAGTTGAAATAAATAAAAGTATCATTTACGATTACATGATAGAGCAATGACTAGGTTCTATCAAGCGACAGCACAAGTGGAGTGAATATTTGTAATAGACGTAAATCGTTTCAATGCAGCGTTTCTTTACGTTCACGAATGCTAACAGTTGTTACTATGGGTCAACACAAAAAAGTGATGTTTGTAACGAGAAGATGAAATGCGTCATTCAAATGAGTTGAGTTCAACTCCAAAGATGACGTCATTTGATATACTCATGTGATTATGATTCTATTAGATGTGTTTTATGCTTTAATTTTTTTTTTAATTTTGACTAATTTGAGTTCTCTTAGAAGTGCTTATCGAATGGAAAATGATTTACGAAGACTGAAAGAAAATTACGAAGAAATAAAAATAAAAAAAAAATATGCGAAAATGCAATAAATCAACAAATCCATTCCTTTTAATAATAGACGAATAGTTGTGAGTGAAAGGATAGTTGGTTAAATGTAATTGAAAAATTATTACTATTTGCGATTATTACAAATTATGCTACAAGTAGTGAAAATGTAGACAGCAAGAAAAAGAGTTATGACTCACTAATGAAAAAAATATTCGAGAAATGAGTAATGGAACATCTATGGATGCGAAACCCAAGATAAAACTAGTGTCACCTAGAATGCTGATTTTTTTTCTGCATTATCTTTTTGGTAGTTGTTTCTTTATTTGACGATTTTCGTTTAGGCAATTTTTGAAGTAGATCAAATTTTTTTATTCGTTTATTTATTTATTTATTGAGAATTTCGATGAAAGGTATTTAGATGTATTTTATGCCGTCTTGAAAAATATGAGACGAATAAATATATTTGCAAGCTTTTTTTTTTTTTGCAAAAATTATGCTAAAATCTAACAGAAAAATCTTTATCAATTAGCAAATTTTTATCGCTATTAAAGATATCATTTTTCATTATAAGTGTTATCACGATGACGTCACTATCAGTAGAATCGGTAGCGACGAGAAATTCAACGAATGAGAGCAGGAAAATTTGTCGTTGCGATTGAGAATTTTTGATCGAACAATTTGTCATATGATGGGTAAAACAATTTCATCAATGCTAAAGTCAAAGAGGAAACGCTTTTATTCTTAGAAAGAATGAAAAAGCGAAAAAAAGAGATTATTTGCAAATTGAAATGAGAGAAAATCTGTCGAGTGACTAGAGGTGGATGCAGTATTGCTGAAGAAACCATATGCCTTCGGGCATCAAAGACGCAGCATTTAGACAGCTGTTTGGAGCTTTACGGCATAATGTCTAACGCACTATGTTAGCTTGCTCGTTTCCATATGAATGTTTACAAACATAAAAATTACTACTTGGATGTCTCAATTTCTCTTGCAAAATTACCGATAAGATTGCTGTATCATTCGACACATTCTCACAAAAAGAAAACCGCTTAGTCATCTTCCCTGAAAGAGGGAATGTTATACGATATTCATATATCACTCTTTAGATAGCCTATAGGCAATCTTGAATTCTCCAGAGTGAGCTTTGCCTTTGTTACTCTAGAAGAGGAGCATTGATCTGGAAACATTCAAATAATAGCATCAATTAAAACGAATCATTTACATATGAAGCATATTTTATAAGTTGCATAATTTATACTTTGTAGTATTAATAATCGATACATTAGTACTCTACATCGGTAACAAGTTAATTGATAGATTACTACACCTCTAAGATGTATTTTCATTATTTCCTTTAGCAATTTTTCAGTAATAAACGATCTACTATATGATATCTCAACGCATATTTATTTATTATTCTCCGTTCGTTTTGAGAGTTTCAACTTGAGAACCAATCAAAACAGCATTTACAAGATTTGCTGGGTATAATCCATACTATAGGACTGCCATCCCACTTTTCAGGTTATTCAGATAAAAAAAGATCCTCTTTTCGTAGAATTTATCAACCAAATTATAGGTTTTCATATTTCGGATCTATATGACTTTGGCACCCGAATTGCTCGGATTGCTAACAAAAGTGATGCCGTATAGGATTTAATCATGGTGAACATAGCTTTTGACCACTTCACACAGCCTTCTATAGTAGAAGTGTTTTAGATGAATAAAAGAACTTTCTCATATGCAAAAGATGTAGAATATAAATGATCTAGCTGAAAGCTGCATTTAAAAAATCGTCAAATCTCTATTTGAAAAAGTCTATTTACTATTTAGAAAAAAAACGTTGAAATCTCGGCTCTGTTGGCAGTTGCCATATATTTTTTCCCCTTAGAGATAGTTCTATCAATTCATAGTTAGTATTTAGTGAATATCTGCATAGTTCATTCATCATCCAAGGTTTCATAGATTACAGCTAATATGGAATTATCAACAAGTATAACGAATTGAGCAAAAAAAGAATGGACTGTTTTTTATTTTCCATTTCTGATATTTTTCCAAATTTTATTGAGACGCTGAATATTTGAATTTTTTTGTTCGAAACTGTTTTTTATCACTGATTAAAGCTGTTTTAATAATTGCTGGAAAATAGAAAAATACTTGAAGTCAGAGTTGTTTTTATGAATTAAATGCAGCTATTTGTTCGATCATTTAAACTGGTCGTTGTTTTAGTTCTCAAAGATGCGCACTCAACAGTGATATGCTGTGTGTCATGAAGAAGTTAAATGCTACATAGATGCTTGAATTCATGCATTATTCAGAGAGCAATAAAAAAATTCTCATAAAAAAATCTACAACATCTATGACCATGGAATAAAATGTTTTATTTTTATTATTTTCAAGAAAAAAATATCCTTTTCTTTGAAAAAACGAAAGGTTTTTTCATGAATTAAAGCCATTGAAAAGTAAAAAATTATTTATGACTATTGTTTTTTGTTGAAAATTTAATTTTATTTCTTTTTAAAGAGCAATTTTAAGCTGACATAACAGATCTGCAAAAAAAAAGCTGACGCAATTTCTCCTTTATTCGTTATAGCTACTCAAAGTTGTGCAAGTTATTTTTTACCTACTTAATAACCTGAATTGTTTAGTGAAGCATTGCACTTAAAAGAATACAAGAATTTTTATCCATACACCTCTCTAATTTGTGCATTTTTGAATATATGCGGAGCATTTATTTGTTGGATGTGAAATGTCAAACTTTACGCCACAAAACTTTTGAAGGAATTAAACTCCACATGACGAGGCAGGCTTAGGAAGCCTGATTGAGAAGCAAGCACGGAATTCGATAAATCTTGGAAAACTCGCTGAGGCAAGTGGGGATCGAACCTGGGTACTATTTCATAAAGCTGCTTTAGCTTCTAAATCCCACAGCAATTAGAACCGACTTCTGAGGGAACTGAACTCTCCATGACTGGACGGACAGGTTTAGGAATCTGATTGAGAAACAAGCTCGGAATTCGACAAATCTTACAAAACTCGCTGACGCATGCGGGTGTCGAACCTCGGACCTTCTGACCAGGAGTCCGATGCCCTACCCATTAGATCACACCGGACACGGCTGCGGGTCCCATTCTCGCATCTGTATAATTGAACTTTGAAGAATGTGTTCTATGGGTTGGGTTATTGGAAACATTAAACTGTTTTTGTCGTTTAGTATTCCTTTTTCGCCAAAGACTTTGAAAATCATGCTGCGGTTTTACTTCGCTTTCTGTTGGTTACAGATGCAAAGATTACAGATGGGTACTATTCTCAGCATGTTGATTATGCAACGTAGTAGGTGGTTGCTTGACTTTAATGAAATGTAAGAACTGTTGTGTGATATTAGTATGGTTATGTCGATATTTCTATCTATGGTGATGCTGTTATATTTCTCAACGATATTTGTATAACTCGGGTTTTGACAGCCTTTTTCAATTGCTTATTGACAATGCCGTACTGTATTGCTAGTCTTCGGCTATCTTTCTTACGTTTCGCGGTGCTTGCCTTCGCGATCGGCAAATCGTCCTTTGGGAAAAACTTTTGATGAGGTGTTTATGATCGTAATGGTGCCTCCTTCTTCCCTCATTTCCTTACTTTCGATGTTCCTATAGATGACCCTCGTCGAATTTCATCGCTAAGTAGCGGCGTAGTGTTTCGAGGGCATTTTATGCCCTTTTTTAAAATCTCCGAAGAGGCACTGCGATATCTCATGCCCGATTTTTTAATTTTTTATATTTTGTTAAGAATCTGTCACATTACAAGAGGAAGATGAGCAAAAAAAAAATACTAAAGGCGATAGAAGCTACAAAAATAAGCCTTTAGAGTGAAATGTTATGAAGAATGTAACATCGATATCAGCCAACAATCATTGGCCAACATCTTCCATTGATATCATAAAGAACGTAGAATGCCCATAACTCTTTCACTTCTATCAGCACTTCCATAGTTAAAAGGTACACAACAGTTCAAATTTTCTTGCAAGGCTAATCGAAAATGAACAAAAAAAAAAAGAAATCTTAGCCCATGCAGCAGAATAGAGACTCTATCAACAGTGCAGTCATACGTGATAATAACAATATTTTTGAAAATTACTTCCTTATGAATTAAGTTCTCAAAGAGCATAATAAAGTAATATGCAAAAAACTGCGCTGATATGCAAAATGTGTGAAAATATTGCAATTATTTGTCAAATTTTTCAAAGGTTCATTCATAGTTGATCACATTTGAATGCATCTGCAACCTTCAAAATTTACGTTAAAATTCTTTTGGCTATTTTTATTATATTAGTATATTAAATATAGTAGTATATTTATAAAATTAAAAAAGTTTACGAATGTAAATTATAAACTTAGAGAAATGTTTTCGATGTATTTTAGAATGATTGGTCATTTGCGTTCAGCTAGACGATAGCTTTCACTCATAAACAGTCGGCGTTAACGTTGTATACGTACGTAGTTACGACAATAGAAATGGAGACGTTTTAAAAGTTACGATATAATCGTGCAATTAGTGGCCATTCATCGTATTGCGTATCTGCTGCAATTAGCACTTCATTTATGATGGTGGAAGTACATGTTTGAACATTTGTAATTAGCATATTCTCAAAGTTTTCAAACGGCTCATTCATCAATACGCCTACGATTATCTCCCTTGAGAAATGCAAAAATCAGTAACTACGTTGTCAATCAGGAAATTTCGAAATAAACGACGGATAGTTGCGAGGTGGCGATGGTGGGATGGCTTTAATTTAAGAAAGAAGGCTCAACAAAACTACTTTATTATTCTTATATGCATATATGCAAAATAGACATTGAAGTTCATTATATGGTTGGCGATTGACCCCTCACCATCGTTTTCCATTTATGCAATGTTCCACTGCTATATGGAGGCAACCTAATTAATGGGCAAAATTTTTCAATCTACACAAATTGCATATCTATTTCTGGTCGTCAACGATACGACGTATACGTTTCGAATGATACAGCGATCAACTCTTCCATATCTTCGTCGATGACCGCCTTCTTTTTATCTGAGTCGATAACGCGTATGACTCCGTTCAGTCATTTGTTCCCTCTGTCCAGTAAACTTTTAGCTCATTTTGCCGCCATCACCGATATTACGCTTTCCCTTTGAGAATGATCCAACAATCTGTTCCGCAAAAACGCAGCCAAAAAACGTAGCCAAATTGTTGTTTCTCTGCAAGTTGAATACCAATAATTTCCTCGCATATAAATAATATATAAATGATGTAAGTGATTTGCTCAATATCGCATAATTGATGCTATGAAGTCCGTCTTATGATCACCACTTCTCTGCGCTGCACGAAAGCGGTTGATCTACAATTTACTGATAATCCTTACACAGTAGGGAGGGATGATTTGAAATAAAATTAAACACTTATATTTCACCCGAATAACTAAACCTTATTCAAATCGCTCGCATTTTTTTACCCGAAAAAATTTCTTTAAATATTACGATCAGCCATTTCTTCCTTGAAGATCTTCATCGAATATGTAAATATCGAAAAGCCCACTCATATTCGTTTTGTTAGACTTGAGTCGTACCATAGCAAATACTTGAACATCCAAATCGTGCATAACAATTCAAATATTACCCAGAAATTGCCCCCCAATGCAATTTCCTCCTCATAAGCAAAGCTTTAATCACTATTTTCACATGCATACATTTATCTTCTTCAAAATGGTGGATTGAAAAAAAAAAAACTTCTCGTCGACGTAATAACAATCTACTTATATCAAAGGCTATCTTCGACGCTAATGGATCAACGTGATAGATGATATAGGTCAACTTTTGCTCTTTGATACACCAATTGCATTTCATGACTACTGAACAATTCTAACGATTCTAAAATTGAACTCTCACAAAAAATACGAACGAATACATTCACCAATGTACACATAGATACAGCGTGACCATAATGTGCACAAAATTTTTTTAAAAAAAGTCTTAGAAATTATTATTCCATAAACGAATTGCATATATGAAAAAGAATATGCACATAGATATTCCTCTCGATATTCTTATAAACTATTTAATTAGTGAAAATTACGAGGAAACGCATAGAAGAAACAAAATGAATATGGTGGAAAAAAGACATGAAACAAATGAATTTCTATTTATGTTTGATGATCGGCTGAGTGAAAAATAATATTTTATACTTATCATTGATTAATGTGCCGTATAGAAATATTCAATTTGAGATGTCATTTATTTGTCTATACATTTAATTGCGTTCATTTCATTTCGTACAAATCTCTCAGCATAAATAATGCTGCCTCGATATTTCAACGAAAGAAGCGCAGCTAATGAACGAGGAAAAAAATTCGAAACAATAATACAAATTTTGGCGCCTTATGCATATTTCAAATATGACGTCATCGTGATGCGATCCTTAAATTTACTTCTATTCATCGATAACAATGCTATTGTATTAAAATCGTATTTAAGAAGGTTAAAATTTATTAGTGTATATTATTTGCGATGTTGGATGTTGCAGGAAATGGTATCATCGCAATTTTGTTCCACTATTTGATTTATTTCGTTCAGAAACAGCGAAATTTTCTTATTTTGTTTGCTCAATTAAATTCTTCAAAATTCGATTCCACTATCAATTTGTCTCTAGAATGCTTCGTATTTGATAATTGCGCTTCCGGTTGGAGGAAGGAAATTGCAAAGTTTCAGCTAATACTTACTACAATAACAGCACAATAACAGTATACTTACTACAATAATCTTTACTTTTTAAGGTTATTTGAGAAATCATCTATATCGTGTACGCATAATCTTGTTTCAGAAATTTCTTATTTGCTTTTCAATCCCTATAAAAATAGTAAAGAAAAATAAAAATAATCTTTCAGTTCTCTCAGCTTCTTACTATTAGTGAAATCGTCAATAATCACCTTTTAGACATCGTAAAATTCTATTATATCATCGGTGTGTTCAAAACATTTGTAATTGCACTTCCGAAATAATCAACCAAAAACTATAACAATGATAAAGGAATAAATGAGTTGCATGACGATGTTTTTTTTTTTATTCGCATGGTTTCTTTATAGCGATCCTTCGATAATTCTTCAATGAAATCGTCTGAGAAGTTATTACGACATACCTGCAAGTATCATTTCTTTAAATATTCTTTCGATGCTATCTTATAGACTCTTCAATAAAACGAGTTTAAATGAAGCAATTGAGCGTTGAAAATTATAAAATACTTTCAATAATTTTTTAGCAATATCTTTAAAATGAGCAAAAACTTATGAGCTTATCGCAAACGAATAGTATGAATGGTAACAAGGAATATTTAAATCCATTCGAATTTTTTATGCTATTTCTAGTTTGAACCTTCTTTAGTTTGAATATTCATAAGACAATAGATATGTTCTACTTATGAGAAATCATTTCAACTAGTTTAACATATTCTCCATTGTTATTTATAGAAATTTTTTCGGCAATTTTATAGAATTTTTCTTCGTTTTTTTCTTCCAACCATCGTTCGTTTATGTGTTGCGAATGATATTCTATGGATTTAAGAAAAAGTCGTTGATTTGGCCTCTCTTTAAGTGAGTGTATTATTTTAATTTCTATTCTAGTGATGAAACAATGATTCAAGGCGATGAAAAATGTCATCTTAAGGTAGAGGATTTTCCCATCTTAATTCGGGATTTTGATTGTCGAAGTTCTAGAAATTATTAACGGACACCAATTTTTCGACACTCATTTTCCCATTTTCTCATTCATTGTCTTAGCATCAATCATTTCTAATATAGGCCAATAGTTTCATTTGTTTATTAGTTCTTTTATTCTACAAAACAGATATTAATTAGCATTCATTCTACTAAATAGCTTCGGTTATATTGTTGCGTTTTTTTTCCTTCATAAAAACTATAAAGTGAATGTGTAGATGTAACACTATAGAGAAATTGAGCGAAAAAGTGAGTGGAATGATGCAATGAGTGGGCTTTGTATCTGGATGGGTCTCATAGATCTATGAGAAACAAGGCGAACGAGTCTATGAACAATTCATATGAGCTATATGTTGCATTAGAAGATTCTATTGTATGAATTTGTGGGCAAAATTTTCTGCTCTTATTTATTTATTTTACTTTGGAATTCTGCAAAAATTACCACAGTAACCTATAATTATACCTATATCACCTATATGTGTTTGTATCACATACTGTAGATAGCACCTATTTGGTATTGTATGTACAATTATTATCTATATTCATCACTATAAGTTTCATTGGGGCATTTACATAAATCTGTGTTCTTCAACAAAATTTTTTCCGCACTGACCAATTTTTTGCATAGATTTATCTTGTTTAATAGTGTTTCGAGTTGACAAATTGCATATAAAAAATAATAAATGAATTTTTTTAAAATAGAGAATTCATCTTATCGTATATCATTCAACAATAATTTTTAAAACAAAAAAATAGAAATGAAGTCTTTATCATTTTTTATATTCGTTTAAGAAATCGACTTCGTACGATTAGATCTGAAATAATCATTGAGGAAATTTTTACCGCAATATCACCTTTGACCTTTTAGTGTTCATAATATTATCATTGATATCGTTGAATTGATAATAATATCGTTGAATGGCTCAGACAATTACAGTATTTTTAATGTTCACCTAAGCATTTAATTGTTTATTGCAATTTGTAATATATAAAAGAGATTTGATGAAAGCAGAAATGCTTATAAAGGAAACCATTTTTTAATGAATTTCTATGGATTTCATTCTCAAGGACTAGAAATAAATGAAATATAAACAAAATATTTTCGTGAATGATTTTCATTATAAAGGGCCAAATGGATGGAATTATTCCTAGAATTGATATTTATTTAGGGGGGTTATCTTTCATTCATCCCCCTCCTTTCATTCGTTTATTCGTTTCATATGCGAAAAAATGGTTAGCAATAGATCCTTAAGAATAACGAAGATTGTTTTACAAAGGTGCATAATGAATTCTACTAAGAGAATCTCTCTCTCTCTCTCTCCTCTTTGAATATGCGCATTAATTATGCATTCAATCAAGCGCATCAACCATATTGAGATGTGCCCACGTAATATAAATATCCTTTTTTCATTAATCAAATACAATTTTAAAATATATATGCGTATATTTAGTGGTATTCTTTTATGCAAAAAAATTTTCGTCAACGTATATTGGTGACGTTGACTAATAAAATGCATCACAATCATCATTAAATAGTCGTTTATTGAATTTCCATTGCATTATAGCGTTTAATATAAGAGCATTCCTTCGTTCATTCTCTTTGATTCTCAACGCTGAGAGAAGGAATCGTCCTTTTTGATGATTAATGTCTGAAGGATTCCTTCTTTCATCCCTTTGGCACTCAATTTCTGAAGGATAGATCTTCCTTCTTTCATCCTTTTTGATTCCCAATGTACGAATGATGTATATTCCTCCCTTCGTTTTTCTATGCTGTCAACGTTTGAAGGATGAACATCCATTTTTTTTTCATTCTTTTAGGTCCCCAAGAAAAGTATTTGCGCGAATTAGTCATAAACAACACGAATCAACCTCTTCTTTACCTTTTTTTGTAAACGTTTATCATAACAATTAAAAATGACGTCATATACAATCATATACAAATAAAAATGACGTCATGTGCAATGTAAAAGTCACATTATCAACGTTGGTGGGTGTTAATTTTATTATAAAGTTATGTTATGAATAGAAAATCATTAGATGCAATTTAGATCGATTTATATATAACACTGAAATGAAGCAGTAAAGTTTTATTCACTTGCTTACTTATAAGAGATCGTTTAAACATTAAGAGAATTGCTCAGCACACAAATAAATCCACCACTCTATCAAATATTCAAATATCCGCCTTAATCAACGTCGATTATATGAATTATTTTTAAATGACGTCATTTTTTCGTTAGAAATTTGCATTCTAATAAAAATAAATGTGACATTTTGCTCACAAAGAAACTTTCCAGACTTCAAATTTTCCTGATTTTTCAACAATTTTTTACCTCGAAATCTCGAGATTGATCCCATTTAGTCGTATTTGAAATCATTCGTTAAGAAGAGATATTTTTACTTAAACAATAGAATACTAATTGCAAAATGATGAATACGATTTAATAATGTCGCAAATGAAAGAAATAAATTTCAGAGATTTTTCTTGTAAATTTATATATATATATATTAAATATTTATATTAAATATATGTATATATATAATTTATATATATATATATATATTATATATAATTATATATATATATATATATAATTATATAATATAATATATATATATATAATATATAATATATATAATTATATATATATATATATATATATATATATATATATATATATAATTATATAATATATATATATATAATTATATAATATATATATAATTATATATATACATATATATATATATATATATATATATATATATATATATATATATGTGTGTAATTTTGAGATTATATTATCACGGACGATGAAAATTTTCATCACAGTGATAAATCATATGATCGATAAATTAGACATTTATTTATATTAAATTATCTCTTATCTTATCATATATCAATTAAAATAATACAGAAAGGATATAAATTCGATGAATTAGTTCATCAAAATTTTCGATTTATACCAATGCATTAAGCTTTACCGCTAAACTCAACGAATGCCGGAATATTAAAAGCTTTTCGGTTGGTTATGAGACATATTTTCAATGCACAAAATCATACACCTTACTAATGATCACATTCACTGTTTTCCATTCATAGATTAAATTGAAATGTTAATAAAGAACTTAATATATGTAATTATATAATAATAATTATATAATATTTAATAATAATTATATAATAAGTATGGGACTTAAATTTGCAATATTTGAATTCTTGATTAAATTCGCTAATGAGGTGAATTCATAGAGAGCGCTACTATATAATTCGTTCATTTATGAATTGTGTAAAGGTGGAGAATTTCACTTTGATTAGCTCTTATTTTAGTTGCTCTGATTCGTTTTCTATATTCATCGTCGTTTCAAAGATAGAAAACATTATAGATGCATTATTATAAATCTTAATTGCGACTGTTTTGTGGTTATTATTGTTGTCATTACTATTATTATTACTATTGTTATCATCATTTTATTATTATTTTATTATTATTATTACTATTTTATTATTATTATTTGATTATTATTATTATTATTATTATTATTATTATTATTATTATTACTATTATTATTTTACTATTATTATTCTTTGTCATTTCCATAAGAGACAATGAATGAATGCTTTGCTAATTACCGACACCGATCATCTAATCGAATTTTACTATTTATTGCTTTCTATATATAATATTCGTTGATTGTAGAAAAGTAATTAAGAGTATTGGAAATGAAATTCTATTATGTATGCATATGTCTATTGCTAACAACAATATCGGTTCATACCATTCCATCGTGGTATTTCACTAACGATGAAAATCTTTTACTTGGCAAGAAATCATTTGTAAGTTATATTGTTTGAACGCTTTTCTAATAAAGCAATACGATGAGATTATAACGTTAAACGCAATAATATTTTTGCAAATATTGCAATATTGCATAATATTGCAAAAAAAAATGATACTTAGTACTATCAAATGCTGCAATAAGAATATTACAGTAACACATTATACTGTAACAAGTATACTGTAATGATGTATTATACTGTAATAATATTTTTTGTGCTAGAGCAATATTGCAGTATCGTAGCAATATTCGAGTACTGCAATATAATAATTTGCAACAAATAATAGCGAATTACATTTAAGAGTTCCATAAAATGTATTTGATTGATCAATCCATGTAATAAAGTTGTTTCAAAGATTTTTCTCAATAGAGTTATATCAGATTATAGATCACGAAAAAAGAAAATTAGCTAATTGCTAAATTTTTTTATATATTATCTATCAAAATAATTCGAATAAAAAGTCGCCTCATTTGTATTTATTCCGTTGAGAATATTGTTATGTTCTGCGTCAAATTATTGCACAATATGAAAATTTCACTACTGAACTATACACTAAATGAATTATGGCAGATGGAATCATTAATATATACCTCTTAAGTTCATTTGAAGACTTCAGTTGACTACATGAAATATCGTATACGATCGAAAATAAGCCCCATGGGTTACAGTGATGCGCACAAATTTGAAATAGAGTATATAAATGAGGAAAGGAAGGGAGCTTTTGTTATAATAGGACGTTTTTTTCTGATATTTTATTGTAAATATTATCACTCATAAATTTAGTCAACGATTCCACCGCGAGGTGCAAGTATGATCTCTGGTCGAGGCTTTGCCCCGGGCTTTTTCGAACGACCATCACTGCAATTTTATATGAATAAAAGGGCAGTGAGAAAGGTGAGCTGCCAAATTCTCAATATTTGAAACGATTTCAAATCTCTGCAATACCGTATAGTCTCGAATAAACCCCCCCCCCTTATTGCATTTTCAAAATCTTTGAAATATGTTAAGCAGAATGAAATACTTATTAAGAAATAGATTTTATTCAACGTTCTATTATAATTAATCATTTTACTATATCATTGCAAATGTGAGAGATATATATTAGTGATTCCTTCTGAAAGGATAGGAAACTACACTGATATAGTAAAATGATTAATTATAATAGAATGTTGAATAAAATCTATTTGTTAATAAGTATTTTATTCTGCTTAAAATATTTCAAAGATTTTGAAAATGGTAAGAGGCTCTAATCGAAGATTTACGATATACCGTTTTGGCAAAAATATGTTTCACATTATTGGGGACAATTTTTTGGGAGCAAAAATTTCTGGTCTTTTGAATGAAATTCCCATCGCATAGGGTAAATGCATTGAAAAAATGTTTTCAGTATGAGCTGAATTGCTTAACTCATAGTTTTTTGGTGCATATAATTTGTTAGTTTTAAAATGAATTCATAATGATGCGTTTTTTTTTTTTACGACCTCAATATTCACTACTGCAAAAAAGTCATCGAAGTGACTGTCTCTGATTTGATTTCCACCTCTCACCTCTGTAAAAACTCTGCAAAAGGCAGTTAGTCGACGTTAACGATGCTCATTATTCTAAGCTAAAGAAGTGGCGCTATGCACTGAAATGCTGATAATGATAGAGATTATTTTTTTAAGTAAAATTTTTTTAAGTAAAATTTTTCGAACAATTTATTCAGGGCTCATTAGCACCAAGAGGAGCAACAATGGTTTCTGGACGTGGTTTCGGACCAGGATTTTTCGATACGCATAGTTTCTTCGTTAGGAAGCGAAGTGTAAGAGTTGCCATGTTAGAACTTACTTGTCTAAAATATTAATTCATCAATTTATCTTATATTTTTTAAATTTTCGCTCATTATTTGCATTAAAATTTGCTAGTAGAGATATCGCTTAGCCGAATAGTTATTAAGCAGTTTGTTATGCAAATTATTTCTCGAAATTTAAATTTATTCGTTTTATTAAAGCTTCATTTTAAGAGTCGATAATGATTCATTTAGATATGCCCATCTCATTGATAAAAAATCGTCACACAAAATTACGTTCAATAAATAATTATCTCATCAAGTAACTATTGATATTTGACAAAAAATTCGAGCCATCAATTTCAGGTGATCGAACCAACAATCGACGAACTACTAATTGCAACGGATTTATTACGACCATCTTAAAAATTAAAAAAAAAAAAAAAAAGAAAAGAAATCCTTGAAATCCATTCCGTTTAGCGTCTCGAATCAATCAGAAATCGCTCGTATCTCAAAAAAATTAAAAACATTCCTTTGCAATATTTGTGAAGATCTCAAAATGTAGCCGCACATTATCGATGAATATATTCACCATTCAATTGTATTTTATGTGTGTATGTGTGTGTGTGCTCATTTGTATATATAACGTCGATTGTTTTAATCATCACAATTCATAATATTATAAAACAAGAGTATTGCTGAATGTACGCATAAATATTATCCAATACGGACCATATTAAATGATATGATCGATTTCTAAAATTTCCCTCAATGCTTTATTTTTATTTTTCTATATGGAATTATATGGGTCAAAATTCAACTCGTTCGAAATGTGCACTCTAATTGGAATAATATTGAAAGAGAAAAGAGCAATTGTTGATTGAATTGTTGTTGTTGTTGGTACACATTGCAATATTGCATTGAAATATTTTTCAATAATTTCGAAAAAATTAAGCAAAATAAAATTTGTTCAGTTAATTAAAAAATAATATAATAATGATAAAAATTAAAAATAAAATAATAAATTATAAAAAATTAAAATTATATAATTTTTGTGAAAAAAAACAATTTCAATTAGGGGAAAAAATTTTCACCTCTTTCTTCAAATATTTTAGTGCAAAAAATATAGCGTAAAAATTAATTTTCAAAAATAAAAAAAATAAAAAAATACATAGGTAAATATTTAGTGATGTGAGATGTGAGAATGATTGATACACTGCTAAGGGAGGAGTTCTCTATTTATTTATTCAAAAAATTGGTTATGATGAAAACTATAAAACGTAGATTTGTACTCCTTTAGAAAATCCTAGATGTCATTGCTTAAAGCATGAAGAGGAGCAATAATGATGTAGTGGAAAAGGACGAAAGAAGTTCCAGATGGGGTATTATTTGAAAAACATACTGTAAATGAAGTAAAAAAAAACACCAACTTTTCTCGTAGAACCACCATAGAGCAATAACCTCTAAGAAAAGGTGGTGTAATATTAGTACAAATAATGGAAAATGCCTACTCTTCTTCAGTTCTATTTTCCTCCCTCATCTTCCTGTCGTTCTAATAAATGCAACAAGATCGCCAAAAGATCGCCGTGATAGTACAGCTATAATATGCAAATTTTTCAAAGGCTTCATTTATATTTAAATAAACCATTGCCGGAGCGGAAGCTATAATATGCAAATTTCAAAGGCTTTATATTTAAATAAACCATTAATAAGCAGTGATACTATTTAACTGAACAATTGAAAATTTTGGCTAAACGTATATTATAATCGACTATTTTCGGCGTCGATTTCTTCAAAATAACTCGAACGCAAACCCAACAATTATATTAATTCAGACTCTATAGTCGATTCTGTGAAGATCAATGATAATCGATATGCAAATTTTGTATGATCGTGATCTGATCAATCTAAAAATTAGCATATTTCATTATTTTTTGTCAAACTAGTCGAGATTCCACTGCATTAATCCCCCATATATGCTTTTCCACTTTTATTCTTCTAAAGCGATTTCTTCAAGCGAAATTTCGCAATTTGAAATTTATTCAATTCTTGTCATTTCGAACATCTTCACATATATATCGTTGAGCACTATTATGAAATATTAGTGAAATTATTTTATTTTATTTATTTTATTTAAATCTTTTTATTTTATTTATTACTTTTTGTATTTCAATATTTCAATTATACGGAAATATTTATTAATCGGATATAAGAGGAAAAAAAAGTGAAAAGAAAAATAAGAAAACTAAGAAAATGATAGAAAAAAATATGCTCATTTTTCTCAATAATAGCAAATGATCGACGTTCAATAGATGAGATGGGCAATAGTATGGAAATTGTGATGAATCAACCAATCATCGACCGATTCAAACGTGTTTCAACACACATTCGATAACGTGTTTCACGCATAACACACTTTATTATTCGTTGGTGATTTGGCAGGAGGTTAAACCGTGCAGTCGTTTATTACGGCTATATGGTGGAAGGTTTAAACCATATTGTCGTTTATTACGGCTGCTGTGGCAGAAGGTTTTTGAACCATACTGTCGTTTATTACGGTTATGTGGTATAAGGTTTAAACCATACTGTCGTTTATTACGGTTATGTGGCATAGGGTTTAAACCATACTGTCGTTTATTAAGGCTAAAACCTTACTTTTCAACTTAGCTATTATTTGCATAAAAATGTGGTACGTTTTATAGCCTGTTTACCTAAAACATAATCGAAGTTCACCCAAAGCCTTCCTCGAAAAGAGTCGAATGATAGCACTATAACTAAGAAGTGCTTTTACTTTTCCGTAGTCATCTATTTTCACTGAAAATATGCCAATTAAATGTTCATTTTTGAAAAAATATATTGCCGTGATTTACTTCCACCCATCTCCACTCCTCATTGATTTCAGTTTTCCGCGATTTTAATCCCCTCAGATCCGTATCATTTCTGCTCTAGTACTGTATGGAGATGGGCTGAATCCGGCCGTGGCCAGCGGATTATCTAGAGCTAACTAGAGCCGGATTGAATTTGGCCTTTCCGCTAGTCGCCTGATCGGGACCTGTTTAAGTCCATCCCAAAACGGTCCCGCTTAAATCCGGCTACGGTTTCGATCACGATCAAAACCGAGACCAATTTCAGCCTATGGCAATGTTTAGATGGCCTAGAGAGGTCCCCGTCATGTGACCAGCCTTAAGCCAGGATTTGACATAAATTACAAAATCCATACTCCTCTTTATTTATGAACTGCTTTCACGTCTAGAAGAGGGTGGGAGGAAAATCACTTTCAACGATTTGAACATCAATTGTTTCGCTAAGAAAGCAGATGAAATCCGATAGCGACTTAAAATTTAATGAAACTCTTTTTTTTTTTCATGAAAACCTTTGTAATTTAATTGTCGTGTTTAAAATCGGTTTTATTAATTTCAAGTTGATACGCGGTCGCATTTTATCTATTTTCATGCGCCATCGATATTTTATGCTTCCCTTTTCCTATTAGAGCTCAGATCGGATCTACTGATAGATGGCTTCATTTAAGCCTCATTCGGTGTTGAAGATCGTTTGGAACGACTATGAAATATCCATACGACAGGTGATTTTTCTTCTTCAATATTCATCGAGTATAAAATTTATGAAAATATTTTTTTTTTTAGATTGAATGCTCGGAAAAAAAAAGAGAAAATAAAACAAAAATTTGAATATTATTTTTTTCAATAATAGATGGTATTCAAATATTTCTCATCTTGAATTTTTTATGCAATATTCAACGATATAAATATTGAGATATCGCTTGAGAAAATCTATCCTCTTTTCTACGCTAAAGTTTTATTTTGAAATATTTGAATGAAAATAAATTTTTATATAAACAAATTTTTTTTCTAACTTTTTATTTTCTTTTCAGCGGTTCTTTCCAAACAGTTTATTTTAATATTCCAACAAAAAATAATCAAAACTTTCATCGAAAATAATAAATATAATTTTCTAACTTTTCAAGTGATTAATAAGCTTACCAACTTCGTTTCTCTTTTTTTTTTGAAATTAATTTTTATCGATATTCTACCACATGAAAAAGTTGCGTAGCATTCTATATCTTGGTTAACCAATCCACTTCCATCCAGAATTACAATAAAACCTTCATTTGCGACGATCCTGAATGCCAGCTAGCAAACACCACTTCTATGTAGAAAACTTGCTGATCCATCGATGATGATATCCCATTATATTCGTTCAAAAAAGACGAGATCTCCATCAGTCCACTTTGAAAGCATTTATTTTGTTTAATATTTATTTTTTCGAAATTAATTGAAATTATATTTATAGGGTACGATAACGACTGTTTCATCGGATGCAGTAGCCGTTTCATGTTCATCGTCGTTCTCGTTTTCGGATGGTGTTGCAAAGGCAATAGCACATGCTGCTGGTGCCGAATTTAAGGTCTGCTTCCTTGTACAATTTTAGCTAAGGGGAATGTCAATACTCTCTTACCGATGGATTATTTCACTTCATATGCTCTCTTTTGAAGAAATTTTCGCCTTTTCCTTAGGTTGTGCTATGGCTAAATCGATATTGCCACACGGCTGAAAATTAGTCTAAACTTAAAATTACAGAAAAAAAAGCGTATAGCTTTCAGTGATGCTTATGATGGATCAAGTTTCGAACCTCTACCTATATTTCCGGTGCCTGGTACCTGCTAGTCTGATGCATGCGATGGCTTTCAGGGTGTGAGTCCATGGCAGGCTGGGAGAAGGGTTTAATGGAAAACTGGGACGATAAAATAGGGGAAGACAGGGGCAGGAATTTCCTTTTTATTTAGCATCTACGTTCTTCACCGTCTAACCGCTGCTGCCATATTCTGTTAGCCACTGTGAATGCATTGCTTTATATGAATTATTATTATGCAACGTGAAGGGATGGAGAGGGAGGCAGCAGTTCCCATGGTGTGTATTGAGTTAAATCCTGATTGTTAAAGAATTTGAACATAAATGCTTTACTTTTGAAGGTACTTTTGGCAATCATCATTGTTTTATCAATGAACTACAGTACTGTCACTTGCATCTGCAAGCAATTGGCAAATGCACAACTTGTGCATCTCTACTTACTTAATAGGTGGCAGGATCGGTGTAATGCGTACCTTCTCCCTCTTCCCTCTCCCCCCCCCCCTCCTGCTCTGGTTGGTAGCATAATCGAGGGCTTCATATATACCCAGCTTTATAAACGATGACTGTACCATCGTCAACTGATTGCTCGCATTATTTTTTTTTTTCAGTGCTCAGTGAAAGATAAAAAACAGGAAACGGGATTTGTGCGACTAAATAACGGTGAAGCAGCAGTATTTCCTGCAGGTCGACTCAATGCTAAATATGTAATAGGTATATGCTCACCGAAATATGCTTTCCTCGATGAAGCCTATCGAAATGCATTCAAGGCGGCCGACGAGCAGCATTGTACGTCGTTATGTCTTTGTGCATTCGGAACAGGTGAGTCTTTTTTTTTTTTGAAGTTATTGAATTGATGTGATTGTTCGTATAGGAGGGGTTTCTTTCGCTTTCATCTATTCTTGATTAGCTAAAAAAATTTCCCTCATCACTTTTTATAATTTGAAGTTTTTCTGCTTATAGCTTCCTTTTATTTCGTATCCGTCTACCATTTTGACATTCATAAGTTTTTTCCTCATTTCGAAACTTCAGCTTTATTCGATATAATTCGGCAAATAAAACCTATACAACCAATATCCATGATGAAATAAATCCAGAAATACGACGTTCGTAAACATTTGAATTTGCATCAGAGTGGCCATTCGACCGCTTATATGCATTACTACAAATGACCGTCATGTTTCTCACTTATCTTCGTTTGTTGATTATTTCTTGAGATGATAGAGTGTACAGCTATGATCGTTCAAATCCGAACAAAAAATATTCTGAAAGGAAGATCGATCGGGAATATGAAGGATAGCGATCAGTCGATTCTATAGATCACTATTGATCGTAGCACTTGTTTGTTTCATTACCTCATGGATCGTTAATTGTGTATTATCGCCTCTTATATTGAGAAGTTTGTTTGAAAAAATACTGTATCATCGATTCACAAAGATGGTAGATCAATATGAAGGAAAGCTTGTTAGGAATTATTCGTATTATTTGTTGCATCTTTGCAGCTGAAGTAATTTTTATTTTGCAGGTCTTTTACGCATTGCGCCTACTTATTCAGCATCGATCGCTATTTCTGTGATCGATGATCTCATAAAAAGCTCTCATTTACAATATCTAAAGGTAATTAATTCTTAACTATTAGATCACTATCGTCGATTGTATTCGATGATGATTATCGACGCTTATTTCTTCTACCTAATTTCGGTAATATTATTATGGAATCTAAAATATAAATGAAGATTGTCTATATTTTCTATATAGTGCAACATTAGAGAGAGTATAATCACCGCGCCTTTATAAATCGCAATTTGGAAACTTTTTTATGCGGAAATTTATATGGTTGTTCACTCGATTTTAATGAAATATTTTATTCTGGGAGTCACTTTTCTTCGATTGTTTCACTTTTCTAAATCTTATAATTTGAGCGTTTATTGTTTTTTTTTTCAGGTTATTAGATTTGTGGATACTTCATATGAGGTAATCAACGCATTCGTAGCCGAATTTAAGAAGAAAGCATTAGCCGATCCCAATGCTTACGTTACTATCGACGATAGACCGATTGAGCAATGTATGTATAATTTTGAATAATTTTGAATAAAATTAAATAGAGGTTTTGATGAGGATCTAGTAATGATTTATCTATAATTGAATTGGAATTAAAATATACTTCGAAGAGAATTTTGTAGATTTTTTTTTCTGTCGACGGTGGCATATGGAATAAAATTGCTTCTTTTATGAGTGTTAGCAGTTTTTTCTAGAACATGGGCGATAAGTTTTTATGTTTCGGAGGGGAATTAGAGAAACTAAAATGAAAATTAAAGATAAAATTATGTTGATGTTATTCGATATTATGAACAATAATATTCTTTCCATAGGAAAGTGAAAATGAAGATAGAAAAGCAATTTTTATTTTGATGATATTTGCATATTTATAATCAAAATTTACATATTCGCATGAGGGAATAATAAAATATTCAAATTTTATTATGTGAGAAATGTTGTCACACAAAATAAACGTAGAAAGGGAAAAAATAGAAGTAAATAATATTGTTAATTATCAAAAATTTGAAGTAGTAGAGCAGAACAAACAAAAAAAAGAAAAAAGAATTTTGAATAATGACACAAGAAATATTCTATAGTTCTCGGTATTTAGCTATTGCTACAAACCTCAGTGTATATTTCGTTGATATAATTTGTATAATTTGCAGCTGAAGAGGACGAGAATCGTGCTGAAAGTAGCGATAATGCTTATATTACCATTGATCCATTCGTCGATATTGTATCGTTTCCGATTGCTGCCGGTATTTTGTTTTTCTTTATGAATCTATCAGATACAAATCCGCCTTCTAATTTATAAAATATTTACTCATCGACGGATCCGTTAATTAGTTGATTTATCTTAGCTTTCGCCTTTGTTTGGATTTGATATTGGGTTTTTTTTTCATTCTCTTTTGTTCATATTTCTATGAATTTTACTAGAGTTTTAGGGTCGGCGGACGGATCATCTACGGCGACTAATATCAATGAAGGAGATGTTTGTGTCATATGTTTGGATAGTTTCAATGATTGCACACAAAATCCGGCTGTTAAATTGAATAAATGCAATCATATCTTTCACAAGACTTGTTTGGAGGTAACTTATTGCTAGTTTTTCATTACCTTTACATTTTCAAATGCCCAACTTTAGAGGTATTGGTAAAATTATTGAATTTATTCCTTAGATGGGTTCATGGGAGAAGGTAGAAAGGAAAGGGGAAGAGATCAGTTAAAAGTTATGGTCGAAATCGCGGCCCATTAATTACCTCGTTAAGACTACCTGCGTTCCGATAATTCATTAAAGTAATCCAACGTTATAAGGATTTTCCGAAGGGAAATGATCTGCTTAAAGATTGTTTAAAGCAAACGATCACCAAACGTTTGACCGAGTTGTGCATATAATTCTGCACTAATCTCACTAAATAATGGTTTATTTTTCAGAGAGCGTTTAACGAACTGCAGGCGCAATGTCCAAGTTGTAAGATGTGGTATGGTGTACCACGTGGTAATCAACCATCAAATGGTCTGATGTACGTAACAAAAAGACGTGGTCGAATCCCCGGATATGACGATGCGAATGGTCATTTCGAGATTGTATATAAGATCCCATCCGGAATACAGACGGTACTTTTTGATGCATTTATTGCTAATTTAATTGCGAATAATTGTGGAACGTGTTGAATCACTTAAAATTATTGAATCTTTAAAACATTTTGCGTTATTTTAGAGTCGAAAAATTTTCGCATACGTTGCTAACGAAAATTTTTTATTGTAATACGTTGATATAGAATATGTATTGAATGGGAAAAAAATTATTAAAATATTAATTTAAATGCTTCAAAAAAGGCAATAAAATTCTTCTCTACTCGGCGCAATGATTATTTATAAGTGATATATTAATTTTATAAATTAGCAGATAAGTTGTTTTATAATTAATGTTACTATTTTAGTAATAAAAATAATTTTCGATAAAAAATTTCATAGTTTCTAGAATTTAATTTGTCGTATTTCAGTTAACGTTCACTGTATATTTTTTATGAGGGAATCATACCACCCATCTAGAATTTGTGAAGAAATAATTGTGCTATTATTGAAGTACTTTAGTTATAGTTAAATATTACAGCGTGAACATCCACATCCTGGTCGACCTTATCATGGTACATTACGATTCGCTTATTTACCCAACAATCGGGAAGGCAAAAAGGTAATTGAACATATTTATTTCTATTTAAACATATAAATCGACCTTTGCCTTACTGTAATTGGGAAGCGGAAGTGGAAGTGATATAGGAAGTTATCGCTGCATTGTATTTCAACCAATGTTCTAATATTGTATTTATAACAGTATTTTGTATTTCATATGACGTCATTAGCCATTCTTAAGCCTCTTGATTAATATCTTCAATAATATGGATTAGATTATCGATTTTATGCCGATGTTTTTTTGATAAATTTACTAAAAAATTTATCAAAATGATTTTGTTATATCATCTAGCACTTTGATTTGAAATCGATACGAATGATTAGAATATTAATTGAAAGTATATAGGATATATTTAAATAATGATTTAATATTTACAGGTACTCGAATTGTTTAGAATAGCATTTCGAAGTCGTTTAATGTTTACGGTTGGTGATTCGGTAACGACCGGTATGAAGGATGTAGTTGTATGGAATTGTATTCATAATAAAACGAATATTCATGGTGGACCACAAAAGTTTGTTCTTATTTTTAATGATTTTTTAGAATTTCATTGAATCGAGTTTAGTTAAATATAGTAATGGATATATTGTCATATTATTTTAAATTCGAGACTTCAAATGCTTAACACCTGTTTTAGAAAAAATGTTATACTTACATTTTCACGTCATAATCAACATCAGTTATCTGAGATTAAAATAGTTTTGCAAATATTCTTTCTTATTCATTTTGTTGAATGAATGCAATATGCTAAATTTCTTTAAAATTCATTTATATTGTTATTATAGTGCACCTCTCATTGAAAAAATTTTTACTAAATATTACGATCATATCTCACTTTCTTTTTATTTTCTATGGTTATTCTTTGTGATAGTGAAAGGATGTTTGCTAGACGTTCTTTTTTTTTTTTCTTATGGTCGTTGATGGGCAAAATCTGCCTTCGCACCGTTTTTCCCATACCATTCCCCTCCCTACCCCTCTATATCTAACTAGATGTGGGTCAAGCATTAACGTTATGCATGATGTGATTGATTTTTATGTTGAAGTTTGACATTGCATTTGATTTTTATTTACAGTTTTGGCTATCCGGACGAGACATATTTGGAACGCGTGAAAGATGAATTAGCGGCGGTCGGTATAACCGAAGAGCTACTTCAACGATTCGATAAACCATAGGTGAAGTGGTGTATTTTTATTTCCGCACTGGTTGAGATGCTCCTTGATCGTTATTGTAGTGTACGCTATTTTTATTTTAATCGATGATTTAAATAATCAAAGATTTATATTAGATCCTCATATGTTAGAAGCAAACAGTATGCCCACTTAATTGGTTGTTATATTATTTTACGCTTTCGAGATGAGGAAAGTGATATTTCTTGTAGCAGTTTGTCTTATATTTTTTCTTGTTTCCAACCTTAACGAATAACAGATGGTAGAACCCCTTGGGTTATTGCTTTTGCATCAATTGTCACA
The DNA here is from genome assembly GCA_037389465.1 of Baylisascaris procyonis. Taxonomy (NCBI): domain Eukaryota; kingdom Metazoa; phylum Nematoda; class Chromadorea; order Rhabditida; family Ascarididae; genus Baylisascaris; species Baylisascaris procyonis. The sequence continues at coordinate 1,564,794 of JAZARR010000230.1, forward strand.
GTATTGCTGACTTATTCTGATTGTTGAGTTCTAGAAGAAAAACGATTTTTGTAAAAGAAGGACGATTTCTTTAAAAATAATTGAATCTAAAACTATATTGAGAGTTGATTAGTGCAGTTCACTATTATCGTCATTTATATGTTTATCACTATGTTGGTTTCTTTTTGGGGGGTTTTTTTGGTGGGAGTGCATATATTCTTTTGTAGGTTTTACTTGTAGTTATTGCCGTATTATTCCTATTCGCTATATAATCTTTTTTTTATTAATATTGCTTAAAAAGTTATTATGGGAACGTCTTGAATTATAGTTGATTGATGTGGAAATGCGAAATTATTGGTCGGAAAGGGATAGGGTGGTTAAGAGGGGATGGGAGGGGCAAAATTACTGAACGATACTGGATTGACAAGCGGTCAAGAATGGTCTCAGCTCTTAACGTACACGATAATTGCCGACCTCTTCGCTTCATCTTCGTGTCCATCAGCGTTCCCCTTTGATTTCGAATAGCCACCCACATCTTTTCTTTTTTAATTTTGAGTTGCACTTGGATATGCCACTTTTATTACGAGTGATGATCGTCTGCAAGTCCGTTAGCGTTTCCCTTTCGCATTAGTTCTGCGAGTTTATAGTGACTAAAATCCTGCATTCTGAAGTTGAGCCGGACACAGACGAATGTATAAGTATGACTTGGCTTACGTCGATACTTTCCCGATAGATGTGCTTGTCCGCTTAACGTGGGATTAGCCTTGAGATGTTAGAAGATGAAATCCACTATGCAGCTATTTGATTGAAGTCGGGTTTGCAGTCTAATGGGAATTCGACCCTACAACAAGATCTGATTCACGATCCATCAGAGGAATGGGAAGAACTGGACTGTTGTTGGTGAGTAGCAGATTATGGTGTTTCTCCGAAATGTCAGCATCGATAATGTGCTTGCACCAGTTGTGAGAAGGAGATTCGAGTGGTCTTGGGGCAGAGATGAACTGAATGCGAGGGATTTCTTGAAATCGTCTCTGAGAGGCTTCGTTTTGAATAGAGAGGGGAGGAGCGGATTTTCTTCTTGCCGTAGGGAATAATGGTCATAGGGAGGAGGAAGGTTAGCCATTGTTGAAGTGAAATAAGGGAAGGCCTTATCCATCCGAGAGACGATGAGCCGGGGGATATGGGAAATAAAGGGATGCGTCTTTTTTCATCGTGTCTTTTATGGTTTTTTATTTGCTGTATTATTTATGTTCATTTTATTCATGCATTGTGTTACTTATACACATGTATGTTAACTCTTCCATTGTACTGCATTTAATATATTTATTCAAGTATATATTACTAGTTTTTCCAAAAAGTATAGTCAACACATATCATTTTATATATATTTGTTATATTATATATATATATATATATATATATATATATATATATATATATATATATATATATATATATATATATATTTCTATGGAGGTTTTCTTTTGCAAGAAAATCTCTTTATTATTCGATGATAATAACAGTATCTTTTATGTTAAGAAAGCAATATTGGGGTTTATCTAACAAATGCGATGGATAAAGGGAGATTCCCAAAAAGTAAATATTATTTAAACAATGCCATAAGTTATAGGGCAAGATCGGTAAGGGATAAAGGATTTACACTACATATTTCCGAAGGTGGAATGCAATATTTGACCGTTTTTCTGCATAGGGAATCGTATTCGTTTCGAGATGTTTCACTATATCCTCCCTCGTCCATTGATGTGTCGTCACATAGCAACGAATCAAATACGCTTGAGGTGAGATATTCAATCGATTCATCATACAACATATATATATATATATATATATATATATATATATATATATATATATATACATATATATAAGGAAACAATAACTAAAGAGCATTGAACAACATCAAATAATTCAATGTTTATTTGCAATCTACAGAAAGTTTTATAAGCAATGATCACAGCAGTAATAAATTATGCATACGATGGCAATTCGATTCGCTTATTAATTTGAGCATAGAATTGATCAAATACTAAAAAATAATAACATCTACTTAACCAATAAACATTAAACTAATCATATAGTATCACATCATGAGTATTAACAAAAATATTTTTGCAAGCATTTCATAAAATATTGTATATTTAAATTAACGAAATTTATAAAATTTTATATTTAAATTGATATTCTTTGGGAAAAAAAGGCTTACTCTTAATCACATAACGATCACAGCAAAATTATGCAATCTGATGAATTGATAACAATCCTTAATTATATAGGAATTAGCAAGAATATAATACATTCGCGTAGATGCTAGTTCCTTATGGATTTGAAGAGAATGGAAGAGAGAGGGAGGAGAGGGAGAGGAAGAGAGAGAAGGGAAAATACCAAAAATGATGCAGATGGAAATCCAGAAGTACAATTATGAAGTGTTTTGCAGTGTGACATTGATTGATAAGTATAGCTTAAAGACTGATGAAAGGATAACACAAGTAGTAGTTCAGTTTTCTGCCCAAAAGAATGAGTTTTGGTTATATCTATTTATATAAAGGTTATATTCGAGGGAAAGGTTAGGGAATTACTTCCAGATAAACGTGGATGACCTATCCATCAATATACATTTAATCCCCCCAAATTATTTCCAATATATATGATATAGTAGATCCACATTAAGGGATAAATGTTGCACTAAAACACAGTGGTAGCCATATCATATGGTTCATATATTTGCAAATATTTACGGCTTCAAATGAACATCGAGATAATATAAACTATGGGGGGAGATCCATCCAATTTTCTATGCAACAATTCCCATCGGGCTTAAGTACTAAAGCACATCTGGAAACCCAATTGAGGAAAGAAAACTACATTTATTCTCCCTCATCGAAATTCTATGAATAAAATGTTATAATCCCAGATTTTATATTGAAATTTAAAGTTTATCCACGGTATATATATTATCCCAATCATATATATCTACTATATTGCATAACTTTCATGGTAAAAAAATTCCGCTCTCCGAATTTTCTTTCTTAGTGGATTACATGGAAAGAGGTAGAAAGCTTCACCTTGATACTATCAAAAATTGCACTATCCCTTCTCTTTCTTTTCATCGGTCTGCAAGAAAAAAATGCCTTCAGAAGCATTCAACAATTGAAGAAATGAGAAGAAAACAAAAAAAATTACAAGAAAAAAGAAAAGCAAACGCTAAAAAAAGAGGAATAGCGCTAAGAAATACAGTTCTTATGCAAGCAGTAAAGCAAGCACAAGCATAAACAAGCACCGGATATTATCGTGATTTCTATATAGGGACTCATCCATGAATGAAGGATGTTTTCATAAGGTAAATTAAAGCATTAATAGAAGACGTTGAATGTTATTAAATGCGTTTCTTTTTCGGCCACTTCCCCGGCAAAAAAAAGAAAAATCCCTGCAAAAATCTCTAAAATTCTAAAAAAAATCTTCCCCGTCAATTAAGATTAAAAGAAACCGGGAGTTGAATGGCAAGAAGTTTGACCTGATTTCGAGAGTCTATTGTTAAATATATCGCGCCCATAAATAAAAGAAATGAACAACTCGATTCATCTTCGAGTTTGCAAGGATGTCATCCATATTGTCGTCGTCGTCGTAGCACAAAAGATAACTCGTAGTCAAAATATGTCTCGTATAGATGCCACAATAACGAGACGCAGAAGGAAAAATCCTTCTATCGAGCAATAGCAGATATCACCCGTAATTTCTTCAAATTTTTTCTCACACACCTAAAATCATTTTCCCTTCTTGAACAAATCACAACGCTATGTGCAGATTTAATAAAAAAAGGAGTGGAATAGCCGGGGAATGGGGGATGAGATTAGGATAAACAAAAATGACAAGAAACGGATATGCAAATGAACGGTATCTACATCGAAGAATGCGTAGGATAAGTCCCTATTGCTAATACTGTGCGTCAGCTTTCCCAACGCTGATCGATCATCGATCGTCGATCGTCGATCGTATCGCTTACCTATCGTAAAGGATTTCAAATGAATCAATTAAATAACATATGCAATACCCACCTGAAAATATTCAACTCCTCTCATAGAGTTGCAAAGAGCCAATGTCCCGTAGCAGCTCCACTAACCACAGCAAGCATAAGCCATACGTTGAACGTCATAATGATTAGCATAAGACAATATGCAAGGAAAAGTTGCATACCATAAAGAGCAACCTGCTAAATATTATAATTAAAACGATCGTATTCTTTGAACATAACCCCAGCGACAAATTACATAGGATACGATATAATACTGTATTTTTTGAGACATATACTGTATAAGATTACTCTCAAATATTAGGACCCCTTTCTCGACAACTAAGAGAAACAGACAATCCCGTTGTACTGTCTTAAAAAATAAATGGCAAGCAATAAGGTGGAAAGGGTGAAGTAATCCTTTGTATTACCGTTAATTGCGCTATTTCCCTCGTAAAGGAAATAAAAATGAGGTATGAGAGATGAATATTATATTTTAGTACAATTTTATAGTAATAAGATTTCAAATTCGTTTTGTAGACTTTATAAAGAATGCCTGAAAATCAAATACTTTAAAATGATGTATTCATATATTCCCTATCCCTTAATTATTACAATCGACGACGTCTCACATGACTTATTTTGAGTACCAATCATGCTTTATTGTAAAAAATTATATAAAATATCAATTCAAAAAAAGTTTTATTTAAAATTTATTGAGATGGTATAAATATTGCACAAACTTTTTTATTTTATAATATCAGATCAACTAACCTCGATTAGCCGTAAAGCAACGATTGATGGTTGATTGATAATAATACCGAATGGAAATCTAAAAATAAATTGCTAAATTTTTTTTTTTTTTTTTGCGGAAAAAAAAAGTGAAAAAATAAAATAGATTTGACTAGTACGATAATTAGCCTCAAGTAAATAAAATAAATATTTTACGCAATGTGATGATATCCGATCTAGAGCCATATCTTTTAAAGAGATGACCTCTGGCTAAGGTATATCTAATATCTGCGATCGCTAGAATCCCGAGTGATTTGTTGCTATATCGCTTTAGCGTATCAGAAAGAATAAAATTAGATATGAATTAAATAAATCCGATCTTCGCTAATCAAAGTGTCTATAATTGTAGAACAATCCTCAAACTTTTAGATGATGTTTTATTATGGCTTTTGCGCTTAAATTCTTCTATATATACCGATCTCTTTCTATCGTAATTAATTGATAATCATCTCAGATAATATAAATCAATAATAGCCCTTCTACCTTATGAAAGGGATTCTGAAGAAACCTACTTCATAGGTCGAAGTGAATTAGAAGGTGATGTAGTGGTTGGTGCATAAACATCTTGTTGTGAACTCGATCGTATGCTTCTAATAAATTCCTCCCCATCGTTACGTTCATCGTTTCGTTCGGCGATCGGCGTTGGCCAACGAATTCGTTTTCGTTCACTTGAAGTTTGTAATTTTATTCTGAACCATTTTAATGCCTCATAAACAAACGCCAATATCGATACGATGAAGCATGCCAATAAAAGACCTGAAAATATCTATTTTTTTAAACATTAGCCTAGATTATTAATGGAATATGGTGGGATGAGGGGGGGGGGGGAGGGAAGACTCTAGAATAGGTTCAGCATCTGCTTCATATGCATCTACCATAGGTGTGCGTCCATTTAATTAATAAAAAACACTTGAACAATCTATAATACATAAGGAATTCCTCGTGGATAGGTCCTAAATACGGCTAAGATACCAATGAAAGTTCGAAGAACACCTTACCGGCAATTGAATGAATCATCCAAAAATTGAAGAGTATAATTTCATCGTTTCCCAAATGAAACCACATCTTCATCGTATGCATTTTCGACTCTCGTTCAACTATTATATCATGCTCTTCATTTATCTCAACTTCAGGTTCCATATTTCCTGACCTCAGTTGTCACCTAAAACGATTTGATCAATTTCTAATATATATAAATAAGGGTATATTTTTAAAAACTGAACGTTTAGGCGTTCATTGCAAATTCAATTATAGATTATAATATAATAAAATGATTAATAAAAATATTGATCGTATTATAATATCGAATCGAATTTTGTTGCATATATTTTCACCATATTTTTTGCATATTATTAGTGTTTATTTTTATTGATGCATAAATTGTTGAGCCTATGATCTACAATCTCTATAAAGCATTCTTATAAACGATGATAAGTGGAAAAGAAATAAGCACCAATCCATTAGCCTAAACAATAAGCGTGATCTTCAACTTCTTTTTTTGGAATACCGTATACATTTGAATAAGATCCCTAGGGGGTATAAATAAGATTATAGGAAAATGAGGAGGGGAGAGGGATTGTTGAGGAGAAGATTGTTTATAACTTTAGATTTTTGATAATAAACAACAATAATATGTGACCGATTCGAACTCATCAAGATAAATCATTTTTTCGAGTTTTATGGCTCTCGAGGGGGAGGAGGGAGGGAGGCGTTTATTCAACAAAAAATTTTACTGAGGTTAATGTTACTTTTTCTTCAAAACAACTCATACAGGTGGCGAAGCGGGAGGGGGGTGATCTAGAGGCAGTGAAAGGGGAACAATTTGATGCATGAGGTGTTATTTTAAGTACTATAATATTTAATGAAAATATTATACTATTTCGCGAAAATTTCTGTAGCATTCTAAAAATAAAAACTCTAGTCTTGAAATATTTACGCATCGATTGATTGATATATTCGGCGTCAAAAACAATAAAAAAAAAAAAATTTGTAAAAAAAGAACCACAAAACTAAGGAATTTCTCTCAATCTAAACGATTTGAGAGAATCAATACGAATCAAAGATTAACAAGACTTGAAATATGCGTCAAGCAAACCTATCTTATAAATATCCCATTTTATTCGGCTGTAAATATTCCTCCTTAAAAGTATCTTTCATGCGAATGTGATTATCACCAATATTCCTCCCATCATTTATGCATTTGATATATTAGGATATCAGGGAAGTTAAGCGATTGTGTTTAGTTCGACTGATTTAATTCGGATATAGTGTTATGGAACTTTGGTGGGAACAACATGTCTTGGCCACTCGACTAGAGATCCTAGACTCTTGGCCACTCGATTAAAGATCCTAGACTCTTGGCCACTCGATTAGAGATCCTAGACTTATACAGTGTGCCTCAAGCTTGGTCACTGCTGAGATTTTAGAGATCTATCGCAATGATATCCGTAAAATAAGCAATAATTGGGGATTTGTTTCGACACTTCTGCCGATGGACGGAAGGTATCGCAATATTATCGCATATGGTCACTAGAATGAAGTGACCAATTGCCCAACTTCCGTGCCACATCCGACAGACACAGACACAGGCACTCATTATTGGCGCATTATTAGAAGTTAATTGCAATTGCTTTTATGCATTAGAACGTTGCAATATATTTCCTATGTCTCTTACAACGATTTCATAAAATTTTTTGAACTTTATATTTGCATGGAAAATGTGGATGAGATATGTTAGAGCATTACGATTATCCTTTGGGGGTCGGTGTATTATTATTGAGTTCATTAGTTAAGTATTGGTTTTTAAGGTTGAAGTAGATAAAATGTGGGAAGAGCAATCGATGCGTTAAGAGTTCGGGTAACACTTATTGATTGAGTTAGATTATTACTCTACTCTATGGGCAAGTCTCTATTTTGGAATCTGTCGTCGCCGGTGGCAACGAAGATCATCGAATCGCTAACTAGTAATTTACTGTGTAATACACAAATATTGTCCCGAATGGAATATCCCCATTTTAATCCCCAAATATTCTCAGGTCTTTTCCCTTCTGTTTGTCTTTTCCCGTTGATATCTACTTCAATTATATGGGTAAAATCTAGTCGCACTTTAACTTCTTAATTGTTGTTACAAAAGACTATATATTGATTGATTAAATTACAATGAAAATGTTGAAGTCAATAATCGTAAGGTATTTTTATTAATGCTCTAATCGAAGAGGGTAGCATTATTCAATAGACTCTATTACACCAAAAGAAGATGATTTTTTAGATTCTATTAGTTTAAGTTAATTATTCTAATTAATATCTATGAATTTGCAAATTTGCGTTATTTTTATGGGCATTCATCGATTTATATATGCAAAAATAAATACTTATTTATATAAAGCACTAAAACTTATAAATAATAGTTTTAAAATTGAACGTTATTACTTTCGCAGGTTTAGCGTCTATATTTGTCACCTGAAGTAATTGAAGTTCGCGCCCAAATTTTCTCAATTATGTGTCTTGATCTTTAATCAGCAAATAAAAGTTTTCGACCAATTATTGCAGTACCTATTTAGCCATTATGACATTGGCGAGGATTCATTGCACCATATACGGTGGGAGGAGGGGGGGGCTGATAGCGGAATGAGGTGGGGAGGGGGGGGGGGGCTAAAAATATGCATCCTTTGGCTATGCCTAGAAATATGCGATGCTCGTCTAAAGCTTACATAACACATCTTTAGGTCAGTTGTGATTTAATGATGACGTTCAAATAAACCTGATCGTGGTTTACTTCAAACGATTTTATACTTCTTTTTTTTTGATTTGTTTGATTTATTTTATTTAATATATTTCGATGCTTTTTTATTCTTTAATTTTTTGATTTGTTTGTTTAATAAATATTTATATTCTTTAGCTTTTAATCTTTGAATATATTTTATGCTTTCTAAGTAACTTTATTCGTTATATACTTTTATTAATTAAATAATTTCCATACAGTCTAAATTCCAATATTAAAATTAGTATAATATGCTTAATTTACTAGGACAACGGATGAGGAATGGGCTACAATAATTTTATTTATATTATTCGAAACGATGAGGCAATTTTTTTTTTATTGTTCAACAACAAAATATTGATATTTCTTCAATATCATCAAAATTAAAAGTTACCATAAATTGTTATAATATTTGATTTTGATATTGGAATTGATTTCATTTGATGCGTCAAGTGTAATACGACATTTTTTTTGTTTTATTTAATTTTATTTTCCATTATTCTAGAATATCGATGAATGGATCGAATAAATGAATAACAATGCGAGATACAGATAACGATTCAAGGCATCGACAAGCTGATGAACGTCTAGTACTCGAATCGATTTATGGTGATGATGTGAGGGATGTGCGTGGTCAAAAAGCATGGAAGGTGAAATACTTTATTTTTTATTCTATTATTTTATAAATAAATTTAAACTTTGTGCTAATGAGAAATAGGGATGGAAGTATTGAATATATAGTTCTAATTGAATACGTCGCTCCTCTCCCTTATCTGTTGCAGTCATTTCCTTCTATTTGTATGTGTTACTTTCACAGATCCAGTTTAATAAGGAAATGCAGTTATATATTTTCTTCTTATTCTTTTCACTTCTTCATCCATCTTTTCTTCTTCATCGCTTTTTGTGAGATGCTTTATTATAGATTGCTTTACTAAGAGCTTTCGATAACTGCCGTATTATAAGAGAGATTTATAAAAAAGATTCGGCTTCATTGAACTGAGATAAATCTGTGGCTGATGATTGAAGTGCTAAGAATTTTTTGGCGAAATTCACCATAGTTTGTTATCAATTTTCCATGATTATCCCTTTATATAATCTCTTTAGTTTCTCTTCGATCTTTATGTTTTGCTAATTGCGATCCTTGAATTGGTATTGATTCGTTACATAAAATATAAAAAATTTCTTCGATTATCCCGTTTTTATTTAAACAATGATTTTCATTAAATTGAAGGTATGGAAACCATTAGATATAATAATTCATCTTCGGCCTATTGGATCGGCGAGTGTTAGCGGCGATAAGGCATTCGTCTCGGTGGATCTACATGTGAAATGTTCAACAAATTATCCGGCACATAGGTTGTTGTTGTTCAATGTTTATTCTACTCTATGAATTTATTCTTTCATAGTTGTCTGAACCCTCTCAACCGAAACACTCTAATTTGGGATATTCCCTTGAAATTGTTTGAGATATTTCCTAAAATCTATTTATTGTTGATAGATTTATAAATGATTTGCTCATTTTTTATATTCTGTGCGATAGCTAGTTCACTTCACTGATTTTTTTCGTTTCCATATTCTTCTAAAATTCTTCGGAGAAGGGAGAAGGCTAAGGACGAGGGAGACAGAGGGATATTGCGGCTGTTTTTTTTTACCTTTTTGTATTTTCAATCGTTCATAAAGCATAGAGTGAAGCTTTTTTCTGTCATTTATATAAAACGTATATAAATGACTTTTTTGTATATATAATTTTTCAGATCTCCTGAAATATTTCTGGAAAATGCAAAAGGAATTTCTGTGGATGATCTAACGCTGCTGAAGGGTGTATTGATCAAAAAAGCCGAAGAGATGAAAGGCACAGTAAGTGTTTTTCATCAATGTGCCTTTGTTTTAAGTCAGATCTGCATTTCTCATTCACACACATTTAAAAGTATTCGATTCTGAAATTTAAAAGAAAGGGAGAGGGGTGGGAGAGTGTGCATGTAATTACACGGGTATACTTATTTCATACTTATTTCTCAGCTAGGCTTTTATTAATCGTTGAATTAGCCTCCAAATGGCTGCATTATATTCCACGTCTTCGGTCGTTTCTGCTGTACTGCACATTCTTAGTAAGGAATAGCCTAAGCATCGGGTATACTAGGTAGTCCACTTTTGGCTCATATTGACCTTTATCCTTTATAACCAAAGATTATTAACTAAAAAACGAGTTCGTTGATGCTGTTGACTGCGAGATTAAATGTGGTGGATATGAGGGTTTTCGATATAATTGCACAAAAGTGTTTAATGCTTAAAATGAAAGATAAAGTGATTATTTGAGACAAAAAATATAGGTGTAAAACTTTTTGGGAGAATCACAGTGAGCTAAGTTGTAAGTAACTGAATTGAGGAAATATTTTAAAGTGATAAATGAAAGATAATAAACTAATTTTAGCGCATTTATGATGAGATTATCCTGTAATCTGTTTTTGGTGAGATATCAAAAAACGGTTTCTTTTTTTTTCTGAAACTAAGGACCATTTTTGTATTTAAGAAGTTTTAATATCGCCTTCTGGCTAATATTTAATGACAAGTCTGAGTAATATTCGCAGAACTTGTGAGGCACCGGTACGCCCATTGCGTTGATTTAATTCTTAGCCGGAGCTTAAGCTTCGAGGAGTAATTACATTGGTCTGTTTATTTGTTTGGACTCCCTCCCCCACCCCGCCCCCTCGTCCGAGGTAGGAAAATATACAAAAAATATATATGAATAGGGGACGCAAAGCAAGAATCCCGGCGAACAGTCATTCAATATGTAGGAGCAACTGGGGGATGAAGGTCGAAATGATTCGACTGTAGTTGGAAAGATGGAAGAACAAATGCCACAACAATATCGAGTACATATCTCTTCGATCATGACTTATTTTTGTTATTTACGATTTCATTTAATTTCAGGAAGTGATAATGGAGCTTTGTCAAGTTGTACAAGAATTTCTATACGAGCATAATAAGCCACCTACAGGATCATTTCATGATGGAATGTTACTTCAGAAAGCTGCCGTTGAGTATGAACAAAAGGTGGATATTATGAGCTTATTGATAAATAATATTCATTGTTGAAAATTTTTCGAGGGATTTAAAAATTTCTGAGATAATTCAGTTATGGTAACATTCAGAGGTGCAGTTATATTGATGATAGCATCAGGTAGTGCTATATGAAGTTATTAGGGATGGTATTCCTGGGATTGAATATTTAAAAAAAAAAATCTTTTTTTAAAAATCTCTTTATTTTGTAGCGATTACGTGCATCGTCCGAGCAACGAGAACGCGATGCGGTTGTTGCATTCGAAGAGATGCGTAAAGAGAAACTATTGTGGAAGGAAGCAGAAGATGAAGAGAAATCATCAACTCGTGATCTGTTCGGATCGGAATTGGTACATTGTGTGGATGGTGCGGAAAGGCGCATTTGTCGTATCGATAAAGAAGCTTCAAGACGTGATCGTCCACATGCATTTTGCTCTGAATGGACTGCTATGGAGCCTGGATTTGTAAGATTTTCTTCATTCGATCTAAATTTCTAAATTTCTGCATTCTAATAGATCTAAATTTAATTTTCATCTAAGTGCAAATGGCATATAAGATTCTGAAATTTGTGGATTTATTTATTTAGAATTATCAGTGAAACGTTGGTGGGATTGCGTATGATTGAGACACAAGTGGACAACAAATGATTGAAATACTTTAAACTTCTATATTCATCGTAAGTCTGTTTATCGTCACTGATACAAAATTGAATTTGAGTTAATAATTGGAAATTCAAACTTGACATATGAAATAAAATTCATCTTTCTATATTTTTTAAACCGTTGTTTCAGATATTAGAGTGTTAATATGTTTTTTTTTCCTTTTTTTTATTTTTATTTTTTTTTTTTTAAATGTGTTGAGTTGTTTTATTGCTATACTTTTGTTGTTCGAACCGAACTTAGTAGTCCTGCAAGCAATCTTCATTCGTTCATATTTCTACTTTTTTTTTGGCTGCTACTATAACAGCCTAACATGGGAGCCAAATAGCCTAGACTTTGTTAGAGCAGCACTAGTGGAGATGGTCGCAAAACGAAACGTTGGGTGGAAACAAAAGAAAGGCAAGTGGGGTGTATTATGATACTCAAGGCGATAGTTGCGACAAGTAATTGGAGTCGGTGGTTTTATTTATTGTGACATTGGTTTTTATTGTGCTAGATTATTTTATTTGTTTATTTTTTTTTTGGGGGGGGGGAGAGGGAATGGAGGAATGAGAGGGGAAAGAGTAATGCTGTTGTTATTCTTATTTTGGGCAAGGGAATGTGAACACTTGCTGATGGGAAGGGAGAAGAGGAAGAAGGTTGAGCGGAATTTTAAAGTAAAATGAGACTGAGCATCGTACTTTGATTTTAGCAATAGAAATGTCTTGTTGAATGATGGATAGCATTCTTAAGAATCGTGAAATGTTGGTGTCGGAGTGGAATTTCGAATATTCACTCGGGCGGAAAGCGGCACGTAAGAGTGAGTTCAATTTGGAGCCGTTTGCATCGAAATTAGAGTGGCTGAAAGATGAGATGCTAAAGTTATCAAGGCTGACTCGTGTTGATCAATCATTATACCCATATACTCTACTCGCTATTCAAAATAAAGCGCTCACATCAACAAACGTCAATGTTAGGTACATTATATAACTTCTTCTTTTTTTGTATTTAAATATTTATGTTTTATTATTGAATTTATATAATATACATTAATTTTTATGGTGCTTTGTATTATGTCTTATTATAACCTCTATAGTTTTTTATTTATTTACGCTTTATTTGACTGCATTCATAGGTAAGAAGTGAAGGTGTTGTGCTGACAACGAATGCATTAATTGAGGATTTTTTTAAAACATTATTTTCACTCACTACCAACGTATGTTACGTGTATGTATTATAACACAAGAAAAACGATGATAATGCTCGATAGTGTTATGTTAGGCTAATTACGCGTTATGTTTTTCTTCGCAGTTGAAGGTCTTATGTTATTTTTATGCATGATGTGCTCTATTTTACAGGTTGCTATAATATAACGGTGTTATAAGATAACAAGTAGAAATGTAACAATACTTTCCCCAATATTGTCATTCAAAAGTATATGAATTCAAATAGGAGCAAATATTATTCTCCCCCAATATAACAATATGTGTAATATTTAAATTTCAGGATTTTATGTGGACAATTGATAGATACAAACGATGTGACAATATCGAAATGTTTGCAACTATTAGAATCACAATCGGTGAGGATACCATCATTGATTTATTTATTTTTTTTTTTTTTTTACATAATCGTTTTCTAATTTCGACGCAAAAGTTTTATGATTTTTTTTTCGACAACATAGAAATTTTTCTATTTTTATTGCTTAGGAGATTGATCAACACCGCATGAGAAATGCAAATTTAATATGCCTCAAATCTTTAGTGACAAGAGATGTTTAAGGATTAGTGAAAGCTTTATCTATGGTTCAAATCCGATTATCGCATTGATTTTATTTATATATTTGGAGAGTGTTTTTATTTCTTGCGTCGAATAATTATGTATGGATATTTATTGAAGAGTGGTAATCAAGCGATAATGATTGTAATAAATTGATGTATAGGTTAAGTGGTGTTTATAAGAGAAGGTTGCTTATCCTTCAATAAGAAGAGGATTTGCAATTAACGGGATAAGCCATATCATTATTGCCGATTAAAAACGGATTTTAATATGTCATTATTTGATCATTTGAAATGAAGCGGGTTGAATTTAACGTATTTATTGTGTTGTGATTATTAAATAGTATAGTAGATCTTAGATGATATAGTATATGTGTATAATACTTGGTTAGGATTGAATTTTGCCTATTTGGAGGAATTGCTATTGCCACGACTTGCTGCACAATTGATCTATGCGATTAGATGGTTACATGAAAGCCATCTCTATCATGGTGCTCTCAATAGCTGCACTCTTTGGATGACTAATAAACGATTCTTTCGATTCTCTGATTATATGCTCAGGTTTTTATTTTAAGTTTTATTTGTGATGTTGGCGCGTGTTGCTATTATCTTTATAAATTGTAATCGTCGAATAATTTGATTTTTTTTTTCTCTTTCATCCTCTCTTTTTACCATATATCCTTCCACTTTTGGAAAGAGCAATTAGAGAGTATCGATTTCCACGGATCTGATCCTGAAATTTGAAGGTAGCTTAAGTGGAAGGCTATAATGAAATATTTGGCTAATAGTAGGCAGATTAGCATAGAAGAAGTGATTTTCTTTTATGGGAAAATGATGGAGGAGCCAGAAATATTAATTAAAATCTTACGGGAAGATATTTTTTCATTAAGTTTCTGAAGGATCCAAATTGATCAGTCAACATTCGTTGTAATTTGATGATTCTTTATGATAGCTTCCTTACCCGAATTCGCATGCAATAGTTTTGTTAAATACCCATTAACGTTTAAAAAAAGAAAAATATTCTCCTTAACAAGTTCAAAGAAGCAGTTATTAAAACATTATCGAATGCGATATTGCGCAATGAAATTTCTAAATTCACAAAAAATAGCCGCAAATTTTTTTAATTCTTTAATAATATTCTTAAGAATTTAGACGATAGTTGACCTCTTTGACGTCCGTATAAAGGTGCATGTTTCTTTGTTTGTGGTGCATCTGAAGTGGATTTGAAAGTATTGTTGTGAAACGATGAAATGATTGTTTGGGTATTTCAAATGAATCGATTTATTACTGCATAAAAACTTGCCTATTATTTTTGAGATTTGTATGACGCCACAAATATGCATTACTTTATATTTGCAAATTTGAAAGGAAGGAAGAATTAACTTTTGCTAGCAGCTTTCTTTTAAAATATCGAGGTCGAAACTAAAGATGAAAACACATATCAGGCAATATTCTATCCTAGGAATCAGACCTCACTGCCTTCTAGTAAACTGATCCCGTTATAAAGGGAAATTAGATTAATGATTGGAAGATTAGCGATTTTTTTAATGAAGGGGATTGAAGTTTTTCATGATTGCAGTCGTACTTTGAATGAGGATGTTTTATGGCTCGTAATTTTTTTTTTATTCAGTAATTTTTATTGTTTATATAAATAAATGGTTATTTAATGAATATTTAGAAGTTGTGTGGAAGAACTATGTGAGGTATTTGAACATTGTATAAATGGAGACGCTAATTGCGATTCTACCATCCGAACAGAGAAAAATCAGCGACGAAAGGATCTCTCACAGATAGGCACTCTTTTTGAGGAATTTCGATCAAGCACAAAAAGCGGCACGTTTCGAGATCACTTCGATAAATTCATAAGTGATTGTCACTCAGTGAAATCGATTGATCAACTTATCGATCATCCATTTGTTAATCAAGGTAATATTATTTCTCTTTTTTGTTTTGCTGTCGTTATATTTAAATATTCGTATTTTTGTTGATATTTTTTATTATTCTTCATGTTTGTAGTGAATATTTCTTAGAAGTGTCAGTCGTTGTCTTATTTAATCTGTTTAGGTTGAATGGCGTTCACTGGAATTTGAGGGGTATCCAGGACCAATTTTGACTGTATCATCAGTGATTATGTAATTGAGTATATTTCCGCAAAAAATCATTACCTAACAAATCCCTTGTATTCTATTAGATAAGCAGCTTGGAAATCTGTTTTTTTGCGCCATCGTATAGCATAAGATAAAGCCCCCCCCCCCCCCATTATTTTTCGTTGGGAAAGTGCACTAAATTCACCCATTTTGGAGTCATCGGATCTCATTAAAATATATTAAAATTCAATTCAACAGGCTTCACCTATTGGACCAGGAAATGCTTCGCAGAAGTCCTCCCACGTTATGCGGTGTTGATCGCTTAAGTTATGGCGGGAATGGGGATATGGACCTAAAAATATGGGGAATTTGCTGGCACGAAGGGGGATGTCACATGAGGAGGCAAATCGTTGCATTGTTCAGTCTTCATAGTTTATTGAATTTCACTAACTTTATAGAAGGAGGTGATTTAATATCTCCATCGCTGGCATCGGTGACGTCATCTGAGTCGGCAGGTGATTTCGAACGAAATCCGCATAGTCGATTGAAGAACGAATTCTTTTATATCGATTTCCTCGGTAGAGGTGGATTTGGTGACGTCATTCTTGCAAGGTTTTTTTTAAAGAAATACTTTTAAAGTGAAATGAGATGTAAAATTGGCCGATTCATCCTCTCTTTTATTGTATGAAACTTTGATATCAGCCAAGTCTTTTAGCCTATTATGGCTTAGGCATTTCTATGGCATTGTTGGCATTAAGGCAGCCGGTGCAATCATTTGTGTGCAATTATCCTTCGAACCCGTAACCTTCAGTTGATTAATTGATCGATGAATATATGAATTTCGCAGAGTATGAAATATTTCATCAAAAATAATGCAATTTTTTATGTTTCTGATTGAATTTAATCGCTTTCTAATGTTTTATTATTTCACAAGAAAATAAATTTTTATGTTATTCTTTTATTATATTATCGATATTTTATTAGTGCTCTGATTTGTGTAAGGAATTGTTTAGATATTAGCGGCTCATTTATAGAAATAAATTGGACGGTAATGAGTATGCTGTAAAGAGGATTCCATTGGATCCGAAAGATGATCACCTCAACAAGAAGGTAACACGAGAGGCAAAACTCTTCTCAAGACTCAATCATCCGAATGTTGTTCGATACTATAGTGCTTGGATTGAGTATGCACCCATGAAGAGTCAACGAGTCGTCGATCGAAACCAAGAAGTGAACATAGTAAAGAAAGCCGATACTCCCGATAGATCTGAAGATGATGGTACGTTGTAGCATGTTTTATTGGGTATAAGAGGGATAAGAGAGGAGAAGAAGGCAATCAAAGACAAAGCATGGCTATGGCTATGCGATTTTGATGTTGCTAGCTATTAAATTTCGATCTTTTCACCAAGTTGGTTGAATTAGGTTGGATAAGCTAAATTTTGAAGGCTGGAGAAGGTTTACAAAGTTTTGCATTTTGTGATCTGGAAAGTTTATCTCTATCAACCAAGGCACAATTTCAACATCACAGCCGGCGATGAACTGACCGTTCTTATGAGATGTCTGTAGCATCGGAATTTTTCAACTGTTTATCATCGTTTAATGGAGAGATTACATTTCTTTACATTTGCACCCTTTATTTTCTGAAGTCTTTCTAGTTGGCGATGTTTTCTTTTGAAATATTGATATGTTGTTTAGATTCACTGATGCCACTACCTATGCGAAACGTGGAATCACGTGCGGCAAAGATCACTTATGATTCGACGGCCGAATGGTCGACGTCGTTCCAGCGAGTCCCTGCGGCTCCTCATTCCGAGTCAGATTCTGAAGATGACGACGCAGCTCCGATTCGAACCCTTTTCTCTCCAACTGTACATAGCACCTCAAATAATTCTGAATTCGTAAGTTTAGAAATAAATCAATTTCGAAGTGAGGTATATTTTAAACTGAGAGGTCGCGAGAAAAGAGGAGGAGATGGAGGGAGGGCACAGAAGGTAGGTCTATATTCCAGTAAGCTGATTATTTACTTTGTTATACTGGTTCGATTAGTGGTACCGCTTCCATCCAAACTCTGCTTTTACCACTCAGCTGCCTTAATGCCAAATTAAAAGCAAAACATTCACGAACTGATTTTGACCCTTTTTTTGACGACATGCAGTTAAAGTTCCCAGCAGCTGGTCTACTGATTTATTCTAAACGTAGGACTTCCCAAGCAACGTTTGGAACTATATAATTCCCAAAGTTAGTTTCAGTTCATCATTTTAGTACATGAAAGAACTGCTGAAATGTCTAGCCAATAAATCGAATATTGTTAATCTAACGCGATGGTCCGTAATGTTAGAGAGGAGGAGGGGGGGGGGGAATATTGGTTGCGATGTATTTTTTGTCTGCTGATGGGATATTCCAGAGAGATGAGGGTGGATTTTCTGGATTATGGGGAATATGAAGTTAAAAATTTCTCACTTTTTGAGGTGATCTCGTTCTAACCGAACAAGGTGGCTTTCAAAATTTTTAATGTAATGTTACAGTAATGTGGAGGACTTCATTTCGGTACGGGGCTTTTGCTTGAGCGAGGTGAGGGATTTATTTTTTTTTAATTTTTGGGGAGGGGTTTATTATATTTATTATATGCGGTAGGCAATTTGTGGCTAAAGTCAACAACATATCTGCCACGACCTATCTGATGGTTTTATTTTTTATTTTTTGTTTTGAGGATGTTTTGTTCGAGGGCGAAGGTGAGGGTGAATCAGGTGATGAAGGCGAAGTGACCGACGAATCATCAAGTCGATCTCGTGCTCAGGTGGCGATCGTGCCCATTAATCGTATGCCGAGAATTCTGTTCATTCAAATGGAGTATTGTGAGAAGTCTACGCTACGCATTTTAATCGACTCGGGAAAATTGTTAGGCAATCAGCGATCCGTTTGGCGTATTTTTAGAGAGATTCTTCAAGGATTGCAGTATATTCATCAAGAAGGGATGATCCACCGTGACATTAAGCCGGTTGGTTTCTCTTGAGCACTTAATTGTTTTTTTTTTTCTGTGAGATTACTTGTTTGTTATTGTATACCATCTGAAACACTGAGATAGATTACTGTCCCAACGAGCTATGGCCAAATATGATATGAATTGAAAGCAGGTATCATTCATCTCATAGATTAAAGCCAACTCGAAGGAATTAGTTTTATTAGTGAGTTCAATAGTCTCAAAATGCCCTTAATTTATTTAAGCATCCTTGACGATTAAATAAATAGTTTTTCATTAAAGCTAAGAATAGTGAGAAGAGAGAGGAGGAAGCGAAAAATATACGATTCAAGTTGTTGTTGATCCATGCAACTTCCCTTTCATCTCTAAAATATGAGTATTTATTGTTGAAATTCCTTGGAGAATTTTAAATCTCATAGAAGTCATTTCCATCACCCCTTTCTGTGCGATGAAATATGCGACTCATTTTTAGTTATTATCGAAGAAGTTATTTTCGCAAATGTTCTTTACCTATTGCGTGATTATCGGAGTTTAGCAACACTAGAAAGCGATTATCGAAAACCTGAAAGAAAAAAAAAACTATGAAAATGCAGATGAATATCCTTATCGATGGTAACGATCGGATCAAAATTGGTGACTTTGGTTTGGCTACACGAGACTTTTTGGTGCGTAAATCGGCTTCGAATGGCGCTTCAGACGGCGGTCAATCGAGCATAACGAAGGATATCGGAACGGCACTATATATTGCGCCGGAATTATTGTCCACATCGGCAGACACATCCGACTTTACAACAAAAATTGATGTCTACAGGTGTTTTGCGGTTATCTTCTGAATGACTTGCTTGCTGCAGTTTATAAAGTCAAAACGCTTCAAATTCAGAATCTTGGAGAGTGTCAAATTTGATAAAACTGAGTTATTTAGTGCTGCGGGATAGCTTTTTTTTACTAAAGATTGGAGGTCGATTTTTGTTTGCTTATTTATAAGCAAATATTATGAGCTAATCGTATCATAACATCTATCGAAATTTTTATGCTTTAAAATACTCTCTTATTTTGGCAGTTTTTATAAATAAATAGGTAAAGAATTTATGTTTTATGTGGTTTATTCTTGTTAAGATTGGGATAGAATATTGGTGGTTCAGATTGTGCTCCGCCAAACCCTGGAGAACTTCAATTCGATGGCGTCCATGGTCTACAATCGCTAAGATGCGTGCAGCTGATGTTCTTCTTGGAGAGAGTACGTGGAAGAGGGAAGGGGTATGGAACTAAGAGGGAGTTAAGTGTTCAGATATAAGGGAGGAGTCAGTTCTATGGGTTTCCTAGGTGTATATGCAGCGAGAACCTCTTTCACTTGTCCCCTTTACTTCGTGTCGTCGTCTGCTATACTCTTGCCTTCTGCAAAGCTAACGATTTAATGTGAAGGAGTTTTGCAGTGTGGGAATTGTTCTATTCGAAATGTTCTATCGTCCATTGTTGCCTGGAATGGAGAGAATCACAATGCTAAAGGCTCTTCGTAATTCATCCCTCTTTCCGAGTGATTTCGCTTCTGAGGTGCCTGAGGTGAGTGTGAAAGCTTTTATTTTTCTATTGCATCAGTTCATCATCATAAATGGATACAAATAGTGCTCACTGAGAAGGGTGAAGGATGTCGACGAGGCAATGCACAAATCGGGCAGGTCACTTTTGGGCATTGTACCGCGTTCATGCGTCATCGAATTAGGTTTATTGCCTCAGGTATTCATTGAGTCGCTATATTCTTAACATAACAGAATAGTTTGAAAATAGCATTACATAGGTTTGAGATATGTGCCGGCTGTTTCGAGTCGAAATGGGGTCACTTTCTCTCTGTGTGGTTCTTGTTGTTTGAAAAGCTGCATCCTCTTCTCTCAAATCGCATCCAGCATAGAGGTAAGTAAATTTCTAAAATGCTCAATAAAGGCAAGCATAGATATGATTTAATACTCTCATACCAAAAGATATAGGCACATCGAAAAGCGGCAAAGGAATTGATTGTAATGATGTTGAAACGGATACCCGAACAACGACCATCTGTGCAGAATTTACTCGATAGCGAACGAGTGCCAATCGTTGAAATTGAAGAAAGCCATTTCCAGGTGATTCATTTTTTTATTACATCTTGATTGAGTCTTGATCCTTTCACCCCCTTCAACATTAAATCTACCTCTTTGGGTTAATTTTTTACCTTTCAACCTTATCGCCTGTTCATTTGAATTTCTTTAAGGGCGCTGAATGAGCCCTATCGCTTATCGTTGGGTTAAAAAATTCTTGTACTTTTCATCTTACTTTTCTCCACTATGCGATCCTCATAAATGGGATCCACTTATTATTCTAGTTTATTGAATAAGATCTCTCTATCTTACATTTGAGAGAGTTGTTGATAAGTGACAATTTTATTTATTGTTGTAGAGGATGGATTCTTTTATTTATCATTTTATATCTTTGTATCGCATGGGAAATGATGTCATTCTCAAACAATATTGTTATAGAAAATGTTTTGCCAAGCAGTACGTAAACGAGGTGGGCGAATGCATCAATGGATGATCGATAGAATGCTAGCAGAACCACTTCCTCCGGCAGTGGATTTTTTATACGATCAGGCAGTTTGCTCACCGGTAAGTTGATCACCTTTTGCAAGCATTGATTTGATCTTTGAACGAATAGGTCGTCAATCTTTAAGTATAAAATAAGAAATTTGCTGATGGACAGTGAAGAGATGACTGGGTAAGGCTCATGAAGCGTCTATTGTCTTTGCATTTGGTTATGATCCTCTATATTGCCTATCTGATTGTGTAAAATGAGCAATTGTATTTATTATTGCTCGACAAAAATTTATTTAATGCAAAACAGCGATCAGTGACTATATTTGTCCTTCGCACAGTTGAGCTGACAATTAAACTTAATGGTTGTATACGAAAGAAAGAAACTTAGTATAGAATTCTAGTAGCTGATGCACTTGTGGCATGCTTTCGTTTACTCACTTTTTTAAAACTGTAAAGGTTCAGTAGATTTGAATACGAGATGCTAAAGTGGTGCCAATAATGTAGGTAAAAGTTTGTAATTAAGATAGATGGCAACCTTATGCAAGCACTAGAATTCTTTCATTTCCACTTCCAATCTTTCTAGTTCATCGAATTCAGCGAAAAAGTTGAATAAAAGTTTCGTATTTCCTCGAATGCCTCGAGGGCTTTTATTTGAGTCGATGTGCTAGCCGGAACGTTTTACACGTTATCATCATGCAAGATTTCAGAGGATTATAGCAATTTTTATATTAAAGGATCGTCTGTCATTACCGCGACTACGTACCATGGAGTATATATGTGAGGAACTGTCTCGTCTGTGTGCTTTGCATGCTTTCATCCCATTTGCAACCCATTCAATGGCACCATACAACAGTCAGTCGATGGCAACGTGTGCAAAGTCTAAATTGCGTACCTGCAGGTTTATCGACGAAAATGGCATCACTGTTGCTTTACCGGTTAGCTTCTTTTCCTATTTTTCTATATCTACCAATAAATCTGTGCATCATTTATCGACGACTTTGAAGTTGATTAAATTCAAATATTTAGTTGATTGTCGAATGTGGAATTTATCGTTAATGAGCTCATTTCATTGGATTTGGAGGTTACAGATATGTATTTATTTATTTGCTTAGCATTTTAAATCTATATTATAGATTTTAATGCATATATTATAGAAGCAGATTTTACGTATGCAATTAATTTCTTTATTATTGTTTGTTTATTGATAAAAATTTGGTAAATTTCGACTATTTTTTTGTTTTGCGGCATCAATTTTCTCTCTTTTAAGTCGTTTTTATTTCCCAATCAATTTCGGAGTTTTAGTTGATAAATTATTACTGCAGTTTGATCTGCGGAAGACATTTGTTCGCTATTGTGTTCGCAATGGATTGAATCGTTTGAAGCGTTACGCATATGGCAAAGTATTCAGTCGTTCCGATGCACTCGGCGAGTTTTTTATTGGTCTTTTTTTTTGAGTTTTTAAAGAGTAAATTTCAATAAGTGGTTGAAATATTTCTTTAATAGGAAGATGAATTCGAAGATTGCAGTCTTATCTGTTCTATCATTTATGTTCTCTCTTATCATCTATCGCTTTATCGTATTAATTAATAAGTCGACATTAGTCTCTAAATAGTCTTTAGCTTCTGAGTTTATTGATATCAGCCATCGTTCCACTATAAAGCAGTTATCCTCTGCTTAAACGTTGTGGCTATATACGTTCACTGATCCCCATGTTTAATGTAATTTCACCCTTCCTCTCTTCGTTTTGATAAGAAAATAATAGATTTTATTCAGTGATTAGATGACAAATTGAGTATTTTTTTACTTTTGGCACAGTAAAAGAAGAGTGGTGGTTGATAAGCTGTTTGGGTGTAGTTCAGAACTTGACTCAACAACTGATCTAATCCCGATCTACTTGAACTTCCTGAATATGTAAATGAACTTTTTTGCTTTGAAGGTGGCATTCATCCCGTGGAAAGAAATGAATTTGCGGTGGACAGTATAGGTGCATGCGCATCGTCAGCGACACTGACGGCCGATGTGCTATGCGTTGTAATCGAGGCGGCATGTAGGCTAGAAGCTATCAGCTCTCACAAATGGCAACTGGTCATCGGTCACAAATCATTGGTCACGGCGGCCGCTATGTACCTTGGTTTTGGAGACAACGCTGCCGTCATGAAAATTCTCAACGTCCTTTATTATATATCGACTGCCAATAGTATGATTTGGCTTTCGTTTTTTTTCTGTATCGGCGATATACTTTTGGCGTTTATTAAATTCAACAATGAAAGCTTGATTTTGCTTACTTTTGCTTTCATTAATAGCTGCACAATTTGCTTTTTGGGGAAACTAGATTTTTCTACGATTTATTTTTCAAATATGCTCTTTCGAGTGCATTTTATCTTTAGCTGTTTTATTCGAGCCCTCTTTAGTATGTTCTGCCGGCTATGACCATCTCTTCCTTCATCTAAATCTCTTTAATTTTTTGCTCGTCTTTCCTTTCCCGCTTTCGTTTTCCATTTGTTCTTTATCCTTTTCTTTCTCGTTTTTTATTGTTTTCATTTTAGTTTTATATTTACCAGGGCGTTATCACTTAGATCTACATAATAAATAATTTTGCAGAGGTTTTGAGTCGTGAGCAGAAGGTGGAACGCTTACGAGTTGGAGGTGAGATGTCGTTCAATCAAGCGAATTCGCTATTGAACATTCTCGAAGGTGATGATCGCTCCCTGGAAGGTCTTCGTGAGCGTAATCGTCCCCTTATGAGGGCGCGTAGTGATGCTGTTAGCGAGTTGGTCAAAACGGCAATCAGTGACATTACGAATACAGTCCACATCCTTAATTTGTTAACTGGTCAGTTTTGTTATATATTTACAGAGTTAATGCGGTGTCCTTTTTTCTGTGTTGGTCACTTCTTCTGGACACTTGCAGCAGTAGTTCTTTCCTTTCTGGCTACTGTAGAGGGTTTTGTTTTCCACTGATTACTGTATTGCAGCAGTAGTTCTTTCCTTTCTGGCTACTGTAGAGGGTTTTGTTTTCCACTGATTACTGTATTCTTCACGATACAGTAATTTGACTTTTGAATGGAAGAGAGTCGTTGATTTTGCAGCATCCTCACAAGCATTTTCACTCAGCGTTTGATTACTTTCTTTAAGAACTGCAGCTTCGCAAAAGTCGTTGTATAATTCAAATAAGGCTGCAATAGAGATGAGCAAAACGCGCTTTTCCGTGCAACCGATGTTAAAAATAAATTAATCGATGCAACCGGTCGGTTTTCTAGAGAAATGCATTGACGTTAATTTCATAGGAAAGCACGTATTCAGGCGTTTTGTCGTTATTTTTCAACATTTGAGCAATAAAATTGGCTTCATAGACTAAGGTTCAGGGGAGAAAAGCGATCGTTTGGTGTTCGACGGTTCGCTATGCTATCGACCACAGACATTCGCCAGTGGTATGATATTTCAACTGCAAGTATTGCTACCGCATAAACATTCTGCACGGCCGATTACTGTTTGCACTGGAGGTTAGCTTGACTTTTATATATTTGTGGATTAGAGGGGGAGGGGAGGAGAGTTGTATGGGTAAACTTGAGGACCTATGGGCAAATCTTAAGTAGAGATTTCTTCATCTTAGTTATTGTTGTTTGCCAGGAGTATTGAAGAACGATGAACGAATTTGTTGGTAATTTGTAAACGATCCCATCTTTTTTTTTAATCTAAAAGTAATAAGATTACTATTTTATAATAAAACTCAACATTATTCGTTTCATAGTCTTATAGTACCAAGAACGAAGCCATTCCCATTAATAAAAGGGGTGGCTTATAATGAATATATTCATATAGAGCAGAAATCATAAAAAAATAAAGTCTGGTCGTTTAGACGACTATGATGTTCTATAGGGAGATAGAGTTTTACATTTGCCTGTTGTTTGCTAATGAAAGGCTCACCTTTTTCGGTTTATTTATCTGTAATGTCTTGTTTCATTTGCCCGGGATGTTTCAATTTTTTTATATATTGGAAGCGGTTCATTATAGGACGCTATGATGAGATGTTGAGGGAGGAACGTCATGTACAAGATCCGAGACCGCCGATTCCATTGTGTGCAGTCGGTTGTAGTTTTCTCGTTGACGTTATTGCACATTTGCAATGTTCGGATTCGCCAGGTACTTATTTTTCATTAGTGAGTTTGTATCGGCTATTTGCTATTATTTTCATGAACGAATAACTAAGGATTATGAAATGCCTTAAATAATGTAGGCAATTATTTACGAAAGAACTACAAAGATCAACCTTCATTGTTAACGTTTCGCTTAGATAAAGATAGGCTTATTCTACCCCTTCTCCCAACTCCTGCTTCCCCATCCCACAACCCTTCTAATCTTATCCCTTGGTTACCCCATGAAATCTGTTCTAACATAATTGCTGTCGGATTCTATTTGTTCGGTTCAAATCCCTCTCGCCGAAGCTATTTTCTGAGGTGGATTTTAGTTAATTAGGAATACGGTCAAACTAACAGGTAATAAGGTGAGAAATCGCGCTTATTCCGATGCCGTCACTTCAGGTATTTGGTAGAGGGCATCAGGAAATGGAGCCATTTTTGAATGGGACATTTAGATGAACGGCGGAAATTTAATTAAATTAGTATGTTTTATTATTTTCGTAATTTTTGAGCTTCATGTCACGTTTTGTTCTAAAAGCTGTTCGTGGAATATGATGAATTTTCCGTATTAAAAAGCTAAAGAGGCGTTGAATCGCTCTTTAATCAGACACGACGAAATGACAGCGGCGTTAAGGGAGATGCGCACCTCTGGTGGGTGGCATCTGTTACCCTCGAGATTTCATTTCATATGGTCCGATTTTGGCACTAAGGGGCTGTATTTCAGATTGCAGATCAGCATGGTGTAGCGCATTGGTGTGTTCGACATCGAACGCACTCCTGAAAGAGAAAGCGTTGTTGGTTCGACGACTATGGCAGCGTGGCGTTTCTGCAGATTTCCTGCACGATCCGGTTGAATCAGTCCAGCTAAATCAGCTCATTGTAAGCCTTGCTTTCTCATCGGAAACTCATTTTTTCTTTGTATTGCGCCTTTCCTCCTCCAGGTGTCCTCTCCCACCCCAAAGCTACCCGCCGATCCAAGAATTACTTCAGGAGCACTGTGAGGAAAAGAATATCGATGAATTACTGATTGTATTCGACCGAGATGAGGTTCTGGTGAGATCGAGAGGCACTGATCTCGGCAAGATGAGTTTCGAGGAGGCGTTACAAAGGTTTGGCTCCCATTTGGGCCCCCCGGCAAATGTCTCTTCCGAAAGTGCTTCTTCACATTCACCCGTCAGACAAAGCTCAATATCGAACGCGCCAAGTGCAACATTCGGCAATCTTAACGTTCACTATGCGTTGAATGAGAAGCTCGCCTTTAACACCAAGAAGCGGATTGAGGTATGACTTAACAAATTGGACCGATCTTATGCGGGTTGCAAAGGGGGATTCGATGAGAGAGAGAGTGTGTGGAAACGTTATAATGTGCTCATATGACATTGGTAACTCATAATTGTTTATTCACAGCAATGCTTTGCGGTTAACTTGGATGAAGAGGTGGTATAATGGGAGAGGGAAGGTTATGTTCAACGGAAAGTCACTATAGCACGTTATTTTCATGAATATTTCAGCTGAGGTGATTGTGCCGCGTCGAATCCTTGATGACTTGTTGCTGTCGTTTGGTTGGACACACCTAGGAAAGTTTACTGACATTAGAAGGCAACAAAAAACACCAGAAAAAATTATATATATATATATATATATATATATATATATATATATATATATATATATATATATATATATATATCTGAAGACAAATTCCAGCATTGTAAAGAAGTGTATTGTTGGTCTAGACCTGTACTTCATG
The DNA here is from genome assembly GCA_037389465.1 of Baylisascaris procyonis. NCBI lineage: Eukaryota > Metazoa > Nematoda > Chromadorea > Rhabditida > Ascarididae > Baylisascaris > Baylisascaris procyonis. Next base: position 1,592,344 of record JAZARR010000230.1, read on the forward strand.
TGGTCTAACTCGATGATAGGTGTGAGCATCATACCGCTCCTGAAATATGCTCTGAGTACAAGGGCCATATGAATTGCTGCATGAAGTGGAGTCTTTCATTCATTCATTCCTTTCTTTCTCATCCGATCCTATTTTATTTCGATAAGAACCCATAAGAAAACAAAGTGCACGACCACCCAGCGAGTATTTCACTAAATATGTAAGTTTTTTTGCGATCCAAATGAACAAGCCAGTGATTAGTGGATTTTTTTTAATAGAATATGCAAAATAGGACATATGAACGCAGAAGTAACCGTTTGATTTGAATAAAGAAATAATTGGACAGCAGGAAGCGTTAATGGATATAGCTATTTATTGTAGTGGTTATGGTGCTTGGTATGCTTATTGCAAAGCAGACATGATTACGAGTTGTTTTTGAATTTTTCAGACACAGATACGAATGAGCATACAAAAGGTGTTATCGTGTTTGGCACCTTCGACATTAGTTGACGTTGTAGTGATCGATATTCCCCCAGAAGGCACACGTCAATTGGCTGCGTTGATCGATCGTAACGGATCCGTGGATGAGTTAGAGATGGCATTTACAACGGCCACTCTGCAACTAAGTAAATATAAAAAAGAGTTGAAATGTATTCATGATGTTCTCTATGATGTACTACAATCGAAGAATTCCTCTGCGATAGTGCTCTTCTCAAAACCATCGAATAATGGCTATTATAGATTTATAATGTGAGTACAGTTGAAGTTAACGCTTCAAATTTTTCAATATTTTATGATATTTGGTATATATAGGGAACGAATTAATTCAATGAGCAAATTTCCTGAAATTCAATATGTTGTTGTTTTGAATAAAGTAGCAGATTAGTTGGCAAAAATGTTTTGATGAGTAAAAGGAGGGAATCACATAGTTATATATGAAAGTATGGCTCTTCCATGTTATCTCTATATAGGCCAGTCTGTGTTTTCACTTTACCTACAAGTTTAATTTGATGGTTACTTATTGTTCAGCTTAATTTTAATTGATGAATTTGTGTTTTTTTTTTTGCATATTTATCTTAAAAACGCATTAAATTTACATATTACGTTTTAGTGTAGTTGAAGTGGGTTTCATTGCTCGAAGTATTATGGGTCGATTATAATGTCTTATATGCTCTCATGGTTTCAGATGTATTTAGACGTCTGCAGACATCTGCTCATTCTTTTGTGATTTGTTATGGATAATTAGGTTTTAATTTATATATCTTTGTGCAATTTGGAAGAACAAGCGGATATAGACGATTCGTACATTGTGGTTTAAAGCGGCGATAGTAAGTAAAGTGATTGCACCTGCCTATTTTAAATACTAGGAAGAGTTTATTTAATGCTCTTTTTAATGCAAGATTAAGGTTTATTTTTGAAGTTTTGTTTTAATGGGAATTGATCTTAATATCACTGAATGAAAGAACTATTAAATTTTGTTTATATTTATATTGAAGTCATTTGATTATTATTAAATTTTATATTAATATGGATATATTAGAATATTATATAAGGAAGATATGAATGGATCTAGAAAGTTCTTCGGTATTATTATTATTTCAGTGCAGCTTAAAGAGATTATCTTCACTAGTTGCTGTAATAATCGTATTATGGCGCATTTGTCCTTGCAAAAAAATGTTCTTTTTACGTTGTTGTTGTTTTGTTGAATGAGTCTATTGTTTCATTTTTCTTCCTATTGCAACATTTTTGCCCGTTATTTTTCCACCATTTCTGGGGTAAAAACGATCCTATTTAATAACTATTTTCTCCTTCCCATCACCCCTCCTCCTCCCTCCCCTTCTTCCGGTTTTAAAAGTACATTTATTGCTTCTTTTTTTTGTAATATGTGTTTTATAATTAATTTATTCGTAATTAACAAAATTTATGCTGATTTATTATATTTTAATGTTTGTGTAGTTCGTATTATTAACGTTATAACCGTTAAAATTTCGAGCTTTTTTTATTTATTCTATACTGTTATATTATGTTCTTAAGGAAATCACTTTTCTGTTGTTGTTATCATTGAAGAGCTTTGTTTTTTCATAGAAACTCGGATGGATTGAATTAAAAGATGGCTTCTCCTAGAGCGTAGAAATAGTGATTTCAATCTTACATTTTGGGGATTTCAGAAATAGCAAAAGAAAGTCTAATAAGACTTCCAACCTTTAAGTTAGAAAACTATCCTTAAATGCCTGAAATCCTTGAAATTTCAAGGTTTTTATAAGCACAATCTTAGCATATTTCAATATTACTTATATCCGCTTTTTGATAATAAAAAAAATAATGGAACTGTTTGAATTATTTGTTCTCTTTGTTCTATGGGGTTGCTAACGAGTGATATCGTTTCGATTATATAAATAAAGTTGTGCATTAATTTTAATTCGTCTTTATTTTATTTTATTTTATTTTTTTGTTTTTATTTACTCTTATATTCTTTTTCTTTGTGTATTCACTTAGTCGTTATATATCGATTGTTTATTAAAATATTTCGATGAATAATATGAATAAATAAATCTATTTTTGTGTTATAAATTTACCAATATTATATGTTACGTCAAAGAAGCGCATTTTGCGCATCTATATTTTATACTTATGTTATCTATAATATTTAATAAATATTAGTGACAGCTGCTTTTATTAGCAGCTGTCACTAATCGAATTGAGGGGAATTTTTCTTGGAGGAGGGGAGGGGGATGAGGAGAGAAATTTCGTTGTTTGATATAAAAACAGAATTGTACGCTTTTTTGGCGGTTGATTAGTTAGCACACGTAATCGAAGGAAACTGCTTTGAAGGCGTTCAAGAGGGGATGGTTATGTGGTAGATTCCCATCTAAAAGGCAGCTGTCAACAAAAAAATTTGGTATTTCCAGCTGTGTGGCATTAATCAATGTGAAATGTAGATTTAGCTTATTGAATGGGTGATGCTGCTAGATTTAGCACATAATTCGGCCTTAATTCTTTTATTGTTGAGCAAGAGCAACGAAGAAATTATGAGATTCCAAAAAAGAAAATTTTAATGTATTTTTTCCTTCTTTTTTTTGTCGCTCTTATTTGGAAGTCATTAAAAGATTAACAAATAGAGGAATATTATGGATGATGAGAAGAGTAATCAGTGGTAAATTTTATTAAAGTTTATAAAACTAGAAATTTGCATAATTTTTATAACCTTTTTTTAAAATATGTGCTAATTTTTATTTCCTATTTGAGTACAACACTCCCGATCTTTTAATTTCGAGATGGGAATTTGTCGGCGAATTTTTATATTTGAATATTTTGAAATTCATCGATGCCGTGTGAAATTAACAAATTGAGCTATTGATTTTACTCTGTTAGATTTTTTCAAGCACGGATCGGCACTAAATCCAGGTATACGGATCGAATATGCGATATGATCTTGTCTTAAGGCCGTTTGTAAACGCCTATAAAAATCGTTAATCGGGAAGTTGACTTGACTTTCCGATGCCTCTGTATGCAGTCTTTATAATTCCTCAACTTCGTTATCTTTTCAACACATTATGGAGCTATTAATAAAGTTACTTTTTGGAGACTATACCTTTCATCAAGGGGTATGGAAATTGAAATCAGTTTTCAGCTATTCTTTGCGAAATGGGGGGGGGGATTTAGCGGAGAGAGGGAGATGAGACGGATTGAGATATAAGATTAAAGAGGATATCGATTGCCTCAAAAATTCTAGTAAAATGGACTAGGTGATATAGGTAAGCGGAAGATGCGAAGGTGAGAGTGCTTAAGAATTTTTTGTGAGCACGATATAGATGACTATTGAAAGGGTTTTGCTAATGTCTATGGGTAGATGTGCTGTGTGCTTAGCGTAGATCGATGCGCAACAATTTCTTTAAGTTACGGATACATCTATAGACTATTCCATTTCAATAAAGGTATGGATTGAAGTAATACCTTGTTAAGCTGGTAAAGGTTTATGCAAATATACTCTCATTAAAAGCATTTTTTGGGGGTTGGTTTTAGAGTGTAATATTAGGGTCATTTGAATATTTCGTATTGATCGATTTGAGTGGATGGTTGGTTTTTTTTTAAATCAATCAAAAATCAACTCCATAACGAATGTGCAATTAGCAATTAATAAATCTCAATGAAAAAAAAAAGAGATATTCGAAAAAATATCACTATAAAGGGATTTAAAAATATCGATGAGAGTAGATCAAAAAAAAGGAGATCACCGAGAGATGAGCATACACAAAAGGAACACGCACACAAAGGCGGTTGCAACGCGTGCCTCTCTATTGCTTATGTTGACCGCATTGCGGGACGGTTGTATTGCGGTCGAATCGCGTCACTTCACAGATACGGGCGCGTCATTTTTTGTGCGACGATTAGGCTAGATGCTATCGTATGTTGGTTGATCTTTGGAATATATGCTTGAAAAGTTTTTTTTTTTCTCGAATAAAACATAAAATAACGATAGTGTCCTATTTAAGGTACTTTTAAAGGTATTTTCAGGAAGTGTCTGGGTCATTATTACTAAATAATTTAGACCTAAAAAACTTCTAAGTTTGATTTAGGGTATTTCTTACTCACTCAGAGGAAGCTTGTGGTTGTTGCTTATGCAGTAAATTTATTCTTGTAGAGTGCACTAATTATTACTGGTAAAGATATTTAGGCATCGTTGCATTATTTGTGAATCAATGAAATATCGGCTTTGATATGTTATTTGCATTTTTGCATATAAGAATCCCATTGTTTCCCGAATTCTTGCCATCAATTTTTTTTGTAGATTCTTGGGGGATTTTCTGTTCCCGAAGGGTGGATCGTTTTTCCCAAAAAATCTCTCCATTTACAAATCTCTCCATATAGTTTTATTCAAAAATATTTCGATTTGAGTGAAATTTTTCGCAAAAGTACCATAGTGAAAAAAAGGTTTTCCCCAATTTTCATATTTTTTACGGTAGAAAAAAAACTTTTTACTTTTTTCTCGATAAAAATTTATGATTTATTTTACTTTGAGCTAATATTTGAATAAATTTCTTCATCGATATTTAAAAAAAAAATTCTTTGGCAAGTTTCCAACGGGGATTTCGTTGTAATTGATAGAAATGATGTCATTGTTCATTTTTGGCCTTTATTTGAACGTATCTGAAAGTTTTTAGGTTTACATTTATAAAGTTTAAAATTTAATGCGATTTCTCTCCTCTTTTTATTATTCTTAATTATTTATGCGAATATTTAAAATTTGGCGCGAATTTTGAAAATTAACGCAACATATCGCTGCATTTTAAGTGATGCCCTTTCAGTCGTTCAGAAGCATAGCAGTCATATGAATATTCCAATATTGAAATTTTTGTTTGGAATGTTGCCAAATTTTGCAAATTTGAAAACTCATTCTCTCTAATCGATCGTTTACAAATGTTCGTTCTTCTCTTCTTCTTCTTTTTTTTTTTTTCAAAAGCCCGTTTTCTTTGTTCGTTTTTTTCTTCATTACAGAAGCGCGTTTTGTGTTTTTTTTTGTTCTTATTTCAAAAATCCACTTTGTTTGGTTTCTCATTTGATGAAATTGGTTATATTTGTTTATTCACTTTGTAAATGTTTATTTTCTTTATTCTCTGTCTCTTTTTTTTTTGCAAAATTTCTGAGAACTATAAATAGTAATTTTAAAGTCTTGATCAATTGAGGTTTTGTTTCATTCATCAAAATTTCTGATCGATTATGGTTACTTGAAATTTATTCATCGTTGCTTCAATTAATGAACAGCTCTCTCTTTAGTTCATTTAATGCCAGCTGGCTTGCAATGGGGGGGGGGGGGTAGGTTGGCGAGAGTTGAAGCTAGAGGCCCAGTTTGCCGCCGGGCTTAGTTTAAAAGAAGGTTTTATATCTAACATGCTCTTAAATCTTACAGGATTTGAGTTCATTATAGAAGCGCGAAGCGGATAACACTTTGAATTACTGGAAATGGTGCTGAATGTTGGAAGGTTGTTATTTAGGAAGCGGGGGATCAACGAACGTGGCAGAGAGAGGAACGCCAAAACAGCATTTGGGATTTTGGAAGAGGGCTAACTTTTCCACTATGGTTATCCAGCGATAACGTCAAATTTTCCGTTGAAATATGCGGTAAGGAATCCAGGAGGGGGGGGGGAGGAGGGAGCGAAGAATGTTTTGCTTATCGAAAAAAAATTCGTTAGCATAAATTTTTGAGGATCCTTGCGATCCATTCAACGTTGAGTAGTCTCATCTTTATGATGTAGATATCACCGTTTTATGGAAATTCGTTGACATTTTGCTAAATGGCAGTCGATTTGTTGTATTGCCTAAGCGTGCGCACAAAGATGTTTGTATCTACGCATCTGTTTGGCTTATTTAAGAGCTCATCGTGCTGCTTTTATTTCGTTTAGCTGTTATTTAACCTTTCAATCATACGCTGAAAGACTCTACAACTTCCTTCTCGTCTTCTATCGTAATATTCATTACTTCCGGTTTTTTTTTGCATATTTCATGGCAATATTTATTCAAATATTAGCAATTTGCTCGCTCATTTATTTATGTTCAAAATCGGCGATCGATAGCATTGTAGAATGATAGTATATATAAAGTTCATTGTGCCTTAAAGATCATTGATGATCATCAATAAGGTGTATCCGTTCGAGGGGAAAATGTCATGGCAACAAGTAATAAATTATAAGAGTGTACGATGTTCTATATCCTATCTAGGTAGCGATACTATCTTAATAGTCATACATCGTATCTTCTATTTCGCCTTCCGTGAAGGTTATATCTCGATTGTTTATGAGTAAGTATATAGTATGTAGTAAGTATATAGTATGTAGTAAGTATATAGTATGTAGTAAGTAATTGACTAATGCGGAATAGAATTGATGAGGTGGAACAAAGGGAATGAAGGGGTGTTCTGATGCTGAGTTCTTCTATTGTTGGTAATATTGATGAGTTTTTATTTTTTGAAAATTTCAACTGTTTTTTTTTTCTCTATACTTTACCTGAGGGTCTCATACGTGGCAAGCTATTGCAATAGCTCTATTGCACAAGTCAAAGATATCATTTGATACGTTAACCAATTTATCACTTATTTATCAATTATCAGCTAAATAGGTAATTTGTTTGAATAAATTCATAAATAAAAAATAAATAAATATTAGAATGTGGGATATCTTAGTGCGTTGATCATGCCAAATAATGTTGCATCGGAATGAGGGTAGAGTAAAGGGATGATACGATTTGCTGATTGTCAATAATTGTACAGGCTAACGAGTGATGTGTGTGTGTGTGTGTGGCGCTTGTGTGCTTTGTGCTATTTTTGCACAATGCATTTCATCGATCGTTATGAATGACGTTTTCTGTGTCGATCATTCAACGAACACTTCGAATCGAAATGTTAGCTTTAGCGTTGATATTTAGCGTTCGTTGTAATTAAACTTTGCGATCGAGATAATTACATAGAATATGTTGGTATTCGTTCGTTCTTTCCTGATAAGATAATGGGAAGCGAGTAAAAAGATTCGGATTTATCATAGACCTATTTTGCATATGTTTTATTGAGCGCCTGAATAAAATATATTCAAAGTGAGCCGAAATCTTATTTAATGATGATTTTTGATTTATGAACGGCGGCTAAGTTTCGCCTGGTTTTTAGAGCTCTGAAATTTAGGTTTTAATTGCTGCGCATATGGCCATCCGTTGAAACCCAAATTCGCTGAGGGAAGGGGACGGAGGGAGTTGTCTCATCGTAACCAGAAGATAAGGGAAGAGGGTGGGGGGGGGGGGGAGGGAGGCGATACAAACATATCGTCAAGGATTTTGAAGCAACTTTAAAAGCTGTAATGTTTTATTGTGTTGATGAGTTATAGTATATATGTTCTTCGTTAGGCGGTTGCTCTATACAACCAGTGATGAGCGCATTCCTTAGGTTTCAATTCGTAAGGAAGCAAGTGGAAATGCGGATTTGTTTGTAAATATTTCAATACTTAATTTCAACTCATAATAAAAACGATTTTTCAAATTTCCAGATGACTGTCATTTTCCTTCATATTTTTTATTCGGAATTTTCAATTCAAATTGCCTGATTAAGGAAGATTTGTTTTTCCGCTTTCTTTTTTCATCCAACTTCAGCGCATAATGAGCGAAAAATGTTTTCCCACTATTTTCCACGAAATTTTCATTCAATATTTCACAATTTTATACGAAATATTTTCTACTTTTTCCATTCTTATTTAGTGGAACGGTTGGCTAAACGTTAAGGCTGTCAGTAAGATTTTTTATAATTATTCCATCGATATTTTTAACGATGCAATATTATTCTCAATGAAATTCCGCGCTTATTGAGAGCAAATTCTAATGGATGGCTAATATCGATGGGATACCAGTGCATATATATTTCTTTTTATTAATGACACATCATTACGTGGCAATCTATTGATTATCGATTATTTTTCCATTTAAAAGCACTAACAAAGAAAATATTTTTTCTTTGCTCAAAGCAGTTGTTTATGAATGAATTATTTCATCTTCACCGCTTAGCATATCTGACTTTTACTATAATGTAATTAATTTTACGTTTGAAATAATAGTTTCTTAATGCTTATTTCATTATTATTAAGTTAGTTTTTATGCGCGAATAATTTCAGTGAAAAAAAAATCAAATTTGGGATATTCAGAGATAAAAACGGATAGGGTAGATAGGTGAGGAGGGAGATGAGAGAATTCATTGTTTTCTTATTGTTACGTAAATTTTTATTAGTAGTTTTATAAATCGTAAAGTTGAATAGATGATAGTAGATTATTATTGTGTATATATGTAAATAAAATTTTAACGAAGGATAAGAAAAATTGTTTCTTGTGATCGTTATTGGTGGAATATTGAAAGCACAAATTTTCGTCATTATTCCATAAAATTAGGCACATAAATTTGGACAAGATTTAGAGAGTTGTAAGATCCCGATGTTGTTTGAAGGATTCGATTCGAGGGATAATTTTTCATCCGGAGACAAGATTTTTATGCAATTATAAATCTGACCGGTGATTAATCACAGTCGTTTCATATTTCAAATATCTATTTAAACTTAGTTGTATGCCGCCTGTATATGAACTCATTGAGTTTTAATTGAATGAGAGATATAGAAAATTAAAATAATAAAATTCCGAGAAAAGAATGTCGTAAGGAAGTTATATTCTTGCGTTTCATAATATAACGATAATCAGAAGGGTATGCAGATATATACAAATATTCATGGGATAGCATTTCTCATATGTGATAGATAGTGGATTTCCGTAGTTAATCTATAGCTGCCCATTCCGCTTTAATCCCCCCCCCTCCTCCCCTCTGTCTTAACCTGTTGCTTTCCACTTTCGTCCCTCTTTCTTTTCGATATGGTCATTTATGGAATTAGATGTATTAAGGCAGAGCGGGTATGAAATGAATGTGAATAGCATTGAATATATTGCACTAGTTGTACGAAAAATATCAATATAGATGTGAGGAGAGGTCAGCAATCGCATTGTGAGAACGACCGTTGTCGAACGTGGCGGGGCAACAAAAAGCGTCCATTGCATCGTCGGCACTTGGTCTATTTATTGGTTGAATGGTGCTTTCGGCGTTTGATTTTATTATGCCTCTTCGTTGAGCATTATTCATCTGCTCATCGAAGCTCAGTTTTGCGTTTTATAGATGCAAGCGCTTTATTCTTTTTATAAATAAAATTGATATAACATATGTTAGAGGATTGAAATATTTGTAATCATATCAGTTGTTATCCGATGATATTCACCAAGGGATGTAGCAAAGTCAAGGAGGTGTATAAGAGAGATGGGCAACTTCCTTTCAGTGATTTTGAGAGAAGGGAATAGGTAGCTAAGATAAGAGTAGTGCGAACTATCTGTCTTTCCTTTTCCTTCTCCTCACCCCCACCCCCCTCTCGCCTCTTCCCACCTCCTATCAGATTTAGCTCCCTGTATTTTGAGGTTATTGAATGATTTTTTTTTTTACTTGGAAAATTGAATGCTCCAGGTTTTTATTTCACAGTTTTTTTTTGGTTGTAATAAAAGAAGTAAGAAAATAGTATCTTGCTGGGGGATATTTCTTGGAATTCGGTAATAAAAGATATCGCTTAAGATTATATCACCTTCCATGTTAGCAAATAACTATAAGCTAAAATGTAATTTGCGCTTTAATATAGCTTATGCTTCATTTGAATATTCCCACAGTCATTTACATAATTTTAATCAGTAGAATTCTTACTGTCAAGTATATGTTTTATTTATCTTTTCATCAGCAAGCAGTCAGTAATCTGTCATGTATTCCTGTTGGGAGATACTTCCGGAAGGAAATAATGCTACCTGAGGTTTTTTTTTAAAGTTGAATTCTCGTTCGTAGAGTGAGGAGCCTAGGGAGTGTATCGAATTGTTTGTTTATTCCTCATATAACTAGGATAAGGGGATTGCAGAGGGGGGGAGGGGTGTTGCTAGATGAAATCGAGCATTGGAGTCTTTGCCTTTTAGCGATGAAAGAAATAATTTGTGCATTTTACGCATGAATTATTTATTGCATATAATCATACGACTACTTCATAGCAACAAATTTCATCCACATCATGCTGGATAAATTTTATAAAATTTATGCAAATATAGTTTCATATCTCGAAAACTTTTCTCAGTTGGGAAAGGATGAGAGTATTTAAATTTAAGGTGTGGAAGGGGGGAAGGGGAGGGGAATTGAGCTATCGATATATTCTAACAAAACGAAGAAATCGTCGACGATATTCATTCGTATTTATTCTTCATTGTCTGTGAGCTAAAGTGATCGTTGAGATCATTGCGTACAAAGGAAGTTTTTAAAACACTTTATAGACGAAGTCTTTCCATCGCTCCCCTTTTTTCTATCTTTACTATACCTATACTATTGATTTTGCTTAGTATAACATGGATACGCTTCAATGAACGTTTATAATGAAGTATAGATAGTTTTATGGGTTTATGTATATGCCGTAAAATATTTACAATGGAAATGCTTCGTAATAAGTGGTTCTTTTATCTGCAAACTCGTATTTCTCTCATTGATAAGTAAGCGTACACATATTATTTCTTATGTTATTTACTTGAATCTCAAGTATGCATTATTCTTTCGTAATTTAATCGAATTCATTTAATTGAATAATTTAATATCACATAAAGTAGTCAATGAAGAGAAAATTAGATATATCGAATGCCGATTGCTGATGTTGGATGGTTTTCTTGAAGATTTGAAATTCGAGGCGAATTTATTCTTTTATATTTAGCAGAAGATTTTATTTTAAAAAAATTGGCTTCATTTTATTGCTTTACAATTATGGCCACGATATGAAGCGGAATGAAGCTTTTATTGCTTCACCACTTAATGATCTATTCCATAATCAAGAATTTTAAATCATATCGAATATTTATTTAAAATCAAATATTAAAATTCGATGTTATTTTTATAGAGTAATAATAATAGTTGCATGCATAATAAGATCAATTTCATTCTATGCAAATTATATCTTCATGCATGCATATATAGTCTGGTAAGAGTGTCTCTGTTTGTTAATATTCATTAAATACCTTTCATTCGACCTATAGCCTATCGTCAATTATAAGAAGGAAAATTTAGAATATAAGAGGAGAGAGGTGTGAATGTTTCTTGGGGGGTGGGGGGGGTTATTGTTTTATAACACAGCTTTAGCAATTGAAATCTTCTTTTATCTATTTTAAGATATCAGTACTGTAGCGTAAAATTTAATGAGTTGACTATGATTCGCTCTTGGGAATCTTTGGCAAACAAGTGACGATTTGATGCTTCTTGAAATCAATAAACGGTAAGATTTATGCTAGGCTTTGTTCCACTCGAATAGGCTGATATGTTTTTATATTCACTTGCTTCGAAATATTATTTCTTAAGGGAATTCTGATGGCAGTATATATGGCTGCTTAAATTTATTACTTATTGAAATATATTATGTTGATTGTTGTCTGTTTAATGTTAGCTGCAAACATAGGACATCGTTTTAATTAGTCAATAAATTTTTTTAATAATAAAAATAATCATTTGTTTTTTTTTTAATAAAAAAAATAATAAATGAACGCATTAGTTTAGAAGAGAAAAAATTGAGCGAATCAGTTCCGAGAATTAAACAAGAAAATTCCTAGAAAACCTAATGTAATTTTTGTTTATTCCCTCTAACTATTCTTTAACATCTTAGGAATATTTTAGTGGATATGAATTGAAGTTGCTGTTTAAATGAATTAATATTTTGATTTTTAGTTGAAAAATTTTTCGTTGGAGAGAGGGGGGGGGGGTTGGTTAGTGAAGGCGAAAAGTAGGAGAGAAGGTATTGAGAGAAAGATGGCTGATGCCATTGATTTCTCTCAACGGATTGTTTTTCCGGCATTGTTTGCCTTCACCTCGAACAGGTGTGGTCAGTTGAGTCTAACAGGATGCAAATTCGATCCGTAAAAGGATTCAATGACAATTCATTCGTAAATAATATACTTATTTATTTCAATATTATTGCATTCAATTGCACCGCAATTTGAAGTGTTTTTGCTCATCTTTTATTGTCAAAACACCTCACAGCCCTTATATCGTTGAGGATGTCCTTATGGACACCTCATTACTTATGAAAGACTTTACTCGACAAAATTGCCTCTTTTATTGAAGTTTCGCTTGTGTTTTTTTTTTTTTTTTAAATTCTTTGCAGTGGTAATAAGATGAATAGTTACTATTAGCTGAGGATCAGTGATATTTTAGTTGACTGATTTATGCACTGGTTGAGGAGATCACAACTTAACACTGCCACATATAATTTTAAGCGTTATCTCTATTCGTTTTGCCGATAGCAATGTTGAAGTGAACAATTCATTAAATATTAGATGTGGTACCTGAAAAACATTCTGCAAGATGGAATTGTTCGAGTGATTTACAGCAATCAGAGGTATTGGAAATGATCAGTCATCCCAATGTTGATGTGTACCAATGAAAGATAGGAGGATAGATGGAGGAATGTTTCTATTTTTGAGACGTGGCCGTTCTGGGATTAACTGCTTTGTCCTTAATTGTGATTGGTACCGTTTTCTTTTTTTTTGTAAAACTTCATGCAAAAATTAATCGATGCCGATAGTTTTTATTGGTGAATTTACCATTGATATTGATAAAGGGATATTGATAGTCATATTTTTATGCACGAGTGAATACTGTTGGATGTGTCATATGCTAGCAGTTGGTCAGTGGATATCATTTGGTCACTCATTGCCAAGTGGAAGTTGGTCGTTTACTATCATTTCATTTGCTTATTAAAGAAGGATGGGATTTATGCCTCGTAATTCCTATACGTCTTCTCTCCATCAGAACGTAATGAATTTCAATTTTTCATTCGAAATTTTCTTCTTCTACTCAGGAGATGAGTAGAAAATAGTCCAATTTGCTTTCACTGATAAAATTTGCTTCGTTATCAATATTCTTCGGGTAGGGACATTTCTTCCTCGTGACTTAACGTTCCTTCCGTCCTTCATAGTTATGCAGTCCTCTATATTTCAGTGATGGAACTTTTCGATAACTATGAGTTGATATTAGATTATCTTTGTGGATTTATTTAAAATTATTTAAAAATTATTTAAAATATTAGATTATCTTTGTGATATTAGACTATCTTTGTGGATGGGTATTCTCAAATGTTAATGCGATGATCTATCAATAGGAGGCATTCGTATGATGTTATTGGGATTATGGATATCAAGAGCAAGGATATTGATGCTAGATGGTTATGATTAGTGCCCTTCGATGAGGGGGGCAATTTATTTTATGGTAAACAAAGCACTTAGCGATGCATCATTGTCTCGATTGTATTCAATCTCGAATCGAATGTGATGTGATATCCTTAATTCACCTGCTTATCTCATTGGCTGTTATTTCCTTTCTTATTTATTTTTATCTTTTCTAATTTCTTTTCTCAAATCGTTAAATTGGTGTTATTCACTTTAGTAATTTTTGATTTATTATATATTGAATTAGAAAGTAAATAATATTAATTATTAAATAGAAGAGGGGGGAGGGAGGAGGGAGGAGAACGTTACTATTGTTCGTCATCAGCTTCCAAGAGGCAAGCAATTCAACACGCGTATTTTAAACTGAAATTTCTATTCAGTGCTTTTTTAGATGAATAGATGAAAATAATTACTCGTTTTTTTTTCCAGATTTTTCCATATTTTGGCATTTTGCCAGCGGTCTAAAATTTTTTTTTGATCGGAATTCTATTTCGATCTTTAGATGTTTTTTTTTTTTGTGGCGTTTCATTGATATAGGCCAGATTGATCTATTCGAGATTACTTGCAATTGTTACTTGCTGCTGTCATATCGATTGCAATCTAAGCATCGTGTGTCGGTTGTGAATTCACTCTGCTTTCAGCTATTCTTCATTTTTTTAAATGTTCGCTTCGATATGTTTTAATTGGTTAGGATATAGTAAGTAGAATTGGTTGAATATAATTGGATATATCAACGAAGTTAACGGTTTGTCGAGAGGATTCGCTTTAATAAAACCCAACTTTGGCATTTGCACTTGGATACTTTTGTGGAAATGGGTTGATGGTCTTTTCAGGTCGTTCTTGATGATCTTATTGTTGCACGTACACCTTTATTCCACTCATTTATGAAAATTTTCGAGATATGAATGTTGATATATTATTGTGAAGCGATTTTTGTATTTTATTTGTATCGAGAAAATATGAATCCCATATTGCTTAGTAGGTTAGGTCATGGGATACCATGAGAACATTTTGCTGGATCGCAGCGATCACTGGCAAAATATCCCGGGAAGAGGGCATAGAGGAAATACATAAGAAGGCTTTTTATGTGCTTTTGTAGATTTTCTATGCAAAAGTTCACTATATGGCGGTGCAGTATTTGTGCGTGTTTATATAAATGCCTGCGTCTATCTATCGCATAGGTATGAATTGAGAATCACTGAAGGTGATGTTAAGAAATTAGGTAGGTGTAATGCATACCGTAGAGTCACCTCTGATCTATTGATCCATCGTTGTTGAAAATGTCTACAAGCATCTGAAGGCGCTGATTCTAAGCAACTTCATCATCGACGTAATATATCGTTGGCAATAAGAGTTTATGAGATGTACACGATGTGATACTTGTAGTGAATTTAGGAAGCAAAAATGCTTCTATATGATTGACATCGTTCATCGTAGCGTTGAATAAAATTTTTCGACCGAGAAAATATTTAAAGGTTTATTGCCGATCGAATTGTTAGATTATCTACAACTAGCCGTCCTTTCTATGTTTAGATTATCTACAACTAGTCATTTTTTCTTTATATATTTGAATGACATTTTAGAACAGTTGAATTGCACTTCAAATGTGATTGCAATATAGCGTTTTTTTCGAGAAATATTTGTTGGCAACATGTGAAACCGGTTGGTACGATATGCACAGTGATGCGAAGTGCGTACTGCATTATAAAACTTTATCGGCACTCTTCTTCACTTAACTAATTTAGCGTTTTTAAATGAGATTCATTGACAAAAATGTGAATGGATATTTTTTTAAATTTTCATTTTGTTATTTTAAAAAAGGGAAATGCAACTAAACGAAAATAATTTTGAAAAACCTTAAAAATCGGACGATTAGATGATACTTTATTATGGGGTTTTGGGTCTTTTATTGACAGAGATCGCTAATGTTTAAAATTTTTGGAGCAGTTGATTTATTTCTGAATTCAGTAGCAATCGTTGATTGTCAATAGGATCATGACTTCATCTTCATCTAACTTTTCCAGTTATAACTGATTTAGGTAATCATAGGATCCTAGCCGCCTAGGTTCTTGTTATGTCGCTACGAACAAATATATTAGAGAGGGATTATTTGTTGTCCAAACTCATTGCTTAAATTCACTCATATCATAGAGTGACTTTTTCCAAAGAATCCAAATTTTACGCCTTGAGAAATAGCAATTTTATTTTCACCATAAAAGTTTCCTAGAAGAAATCAAGGAAATCCGGGTTTTTTTCAGTTCCTTGTGGTATCCTTTTTTTGAATCATTGTTAACCTCTGTTAATTTAATTGTCTTTATGGTTGATATTTGCCAATTTCTTTCATTTTTTGCAATTTAATTTCCCAGTTTAATTTTGCAATTTATGGTTTTTCAACCGCTTCATTTTATGGTTATCACCGATTTTTTTTTTTTTTTTTTTTTTGATTTATTCGATGATTCATCGCAAATTATTTCGATTGGCACACTAAACATTAGGATCACCAATCGATCCAAAAATCGATCAATATGCAATTTTGCAAGCGCTCAAATTTTTCGCGCACAAATGGGATGCGCTTCTTTTTTTTTTTGTGAGGAAATACACAGCAATGTATGGCTGTGATATTCGTGGATCATACTATAGCATCGGTAGTATCGTTTATTTCGGATGTTTGATCACTTCGTTTTATTTAGTTATTGTTGCGATCACAATATATCTTGATTGAGCTTGCTTGAGCTTGATGTTTGCTAAAAGAGCTCTTCAGCTTGGAGTCTTTTCACGTTACATGCGAGGTACCTTTTCTTTGAGAAATATATGAGTGGATAATATTTTTGATTCTGACAGGATTTTTATTCAGATGCACCTATGAGGTGGATACCTGAAAAGCAATTTATACTTTTTTATATCAGGTGTTATTGAAGAATTAAGATTAAGTTATGATATCATTGTCCTCTTGCCTCTCTCTCTTCTTACTTCCACCTCCCCGATTGTTTCCCACTTCACCGTTTCTCTCTTTTCAAAGAAAAAATATTGCTAATGATTGTGATTATGTACAAGTGATGTTAAGTTGAGGTTTGTTCCACCATTATTTACTTTTTTTTTTAGATTCGTTGCAATGAGGCAGTGCTCAAACGTTGGCTGATTTCTTAAATTGTCGCTTTGTTTAGAATTTGTTGATATTACCGCTAGTTAGGGCCGTTTTCAGAGGTGCTTGTTTATTGGCTTGTATGACGATAAGTGCGTACCCTCTTCTTTATCAGTTGGCAAACAACGAAATTATCGGCGATGTAGCACAACTATGCAATGTTTCACATAATTATCGCATTCTCATTATTTGTAGCTTTGATTTCAAAACGTCTCTTATTTGCATAGTTTTATTGATTGTCAAATTAAGATAACAGTCATCGTATCGCATTCGAAGTTTTTAATAATCACTTGCGAAAATTTGCATAAAATATGAAATTTTCAACGTTCATATTTGTATCCGATTTTCTCAGTTCGCATTCGAAGTTTTTAATAATCACTTGCTAAAATTTGCATAAAATATGAAATTTTCAACGTTCATATTTGTATCCGATTTTTTCGCTCTGATTGCGTTCATAGATAAATTTTGAGATCTTTTTTTTTTATGTGTGTGATGTTCGATGCGATTCGTTGTTGTTGTCACTATCGTAAAAGTGCATTTCTTATGATTTGCTGGTCGAAGTTGATATCGAAACGAATGATTTTGGATGTGATTGGAGTTGTGATTCTACAAATTGGGGATTTATTGTTGTTGAGGATTTACTCTTCTTCATTGATGTCATTTCGATTTTTTTTTAGCTTTGTATGCAAATTTTGTATATTGACTCATAGAAGTGGGACATAACCTATGCCAACACTTCCTTTCCCCTCTCTATCACCCTTTTTTGTTTCTCCAACACCTTTTAGGATCATTTCTTTGATATCTTCATTCTCGCTCCCTTCACTGGGTGTGAATTTCTTGGAAAACTTTGCGTATCCGGCGTTGAGGACTGTCCTCGCATTTTCTTTTTTTTTTTTAATATGATCATAATTTTTCTCGTCTAGTTTTATGCATTGACGATAGTTGTAATTTCTGAAAGGAATTTCGCTTATCATATGTGTGTTACGTTTGTTTTTATTTTCAATATGCGGTTAATTATGGAATCTCTTGATACAGATTAATTTCAGTTGAAGAAAAATGAGCTAATGGGAGGCCAACAGAGCCGAGTTAACGATGTCGCATCAATTCATAGCGGTTCTAAGAAGGCTGTCGCCCACAATGATGATGGTAAGTGTTTCCAATTTGCAATTCGATGCTATTGTTGATTCCCTATCCCTACTCGTTTCTCCCCTTGTGCCCACTCTCCCTGCAATGGTAGGAAAATTGTCAGCCGCACTTTTTTGAGTAGTTTCCTGCTTCAGTGTAGTGAAATTCGGTGATAATATTATGTTGAGTTGCTGGCGAATCCATTGCACCTAATTTATATTCCACTATCTCGTCGGACGTGCAGGTGTTGATCTTTGACCTTGAGATTGAGTGTTGACCTCTTAGCTGTGACCTTTAACATAGCGTAAATGCAGTGCTTGCGTGTGTGTATATGCGTATTGCACATGCATATATATATATATATATATATATATATATATATATATATATATATATATATATATATATATATATATGCGTATGCCGTGGGTGACTATAATGCTAATAGCATAAGTCGGCGCTGCACGCTTTAGGGATTTTCGCTTGCACATTCATCTGCTGGCAGCAATATCGCACGCATTGCATCTTAGGCATCGTACATTCTATTTAAGCGGGCACTAAACTTATAAGCTTGACTTCTTAACCAAGACTACGATAGGAATCAAATCAGCTTCACGGTTTTCCCATCCCTGTATATATGAATGGGCAGGGCAGTTGTGGTGTCTGCCATCGTATCACGTGTTAATATATCCAAGAATATGAAAAGGCGGAATGCAGTTGGATATTGTTAAGAAAAAGCTCGTGGGATTGAGTGAGTCGTTAAGGATGAAATCTTGTTGCAGTGTATGTGTGACAAGCACTTAGCTTCTTTTGTGTATGCGTCATATTTGCGTTGTGTTTATATAGTTTTACTTTTTCAACTCATTCATTGCTTCTTTATTCGATGTTTTCGTTTAAACTTGAGAGCACTTCCTCTCCCCTGTAAGTGATTAGAAAGTTCTTTGCAAATATCGCTAATTTTTATATTTAATTTCCCTCGAAACAATTTTCTAGTTCATTTCTTCCCATCAATTATTGCCTCAACTCATATGGAAGTATTGAAATGATCTAACATAATGCTTGGAAATTATACCTGGTCGGACACTTTTTCTGTTGAACTATTTATGAAACGCATGCGGGGGCATTTACATGGGGAAGGCGTTATGAATGAATAATGCGCTGTTAGAGCATTCGAATATGCTGCCGTATTTTTATCGTTCGTTCTAAATCGTTGTATTTGCTTGTCTGTCTTTGTGAAAATGTTCCCGGCGCAGATGTCGTCTTATCATAGGCCACATGTCTGTTGATGGGGAATGCATATTTGTGTAAAGATTTAGGGAAATAGAAGAAACTTTTGTTGTAGTTGTTTCAGATACGACAGCTGTTTTTAAAGGAGTGAAATCTATGGTTATTGGTGGTAGAATTGCTTTTTTGCAAAGTAATGAAAATATGAGGAAGGAACCTTTAAATCGTCTCTAGGATCAGCAACTCATATCTAGGATTTAATTTTTCTGGCTTAGTTCATCTATTTTGTGGACTATTTGCAAAGTCCTAATTAGTTTCACATATAAAATTGGATTCTTTAAAAAAAATTAACTTATCTGACTTGATCTGCTTTGAGAATGC
This sequence comes from Baylisascaris procyonis, assembly GCA_037389465.1. NCBI lineage: Eukaryota > Metazoa > Nematoda > Chromadorea > Rhabditida > Ascarididae > Baylisascaris > Baylisascaris procyonis. The sequence continues at coordinate 1,611,986 of JAZARR010000230.1, forward strand.
ACTTTGATTCGATGTCTTTCAACCACTATTAGATTTGGTTTTTTCTTGTTTTTTAGAAGTTACAGATTGCTTACTGTGGTGGAAATGGTTCCATGTTAGTGTAATTGTCTGCCTGTTTGTCGGTCTGTGTGTCTGTTGTGTGTTTGTTTTCGATCTATATTGTTCGTTTCATTTGATTTTTATTTGCCTTTGAATGCATAATAAATGTTGAAATTAAAATTGTTTTTTTTTTTTTGCATTCTTTCTTATGCAAAACCATTAGTTCTCAATAATTTATTATTTCAAATATCATAGAATGTATAAAAATTTTGCCTCAATCAAATACGTTATGTTTCGTATGTTGGTGAGTAAATGGGATGGGAAAAGATTGTGAGATGTCGCTATATTGAAGTGTTTTCCTGTCCTTTGAAAATGTTACGCACGTTCTCTGTTGGTTTTTATGTCGATACGAATCTATAATTGTTCGTTGTTTTTATTATCGTCCATATGGCCCTTTTTGAATGAAATATTACGGCTGCTCAATCCTATTGCATTCTACTCATAAATGACAATTTTATCTCTCACATTTCAATCCATTTTTATGCCTCATAATATATGCAGTATATCACTTGTAGATCATCCATAAGTAGCTTTGATTCAGGGAATATTAGATAGGATACGGAGATAACGATCGCTTAATGAATTTGTCTGATGAAGGATTAGTTGTGATATGATTGTTGTTTGTGTAGTTCTTTTATCTCTTCATAATATTTTAAAGTGATAGCTGCTAGAAGATTATATTGCCGAAATTGGCACATAATATAGGTAAACGATATCCCCTTAAGGTGGAACATTAGACAACGAATCGTGAAGTGAGTTAACATCTCTCATAAGTGGAGCTCATTAGGAGCACATTGAATGAGGCTGTAAGAGCGTGTGAATGCACACTACTCCTTTAGCAATACATTTGTGTTTCCCTCTTGGTTTTGCTATGTGTGCAATCGATACTCGCCTTTTTGTTTACTGTTGAGCATATTCGACTTTGACGCTTGTTTACTTGACATCACCAATCGTATTTCCTCTTTGATTATGGAAGTTTTCTATTCGTATGTGTGAACTCATTGAAGTGGATAGAGGGTTTATGTTTTGAGAAGGACAAAATATTCCATGGATAAGGACTATAGAGTGATACTTATATATATATATATATATATATATATATATATATATATATATATATATATATATATATATATATATATATATATATATATATATATATATATATATATATATACGTTGAAAATAATTGCATAAACAAGCAATATTGGATGTTTAATGTGATTATTCGGCGTGTAATGCTTTTAGAATTATAATGGAATCGACTCTTGCGAGGTTCGTTTGTCGTTGAATGAGATACATAGCAGATGAGAGAGTGTTTATTAGGTCATGCTTGCAGGAAAGTACATTTAAATTTATTTTGCATAATTAATAAACCTTCAAGTGATGGAAACTCGAGTAAAGCAATTAAGCAGCATGGTCACTCAAGTAGTATGGAAATTTAAGAAAATACTAAAGAACCATATTTGAAGATGGGTGCGCAGGAGGCTATGGCTAAATATTACTTGTGAGCATATGCATTTATCGAAGCTTTAGCGCATAGAGAGGTTCATGATAATAGCTTTGGTGTTGTGCTGAAATCGGCCGTCTTTGTTGTCTGATTTGGTTTCGATCGGAGAGATTCTGCATTATCGACGAGGGATGTTCCAATCTCCGAGGATAATTACGAATGCGAATCGCTATATCGACGTTTCTATTATATTGCTGATCGGAGTGCGCATAGGGGAAAGCCTCAATCGATCATCGTGTCGCCCGACGTTTGTCCACTCCAATTTAGTGCTGCTGTGTCTGTCTGTGTGGTTGGCTCTCACCCCGTATGCACTCTTCGAATACTATTATATATTCTCGTGTTGGCTATGAGTAATCGCTGACCATCGAATGCCGCTTTCAGTGAGGCGCTCACTCGTCGAAAACATCGATGTGCAATATCCGGCTGGAGCTGTGTCGAGGATAAGCCCTCCCATTTCGTTCTGTTGACGCATTTTGTTTACTTGTTGTTGACATGCGATCATAGGCGTTGCTAAGGTTGTTGCTTGAGCTAGGATTGAGATAGATGGACGAGAGTTGAAGTCTTCCATTTCAAATAGTATTATGTACACGAAATTTTAATCGATCTTAAGAATCCTAAAATGCTTCACGTTATTGCGATGCTCAGATTAGAGGTGACCATTGATTGTTGTTGGATAATATCGGCAATATTGAACAGCTGAAATATTGCATAGTTACTAATGTTGTTAGATGATCTCATATTACTCGTGCTTATTATAGATTTTAGTAAATTTTTGTGTTAGGATAGAGTTGAGATTTGAAGAAGGGATTAGAAAAGCTGTAGTATGTACGTGTGGTCTGTATCTCTTTCAGTGCGAAAACCACTCATCTATACACTTTTTTTTTGTTCTTCACATATTTGATCATAGAGGACACTGCTTTCAGCAGTTATGATTGCACTATGGCATAGAGATAAGTTCACTAAAGACGGTAGAGATGAATATTATTTTGTGGATGGAGGTATTATTGTTATTTATCATTATACCAGAAGATTGTAATCACCTGCTGGATTCTTATTATTTAATTGACGTATCTGTGCATGGCTGCAGTCGATTGATTTGAGCTGGAGCTTATCGTTGGGACTTCTGTGGGATTTGAGATCATTTAATACGATTGTTGATGTGTATTGGATCGTTAAGAACTATTTAGAGGCACTTGCACTTGTTTCGTGGAATCAACTTGCATGGATTCGCATTGATGTGCTCGCCTGCACTTGTCGTTTAAGCTTTCAGAAGCAATCAGCCCAACTGGAAAATATTCTTTCATTCTAATGCTCGACGTTCTTTTTTCTCTACTTATTCGACTATATTTTTAGATTTGCAATAATATACCTATAGATATTTAAATCTTAGGTTTTTTGATAATATTTACAAACGAGGACGGTAATTTTAGGTTTGAGAGGAATAGTAAAATCACAACAGAATTGTTCATTATGAATGGATCGTTTATGCATGAGAATATCACTTCCACTTTTCGTTATTGTCGTAGTGAATCAAATTCGTAGATGTGGCGGTGAGTGTAGTCTTTCATTCTCCCTCGTTAAAAATTCGTTTGCTTCTCTCTCCCTCTCTCCATCTCTCTCTAAAAAAATAATATACATTTCATTCTCTCGCAAAAAAAAGTTCTTTCCTTTTTCTATGGCTAATCAGATGGCTTTTCTTCGTAACCAATTTCGTTCCTATTATCTAAAAAAGCGTCTTTCCTGTCATATGAATTGATATTTTTCGAAGCAGAAATATCATCGGTGGGGGCTTTACTTTAAATGACATAATGCTTGCGATACGCGTTTTTCTTTAAATCGGGCAAATAACTAAGTTCTCGTCGTTGTTCACTTGATTGCCTCTCAAGGGCGCTTCTTGGCTAACGTTTGCTGACTGTTGTGGTCGCTTCTTTCTCTCTCTCTCTCTCTATCTTCATCTCACCCGTTGTGATATTGGAGAGTTACTTCGCCCCAAAATACGAAATCACTGAGTTTAAATGTATCGTATGGCTTCAAGTGCGCGTTTCAATTGGGCAGATAATATTATTTATATAAATTTACATAATTATTCTTATTTCCGCCGAATTACGCATCTTTTTTTTTTGGAATATGTAGGTTATTCGCAGATTTTGAATGAAACGACTGCCACCTCTTTTGTGAGGTATTTGTTGCTTTAACCCTCTAACCAGTTAGCTGTTTGTAGATTTTGCTGGATTTTATTAAAGATGAATCGAATGAATATAGTTGATGCAAGGTGTTCAAATCTATGTGGCGATTGAATAAACAGCTGAAAACGAAAAAGAAAGGGGGATGGGGAAGATTGCTTCCTGAATTAATGGTACCTTTGGGATAACATTCGCAGATGGTGTATATGTTCACCTAAAGAGTGCGTATTTTGAAGGGAATCAATTTTGAAAATAATTGGGCACATTTAAAATATAAGTACTTTTCGTGAGCGAAGAGCAGTGACGAGTATATGATTTTATTATTTGCGAGATGCTCATTAAAGGATCATCTCCTGTTGTAATAGATTGACACAACTTTACCATTCTTTTATTTCCTTTTCCACAAAAATGACGTATTGTGGTTTAATGTCTTCATAATCGTTCATTTTTATTTATATTCTTTAATTGCAATAAAATTTTCGTGATGATCAATTTATGCATTAGTGGCTCAAAATGTGGTTTTATTAGATGCTAGAATCGAATTCAATGGTGAAGAAATAGTGATTAGTATCCTTGCCTTCACGTCTTTTTGGATCGAGGCTGGATGATAATATCTACCTCCCTCTCCCCCTTCCCCATCTTCAAGCTCTTTCATAGAGACGTCTTATAAGCTAGTATCTCTTAAGCCGACTATTAGCGAAGTTTTATTTGTCTTCGATATTACTTTTAGTGTTATAGGCGATAAGATGAGTACGGTGCGTTTAGTTGATGCAAAATGAAAAATTCGCTTCCCATAAATCTACCTGTTAGTTGATTATAGCATTGAGGTCTCGGATGAGAGCACATTAAACGACAATTGTACTGCACTCATAAGTAAGACTTGTAGGAGCTCAAGCATCAGTGTCGCACTTCGTTTGGATTGTTATAGGCATAGTAATAATCGATTTGCTATGTGAAGATGCGTTTGTGGTGGGGTGTATTGTTGTTCGCATCGCAGTCGTTTGGCTGCGAATGTCTTCTTATAAGTGCCTTAGCACTTTGTTAGCTCTCTCTTTTCCTCTTTTTATCTCTTTTTAGCACTACCCTTCCTTTCCATTTCTTCCTTTTTTTTAATCGTCTACGGTCATTTTTTATATCCTTTTTAAGTAATTGCATCATTATTCATTGTTGAGGAATTCTGATGTAAAAAGGTTATCGTAATTTCAATGTAGCGTTGGAGAGTTGTCAGTTTTTTTCAATTTTTTTTCGAAGAAACATATTTCAGAATGTCTCACAGTTAATAACTGAAGATGAAGATGAGTGATTTCATTCATTGGGGATGGAGAGGCTGAGGTCAAAAAACGGAAAGTTACCCGGGGATTCTTATCTACTTAAATTTTCGGAAAAAATTTTTCCCAAAAAACTGAATTTCTATGACCTTTTTCAGCATATCAGTAGCGATCTTTCGATATCATCCAATATTGCTTCGTTATGGATAGATGGGATTTTTTACAATCCTAGCTTGTCGTTTCATTGCCTATTGAATGTCACATCGGTAAGCTTGCTATCCCATCAAACATTCAAAAAGTGTCTTTGTTTATAGTGGTATTCGAGAAGTGTTCATATAGTATTTTCGAAAGGCACACCACTTCTTTCACTTCGCTCGCATGACCCAAATAAAGAGGGATCTTTCGTATCCGACCCTAGTAAATTGTTTAAGTGGTTTAGATGCTTCAAAAAATACTTTCATATATTTGAAGATCGCATCCGATACTTAACAAAATTTTCACCGATGTGAATGATGTCTTACCAGAAATAAAATTAGGGTTTTCTTGAGATATGTGGGTTTGTGAGAGTATTTCTTTCGATGGAAGAAAATTCATTCGTTCAGTCGCACTGAAAGTAAACCGAACTCGTTTTAGAGCTGTGCATCCTCCGAGAATGAATTCGTTTTGCTTTTAATGCTTAGGCCTTCTAAAGTTAGGGTAAGTCTAGAGCACTTGTTGTACCACTGTGAAAAACTTTTGGGAAATTTAATGGATTCGTAATGCTACTCTATTTTGCTGGCATATGTTGTCATGCATTGTTGCTGAGTTGGTGAAGAGAGGTCGCCAAATCATTGTGCGAGTCTTGTTGCATCGGGTCACCCAAGCGGCTATGATTCATCATCTGTTCTTTGATGACTTGCTTCAGCAGTCTTTTCCTAGCTGAATGCTTTGCTGAGTTTCTCGATGTTCGTTCTTCCGTTCTGTTGGAAATTTCAGTTATTTTATTCGTTTTTTTTTTTTTTTTCTTTTTTGGGAGAGATAGAATTCACACTTAAAATTTTCGTTTTTCTTCGATGTGATGCGAATTGAGATTATTGAAAAAAATTTTGATAAATTTCAGCTGTTTAAGTATGTGGCGGTATTTAAAAATATTTTGTGAACTTGACGGTATATGTCTTTTCATTTGAGTGCATAGATTTCAGCATTAATCGAATCACAATCTCGCAATGGTTGCTTTCGACCTTAGAGAGTGAGAGAGCTATGGTTAATGTCCCATTAAATGAATATTCTTCTTATATATCCAATGTTTATATATCTAAAGTCAATTTTTATGCTTGAAGAGAAGCAAATCTCTTCAATTAGGGAAGCGTTGTGAAGGTATATAGGTGTATAAAGGTGAGAAATGATGTGTATGAAATGTTTTCGAGGTGAGGTGCACTTTGTTTGCGGGAAAGGACGCATTGCATTTTCATCACCCCACTGATCGATAATTATAGAACTTTCTTGACAGCCAATCTGTCAACTTGGCACTTATATTGAGTATCGTTTTCGTTCAATCGTTTGCTTTCCCACATAGGATCTTCTATGAGTTAAAAGAATAAATATGCAAAAATTGTGCTATAAAATTGTTGTTTTGTAATATCGTATGATGATACAAATCTTTGCGTTAGCAGATTTTTTGAAGTTAAAAGTGGATTTTTTTATAATAAATTCCCAATTTTTTATTGTTTATTGGGGATTCGATTTTTTGCAATATTTTCAAATTTTTTTTTTGTTGAGAATTTAAGTGCATCTATAAATTTATGAAGATCTAAAAGAAACATATTGATTTGTCAACACCGTCACTGTTTGCATTTATAGAAATTTTCATTGAATCTCATTAATTGTAGCCATTGTGGAATGACACAGCACATCGATATATCGTTGAAATAAGGTGGAGTGGGGGCCGATTGTTTGATGACAAACTGTTGAAATAGGCTAAAGGGAAGGGTGGAGAAAAATCGAATGAATAATTATATCACATTTGAAATTTATAAAGTGGTGTTTTGGGTCATGAAAACTGTTTTATTTGGGTCATGAATGAGTGCACCTAGTCCAGGTGCAGATATCATGTTATATTGGATTTGCAACAGGTTGCATCCAGCATCAAGTATTTATATATTTTGTAATAGGGGAGGCGGAAAGGAGAAAGACGATCAAGCAAAAGGATGTTATATATAAAGAAAAGCGGCTCAATTCACGGGGATACCCAGATGGATATTCTTTGTGGTCACTTAATGGTATTAGGGTGTGTAATGAGGCGAATCGACGAACTGATTGATCGAAACATTATCTTTTCAACCGTTTACTGGATGATTGTGGTTTCAATGAACTTGCTGAAAGAGTTGTTGAGACTAGTAGTGGGATTTTTTTTTTTTTCGTTGCGATATTTGCTTTACACAAATCGGTTCGATGTGTTTTTTTTTTATTTTTATTTTTTATTTATTCTAACAAATGAACAATCAATTTTTCTAATTTTTTCCGGAAATTTGTCGAATATTTTCTGAATATTTGCTTGTGAATTTTTATAAATTTTTCTAATGCGAAAATTGCGCTTGTAATATTTTTATTTATTCGTTGAGCATAAACATAAGAAAATAGAGGTTTGCATTTTTTTAATATAATTTTTTTTAATCCGTTGAGGTGAGAAATTGCTATCCTCTTTTTTTAGTTAATCTGATTCCTTGTTTATGCAATCTGTAGTTTCATCCCTTTTGCATTTAATCTTTTTATTTCATTTATACTTATTTTGAATTAGAGATGCGCTTCGTTATTATTCTATTCAGAAGTTAACATAAATACTGTTTTTCTCATTGGGAGCTGGATAAGAGGGTGGGTGGATGGGGGTGAGGGTGGGGGAGGGGGAGGGGATCAACAAATAATACCGCAATTAATTCGTTCTTGATTGAGGTTTAAAAGCGAACTGTTCACATGCATGAATGGTCCCAATAAATATTTGATTATAGCATGCGTCGACAGCTTGTCGTATGATTGGCGCAGTGGAAGTCCATGCTGTGAGAGCGATATGGACAGACGACCATCGTCGGTGGATACATTCCTTTCACACCATCATCGACGTGATTCCTCTAGATGGTCGTCAAGGTAATATTTTGTTCTTCTCTATGCATCTACACTTTGCGCTTACAAAGGTTACATATTGCAATGAACACTATGAAAAATTGTATGCGTCCTAAAGCGAAAGCATATCGTAGTCATTAGTCCATTTTGTAAAACCACGAAGTATTTTGGGATGTGTGTTCTTATCGTTAATTAAACTTTCATAGCAAGCTTTTTCTCTGAGAAATGAGCCTGATATCCCATATTTGCTTACATATACTTTATCGGATGCATTGTACGTGTAGAACATAGCACAAATTTGTTTTTTGTATGTTGAATATGGTGACTATAATTGTGACTCCGTTATCGCATATCATTGCTGATGAAAAATGAACCAGATATGTGATCAGAAGTTACGTAGAACATTGGAATTCAATTTCCTCTTTATTCCTTGCGTCAATTTTCCCCGAAATAAATTAGTTACTTTATTGTTCAGTAATAAGTCGATAGATTCGGATGCTAATTTGTATTCTCAGTTATTTGCATTGATAACTTTTGCATACTTATGGGTTATTGAAGAGAGCATGATAGAAAATTATGGTCTTATTTTATATTGATGTATATTAAAGTTATGGAAGATAGTTTATGTAGTTGATGAAAACATTGGATACTTGTAGCTCGCTTATTCGATACTCAAAAGGTCTTCATTGAAAGAGTATTTGAATGAATAAGAGTGCTGTGCGGATTAGTGAAAGACTAGGATTAGACCAAATTTTAGATTGCCGCTTCCTTTTGTCCCTCTTCCCTTCCCCATCAATATTTTTTACTACTTTGCTCTCATTGATAAAATGATAATATTTATTGTTTGTTATGAGAGGTGCCGGAAATTGATTTTAACCAAAAAGTGAAATGTTTTCATATAAATTTATGAGGGGAAATATTCAGTATAAAGGATTTATAAATTGACCATTTTGAGTGTTCGATGAGAGGTGATATGGATGTTTAATAAGAAAGGAAAATGAACAGTTGAGGAGGCTATGAGCAGTTGATGAAATGTCACTGAAATAAGGCCGTTGTATCGTTTTCCGCTCGTATTTCATCTTGGCGAGAGCCGATTAAAAAAAAAAAAAACGCGAAATGTGCATCTGCCTCGATGTGTGCACAATTCTCACTTTATTCGACATCTTTCGCTGTTTTTTGAACCCGCTGAACGATGCTCATTTAGAACCTTATTCAGTCTTATTCCTATAGTCTCATATATAAGATTCTATTGGTAAAGTCTGATTTTGAATAAAGAAATAGTCAATTTTTTTTCTTTTGCCAAATTTATAACTTTTTGCATATTACTCGTTATTATTTATTTTCGCATACGTTTAGAAGCGTTTTTTTCATTTGTATTTGCGAATTGTGTTGTTACATAGAAAGGTATAAATCGAAGAGTGTTTTTAATTAATGGGAAGAAAAATGGGAAAGTTTTTCGCATATTTTGATGAACAATCATGAAATCGTCTAATCCGGCTGACTTGAAGCTTTTGTGAGCTGTGTTCTTGCACGATGTCTTGTTTGTAGCTTTTTGTCGGCTTAGTTCTGACTCCAAAACGGATTTCTTTAGTTTATTACTGCCAAGTTCTGGCTCATATGATTGGCAACGTGATGCATTTCTTAAAGATATGCCGCGCAGCATATTACACTGGGATGCGGAGCGGAAGAGGGGAAAATAGGGGAGAGGAGGTCGATAGGTCTCCTTTTGATGTCTAGAATCACAAATATTTCTTTTTTTGGATTCTTTCTTTAATTGGTACTTTCGAGGCAATGATTTTGTTCGTAGATGCTCTTTGTATATCTTCACTCATAATTGTAAAGTGCATCCTATATTGGACGGTAATTCACAAGATGTGTGTTTATATTTGTGAGGAATGTTGAAGGGCACTTCAAGCAATCGTTGCGCTCATTTTCAACGTTCGTTTTTTGCGCGCAATTTGCACGAAATTACAGTCGTCATTTATGAACTATTCTTATGATTCCCATCAACACAACACATTGCCTCTCTCTCTCTCTCTCATTTTCGAGTTTAAAATTGAACAGAAAAAATGTGAATTATATGCCGTAAAGTTGTTTTTTTTTTTCACACGTACATATGATGAGAAAGGGATTGCGAATAAAATTTCGCATGCGAACAGAGGTGATTCTTTATTGCGCATTAAATATGTGTGTGCATAATGCTTGTCGCTAATTTTCCAAATCGCTATATCTCGATGTATCGGTAAAAATTTGAATTTGCCCAATATGTGTTCTAATCTCGATTTTTGAGATCTTACTTTTATAGGATAGCAATTGTATTCAAATGTTCTTGAAGGATGTACTAAATTGCTCTCTTCGTCTTTTTTCTCTCCTCCCTTCTCCTCTACTCTTTCTTGGAAGCAGAAAATTTTTGCATGTGAAGACTAGAGCGAGGATGAATAACTGAGCGGTTTTATAACAGCAGTATGGTAGTTGTTCTAAGGTTTCCTTTCACCGAACTTCCGGTTTTTTAAATGAATTCAATCGTAGTGTAGTTTGCTGTGATGTTTAATTGCCTAGAATGCAGCACACTTCGGCAAGAGAGACAGCCCCATAGCTGACTTAAGCATCCGCCGTCATGAAATCATCGCCAGGTGCTCACACCTCTAGAATTGCAGAATTCCTGAGCACTTAGAACAAAGGCACTATCACCGTAGTCGAATCATTGTTGACTTAATCTGAAACACGTGGTACTATTGTTTATTAATTTTTTAAACATTCCCAGTCAAGTCACATATGAGAAGGCTATATTTTTCCAATGCTCGAATATTTTTCTTATTGTTTGGCATTTGTTGATTATATTGCCTTATAAATGGGCATTATAATAGATTCGCATATGATTGGTACGTTGATGGCAATCAATAATAATGATTATTTTATTGCATATTTGCAAAAAAAGCCTTGCAAAATGTAAATCACAAAAGAGATATTATTAGTGGCTATGAATTTTTTTTTTTAATTTCATTGGGATTGTTCGATTTTTTTTTTCGCAACGAACGTTAACACTTAGTTTTGTGCTCTATTTATCCGACAAGTTCAAGCTTCGGTGTTTCATTAGGTGTTTTTCTAAGGGCTGTCAATTATGCATGGTTTTTAGTATTGGATATTGAGGTGCTGATAGCTTCCTTTTCGATATCATTTAAGTTAATTGTAGGCTTTTAAGAATTTGTTTCTTGCAGGGAAGATCTCTTGAATGGATCAATGGGAGGCGATGCGGATTCGTTGTTTGTCGCTCTCTATGATTTTAATGGTGTTGGAGAGGAGCAACTTTCTTTACGAAAAGGTTACTTCTTATTGATATATCATTTTTTTATTCATTGCTGATATTTTTAATTTTTGGGAGAAGAGAGATTGGTGAACTCTTCCGTTCATAAACTGAGATCGATATTCCCATTCGGGTGCATGTGAAAATGAAGTCCTGAGACTGTAAGTAAATAATCGCATATTTAGAAACGATTGAGGCTCTATATCGATTAAACGGGGGTAAAGGGCAAAGGGAAATTGCCTATATCATTCCTCAATGCAGAAAAAATTTGATAGTCGCAGCAGGATAATTAACATTAGTGAAATTGTCGCAAATTTTTCCATCTTCGAGGAGTACTGTTAATCACTAAATTAGCTGGAAGGAGATGTCTTTTATTAAGCTTATATTTATTTGATGTGATGGGGTATTTGCAAAGTTCATAGAGAGCATATTTACCATTTTTTGTTCAAGCATGAAATGTGACCGTGTATCGGGGGTTTTTAATTAATGGAAAAGAACTCATTTTTTGTTTCTGCAGGGGATCAGGTGCGCGTATTAGGGCACAACAAAGCGGGTGAATGGTGCGAAGCGCAGCTGGTCAATGGCCGTCGTGAGACATCAAGGCGGAAAGGTGCCGTTGGATGGGTCCCTTCATCGTACATAACGCCTGCTAACTCATTAGAGAAGCACTCCTGGTTAGATGTCTGTTCTTATCGAATTTTTATTTATAACTGCTACTAAAGACGAAGGATTTGGTGAATGAAAATTCGCCCTCATTTTCTTACGCACCGATTATCCACTTGTATAATGCGCAAGTTTTGTCCATCCCACCTGTGTGCTTCCGCGATCCTCACGATAAGCTACAGGATTCTATATTTATGGAATAAGATTCCATCTATTCCACACGTTCAGGTTAAAGTTTTCATAGAAGTGAAGAATGAAAATGGAATAAAAATCTAAAGATTTGCTTAGAAACGTTTTTTTCGAATACGAAACACCTCAAAATGTATGTTATATTGAAGGTATCACGGTAAGGTGAGTCGAAGCGAAAGCGAATATTTATTGAGCTCCGGCATAAATGGTAGCTTTCTGGTACGTGAGTCAGAGACGAGTATTGGGCAGTTTTCGATATCGGTTCGACATGATGGTCGCGTCTACCATTATAGGATATCGGTCGATCATCGAGACTGGGTCTGTCCTTCAATTTGCATCAGTCGCTCAACTCAGTTTCGAGGAAATACTAATGTTGACGGTTGTACTTCAACTGCTTTCGGTTGATTTTTTTTTAAGAAGTTTCTGTAATCGATCAATCGTTGAGATCAACGACAATGAATTTGCTATTTTAAAGTCGTTTAAACGCTGTTGATGGATCATAAGAGATCACAGGAATTTCTCTGATCGTATCTTTCAAAAGTATTGCTAAATAACTGAGTTATAAATTTCAGAGAAATTAAAATTATTTGAAAATTATATTAAACAATCTTGCATGATTTTTAGAGCGTTATTGAACTTCGGTTTTTGTGGATGAAAAAATTGTGGAAATAGAGATATTATTGACTTGCTTGGTACATTTCCGCATTTGCTTTATTCAGCTTGTTGTGAATATGCTTATACGCTTGCTGAGTTTAGAGCTGCTTATTTGCTTGTGCCAAGAGGCCGGGAGGAAAGATAAGGGTGTGGTAAGCTTGGATTGTTTGATTTGGGGAACGTAGGGTTGTCGTATTTGATTCACATGTTTATGAAATATTACGGCTGATTTTTAGATAAGTTGTGGTTGTTCTTCCCTTACATGTTTATCCGTTTAATTGACGTTGATGCGTATTTGCAGCTGTATATCACTCAGGAGTGCAAATTCAAAACACTCGGCGAACTGGTTCACCATCATAGTTTACATGCAGATGGTCTTGTATGCACCTTGCTGTACCCGGCACCCAAGAAGGAACGACCACCGACGGTGTTCTCACTATCTCCCACCCAACCCGACGAATGGGAGGTTGACCGATCCGAGATTGTCATGAGGAATAAACTCGGTAATTACATTCAATTTTTGAGGCGTCTTCCATGGGGAGAAACCTTATTCCCCTTTTTTAAAAGAAGTACTTTTATTTGAAATCGTATAGTTAACGAAGCATCTCAATTTTAAAGTGGAAATGCCTGGGAAGGTACCATTTGAATTGGCTATTGTATACCAATTTTATATCAAAACGCCTTATTAATTTAACCATAGTGAATAGTTTTCAATGTCTATTATTACTGTGCCGAGAATACTTTTGATATTAACTAAAAATGCTGATTTTTAAAAACTTTTTGCTTAATTTCGTCGTTATATTTTCAACTTCTGTTGATGATCGACGAGCCTAATTTACTCGCTCATTGTCAGTTTTATTTCCATTCGAATGCGGCAATTTTTCAGTGAAACATAAGAATGTGTGATTGATGTTCAATACGGAAAAATCGAACTGTCTGTTTTTATTGTTTGTTTATTATTTTTTGGGGGAACTACGGATCGTTACTTGCAAAGGTCGGATGATACGTGAATTGATCGCTGCATTCGATGATATCTGTGTTATGCATGAATTCGATGCACCCATATATATGTATGGGTTGTCATTGCTTCCTCCTTTTTACCCCCTCATTCTTTTTAGCTTAATTGATTGACTATCAAAGGGAAGGGGCCGAAAGGATTTTATTTGATTTCTTTGGTGCATTATGTAATAGTAGTTGACTTCTACCGAGGGTTGCTGCCAATGCACCTATTGCTGTGATATCGCAGTTTAAATAACCTAAAAAATAGAGACAGAGATTTCGTTGTGTTTTCGCGAAATGTTGAATTGGTTGATAGCTTAATGGGTGGAAACGAAGTGATTAAAGATATAATGTGAAATGTTTGCAGGTGGTGGACAATATGGTGATGTATATGAAGGCTATTGGAAGAAACACGAACGGGTCGTGGCAGTGAAGACACTCAAGGTAAATTGTTTTTAATGCCGATGATGCAAATTTATTTATTTATTATGAGCAATGCCAGCGAGAAAAAGCGTATTATATGTTACCTGCATTTTTTTTTATGAATGTTGATATAGACTAGTTATAATCAGGTTTTATGAGACAATTCGATTAGCAATGTGGTAGGGAGAGAGGAATACTCAACTCAAATGAAGAAATGAAATAATAAATCTAAAGAAGAGTTAGGTGGGAATATTCGTTGATATTGCGTTCAACTGACGACGAACGATAGAGATTGCACCAATTTTCTTACCATGTAAATCGTCTTTCGTCAACTTCCTAGAGGGATGTTTGTTTGATTTTTGTTACGGAGAAGTTCGTTAGTTAGTGATTAATCTAGCGTTTTGCATTAAAGTTACTAGTAGTTCCTAGTTACTTTGTAGATGAAAAATTTTAGTAGAGAAGTTAGTGAATTAGTTGTATTTTTATTGATCGATTTTGGAGCTGATGTACTTTTACATTCATATTTTCTTGATTGGAATGCATCCCTAATCCCGGAATATCAGGTTGCTGGTGTTTAAATGCTGACTGTTGCATAGAGATATTACTGAATCTGCAATTTTCAACGTGTTTCAAATCAATAAGCCCGAATGAATCGGACAAATCTCATCTTCTAACGGCGATTTTGGATTCTTTAATATATGCTCAAAAATCACTTTAAATTTAACGATGCTATTTGGCATACATTTTGTTTTTTACCAATAATCCATTTTCTTCGCTGTGAGAAGTGTTCGATTTTATTCTTCTTGGATCCTCGTTTATTATCCCCTTGAAATTTCGCTTTCCAAGGATGAAGTGGATGAAAAGTATTTGAAAGATTTTTTCTATGTGATTTGATTAAAAACTCAAGAGTTTCATTATTATTTTTTAGTGGCAATTTATTTACATAGAGTCATAAAGGTTAAGAGTGGTTTCAAACGTGTATATGCTTTTATTCACATGAATAATACTATAAATTTATGTTATTGCAGGAGGAGGCAATGGCATTACATGATTTCCTTGCCGAAGCAGCGATTATGAAAGATTTGCATCATCCTAATCTTGTTCAATTGATGGGAGTTTGTACGAGGGAACCACCTTTCTACATTATTACTGAATATATGAATAAAGGCAACTTGCTCGATTATCTCAGGTATTGCTTAAAATTGTTGTGTTATCTAAAGATAGCCATTTTGTACTAAAAGGATGGTCATTCTAGTAAGATTTCAAGAGGGGTGATAGTATTATACGGCGAGGAGAACCGATGCTATTGAACGAAAGCAGTCTTGGTTTCTGAAATGCTAAATGCTATATGATAATGAGACTGTTTGATTCAGGAAATGCGAGAGGAAACTTTCTCCAACGGTATTAATGTATATGGCCACACAAATTGCATCCGGAATGGCTTATCTCGAATCGCGAAATTTCATTCATCGGTTTGTATTCTTTCTTAGTTGAATTCCGGATTATCGATGATCGGAATCTCTTTTTTTTTGCATCAATGTATTCGTCTTTGGATTATTTCTTATTTCTCAATCCATTTGTTCCGTTTTAGAGAAATGATGTGTTATATGTAGAGAATTTGTTTTTATTGGTGTAAATATTTTCGGATGGTTGATTTGGTTATTCAAATTATTGGAAATAATTACCCAATTCGATTGTTTTTATAGGTGCAAGGAAGGGGAAGCGACCTCACTGATTCCGTAGAAATTACAAGAAGTCAGATATAGGGAATAGAAATAATGACAAACTATTTATGATTTTCTTCCAAAAATACTTCGAGATCATGATGCTCCCTCTCTATCTTCGATGATGGCAGTTTATTGTTTGCTTTATTGGACAACATTTCTATATAGGTTCATTTAAACGTTGTTATTTGCAGCTAACTTAGGCATATATTTCTATGGTATTATTACTATTATAAAGGTGTTGCTGCAGCTATCTCAGAAGTAATTTCGTTGGTCATTATAATACAACGGAATAAGGTGATAGGCTATGTGAAAAGATTTTCTTTCAGGGATTTAGCAGCCCGTAATTGTTTGGTTGCTGACGAGAACGTTGTTAAGGTGGCTGATTTTGGGTTGGCGCGATTCATGCGTGAAGATACTTATACGGCGCATGCGGGCGCTAAATTTCCTATTAAGTGGACTGCACCTGAAGGATTGGCTTATAACACGTTTAGGTTTGTGCATTTTATTGGTTGTAGTAAGGAGATTTAATATTTATTTACCAGTCTTATTCCAAAGATTGTTCGGTAAAGAGTGAAGGTTATGCATCTAAAGAGATAAGGCGATATCCGTAGTTTTGGTACGTGCTTTGATATCTGGGCGCACATTTCTTTGCACTGTTTTTGTCGATTAACATCTATATGGGAAATATGACATACAGAAGTCAGTTATCGAAACAAATTGTTTTATAGTACGAAAAGTGATGTCTGGGCATTCGGCGTTTTGCTATGGGAGATCGCCACTTACGGCATGAGCCCATATCCGGGTGTTGAGCTCAACAACGTGTACGGTCTTCTGGAGAAGGGATTCCGCATGGACGCACCAGAAGGATGTCCTCCGTCAGTGTATCGCCTTATGCTGCAATGCTGGAATTGGTCACCAAGCGACAGGCCTCGATTCAAGGAAATCCATGCGAGTCTTGAATCACTGTTCCCTCAGTCAAATATCGACGAAGAGGTGTGTTGCATATCAAACTTCTTTACTGACTATTGTTAGTCGGATTTTTGTTTTACTTGCTATGCGTTTGTTAGTGCCGTGTCTACGTAGGCAACTGGTGGACAGTCGCTAAGTAGGTAGAAATGGGGAGAGGAGTGGAATAATTATAATACATTTTGCTAATCAATTATAATGCCGCTAATCAGTCTGACGTATCGTATTTTGCTATTGCTGGAGAGCTTTTAACCGTTAACCTGTCGCTGTGTGTGTCATACCTTTTCCCCTTGTTCTATGTGTGTTAGTAAAGTTTCGGCGTTGTTTTAACAGTTGGACGGTGTTTTATAGGTGGATAAGCAATTGGAGCGCTGCCGTGCTACCCAACGGCGCAGTTCACAGCGAAGCGGTATTCCAACAAGTGTCGTACCGGTTGCATCACCACGTTTGTCGTCTGCACAACAGCGATTAAGTGGTGACGATCGGCATATACGTATGGCGCGTGCACCAACTATCGAATTCCCACCACCTCCAGCACGCAGCCATGACAATTGTGTGGCATCTACATCGACGGCAACTTTCCCTCATGAACAGATTCAACCGACCAATTCGCCACGTCGCAACTTGCCTTTACCAGTACCACCTTCTTCTGCCAAACCCAAATTGCTCAAAGCAGTGCTTTCACCGTCACCTGCTATTCAATCGCATGCAGGTTAATCGTTGGGTGATCTTGTTTTTGAACATATTTGCCTTGCGGCAACATTTGCAATTTTAATCTTCCCATTGAAAGAGTAAAGGTTTCGCCATGTGGTATCATATATGACAAAGCTCCGACTGAAGACATGCATGCGAAACGGCCTCACTTTTCATTGCCTCCTCCCATCTACCTTGATTCTAAATTGACCAAGTGGCGCTTTCACCAACTAGCTCATCATGTGCAATCGTTGATTCAGTGTTTTCGTCGTGATCCTTTTTCTCAAAGAGTTGTAACTGGTCGCTTTC
Source organism: Baylisascaris procyonis (assembly GCA_037389465.1). Lineage (NCBI taxonomy): Eukaryota > Metazoa > Nematoda > Chromadorea > Rhabditida > Ascarididae > Baylisascaris > Baylisascaris procyonis. Next base: position 1,630,069 of record JAZARR010000230.1, read on the forward strand.
CGTATAGACTAGGCAATAGAAGCAGTTGAAATGCCAATTTCTTCTAAGCAGAGGGGTCTTATTTCGAATAAATCCACCTAAAATATTTAACAGTTTTTCATTCGTTCTATTTTCAGCCGTTTTTTTTTTTTTTTTTTATAGAAGAGTCATCGGATGATGTGATTGTGTCTCCGTTGGCAGAGAAAAATGTACGTAAAGCGGTGAGCAAATTTGGAACGATGCCAAAGAACGCACGCATAGATGCGTATCTTGAGTCGATGAAAATGCAACAGGCAGGAAATAATGCAGATTATGGTGGCACTCTTTCGGACGATTCTTTAGATGCGATTCCCATTCTTTCACATAATGCAACCAGGTAATGCATACTCATTTATTGAATATTCAATACTATTGTTAAGTCAGCCATTATCATTTGTAGCCATTCTGTAGTATAGGGAAAAAACACCTAAAATATTTGCAGTGAAACTGATTGGAATTATACAAATTTTTAATGAGTCAGATTAAGTCATCCAACCAGTGAACGAGGGGGAGAGGTAGACCTTGAAGATATAAGAAAGATCCATTAGTTGAGGCTGAGGTCTTCGTACTAATGTAGTCTTTTTTTTTTGCTTCACTTGTTTTATTCATTTAAAGTAAACAAAATTTATTCCCATCTATATCGATTGCCCTATTTACAAGCAAAATATGGAAAATGAGTTTATAGAGTGTTTTCGTGTTAAGGAGTTTCGATGCGATGAGCGAAAGTGTGAACTATGGGCAAAATGAATTGCTGCAGCAGTTGAAACAACGTCTCAAGAAAACAAAATCCGAATCTCCAGTTGTCGCTGCTCCAAGTCTTTCGGAGTCAAGTTCAACGAGCTTAGGTACACCGCCTGCTGAAACAAATCCAAAAGTGGAACCACCTTCTGTGGCCGTTGTTTCGAAACCCGAACCAAAACCGCGAAGGGTTTGTTTTCTAATTTCATGTGATGGTGCCGATTTGCATTCAGAATATGGCTTAGTTTTTGTGAATTGGGATTTGCTATCGTTATGTTCGAGGGAGTATTTAATGATCTTTTCTTGAGAAATGTTTCATCGATGGAAGAATATCCATAAGGAATAGGTTTTTCATTGTTTTTCAGGTTATGAAAGTTGATGGCGTCTCACAAACTGATGAAAAATGGAAATCAAAAGGGAGAGGCAACGCAAAATTACGGAAGGAGGATCGTATTAAAGGGACCGTCGATTCGATTCCTCCTCAAGAAGAGGAAAAAGAGATCTCAGAGGGTGAGGAAAGTGAATTACGGGCAAGAATAAGGCAATTGCGACATGTTGAAAAGAAGAAAGGCAACAACGACGATGAATGGTTCGTATTGCTTTGATGTTGATTAATTATTTCGTTGTTTTTTTGTTACTTTGTCTTTTTGTATGCGAAATGGTTTTCACTTCACAACGCAATTATGCATATTAGTATTTCTGCTGATGTAAGCATTCTTACGATAAATGAACTGTATGTGACCATTATGGGCATTGTAGAGAGTGCGATAATATTTGAAGTAATAGTCTTGTGGAGTGGGGGAGTCAGAAATTTTATGTCGATTAGATTGCAGTGAAATAACTGAGCTATGATAAAAAAGTAACGTGGAATTAAATTCATTCGGCCGATCCTATTCGGTCTTATCAAAACTAGGGAAAACTGGATGAAAAGCGATCGGGAGAAGAATGAGCCAAAGAAAACGAGCCAGTTTTTAAAAAATTTAAATTTAAAAAAAATTTTATGCACTCGTTTGCTTAGAATTTTCCGATTTGTTTGCTCAAGTAGGAATCGTTCAAATAGTATCCAACTCAAGTGTTCAGGCCAGTGGACCGTAGTGAGCCAGTAGGAGCTGAAACTGCCCGGGTGCGAACGCTTATTACGCAGAAGGTTGCACCGTTACAGCATCACCGTCCGTTTTCGGTGCAGTCCGATACACGGAGTAGCGACTCATCGGACGCTGAATCTACATCCGGTACTATTTTGAATCTTGCTCCAGCACTGCTCCGACTCCACTGGAGATAAAGTGGAGCGTTGTGTTTGTTGGGTGAATACCTAACTGCTATATGTTTCTACTTGCTACGTGGGTTAAGCCCACTTAGCTGAACATTTTTATTTTCCTCTTGTTGTGGTTTAGAAAGGTTATCAAATGTCCATTTGTAACTGACCATGATTCAGCTTACTTAAAGTAAATCAATGTTTTTTTTTGGTCACCGTTAACATTTGAAGATCAATTGCAGATTCATATTTTTCACCACTTCAGAACTAAGCGGTTGACATTTCGGCACTGACTAATCCAAAATTGCTAAAATGAGGTTTTTTTCGCTCTTACTTTGAGTCATGCAACGAAAACGCCCTCTTTAGAATAGTCTATTGTTGTGCTTTGATGAATTTCAACTCTTTCAGCTTCAAGACCAGCAGTGAATATGGAGAAGATGGAGAGGCAACGGCCAACAAAACCAGATAGGTTGAATCCTCAACCACGGCCATTCTCGACGCTGCAGAGGGCTAATAAGGTAATTGCATCACAATTGTAATTTTTCTTGCTGCCGGTTATTGCGAAGAAAAACAAGGATTGAACTATATTCTGTTGAATATATGTGTTTTGGATTTTATGATCAAGGAAAAATGTTTCCGGTTTATTGTTTCTAATGAGCATCGATATGATTAGCTGGTTCCTCGAAAATCAATAGTCCTATCTTTTTATAATTTCCGCCATTGAGGGTGTCGTCATTTGTCGGTTGTGGCATTCTTTGTTGTTCTTTCTAGCGTCACGGAATTCGAACGCCTTTTTTTGACTATATCCTTCGATTATTTACCAGAAAATTTTTTAAAAATGTTTCCGTTTGTTGAATAAATATATGCTTTAAGACAAATTCGGTTATTCTAATGAAGAATGGTTCTGTGGATAGCGCAGTAAGGCACGAAGAAGGCAAAGGATACAAGCTGAGATGCTTAGGGGGCGTTGCCGATGAAATGAGTTCGTTGAGTGAAAGTGCTGAGAATGACCTCAATGGCATGGTTCGTGCGCATTCACTTCGGGATATCGCTTCAAAATTCGAGAAGTTGGGCAATGCTCATCAGACAGGAACTTCAAAAGGTTTTTTCTTATCAGATACATTTTGATGCCGTAACATCTGAAGTTTTTTTGCCGGAGGTTCACGTCTTAGCAGTTCTCCTTGAAATGAGGTGGCCACCATTCGTTAACTTTGGATGAAAGTGTCTTCGTGCCTCTTTGAAGGGAAATGTCGGCCGAAATTCGAGCAACATCAGTCAAGCATTTTTACATCCTCCTTCGTTTTTATTTGACATTCGGCTTTTTTTCGAATTCATAGGTTCCAGTTATCGCTTCTTTATCGGACCGTAAAGTTGGATGAAGCTTTTTCTTCTTTGGTAACTTTCTGTACGCTTTTGCAGATCTTTTACAAAGCGCTTTATTTCAATGCTGTATCTATATGTATTTTTATATTTCTGTCAATCTTATAGTCCAACTCGATAGCTATCAAAGGCAGTGCAGCCAAATTTAGTGATCATAACGTGCCCTATAGGTCCTGTGTCCCCTTTGACGTTGTCTCTTCAAGATGCAAACATTCAAACTATCAGATAGTTGCACTATTATATGCCAGTCGGGGCACTCGAATGGGTTCCTTCATGCAGGATGTATGTGGGTGGTTCGACCAGTTGAAGGTTTCAAAACGTTATTCTCTAAGTTTTGCAATTCATGGAAGTAACAGTTGGTTAAATGAATGAAACGCGAAGGCATATATATTGTCATCTTTACTCTGATACACGTTTTCGCTTATTTTTCATTAAGTACATTACGTTTGCAAGTTACAGATCCCTATTGCTATCTTCTAAGTGCTGGCGCAACTGACTGTAGTAACTTGTATATTTTCTCAAACATTCGTTGTCATAGAAAAACTTTATATGGTTCTCTTAAATTCAATACTTCTAAAAGGAAGTTGCCTTTAGGTGTGATTGCTCGAAGTGGAGAGAAGAGGTTCTCGATGTTAGAGGAGGCTGGTAGTTCAAGCGCTACTTGCGAAGCGATCGTCTCTAGTCCACGTGATCCATCATCTCCAACGGTTTGTCTCCTTGGAAACATCTATTGCAACTTTTGATATCCTACAATTTTTGAAATGTTGCCTTCACTGCTAGCCACCTTCATAGGTGGCACTAATATTGACTGTAGAATAAGAACCGTCCAGGAAGTTGATTATTGTTTTCTTGGTTGCGTTTGCATAATGAAATCTACATTGCATAGATGGTGAGCATTGTGCATCGATAGTTCCATGTATTCCATACGATCAGATAAAAGTGTATCTCAACTTTTTACTATGGAAAGCGATGTATAAAATATTCGAAGAGATTATTTTTAGTGCTTATGAACTTCCTCGATGATATATGCTCACTCTACATTAATAAAAGCATCTCTCGATATATTCGCAATTATGGTCATGTTGTTTATTTACAAAATGACCGGAAGGCATCTTGAATGCCTCCCGGTCCACGCCGTTTTGATGTTTATTTATTTCTGTATATAGACTTCTGTATATATAGGGTACATGCGTCCCTTTCTCTCAGTGTGGTGGAAGTCATAGCACCAAATGTGTTCAAATACGCTGCTTGATGCATTCAATATCCATTTTCCATTTCCCATTGTAGTAATGTTCCTGTAATGAGAAGTTATGTCGACCGAACAACTTTTCGAGGAAAATCCAAATTTTTTTGAGCGTTTTAGAATTACACTAAAAAGGGTCAAATATTTCCAGGTGAATAAAGAGTCTCTTGTTGAATTGTATCGCCGTCTAGAAACATGTATCAATGAGTTACGCAATGAACGGATCGGTCGTGGTGTAATATCATCAAAACGTAACAATAATGAAGCTCAACATGCAGTTATTATTCGCCTTTCGGATATTATGCAACAATTTCATTATATGTGTGCAATTTTTGCCGAGAATATTTCACCACATTCAAAATTTCGATATAGGTTCGTTGATTCGTTTTGTTGAGTATTTTTGTTCTTGTATTTGTTCTCTCGAAACTCTTCCAATAAGTCCTTCTAAATAAATATATGGCTACGAATAAGTTCATAGCCGCCATCGCTTTCACGATTGAGAAGATTGTCCTCTGCCGTTGAGGGTACAGAAATATTGCAAATAGTCTAGGCATTAAAAACTTCGAAGCTCGAATGATTTGAATGAATTTTTTTCTTATGAGGGGGGGGGCTAACGGTAATTGCAAGACGGTAAAGCACGTTGTTAAACCGGCATTTTGCAATGGATTCAGCAGTGAAGTTTTTCTCTTATCTTCTATGCTTTGTTGATTAATTTCGGCTATAGTTGTGGAATTTATTATGTTTCAGAGAGCTTCTGAATAGGCTAGAAGGATTCGTTCGGCAACTGCGACAATGTGCTTCGACTACATCAGAAATATTGCATGCTGAGCAGCATGTCATACCTCAGTTCGAGCACACATTGCGACAAGTGATGCAACTGGTTCAGAGGTAGCTCAGATTCGAGTTTCATCTAAATCGATTTATTTGTTATTTGGGAATTTTGTACCAAAAAGCCTTTTATCTCATCATATTTGCATACATGTTTACGCCAACTCGGTAACATCTACACATTTTATCTAAGGCGCTTAGCGTTAAGTGGAAATACAAAACTAATTATGCGTCATTAAATCGAATAGATTCCATAATGCAGCATAAGAGATGGAGAGGGATTGGTAGAAGCATTCCAGAGTGCATATATTTACTGATTTGGGTTTTACTCTTCAAAATCTAATTTCTTGCCTCATTTCCAGTTTGAAGGGAATTTGCATATCCTGAGCGAAGATCCAAAATCCAATGTTGCGATATAGCTTTCATATATATATATGTTTCCGATGTTGGTCGGCTTTATTTTTTTTTTTTGTAAATTATCGACTACCACCAAGCCGTTTCATTTGATTGATAAATGTACATTCATCGCTTTATTCCTCATATCCGTATTAGCAATCATGCAATTTAATTATCTTTTGAGGACTAATGTTTTATTTCATCGGTCCTTATGCGTCTTCCCTTTATGTTGAACGATTGAATTTATTCCATACTAATGCCCATCGCTCACTTTTCATCTCATTCATCATAGACGCATCCGATGTTACTATTCCGTAGATAATTTTTCTGTGCTCTTTTTTTTTTATGTGGAAAACATTGGTAAACCGAAAAAAAAACCGACCAAACTTTAACAATATAATATAACCAAAAATAAATAATGGAACTATTTAACCGTTGGTAAAGTATAACTAAAAAAATTAATTTTAACCAGTGGAATAATTTAGAATATATAACCACAAACCCCAAAAATATCAATAGAATTTTCGAATAGCAGCTGAGCTTTGTGCAAAGGAAATGGATATTAGTAAGCGTTGGCCGGTAAAACTACGAGTAGCAATCTCAGTAAGCTGCAATAGTGAAAATTTTTTAACGGATATGCAACTAACATTTAGGGAGGGATGCGAAAAGCGAAGTGGTACTTATGAGGTGACTAAAAAGGTGACTAGAATCAGCCCCTAGTGGAATTTGGTGCTTATTTTTTAATATATTATGTTAGACTGAATCGATAGTCCTTTAATTTCCATCAATCTACGAAGATTGTACCTTTATCGAAGCTAAACAATAACTCTAGACGCGCATAAAACGCTACGCATACTTTTTCTTCCATTTAACTCCCCTAGTCATTACTTCGACCAAATTCGTAGACAGGGACTAGCCCAAATTACGAATACGGGTCAGCCTGAATTTTTTGACTTAAGGACACAGGTCAGCATAACTTTTGCCGGTATCCTTACAAGTATGAGCGATTAAGTCGCAAATTGTTTTCTTAAGTTTCTAAGTTTAACGCAAGCTATATTCCAAGTTGTATGGAAATCATTTCGTTCATTCTTTTTCCGGAACCCCTTTTTCCTGAAAGATTTTTCGGGCAACTTGATAGGGAATTACGAGGCCTATTCATATAGGTTTTGCATCATTGCGATAAACTCTGTTGATGTGCTGCTGCCATAGGGTGGCTTTTACCCTCTCAAATAGGCTCGATATTGTCCATAATTTTTACTATATGTGCACATTTTATCTGTGATTCGAGTGTTGTTTGCATTGATGGCGATGAATTTCAGCAAAGATATTCGCATTTTATATTGGCAATGAAATTTAATTGTATTCTCGTTTGCATACTAAAAAGCTGACAGGGCATTAAAACAGCAAATCGATGAAGTAGGATGAAGGGGACATTTTTTGAAGTACGAAAAGAGCAAATAGGTGGTGAAATTTTGGAGTGTCTCAATAGGGGAATGACTAGAAATTTGGAATGACCAGAAGCAAAAATATACTGAGTAGAATAATTTGATACGATGGAATTTGAGAAATAGATGCAAATTTTTGAAAAATCCCAATTTGAAAATAATAAAACTTACACGGAATATAAAATACTGAAAGAAAAATACAAATGTAAAGTAGTATAATGTAAAAAGCAACGATAAAAATATAGAAGTATTATGTTCATAGAGAAAGAAAATACAGCAATTCTTTGAAAAAATTCACTATTCCTTTGGAGGGTCTATTTCATCGATGATAGTGGAAGTAGATTTTCTTGGAAGGAAGTTTATAAAAAAAAGTGGAAACTTCTAAAAATTTTTGAATTGTAAAAAAATTAAGAGAGAATTTTAGGGCATATCAACAACATTAATGGGGCTATCACCACGCTGATCTGCATTTTCTTGTCGACGAGTTGTATCTTCATGTGGCGTTGCAATTTGCTGTGTTTGAGCGTCAGTATTGCCATTGCGTGGTCGTCGACGTCGTATGTTAGTCTTAGCTATAAAGTTGACACAACTTATTATATCTTATAAGCACTGAAGCATTTAGTATTTATATGTTTCCAAAATATGCATACGTATAATGGTGAGAGTATAAGAAGGACCGTTTCGCTATCGTATTATGCACCGGAAACTCAATGAGTGTACGGATTTTTAGAAACGGTTATAAAGAGAATTTTAATTTAGTTTCATGCATTATTTTGGGGAGTGCTGAACTGTGAACTTCTTCATTTGACTATGGCATTTGATCCCACAATATTTTTGTTAAAAATGGAAAAAAAGGAAGGAAAAAATTCTTTGTAGTGGAAATTTGATGATTTTTGGCACATAGCACTCAAAAATATCACCGTCACGAGTGACAAACAAAAAGAAGTGAGAAGAAAGGGAATTTTACCCATCCTAGGTATTATTTGAAGGAAGAGGTAGGGGACGATTATGGAAATTTTCAAAGAACTGGGGTCCAACTTCCGTCCTCATGCTTTGCCATCGGTGATTGCTATTCTCCATTCACCTTTTGCTCCCCTTCGAAGAGAAAGTACTAATTAGGTTCTTTCTAGTTTAGAAAATGATGAAAAAAAGAAAAAATTACCTGTTGCCACTGAAGCCTTTGTTGACGAATTTTGAATGCCATCTGGAGGCGCTGGAGCTGCCTGAAGAAAACACTCCGTACTTACTGAATGAAAATTAAAAACGATTACTTATAAATAAATAAATAAATAAATAAATATATATATATATATATATATATATATATATATATATATATATATGCATCCACATATGTTCAATTATTTATTGCGTACCCTATTAGCCGTACTCGGTGAAACTCTAGTTCGGTTGCCGGCCTAAATAAATACAGAGATTGCACTATGCACTTGTTTGCGGAGACAAAACGATGAAATGAACACGTGTGCAAGGCTATTTAGTTGCAGCTTACCCAGGTATTGGTGTAGGTAACTTGTCAGACCAATTAACGACACAAGGAAATTTTACCTAGGAACCTGGTCAGCCAATTTCCTTATGAAACTGACCTGGTGTACGAATCCTGCTTCAGTTGTAGAACGGCCAACGGCTCGTAAAGAAGAACTAAGATCGGAACTGTAGATTGTAAGCAACAAATTTTAACATTACACCTCTTGTTTAATATACTTGATCGGATAGACGCATATAAGTCATAATTCGTTTTCAAAAGTTCCTTCTCTCCTTTCCCCTTCCCTCATCCTGACTTAACCATTTTCCCTGTCCTAGGATTTGGCAACAAGACTTTTCAATAGCAGTTGCAGCTATACATTCGAGATCTAGAGAAGTAAAATCGGAAACAAGTCTCGTCGGATTGAATAGTTTTCAAGGAGTTGCAAAAATGAAAGAAAAAAAATTGCTTACAACAATATGACCAATAAAGGTACCTGTGTTTGAGGATACTGAGTGAAGGACATTCGAGGAAGTTGATGATGCATAGCCATAAAACTATTCGATCCGACAATAGTTGAGGGATCTGCTGCATTTGGTAAGATAAGACAATTGAAAGCATTAGCACTTGGACTAGTAGTAATCGGCGATTGTATAACTCCAATATTATTCTGTAATGAACGAAAAATTTCTTCATATGGATTCCAATAAATAGCATTGCGTTGTTTTTTGAATGCATCTCGTTGTTCGGCAATTTGTTTATTCGCATCGATTATCACATCGAATCTTGATGCGCTTTCCATATATGCTTGTCGAGCATTTAATGCTGTTGCTTTTAATGCATCGGCTTGTTTCTCGAGTGCTTCCTTCTCCTGTTTCAACAATTCATATTGAGCTTTAGTTGCAGTGATTTCTATACGTGCTTGCTCCAAATATGTGCTTAGCTCCATATTACATGTTGATGTCGTATTGAGAGCATCTTGTAAGATTAATAATTGAAATTCACTATTATTAAGTTTTTCAAATAATTCGACGTTTTGTTTTCGTTGTTTTTCCAACGATTCATTTGCCTCATTAAGTGATGCTTTAATATGATCATATTCGAGAATTTGTTTTATTGCTTCAATATCACGACGATTTAATTTCTCGGTTAATTCTTCGACTCGTTTATTAAGTTTTTTATTGTTTTCCTCCATTTTTTGTAGTTTTTCCATTGTTTTATAGCAAACAACATGTGATCGAGATAATTTTCGCCTCATTGATTTATATTTGGAATTGATAAAAATGAATTCCATCAAATTAGTTTCATTAGTTTGCTTTTCGGTTGCTTCAAATTCTTCGTTAAACGTTTTGTGGCATTCTCTTTCTTTTCTAATTTCCATAAACCATTCATCGAAAACTTCCATATCAATATCTCGTATATATTCCGTATGTGATTGTAATGATGGTGTTAGATCTTCGATAGTTACACATTCATCACATTCGGCAATATTTTCGAACATTATTTTTGCTATCGGTTCTCGATCAGTATAGTTTTCTATATTATTCTTCTTATTCGAGATATTTATATCATTAGCGCTATCAAAGTTTACAAATGTGGTTTCATCGCTTGGTTGATCACAACAATTTGCATGCGAAATCGTATCGACGCATTCATTCGTAGTGATCTGAGGCAATGCTATTCCACTTATCGATGTGGTCGTCTTTTCATTTGCATTATTGAGCAACGCATCATGAGTGGGCGCAATGTCCAAGTATCGCTCTTCCCATTCATTACACTCCTTCCCATTTACTCGTATTGTTTCGGTTGTAGATTCGATATTCATAAACGTTCGAATGCTATCATCATATATATTATTGTTATTATTATTAATATAATCCCATCGATTTGCTTCATTATTTTCGTTGTTTTGAGTGTTACTAATATCGTCATCTAATATTACAACACTCATCGGCGTTTCGCTTCTTTCAACATTTTTATTTGCCTCATTTAGAAATGCATCATGAGTGGGTATTGTTCCAAAGCATTGTTGTTCCCATTCATCTGTATATTGCATCAAATTTTCGCTTCTACATTCATGAGTCTTCTCGACTCTAAGATTAGATTTCTTTTGTGATGAACCTATACCATTATTACTATCTATAGTTGTGCGACCGGTTGGTTCATCGTTCTTCGTATCTCCCTCTTCATCAATAATCAAAATACTCATCGATGTTTCACTTCGATCCATAATTGTTTCATTTGTAAGACAATCATCGTTGACGGTTTCAATATTCGTTCCTATTTCTCCACATTCTTTATTTTCTTCGATCATTGCAATAGTGATTTGTTTACGATCGGCTTGCATTGCGATGTTTTGCTCGTTATCCAACATTTCTGCATCATTATCATCATCGACGATAACACAACTCATCGAATCGTCATTATGAACGTTTTGTAATCGATTGTCATCCTCAGCGATAATCTGCATGCTCATAGAATTTTTCGTTGTTTGAATCCTCTTCTTTGCATCCGCTACGAAAGCATCAACAACTTCTACTATATCCATACATCGTTGTTCACAATCCTTAACTGCTTTATTCTCGGTGAACCATCTTCGAATATTCTCAACAATGCATTGCTCATTGTTTTTTGATGTAGGTCCATTGTTATCTGTTCTATCGTATTGTGATGCATTTGTCTCTGATCGATTGTTTGCTATCGTCTTGGACGAATAGGTTACAATCTGAAATTGAAATATATCCTCAACGTTTACACTCTCATATAGTCCATCTAGATGATGTTTTTAAAGCGGTTTAATCTACGCTAATAAGCTTATTGTTTTTTTTTGTGATTTTTTGTTTATTTAAGCTTGGAAAGCTTTTCCCAACATATCTTATATATTCTCCAAATTGCCCATGGATTAAGCTGACTATACTCATGAAAGGTCATATGCAGCACCTGGCTATGCGGCAGTTGCGCCGCTTCCAACGAACGATTGCCATCTTAGAAGATCGGGCCTGTCGAAAAAACGGAAAGATTTAAATATTAATTAATATTGAAATGTTTACTTAAATATTAATTTATGTTAAATTGTTAAGTATCATATTCAAAATATTCTAAATGTAGAACTGAGCTTAAGCTTTAATTACTTTACTAATAAGGGAAGGCGATTTTCGGAGGCGCAACTGTCGTAGCAGCCAGTATGCATGATCACTCAGTAACAGTGAAACTAACAGAAGGACTAAATAATGTGTTATATATCTACTGGCTAATTTCCGTTATTCGTTCCATCATATTCTACGTCAGCATTAAAAAAGCGAAATTCATATTAGAATCATAAAAAATAATTGCTACTCTTTTACTGAGTAATGAAGAAGGAAATTGAGAGATGAGAGGGCAGAGAAAAGGGGATATAAAGGAGTACTAGACAACGTAGTCCAACTATTAGCTCAAGGTCGCAAAGAGCATTGATTTCCTCTCAAATAAAGTTTTCTTAAGTTATATGGTGTTAAGTTTGAAGTTATATTTAAGATTGTACGATATTATTAGTGTTTCGTAAGGCAAACGGTTGATTACTTGTCTCGATTTGTCACTTTTCGCATCGTTAGTGTTAAGGTGTAGATTTGAAGGGATATCTGAGGCATTTGTCGCTTGAGGAAAATCTATATGATTATCGAGAAGATACTCATCGACAAGACGATCGCATTTGCAACGTTCTTCGATGCTCTTTTGAAGGCGCTCGATTGCTTTATCGATGTCAATTTGTTGTCTATTTTCTTCTTTCATAAGTCTACATATAGCTTCATATGCATCATAGTATTCGAAAAGCGCATTCAAACTTCGTTGCTGTAATTGTGGGAAATCAATGATCGTGATGTGTCGTTTTTGTGGATGATGTCGTTTTCGTGAACGTTTCTGTCGGCTAACATCTTCATCACTCGTAACCATCCTTTCATCTATAATATAGTTGTAACTTCACTTATGTTATGACATGAAGGGTCGCATATGAAAACTCCAAAATCCAGTCAGCTGTTAAACGCTATTTTTATGTAAAGTTAAAGGAAATTACTAGAAAAAAAATTTCTGCCTCAACGACTAGGTGGAGCTTTTCTTAATATAGTATCCGTTTGACTCCGTCAAACAATCCCATTCGTCAATATCGAATTCACTATTGCATGTAAAATTCTTTACGTAAACTTTTTATGCGCTTTTTGTAAATTTGCGTATGCTAAGCTCACTATGGAGGCGTCATGCGTATATTTACATATAATTATATTTGTCTGTCTATTCGATGCTCTCAAATTGAACTCTGATTCAAAACGATAAAATTTGTTGATTCTACTATAAACTATAGAGTTGTATTCTGCACCATATTTTACGTTGATCCAATAATTTCGAAAATAATTGTATTCATTGAAGTTAAAAAATTTGCATTTACTTTGCATTGATCGAATTGTATTTCCATCATTTAAATCACAAAAAATAATTTTTTTTATAAAATAATTATATGCGATATTAGATTGCTTAAAAGATGACTGTATCATTAGTCATTATTTATTGAGATATGATGAAACCGGTCGGTCTGAGTAGACATAACAATAGAATGCGTTGATTGAGTCATTTGTATGAAAATCATGAGCAAATCTCGAGAAAAATAAACTTGCCTAGAAATAGCAATTTATTGATTGATTTTATTGATTGATTACTGCTTTATAATCTAAGTAGTATTAATATTTCGCTATGAGTCTATGCCTATATGAGGATTTTTTTCTTTGAAAATAATTAGCTATTTTCGATTTTTTTTTTGCAAAATACATTGTAAATGAAGTAACGAGATGATAAATAATACGATCACTTAAAAAGAGATTATTGCTTAAAGCTGAAAAAAAAAAGATAACTAAAGAATTCCATTTATGATTAAATAAATCGTCGTAATAATAATAAATAGTACAAAAGTTAGCAATAGAATTTTTTACTAAGTGAAATATTTGTCATTTATGAGTTGCAACATTTACTGATAGTGAGTTTTACCCATATTCACGCTAATTATAGGAAAACAAATTGAAATGAAAATAAATTGTCGCTTAATTTACTCAAATAATAAACGAAAATCGAATCGAGAGCTAATTTCGTTGTTCTCTAAATGAGCAATGAAAATATAGAAAGTGTAGGAATGTGGAATAGGAAGTATCCTATACTTCATTCCTATATTTTTTATATTATAACATATCAACACCAAAAAGCGATTTAGTTGAATAGAAATTGAAAATGAAAAGTTTTCTAGCATAGGAGAGATGAAGATCGACGGTTGGCATGATGCTTCTCTTTAGTGGGCTAGTGGGTGAACGAAACGAAGGGAATGTATGTAATCTGTACGACGATCAGACGCCATATACCCAATGAACACAACACCGTTCAGTGAACGAAATAAAAATAAAAAAACTGACTGCTGATTTAAAAAAAAAAAGAAAGGATATGAGAAGAAATGATATCCCAAAAACATACCGCTTTCTACAGTGGAAAAACTTGTAATCCTTCCTAAGTGGTGCATTACCATTCACCTCAGCTGGATAAGTTCTAAGGGAGACCGAATATTTTTACTGGTTAGAATTTTGTGCATAGGAATATACTGATTAGAATTACTTCATTATCATATTAGTACTACTTTATAAGGGGTCAATATTGCATAAGTGATATGGAATGTAATTTGCAAAAAATATTCAAAGATCAGAATGCAGCACGAGAAGATTAACATTCATCGTCGCTCTCATTCGTTGATCGTCTGAAGTGAGTGGACGGTGCGACGCATTCAACATGCCTGCGGTTCGTTGAGAAGTATTATTTGTTGATTGCAACTACTATGTAGCATTTTTCTTCATTTCTATCATAATTGCCTTTCAAATAAATTAGAATAGATTTAAAAAATTTTTCAACGATTTATTTAATGATAATTTTGTTTATTAGAATATTAGAGTTTAGAATAAATTATAAATTAGAATAAATGTAATTAGTGGTAATTGCATAAATATTTTCTTGAGCAATAAAATGAAAGTATTTATTAAACGTTAAAATTATAAGTTGCTTATATATTAGTAATATTTGTTGTATATAGGCATAGCCATAAACATCTTGTTTTTAGGCCTACTCATAGTATGACTTGTTTTCATGCGTTTTGTGTTCCTATACTTCTTTCTTACTTTCTTCGTTTATTTCTTATTTATTTATTTATTTATTTATTTATTTATTTTTTTCATTAATTTTTTATTTACTTGTTTATTTCTTATTTACTTATTATTTATTTATTCATTCTATGCTCACGCATATTTGTATTCATATACTTTTATTTCACGCATATTTGTATTCATGTACTTTTATATGTTATATTCATCTGCTCAAATATATCGCATCTTTGCTATCATACGTATCGTTCTTCGTCCTTCTATACGTTCAATGTTCCCACTTTCAATGTACAAATCGTCGAGGAATATCCAAAACTATAAAGAAGGAGTAGTTTTAAGATGACTTCGATCATGCCCACTTCGACGATTGCTTTCTTCATGAATACGCTATCACTTCATCATCAAAGTTATTTAAATTGACATATTAAATTTCTATGTTTTACTTTCTTATTTCCATCACTTTCTATTCTACTCTATATATACGTCATTTACTTATCTATCTATGCTGTTATTATTTACAATTCATTTCATGAATTGTAATCGCATATTTTGTGAAATAAGATCTCTCTATCTTCTCCCCCTCACTCTGCTCTGCCCTCCCTCTTTCCCTTTATTTACTTTATTTACTTTAATCGACAAAGTATTCATTTTGCGAATAAATGTCTCTTCATATTACTACCACTTCTTTAGCTGAGTTATAAGAAAGCATGAAGGTTAGAACTTAGGTTTGTCTCCTGCCCTCGAATACTGACAAGTTGATTCATCGTTGTTCCACTCAAGAAGGGAGTTCTGACTTGCTCCACGGCCTTCGTCTCTATGAGGCTCCTGGTTGGAGTGATCCGGTAGGACGAAGCCAGATAGTTTGGTCGGAGCCCTTTTTAAATCGATCGCGCAGTAAGTAATCCCTCTTCCCTTCTCGCTTAAAATATGAAATATAGAAATATCCAGAAAACTGGATGCATCTTTATCGCCTCGTCTAATCTTTTCTAAATACGCAAATAATACTATATATTATTTATTCTGACAAACACATTTTCATGTAATTTATAATTTGATGCGTTTGATTACTCGATGAGTTTCGATAAACACAAAAATGCTCAAAGGTAAGCTAATATTTGAAGTGATCTTTCAGAGAAGCGATTCATTAACTCGTAGTCGTGGTCGTATGATGCGAATGTTACGTTTTCTATTACGTCGTAAGCAATGCACTATTATTACGGTGATCGAAACGCTTACAACTTTTATATTGATTGGTGCTAATGTTGCGTTCGTATCGCTTCAATCTAAAGCTATTGTATGTCATTTTTATTTAATTCATTTTTACTTACATATATTGGAATTTTTTCTTTTCTTTTTTTTTGAAACCTATTTATACCATCTGAATCTATGCTGCAATATTGTGATGAGTGCTGAGTCATCTATGTCGATTGCAGTATTTGCACTTTTCTTCAGATGCATTCATCCACCTAAAGTTTTCTAAATATTAATACTGATAGCATTGATGTTTTAATTTTTATAATGCCCGACTAAATAGTGATGTTGTGTTCATTGGCAAGAGGGGATTTGAGAAGGGAAAGGAAGGGATCATTGGGTTCTTTAGTTCGCTTGACTAGCTTCCGCCGATTGCATTCCTTTTCCGCTCGCAAATGAGGAAAGAATAGTGGTAAATACATATATGGGTTATATTGATTACGGGTTTAATGCTGAAATGCGTTTGGTAATGTTTTTAATTCTTGTGTACCATGCATTTACTCTTATCTTCTAGACTATCATTGACGTTAATAGGTGTTTAAAATTCTCACTCATAAATTGTTTTATTGAGTATTCGAATTGTTAAGAATTAAAACGAATTAATAACTTTATATTCATGCATAAAAGTTCTATTCAGGAAGAACATGCCGCTGTATTGTCGCTCATAAAAGCTATTGAAGAAGGAAAAAAGGGCTTTAATTTATGGCATTGCAGATATGATGCTGTACCTTTAAATATCTACCAATTTAAGAGGGTAACTACCGTAAGATCTCATTTTTCTAGGGTAACTACCGTAAGATCTCATTTTTTCTAAGGATTTCTTCTATACGCTACAGTATAATGATTAAGTAGTATTTCTACTCTTTACAGTAAAGTGTAACGGCTTCATTGTTGACGTAATCCGTGAAAAAGTTTGAATTTATGAGATAGGAAGTAGATTATAAAAAAAATTAAAAGTTGATTCGCTAGATATATATTAAATGTGATACTTGTAATTATTCGCCGTTTAATTTCCTTCTCAATCATATATAACCACTATGATAATTGAGAAGAAATCTGTAAAAGACAATTCTGATCTTTAGGTTCTAGATAGAAGTAAGTTTCTACTAAGTTAGTAGCAATTATTTTGAATCAATTCGATTCGATTAGAGCAAAAAAAAAAAAGACTATTAAAGTTATCGTCAATATTATATCAAAAGATGTAATATTATTCGCTATTTATATATCATAAAATTGCTTTTTTATTAAGCGATATTTTATACTTAAAATTTATGCAAATATTATTTTCTGTATTTTAAATTTATGAATTTTTTTATTGATGCAATTATTTTAGAAGAATTGTAAACTAAGTTATGGTCATGGTGGAATTGCATTCGCAGTGCAAAAATTTCAAAAAAAAACAAGATACGCAAAATGTGTCAGCAAAGTGGAAGTGGTAATAATTGAAGATTTTTTTTTTCTAAGCAATATAATATAAATTTTTATGCAATGTTATTTCGCATTGTTATTAACTCTTATAGTAATTTATGAATAATAACATATAGTAAGGATAGTGTGCATCATTATCCAATATCTCATCTCGTATATCATTTCTTTATCATTTTTTGATAGATATTTAGCGGATAATATGCGTTATCCTTTTTTTTTTCTTATAGAAGATGCTTGTTTAAGTGGAATATATTTAGCGATCAATTAGTGAAAATGAAGGAAAAAGAAGAGGGATATTAGGATCTGATGGAAAAATGAAATATCTTTTAAAGGGAGATGAAAATAAATTTTTTAATTTAATCCAAGGAATTTAATCCTCGTAAAATTTATTAATTTCTAATTTTCATTAATAATATCCACTTCGAATAGGTAACAAATAAAGATTACAATGATTTTTTTTTCTTGCGTTGCATTATGAATCCCAATAATTTAGATATGAAATTCTATAAAATTAAATATCCACAAATGGTTATATAAATTTTGTTATATTGAGAAGTAATTTTAAGATTTATATTTTTATTTATATTAACACATAAAAATATTAAATAGATTTTGAATTAAATAGAGCAAAAATAAATCCAATAGCATCCAATAAATCCAATAAAAATAAATAAATAAATAAATAAATAAGTAAATAAATAAATAAATCCAAAAAATAAATAAATAAATAAATAAATAAATAAATAAATAAATCCAAAAAAATAGCAAAAAATAAGATGTTAAATTAATTAAATCATTGAAATGAACAATTCGTTAAGGTGAACTGCCACGATAATATAGTACAATTCGCCGATATTGGTATTGAACATTCACGACCAAGAAGTTGTGCCGGATTCGATGGAACACCAATGCCACAAACGCTCTTCTCTTCGAATAGAGAAATTTTTGTGGGTTTTATTTGTATAATTTAAATACTTACAAACAAAATACTCATCGTTTTAGAATCTAAATTATCATCTTTTAAGGGACCTTATGAAACGTTGCACTGGAAATGCCTAAATAAATTTATTTTATTGACTATTACAGTTAAATAATCTTCTTTGTAGTAGTTGTGTTTTGCGTCTATGTCTATGCATCTACTGATCGATTATTGTTGAAGTGAATAGGTATTCTCTGGTCTGTTTGAGAAATATGTGCCGAGGAAATTTGCATATTAAATAAGACCTCATGAATTGTAATATTTTTGAAAGATTTCAATTGAATCTATTGCTTAGTAAATTCGATAGTCATATATAATGTGAATAAAAAAGAAAAAAAAAATTCATTTTATGCGAAAAAGTCCGAAATTTATAACTTTCGATTCAAAGATTACATTGAAAACTTTTTCCATCGAAGTGTATACCAATATACTATAATTTTATATATTTTATTATAAAAACAAAATTGCTTTAGCATTTCTATATTAATCAGAATTAATGATGAATTTTTTTTTTTAAAGTCAAGGAAATAGCTCAGCTATTTTATCGCAAAAAAATGCACCTGTAAATTTCTCTGAAATCCAATAATGAAAAAGATTTTTTTTTTTGCAAAATATTTTCTCATAATATATCTAATTTTAAAAATTATTTTTTGATTTTTTGAATTTAATCTAGAATATTTGAAATTAAGGTTTATTTTTCTTTATTGTATTATTCGTTTTTTTTTATTTGTATTCGATGTAAAACATCGATCACAATTAAATTGTGCAAAAAAAAATTCTAATCAATATGTATTTTTTTTTCAAATTTGCTTTTTTTTTCAACCTGCCATTCAAATCAGAATTTCTGAATGCTTTTTTTTCGATAAAATTATTAATTCAATATAGGCACCGCTTGTAAGCAATGAAGATATAGCGATATTAAAGAACCAATCTGAAGGTGATCCACTTGTCGTATCTCGTGAACTCATCTTCAAATGCCCTCGATGTATCGTTAACTCATCTTATTATTGGCAAGTTGGATTCATTCAATAATATTTTTAAAAAAATGAGTGCTATTAAATTTTCCTCCCAATCCTTCGATTATTTATGAGGATCAATCAATAATCGATGAGAATTTTTAATATTCTAATATGCGTTTTTTTTTTTCAATTCTAAGAGTTGCACAACGAATAGGATAATTTTAACAAAGGAAATTTGCATATATTGTTGATCTCAGACATAGACAAACAACTTAGTGGTATTGACAACAACAAAAACGATTGACTAATTGAATTCTAAATGGGCAACTCACTATCCTGCATATGTAAAGAGATATTGCCCAGGGCAATTATTAGTTTCACATTGATCTTTCTCTTCCGATGTGAACGGTAGTGTTGGATTAAAATTCCGGCTCCGTTTCTGGTCCCGTTATTTTTGGTCTATCAAAAATATTCTCGCGGAATGGCCATAGCAATGCCGTAGATTATTCTTTGAGAAATAATAACATCAAACAAAACGAAGCTCTACAAATGCAAAGAAATGCTTTTGACTATAGAAAAAAATGAAAAAAAATTTAGACCGATTAGTAGTTCAAAGCTGAGCTCATAATAAAAATGCTAGCAATCCTTATCCTTGTTTTGTTTCGTAGCATCGCATTCCCGAATAAAAAACATTAATTGTTGAGGAATACTCTTATATAACCGTTGCAAGTAAGTCAACAATACAGCCGACATTTGGCACGCCTATCGTCACTCATTTATAGATTTATAGCGTATCAACATTGATTCAGGCTAATATATATATATATATATATATATATATATATATATATATATATATATATATATATATATATATATATATATATATATATTTTTTTTTTTTTTTTTTCAAAATCTATAGTTCTTTTTGCTTTCAGATTTTTTTTTTTTCAGCTCCAATTTCGATGATAATCCATTATTTCATTATGAGCTTATAAGGTTGAATCCAATCTGTGGGAAATGCTTTCCTTTGCTAAAAAAAAATACGCAAATTTTTTATGTTTGCTTGATGATATATTTTAAAATGGGATCATCGGATCGCTTTTAGCACAGCAGTTGTGTAGTTAAGACCAGTGAAAGTAATATTCTCTGCTGTGCTAGATTGTATCTTCACCTCTACTTTAGTGTTCTTTCAGTTGCGTAATTTTGTGTATGTACCGTACCCCCCCCCCCTCCGAGTAGACCTCCACGATACCAATTCTTTAGAATTTCGAGGGGGGGGAGGGGGGGGGGGAAGAGGCAAAGGCATTGAGGCGGATGCTTATTTTGTTCCTGAATTTCAAGCATGATTCAACGTCTCATATATGTGAAAAAAATTCTTTTTTTTTCATGATGGCTGAGAGGGTTATTTGTTCGTCAAAATTTGAAACGGATTTTATACAATGGTCATAATTCTTTTATTTGAAGTTTACTGTGTTTAGAGAGGATTTACTATATTCAAAAAAAAAATTACTATTTTCAGGAGACATGATTATGACGATGATATAGAACGTAATATTTGTCGACGTATGTTGAAAACGATGAGAAATGGTTGGCCATCATCTGCTGAAAAATGTGATTTTGAAGAAATTTCATTGATGAATTTAACGAAAGGTATATATTGTTAGGGATTAATTAATGTCTTTATTGCTCATGTGAAATTTATGTGAGATTTTTGTTTTTTAAATAAAATATTTCTTTAAAAAAAATATAGGCTTTTAGCAGATTTCAGCTTAGAGCATTTCTAGACTTATGAAATACTTCTATTTGAAGGAGGGCTTTTATTTGAGCAAATACGATATTCGGCAAACGTCAGTCGTTCCTTATTAATTGATTGATGTTAAATTTCTCTCGCTTCATACTTCAAAAATAGAAAACGACATCGGATACGGTACTTATTGGTGAATTTCTGTAATACAGAAAAATTTTCGAGGGATTTCATGAGAATATCGTGAAAGAAACGGATCATTGATATAGTACTTGCTTCCATCTAAAATCATATGCACTATAAATCAACATATTTTTTTGTTGGCTTTGAACTAATACGATTCCGATAGTCATATAGAGGGGAAGACAGCAAAAGCAGTCGGATGGGTTGTGAGGATGATGACAAGGAAACAAAGAAATATCGAAAAAATAGATACTAGACAAAGATATTAGATAAGCTTACAAGAAAAGACGAGAGATTAACGCATTTCCACTCATGGTACATCACTAATTGTGCACCTATTATATGTGTGTGCATATTTGTTTGTTGTTGTTCTGTTTTATTTTTTTTTTGATTTTATTCAACGTTTTGTTTACTTTGTTTTGGTCGTTTTCTGCATATCACATTTATATGTCTTTTGTCTATCAACGATGATTTGAATTTTATTTCTTTTATCACCTGGATTTATTTGCTAAGCAGTGATATCTATATGTGGAATAGCAGCCGGAAGTAATAATATCGACATTAGTCTAGCTATATATAATGGTTTTTCACGAAAATGTTAACTATTTAGAACATGATATAGGAGACAACGAGCGCTGATGTGCATATATATGAGATTCACACTGATGTTCAAACGCGAGATATTCTAAATCCTCTGAATCCCTTTTTAGGTTTATAAACCTTAAAAAACATAATAATGCTGATTTCTGAAAGATATCCTTATGTCAAATGGTTCTTCAAACTCTTTATTTCCATTTCTTAACGACCCCGTCGATACAGCATACAGCACCAATTTGTTACTTATTCGAACGTGCAGACTTTCTCGGTGATCTTTCTATGTCATGTAGTAAAACACTTAGAGAGTCTTTACTCTTCGCTGCTCCTCATACTTTTTTGTGTGTTTTCCCATTTTGGGACGTTTTAATAAATAAATAAATTTAAAAAAAAACGCGAAAACGTTGTTTGAAAAACACTGTTTCAACCATTTTTTTTTTCATTCCTCGTTAATATTTTTTTGTTTTTATCTTCTTCCTTAATTATTCTTGTTATTATTTGCATAAATCCTTGAAAAAACTATTGCCTGTGCTATTTAACGTGTCTGAAAGATGTCGTTGGAAATACTTTATTTCCAAAGCATATATGTATTTATACTGTATGAAAATTTATCGTTTCAAGATTTTTGAGTTTAGTTCGAAAAAATGCCATCGTGGCGTATGGGTAAAATATGGTTGGGGTATTACATGTGCTAGTGAATTCTTATTTTAGCGATAATATTGAAAGTTTTTTTAATTATCGGTTGGGTTGTCGTTTTTATTTTTATTTATTTATTTTTTTTTTTTTTGCAGATAGGTTTGTTCTATATTCATATTTGTAACTTTGAATTAAATTGGAATTTCGAATCAAATCAACTGGAGCTGTGGATTTTTTTTTCATCTATTTGTTGAGATAGGTGTTTGTTTGTTTTTTTTTCGCTTTTTTTGAAATTATTAGCTTATAAATTAGTATTATTGATAAACTTGGTGAAACGCTTATTCTTAGCTAAACTTTTAAGAAATTGAGTCGGAAAATTTGCAGCATTGGATAATTTTATTCGAAGTTCTTGGCGAAAATAGATGGAAAATTTTGTTGGCATCTTTTTCTTTTATTCTATTCAGATTGTTCCTCCCCCACTCTCCCCTCATCCCCTACCCGCCATATCGGTTTCACATATCTGATTGTTTTCCCACCCACGGTTGTTATTTAAAGGAGATGGTAGATTAGTGAAAACGCCATGATGTTGCATCCCCGACAATTGCGCCACCTTCAAACGTGCGGTTTAAATCTCGATCTAAGGTTTATATTGTGGGTTGAGCTACATGTTGACGTTGAATATAGCATGTTATCATTGATATTTTTGCGTTATAATATCGAATTTCCTCCCATAAAGGCGCAATTGTCGCTTAACCGGAAAAAAAATGAAAAGAAAAGAAGCGTACATATTGATGCTTATGACAGAAATTTCCTTATTAATTTATAATTAAGTGATGAATTAAGTAGTCATTAGAACGTTCACATGATCGATCTTTTCGTTCGTTTTTATTGCATTGCATAGAGGCTTCTTTAAATTGCTGATATTGATGCGTCGATGTGGATCGACGATCGCCTTTTTATTATTTTAAGTTGAAGATTCATCTGGGTACTTGCCTTCTCTCCCCCACTTTAAATAATATTTAGTCATACCCGTCGAATTGAAGAGAAACGAATTTATTTGATCGGCGGTTCAATAATTTCTGAGCTTTAAAAACTTTCATTTGTCTTCCTCAATGAACAAAAACTCCAGCATCCGTATCCGTCTACTAATATTCGAAACATAAGCATCTATTGAATATTCTGTTGAGCGTTATTTTAGAGTGGTGTGGAGTGGGGCAAACAAGTAGAGACGAGTAACGATGTCATCAGGTGTGATACGAGCCTTACGGCTATCACATGATAAGCAAGAGATGGCACTCAAAATTGTTATCCTTTCGTTAGCGAGTACTGTCGCTTTCTCCAGGTATATCCAAATTTTGTAATTATTCACTTTCTTTTATGGTCATAGAATGTGTTGAGATATTCAACAAGGATTTCATTCAAATGTTTTTATTCATTTTGAGCTTGATGAATGAGGCAATTTTAGTCACTGATCGAATATTTTACGCATTATTCATCAGTCGGTATTTTGAAGAATATCAAAAAATTTGGCGAGTAATGTAGTATAGATTTTGTTGCATTTGAGAGTAGCTGATTCGGAAAGTTCTGCACCGTTGATTTGAGGGATTTGGGATGAAAACAGGATAGTATGCTGGAGGTCACCCACCATCTGTAGTGAGAGTTTCTCTTTTAGTGAATGAAAGTCGAGTGATGCTCGGATTATGGGAAAGTTAACCTTAATATTGCTTGCAGAAGTGAGAGGGATAGTCTTATCAGCTCCCATCGGTTATTGCGCTCAGTTCTGGAATCTGTTAGCATAGTGTTATGCATGTTTCATATACATATACGCATATTAAATACTATTTGCACATACAAGTATATACATATACTTACGGGCATAAATATATTTTTTAAATATGTATATTTTTTTAAACTTGCTTGTTTGCTTTCCATAGAGATTTTTATGAGATGCATTGATTAAATATAAATTTATGTAATTAACAAATTTTAGAAATATCTTTTAATTTCAGTCGACTCTTCTCCGTTTTACGATTCGAGTCGGTTATTCATGAGGTTCGTCTTATATAGTGAATCTTATAAATATTTTAATCGATGATATACTACCTATCGATCAGATACCTTCGTGATTGAGATTAAACGTTAGGGAACTTTGTGTCCTTTGAAATTATAGACATGAGGACTTTCTTCTTCGCAGTTAGGTGCATTTCAGTTGTTGTTTTTTTTTGTTCCTTTATAGAAAACAGTAATTTATTCGATGTACTGAAAGCAGATCCGGTCATTTTATGTGACTGTGGAATGGTTCGTTGATGGATTAGTTATGAAACATTTCATACTGAAACAGCAATTATCTGTAACACTGGGATTTTTTGGAATTAAAATGGAGAGCTAATCAACGAGCCTCTCGCTGCTCCCCATTTTTCAGCGTAATATATAGCGGATCATTATTGTACTCGGTTTGTGCCAGTAAACCAATTTCCGGACTTTTAAAAGAAGGATTTCAGAAATTATGAAACTTTCTATAATTGGACTCGAAAATGACTTTTTTCTTGTATTCAGAATTATTTATTCTACTGTTTTTCCTTGCCAAAATTTGAGGAGGGAGTAACTCCATATCAGCAAATCCCTCATCAGTAATTTATTCCACCAAAATATGTGTATAATTCAAGATTTTATTTAGTTTGACCCATATTTTAACTACCGAACGACAAGATTTTTGACTGAAGAAGGGTACTACAATTTTCACAATTGGTTCGATGACCGAGCTTGGTATCCTCTTGGACGAATTATTGGAGGCACCATATATCCAGGCAGGTCCTTCGTCTAATTCTTTTTTTTTCTTCATTGTAGCGGGATCTGTTGCTGGCATAACTGTGGTTTGGTCTAACATCCGGGAACTAAGGGTTCAACTGGAAGGTTCTCAACGTAAAAGAGTGCAATATAGGGCATTGGTATTTCGGAAAAGGACACAAATATGTTTACAAGAGACTGAAATTGATTGTAAAAGTTGTGGTGAAAGGGAAGGGGGGGGGGGGTTGAGATACTCACTAGATGTCGGGAGTAGATTGGAGCCGAATGGTTTTGTTCAGTGAGAACGATTCAAAATCTTCGTATATTATGGTTTATATAAAACGTAAAGTTATAGAAATTTGGGGACACAATAGAGTGAATGTAAACGTCTGAAGAGCTCAGTGCTATAAGATCTGCAAAGAACTGAAGGAGAAGTGCTGCAACGGTAGCGTTAGGGATGTTTCTGCTGCAAGGCATGAACATATTTAATAGTGGTTATTGCAGTGATATAACTTAGATATACTGCAAAAAGAAGAGGAAGTTCTTGTAGGTTTAATGGTGACGAGTACGTTGATCTATCGTGTATTGCATTTCCTGCATTTTACATTGCACATTCGTGAGGTCTGCGTCTTCCTAGCACCATTATTCAGCTCGTTCACCGTTATCATCACATATCTTCTTACAAAAGAGCTCAAGGTTGTTTTTTCGTATCTTTTGATTTTTTATTATTGTTAAGGAAACAATAATGATACTATCGTTGTGAAATATTTTAGCGATTTTTTTCATGTAAAATTCACTTTCTTTTCTGGAAAATAAAAATATTTTTCGGGAAAGTTTCAAAAATCTTTGTTTCAAGAATACACTCTAAGGGGTGCTTATATGATAGCAATGTACCCTTGTCAAGGGAACTCTTGGGAGGATTCATAGTATTGATAGAAGTAGTGCTGTGATGTTTACTTCTTTAATGGCAATAATAGTATAACCAATGTTGTTGTATTTCGGTGGATATTGTAGTTCTCATTCGTTAAAAAAGCGCAGCGTTGAATGAAATAATGTAGCTTATCTGGTAGGAGGTATATCTGAAATTGAATTCATTTTTGACAATATTTTTTAGCATTCCCCGATGAGTTTTAAAGAGAGGAAGGGAGTTGTTGATTTTAGTATATGTGGAGATTGTATTTTGCTGTTTTTGTATAGAAAACATTTTCGGTTTTTACCATCGTGGTATTATAAAGTTAGATTGTATTTTTATTGAAAGTGTTTTTAAAACCGACCGCACTTTTTTTGATTAGAATATTTTCTTAATTGAAATAATTCAGTTATGATTAATGAATAAGTAATGAGGAAATTGTAAAATATTGATTACATCCTGGATGACTGCGTTTGATCTTTTCTTGTTAGATCAGAGATTTTATAAGAGTCTTGCTTATGTTATTTAATTTTTCTATTTTTTTTTATATATCGGTTGTGTTCTAGTAGATTATAGTTCGAGCAAATAGTACGAGTCCAAAATATTCGTTTAAATGAAACTGCCTACTTGAATCGTACTTATTGAGGGAAGAATTTTTTTTTGGGGGGGGGGGGGAGAGAAGGGAGGGGGTGAGGGAGAGGTTAGGAAAGAGTAAATTTAAGCCTGTGATGGTGTATTCAGTGGTCTGAGCTTGATGTTTCAATATCCAGACAGAGGTTTTTTAAGCAGATCGCTTTTAAGCAGAAATGAGAAAAGAAGTGACAAAGATTTTGTTTGAAGAGTGATGGCGCAGGTTTGGTTGCTGCATCGTTGATCGCTATAGTGCCTGGCTACATATCACGTTCGGTTGCTGGCTCATACGACAATGAGGGAATTGCTATATTCTGTATGCTATTCACATATTATCTCTGGATTAAGGTAACATTTTTTATTCCTTTCGCATTTTATTTATTCAATTAATTTTTATTGGTAAAATAAGCTTATATTCGTTTTCGCTGTGATCTCGCTTGGTATTTTTGAATGTCCTGATGCATTGAGAGAAGGTTTGATTAGCACTGAAATATCGGTGTTATTATTGCAGGCAGTGAAGACAGGCATTCTCTATTGGGCAGTGTTGTGCTCATTGGCCTATTTCTATATGGTATCTTCGTGGGGTGGTTACGTATTCCTTATTAATCTTATCCCTTTACATGTACTCGCATTGATGTGCAGTGGACGTTTCTCACATAAAATATACATTGCCTATTCGACGGTATATTATTTTATTGATTAATAAGCCTACAATTGTTATGGAGCTTTTTGTTATTGCTACAATTGTTGTGAATCGTATTTCTTTAGTCATAGCCTTTTTAATATCGCTTTGCGATTTCAACGAGAATTTTTTAATGCATTAGTTTAGGATGTGTGCCGTAGTTTAGGAGGAATGCTGTTATAATAAGGGACGTAAATAGCTAGATGAAAGATCATCTAAATTCATTGTGGTATTTCTTATGACATGGTCTTTCCACGGCTCAGCATCTTCTACTGCCCCCCCCTCCTTCTACTCTCCTCTTTCTTACCGTTTTTCGTTGAAGAATCTAATGAAAGAATCCGTTTTAGTTTACATTGATTTGACAATTATTTGATTGTTATATGCGTTAAACTGCAAGCTTTAATTATTTCGATTTGTTTTATAGGTGTATACAATTGGCACAATTCTATCAATGCAAATTCCTTTCGTTGGTTTCCAGCCAGTTCAGTCATCCGAGCATATGGCCGTATGTTTTTACTTTCTAATATATTTTATTTACTCATATATGATATCCACATTGTGCTCTCTCGTTCTTTTTGCATTCATTGAGTTTTGAAAATTTTCATTTTTTATTTGAATTGTTTGCGAATATTCTTCACCGACAGAAGCTTTCACTTCTTAAATTTAAAGGAGGCATGTTTATGTTTGTTGTTGCTCTTTTGCGAGCTGATAAGAGATTGTGTATGATTAAATGTAGGTAGAAGCTCTGATATAGCATCGTAAAGCTTTACATTTTTTGTATGAATAAATTAGAGCTTTTATGGCATACTTAAGTATGTGAACTGGCGGAAATAAGTGGGTGATTTCTATCCATTAACGATTGGGAGTGATAATCGTCTGTTATATATGTATGGGTGTGACAGACAAGGGGAGGGGTAGGAAGTAAAAGCAGTGTTTGTTTCTGCGAATGGTCGGAAATTTTTTATTTTTTATTCTTTTCTAATGTTTTTCTGAGAACGAAACTTTGCATTGCAGAGTTTCTATTTATTAGTCATTAAATTTATTTCATTTTTTTTTCTGAATAGGAAGGCGGCTAACTTTGCAATCTGTTTCGTCGTTATGATATCTAAAAAAAGGAATGCATTTTTCGTGCTATTTCACGTACCATCATTCACTTTTCTCCTTGCTTTAAAGGTTTCCTCTCTACGAATGTTGATTTAAAAATTGGGATATTATGATTGTAGGCGTTTGGAGTATTCGGTCTTTGTCAACTGGTCGCATTTGCGAATTGGCTACGCTCTAAAATGACTGAGGAAAATTTTCAACTTCTATTCCGTTCGGTTGTATTAGCTTTCGCTGTGCTCATTGCGATGGCTGTTGCAGCGGCTGCGTTTCTTGGAAGTTGGTTACCTTTAATTTATTTTTTTAATTGTCACAGTAGTTCTGGATTGCTTCGAATTTGTCGTATAATTTCAGGAAACTTCACTAATTTAAGTGATTTTTTATTTGTTTTATTTTATTTCAATGAACAGAACATTCATAACGACTGCGTGTTTCTTCATACCGCTTCCACCTGCTCTGACCCAATGCCTCTCTGTCCAGTCCACTTGGCTGTTGTAGTCTTTAGGTCGGCCTCTCCTTCTTGCAGGTCGGTCACGTAAAGATTAGGGCTTAGGCTCGTCTCCTGTCCGTCGGATGCTGATGAGCCGATTCACCGTAGTTCCTTCTGTGAATGTCGCGACTTGTTCCACCACCCCTGTCTCCATAAGGGTATTGGGTGGGGTGGCTCGGCTGAGCGGAGCCAACAATTCTGGTCAGAGGTTCACAACCGACCGCGCAATTTTAAGGAGTTATGTTCAGATTTGACATGATGAATGAACTGATTTCCTATTATAAGGGTTCATCCAATAAGAAAATATTTCATCGTTTTAGAGGTCCTTGAGATATTTCATTATTAATGAAGTTATGAGAACTGAGAGAGATATTCACTTCACATGTTTTATTTCTGGCAGCTGCTGCATATATTTAAAAATGATCCCTCGTGTTTTAGTTCTGAAAATTGCTCTGCGTGTTTTACTTTTGTCTCCCATTTCTATAATTTGCTGGATGAATACTTTTGGAGGAAAATTTCACCACTTTAAAATCACAGTTGCCTGAGGTAAGGTTGCTTGTCGCTAAATAGTCAAGTTCTTTAAAGCTGAGGGTTTTAGAAGCGCATCGTTGTATAGAATTATGAGAAACTTACTTCAGTTGGCATTCCACTGTGCTTACTATTCTCGAAGTGACATGTTATATCTATTAGTGAGACCTGTTTCAGGAAAAGCCCTATTTTCTCGTACTGAAGGCTAATGTAGTATTGGTCTCGGTCGTAGTTCATTGGCACTCTCTTCATTAAGGAAACATTATAATTCGAGGCTTTGATAGGTGTGCTATAATGATCTATTTTTGCACTGCAGAAATAGCACCATGGACGGGACGTTTCTACTCGTTGTTGGATCCGTCGTATGCGAAGAACAACATACCGATTATTGCTTCGGTCTCTGAACATCAACCAACAGCATGGAGCTCTTTCTATTTTGATTTACAATTCCTCGTCTTCACCTTTCCCGGTTAGTGTCCTTCTAGTTTCGACATTTATAAACTTTTTTGATATACGTATTAGCTGTGAGCAAAAATGAATCTATTTTTAGTTAATTCAAAAAGCCTACTGCATGAGAATAAAGTTTTTGATCAAGCTGAGAACCTACAAAAGTTGCTAAAATCCCGATTCATCGGTCAAAAGACTCGGATTCCGTTCAACTTTCTCCCGTTTCCATTTTCCCTAAGAAGTATAGAGAAAGCCAACAATGGATGGACAACACCAAAAATAGACAGTATGCTATGAGTTAATGCAGTAATTGATATTAGTAACTACATGGTGTATATATGCTTCTTAATGCTATCAAATTCATATAGTTCAACGCTGTTGTTTATTGCACATCTTAGATGGCTTTTTTACCACTGATGCATTTCGAGATACACAACGTTTGAGGCAGAGATTACCCACATATATCTTATTTAGTGTTGTTGTTTTTCCTTAAAAATGCAAAGAATTCAACAATTGCAATTATTTAGCGGGAATGTATTTCTGCTTCAAAGAACTTAACGATCATAATATGTTCGTCATCTTATATGGACTAACGAGTATCTATTTCGCTGTACGTATTATTTTTTTCATCTTTCGATTGTTTGATGCATCCTTATTTTATTTTAAAATTATTACTCTCATTAGTTGAATTAAAGTTGTATTAATGGTCTCAGAGTTGATTTTAAAATTTACTGTGATATTGGCTTTATTTGCTTTTATTAAATTCTCTTATAGGTTGTTTAATAAGGCTTATAATAAGGAGACTAATACAAGCAGAAAAGGTAAGGAGAAGAACTAAGGAATTCATGCTGTTCTGAAAGACACTGCAGGTAGATTAGGTAATGCTGGAGATGGTATCTCATTACTACTACGATCAAGGTACTCACGTCGCTGGCATAGCGTAATTTTTATTCTTTCAGTTCCTCTCAGCAAAAATCTTGCATGTTGGTATGAGTTTGTGTCATGGTTTAAAAAATTGTGTCAATAATTGTATAGGTGCTTCTGCTTCAGTCATGCTTGTTTATAAGTCATGCTATTAGCTTGCTTTGCTCATGACGTGGATATTGTTGAAGGGTGTAATGGTCCGGCTGATGTTGGTACTTGCGCCTGTGATGTGCATCCTGGCAGGTATAGCCGTCTCGTCGACACTTTCCGCATACATGAAGAATCTCGATTCGGTGGCTACGCATGCTGCGAAACACGAAAGGAAGGAGAAGGAGCGCAACTATCCGTATAAGAATGAGGTTAGTCTAATCCTTTGCCTTAGTGGGGTGTGATTTTATCGCAGTTATTGAGATATTAGAGATTTCATGAGCGACGATTCGAAGAGGGGGAAAAAGTGGTATTAAATCGGATGGCTAAGATGAGACGGCGATTGGTCTAGTCATATAAACTGGTTAAATAAAAATGCGGTGAAGGAAATGAGTGCACCATCGACGTTCCCTTTGTCATTAGCACGGATACGTTGTTTCAGGGCTTGCCCACCTGTCTTGCTTCTTCTCTGCCGGAACTTCTCTTCGACCATCGTTTGTCAATGCCTAACTGTAGCACAAGAAATCTCATATTATTAACAAGTATAATAATTGAATGTTTTAAGGTGGCGCAGGCAGTAATTGGAGTAGTGGCATTGCTTATGTTCACGTATGTATATCACTGCACATGGGTCACATCGGAAGCATATAGCAGTCCGTCAATAGTTCTGTCGGCACATTCGGGTGATGGTGGCAATATCATCTTTGATGACTTCAGAGAAGCTTACTATTGGCTCAGGCAGAACACCCATGAGGTTTCATCTCCATCTTACATCATTTTATTTTCAAATTTTGAGTAATATTTTAATAGGAACTCGTTATTGTTGTTTTTGTTTTCATTCAAGTTAGTGAGTATAAACTGTGATTGAAGTTGAAATAGTGTAAAGTATAAGTTTACAAATCAACTTTCATCGTTTCGCTCACTTGAATTCCACTGAATTCTAACAAATTTACTGATCATTGTTGAAAAAAAAAAAGATTATTTATTGTGTGTATGCAATTTATTTTATTCTGCCCCAAAATCTTATGTTTGCATCATAACTCCTTTTTTTATACTTTCAATATCAATGCACATTTCTCCCCTCCTTTGTGGTAATAGTTGAAATGATCATTAAGAAGAAATGATCTAATGTTATCGTCAAGTAGGATGATTTTAATTGATGTATAAAATCTATCCCTTTGTTTATTAGATTGTTTTCCAGTGATTGATTGGATGGTTGTTTTCAGGACGCAAAAGTGATGTCATGGTGGGATTATGGTTATCAAATAACAGCAATGGCTAATCGAACTGTCATCGTTGATAATAACACCTGGAATAATACACATATTTCACGAGTGGGACAGGTGATTTTTTTTTATTGTAGCCGGGGAATTTCGATCGTATTTATTCCTGTGAAAGCGCTTATTTCACGATAAAGATAAAATTCCCGTAGATTGTTTTTCCCACGGGAATACGGTGGGGCAAATTTGCTCTTGTATTTTGGAACGTTGAGGACGTTCTATGATTCTCAAAAAATTTCTTCAAGTTCTTTTCCTTTAACTTTTTCGTCAGAATAGTTTAGACGCTTTGATTGTTGAAGGTCAATTTGCTACATTCAGTCCACCTTCACAATTTCCCTTCTTTCGCCGATCGCCCATTTCTGTTCCAACGCAATATTTTCTTCCGTCTTTATGTTTCTTTACAGCTTTTTTTTTGTTCTTCGATATAAAAGGATATTGAATTTAAGTGAATGATTAATTTACAGGCAATGTCTTCAAAAGAGGAGGATGCATATGAAATAATGCGCGAGTTGGATGTTGACTATGTGCTTGTCATTTTTGGTGGTGTTACCGGTTATTCATCTGATGGTACGTATTGCTTTTTGTTTTCGGTGCTAAAACCAAACAAACATTCAATTGATCAAATAGTTTCCGTAGATCATTTTATGATGAAGTATTCCGTAGATCATTTTATAATAACGTATTCCGTAGATCATTTTTGGTAAAGTATTCCGTAGACCATTTTATGTTAAAATAAGTGGCATTTTTAAGTTAAAATTGGATAATTGGGCTCATGACTCACCTGAAAGTGGGCATATTAATAAGTAAGGTATTTTTTTAAAGTGACAATAAACTGTCCAGTAAAGTTTTATTATAAACAGATTTTTTAAACTTCAGATATGACTTTTTTTATAACTTAACTTTTTGCTCTTTTTTTGTTAGGTGGTATTTGTTGAGTGGTTTATATTATTTTAATTTTTATCTATAATTTGCTAGCGCAAATTATAAATGCCAGATTGGTGGATGAATTTTACGGCATAACATTAAGCCACTTAGAAGTGATTTTTTAAATAACGAGAAAAGATAGAAGGTTGTCTGTGCTACATGAAAGTGTTATCGTTATCTCCGTTTTCCTCATATCTCAAAGGAGGTTTAATTCTAAATTTGAATTGAATGGCTCCAAAAGGCATGTGAAGTGGATTGAGCAGGTGACTTTGATAGTCAAATTTGTATCGAGGAGTGGGATTTGTGTTGATTGCGGAAAGGAAGGAATCTCTATATTCGTTCCTTTTCTTACCGCTTCCTACCTTCCTCACTGTCTGTTCCTTTTGCCGGTTATGGATGTCGCTTACGAGGTGACGCAATGTTTGGAATGTTTTGTTTTTATCATCTCATATCACACATGGCTGCCACGATTATGAAGTTATTGAAAAGATAATGCAAGGATATCTCTCTGTATTTTGGGGAATTTTCTATATCGCTTCTAATTAGAGTAATCGTTTATAGATATCAACAAGTTTTTGTGGATGGTACGAATAGGTGGCTCAACGCCCGAAGGAGCGCATATAAAAGAAGTGGATTATTTCACGAAATCGGGTGAATTCCGTGTGGATCGAGAGGGATCATCCACTTTGCTTAACTGCCTTATGTATAAGCTATGCTACTATCGATTTGGAGGTCTCTACACACAACAGGTAATGTGTGCTTGTTTTGTGTTTTGGATTCCCTTTTTTTGGGAAAGATTCAATTTTCTCCCTCTCTTCCTCTCTGATGGGTGTAATGTTTTCATTTATTAATATGGACCCAGCAAATAAACCGGTTGGATTATACACCACATATCAACAGATCACTGCGCTATGTGATTTGTGAAATTTCGTGGTTAAAATTGTGAGCGAGTGAAGGGATGTTGGTGATTACAGAATTTATTTGTTGTAACACCTTTAGTGCGGTGAATATAAATCCTCTTTTGTTCTCAGAGATATTCCATCGGGTTGGATATACAGCAAAGTAAACGAACAATGGACGAATTCCAATTAAGCGCGTAGAAATTCGTTTTTTTTTACCGCTTATTCTTCAGGAACATTTTGTACAATTTTTGGCTAAGTAGCAAATTATGGAATGCTCCCTTGAAATGTTGTATAATATGCAAATTATGCTTGCGGTAAGACTTGTTGGATAAGCCAGCCAGCTGAATGTTAATTAAATACACGATTATTGGCTTACGGATGCATGCGATGAGAGCTATCTGAAGTGAATGTTAAAGAGAGTTTATATAAAAGCTTCGTGGGAGCACACGTCTATTATTAGAAGGGATGATAATAAATTGTTTTTGAGTATATTCAAAAGAATTGTTGCAGGGGCGTCCAACTGGTTTCGACAGAGTACGTCACGCAGAGATCGGCAATAAAGATTTCTCATTGGATTATCTGGATGAAGCGTTCACCAGCGAACATTGGATTGTGCGTATATACAAGGTGACTCGTTGTCTTTTTGTTATTATTAAGCTTGATATAACTGGACAGCGTTTAGAAAGGTGGAGCAAGTCCATAAAGTTCGGATGGGATGGTGCATGCAATCTGTGAGCAAAGTTGCTTAATAAAGACAGAAATTCGATGTGGTGATAAAACAGTATGTAGTTATAAAGTGAAGAGAGAGTGGATAAAATTTGGTTGACTAAGGCGAGAGAATTATAGGGATAACCTTTCTTTGATGTGAATAACTTTCTTTATGAGTTATGAATATATGTTGTATTGATTGGTGTAATTACGTTCATTTTGATAAATTTGTCGGATTTATTATCACATAATGGGAGGCAATTATTTGAAAGAAGAATTTTTTGTTGATTTGCTAAAAAATCTCAAATGTTGGAATGATAAAAACCTAGGTATTATGTCATCGAGGAGAGCTATTCACTCTTCTCTCTTACTTGACAAAGAAAAAATAAGGTTATGTAGCTTGAAAGATACATTTTATAGATAGCTTAGAAACTGTGTAAATCCATTTTGCATTGGATATAGATAGGATTCAAAAGAAGATATTGTATATGGTGATAAGTCACTTCAATAGTGAATTCAACTTCGTTTCTATATGAAATGCAGATGTAGTTTTTTATCGTCTTATTGGTCCTTGATGGCTTTTTCTACCCGTATTTGAGGCGGCCGTCTGCAGTCTTGAAAATTTGGCTAAAGAAAATATTCGGGTGAAGTGTTGAGAGTTTGTATACCGCAGTATAACTGGGAGAAGAATGTCACTACTTTACTATACTTTACTGTCACAGTGGCGTTATTGCTTTGCCGTTTGATAGAGTAGTTGTGTTGATTTTATTCATATTTTATGGTACTTGATAAATTTTGGGATTTTGGGACGTCGACTTACAGGACAGTTATAGGATCGAAGGATCGCCAATATTAGAAGGGTCTATTGGTTCGCTCTTATTACTAATATCCCTTCATTACTAGTCGGCTTACTAGTAAATTCATTGATAAGGTGTTTCTTTAGGTTATTCCTCCTGACCGTTCTATGAGAGAGAAACAAGATGGAGGGGGAAATTTTTCACTTTTTTTTCTTTTTCTTCTCTCTTCGATAGATCACGATGAATGTATAGGAGAGCTATGCTGAAATGAAGAATTTTGCAGGTGAAACCACAGGATAATAGAGGACACAAATGAAGTGATTGATTACGCTCTACTTGTACACCTCGATTATTGGCGTTCACACAAATGCTGATATTTTGTTGCTTTAGGAATATGTGATTCAAAATTGGACTGCAATTTTTGGCGTTATATCAATGCGAAATTTCGACCATTGTTGTTGATGTTTTTTTTTTTCAGGGGTAGTTGATTTTTTATAAAACGGGAGAGAATTTGATCGTGATTTTATAAATCCATGTATTATTTATTCTTTTATCGTTATCAGTTTTTATGCACTGTTGGCCACTTATTGTTCTTCATTGATAATAAAGTTTTATATTAAATCCCGGCATATATATATATATCTCATCCAGCATATTTATATTGCTCTACAATCAGTATCGTACCTTCGGTTACAGTACTATGCATTTTGGTTATGAACTAATCTACTTACCTCTTAAGATAATTTTGAGAGGGTTTCTAGTTCATACTATCGATTATTAGGTCACCTAATTCCCTTCACTAACCCAAAGTTTTACAATTTTTGTCAAAACTCATTTTTTAAATGAATTAATTTCTCATTTAGCCGATTCTTGCTTAGGTGATATTATTTAAAACATAAATTGAAATGGGAAAAAATTAGATGAAAAGAAAAATATCAATAAGGAATAAAAAGATAGTATATGACGAAATTCACATTAATTTATAGTATCCTAAAACATCGTTAATAAGAAATATACAGTCACGAAATAGAGAGCGAAAAGCATATAATTGGGGATAGGAATGATCTGATATGGCATCGCTATACTTCAAAAAAAAATATAGAAAAGCTCACTTCCATTAACATTAGAATATGCGAAGTTTTGTAAATATGACCATTGTTTTATATCTCAAGTTGCCCGTATATGTTGGTTTTTTCTTTTTCATCCACTTCATTCCTCTTTTTTTTCTCGCCAATTAAGGAAAAAATTTCATGAAAAAGGGGAGAAAATCAAGGAAATGGAAGATAATGATAGGTGATAGAGATAGATATCAAAGAAAATGGCTCATTGAAATATCATCAGCACTTATGAACAGACATGCAGAATTTAAATAATCATTTAAAGCAACATCTCAAATTTTGCAACGCATTCACTTGCAACGGAAAATTTCCAAAACTTTTTCTGCCATCGTTTTCAAATGCATAGCTTTAAAGCCGCATTACTTAGCTTATGATGTACTCGGGGTTTCCGATGAGCAGTGGGAAGATGAAGAGGAGGGATTTTTTGATAAGCATTTGATATCATCGGGGTATACCACGTCTTTTTGACAAATCCGATGACTTACATCAGACTCGACCACACAAGTCTAAATATTAGTGGAATACCTTCATAGTAGACTGTAAGTGTATCTGGAGGTGGAAAAAAGTAGGACAGCGTTCGCAATCAAAACTTATCGTCGACGGAAACCCGAATTCCGCGACGATATTTTGTCGAGATGCATTCCTCAAACGAACCGGAAATAGTCACCATCTCAAAGAATCAAAGCCGGTCCTCCTTTCATTCAAAGAAAACATCTATACAAAATGTACAGCAGTGAAACGTACAACATATAAGCAAACCAGTATCAAATATCGCCCAAATTTAACCATCAGCATATCGAAAGAACGAAAGGAGGGAGAAGGAGGAGGTCAGGATTCTATTCATTTAAAAAAATACAGGAAGCAGAAAAACTCTTACTTCCCTTGAAAGTTCCACACTTCTTTTTTTCCACCAATCTGTCTCAAACTGTAAAAATCAATGAGCTCCTCTCTCCATTCGAAAATCTCGAGTATGTTAGCGAGTCGAATAAAGCAGATCTTGCAATGTAGACTTATGAGAGTGAAGCAAAACTCGTCAAGTTCACGTATCGCAGTCATTACGCATCAATCGCCCACTCGTTTTCGGATAGAAAGTGATCGATCACCTGCAAAGGGCTATAAAAGCGTCACATTCCATATTACCATACTCCCTTGAATATAAAGCCACCCTTGAATAGGTGTCTTCAAATATCGTGCGCCATATGTTCCTTTGCAGTTTAGTAGAAACGATCCTTGTTTCGAAGCACATATTTTTTAATATACGCCTAGCATACATACGAGTACATATAGTTCAGTAGTTGAATTATGCGTACAACTATAATATAAGAAAACAGTTGCAGTGCACGCTATATACTGACTCCTGTGTCGTGACGCGCCGAGTCTACGATAGGATTGTGACACGATCGATCAATTGTGTTCTTCTTGTCGCGACTATAAGAGAGGTGGCCATCAACGAAAAAGTGCATCTCGAGGAAAAAGCGGTATGATTCAGCTATGATTACTAATTGTTCACGTTACTTCTAGCCTCATGAAAAGAGATGTCCGTGAAATCACCCCCTCCCCCCAACCCCTCTACTTGCTTCCAACTGTCTATGGTGTTGGAAGCAAGTAGAACTTCAAGGAAATCCGGTGTTACCTTAACACCGGATTTCCTGAAGCCTATTTTTGTTATATAAAAAGATTTTGGAAATTAGTGATAAGAAGAAAGTTATAAATAAAACATTGCAAACCTCTTTCATAGCCAAGTTCGGTATAAGCTGATCGGCGGTAAGGGGAGCACGTGTCACCGGGTCGAAATGACCTACACGTTGTAGATGCTCTTTTATATCGGCACGATCATAGGTGATTCCACTTGGCGTTATCACTGGATCCCGTAGCATCTCAAAGCTTATTTTTCCGCATAAGAAATCCGGCACTTCGCGTTTTCGTCTTCGCTCATCCACCTGCAAAATTCTTTCATCCATCACAACCATAACAAAAGTTTTTGAGTTGCAAGCGGTGACGTAGAGCAATCAGCATCCTCTAGTTGCTAATAGAAACAGAATCAAGCAATGCATTCATCGATTTGCTTCGGTCGTCTTTTTTCTTTCTATTCAAACACTGTGATATCTCTACGTGCATAGGGAACGAAGAGAGAAAAAGATACAAGGAATATGCTTTAAAATAATCTCAGAGATTTGAACGTGTAAATCATTATGGAATAATTTTATCTTATTTGAAGTGTTTTAAGTGATGCCACATCGCCCAAAATAAACACAACCTGTGCGAAGAGTTTATTCAGTTTTTCCTTGTTGGCAATATTCTCGACTCTTAGCGCTTCCTCCTCCTCATCTATGTGGTCGTCCTCGTTTTCTGCAGATTCCTTCTGCTCCTCTCCTTCTTCGCTTTCCTTGTTTTCCTTCTCCTTCGCTTTGCTTGCTCTTAGCTTCTCCAAATTTCGTTCCAAATCCTCATCCATAAGGCGATTCAAATAACTTTGCAATTGAATTTCCTGCGTAATCCTAGAAAGAAAAGATTTCAGTAAAAGCCAAAATTACTGCGTTAAGTAACAACTATCCAGGACAGTTCCCCCTCCTCATCCCTTATGTCCCACTCATTTTCTCAAAAATCAAACGTAAAGCAAAAGCAGTAATATCCACCTTTATACCCCTTGTACCATGCCTTAAATCTGCTTCTATCAACATGTAGTATCTCTAATGCCTTAGAAACAAATAGTTATCGATCTTCTTATAGAAAAACTTCCTCCGTCAAGCAACACTCACCGTTTTTCCTCGTCTCTTCGAAAGATTTGACGCTTTGCAAGCCTCAATTGGGCGGTTATTTCATCACCAAAATTCAGCTTTTGGCACATCGCCAAGTCATTGGCACGTGTCAATAACTTTAGTGCCTCATCATATTGGCCCAATTGCACACAACTACGTCCAAGAAAAAAATTAGCCTGAAAATGAGGGTTTTTTTTTTGTAAACAAAATTTGACAGCGACTAAAAATTCGAAAAAAAAAAAGAGAGCAATCGTAGTAAACATCATATAACAATATATGGTAAACAGCATCTCACTTTATAAGTGCATTATATTGCTGATCATGTGGCAATCCATTCGCCGATATATGTCTGCCGGCCGGCAAACTTTATCTTTTTTTCTTGGCCTAATCAGTCAATCTTCAATGTTGTACTTGCCTTGACTCCCCCCGTCTCCTCCTCAATCCCCTATATGCTAAGGAATTGGTTAATACAGGGGGGGGATGAAATAGATCCTCACGCAATTGTCTTCGTAAATAATCAGCGAAACTTGATATCGTTGTTTTGATAACATGAATAGCACCCAGCTTAGAGTTAATGTGAAATATACTCCGATGACAATACTTGTACAGACTAAAGAAATGTGCGCTCATAAAGCTAAGAAAATAATGAATAAATAAAATTCTTTCAATTCACGTTTTATAAAATCTAAAAATATCAATAATCGGTTCAGAATAAAGGGGAAAATTTCATAGCCACTAACTTTGACACTTTTTCTGTCGAGCTCTAATGCCTTACGGCAATCGTTTGCGGCACGTTCCCATTGCATCGTTTGCATATAGCACAGTGCACGATTTGTGAAATATGTCGGTTCTGTGGGATTATGTACTATTGCACTGCAAATATTATATCCATCAATGCAAGATGGTTCGGCTCAACCATATTTAGTCACCTGTTAGACGTATAAGAATGAGAGATCTCCTTTATCTTCGCTTATACTCACGTTAATCCACTAAATGGGTTCAACGTGGCTATTGAGCGACGATAACTTATCCTGATGCGGATATCCCTAATCGGTGACTAGATGGGGATCTTGGATAGTGCTATATTTTATCTCCCCGAGGCACTATTATCCTCGGCCAAATTTCCCACTTATTCGATATTCCGTGCAGATTATTAAAACATTTTAGATTTCTACACATCAACAAAATTTTGAGAGAAATCAATGAGAAATATCAAAAATTTCTGAGTAAATATCAATGAGACCAAAAATTAACAATATTTTCATCTATAGCACTGCGAGTGATCGCATTACACAACTTATACGATTTTTTTTATTCGATTTTACTTATTTATTACTGTTTTATCCCATAGGTGCGATTGATGAAAAACGAGCCGGAAATCTACCGTTATAAAAATAATAATATTTTCTTTACATTGAAGTTAGCGCAATAACCTACCAAGTTATGGTCTGTTTTTTTCAAATTCTGCACTATTTTCCCCCTCATTTTTGTGTCGTTATTTTTTAAATTTGCTAAAATCAATTCAGAAAGATGAGTCAACAATTTATATTTAATACCGATTATAAGAGCTAATCGCCTCCTCATATCGATGTTGTTGAAAATATCGATTGCCGGACTCTTTGAACTCATTTGCCATTTGCGCCGACATTGCTGCTAAAAATCAACATTTAAGATGGGGTACAATCCCAGGATTACTATAATAATTAATCCCTCTTTCAAATCGCTACCCTCTGTTGAACATTTAAAAAAAATAAATGTCATTCACATTGGGATCAAAGCAAAAAAACTCTCAATTCTCATTGAAAATGACTGAAAAACAAACATCATGAGCAGTAGCTTAGGGAAAAGGATTGAAGCTTTGTTGTTAAATTAACGACCCTTTCCAGAGCTTAGCCATGTGTCAAGTAACGGAGGGGGAGGAAGGGGGAGGGGTGCCTAGCGGCACCGGTCGGGGAAGGGATAGGAGGTGAGGAGGGGTGAGATCAGAGGTGATTTTTATATATGAACCGATCGGATCAATAAAATCAATAAAATCAATAAAATTCATGCAATGATTGCATGAAAACTTTCATGGAAAAGTGATGAGTAAAGGTGTGCAACTGTTCACATTTGAAGTGTTAAAATCTACACGACGATGACTATGAATATAAGTGCTGCTTGTATAAAGAATGAAAAATTTTTTTTAAAAATTGGTCTAAGAAATAATCAAAAAAACCTGCCAAATCTAAAGAAGGATTTTTTGCAGCGTAGATTAGATCGCCTTATACTTTTTAGATTTGCTAACACTTTCATTGAACGTTTATTAATTTAAATTTCTTTAAAATTCAATTTATTATCTAAGTTTCGTTACCTTTCATAGTGAATCAAAAATATTGAAATGTTGAATTTTTTTTTTAAAGGATCTGAGATGTTTGATGGCATTTTTTAATATAAAATTCTATTGCCTACTTTTATGGTGACGACGAAAGTGCGGAGCCGTGACGCTTGATGCAAAGTGCTGCGACTAAGCGCCGCACTCCGTTCAAATAATCGAAAAATCCCACCAACTAAGACGCCACTCTGCGCCTAAATTGCCTGTAAATTATTAGATGAATTATTCATTTTAGATGAAAATATTAAAATTATTCTATACATGACATGAGATGTAACTGAATTTTGCTTAACTGAATTCCTCAATGATTTAAGTGGATCCTTAAATCGAAGAATATTTCTTTTTATAATGTAAATTTTTCGGACTAAAGGAAGCTAACTTATACGACAACGTTTAGACTTATAGGCAACAATAAGCGACTCCACTTTCCAAAGCCTCTATTAAGTTCATTTGCATATTTAGTTCAAATTTTTTTCGATTGCAAGAGGCGTTTCAATGTTTCGTAAATAGTATGATTTAAACTAAGCATGTGAGGAATTATAAGTTTCGGAATCGTCTATCATTGCTCAGAGTCTTTTCTAGTTCCCAAGAGGCATATATAATTGAGAAGAGATCTGCGATCGAAAAAAATATATATTTGTAATTCCCATCGTTTTCTAAAAGAGATAGATGCATGATGAAATATGTAAGGATATACAATGAAATATATGAGTTAAAATTCCTATGTAGAAAAAAAACAAAAGGAACTACTGCCCTTTTTTTAAGGATTGGGATATAAGGATATAATTGAGGAATCATTTTCGAGGGAGTCGGCTATAATCTGGCATTATCGTACATGTTTCAAATACAATACTATGTATGAGCTGAAGGCACAGTGATACCCAGTAGTCGAGTACCGGTGGATCTATCAAAAAGGGAGGTAATGCAGTGAAGATAAGGAAGCCTGTAGCCAAGTCACGTCACGATCTTGTGGCCGAGTCAGAGGTGGGGAATATGGTCCTGCGACAGGCAAAAGGAGAGCTAGAGGCGGAAGTGGGGATCATGGTCCTCTCGTTATGAGAGTGGGAGAATCTAGGCACTAGTAGACAGCTTGATCTATCGCGTAGTCGCACTTCCCCTTGCTCTGTAAGAAGGCAGGTCACAGCAGAAAATGGCTCGGACTTGCCTTCTTACAAGGGAAAGGACGACTATGATCTCGATGCCTCAATGATCTCAAGGTAGAACAAACTATCTATAAGTGCTTTGAGGCAAGACTTGGGGTGTATAAAAGGGGAGCGCAATTGCTTGCGGGCTCAGTGTATGTATGGAATCGTCGTCGTATACCAGGGCACGTTACTGGGTCGTTGGTCGTTTCGCCGGTCGTGCAAGGGGACACATAGATAGTGCAACCCTGTTTGGGCTAGCGCTCGTCATCTCCCCATCCCCGATCTCTCCTTTTTGTGGTGGTTGTTCCGTACAAAAATTTGTTTTAAACGTTAAAAAAAAAAATTTTAACTCCCTCTTGAGGCTCCATACAGCACCTATTAAGCCTCAAGAGAACCCACCTAAACCCTTAGAAACGAAGTAAACTTCGGCATCAAACACCATCAAATAAAAAAAAACTTCGATCACCCCTATCACAATTTCATTGCGACACTATTCAAGCTGTAGTTAAAGCTGCAAGTTTTTTTAATGCTCTCATCTTTTACTACGGTATCGATTTAAAATTTACAAGAGCGCACACATGTTCGCACATTTTTGAGTGTGATTCGACAGCAAGCCGAAATCGGTCAGTTCGTACGAAAAAGAATAGTTCGGCAATTTTCGTTAAAGATTTTCAATTCTCCAACTTAACGAAACTGCAGTGAGTAAATGAGCGTAACGTCGGTGTTGTTGATCGGTATTGCTTCTGACACTAGTAACGATACAAAGACGTCACAGCGGCTTATGATCTACTCAATTTCGACAAGCGAATTCACTTAGGTTCGATTTCCCAATCTCAACAACAACCTTCCCGTATTTTTTCGTACGTTTCTTGGGCATCATTTAACAATTCGGCTTCATTCAACTGTTGTTCATCCTTGTCATAATTGCCAGCCCAGTTGTATTTCATCGCGTACATCATTTCGACGATGTTCTTCACGCTAGATCGAAGTGGAGTGTATCCGTTGGATATGTACTACAGCGTGATGATGCTCATCTTTTACCGTTCCATAGCTCATCGATAACTTTCGCTCTGCATTTTGCATCTGCATAGCAAGAAAGGCTTTGCAAGTGAATAACTCTTCGTTTAAGGATGGTGGCATTCTCCTATCCGTGAAGATATCAAGGAGTTTCATGAGGGTTTTCCAATCTCTTTCATCCTCCAATTTAGTACCGCAGTGAGATCACTGTCCATCCGTACCTTTTAGGCTAGATAGATGAAGCAGTCTACAACCTCGACGTTATAGTTTACAAACTTCATCTCAACCTTAGGCTAGCATATATTCTTCATCCATTGCATTTCGTCGATCCAATTGCATTCGCATTGCTGCTGAGTTTTACAAATATTTGCATCCGAAGTACTTCACCACCCACCTGGCAATCTTAAATTCCGCAATATACCCTCAAGTGTTTATATCAAGGCTCCGAACGACCAAATGTAGGGCGGCGGTTCGCAGTTGACGGATGTTTTCGAACTTTCCGAGTTTGTTGCGTAAAATTTCTTCAAAAAATTACCGTGCGCATAAGCATAATACCGTAGTAATGAAATGATTGAGGATGACAGGCTGAATG
Organism: Baylisascaris procyonis; assembly: GCA_037389465.1. NCBI lineage: Eukaryota > Metazoa > Nematoda > Chromadorea > Rhabditida > Ascarididae > Baylisascaris > Baylisascaris procyonis. The sequence continues at coordinate 1,675,052 of JAZARR010000230.1, forward strand.
TTTGCCTATGATTTTGAAATTCGGTGTGCTTGGGTTGTTGGGTTGACTGCAATTTTGCTTTCGATTGGTTGAGGTAGGTGTTGTGTGGTTGCATTTTTGGTGAGTGTTAGTGTTGTGTGCTGATTCGATGATGACGGTTGCTTTGTGTGTTTAGTTGTCGATTCACTAACAACGACCGTTTTCATTGCTCACACTTCTCTAATGATTTATAATTGTGAATATTTCTGTAGTATTAAAGTTTGAAGTATTTGATGTTATAATAGTTGAAAGAGCGGATAAGGGGTAGTAATTGCGATGATTAGTAATATGGTATTGTTTGGTGATTATAGGTTTGATATGAGGATAGGCTAGATTTCAACATATGCTCCAATCAGCTGACTAATTTTTTTTTTCACTCCCGGCTGTAAAGCAGTAACATGAACGTTGATTTCGATTGTGAATTATTAGAAGCTTTTTAGGTTTAAAGACGTTAAAGTTCTTATAAAATGTGCTTTAATAATCCGACATAATCCTACAACCTAGGCTTTGATGATCTTGGCTTATGTTGGCATTGTGGATGCAACAGTTTTATATAGGATTACTATCTTCTTCCCGTCAGCGAGACGTTTCCTACTTTAAACCCAAAGTTTTGGGAAGGGGAAAATTAGGGGGGGAGTTTTATCTGATCATATTTAAGCATTAGTTTTATTTTACCGGATTTCACATCTTGTTTTGCGAATTGTTGCGTTTGCTTTGACAATCTTATAAATGACAATGAGTATATTAACCCTAAAATGGGGATTTATTCAAATACCATCTTGAGGTCTCAATTACATTATTATTTTTAATGTTTGATCTATTTCCATCAATTCAGTTTTGTTGTAGCAGTACTATTGTTGCGATCGGTGTATATTTCTGCATTCAAAGCGATCTAGTTGTATGGGTTAATCACCATTAGACAGTCAACGATGAAATAAAGTACGAACTGCGTCATTGTGTTTGTCGATGGGCTGTTATGTTTCATCTCCGATCACTTTTTTTTTCTCACGAAGGCAGCGATTCATCCATTTAACGGCGAGGTCTCCATCCTGTGAGCGGAACGGGGAGGGGGGGGGGGGGCAGGTGGAGGGCGATGGGCTTAGGTCGCGCAGCGCTCTCATCGGATCGAACTCATTTATAGACTTGCAGAATGGGGTTAGGCTCCCTACATATTTTACTACATCCCTCGCCAGATTTCTACGGGATCAGATCCACTGCAGAAGTAGAGTTGTCCCCGTTCGTCCGATACTTCCTTCACTCCGAAAAGGCAACAATACGACTGCGGTAGCAAAATACCTCCTTCCAATCGGTTGCCAAACATTGGCAAATGGACCATAAGTGGAACCTGTCATAAACAATTTGGAGGTATATTGTATGACTTTTGAACTGGTATAGAAACGTACCATACACAGGTACTGCTGATGTAGTGTATTTCCTGCCACGATATTTTAGAAGCGTTCTCGTATATGAACTTTTATATGCGTAGATGTGTATTCTGTAGTCTTTATGAGTCCAGAGCATTTTAGCATTATATGTTTGAAGTGTATCAGGCATTGTTGCATTTTTGGTGTGTTGCTAAGCTCGATCAGTTTGTTGTTGTTTGGAGCGTTTGTTAGCGTAAGTGAAATGCGTATCTCGCCAGCCGTCTGGCAATACTTTTCATGTTGTGAAAAATATTTGGTTGTTTTAGAGCTCTGAAATTTGCATATCGCGTAAGGAGAGCACGATGACGGAGTCAAGACAAACACAGTACAAGAACATGGGCAAAGATAGCGACACATTGAGGAAGAATCGTGTCGAGAATATCGTCTCCATTAGAAAAGATAAACGCGAAGAGACACTCTCCAAACGACGCAATATACCCGCCGAGTAAGTCATTTTGTGTTTATTGCCTATATAATGATACGAAAGCATTTGGAATATTTCAGCACAACGAGATAGTGCTAATCAGGTTTGATGCTCAGTGAATGTTCAATTCAGCCTTTGAAAGTATTGCTTGCGATGGTTTTGCCTCTTCTAGTGCCTCCTATTCGCACACTCGATAGTGGCCTCCCCTCACGCATTTTTCATCTAGGGCGTTCAGGGAAACAAAAAAAATTCATGACTCGGTAACGGTGTGAGCCATCGGTCGTAGTCACATGATCGGGCGACAGAATTGCGAAATTTGTGCTCTTAGCACGATCTGCTTGTGCTTGACGGAGCGACCACCACTTGGCCAAACCACAGAGTCGGCTATTGCGTAGCCAAACCAGATTCAGCTATCCCAGCTCAGGTCACATTAGTTATTAGTTGTCATGCGTGCTCGTTATCGTGTCAGTGAACTTTTGTTCAGATCGTTGGAGTCGGACGATGCGTCGACGAGTGCGGGCGGTGCGATGATGAATTTAGTAGATCGACACTCACTAGAGGATATTGTCAAGAAGGCAAGTAGCGAAGATCCGGATGTGCAGATGGCAGCCGTTCAACAGGTTTTTTTTTTTACATTTTTAAATTTTATCTTATGGATCTTTGTTCACTAAAATCGGCGAAATTTTTCTAGCAAATAGTGCAATCGTATAGAGTAGAGGAGAGGAGAGAGAGGAGATAGTTGCATTGCAAATGCGATAACCACTTTTGCATTGTTTTCGGCTCTCAATTAATTTAATCGGTGATGACATGCTGTTGAACATTTCTGATCGTACACTATTATACAGAATTGTCGGTCATCTGTACGAATTCAGTAGAAATCTTAGCACTTATTAGCGAGTTTTTCATGAATAAGCACTATTTTAGAAAACCTTTAAAATAATTAGCTCATTCCTCTCATATTGTTGTTGGTAGAGAGATAGATGGGGATCTGGATTGGGCTAAAACATGGTTGTGACCCACTTTTATAAGAAAATTCTGCTTTTTTTTTCATGATATATCAACTGTTCAATTTTCGTAAGGAAATATGCGTTGTTCGTGCAGAGCTTTTTTACTGAACACTCATTTCAGTGTTTCACTTATTTTCAAAACACATTATGAATGCGTTGGATTGAATTCTTCGTTGATATGTTTTTTATAAGTAGCAATAGACATTTCAGTACAACGATGAAAGGTTCCATTTGTTGTGGGTACAACAGATGTTAGATTGTTGGTGTTGTTTGGGTAAGTAGATCAATTTTGTTGGATTGGGACTAGGCTCGTGTTCACATGAATTCTGATCGTGATGTCTTCCATCTTGTCTCAGGGGTTTTAGTTTGTTGTGTATGTGACAGCTGTGCCACATCTAGGGCCGTTGATGTCATAGTGCATTCGAGCATTGTGGAGGGGATAGGTGACGCCTGCGGTAAGTAGGCATCATCTGCGTGATAAGTCAACGCAGAGTGCCATACAAGCCTTTTTACTTTTTTTTTTAATTCTTACACTTTTTGCCCCTTATTGATGCAAACAGCCGTGCCCCTTACAGCCTTCTTAGTCTCTATCGCCACCAGCAGGATAGTGTTAGCCGCACTGTTTATTGTTACAGATTAGGTGAGGGGAGAGTAGTATTATAACATGAATATGTAATCAACATAGCCCGTGGGTATATATGTACACGTGCACAATATCGTAGCTGTTTTATTCCTGGAAACTTGTTGGTTTTGTTTTAGGCTCGTAAACTGCTCTCTTCGGATCGCAATCCGCCAATAGATGACCTTATCGCTTCGGGTATTTTGCCGATCCTCGTCCACTGCCTTCGATCGCCAAAGTATATCCTTTTTTTGATGTTTATTTGAAATGGCTAAGATTTGCTAGCATAAGAGGGTGGATCTCATTAGCCCAATAATTCAAATTAATGTAATTTTTTAAAGATATGGAGCAAGAGAATCATTTGAAAATTAGGCAGTTTTCCAACCAATTGATAATTTCATTCTGCCGGCGATACCGTTTCTACGATAAGGGGAAGAGGGAGGGACTTTGGGCTTCTGCGATTGCTGTGAGGCTTTTCCTCTGATTTGTGGGATAATCTTTTAGGTTTTTAGCAATCGAATTTTTTTTATTTCAACTCAAATCACAGGAAGTTTTTTCACAACTCCTTGAATGATTGCGTCGATGCTGTTCTCTTAAGACCAAAAAATATCGCCCAGTTTTGAATCCTTAAGTGAACTGATAATTGCCTCAATAAAGGAACAATGAAAAAGCATTACAATCATTATATGTCTCGGCAGCCAGCAGAATTGCTCTTATTGCGACTCTTGTAAATAATCGATAAGTTTATCATTTTGGTTATGCGTTTTGCCACCATATGCCATGATTCCCATATCGAATTCTCGATGCACTAATCGAATGGTGGCACATCCTGTACTTAATATTACTTTTCATCCCCACCCCTCCCTCCCCCCCCCCCCACCCTCCACCTCCTCGCTTCGTTTAATACGTTGATATGTGACGACGGTGGGTCCATTATGTTTGTTACACGACGATACATCCACATTACAGTGTCAATCTGCAATTCGAGGCTGCATGGGCACTGACCAACATCGCGTCGGGTACTTCCCAGCAGACACAGGCAGTCGTGCAGGCTGGAGCTGTGCCTCTCTTCCTCGAGTTGCTCTCCTCAGGCAATATGAACGTCTGCGAACAAGCGGTCTGGGCTCTCGGCAACATCATTGGTGCGCCCATTTTCTTCTTTTTTCTTTAAATAAAATTTCACCGGCCTTCTTTTTCTTAGAAATTTGATGTTTCATGTTATAAGTTTTTAATCTTAATATGCAGTTTATGCATCTCGACATGAAAACATTTTCTCGGTCCAAGTGGCTAAAGCCTAGAGCTTTTTTTTGTAGTTGAATGTGCTTTCTTAAAATGTGCTACATCACCGTCAAACCTCTCGAAGGAAATAGGGAAGGGGTGGTGGTGTATTTTTTGCGACCGAACATTTTGCCTTGCCATGAATTCAAGGAAGACGCGAAGAGGGTATTAAAATTTGCATATTTTGTGTTTCGTGCGCATAAACGCCTATGAATGAAACGTTGCAATGATGTAACTACTTTAAAGGATGGACAGCCAGCTGCATCGAAAGGGAAGCGCGTTATCAATAAACCAGCCAGCTGTTGTGCCACAGCTGCTTCCCATATCTGGCAGATTATTTTTCTTTGATGGTTTCGCGATTTAAATTTTTTATTCCACGATTTTTGAACTCATTAAGATCATCCTGCTTCCAGTGTCGCGTCATAGGGCCCTTTAATTGCATTTTTTTCGAAACTTCGCCCATATCTAAAGAGTTTTCACTATTTGAATGTGAGAAGTGCAAAGCATATTTGAAGTGAATATTGGAGTTTAGCAAGTGTTTTTTCCAACAACTAGATAGCGTAGTGAGAAGTCATACGAAGGGTAAATGATGCATAGTGTTTGGCGTGTGTTTGAACATCGATTTCCTTGTCCTCTGGCATAAGAGTATGTTGAGCTGGATAAAATGTGAAGCCAACGGCCAGTATAACATCGATTCTGTGGATTGTCAGGATGCGAATGACGTGAAGACTGATACGATTTTTGGTTTGCATAATGTAGAGTTGTCCAAAATGATAGTGCATATTTTATACTTTGTGTAATTAGCATTACTTATAGAATTAGTGGGCTAATGTGAATGTTTATTTCACTAGCATTCTGCATGTCCAGTATCCGCTCCCCTTTTTTATGCTTAAGTTTTGTAGAATATTGCACTAAAGACTCGCAGCATATTTTGAATTTTAAAGTTTTGCAGAAATTCATCTACTTTTTTTGAATAACGATTTTTTATTATCTTTTGCTGCTAGAAATTATGGGAGATTCGATGCGTTTGACATTTACAAACACCTCTCAGTTTTATTCGATCTTAGCACCAATAGAAAAAAGAGAAGGTGGAAATGAACAAATTGCATTCTGTTGCAATTTTTTTAAAGATGAAAGAGGATTTCAGTTTGAATGTGATTTTGAATTGGCTATAAATTTGATCGTTTATGTTATTATAATAACAGAAACTCGTTTGAAGGTGACGGTCCACATTTCCGTGATTACTGCATTCAGTTGGGAATTGTGGAACCACTTCTGAAGTTTATAACGCCTGATATTCCCATTGGATTCCTCAGGAATGTGACCTGGGTGATGGTCAATCTCTGCAGGTCAAAGGTTAGTCTTTAAATCATATAGATTCGAATTTTGAAACATTGAACTGATATTGTTTCAGTTTCATGCTTGCTATGAATTCCATGCTTGCTTTGAACAGCAAAAAGAATAAGCTGGCACGATAGCTGAAAAAGGTTCGAGTAAAGGGTCATGGTTTAACTGATATGTTGGGAGCAAGAGATTGGTGCTTATAGGCAGAATGGGAGTGAAGTCTGGCTTGCAGTGGGGATACTATATATAAGAATGTTAGCAGACTGAAACCACGATCGACAATTGAATATGGCTTGATACTACTGGACTGAGAGGAGAACTGTAAATTGCGAGTGCTGATTGTTGATGCACATTTTCACTTGCTTCGGAGCTTGCAATTTCTGTCGGTTTTTCAACAGACATTTTTAGGTGTGATATTTGAAGTGTTTGTCTCCTTTTTTTGAGCGGTGTTGTTGATTTAAAGAGGTGAGAAAAAGAGGAATAATTTGATGAATGCATAATGCTGGTCATATTATTTGCAGGATCCGCCACCATCGGCAGAAATAGTGCAAACGCTTTTACCAGCTCTTGCATTGCTCATCCACCACACCGATCAGAATATACTCGTTGATACCGTGTGGGCTTTGTCTTATCTCACTGATGGGGGCAACGAACAAATTCAAATGGTTATCAACAGTGGGGTAAGTCCTAGTGCCTCGTTTGGTTTTTCATTGTTTCGAGGGCAAACTGTTGGAGGCGGAAATTTCGATTCGTGGCTGGTAGGGAGGGTTTGTCCAAAGCTTAGCTGAAAAATGTTCATTCTCAGGTCTTAAATATGTCTGCGCATTTTTTGATGGCTAAGGGATGGAGGATAATAGGTAGTCGTGTGTATGTGCATGACCTTTAAAAAGGCATCTTCAATTGATGATTGACTGAGTTTGAACTTTACTATATTATAGGTGGTAAGCCATCTGATTCCATTGCTATCGCATCCCGAAGTGAAAGTGCAGACGGCAGCGTTACGTGCGGTTGGCAATATTGTAACGGGCACTGATGAACAGACACAGCTCGTACTTGATTGTGGCGTTTTGCAACAGATGCCTGCACTCCTTTCACACCAGAAGGAAAAAATCAACAAGGTCTTTTATTTGTTTGCTTGTTTTTTTTTTAAATTTTTGTTAATAAGAAGAGTTTTGGCTTGATTAGATTACTTGAATTAATTTTAATAATTATTAGCAAATTTGAACGGGAGGGCCATGAGGAAACTATGGCAAACGTTCCATCCACTACCCTTCCCTCATTCTTACCCTTCCTCCACGCCCCCCCCCCCTTCTAATACAGTACTGCTGACAGGATTCGCAGAGAAAAAGGAGTAAGCAAACATGCTTGATTAGAATTGAGCGATAATCATAAGACGAGATGCATAATAATTTGAAGTAGTTTGCAATGAGTGGGTTGAATAATGGTTGAATAACGAGTCTTTGAGATGCGGGGACTCGAATAGCAAAGATAGAATTGTGTTGTTGATTTGGTAAGTGCAATTAATTTGATTTAGGAGGCGGTGTGGTTCCTGTCGAATATCACAGCCGGCAATCAGGCGCAAGTGCAAGCAGTGATCGATGCTGGCCTCATTCCGATGATTATCCATCTGCTCGAAAAAGGCGACTTCCAAACCCAAAAAGTTATTTTCACTCACTCTCTCTCTCTTAAAGCTTGTTTTTAAAAGATTTGGTCTAATGGATGGATTTTGTGTGTATCGTGTGAATGATCTTGTTAGTTAGTAGCTCACCAACGAACTTGGGGATGATGAGCCGTAACGTTGGCTGCTGTTGTTTTCGCACCCTCAACAATTGTGCAAATAGGTCATAAAGTGCTAATTTATGCAGATGTGGCATGGATATTCTATAAATTAAAATCCTTGAAGTTTGAAGTGATTTTTTTAGTCCTTGTAAGTTGTTGTAAGTTTGAAGTTGAGTACACTTGAAGTGAAATTCTTGAAGTTTCATTAATTTATACAAAGCGATCCAACTGAGATATCAGTTAACGAGTTTGTTCGCTGATTATGAGTTTTAATGGGTTATGTTTATCAGGAGGCTGCCTGGGCGGTGTCCAACGTAACAATAAGTGGTCGTGCCGAACAGGTCGAATATATGGTGCAGCAAAACGTGATTCCGCCCTTCTGTGCACTACTGTCGATCCGTGACTCACAGATCGTACAGGTGGTGCTTGATGGGCTCAACAACATCCTCAAGATGGCAGGGCCTCGAGCCGAGGCCGTCTGTACTCAAATCGAAGAATGCGGAGGTGATTGTTTTCATTTTATTGCTGCTATCCTCTTCATTGGTGCAAGCAACATTATAGCTGTGGGCAAATGCCTTTATTTTCATATATTTTGACTACTCATTTTTAAATAATCTTCTTTATCCTAAACTAGACATCACATTGATGCATTATTTTCACCAGGGTGAGAGTTGATTGATGATCATAGTGAATAAAATACGATACTCGTTTATTTCGATTGCAAAATTCACTTTCGATTTTGCAGTGCTCACTAAATTCACAATTTTGAGAGGAGTATTAGGCAAATCTGCTGGAGATGTACTGTTGAAAGAGCAGATGGGGGGGGGGGGGAGGGAAGGGTTGGTGCCATATACCTGTACCCCATTTTCGTTTATCTTTTGTCCGTTTGCTTATGTTCCACAGCAATAAAGGGAGCGATGTTGTTTGCGTAATATCGCATTATGATTTCAGGTTTGGATAAGATCGAGCATCTACAGAACCATGAGAATGAAGAGATATATAAGTTAGCATACGAGATTATCGATAACTATTTCTCATCGGAGACGGACGAGGATGCCGTAGCCGCATCCTCGGAGCACTTCTTCGATACGACCGAACAAAGTGTTCCCTCAGAAGGTTTTTCGTTCCAGTGATCCCCCTCCGTATGCTGTGTGGTAGTTAATGCTGCTTTGTGACTCTCGGTTGGCCCTCTCCTACCCGCCCCGCCTTCAACACCTTATCGCCTTTTTGCTCTCTGAGAGACTGCAGTCGGCGCGCGCGAATTGCTCTTTTATTATTCTTGTTTGTTCTAATCACCATGTGTTGGCAGCAGTCCGCTGTTAAGTGATATGATCAAGAAAAGGTACTTATGGGTAAGATATCAGGTACTAAGGAGTTATATGGGGTATTTTAAATGAGGGGGAAGGGGTATTGGTCGTATGAAGAAGGGAAAATATTGATTTTTTTGGGAAGTAGATGTTGAAAGGCACTGATTGCCACAGATGGTGTGTCTTTATTGAGCTGTATTTCTTATAAGTGTACCTCAGCCAGTTGATGATGATATTGTCTTCTACAACGTGAGGGCGCTCAATTATTTTCTGTTGGTGAAATTCATTTCTAAAAAATTTTATTTTTAAGACGCTGCCTTATTCGGAGTCATTTTTTGTTATGTCCCATGGTTCAGTGCAGCGTCTGCCGATTCCCCGCTTATCCTCATTTTTTTTGACGAGTTCTGTCTTCTTTCTTTTCAAATCTTTGAAGCGTCTTTCTCAGCAGATGACGTCATTTGTTTAATAATGTAGTGGCGATTTTCTGTTGATAGTGCATCATAGTCATTGCTGAAGAAATTTAAGGGAAGTGAAATTGAAACGGCATTATAAAGTTTAAAATAAAACATTTTAGGGAATATACGTGGAATTTCGGGAACAGCGTAAAATAATATAATATGATAGCGGGTGCTGTAAGTTGAAACGAAACAGTGGCCTGCGTCTGCTGAGTGTGCTATAAGGTCGTCCTGCCCTGACCACCGGACACAACGTAGCCCGGTGTATTCCTTGTGTTCTCTTTTTGGTCTGTTCCTCTTTGACTCCTTGAATGTTGTCATTCTTTTTTTTTTTTTTGTTGCTATTATTTAAAGCGTTTTTGTTGAATAGGCTTACTGAAAATTATTTCAGGCACTTTAAAACAAAAGTGACGTTTTAGCGTTTATGGCATAAATCCAACTTTCGTTCCGGTCAAGAAAATGAATCCGGTTTTTTCTTTCAAAATTTCCGTTTTTGTGATCATTTCAAATTTCTAGTATGAGAATTTTAGTGGATTTTTGTTACGATGATTTATCTGAAACTTTTTCAGTCGTTTGTTTCTATTTGTTTTTTTTTTTTTTGTTCAGAAAAATTTTCACCTAAATGTCTTTGAGAGTTTTGCCTTTAGTGGCGACTTCCTGTTGTTGTTCTCTCGCTGTCTGTCTCTCTTGTCTGTTGACGGGTCCCCACTTGGCACTATTTTACTTGAGGGGGATCGCACGCATCGATGCGGCACGTTGCTTGCATTTTCGTTGATAATGAAGCGATTAAAAGAAGAGCATTATATGCGAAATACTTGCGATGCATGCGTATCGTGTATTCATCCCCTATTGTACATTAGTGCCACCCTTTTACTATAGCATCGTTGGCTTACGTCGGATATATGCACAAGTTTTATTATCTAATAGATTGGTTATGTGTGATTCTGGGATAAGAGTAGAATCTCTTAGTGATGGATCTGTCGCCTAAACATTTATGCGTGTAATTAGCTTAGCCGCTATGACAATAAAATTAGAGAACGTTTAGTCAATAGTGTTGTTATTTTTACCGCAAAGATTTATGTTGATTAATAAATTAGGAAATAGTTGATAGAAGCTGATTTGTTGTGCATCGCTATGATGCTTATAATGGCAGCAGTTGTCTAGGTATGATATTAGGCAACTTGTTTGAATCAGATAGATGTGACGCTTCACTTCATTGGGACGATGCGAGCGTAAAATCATTGAACTAGTAAATTTTTGCTCAAAATTAATAAGCATATATCGCCGTTATAGCCATTATTCCCCTATTGCTCATTCATGAAGCGCTTTTGTCTCCTCGTATCGAATTTCAAGTGTTTTTTTTTAAATTTATCGGAAGGCTGTTATTAGTGAAGATTAATGCGAATTATTTTTTTTTAAATTTATTTTTATGATCGCTTTGTTCGGTAAATTAACGGATCATCGCTTATTCCAACTTTCTGAAATTAAAGCTCTTGTTCATTATCTTCAAGGAGGTCATTGAGCCACAGCGGAGAGTGTGGTTTGCCCATCTCTGTGGTTGTATTTTACTGCTTCAGTAGTTTATGTCTCTCTTCGCTGGTAAGCGTGGTTGTTCTGTCTTGTTTTTTTTCTTTTTTTCTGTAAGTGTCTTTATTTGTCTATCTATCTAAATGTCTTTTGCTCGTCTGTTTGCGTCTCTCATCCTTGAAATGAAATGCTTTGCGTCATCACTTTTAAATGGTTGACATACACTATCCAATTGCATCTTTCGTCTTCCCGTTCCACTTTGCCATTCCTGAAGAGAGTTTCCATTCATTTCCCACTCGAAAATGTTTTGTCTCGTTGGCCCCCTTTTGAAGTTGCAACATTATTTTTTATTATTACTTCGGTATATGTTCGGGAGTGTTATAATCACTCAGTAATATGCTTATCGTTTATTTTTATTTCAAAAATTGTTTCGAGATTGGCCTAATATCTGACGTCGTCTTGAAATCATTTTCAATAAAAATTTGGTTCCGTCGTTGTGGGAATCTACATGAGAATGAAAGGTAATCATCACCTTCATCATTCCTCATTTCACTATGTTTCATCACCAATGATCATTGCTAATATTCGATTCGTTAAATGAAATCGGATCGTCGATCTGTATTCCTTTTGTTTTCTTCACTGAGGCAACATTCATATATCTCCTCAGTACATTCATCTACATGTTGCATAAACTAAATTTGCAACGCTATAGTAGAGTAGAAAAAAGTAGATCACATCTCAAGCAAGTACCTTCTTAAATCGTATCTGAGCGATCGGCTGTCGCCTATACATCCGTAACTATCTAACTGACAACGGAGTTGGATGATGTGCCGATTGCGGTTTGCTCTTCGATGTTTCATTGGTTTTTGGTTTGCATGAAGAGCGCAAATGGCTTGTTCACGCATATCGTTGCATATATATAATTTAGATTGCTTTAATTCAGTTCATGGTGATGCATCTACGTAGCATCAACAATATCCTTACGATGTGCAACCATTTATTTGTACAATTCACGTATTCGAATAGACCAATGAGTTGAATTTACTGATAATAAGAGGAAGATTAGCCAGATATATTTGATTGTATTTATGACTGGTATAGGCAGTCAAAAGTCACAATTTTTATGGAGGTTTGAAAAATAAATTTTTTTTGGGATTCTATAGTGATATAAAATGTATCATTATTTAATTACACTTTGTAAATTAATATTTTATAATCGCTATAATACGTATAAATCGATCAAATATTTTCCAATGCGTTCAGTTCGATCAAAAATCTCATCACGTGATGTTAATTATTATATTTGAAAATTATTGAACAAAACATGAGTATAGCATTGTTATTTTTTATATAATTGGCACATCATTCAAATTTCATATTCATTAACAAATGGAACAAAGGAACGTTTGATAAATTTTGTTTTGGACGCGTGATGTGGGTGGAAGTTTTTTTGCTTTTTCTGCTGATGTAAGCGAAAGTAGTGAAGGAAATAGGGTGACTGTATCAACGGTAGATATGGAGGTGGATTTTTTTTTGTATAGAAATTGTGGGAAAAAGACAAGTGTGAAAATCAACGAGCATAGCGATCGTGCCAACTTTCTCTGCAATTGTGCCTCTTTTTCACGTAGTGATTGCATTATATGAATGTGTTGAAAAAATATTTTACTTCCAATGGATTGTTGTTCTATTTGTGTAGAAACGTTATTTCTTCTACTACTTTTTTTATTGCTCTCTTATAGTTTTCTGTAGTCTTTTTAGAGTAAAACCTATGGAAATATAGGCGCTATGAGCGATCGGTTATGTACCATGTAAAATTCGGTTGTTATATTAGTAAAGAGGCTGCAATGAAAAGGGGGGAGGAAGTATGGACATAAATATAAAACTTATGCAAACCAGAGTGTTCCGAAAAGTAATAGTCGTACAAGCTGCACTTTAAAAGTTCATCACTGCTAAACAAAATCAACAGCAACAGTGCTTTCGCATACCGATTCTACGTGGAGAAGCCTGGGGGGGGGGGGGGAGGGGATGGAAAGGGAGCAGCCATGTGATGTGATGAATCATAATCTTCGCTTGGGTCGGAGAAATGCTCATGCCCAGGTGGGATTATATTCGGATGGTCTTCGATGAGGTTGGCAAATATTGGGAACCCCCGCGGGCGTCTTGATGGAGGATATAGGATTAGGAAATGCTTGATAACGTTGTCGGTGCTATTGCGCTGTATCATTTCCGTCGGGATGTCGCATTTTGAACGGAAGTGGTTTAATACAGTAGGTGCGGCTGACATATTGGCTTGCATAACACGCTTCGTGGATGCTGCAAGTTTTTAAAGACTGGATACTAGTGGATGAGGTTTGTTTTAGGTATCTGGGAAGTTCTATGGTAATGTTGGGCTACTTTTGAGTAAGTAAGGTGCCGTAGTGCGGAAGGTATCTGGAAGATAACAGCTTTATTATAAAAATGAAGGAAGTTGTAAATAACGTCGAATCCAAGGTTGCATTCGAACTGCACACCTGTAAAAGGCAACCCGACATAGTACATCATAATTTTGCCTGTACTTGATTGTGGTGAAAGAGAGTATTGGCTATAAATTTTTTAAAGTAATAGAACATAGTCGAAGAAGTTTTTTCTAAATGCAGATATAATCTAATATAATTCAAGGAGTTAATGTCCTCAATAAGGTGTATTATTACATAGTTTATAAAATTTTGATGCCACTTAATATAGGACAATATTTCTAAATTTAAAAAAAAATAGTAAGAATATTTTAAATTAAAAAAAATTTATTCAAAGAAATTTGTGCTAGTTTCTTTTTTGTTACTTCTTATTGTTTCCATCTTTTCGAATTGAAGCTATGTTAATGATCGCTTGCGTGCTTTACTGATTACTCACTAAACGACATTTTTTTCGCATTCGGCAAGACGAAAATGCAATAGAGATGAGGCTGACACCTATTTGAGCCCAGATATCGGTGGCATTGTCTTGAGTTAGTGTGTGTTTTATATAGGTTTCCACTTTATATCTCGTCAGATACTTTCCTAATAAATTAAAGGTGTTTTCGTTCATTCGAAATATGTTTTCCGTTGACTGAATAAGTGTTTAAGGTTTGACGATATTGCGAATTTTCTTAATATCGCGTTGAATGATTCTTTTTTTTCCTTTTTTTTTTGAGATTCTTTTTGTTTATTTAAATTGAATAAGTTTGTATTAGAAGGTTTTTATGAAAATCATACTGAAAACGATCACGTTTTTGATTGCGTTGCATTACAAAATTGATAGAATTTCGATAAATTAGGCATTCGCAATATGGGTTTGTGATTTGGCGCATTTGTCGCGTCGTCGAACTCTTTCTGTATAACGATAACATTTTTTTTTTTGGAAGAGAACGTAGTTCTGGCACGATCTAATTTTTTCTGCTTTTTCCCTTCTGTAATTTTTGCAAACGATTTTGGTAAACGATCCTCTCTGGGTTTTATTCTTACCTTTATTTATTTATTTTTTTTACCTTTCTTATTACTTTTTTTTACTGCATATCGATGAGTGTTAAGCTTATTCAGTTTCCCGATTATATCCCCGATATCCGTTTATCCTCTTTTGTATTCAGTTGTTGTTTCTCTAATAATACCTATGCGGCACGTTTCCCTGCAACATGTCTTCTTTGAATAAATAACATCAGGGAATTAATTTCCTTATGTCTTGGCAGCTGTAAAAATAACCTTTTTCAGCTCTTAAAAGCAAAATCCATTTTTCAAACATCCTTCACAGAGGAGAGGAAGCCTGCAAGAATCCCCGTGAAAGGCGTGATTGCAAGAAATCCCTTGCGAGAGGCGTAATTTTTTAGGCATGTGGGCCCCGTGTGGGGGTGGGGGAGGGGTTCTCCGCGGGGAGGGGGTGACGGTGAGCTCTGAACATTAACCCATTTACGCACTATATGTGAGCGTCGACGGTTCGACGTCTGTGTAAGCAGTTAAACCTGTAGTATGGGGGCTGAGGGTATAGCGAAATCCACTGATTGCACATTCACTACACTTCTTGCTTAGTGCATCGTTATCTCTTGTAATTGATAGCTCATTCTCGTGTCTCATTCGCAGTTCATTTAGCGAGTTTCTCTACCTTTGCAGATGATATTCTAGGTGAGACATTGTAAGCTAATATATTGCCGGGAAAAGCCGATTGGCGAATGCAAAAATATTGTATGATAGCTTCTAATCAGAGAGATTTAGATAAGCATTAATACTGTTACTTGGCCCGTGTTGTGACTTATTGTGCAAAGAAATTCTGATTGTATGACCTAACCTTGTATTGCATTTAAAGATTCTTAGCGGATACTTCGATGTTGTATTTGATACGATGTTCTTTTATTCTGCAAAATAATTCATTTTCTTTTCGGGTGATAAACTTCCTGTTGACGTTGGAAGGGGATGGGGAGGGGAAGGCTTAGTGGATTTGTATTCACTAATCAATAAATGCATTTGGATTTTGGGAAAATTCATAAATGCGGTGTTCGGTCGACGCCGATTTTCCGAATCATAACAATCGCGTATTTTACGATGTTCTACTCCTTCTTTGGTTTGGCTGTACGTCCTGAGTGTGCTTTATTTTGTTTATTATGAAACAAACATTTCACAGCAACACTAACTCACTTTGATATCCAAGATAAAGGATAGGATTGTATAAATATCTTATCCCCCTTCTATCGAAAGTCTGCTTTCCTTCCCCCTCCCCTCTCTCTCATTCAGTTATAAAGGATTTTTGATAAATTTAGAGGATATTAAGATGAGTTGAAGTTGAATTATATTATTTAATCGTTAATCAAAACATATCTGGCTAACATATGCAAATACTATAAATATTTCAGTTTATTAGTTGTGATTATGAAGCCTGAGAAGTTAATCTACCGAGTGCAGAATTATGAATGGGGTCGACTTGGTAAGAATAGTATTGTGGCATCGTTGAAACAAGCTGCAGATCACGATTTTATTGTCGACGAAAATAAACCCTACGCTGAGGTGAGCTTTTAAATCATTTTTATTTTTCTCTTGTTGATATCTCTTGAAAGGATGGGGGTGGGGGGGGGGGGAGTTGAGAAGAAGTGGGGCGCTGTTTTGGTAACGATTTGCTTGTGGGGTAGGTAGGTTGCCCACAGCGGTGCTTAGTCTCACGAGTTTTCGTCTTGTGTTCTATTTCAGCTGTCGGCTTGGATTAGCGAGGGCAGGAGCGGTAGGGAAGCGGGGACCTTATCAGGGCAATGACCGCGATGATAATATGGTGGGAGAAAAAACCAGATAGTTTTTCCAGAAGCAGTTGCATCGAGGCGCGGATTTTCATAAATAATTTGGGAAAGAGGAAACCAAAGAACTCTTCGCCAGGAAGCAGTTCTTTTTTATGAAATCCCATACAGCGTCCAATACTATTGCTAGTAGAATGGTTGCACTAGCAATGATATAACTAACAGGCTGGGGAGAGTTCGAAGAAGAGGAAAGGGTGGTGGAAATGAGGACTACGGCAGAAAATATTGAGAAGAAAGAAAAGGGCGAATTCTTCGGAGGGAAGATCGCGAAGGGAAAGACGAGGGATTGATGCCTACCGGGAAATCCGCCCAGTATCGAACACCTTGCATCACTCTAGTCTTAGTTGGCAGTCTCATAACGCAATTCTTATAGTTACATCCAGTTCGCTATAGTACTGTTTGTTACGTAAATCATTCACCGATTTAGCTATGGATGGGTGTGCATCCGAATGGACCCTCGATGTTGGCATCTAGCGGTGAGACGTTGTCGGACTTTATCATCTCACATCCATCGTCATTGGCTCCTCATGAAGGCGGCACTCTTAACTTTCTCTTCAAGGCGCTCTCCGTTAACAAGGCACTCTCAATACAATCTCATCCCAATAAGGTTACATCTCCATTTCAAATATTCCATAAAGTCTGAATACTTAGACTAAAAATATTTGCTGCATTGGTGGAATATTAAGGTAAAAATATTTGCTGCATTGGTGGAATATTATATTATTGAGTTGTCCCATCTTGTAATACCATAATTGGGAGGGGTACATAATAGATAGTTGTTAGAAAATGCACAATAACGCCAAGAGCCTCGTACGTTTGAAGGGACTTTCGTTTGTTCTTATGAGGTATTACTGTTCTATTAATAGTGCCCTTATAAAATAGTAAGTTCGAGAAAGGCTTTTATTTCTGCTATAAGGAAGAATATTCCAGGCAACAAAACTTCCTGACTAATATTTTTACTCCCTAAATGAAAGCTGAAATTATGGAGGCTAATTAATGAGACGTTTGTAGCCAAATTCCAAAATTATTGCCTCAGGCATTGCTGTTTAATAGATTTCCGCCAATGAATTTTTACTGAATCGATGCAAGTTTCGCAATAAGAAATCTTGCTAATATACAATTTTTTTCGATTACGTTATGAATTTTTGTCGTTTAGTATATCGCCTTGGGTGGAGTAAGAATGATATAAGAAAATTAATCGAGGTTATAAATTTAAAAATTGACTCCATCCATTTCTTCACATAACTTTTACGATTTTTTTAGCTGATTTAAATGTAACAAAGGGCATTTTTAGCTGTATGTTATTGTAAGCTCGTATTTGTTCTCCTGTCTTTTCTTCATCACCAACCCCCTGAATTTGAGGAAGCTTTGAGCAAAATCTGAGGAATTTGTCGAATGATGTTGCTCTTCTATTGATTGCCTCTTTTTGGGGGTATTCAAAAAATCACAAATATCCTTATTCCCATTCTTATTTCATCTTCTATGATAATAACACTTAACTTACGCAATCGACAAACCTTATTCAACCTATCAGATATAAGTAAAATATATTGTTTATTATTAAAGGAACAAGCGAAGATGCTTCATGCTCGTGATCCGGTACACTATCCGGATGACAACCATAAACCGGAGATGATGATCGCACTAACCGACTTTCAACTTTTATGCGGATTTCGACCAGCTGATGAAATATTCGCCAATATTAAAGGTTTTCTTTATATGATACTTTGGGCTTTCATTGTTTTTTTCTGAATATTTTTTTAAGATATATCAAATCCGAAAATACAAATCCTTTTTCTAATGGGCATCAAACGCAAAGTTGATAGTTGAAAATTTCTGATTGCTTGTTAAAAATTTGGCATTTTTAATTTTTTAGATAAAGAGCAATGGGACAGAAACGATCATAAGGCTGCATATTCGCGTTGCAGATCTTTATATGTAGGCATAACCTATAATAAACCTGTAATAATTTGCTCAACAAATTTGCCCTTCTCCTTTCCTCTCCCTCTTCCATGCTAAAATCATTTTCCTATTTTCCAGTCGTCTATTTGAAGTCTCAAATATGTTTTGAATAGAAAATTTGATATGTATGTTTAGGTGCTATTAAAGTCTAGCATCTTCATTTTTGTCTATTAATTAGAAATTGAGAAATGTTCTTTAATTGTCACGAATGGGTTATTAAAATATCTATTCCCTTCGATTAAGCTCTCTCTTGCATAGGAAATATTAGTTAGCGATCCCACTCAATGATCTTTCCCAGTGAAAATGAACCTTCTCGATGCCTATGGTCTTGAAGGAGGAGGCGGAAGAATAAATGTTTTTCTTTCTCCTTTGTTCATTATTTAGTTCCTCTTTGTGTCTTCACTTTGCTATGGTCACGTCCACGAGTGTTTATGTGCATGGTGGAATGGGTGAGGAGTTTCTACCTTCGATACCTCTATATCTCGACCGATACCAAGCAGCGGCAGGATATAGTGAACGTCTAAAGTCGGGTGAAGCCGATCATGCTTCCAAGTAACAGGATTTAACGTTTGTGGGAATGCTGTATTTGTTTCAGCAACACCCGAGTTGTTGGCATTTGTGAAGGACGGTGGTATTGTCGAGCAGTTGAAAGCTGCTGATGAGGTGCACAGGCGTGATGCCCTAAGGCAAATCTTTTCTGACTTTATGAAGTCACCAGCCGACAGTGTAGCCTCAGCCGTCGCACAGATGATAACACGACTTAAAAACAGTTAGCCTTATTTATACATCGTAATTGGCTACCATCTGCCAATTTCTAATTAGATGGATATATAGATCTCAGTGAAGGGCTGTACATTAATTCCCACCTTCGAAAGAGGGTAGCATAATAGATGGAGTGATGATCACCTAGAAAATTCGGCGTCACCATTACTGCAATTTTTCAGCAAAAGAATCAAGGAAATGCCCACAAGTATTCATCAATGAAAGAGGGGCGCAGCCTCATTCCTTTAGGATTTCTTTTAAAGACAACGCCATTAAAATTTGTGTAATTTTACTATAAATGAATAAAAATTTATAGTGAGGAAATCAATGCAATATACCGATTTTTTTTTACTTAGTGCACCCGAATATGTCCTTTATTAATACCATTTATTAATTGGGAAGATTGCTTTTTCAAATCATATTTTGCTTGCCGCGGAGCAGAATTGGCTAGCAAGCTTTATATCGATTCAGGATGTCCCACATCCGAAGATGACCAATCGAATAAATTTCGAGTAGAAGGGTCATCCCGTGGCATGTAGTTTATAGCTACCAAATCTCATCTCTATAGCTTTTGTAGTTCGTAGTTTGAAATTGCTCAGTACATGCACATCGCTATAACTCTTTGTAACAGTTTGCAATAAATGTATAAATATCATTACTTAGGTGAATTTAATTGAAGACTTTAGCGAGCGAAGAGTAGACGATTGGAAAATATTTATTTACAGAAAGCACTCGAACACCTCTCGACGATCTGCTTATTCGTTTGGATAGCGAATTCCCGGGTGATGTAGGCGTATTTGCGGCATTGCTTCTTAACTATTTTACGCTGAAGAAAGGCGAATCAGTCTTCCTTGGACCCAATCAACCACACGCTTATCTTCTTGGAGGTATTTTCTTATTGCATGATTTTACTTGCGTTGATTGAATACGTTTGCGAATAAAACATACATGTTTGTGTTTTGTGAGACCTGTTTGATTTGGAGGAAAGATGAGGGGGGGGGGGAGCGGTTGAATGGAGAAAATAGGATAATAGAGAGATATCAAAAAGTGTATAGGAAGACTAGGCTAGGGAAAAGTGCGAAATTGTTGCAATTTCCTCGCGATCCAGGATTAGTGTATTTCTGAGAGCGATTCCTAGGGCTTGACTAATCACCGAGTTCACATCAGTCGTCGATTTTCTATCGCACTTGTTCATTCTGGAGTCATACTTAACATTGTTAGAATAAAATAGAGATTGGTAGGTGTTTTTTTGTTAAAAATTGTGAAAATTTTGCATAACTTTACTACTTCATAAATCGAATTGTACTTCATTTATGAATACGTTTACATGTCGCGGGTTCCAGCAAATCAGTGATATTTTTTCATCTGTTGCATAGGTATTTGTTGAATATTGATAGATTTTTCATCGGTTTTAAACTTCTAAAAACTTGAAGTTTCGAATTCTTTAGACTGCATTGAGTGCATGGCGGGCTCAGACAATACAGTGCGCGCAGGTTTAACGCCTAAATTCAAAGATGTGCAGACACTGTGCTCGGACCTGACATTCCAAATGTCGCCACCACCTTATTTCGAGTCGAGGCAGTTATCAGACTCAATCACTGAGTATGCGCCACCTGTTTCTGAATTTGCTGTCCACGAAATAAAGGTAATACTTCTGCGGAATATTTTCGCTGCTTTGCGGTGGGGTGGAGTAATGTAATTTTGTATTATGAGATTTGGTTCAGCGCGGTGTTGTTTGGTGTGGTATGGTATAATGCAGTGTGTGAGGCAGAACGAGGAATATTTACTCTTGGGTTTTCACGTGTGAAACGAGTTTGTTATTAATGTGATTGTGGAAAATTAAGGTAGTACAGGCCACTTGGGAGGTCAGATCTTTGACTTGTGTGGCAGAGATTTCCGTCGAAACTATTTTTGGTAAGATCGAATCCATCGAAAAATGGAATCTGTGTTGCTCTGATACATTTATCCGTATCCGTCTTAGGGCATTCCTGTTTTTCAGGACGAATGGTTTCTGATGAGATCTCTATTCTTTTTCTGCTTTCTTTTCTAATTTTTGTGATTGTTCGAATGTGTTTATGATGGATATCCATTGTATTTTAGATTTTTTGTTGAAATGCTAAAATATTATATAAGAGCTTTGTGTAGGCTTCCGTTGAATCGATGAAAGGGGTCCAGAGCATATCTGTTGATATATGTCCCAGATTTATCCAGCAGAAAGTTAACTTTTCTTATATTATATTCAAAAGAATGCTTCAGAATTTGCCCTGATTAGTGTTAAACGAAAGTCCGCATTATTTATTATAAAGTAATTGAAGATTGAGTTTCAATAAAATCCCTCACTAGAACAAATGTGCACTAATTACTGCAGGCATTCTTTCAGCAGATTGTTTTTGCACACAGCTTGAATGTAGAAATACAAGCAGAAATCATTTTTTAGGAGTAAAGCCGAATGTTCAGGTTCTTCTCAGGGAGTGAAGAGTCGTTACCTCATTCCTCTACGAACCCTCTTCCATCATCGCTCTCCATCCCTTCCCTCCTCTGCTGCTTTCTTGTTTTCTGTTTAGTAACATTTAATGTTCAATAATTTTTATAAAAAAAAAGCAATAGTTTGTGGTCTGTGGCATATTTTTAATTAGATGTCGTCATATAATTAAAAAGTATTTTAATGAGAATCGACCTTGTGAAAACTTATCCTCTTTCATTGCTTATGTTTAAAGTCATCCACATCTATTTCGAAGAAAGAAAAGTGGAACAGAAGAGGGATGAAGGAGGGATGCCTCTAGTTCCCGATTTTTGGTACTGCTCTTCCTCTAACTTGTAACCGAAGTAATGTCGTAATGAAATATCGAATTTAGGGTGGAACAGATAGTTTGTGGGATCTAAAAGCAAGCAGTATCATGCTATTGACGAATGGATCGGCACAGCTTATCGCCGACGGCGAACAGATGAATTTGACTCGTGGAGAGGCAATCTTCATCCCGGTAAACGCAGGTTCGCTACAGTTATTGCACCCATCATCAGATTTCACCGCCTATCGTGCATTTACTCCGATCCCGAAGTAAATTGTTTAGGAATTTTGGATTTGTGACGATTACGATTGCATGTGTCTCTTATGTTCATGATGGGTTGTATACTCCATAGGTTAGGTTTCTTATTTTATTTTTCTTATTTTATTAAGGTATTTTATGATTTCGAATATAAGAAAGATGAGATGAACCTATTGGGAGAGGGGACTCTATTAAAGCTTCAAACATCTTCTATGCTTGAATTTTTAATATTTAATAACGAACTTTTAGTGATATTCACTGAATTTGCTGCATTAGGAAGAGTATAGAATAAAAGATATTTAGTTAAGTTTATTGAAATTTTTCGGTTTATTTGCTTTTGGGATTTCGAGCAAATTTGTTTCATTTTTTTCACTAGTGAACCGCAATTTCATAGCGGTTCTACCGGAGAATGGGAAAGGATGGAGGGAAAGGGAAAGAAGTAAGCGAGATGATCGGCGCTTTCACCACATGCTTATACCGTTGATTGTTTTTGTTTATTTCATGGTGTGGTCGGATGTTTTAGTGTTGTCGTTTCATGACTCTATGTAAATTGTTTATTCCATTTGTGTTTGTCTATATGACTGCTATGCAAAGAATTTCTGACGTATAAGAATGATTTGTTTTCTTGAGAAGGAATGTGCTTGGTGTTTTGTGTTTTTAACAACGGTACGGGTTAAGATGACGGAAAAAGTTAGGTCTAGAATGAAGACGCTGGAAATCTTATATTCAGGAATGTTCGCCTGCTCAATCCATTCAAATCATTGCCCCGAGATACATGGCGTAATCAATCATAATTTATTCAATATTATGTTACAGAATTTTTTCTGCATGAGCATTTTCATTGATCTTTTCTGCTTTCATCTCAACGGTGATATTCAAATGATATTAATTTTGTTGATGTTGATAGAGATTATCTGATAGATATTATTTCAGTATTATTGAATTAGAAAATGATATTATTCTGTTGGAATTTTTGTGATATTCACCATTGCTGATATTATTATTGGTTTTTTCGTTTTTTTTTAAATTTACTTTTGATGTGGATAATATATGTTTATATCTATTGATGAACAGGTAGAAGCGAAGAGTGTAGGAGACAACGGGAATCAGAATCCCAATTTGTGGGCATCGAAGTGAGGGCATTTATCCATCATGCAATTTCCTCATACTCCAGTTATATCCTTTGAACCCTTTCGTAATTAACGCCATAAGAAGCATTGGCTCTTACACCTACCTAATTGCCTGAAAGAATTTAAGAAAAGGAATTGAAACGTGGGAAAATGACATAATTGCTGTGATAGCGTATCATCGATTTTGGAGTTGTCGTTGTTGCCTACATCCTTTAATTTTATCTGTCCTGTCATAACAGTGAGATCTTTAAAAGTGATATAAAACGCATCTAAACAAAGCTATAGCTGAAATAGTAACATTTCGGATTCACATCTGCAATCAAAACACGATCCCTATACTTTTTTATTAATTTCTCAATCTAATGGTAGTGGTATATAGAATTTCAACTATTTCAAATAATATGAATAAATCAACATTTTTGACATTTTTATTTGTTTGTAACTTCAATGACAAATTTTTTGAATCCCATCCCCTTCTTCCCCCGAACCGCTTTTTTATCCTCTCTCAAATTGTGAGGTGAATAAAGAACAGTATATAGTTAGGATGAGGGAATGCTACGCGTTATGAATGTTTTATCTTTTATATTTGCTTTCTAGTTTATTCATTTTATATATGCCACTAGTTATTTCACTATTTAACTCTTAAGAGATAAGTTTTACATTTTATCGAGCTTATTTGATTTTCTTTCATGAAAGTATTTGTTTTAGGCTTTGTTATTTCCTTTATGTTTATATTAGATGTTGATAAATAGATGCTTTGTTATTATTATTCAGTCGATGTAGTTTATCATTTGTTGCAAAGTTTCATATAGGAAATTATTCGTAATAAAATTAAAGGGTGCATACGATTCATAAACACTACAAACCGTTTTTATACGGAGAGAATATTTGTTTATTTATTTGTTTGTTTGTTTGTTTATTTATTTATTTATTTATTTATTTATTTATTTATTTATTTATTTATTTATTTGTTGTTTCTTGAAGGGAATCAACTTTCTAAATCTACTTTGATCTTAGAGGATTGATAGATGGATTTGTTTTCTTCATTTATTGTATTTGAAACGCGAATATCCCTATACGCTTCAGGTAAGTTCTAGTGGAAGAATGCTGAGGTGGGATTGTTGTGTTTAACGAATACAGCGCCGACGTTGCTTTTTGATATCGTGGAAAGACGCTGTGGCTTAGAGTATCTAAAGCCTCATCAGACAACAGATGTAAACGTTGGAATTTTAAGTGGTTGTCGGGTTTTATTTGTTGGGGATTGAATGTTATGTTTGCTAAGGTGGCATCCAGAAGGATTTATTCGATGTCGATGTATTTCTGTGGGGGGATTGTTTTCTTTCTAGCTTTCACGGAATACAGTCATCCAGGATTTCCTGGACGCACAGTGGCATAGCGATTGGAAAGATGCGTGGACCATTTGGCAGGAAGGTTGATTTTGCGCTAATATTTTTCAATAGCTGTTCAGTTCGCCACTCTATGAAATGTTTTGCTATTGCGCTGCACTAGTGAACAATTACGTTTTCATATTTGAATCAGTGCGCTTGTTAGCTGCACGTGCGTTTTTGCATGTATTGAAGTTTGGTAATTGACAGCCGACGACTTTAACTTCAGCTTTTGTAGTGCTTAAGGTGTGCAATTTTTGAAGTTGTTTGTATGAGAATAGGTGGGATGGGGGGTTCTGTTTAGAAGGTACTGTAAGTTAGTAACTGAGATCACAGCCATGGAAATTTGTCTATGGAGAAAGGCGAAATCTCTACGCTCCCATATTGTTTAAATTTCATGGGCGCATTTTTTCATTTACATTACTTGTCGTTAATGTTCGAAAGTCCTCCAAGCGCATAGTTTTTCGAGCTTTCAGATGCGCACACAAATCCCGGGATCCTTGAATAGTTCAACAATCAAGTAGCCATGAAAGTGGAGAATCACCTCTGAAGTGTCTTTTTGACGTCACTAAGTCCCACTTCTAATTGATTTCGTTCATTTTTTTTTAATCTGTTTAAATATATTTTATCCCATCGTGATATGTTACAGTCTACTATTTCTTGGAGTGGTTTCAAAAATTTTTGATGATATAACGGATAAAATTGTATGGATGTTTTTAATGTTTTTTTGTTTGCGGAGTCTTTTACCTTTGTAAAATAGATTATAAGTAACTTTGGAATGAGATTTTATAGGTGATGATCGGCGAGGCGGGATATATCGAGATCATGAAAAATTGTTCGAATTGGAACAGTCGAATAGAGACTGAACGGAAAGGCCGATACCCGGTATTGGATGCACAAACTGGTATAGCGCAAAGGCCTTCACAATATGCGCCGATAACATTCGCCAACCGATATCCACCATCTTCACCATCACAGGTTTATTTTTTTATGATTACAGAGGCTGGAAGAGTAGTTGAAGAAGGTGTTACTCCTTTGCTATGGTATGCTTAGGATAAAGTAGAAATCAGTTAGTGATAAATTTCCACCTTAACTTCCTTATATAATTACAGTTTGGTACGATGGTAAGTATTTTGATAGACCATATGCAGAGATAGTGGATTATGGTTGTAAGAGGTATGGTTGAAGGGCAGGAAGGTGATACGCGCTTGTAGCCTCCTTTTAGCGATATTTGCCGGCACGCATCCTTGTATCGTACCATAATGTTGTGATCTGTTTAGCTTTTTTGTTAAGATATCTATTCGGCTCTTTGTTGTGAATGAGGGAATGCTTTTCACGGTTCTCAAAGTCCGGTCAGTGCTGCGTCAGGACAGTAGAATACTCCCAAATGTTTTGTACCTCTTTTTTCATAGATTGTTTTGTCCTTCTTTAGCAGGAGTGTATAAGGAAGAATAACAGCCTTCCTCAGCTTCACCTGGTTTTTTTGTTCCATTTTCCTGCTGGCAGCAAAAAACGATGGGCATTTGCGAGGGTAGAGTAAAGAACTCGCGCCTCTTTACTCGTCCACATATTCTGAGGGAAGATTGTTGCGTGAAAAGCATAGAGAGTGAATTGGGAAGCTATACGCTCCCATCTTGTTCCTGCTTGGGAAAAAATTTTCCCAGGACTTAATAGATTAATTTTTTATCATCTAGAAAGCGTACGAAGTGGTCTCATTTCCCTTCAATTAATGAACTTTTCTCTGTTTCTTAAAAAAATTCGAATCACCACTAAAATTGAATCATTGTCGTTTATAGTTAACACTTTCTAAGCAGTCAAATTTCCTGGAGTTCGAGCTGCTCTGGCAAGTCATAAATTATATTTTTATTGATTTTCCATTGCAGCCAACAAGCAAATATTTTTAAGGTTTGCACATATATGAGTCAACGATGGAGGAAGCGTAGTGCGGCACCTTCTTCAGATGCCACCGAGATGAAGTATATTGTGCAGTGCAATCCGGCGATTAATGATGTACTCAATCAGACAGCGACCAGCACTCAATCTGGTTGGCTTTCTTATTTCATTACTGCCAAAACGGAAATAAAATAATGAAACGTGATTTATGAGGGTGCATGGTTGATGGATGCTAATGGCAGAGGAGAGTTAGAAGCGAATTAAAGCAGAGAGGGGAAAACCGTTGGAAGGGAGTGATAGTGGAGGAGGGCGTAATTTCGTCGAAATGACGGGGAATTATTTCATAGCCATACAGCCAATACTCTGTGACGTTAGTTCCTGTCTCACAGTGATCCTCTCAAACCACAGTACCAGGAGCTACAAAAGAACCCCTAGATCCCATGCAAAATTAGTTAAAGATCAAGGGGCACATAGGAATGAGAAGAAAACACGATGCCTGTTATCATTAGATAGCGCTAACGAAGCAGTTGGCAAAAGTGAAAGTGCGCCAAAAAAACTTTTGAATTAAGCGCTGTGTGAGTCAATTTTCAACCACCACACCAAGTGGAGGTGGGTGGGTAAGGGGAGGACGATTCGGTTGGAAGTGGGGGAGTGGGGGTGGAATCGGGAAACTGCCCCAACCGAGGTTCCCAATAGAGCATAACGCAAGAGATATGTTCTATTCTGTCAACAGATCAGGAAATTTTTGCAAAAAACTAAGAGCTTCAACCTTTTATGTGAAAAGTTGCCAGAATCTGTTGAAGAAGGAGGGAGGGATGCTGGGCAGGGCTAATATTGCTTATATACATGTATGTTTATGTAGTTGTACATATGAGCGCATTCTATATGCAAATTGTTTTAACATTACTTCACTTTTGTTTTTGCATTCACTTAAAAACTTTGAATTAAGCGATTCATCGCATACTGAAATTTTTCGTTGAGGGAATTGCCCTTCATGAAAAAACAATATATTTCTTCAACTCCATTTATGTTGTATTTTTCAGAGTTTTCAGCAACGACTGGAGAAAATTCATTATCGCAGAGCGATATGCTTCAGATCGAAAAACGACTCAACAAGATCGCTTATGTAAGTCTCTGCTATTTATTAGTTCTCTTGGCATTTATAACCTATCAGGTTATGCTGTGATAAAACATACTTGATTATTTTTGAAGTTAGGCGTCGTTTGCAGCCTTCTGGATTCTGATTGAAGTGTTGTTTTAAAATAGTTTTTATTTGTAATGAAACATTCTGCACACCTGAATCTTTGATAAAGTGAATGAATCTTCGAGTGTAAAACCTGAGATGAGCCAGATTGCAAGAGAACACAATTTATTTACGTAAAAAGTTCTGTGATAACGATTATTAAGAAGTTTGTGTTCATATTTCGTTCATTGGAGAGCATTTTATTGTATATGAATATTGATGTAAGAGGTGAAATGATCTAGCAGACAAAGATTAGAAGAGCCTTGTCGCGTTTTTAATTTTGGTGGGATTCGCTTCCTCGTCTTCATCGATTCGGTCTTCGCCTATGCTTAAACCTTGTTATGCATCATTTTTTAAGGAGACGACGTTTGAAAACGAAGTAGAGGATGCAAGCGAAGAGGATGCAGTAGACGTATCGGATGAGGAGGATTGGTCAGAGGGCAAAAAGAAGAGAAAGAAACGAGGCGGTGCTTCATCCGGATCGTCGCGTGGTAATGCGCGTAAGTCCGCCGGCGGCAATTCAAATGCGAATGCCCAACTCCAACCGCTTCCTTCGACGCTGCCGCCTGATCCGAAGCCATTCGTTTGCCATCGTAGGGGTTTATTTTCATTTGTTTCTTTTCATCTAGTAAGTATTAATCACCTATTCACCTTACATATATTCACTGGTCACCTGTTGGATATTATCTCAAGGGTTTGTTGAAAGCGTCATTGTTTTTCTAAACTGAAATTGACACTGAAAAATACGAATGGAAGTAGTAAATAGACAAGGGCACATCTAGTAAAGTGTGAGTTTAGAAAAGGGTTGATTTTAGTAGTCATTAAAAATGCCGTGAGCATTGATGCCATAGATTTTCATAAACACGGAGCATAAAGTTGATCGTATTTCGTTTATTTGGAATTCTCAGCCAATAGATGAGCATTTGCATCAACATAAGACTCAAAACGTTATGGCCGATTGTCACCGAATTATATCGAGCATAATCGAAGTTCGAAGCAAACCTAACGTTCTAAATTTCATGCTTGCTGTTTCTTCAACAGGATGCACAGATGGTGATCGTTGTTCCCTTTCCACTGCTTGGATGTGCATTTGGGGCTTTCAGTGAGAGTTTAGGGATTGCCATTTTAGTTGAATATGTCGGTGGTTGTGGGACTTAAAAATGATAGTTTTATTGACCCGCGCACCATCATTTCGCATTCAGTCGAAAAAAATGTCGTTGTTTTTGCCAAACATTTGCTGACCTCAGGCAATTTAAGGTATGCATGAAACCACAACTCATAATAATTACGCAGGTGGTGATGGTTTGGGCTGCCGATATGATTGATGCTCATGTGAGCGACTCATCGTAGAGTGTTTTCTCGAGGATAAGTCTTTTGAATCAAAGGAAGTATTTCCATGTTTGCATATATTTGCGTAAATAGGCATGTAATTGATTGCAATGTATTTCAGAGTGTGGGGCGAAGTACAAAAGTCGACCAGGATTGAACTACCACCGAGCGCACGTGCATCCGGAGACGTCGAGTCCATGCGGTACCCCTCAGCCGCCACACTGTACCAATTGATCTTTTTTTTTGATTTATTTAGCCTCTTTAACAGCACACTAGCCCCATCTACCGCGCCAAAAACATTTATCGTATCGGTCGACATGTTGCAATGCTTAACGCTACGTGTTTGCTCTAGCAGCTATTCCCGCATCTGTTTTTTGTTGTTGTATATTCGATAGCGAAGGATGTTCCTGGAGGATTGATTTAGTACCTTTCAAGGCAGTTTTCATTTTTGACATAAGTTTTTTCGAAGCACCACAAAAATATACCCTGATAGTTATCATTCATTTATATGAGCGAATACTGAAAAAGTAAAAGAGCTCCTGCAAAAGTGTTCCTGGAAGTGGTTTTTTTAAATGGAAGAGGATTATAAATAGGGCTCTCTTTGGTGGTGCTGGCAGATGGGGGGGGGGGGGCTATGGTACTATTTCTTATTCTAAGATAGATTTTAAATTGGAATATGATTTAGGGAGCTGAATCAGATGTGGTTTTAGATGCGAGAGCAATACGTATGCGACTGCATAAAGACGCGGTGATGGTTTGTGATAGTAAAGGCGGGTGTTCTTCGATTGTCGGGCCATATTGAGGTGTGATGTAATGTTATGTGATATTTGTTTTAGGGTGGTAAGCATAGAAAACGGGTTTCTTTATGTATGTGAGCAGAATAGTGTGATGGATTGAAGATTTGCTGTCCGCTGATTTCGTTTTGCCCCGTTGGCGTTTTTTCTGTGATCAATGTGCACAATATTATTGCTTTTTTTTTTTACCGAAAGCGATTAAAATTTATTTATTTCAACTTACTTCAGCACTTCAGCCAACAGTTACACTACTACACCAGTCCGGCAACACTTTCTGCTCGCTACACTCATCTTATCACTTATGAGGGGGGAAAGGGGGAGGGAAGGACTGAGGGAAAGAACGGGAAGGAGAGCTGAAGAAACCGGAAGAGTGACAGCTGGTTGATGCTCGAGAAATAGTTGTTAAATTGTGCTATAAATGCACACATTTATGTGCACGATTTTATAAATATATTCGGGTGGTATTTTCATTGATTAGATTTTCCTTGAATATATATGCCAATCAAAATTCACTTTTAAGTGAAGTATTCATCCGACCCGTTCAAAGGAATGGCATCAAAATGTTTTCAACGCTATTTAAAGAATAGTAAATCAGGCAACAGGGTACATTTGATGTAGGTTGAAATCAATTGCTGGGAAATGGTGATAATGAGATCACAATTATATTACGTTGTTAAATGATCTGGGTGATAAATGAGTGCTAAACTCTTCTAAGAGGGATGGATGAGGTGATAGGGATAAGGGTAAGAAATGCTGCAAAGCATGGGACAAGTATAAGAAATTATATTGGCTATAAGAGGCAATGGAATGATAGAATACGTTTTCAGTGGATGTCGATGTATCGTTGATATGCGATTTATGTCTCGGCGATCGAAACGAAAACAAGAAAACATCTCTACCCGAGCAGCTAGTCAGCTGTCATGATTGTGGCCGATCGGGTGCTTATTTTTTATTTTTTATTTTTTGTTATTATTATTGTTTTCACTCTTATGCAACCACCATAAACCTCCTAATTTGCACTAGTGAGCTTATGTGGAATATGGATTCTCCCCCACCTTCGTTTTGTTGATGATTGAATTCGAAGTCAATAACATGACGGTAGTGTTAGTCAAGAGTTTTCAGTCGTTTATCATATGCGCCAAGCACATGTAAAGAAACTTTTTCGTTGGGCTTATATATTTTGAGTATATAATTTTATAAGCAGAAGCATTATTCGCAATCACTAATTACAAGGATATATAACTTCATAGAAGTGCATACGTCTCCATTTGTATACACCAAATACCACCGTATTTTCGCACTTATTACCGTATCTTTAAAATGCCACACCATTCTATCACGCCGTCCTTTAATTGTTATTAACTCTCATGCATGACTGAAACACTAATGAAATGATGACAGTGGAGAAGATTCTAGTAGCTCTGAATTGAAAATGTTTCGTAATGAATTCTGGATCTTGTATCAAATCGAAGTTTGCGGATTGGTTCATAGCCATATTTTAATGTCTACTTAACAAGACTGAAATATGGGAATAGGCATCATTTGTAACAAGGAAGGTAGCGAACTTATGCACCGATGAATTTCAAAAGATGAAAAAATCGTGGATTCTGGATTTCTTGAAAGGAGAGAAAAAAGTCAAATTAGCTGAGAGATAGGATATCAAAACCGTAGTGAAAGACTTTGGAGTGGACGGTCTTAGATTAAAAACATAAGCGATATGAAGAATGCTATCGAATTTTTATCATTTCATCAACTACGATTGCATAATTTTTTAACTGCTATATATATCCTCTCACTTTAAAGTCTTGAGAGTATGCGGATGTCGGCAATCGTCGCCATTAAGTTTCGATACTTTTCTTTGCAAATGTGTGCATTTTTATGAAAATAATTTTTGAAAACCGATAAAAGAGTAATTATTTTACTAGATTGCTTTAAGATGAACAATAGTTTATATGGGTTATTGTTCGGTGAACTTTTTTTGTTTTGTTTATTGTTTTATTGCAGATATTTTTTTGTAAGAAATTTAGTGAATATTTGATTGAAATATTTTGTTATCGAGTTATTTTATATGTTTTGATAGAGATAAGAATGCAGTATAGTAAAGTAACTAACTAATTTATGTGTTAAAGTTCTTTGACATTCGATAGGCAGTTATTTAAGGAATACATCAAATTTTCTTGGTGTTTTCTTTTGCTTTATTGGGGTTGTTAAAAGGCAGTGGCTATGAGCACCTTGATTCTGTATATTTGAGGGCTACTATTGGATGATGAAATGCTTAAGGTGGTTCATTGTTTTGGCTGTGATACAAGTAATAATAGTAGTACAGATAGTTGTTAGTAGCAATATTAGTAATAATAGTGAAACAGGCAAAAATAGCAGTAGTAATTTTAGTTATTGTTGTAGTAGTTAATTTTTTTATTATTTCCGCTATACTTGATACAAAGAGGAAGTTGCGAAAAGCTGAATGAGCTTTTTTTGTTTTATTTTAATTTCCATATATTGCAGGTCATCCGAGCTGTCTGAAGTTTACTGAGAATATGATAACGTCGACGAATAAATACGGTTGGCAATGCATCGAGTGTAAGAGTTGCGCCATATGCGGAACCTCTGACAATGATGTAGGCATCGTTTAAATATTTTTTATTCGTTGATTTTTCCTTTATTTTCTATTCTTTATATTTTTCATATTTCTTTTTTTATTGTTATTTTTGGTTAATCTCTTCATAATCTTTTATTTGTAGGTGGCCGAGGTCTTGATATGGTGAAAGTTGTTTAGCATTGCGTAGTTAAGCATTGTAGGCAGCCTGTAGTGATTGTGTTTTATCGCCCAATGCAACAACATTTGGGTAAGATGTTTTAATGTATTGCTAAGTGTTTAGCAAGAGGTGTTCATCGCTTCCAACGAAGCCATTATAAGTATTTTTAGGGAAAGCTTTGCTACAACCATCTAAACGCATTTGTTGCATCAATCACTAACCATTGGTCAGAAACTATGTAATGGCATGGAAATTATACAGTAAAATGGAAATATGGACAAAAGGGAGGGAATGTGCTGATGTGATGTGAACTGTAAACGAGTCTCGTTGCCATTCGGCTATATTTGCATACATTTTTAAGGATCAATTGCTGTTTTGCGACGATTGCGACAGAGGATTTCACTTATACTGCCTACGTCCTCGTCTAGCCACAGCTCCTGAGGGCGAATGGAGTTGTCATCTATGCCAAAAACAATTCGGCTCTAAGGCTTCTCTTCCGGCTACCAACTCTAACTGAAAGTTTCATCTTCAATATATTTTTTAATGGTTGTGCTTTAGCGTTTTGGAGAGTACCCACTAAGTTTTTTGTTATTTTAATTGAAGTGGAATCCGCAACCAATAGCTAATCGAAGGTGTTCGGGTTAAAATCGAATTTCGTCTGTAATCTGGGGAAAGAAAAAGCGTAAACCAAGTTTCAACCATCAAAAATGGGTCAAAATCTGTTTACAGGTAAAGTCCGATCGATTCCCATCACTGTTTTTATAAGTATATTTGTCTTCCCTTCTAAAGGTTTCTGGCCGATAACCGGAAACCTGAAACTTTCTCCAAGGCGCTATCAATTCATTGCTTTCTTCTTTTCTTTTTTTTTTTTTTTGAATTTTTCTTTATGTCTGGTTCTTTGGGAATTATTATTTATGAGTATTTCTAAACTATCGAGTTTTTGAGTATTATTTGTGAGTGCTAAGTGAGGAGTTGAGTCAGTAGATCAGTTCAATGAATCATATAAATTGTATACGATTAGATCTGAAATATCGATTGATTTTCAGCGCAGTTTTTATTTGTTTTGTCGAAGATTTGCTATCGGCTGGCAATATTCATAGAGATATTAAAAAAAAAGAGAATAATTAGAATGGTCTTTGTAATTTTATTTATCTGAGTGAAGCAAATTCACTAAGCGATTTACATAACCGTAGGTAAGAGAATTGTGATGTAAGCGGAAAATATTCGATGATCGTAGAATCAGAGTTTGGCTTTGAAATTAACCGATCCATAGATGGATGTTGAACGCTTAAATTTGCATATCATTTTAACATAAAAGTAGTAGTTTTTCAAATTGTGGAAATATTTGAGCATATCTGATCACTGATAATTGAAAAATTCGCGCTATATTATATTCGCTTAGAAATGAGCGCAGTTCGAGCTGACCTCATATCATTGAGAATCTTCTTATCCACCTCATATCATTCCTTTTTATGTGCTATTCATCCTAAATTTTAGAGGATTTCATCGTTGGATTGCTTTAAAATTTATGGCCTAGTCGATCGGCAACTCGCTAACTGGAAGAATTAAGCAGTCATAGTGGGAGGTACGCAAAAATTGTTTGATGCATACCGCCATCTTATTAGAAAACAGATTTAAACACTTGGAGCCATATTCTCGGGTAATCAGGAGTTCAATAAATAACACCTGAGAAATTTGAACAGTTTATTTAAGATGAGCTTGGAGTCGAATTTTAATTAAAAATTTCTAAATTTAAAAGTTTAACTAAAAAATTGATCGATCAATTAAAAAGTTATGTAAGAATTTCCAATTGTATACTTTGAAAAGTAGAAATCTCTAGGGCAGCAGATATAGGTTATAGTGAAATTGCTGAGAGGCAATAGCCATAAACATATTGTTTGGTTTTTATTGATAACTCAATTTGAATTTGATCATTCAATATTTATCATTATTTATTGCTAAAAAATATCTGACACGATAATTCATATAGCTTATTGAAAATTCTTTATGCAAATTCAAAAAATGTGAATTTTTCCAATATGGTTTATTTCTGATTACGCAATAATATTTTACTTTCCCTACATTGGGATATATTATTGCCAATTTTTTTCCTTAAAAATGACATTTGAAAAGCTTTAAGAGTTTAATCGAGAAATAATTTGAAATAGAATGGAAAGTAGAATTCACCCAAGCTAGCATGGCATCGAATAGATTTTATTTAAATCATTAAGTGGAATAAGGCTCAAGTTAGAGATGATTACATCTGAAATAAGGCTCAAGTTGCATCTGGAGAGAGGATATGGCGAACTTTGTCTTAGAAATTTTTATAATAGCTACATAAAAGTATCCCAGATATTCTGCTCTACGCCATTAGTCATAGTTCAGTACCGATTGACTTGCCCTAGTTACTTCAGTACCGATCGACTATACCGTAGTTATTTCAGTACCAATCGACTATACCGTAGTTAGTTCAGTGCCGATCGACTGTACCGTAGTTAGCTTTAGAAGAGCACAAGGCGTTTCATTTAAAAGTATCGAAAAAACATCGTTCCCTCTTACAATGCTAATAAAGAAAGCAAAAAATTTTTATCACTTTATTTTTCGTAATCCACCTCATTTTTATAATTTGTGTGCCTGTTTATTATTTTTTTATTGCTTATTTTTTGTCGTTGATTTCTTCTCGAGATATTTATATCTGTTTTGATGTGTTGATGTAGGTCGAATACCGTATTACTCACATGGGTTTATGGTATGCAAATTAAATGTGGATATGTCGTTCGAGATGTTTCCTATATATGGCTACCGTATTTTGGTGTATTATCGCATAATGGAGAATATTTTTATTGCTGTAGAATGTATATTATTTTGAAGAATATGGGCGCAATTCGAGAAAGAAAGTTGAGTGGTATGTTGGTTGTTTGGAGTGATTGTAATGCATAAGGATACGTCCACCTTAGAATATTGTATTTATCTCAACCGGCATCTCACTTGCATCATGAACCGTTGAGTTTGGTACAGTGTACCATGTTGTAAGATACCTGTAAAGTGGAATACCTCCATTAATTCGAATGAACGGAGTGAACGCGGTGTGATATGGGCGGATTTTAGGAAAAGTACGGTGCTGTACAGGGGCATAGTAAAAGGGTTAACGGGGGGGGGTGGATGGAAGGGTGGAGATGATGTATTTATCCAAATTCTATGCCTTTAAGGATCCCACATAAAAATGCCAAGTCGGAATTGAAATCCGCTCATCATTACAAGCAAATATCCCTTCCCACTGAATTTTGTGATGAAGCTAAGCCCGTCTTCAGTGTAGTATCGTGTATTTGTTGAAACATCTATTTGCTCCTAAATGTGATATTTGGGAGCAAGAAACATCCGCATAAAATTTTGACGATATTAAATAGGAGAGATTTTTTGAGATAGAATTAGTTTTTTTTTTTTCAATTCGTTGCTAAATTATTTTCGTCATTGTTTGAGGAAAATTATATAAGTTTTTAAATGAAATTTGTAATAACCGGTTGGCAGTGGAAAATTATTGGAAAATAAAAAATTTGCTTACAAAATGGAGTGAATATAAGAAATAGAGACTATTTTGAATATACTTGCTAAGGTTATCATTGTTAAGCTATAAGTGTAAATCCATCGATAAATAATTGTTTGAATGCAGAAATTTCTTTTTGTAAATTTTTCACCATAAATATATTCAAAATTTTTTTGCAGAAGTCATTCATTATTTTTATTTTTATTTTTTTTTCAAATATATGATAAATGCCGTGTTTTTATTTATATTTGAATTGCTTATTGGCAAATCACAAGTTGTATTATGTCATTTTCTTAGTGCATCATTATGGATATTCATAAATTTTATCGTTATAAACGTCTCCTAACGTTATAAAATAAACGTCAATTTATCGTTATAGCTGTGTGTTACTATTGTATGGGAAATATTGTTTTTATCGATTATATATATATATATATATATATATATATATATATATATATATATATATATCATTATCGCTTGTATTATAGTGAGTAATTGTGCAGTTTTTATACTTTAATTTTATCCCCTCATTTATTTTGTGCTTTGATTTTTGCTGAAGAATCTTTTGATTTATATTATCATCCATATCTCCGTTGTTTTTCTTTAGTGAAAAAAAAGAAAGTTTTATAATACGTAAGTGATCGTTCTTTTTAAGTGTTTGAAAGCATAATGCATTATTGTGGAACAATTTTTTCTTCGATTATTTTAGTATCCATTTTTTCTCACTTGTTTTTCATCATATGCCCATTTACTTCATTATATTATTTTTAATAAATAGTTTCGTCTCTTTAAAAAAAAGATATTATCGTATTGTTTTTTTCTTATTTCCATTGCACATTTTTTCAATTTTTTTGCGATCAAAATTTGCGCTTTCTTATCTTCGCTGCGAATGATGTGTCCTTTAGTAGATAAGTATATTCGTTTGTAGAGCAGTGAGAAAATGTATATCTATGGCGGGAATAGATGACACTGAAGTCAAACTCTTTGTTCGATTCATTTGCGTTGTAGAGTGGGTCACATTTGCGTTACTCGTATCGCGCGTCCAAGTGTTGCGTCAACATTGTTTAATTGGTCATCTTTTAATATGCAAATTAATTAAATATGCAAATGGAGTTGGATTCCGAATCAATTTTTTATCGCCATTTGTGATATCTTCATTTCAAATCTTTTCTTAAATTTTACGACTCAATTTTGACTATTTGCCTCTAGAACAGCACTCGAAATGTGGTTTCGTTCGTTTCAATTCGGGTTAATCTAATATTCTATTGCAGTTGTTCGTGTATACGAAATTTTCTCCAACAAGACTATGAGTTTGATTACTTTTATTGCTGAGAAATAAAAAAAACATTAGGAAATGTCTAAGAACAAAAAAAGAATGCCTACGTAGAGGCATTATCATAGGGTATGGGGGTCCTTTTAATGCGATAAATGCGCATCGAATGATTATATCGACGGGGCATGGTTAAATTTTAAATAGTCTTCAACTGTTTCAATTCTTCGATGATCGTATCGGCTATTTATATTCGTTTTTCTTTTATTAATAATTACTATATTAGCAATAAGTTGTCGCCACATTGTTTCTATCTCACTCTCTATTATTTTGAGGTTTATTTTGAGATATTTTGTGCAATTCCCGTATTTATTAAATATGAGATTTTTTAATTTATTCGATGGGAGTCCGCATTTAATAACCTAAAGAAATTTAGCGCAAAATATGTAATAGTAGTGAAAACTAATATAGTTTCTCTCTTTTTTTAATGAATTTGGAAGGCTTTATAAGTTAACTTACCAAGGAGTTGAATAAACAACACTCAATTGGACGATAACATCCCGTTGTTCATGCATAAAAACCTTATAATTTCCCAAGTAAATAGGTTTAGTAAATTGTACTCATCTAAGGGAGACTTTATTATTGAGTGTCAAAGATTGCTGAAGAATTATAACAACAATGGTCTCAGTGTTTCTCTATTTATATAAAGCACTATTAACGTTTACCTTTAGTAATTAGTAAATAGAATTAAACTAGAATTGGAATTAATCTATAAGTTTATCTACCGTAATAGATGGGCTATTAAAAGTTTGGTTTAGGAAATTTTTGATGGACTCTAGTATCTTTCGCTTATTAACGGCGCAAGCGTATGGGTATTATGATCTATGCAGATCTTACATTTTCATAGTAAGATTGCTCTTACGATTTATATAAAGATTTATTGATTAAAACTTCTTAACATTACATTAGCAACGATGGAATATTGACTAACGTTTATTTATTTAATTTTACTTTGTTTATTGTTATCGGACGTCTATACATTAGTTTTACCATTTATTATGGTACTTAGATTAATATTGCTTTGTTAGAATCTTTTAGGGAGTTGAAATGTTATTCGTTTTGTTTCGATAGGTTTTAGATCAAACGTAGATCATATAAATATTGCTCTGCCCGCTAAAGTACTGTTCGGTTTATGCCGCCAAAATTGATGCTTACACTATCGATCGCTTCTGCCCGCTAAATTACTGTTCGGCTTATGCCGCCAAAATTGACGCTTACACTTATCGATCGCTTCTGCCCGCTACAGTACCGTTCGGTT
Source organism: Baylisascaris procyonis (assembly GCA_037389465.1). Lineage (NCBI taxonomy): Eukaryota > Metazoa > Nematoda > Chromadorea > Rhabditida > Ascarididae > Baylisascaris > Baylisascaris procyonis. The sequence goes on from JAZARR010000230.1 coordinate 1,713,957, forward strand.
TATGCCGCCAAAATTGCTGCTTACACCTATCGATTGCTAGTCGGCGTCACCCTCGATGTCGGTTTCTCATTCGATCGCGATGTCACTTTCGATGTCGGTTGCTTACTTTTTGCTTTATTCTTTAAACTATACGAGTCACTGTTTTTACTGTTTTTGCTTTCTAGTTTCTTTTATTTTAATATTTATCTTCTTTTACATCGGTATATCTTTGTAAATATATTTGGAAAGCAAGGCATATCCAAAAATAGTAGTTTTAATTTAATATTTTTTCGATAAACCTTACTTTCTAAATATATTTTAAACATCGCTTAGTTTTTATACCCATTCTTTCTATTACATTATTATTATACTTTATTTTTTCTTTATTACGGTTTATTCCTCCATTCTTATAACTCTTTACCTTCACATTTAATATAACTTTCTACACGACTATCCATATATTATTATTGGCATATTTACTTAAAGTCTTTTATCTTTCTCATTTTATAACCTAAAGAAGTCTAGCGCAAAATATGTAATAGTAGTGAAAATTAATATAGTTTCTCTTTTTTTTGTGAATTTTGAAGGCTTTATAAGTTAATTTATCAAAGAGTTGAATAAATAACACTCAATTGGACGATAACATCCCATTGTTCATGCATAAAAACCTTATAATTTCCCAAGTGAATAGATCTAATAAATTGTGCTCATTTAAGGGAGACTTTATTATTGAGTGCCAAAGATTGCTAAGCAATTATAACAACAAAGGTCTCAGTGTTTGTTTCTTTATATGAACCATTATTAACCTTTACCTTTAGTAATTAGTAAACTAGAATTACACTAGAATTAAGCTAGAATTAGAATTAATCTATAAGTTTATCTACCGTAATAGATGGGCTATTAAAAGTTTGGTTTAGGAAATTTTTGATGGACTCTAGTATCTTTCGCTTATTAACGGCGCAAGCGTATGGGTGTTATGATCTATGCAGATCTTACATTTTCATAGTAAGATTGCTCTTACGATTTATATAAAGATTTATTGATTAAAACTTCTTAACATTACATTAGCAACGATGGAATATTGACTAACATTTATTTATTTAATTTTACTTTGTTTATTGTTATCGGACGTCTATATATTAGTTTTACCATTTATTATGGTACTTAGATTAGTATTGCTTTGTTAGAATCTTTTAGGGAAGTTTAAATGTTATTCGTTTTGTTGTAATAGGTTTTAGATCAAACGTAGATCATATAAATATTGCTCTGCCCGCTAAAGTACTGTTCGGTTTATGCCGCCAAAATTGATGCTCACACTTATCGATCGCTTCTGCCCGCTACAGTACCGTTCGGCTTATGCCGCCAAAATTGATGCTCACACTTATCGATCGCTTCTGCCCGCTACAGTACCGTTCGGCTTATGCCGCCAAAATTGATGCTCACACTTATCGATCGCTTCTGCCCGCTACAGTACCGTTCGGCTTATGCCGCCAAAATTGATGCTCACACTTATCGATCGCTTCTGCCCGCTACAGTACCGTTCGGTTTATGCCGCCAAAATTGATGCTCACACTTATCGATCGCTTCTGCCCGCTAAATTACTGTTCGGCTTATGCCGCCAAAATTGATGCTTACACTATCGATCGCTTCTGCCCGCTAAATTACTGTTCGGCTCATGCCGCCAAAATTGACGCTTACAGTTATCGATTGCTAGTCGGCGTCACCCTCGATGTCGGTTTCTCATTCGATCGCGATGTCACTTTCGATGTCGGTTGCTTACTTTTTGCTTTATTCTTTAAACTCTACGAGTCACTGTTTTTACTGTTTCTGCTTTCTAGTTTCTTTTATTTTAATATTTATCTTCGTTTACATCGGTATATCTTGGCAAATATATTTAGAAAGCAACGTGTATCCAAAAATAGTAATTTTAATTTACTATTTTTGGATGAACCTTACTTTCTAAATATATTTTAAATATACTTTAGTTTTTATACTCATTCTTTCTATTACATTATTTTTTTGCCTTACTTTTTCTTTATTATGGTTTATTCCTCCATTTTTATACCTCTTCACTTTCACATTTTAATATAACTTTCTTCACGACTATCCACATATTATTATTGGCATGTTTACTTAAAGCCTTTTATCTTCCTTTGTTTCGATTTGTCTAGGATTATCATGACCTTCACCAACACATTTGTTTTATAATAAAGCTTTAATTTTTATTTCATTTTCAATCTCTCTTATACTAGAGTAAATAATATAATATCGCCTTTGGTTTCCGCTATATAGCGCTAGATTTTATATTACCTTTTAATGCATTTATGGTTACACATACTAGTATTTATCTCTTTGGGTATTAGAATTCAGTTTTACATAGTACTTCAAATTTTAGGGTACTTATATTTCAACAATTAAGTACGTATATATACGTAAAGATTTTTTTGACAGTTGAGGTTATATTAGTCGTTAGTGTTATACGTCTTTGCTGCACGTTGGCGTTTAATGCGTTATTGTTATTGTTCTTCTCGCGTAACTTCTTCCTCTCGACATTGAGCTATAAGCTCTTCTTGTAGGGGCAGGAAATCGAGCTCGATGGTGAAAGGGCGTGAGTTCAACGTCTCAAACGCCCGTTTTGGAGCGAAGGAAGGAAACGAACTATTTCGATGAGGTAGGTGTCATTTTGTGTAATTTTTATATTTATCATGCATTTTTTAATATAAGTTTAATATTTTCTTTTCCATTTCTTTTCTTTTTCACTTTTCTCTCTCCTTATTTCTCTTTCTTTCTATGCGCAATTAATTCTATGTTTATGCTCGCGAAATATTTTCTTTTCTTTTTTTCTGCTAAAGTGCAGTATCCGTGTTGGTCTTTACGCATATTACGTAAATAATGGACTATCATTTTAACTATACGCTCTCTATTTAAAAAAATAGAACTAGTAATAACTCAGGGTACACTTTTATTTATTTATTTTCCCGCTAGAGAAGCTTTGTGATTTTTAAAAGTCTACCTATGCATTTGTTTTATAAGATTATAATAACTAATTAAGCATATTTATGCATTTCTTTTACCTTTATAAAGCTTTCAAGCAATTAGCAAAAGTTTGTTTACTAATTTAGTGTTTTTACACTTTGTTCTTCTCTTTTATAAAACCCCAAAAAATTGTTAATATAGGAGTAACGAAGAAGTGCATCGTTGTCGTTGACATAGAATGATAGACGAGAGTAGCGTGTTTAGAGGTCTAAGTGTGTCGCATTCAGCCCATTGCATTTCCTCCATTTGTCAGCGTAGTGCAATATTGCGTGCCATTCTTGCAATACGCCATCCCAAATACTATATTATTTGAAAGCTCTTGATCGTTGCTGTTGAAAAACGATAACAATTGGAGATGGGAAATGGGTAATTGAGAGGGAATAGTGGGAAATGCCCAAATGATTTTGGGAAACCTTTAAATTGGATGAGTAAATTAAATTAATCTTTGGAAAACCTACTACTTTAGAGGCGTTGAATTCGGTTGCTTAAAAATTTTGCAACCTCTGATACCGTACAATATCCGTTGTTGATTTATATTCATATAATTTTTAAACTGATTTTTTTGATGAGTCAGCTTCTCGTCAGTTTTTCGACAACTTCCTTCTATCCTTACTCCCCGCGATCCCCCATCCCCCATCCGTATGCTATACATCCATCTCTCTCGGCTGCCTCAACCTTGTGGATAAAACCTGAGAGTGCTAAAATTTAGAAATTTTTGCAATGCTTTGGTATGAATCCAAGATTTTAGAATGTTCAAAGAATAACATCAAATATGAGTTTTTTTTTTGCATAGGTGAGCTTACGTATAATGCTTGTTCTATATTTATTGATTGATTCGTTTTACTGATTTATTCGCTAATTTTATAGATTTTATTCGCTTTACTTTTAGTCATCGGTGGTCGGTATGAATCCGAAGAAAAACATTTTACCTCACCGCATGATCTTTAGATCAGAAATGAGTTGTATTTTTTTTGGTATTATTTTCGAAAGAATTTCACTCAAACTTCCACATCGGTTAGCCTCTGAATTTTGCATGATATAATGCATCGCAAAACAAGATATTCAACCTCACTCGAGCTCATACTCTTCAATAAGGTTACGGCTAAAAATAAAGTAATAACTATTACTGCCCGAAAAATGATTTCGCCGTTAAAAGCCTCCTTGATCTTTGGCACCGTAGAGAGCATTACAAGTGGCGGACATCGTATGGATGATATTTTGATCCTGATGTTTTTTTTTTATATTGGCAAGCGAAGATGAACGGTGATTTTTTTCAGCTCCGTGTAATGGTCAAGTTTGCATTTGCAATTGCAATTGAGTTTGCATTTGCAATTGCAATTGAGTTTGCATTTGCAATTAGTTTTTAGTGCGAATTTCTTGTGTATTTGTTGCAATATTCTTGCTAAATAGTTGAAACCAGAGAAAAAGACTTCGATGTCCGTCACTGATTTAGTGCAACTTTTGATTAGCTTAACCTGTAAACTGATCTACGTACTATTATGATTTGTGCTGTTATAAATTTTATACAGGAGATCAAAAACGAGTAAAAGCTATCATTTTGCAACACTTCGTCTTGGTTAGATAAGGGAATTTGCTACTATAATCGGAGGAAGGGAGAGGGATATAGAGGGAGCATTTATAAGTGAAAGAGACTCAAAACAGTTCACTTTTTTTGCAACATGTAGTTGAGGAATCGAGGGAGGAAACAAGAGGGGAGGTAGACAAGGACGATTTATATATATATATATATTTTTTTTGAATTTTTATGCTAGGAAAGATACCATGCAAGCGTTGATGGAATAACATCAGAAAGCAAAATACTATTCAGCGATCTTTTATTATTGAAGAGAAATATATGCAAAATATATTCTTTATAATAAAGTTTGGTAGTGGCAATATGTGATAAATAATTACTCTCAAAGGAGTTTGCTTCAGTGATCCTATTTGATTGATATCCTTTCAACGCTTAGAGTTATTCTTAATTAATAAGTTGTTGATGCCAACGCAAACTCCATTAATCAATGAAGGAATTTTAAGCCAATTTTATGGCATATAAAATATAAAAATAGTAAAATAAGAAGTGAGAAATGCTGACCACTGGTCTAGGAAGTGACCCAAATCTGGTCTAGAAAGTGACCCTAATAAGTTTGGGACTGATGGGAAAAGAGGCTTTATCATGTGGACCATCTGTCAGACTATTATTGGCTCCTCAAATAGATAAGTCATCGTCAATTTTGTCGATATAATATCTGTAGGTTGTCGGAAAAAATCAAACCTCTATTCCTCATATTTATGTCTTAAGATTGGCGATCGATCGATTAGAAGTGTTGGACGAGAAAGTTGAGTTGAGTGAAATATTCAAAACATATTTTTTAATGTACTGTTGCAAATCTATATTTGCTTAGCATATTGTAGTGACATCATGTCTGTGCTTATGTATGTCTGTCTGTTGGCTTGTCTGTCTGACAACTTGGTAGTCTTAGTATTTAAATTACTTAATTTAATCTAACGCTTAAAGTGATATGAATTTGTATACAAACTACAAATTGATTGATTAATTTCGAATTGAGTTCTAAACAAGTGCTCATGCCAAGATGCCAAGTGGTGACAGTCAGATTGTTTGCTAAATTGTTCGAGTTTTTTCTGCAAGGAAAACGAATTTTTTCTATAAGATTTATACGTTAGATGGGATGGTTTTTTTACAGAAGTGATTGGCTGATTGAATGGAATGTTAAAATGGCTATCGCATCAGCTGCTTTAGGCATGTTTCTTCACTTATTTTTGTAGTTTTATGTTTGTTATACATTTAAATGAACTACCAGCCGTTTGCCTAAAATTGAGAATATAATCTAAATACAGTAGTTTCGTAATAATAAATGGTAGTTGCAATAATTAAATATAATTTGAGAACGTAATTGCGATTGAATAAAATAAAAGAAATTCAAATAGTTCGAAGTCATCGATTCATGTCTACAGATATGCGAGTGAGGAGCGAAAATATATAATATTTGCAGCAATTGTGATTTTGTTGCTGCAGTTTTTTTTTTTGTTTGCTTATTAGTTATTTCGGCTTTCCATTTACTTTAATCACACTTGAAAGTAAAATTGTATTAGTTGAGTAAGTCCTCAAATATAACTTCTGTTGGACTGTCGTCTTGTATTGTTTGTTCTTAGCAACTGGTAAATAACATAATTCTTTGATCTCTGAATCGTGGATTATAGCCTTAGGAATAATTGGGAATTGGATTATCATTATACTTTATGTTGAATGATATTTCATGTGAGGTAAATAATGTTTTATTTTCTTGCCCTTTCTTTTTTATGAATGTCTTTTTATGGATTCGCATCTGTCATAGAATTTGATAGATTTTCGACTTATCAGAGCTCTTGCGATCTAGTCTAATAGTGCAGTGGCATTTATGCTTTATTATTTTATAGTGAATGCAGACTTGTGATAAATTGTTTTCTTATTATATGCTTTGAGAGTTTTGTGTTTGTAAAGCGCAATAAAGCAATTATTTGCACCTATAAAAGAAAGAAAAAACAATCTTTATTCAGAGAAGGGCAAAGAAAATTATAGTGAAGTAGTACGGCATGAGAATAATATAAATGCACATAATTCTAAGAAATATTTTTTGAGAATATATATTATAAAGTAACACTTAAAAATACGCTACAATATATTTACATATCAGTTAAGTATAATTTGATATTTCATAGATGGTTTTTCAGTGAATCATTTTGGCAATGGAGGCAGATTGCAACGTTCTTAGACGATAGATAAATACAGTCAAATTGTTAGCCTCTATAGTATTTCCCGGAAGGCAATTCCAAACCGACACCAATCTCTACTGGAAATGTATAGAATGTTTCTACCATATAACCACTTATCATTACCCTGAGAGCTATGAGATCACTTTTAACGTTTTTGATATATGGATCATATTTTCTTTGGAAAACTTTCAAAAATAATATGTGAGCGAATAAGTTAAATCGTCGTTTTGACGAGGGAAGGGGTAATAAAATCAGAGCTGATAAATTATTTTATTACTATCTTACTGGGTTTATCGTTCTAAATAAGTGATTAGGTCCTTTCCTTCTTCATGTTTTTTTGCATATTTATTTCTCTTCTCTTTCATTTTTTTTTTTGATTTTGCTTTCTGTCTGTTGCTTGAACAATTGCAGAACTCTATATATCAGTAGGTTTATTTATTAATACTTTTATTTATAATTTAATAAACTTATATAAATTGGAAATATGTTGACAACCATTCGAAATTCCAAGTTTTAAGCAGAGCGCTTGTATGGTCATGGATCTTTATTCAAGATAATGTGGTGCCTTAGAGAGCATATGGGTCTTTATCTTCGTTAGAACGATAACATATGTGAACCTCAAAGAATGAGCTATGTAAGTAGTCATGAATGCAATGCATAAATAACTTGAGAGGGACAAAATGGCGTTAATTGCTTTTTGCTAGTGTCACTTGAAAGCTTCCATCGATGATACTCTACGGCAAGAGAGTACAAGTAAAAAACATTACACAAAACGTAAATTCTCTATGACCTTGCCATTTTGACCATTTTGACCAATAGAAATTTCAACTATTCTGGCCATTAACTACCACTGGCTTAGACTAGTCAATTGTGAAATGGTACGTGGAAATATTTAGGTGGTGCCAATTGTGTTCTATGGGATAACATACGAAGTACAATTTATCCTCAATAAAATTTAAAAAATTTTTCCGTTTAGGAGTGATTTCACACTGAAATTTTTCTACTTCTGCCAACATGTAGTGAGTAAATTTTTTGTGTTCATAATATGAAGTAGTAAATTTTTCTACTTGTATCACTCAATAACTTGTATCAATCTCTTCCATTTGTATGATCCAATAGCCATCAGAAAATGAGAAAATTTTTATGCGTTCCAAAGATTTGGAAAGTGTTATATTCAGATGGATGGAAATTTGTTATAGGTATATATTATTGCCTTATTAATAGCGCTATAAATAGACTTTTCTATTCGAGAATATTAGGCGTTATAAGAGTTTTATTCGATAATTAGAGGTCGTTAAAAACGATATGAGCTAGTAGAAAGGAAGGGAAAGATATTATTTCTTCTCATTTATGATTTACATCCAAATGCTGAAATGATCCGAGGCTCATTAACAATGAACGAATTTCTCGTCTATTTCATTGTCAATTTTTTTTTTTTCGATAGGCGCAAGATGTAAGTGAGGGAATCGAATTAATTTAAGATTGTCGAATCGTAAAAAAGTCGTCTAAAGATTCGAGTAAATTTAAATTATTTATGAAAAAACAAACGTATTCTATGCAAATCATAGGAATCTTCTTTTTTTCGCAACAAAAATTTCGCGCTAACTTTCAAAATGAAAATCTTTTTTTATTGACATCCGTCGTTTGCATGCAGTTGAAATTTGGATGAGTGAGAAAAAAAAAATCGAATAACATCGAGAATGTTGATTGATTTGATGCTTGATGAAGGCGATTTGAATAGGGATCCGGTGGAGTTAAATTAACGATTAAAATATGCAATCAGTTCGGTTTTTTTTTTAATGATCCTAAAAATGTATATCTACATCACCTATTATAATCTTATTGCAAATGTACTAAAATCAAATTATCTGATTCGAATTTAAAATATTACGAGTGAAAAAATTATGAGAGACGAGAAATATAAGTGAGAGATTTTTTTTTGGGGGGGGGGGGGGGTTTGGTTGCTTTGATTAAGCATAGAAAATTGATTTGCATTTTTTTGCATATGAATATTATAAAGTATTTTCGAGAGAGAGAGAGAGAGAGGGTTAAAGAGAACGAAACTCACTAGAAGGATATTCTCAACTTTATTGATAATCGGACATTAGGCGATTATCGATAGTAATATGAGGAAGTAGCATTAAAGTCTTGGCTAGTCATTCTTTTCATGGCTTTAAAATCTTTTTAGTTTGTTTTTTTTTTCTATCATTCTATAAGAGCAGCGATGCCAAGTTTTTGAAGTATATGCTTTCATAAGCTATTTTCAACAGCATAAATAGAACCATTTTGCTTCATCTGCTTAACTAACGACATAAGCGAAAATTTCCATAAGCATCTTATTCATTGTTGCTTATATTCTTAGGTAAGTTGGGGGTCTTCAACTTAGAACTTTGTGGGACTCTAAATGTTTCTGCTAGTGTTATGCCTCATATGATCTTGAAATTGAGAGAATCCGACGATTCTAAGTTTTTGATGTAGTTATTTTTAGATTTTATAATGTTTGCAATGGTTTGACAATGTAAAAAAAAGAAGAAGAAATTTAATTGAATTGAGAAATACAAATTGCTGATGTAAGGATAAATTTGTGGCTTAGCATGAGGTTATGACATGAAGTTGATGTTCAAATGAGCATTTCTTTGTGACTTGTCATAGAAATTGGACAATAGAATATTTGTGATGTCTACTGCTCAACGGATCAATGAATAATCCAGCAATTGCGACTGATGCGAGGGAAGGGGGAAAGGAGCAGGATGGGTTAGGGAGTTACGAGAGAGAGGAATTAAGTTTCATTGATAAAATTTACTCAGAGTGGCTCATGAGGGAGTCAGAGGTACTAGGCAACTTAAGTATTGGGAGTGGGCCATAGTCGATGTTATATCTCGAAGAGATGCTAATAATTCAACTCACGCTGCGACAACTCTCTTGTGTCCCAAATCAACGACAGACACACTTCACGCCTCACAACCACCACCCTTAAGCTTTTGACAGACGTCAAAATGCAATTGGGCACAGCAAGTGGGCTTCTAAAATGTTGGTTCCCCAACTTATCTCCACTTTCGAGTTTAAATTTTTCGTTAAATTTGCAGTTTCAACTTGAAACTGAATGAATCATTACCAACTTTAAGTTTATTTAAACCTTAAACTTTATTTAAACTTAGCGAGCATTTTAATTCTCATTGATTATTATGAAATCTATAACACATCACAAAGATGGTCAAATCTATATTTGCGGGGTCCACAAATCATATATGTCCTCTTTTTTGAGATATCTAAAAGAATCAAAGAAAATCGTAAGAATTTTTCGAGACGCATATTCAATCAGCAAACGTACATAGAGATTAAAGATGCTAGATACCAATAGCTTGATTTTTACCATTATGCCATTACCTGTTTACTGTGGCGCAATACGGTATTAGTTTGAATGCTATCGCTTATTTGAATACTGTATCACGTGGATATTCAGTTACCTCGTACAACTTTGAACCAATCGCTGTCTGCCTTTCATTTATATTATCCTTCATTTTTGTGAGAAAAACCCCGCCTCTCTTCATTTAATCTCCTCCCATTTCAATAATAGCTTTGTTTCATAGAACTTGTTTTCATTTGTCAGAAGTATTAAATAATATTACTCTGCCTCAATAAAGCCCTCTTGAGATGGTGATCAGTCGATAACCCTCGAGGTTCTATTCGGGATGATATGGTATATTGAGTTGTTTTTCTACAGACATTGTAGATTCGATAGAGTATAGCAATTGTGCGATACAAAGTAGAGGCGCAAATGGCATCCTTTTGGTATTCTGTTGGCTGTATTCTAGGGCGGCACGAATGTTTTGCGCGATCTTGTCGAATGCAGTCATTCATCGTTGAAACATCATAGGCGTCTTTATGTTCGAACAATATTTCTACTTATATTGAATGGCAATATTTATGCCAATCATATCCATCGGTGGAATGCTGTTTCAAATTGTTGCTTATCAAATATCGCATCCCTTTCAAATAAAACCACCTCCTTAGTTGAAAAATTCTCAAAAGTTTTGCGCAAGGAATACCCTCCTTTCCCCCTCCATCCTTTCCTCTTTTTCTCTACCCCCTCCCCCTCCCCCTCTCCTACCACTAAATTTTCGAAATAGTATCCATCGGAGATGCTACCCCTCCCCATCCATTAATAAAACCCCATCCTCCAATTAAAATTTGCGGGACTATATGAGATCTGAAGTTATCAGAAAGTTTCTTAATAGTAATAATGCCCTTATCCATGTATTTAAATTGTCCGAAGCGATCGACCTACAAAGCGATCAGAGAAGAAATATTCTAATTAGATGTTCTCTAAATTGCGCATCTTACTGTTACAAAAACAACTTGCAAAGCTTCATATTTCTTTAGCATCACATCGTTGTAATTATAAATTGAACATTTATTGCTGGATATGAGTTGAATACATTCAATCGCCACTAGAGTTGAATTTGGGGCGATGACCGATACAGCACTTGGCACTTTTTGTAGATAACAGTTAAATATCAGGTAGCATCACGTATCTACAAGTTTATTCGGTTTTTAGATGCTAAGTGCTGTCATCAAATTTTATAGATTGTCGTGAAGAAATTGAAAAATTTTGCTCACTGAGTTCATGAATCAAATTCAAATGTTTTGGCCGAATCATAATTCGACCACTCAAAAAATCATTTCGAACAACTCAAACATTCGATATTTTTAGAAATATTGATGCTTTGAAATAAGTTATTGAATGATTTCATATAAAAGATATTATTTAGAAAATTCTGAGAAGGTCAATTATAGGAAAAATATGATAAATTGTTTTATGAAATTCTATGAAAAAATTTAATCAAGTTCGAAGAAAAATTTTTAATGAAAAAAAAAATTTCTATTCGTATTTTCAATGCAGTTTTCTAAAATTTACCACATGTAAAACTATTCGAGAGGGGGAGGATGAAAAAGAGAAGAAGAAAAAAAGAAAGAGAAAGAGGAATGAGCGCATAAAGAAAACGAAGAGAAATCGTTTCCCTAAGAAATTCGTTTCGGAAAATTGCGCTATTAGTCGTTGTTGTATGTTGTAAATTATCTTGTCGATAGGTGCAACAAAGAAATGAACAAAGAGGATTTTTTCCCAAAGAGTATTTTTCTAGCACAAAGGAGGATGTTAACGGTTAACTTCAGCGATTTTTATAGAGTATATTCAAAGATTGATTAGTGAAGGTGTATTGTGATGACGTAAGTTGTGATACGATTGATTTATATTCCTTAAGTTTGCATTATTTTTGTTGAGCTACTGCTGTGCTAATCAACGCTCATTGCTTGTGCTGTAAGAGCTCACATAGGGGAGCATGAAATTTGAGGTAAGATAGTATAATATTTATTTATTTTTTAGTTATTATTATAATCATTGTTGATGCTCATCTATACGCTTATTTCCATCCTGAAGTTCTATTCGATCCGTTGAGTTGTTCTTAGTTGTTTTTAATTATTTTGCCAACCAAATTTTCATACTTGCTGAGACTTTATCTGTTTATTGTTCGTTTAATCACCTCAATAGCAAACAAATTTCCATATCTTACAAGACAACAATTCAGCTGCCTTTCATCTATTTACTCATCGTTTATGATGAATGACCGCCAAGTTTATTAAATATTATTGTCATAACCGTATCATTACTATTCTTAAAATGTGTATCTTCACGTGAGTGCTCATGTTGCCGAAAATTCTCCAACTCTATGTCATCAACAACTAAACAAACAGCGTTTTTTAATACATTAATATATTTTTCGTTTATATATATATATATATATATATATATATATATATATATATATATATATATATATATATATATATATATATATATATCATCTACCTAACATAGTGACCGTCTCATTTTTTGTACAATATTTTATTCACTGAGCGATTTTTTCGCTCGTCAAATTCTCTTCACTTAGAATAAGCCATAATTGAATTTGAATGTGATTTTCGCTGTTATGAATTTTTCTGGTTTGTTGAATATTCAATAATAATATTTCGGTCGAAAATACGCCCCATTGCGTAAATAGTGTTCCTTTCGTATAAAAATGCACTCATTTTGAATTGCCGCATTTTTTTTGCGTTGCATAGCATTGCAGAGTTATTGTTACAATAACAGCAATCATTAGTTGTACCAAAAATAATCCGACAATTTTTTCTCAAAAGTGATAAATCTTTGTTTACGTCATTAAGAGAATCTTCGATGGACTATCGCATTCATATAAATATATGATTAGATGTGATTCAATACTGTGTTAGCTAGGAGTTGAAGAATGATGAGGAGTTCTTTCGGAGCTCTAACCGGAGCAATGCATGAGTGCATATGATTGGAAAGCAGTCGTTAAAATTCGCAAACATGGATCTATAGGCATATGAGAAGAGAAAAGAGCTTCACTGACTGTTTTCTGAATAAAGGTATGAGTTAGAATGCCATCCTGAAGGGTGCATCTCATAATAGTATTTAATGTAAATGCTATTCAGTGCAAACATTTAGCATTCTGGATGAAAGCGCTAAAGAAGGAAAACAATGGCATTTGGTTCGTTCAAAATGTAACAATAACGGAAGATCGATCTTTGGAGATGTGGAAAAAAATAGGCATAATGCTTGTTAAGATGGTCACTTTATGAGAATTAAACAAGGCGCAGGAGGATGGGATAAATTATGCGTACATAGTTGTTCTTGGAGGAATATATTCCGCTAGAATTCAATTCTATCGATGGAATTTAATCCTTGCAAAGAGATGCCTTCCCCTCAAATATTAGTCAGATAGTAATAGTCAGATAGAATAAAGTATGGAATATGACGAAAGTTGTTTTTCTTTCTATAATTTTTCTACATAGAGTTGTCTAGCTTGCAATTATATGCATCTCGGTGGATTGCCAAAAATGTATCTATGATTCTTGAAGCTGTGGCAAGCTCTTTGTCATTGCGAAGAACTTCAACTTGATTTTCGAAGTTCACTTCAAAATTTGAGATTTTACTGCAGATTGAATATCAACACTAATGCATATGAAAAGTAAAACAATCGTCTATATTCGAGTGAAATTTGCATATGAAGGTGTAACTTTTATTGTTTTTCTATTGTGGAATATTTTGGATATCAACCGTTTAATTTCGCCTATTGAAGAAAACGGTAATTTTCAACTTTTCCTCACCTCAGTTCATTTGATAGCCATATCTAAAAATTTTATAGATTATTTGGAAAAGATGGGAAAATTTTCGGTAAAAAGTAAAAATTGCACACGGTTTACCATTTGGACAATATTAGTTGCTCATTTAAAATTCCTCGTTAGCATCGAAAATGAGATGCAGATATGTGTGCGTGCATTCATTTCATCATAGTTTATTATTGTACATTTATTGGCTTCATACTTTATTATTCATATATAAGCGAGTGACAGACGCATAGTCAAGTCGGCTGTCATGAAGGTGATGCTTCATTAAGTGCAACTACGTAAAACTTCAATAATTGGTGCCTCTCTTTACTCGTCGCATTCCTAATTTTCTATTAATTTCTCATATCTTCATCGATAGCAACGTTTTTTATGCGCTTTTAATTCGTTTTTTTTTTCCTGCAAAATATCTGTAAAAAATGCTTCTTCTAAGCAATGACGTTATATCTCTAAGTGTCCGTGTGTTTATGTCTTTCTGTCTATTGAAAAGTTTGAATTTGCCAAACATAAAAAGCGCGGTGAGGGAATTTAATATATGCATTCTACATAGTAATGTTTTCCTATCTTCATTTTTGTTCTATTTAATTATACTTTCTAGTTATCATTGACTAATCGATCGAATAGGTTGCAAAAAGAACGAATCTTTCAGTTGAGGATTCATGCTCAGTGATATAGGAGAGGCAGTATTTTATTCTTTTTCTATCATCGGTGTAGCCGGCTGGTTTAATGATAGAATTGCAGAAGTTCGTTCCTATATTGATGAAGCTGTAGAAAGATATTCATCTAAAATATTTGAGTAGCAAATAGGAGTTGATTGGCTAATTCATATATCCCAATAAAGAGGGTATCACAAAGTTGATATACGTGATCCTATATGATCTGTAGTCATTAAATCTAGCCTTATACATTATAAAAGTATCTAGATATATTAGCCAATGCAACTTCGATGTTTGCTACGCTAAACAGGTTCATCTAGTTGTTGTTCGCGCATTTCTGTATTTGTTCACTTGTTTAATCGTTTATCTAATTATTTACCAGTTTATTTATTTGTTTGTTTGTTTATTTGTTTATTCATTTGTTCACTTATTTATTCATAGGTGTAAAATTGTCAATTGACCACTCTCTCGTTTTTTTCTCCTCAAGAGTTCTTCCTTTAGCGGCTTGTGCGTTCAATTTTTTTCGGCATTTCTGAATGTTCTAGCTAATATAGTGTTGAAATACAAAGCTTCTTGTCAACAAAATCACTGAGCACCAGAAGTTTAAAGAAAAATTGTTTAGCGCTGAAATCTCTGTCACTAAAATCGTTCATAACCGAAATGTTTCATCAATAATATAACTCTAACAGGTCTTTATGAAACGAAAAGTTAATCCCTTTATTAATGCTGTTGAACATATTCCAGTCTTGAATCTAGAATACCGCATTCCAATAATCGACGCTTGTTGACACTTCCTACTCGACAACTATATGATTTCTTTAATCAATCTCAGCCATATGTTCATCTTTATCTTCGCATTCGAACGCGCCCCTAGGGGTTTTATTTGCAAAGATGCATTACTGTAGTGTCTTATCTTCGAACATCTTTAATCGTGTGTGTGTGTGCGTTTGTCTGTGCTTGTATATCTCTCAGAATTTCTATACAAATTAGAAAATCCTTCCTTTCACTAATAGGCATTGAATATGTGGGAAAAGTTTGCAAGTCAGATTTTATATATACGATCAAGCTCGAGAAAAGATGTTTCTTTTGCTCAGGGATTTGTATAATCGTCTACAATAAGCACTAGTAGGTGTTGTTCCATTATTTCGCTAGATAAAGATACAGTCAGCTGGTTCAAAGAGGGTGGTTTACAAAATGTCCATACCATGCTAGTTCAGCGATGTGCCTTTTTGTTTGTTTAAAGCAATTTTCTTTCTTTCGATGAGATAATTGTTTAATTAATTTGTTTCTTGATTTGTTTATTTGTTGTGACAGCTGGGTAGTTACATTGTTGATGTGATCGGCATTCTGATATTCGCTTAGGCTTACGCTTAGGGTTTAACTTACTCTATAAATCACAGTAACGCTTAGATTTGACAATATTAACTGCATTTAGGGAATTTCACTATTCGACACATCGCTTGATGAAGGCATGCGGATGTGAGAATTGATTATAATAGCATTTTTTGGAATTGCACCACTGTGACGTCTGTCTTGAAGAATTCTATCCATCCCATTATTGCTTCCACCCATCTTCCGCTTCCCATTGTCTTTTCACTGCATAAATTCCATTACTCGCAATGTTTACTTCTCACGCAAAGCTCATCAATCTGTTAGTGTTTGACTTCCTTATGGAATTTCTTTTTTTTTCTACGCCGAGAAAGAAAAAAGAAAGAGGCAATTTGGGTTAAACTGAATAAAAATTCGTTTTCATTGAAGATTTTAGAGTGGTAATTTTTTTTCGAACTCGGACTGTTTCATTTGTGTTCATCTATGTTGCAAATGTTTAGTGCATAATAAACTCATCTATTTGTTACTTAGTGACAGATGTATTTTTTGTTATTAGCGCATAGAGTTTGCTGTCCTTTAGATGTGAAAGGATCAGACCCCTCAAACGTTGCTCTCACTATCGTTTCTCTTAGAAAGGCGGATTCCACTGAATGCTAGAAGCAGAATGCTTTTATAGTGCTTTTTGTTTATTGTTTTTTAGTGATTTTTTTTTTTTTTTTGAAGCGATAATTGAGTGTTAAATTGTATAAAATTAAAAATTAGAAATCATTGTTATAAAATGGCTTAAACACATTGTGCACAAGTACATTTGCTTTCGCTTCTCTCTTTCAGTTTTATTTAATAAGCTACGATATCCCACTTTAATTCCCTTTAGGAATATAAATCTTCCTATCAAACATTTTGTCCATTTAAAGTGATGGAAGCCACTACAAATATATTTTTTTTGAGAAAAAGTATTATCACAATCAAACATTCGACGTGTATTTAGATATATAAATTTCGGCTGTTTACATTTGGTATATAATTGAATGATACATGAATACTCTAAAATGAAATGAGAGCAATGACAATTCACAAATTCGTTCGATGAGAATCGCGCAAAAATGCTTCTTACTGAAACTTTGGAAGTGCTCTAAATTCTTGTTTGATTATGAATCCGCTAAAATAAAAAAATCATCAGACGTTAGAAAAATGTGCTGAAGAAATAAATAAACGAATCAGAAATTGCTGTATATAGATTTTCTAGGCCACAAACTATCTGTTGGATCCACTCTGATGATCTATGCAAAAGAAATAATTATCAAAAATTCCACTCGCAATATAGGTCTTCGCCTAGACGATAGCTTCATTTTTTGATTCTATTTTGACAAGTTTGCTCATTCATGCTTAAAATTTATTTATCACCTGAAAGCAATAAGACAATATATGTGTATGAACTGCGAAACTGTGCTAATTAATGCATAAATTATTTTCCAAAAAGATCAAATAATTCCTACGTATCATTGAGGTAGCAAGCGAAAACCTTAACCTAGTCCAACGCATTGTAAATTGTTCAGTCGAAATCATTCATAATCTCAGAAAAAAAAAAAAAAAGATTCGAGCACATTGACGAATATAAAGCTCGATACAGTTTAGGAAGATATTAAGCATGAAAGATTCTAGAAAAGCGGCTAATAAGATGGCCAATTTTGCCTATCTATTAAATGAACAATCACGTTATATCATATTTCGTTCTCTAAGAAGGGAGTGAAAGTAAAAAATGCCCCCTCCCTCCCCCCTACCCAAGGTTTTTTTTGCACATCCTTCTAAAAACCCACTTAATGTTAAAATCCGTTCGCTATTTAATTCCATCTCAATATGACATTTCGAATTCGGAGTGATTGCATAGAGTATAATTAGCTAAGGGCATTGTTTTTATTATTAAATGAGAGCATTTGTTTGCATATTTGATATTTTCGTATCTTCTCTTGATATGTGCTTTACATAGTTTTTATCGATGAATAATTAGCCTTAGCAAATGTGATCAATGGCATTTCTTTTTACATTATTTGCGGAGAGTTCTATAGCTAATGATTATTTTATGCTAGATTCTGAGTTTCATTTGATGGATCACAATATGTGTGGCCCGTTGGTCCTTTACTAGATCATACTTAAAGCAGCCTAAGCTGAAAGTGTCAATTTTACAATTTTTTAGCCACATGAATTAATTTTCTATCATGAAAATAGTAAATTGAGGGCTTAGACAAGTTAGAAGTGATGAGGGCAAATCTTTTCGAAATTTTTTTAATACTGAGATACCTCTCTCAATGAAAAAATAAATCGGCATTTCGGAGTTTTTTTTTTTTTTTACTAATGTCTGGCCAGTTGTTTTCCTTAGAATTTCATTAAAGTTGTCCAGAATGTGGCATGTGAACTTTCTCAAATAAAAGCTATCAATAAAGCTCTCAAAGCGCCAGCTACGATTTCTTAACACCGCTAAGATATGTGCCAGTTTTATAGCCTCTTAACTGATCAAAAAACTCGTCTAAAGTTAGTGACTTTCGTAGTATCCTTGATGCGAGTATCTTTCAATTAATTTTGCTAAATTTTATTCTCAAATATTGTCTCACTATGAAACAATGTGTTATTATAAAACATTTGTGTCATTATGAAATATTCTATTATCATTTATTATTTATAAATAATTGAAAATGTTCAATTGTGTTGATTATATCGCCGACAAATTGTGTCACCTTCGTAGTGAAGAAACAAGAATTGTAGAGCAATTGTTTATGTCAATCAGTAAACTTTCTCGAATATTATTTAACAATTATATTCAGCTGTAAAAGTTTAAAAAAAAAAATCTCGCCCGACTATTGTTGCTCTCATTCACAGAGAGAAACCAACATCGCTCAGCAATATTCAAAGCTAGTCGCATTTTTACACAGCTGTTTTGTTGAGTATGATAGTTGTTGCATCAATATTTCGTTCTTTCACTCGCAATTGTTTTCTCCAACTTTTCAATTTTCCATTTAATCGTTACTCCTTGCAAATTATTATGCTTAGTTTGTTTTCATTTATTTCATTCGATGAATATTATTTTTTACTTATTTTATTTGATATTTTATTTGATATTTTATTTACTTATTTATTTCATTTATTAGATATTTTTTAAATACATGATTGATGTTCAAGTGAATTTTTCTATGATTTGCTGCTATTTTTTTAAAATTTTATTTTATTTATTTCAATATTGTTCTAAAAGAAAACGCCAATCGAAAGCAATATTTATCTATTTAGGATATATACTTTTAAGAAAATATTTTATTTAGGAATTTTTTTTTGTTCTCATTAGATAGATGCACAATTAAAATAACCATCAATCAAATGCGTCGAATCTATCTCAACAATAAGCTCAACTCATCAATCTATAACTGTCAGGTGTAAGCTTGAATACAATTTTAAATATGCATCAAATGAAATTGATGCATTCATCTTATTTCCTTTTCAGAATTAATAAGCTTCATTGACAGCTTTAAAATTAAATGTTCAGCGTTAAAATAATAGACCACCTGAAAAATAGCAATGAATAGTAACCGATAAGGTAGAATAAAAGTGAACAATTAAGTTACGAATATTTTGTAAGGAACATATGCCACTCTATATTTTAGATCATTGTTTCTGAGGCATCTCTCTTACTTTAGACGGTCCATGAAATATTATATAGTCTTTTACGTATGTAATTAGATGGCATATGAAGTAATAAGCATATCATGAAATATAGGATGCTCACAGAGCAGTAAGCATCTATATTAGTGATGAGCAATTCGAGAGTGAATCTTAATGCCGATGGCCATATGTTAAATGATTCGCAACTGCTTTTCACATCTCAGTAATTTAGTGATATCGGCAAATACCACCACTATTTGCCGGCGTTCTTTGGCTCTCTTTTTCCCTGCTCAACTTTCATCAGCTATCTCTTTTTTTTTTTCGGCTTTATGTAATGAAATATCGATGCAAAAATTTTCATGCAGTATTTAGGGTACTTCCACCATAAAATTGTTGTACTTACATCGGTACTTACATAATCATGACCATGTAACGTTTGAATATTGTAAAGAAAGTCGGACATCGACGTCTTTTATCACATTATCGTATAGACCCGTAGATTTTTGGAGGCATTTGTGAAATATATGAGAATCACTTAAAATAGATAGTGGCTAATTTTTTTAGCTCGTTTCTAATTCGAATATTTGAAATTTTCACTGTGATAAGCATTAGAACGTAAAGTGTTATTATTAAAATTTCAAACGAATTGACGATACTCATATGCTGTGTATTTTATACCGGTTTAAATCTTCGAATATTCTATGTAAATTCAAATTCGATGTATTAAATAACTTAATTGCTGTAAAACTTCATAAAATTATAGTTGCTATGATTACTTTAAAAATTTTGTGAAATTTTCTAAATTAAATTTGTATATAGACTATTTTAAAAAAAATATTGCCGCATAAGAGGAGCGTTAACAATTTTGTGTTCGACGTTTCGTCAATAATGCAATTGTTTATCAGTGGTCTCTGTGAAGAGGAAATTTTGCACATAAAAACACTCTATATACGAGTGTTGATTAGAATTGAATGTTTCTTCTAGAATTACCGCTTTATTCACTTAAGCTCGTAAATCTATCACTTCCAAGTGAGATGCTATCTTTGAAGTGAACTCTTTGTCTTTCTTTGTCTTTCAACGCTCTTTTCTAGTGGGGAGTATCTTTTTAGAGACATTCTTAAGATTCAATAAGGGAGAAGAGGATGACCAAACAAGTTGAGAAGTTAGACGAATATTTCAAAATTTTTAACAAAAGAGAGGAGGCTCTTAGTAAGGTCACTTCATTAGAAAGTTTTGATAGTTTCACACAGGTATCATAAATTCCAAAGAAAGGAAAATTTTGATGAAAGGTCATTTGAAAAGGTGAAATTTTCGCCATTTCTGGGGAGGGGGGGGGGTGTTTTTATCGTTAAGGGTCATTTCTAACAATGTCAGTTAACCTAAATTACTGCTCATCAACTTTCGAATAAAAACTATAAACCATAAGTTTGCGGAAATATGAAAAGAGGGGAAGGGGATGGGAATAAAAGAGAATTAATCCTCATATCCAGCCTCAATTGAAATAACTAGGCATGACATGCATTTTTCATGTATTCTCAATGAGAGTTTCATGAGGAAAGAGACATCGAATAAAGCACTGTGAATATTCATGCAAGAGAATTGCTTCATTATTTTTATGATTTATTAGTTTCAAAAATGTGACCTTAGGTGAATGTCCATTCCAACTAATCCTGGGCTAATCGTTGATCTTTCAGAAGCACTGAAAGTAGAGTTATTACGCCTGTAGGGATGAAAATAGATTTTATAAACCAAAAGTTTGCATCATTCTTAATACAACTACAGCAGTATATTTCCCTATTCGTTTAGATAATTATGCACAATTTTTGTTTTATTTGCTGGTGAATGAATGCTGGAGTTGTGAAAATTGGATGATAGACCAATGATACTCTATTGTTTTGAAGTTGAAAGGAACCTTTAAATGAGAGGAATCTGACAACGATTATTTAGTCAATATTATTCAGTGGGGAAACAACAAGTATTTAAAGAAAATAGATGCATCTCATTTGATTGATTCATAGATAATATAGGCATTAAATTTGAGCATCTCGAAGGCTATTTTCTGCGTATTTTATTGCTCAACTCTTTCAACTCTCCGTTTGAGAGCAAAAACTTCCGCCATTTCATCCAAAACATTTTTTACGCCCTGTTGATTTCGTGTTTAATAATGGTGCGCAACAATTGTACATTTAATTGCACATTTCAAATAATTGGTTGCAACAATGAACTCTTGAGAAGATTATTGAACGTTGTAGTGTTGCAATAGCTCATTCTTATTAGCTCATTTGTTATTCTCATAGGAGAGTTGTTTATCGTATTTGTTTGTTGGAGTTATTGCTCATTTTTAGATGATAGTATTGCAAAGTTTTCAGCAAGTTTTTTTTTTTTTTTGCAAAAGTTAAAAATTTTGAATAATTTTTGATAAAATGATAAATTCGCTATAGTAATGAGCAATAATGAGGATATAAAATTACGAATTTGAGCTGCATTCATTTTTGCATATCACTGCCCTAATATATCGATTTATGCAATTAGTGAGGTGCAAGTTTTGCGATTTTCTCAAAGCCCACTCAATAAATTTTGTAAATTTCTCATAACCCACCCATGAATTTTACAATCCCCTCAAAACCCATCTATAGTTCATTCATTTGGGGTCATAGTAGTGAAATACATCGGATTTATTTGGTCACTTTGAAATATTGAATTTTTTTAGCATCAATTCCGAGCCTCACTTGTAATAAAACAGCTAAACTTCGACGCCCTGTGAATGTTAAAATTTCGATTCTGATTCTTCATAGTTTTTGACTCGTCAGATAGGCTTTTCAAATTGTAAGGGAAAATTTTAGTAGTTCTGTTAAGTTGCTGTGAAAAACTCGAAAAGTCTTATCTGTGGAAAAGCTTTTATATCTCGACACCTCTCGGAAATAAAGACCGCAATATTTAATCGTTTGGCGTATCATCTCAGACTGTTTCTCAGCTGCATTGTTGTCTTTGCAATAACCACTTTGCATCGTTGTTTTGAATTACTGCCTGTGCTTAGACAGATAGCTTTTATTCCTTGTTACCTGTTGTGCGTAGAGCATAGATCTTTTATAATTTCTAATGCTCGGAGGACGTTGTGTGTATGGACCGCCTTAGGCTTTTTTAGAGAAGCTGTTGACGCTCCGCAACGATATTACGAGCGAGCTTTTCTCTTTGAAAATTGTGTTGTTTGATTTTATGCGGTAATGCATATATATTCACATGAGCAATCCTAATTCATTCGCATTAGGGAGCATAGGGTTGGCGAGGGGGCCCTCCTTCTAGGATTGGCGAGGGGTCTTCATTCCAGGATTGGCGAGGAGGCCCTTCCGTCTTCTCCGAGATATTTCAAGGAGTGTGGGAATCACTAACAAAAATTGTGAACATTTATAGGAATATTCAGAATTCAGGGGATGTTCAAAAATGAGCAGTAAATTCATCTAGTCGTTTTTGATAAACATCGGCTATTTGCTTGTATATACGTTTGCATAAACTTTCTATTCGAGATCAGCTCAAATTTCAGCTGAAGAACATTTTTTTCTATATGTCGGTGAAAATTTCTATTATCGATATTCTTTGTTTATAAATCTTTGAAGATAATTAAGGAATTAGCACGAACTAATTTTTCTTCGGATTTATAGCAAATAGATCCAAGAAATGCGTGTTAGAATTTACAAATAAATAAATAAATAAATAAATAGAAATATTATTTAATGTGCATATATAATCGAGAAAGGATGATTCGGGAACGGAAAATAATCGTTCTTAAAGCGATAGTATGTATAATTGTTGCCATTTACAAACGCCATCATCTCCTTACTAAGCATTCTTTTGTTGCAATGAATCGCGTATAGAAATATGAAACAGATCTATGACTAATTATAAAATAGACAACGTCATTTTAGGTTGTCTTATAATGTAGGCAGTATCATTTAACGCTGTTTTGTAGGATAAACGGCTTCATTTTATCGCCATTTTATAAAGTTTGCTGCGTCATTTTAAAATTATCTCTCTTGAAGTAGGTAGTATAATTTAAATGTTATTTTATGCAAAAGGCAAAATCATTTTAACATTAAAATATGCAGCGCTTTTTTGAAATATAGTTTATAAAATAGGCATATTATTTCAGTGTTATTTAATGGATTGGTATATAATTCGACTTTTTTATTGATATAAGTATTGTGCGATGATTCAACAATCTATTTTTCCCTCACCTCGGATACGATTCTCGAAATCGCAAAATGTGACATTTATTGAATTATTATTATTTTTTTTGAATGCAAAACGAGTGAAAATCTTGACAACTTCAAAGAAACCTGCGCACTGAAGTGATCATCAAGTTAGGCTAGTTCTGTTAAGCTAATCAATCTAGTTTAATTTTTATAGAATCTTTTCAAAATTAGCCGTGTAATATCGATGATCACTTCAGCCTATATGCTTATTCGGAGTATCTTATATCTTTATTTTTACAAAAAATTGCATTCATTTTAAATATTTGGAGAGGAAATTCACTAATTTTGATGACGAATTTTTAGCTAAGCTATTATATAATTTCATTTTTTATTAGCATATATGCGAAAATATATATTGTTGATTAGATTCTTGAGAAATAATTTCTGTTCCTCTGAGTAAAAAATTTCATCTTTTAATTTTCTTTATAAACTCTCCTTATAAAATCTCAGTTTATAAATATTGCTGAGTTAAAGGTGTAGGCTATCTAGAGGAAATGCTAATTACTCCTTAACGATTTATAAATAGTATAATTTGTTTTTTGCGTTCAAATAAAATTAGTCTCTAAACGAATATTTTAGATAAACAACGGATATTTGTATCAGAAATTATTCAGAATTCGGAGAACAAAACCGATTTATAAATATTCTCCTCTAACGAATTATATTCGTAGTTTTAGGGAATATGCTTCGATTTTCATTGTCTGCTGAAAGAGAACGTTAGTTAAATGCTTCCGTAAATGAACAAAAAAAGATTTAAGAAACGCGATGGAAACAATTGAAAAAGCGGATAAAAGCATAAAATTAAACATCGAGCACATACACTTGAGTATTAGTTTGCGCTTCATTTAACAATCATCACAACGATTACGTTTTCCACGTAAGCCGACCAACCGATTGAGATGAATTTAGTCGCCCAATAAGCTCTTCACTCGTAAAAACGAATTTTTCATTATAATTTATAGCATTCATTTTATGGTTTCTTTCTTTTCATTTATTTCACGAGGTTAATACTATTATCCAATGTCGCGAATTCTAAACCAAATCTCATATCATTTGAAGTGTGTTAAATTATCGAGATCACTTTATACACAAAAGTTCTTCCAGTTTTTAAAAATTTTTTTTATTTTTTCAGTTTTTCAGTTTTCAAATTTCAGTAACAAGTTTTTCAAGTCCAATTATGGAACTTCTCAGCTCAACTACTTTCATTGAGTTCTAGTCCTGGTTGCTTTTGAGAAGACTGTTCTGAGACGATTTGAGTGAGTATTTAAATGAAAGTGATCCAGTTGAGAGATTTATACTTCATATTTAGGGGGAGTGTTTTTTTTTAATGTATTTGTTGGCGCAAAAAAAAGGGCGAAAAAGGAATCAATATTCGTTTATAATTATCTAGGCAATTTTTCACAATGCGATTGTGAAGCATTCTTGTAATCCATGCACTCAAAAATTCTACACTCAAAGCTTTAAAGTATTTCATGTTTAGTTTGAACGTTATGTTTTAGTTGCTCATTTTCAATAAATGGTGAGATTCAATGCTGTAAAAACGTTTACGTTGCAAATTTTTTAAATTCTTTTATGCCCTCAGGCTATTTCCACTGTATCCCTTCATCTTATCCCATAATGAAACGTTGATGCATCATTTTTAACGATTAATAATTCTTGAAGTAATGCGATATCTTTTCATTTGTTATGAAATTATCCAACTATATTCGATGAATTTTTTTTTGAAAGTTTTCTTTCAAAATTTTTCAAATTTATTATTATGCAAATTTTTATGTCATGACGATAATATTTTATAAAATGAGGAATATTTATGCAAAATAATCCATTTCAAGCAACGTTGAAATTATTATATGTCAATTAAGTAAACGTTTCTTATTTTGACTTAAATAATTCGTTACACGAATTCGCACTAATGATCGCTAACATATAGGCAAATCTGAGGGAAATGCGGTATGTGCAGATTTCTGAAATCCTCGTTTGCCTCGTCTTCTGTCTGTACCCGTTTATGGAACAGATAGAAATCTTAATGAAGGCTTTTTTCTGTTGAATTCTTCAGTCGCTTCTTTGCCCTACTTCAGGTATCTCCCTTCTGTCCTTTCCCGCTGATTCCCTCCCCCCCCCCCCCCCCACCAACACCATCCGCATTTGTCGTGCCCCCGTAGAGTGGGCAACCTACATATCGAGGAAGTGTAGAACTTGCGAAATGAAGTGATTCAGTGATGTAATTGACGTCGACAGTGCAAATATGAATAGAAAGTTTTAACGACAGTAGAGATGAAAATTGCTCTTACTAATTCTTAATTAGGTAGTAATTATTGACAGACTTTTCGCTTATATAAATATAAAGATAATTCCGATCGTCTTGTTTGTTTAACGATTATGTGAATAACTGAGAAGCAGTTGATTTTTGATAATTTATATGTGCTTGATTCGTTTATATTCGCTTTTTTTTTCGACTATTTCTTTCAATTTTTTTCTTTCGCTTTCACATTTGAAATAGCGAATGATAGCAGCAGATTGCTTAGTGATATTTCGTGGAATTAGCACTAATTATGTTTTATTTGTATATACCTTTTTGCTAATTGAATAATGATTTCGTTTGTAGTATTGAGAAACTCTTGGATATTTGAATAAATGAGAAAATTTCAGGGATTTTTTTTTTGCAACAGCACAAGTAAAAGTATATAGCCAAATAATCTTGGAATGCATAAATAGATTTTAATTGCTTGACTTTTTGTCATGCAATAAGCTGCAAGAAATTTAAATTCTTGAACCTAAAACTTTAGCATTTTAATGCATTTTTCTCTTTTACTTCCTTGTCTCTTGTTATTTTTTCACTTTTTTTATTCTTTTTTTTTTTGCAGATTGAAATCACTTCCTTATACCACTTCCTCTTACTTTACTGCAATGCGATCTTGCTTCTTTTTTTGAATTTTTCATATGTGGTTTATGATAAAATAGTCTCTTGATCAACTAAACGAATGATCTGTTGCAGATTATATCCATCAAATTTCATTAATGTTATTTTCATTGTTTATAAGTGGAAAATTCTGGTTTATATTAGAGAAAGACGCATAATTAGTATGCGGATAACTTGCCCAACATCACCACAAGTTTTTTTTTTTTTTTAATGAAGGATAAGAGAGGAATTATTCAGCGCAAAAATTAAAAAAACGAATCTGAAAAGTGAATTTTTAGGTGCTTGACGGCGTTTTTTTTTAATGTGCAAAGAGAATGTTTGCAAACGCATTTTTTCACTTGCTTAGCACATAATCAGAGTGATTGCTAAGTGTATAGACTCTAGAAGAGGTGATTTCATGGTGTGCCTAACACTCAGATAAATTTCGTTTTCAGTGGTTCTAAGTTGAAATTACAAGATAACATCGACATATATATATTTGTAGAAGGGTGACATTATCATAAGTTCTTTTGCAGAAGTGCATAAAAACAGCAGTGTGTTAGATGAAATGATTGCGTGCTAAATGACGACGCTTAGTTGTTGTGGAATGTCTCGTCACGCATGTGCTCCTTCTTTTTATGCTCTTTTTGCTAGCTTTCATCAGCAAGACACATCATGATCGAATGATCACTGCTGACAATCCGGCAGGCACATTTATATACGTCTTCTGTGCTGTCTGCGTGGTAATTTAAAAATGGAAATTAATAGAACTAAAGCTACGAAATTTGATGAGTGGAATATACATCAGAAGAAAAGCTCAAGCACTAACTTTGAGAATAGTTACAACCTTTAAAAGATGTCAGAAATTTGCATACATTTTGGGTCAGTGAGATTTTCATCTTTTATCATTGAAATCGCGGAAATATGAATCTTTTATGGAGGATTTATTTGTGCGATCGGAACATTTATAATTAGATGTCATTGTTTTGCATATTTTAAATTTTTTGGTAATCTATGGAATTAAATACCGAATGAGACGAAATCCTAAAGCACATTTCGTGCCAGTATCTCGCAACGCCTCTTTAATTCCTTTAATTGCGCAGTGTAAGAAATGAAGATTTTTTGAGAAGTTGTGGTTGCACGAAGAGTGATTCACTCCTGTCGAATTTTTGAAGAAGGTACTAATCCGCGAAAATATAGCTTATTGCTTCATTTTGCCTGTTGGAATGCACTTTAAATTTTGTAGAAAACCACGTCACGGTAGGTCGTATGTAAAGATATATATATATATATATATATATATATATATATATATATATGTATATATATATATACATATATATATATATATATATATATATATATATATATATATATACGCGTTTATGTTTGTGAGTATGCGCATATGCTTGCTAGTCTGTCTACCCGATATGTGAAAAGTGTAATAAGCAATGGTGATTAGAATTTAATGCTTCTTAGTGATCCTCTGAACCCAGTTTCGTTCCAACCGACTGTCATCTTTATAAGCCAAGAACGTTTAAAGTTATAAGCTATGGACATTTAAAGCCTTATGAGCCACGAACATTATATGAGCGAATCAATTCTTGTTGTGCAGCTATCGGATGCAAGGGACATAAATTTCGAAGTGACCATTTGTATGACTCTTCGATTACAAAGGAAACGCATCAGTAGGTGCTATCGCAATATTTTCCAAAGTTTATGCTTTGATTGATTACACAAGCTGAATATAAATAGTGCATATCGCATCATCGTACTTCGGCACTTTTGTTCTCTTCTTTTAAACTCTGACAAATTGATTGATTTTCATCGCATTAGAAAAACTCAAAATTCATTTATTTTCATCTTTGTTCAATATTCATCATATTTCTTTAATAAATTTGCAAAAAAAAAAAAAAAAAGAAATTGGGAAGTTTGTTTATGTGCTATTCGCTAATCGTAGTATAAAATATTTGACGCAATTATCCTTTATTGCTTCTCGTTTCGATGGGAAATCGTTTCATTCGCTTGCCAATTCAATTTCTTTGAATATAATTATTGCTTTTAATCATTTACTGAATGGCTCCTTCATCATTCCAACGGTTGAGATACACAAAAACTCGCAATAGGATTTGGTTATTTAATTTCATTGAATCATTAAATGGAGCATATTCACTCGTTATAAGTGTTGTTCATTCAAAGCGAGAGCATTTTAATAAGCCCTAATTCTTCTAATCGAGGTTCTACTCTAGTATTTTAGGTGAAGTTCCAATTTTTTTCCTCATTTTCCATGTTTCACGAAAAAAGCAACTAGTACATTCAAATAAACAAGTACCGCATCCATTTAAAGGACTATAATAAGTTATAAAATAGTGCATGGAATCACCTCATATCATTCATCTATGTCGTCACTCACTTCACTCACAATGTAGGTCAAAGAGGTCATGCACATTTAGCTGGAACCGTGGATATCTTTTCGAGTCCAACGTGCTAAAAAAATCTGAATGTAAATTTGAGGCAGATTGCTTGAAAGCGCAAAATTTTCCACTCATTCAAATTTTCCACTGTTCTTTTTCTGTCTGATTTTACTCATTTTCTTATCAAAATTCGGAGAAATTTGTTTTATATTTGCTTACTTTGTTTGACTAGATAGAATTTGGTTCATTTTTCGAAATTTTTCATTTTTTTTTTTTTTGAAAATAGTACATTTCAAATGAAAACCTTTCAAAGGCAATCATATATTTAGCATATTTTTTACCAAATACTTTAATCAGTTTCGTCTAAGAACTTGAATCTGTTATTCTTCAAGATGCAGTCGATGAAAAATTTCTTTTAGCACAAATCTCAGAATCAAACCCATCTATTGTTTGATTTCTCCTATCGCTTAATTTAGTACATAGGTCATAGGTGGTGAATGGCTCATAATTTCAACGGTTTATTTGGTGTTTGACAAAATTTATGTCTAAATAGTAGTTTCTAATGGTTTTCGATTGGAAATAGAACGTTTCGTCAAGCAAATTTTATAAAATATCATCGAGCTCATTAAATATTTAAAAAAATACTATTTTCATTCAATTTGCAATATGATGCATTTGTTTTTCTTATATTTGTTCTAATCATTATACGTTCCGATGACGATATTATTTTCTCTATCCTTAGTTTCATAATCAACAAAATATGCATGTCACAATTATTATGTTTAGTTGAGTTTGAAGATTTCAAGATCGTTATTTATTGATTTTTAAATTGATCATTAAAAGGGAGAAAAGGGAGGGGATGAGGTTTTCTTCGAATATGCGGCTAAATGAATTACTTCAGAAAATATTATTGAAAATCGGCTGTCGCTAAAGCAAAAGTGATTAACGAGAGGTAATTTGAGCATTGTAGTAGCTTATATGATTATAGCAGTAATTATATGTTCATGCAAGATAGAGAGACTAGTTGGACCCGAATCGATTCAATAATGCTATTCGTAGTAATTGGTTTTTCTACTTGTTTATTCAAATCGGTGATTGCTTCACTATATTTTTTCTTTATTTTTCGTAATATTTGCATTGTTCATAGCTGTGCTTTCTATTTTTTTTTCATCGATCCTATAGTGTTCAAGTCATAATTCGATAATTTTTTTTGCAAGTTTCCATTTTGGCAACATTTTTGACAACTTTCCATCTGTAAAACCGAATTTTGAAATGTGTGCGGCATTTTGTCTTAAATTAGATGTAATTCTTAGCGTTCAAAATTTATTTATAAAAGAGTTGAGTTCATTTTCTAAGTTTTAAGTTTGCATTTAATCTGCGTATCACATCTTATGCGTTTTATCTCGATGATATCCCTACTGTGCTTTTTCACCTTAATTTTTTCCTGATAAATTAAGATCTAAATTACGATTAAACCGATAGAGATATATGTGATTCGAGAGCAAAATTAAACAGAAATGAGCGCAAATTTCCGAGAGATAGATATAATGGATAGAATTTAGGTAATCTGTAGATTGCCCAAGTTTAAGAAAAAATCCCCATCATTTTATATTTTATTTTATTTATCATATAGTTTATTATCTTCCACGTTTTTAATATTGACCTTCATTCAGGCTATTTTTCATCCTCTCTCGCAATTCCTTTTTTTTTTCACTCGCATGTGTGCATCATAGCGTTTTTTACTGTCGAATTTCTGAATACTTCAATGGTTGATAATTTAAGTGAATAGTTTTAGTGAAAATAAGTGAATAGGAAGAGGAAATTGAATGAACACTAATTGTTGTTTACGATATAAATATGCCATCTGAAGCCAATTATATAAGAGAAATTACCATAGATTAATAAGTATGGGCAGAGATATACAACGAATAGCAATAGACGAAGTAAAGATTATAATAGCACACACTAGCCGAATTGCTGAAATTGGCCTGCAGTGAAATAGTCATCAGTGAGGGAGACAGGGATAAGATATGATAAAGAGGGAGTGATCAAGTTGCAGGAGAGGAATTGGGTAAAGTTCAGCTATGATAGATTAAAAAATCCCCTCCCTCCTACCCTTTCCCCCATCCCTCCCCTCCTTTCTTAGGGACCGCGGAAAATAGGAAATAGAAGTGTGGCATCTTTTTTTTCATAAATTTGTAATAAGCGTGTTGAGCTGTGATTAAAGAAACCAATCCATCTATACAAAATTCATAGCAATATAAAAAATAACGCATTTAATTTCAATCATGACGTGATATTATTTTTTAATCTTTAAAGCAACAAGTTGCATGCTATCTATTCATATATTTGGCATTACTAATGAAGAATAGATCTCTTTTTTGCGAGTAGAAGGACCGCTCTGATTTGAAGCAGAAGAATAGCTGTAATTTGTATGATTCGATTCTTGAAACATCTAAAAATTTGAGATGATATGTATACTTCATTTGATGACTATTTTCGTTTTTTTTTTTTTGCTATTCACTTCCAAATTTCTCATTTTCACAAATTTTTCGTCCGATTAAACTCAGTATATTTTCTAATTGAGCGCTACAAAATATTTTCGATAATATTTGTGATAGTTGTTCTAAATCGAAAAAAAAAATATTCTCATTTTAATAAAATTTTAGCGAATTGACACATTTATGAGTCGAATATGATTTGAGGTAAAAATTAATGCTATGCATTAATAAATATTGATGTTCTGTTGCAAAATGTTTTTCGTGATTCTCGCGCAAAATGTTTTTTTTTAGCACTTCACGATTTTTATGAATTCGCATTTAATATAAAATATTTCTCGATGGCCTATCGCTTAAAAAGTAAATTTTTGTAATTTATTGTATCAGAAGCGTATCTCATTTTTCATATCTTCTTTCACAAAAAATTCTCTTCGCTTTTTCAACTCAATGAGTGCGTTGTGATAAAAGAAGCAGAATCTATAGAGGTGATTTCAGGAAACATTCATTCAGAAGTAACGTTTTATTGTTTCGAATAAAATTATTTAAAACTATGAGTGCAAAATAAATTAAAAACATGAAATTATTTAAAAACTATGAATGCAAAATAAATTAAAATAATTGGACGAGAGAGTAGTGAAAAATAGACCATAGTTGTAAAAAGGATATCCAAAGAAAAGAACAAAGACTTTAAAGGTGTACACGTTTCGGCCCTTATTCGTTTACGTATGCACCTGAGTTATGAAGGAAATTCTGCTGAAAATTGTTGAAATTCGATAATTTTGCAAATGCTTTGCAACAAATATGCAGTAACAATTGCATATTGCATACCGGCAGTAATTTTTTCTTGCTATTTGATCATGTATCATTTAAATCTTATCTTTTAAGCGTGATTCCTTATTAATAGTATCAATACTGTGTGCTGAATTTATAATCGTTTAAATTTTTTTTTTTTTTATATTTCGCATTGTATTTGCAAAAGTCTTTCCCACATATTATGAAATTTTACTTAATACCAATAATAAGTTTGAGAAAGTTTAGACATTTTAAACGATATACTCATTTTCCATTAATATTCATGAGAGTTTCAATCAATGTGGCGATTTTTGAAAAATTTTTTTTTCATTGATTTGATAAATTTTTGCCCCCGAAATTTACAAATATTTCAACATGGATAATTTCATTAGTTGATTTCAGTTGAAAATTTTCAAGAACTCTTCAATGTCACTTGTTTCATTTAGTGTAGTTTAGTTCGTTTTTCTCACATCCTCATTACGGCTGAATTTTTATTTTGCACTTGGCAAGAGTGCTTAGATTTCATGTGTCGACATTTTATTTCAGGTCTAATTTCATGTATCGACACTTCATTTCATATCTGATTTCATGTGTCGGCACATTTCATCTCAAATCTGATTTCATGTGTTGGTACTTTATTTCAGATCATAAAAAGTCTATCTAATGTGCGCCTTTTTTCGTCTTGTTCATTTCATTACCATTTTATTACTTCACTTTAGTCTATAATTGAAGGCAAAGAAAGCTTTATGTGCGTATAGGATACATTTAAACTAGTGAACTTTTATGTATTATCTACTTCAATTCTATAGTAGGAATGCTCATTTTGCTTTCACCTCATATATATGTTTGCATTTCTTGTTGACGAATTTTTTCCTCATAGTTTCCTTTATTCGTTGAATTCCTTTCTTTATTCGCCCCCTCCCTCACTTAGCCTTCCTATGTTCATTTCTTTCCTCCACTACTCTAACCGCCTATTTTCGAGGATTTTCTGGATTCCTTCTATATTTAGTGCAATGCTTTAAAAAATATATATTTTCCATTGCTCTGAAAAAAAGTGATCAATTGAAAATGCTTTGAAAGTTCAATATGAGTGAAATTACGCTTCGATGGAGTTGGATTTGAAATATCTTTGAAGCGTATTTTTAAAGGCTTCTATTAACGCAATTGCTTTTGCAGGAATCGATAAGGTATAATCGCAAACGTAAAGAAAGGGCATGTAGACGACAAAACGTTGACCAATCAAGCGAACACGCACGTATCAAAATGGAGAAGGAAGTCAAATTCCTATTATCACACAGTTAGTCCTTATTTATTAATGTTTTATATTGAACATTTGCGGTTGGTGAAGGCATAGGAATATGAAAGAATTTATAGTAACTGGGATTTAGATCATTTTATTGATTTATTGATTGATTGCAACGATATTTTCATTCAAAATCTTCTCTCATACTCTTAATAGATCATGCCTTCCGGTCATATTGTTTATCAGTCATTTTTAAAGCGATAACAGTAGTGATATACTTGAGAAATTTGGGTTGTATTGGTTGAAATGGCATTTTAAAATGAAACTTAAATGGTATGGTAGCTGGCATGTTGATAGTGCACAGTAGTCGGCATACTTTAACTTTCTTTTAAAGAGTACTTCTTAAGCTAATGGCATTCATTGAAATATATCAGTGTTTTTTTCTTTTTTTTTGATGATGAGAATAAAACCCATCAATTAAAGCATATAGAGCAAATAGACAAAGATTAGATTACTATCAAGATTTTTAATTAATTATCTCATCAATGCATGTTCTTATTCAATGTTGCTTGTTTGAAATTACTTATTCAAAAATGCAATTTTTTTTTTTTTGAATCGATGCCTATCTTCTTCCCAAAAATAACTATGAATATTTTGGCAACATTTTTTTCACTTGTTTGCTTTTTTCCAGTAACACTAAGAATAGTAAGAAAGTAATATGATTTAGTGAAATGAATTTAAAAAATCGTTTAATAGAACTGTAATTGAATGAATGAGATTCTATGAGAGTATAATGGAATATGTGAGTTCTAATGTAAGCGTGGTAGAAGAAATTAGGTTTTATTGAGATGTAGTGGAGCGAGCGAATTTTTAAGGAAATATGGTTGAAGGATTGAGGTTTATTTGTTGATGTGCTTTGTGGTGGACTGCAGTATTTATAATGGAATCTTTTAAATGCAGTGGACATTAGCGGTACTATTAGCGAGAAGAAACAAAAATAACATATTAATTTAAATTTATTTCATTCAATTTGCATATTTCTACCGCATGGTATATTTCTCATCTATTTATTATTCTTTTACGTTAGAGGATTTCCATTTAGCGTCTCTCGAAATTCTTCATTTATCAATGATGATTTTTCATCGATTGCAACCTTTAGTTGTTCAAAAGAGTCGTTTTGTTTTCATATGAGCCAAAAACATGTAAATTTACATTTTTTCTAATTCAAAACTTTGAAAAATCAGAGCAAATGAAGAAACACGAGAGAGGATGTGACATAATATGCGCTTTTTTATTCTGCTTACCTCACCAAATGTTTTAACAAGGCATCAACAAGAGTGCAGTGCGCAGAATGATACCTTCACATTTCAACTAGTCTGACTGCCGTACAATTCTAGGCAAAAAATTGGCTTTTCTCTAACCGAATCAATGCGAATTGAAAATCTGATCGCTATGAAAGATACTTCAAATTTTCGGCGCCTTCTAATGCCACTAACATTTTTCATAGTCAATAGATCAATGTGAACTCTAGTATAGGAGGTTATCCGATAGTATTATCATATTCGCTAAAATTGCGCAACTCTGACTTGCGAGGTTTTCAAGGTTGAAACTTTTATATGGACAGATAGGCAGACAGACACCCACAAACATGCATGGCTTGCGGACACTACGTTGCAGATGCGAATAGGCAACTTGCACATTCGCACCTCCAACAGCAATTGGATTTACTTTGAAATATTGCCTATTGTTCGATGGAATTGTGAGGATTAGAGACAAAGCTAGTTTTTAACTATTCTAGTGGATGAGTATCATCGACATTGTTCTTTTAGCGACTCATCTAATTGTGAGTGATTTCTCTGCCGTCTCCACTTTTCACGTAATCTTTCTAAAATTTATTCTCTCAAATAATATTATAACTGAAAACAAAAGTGAAGTAGGATATTTGTAATGTTGCTTGCAAAACGTTAGAAATACTCATAGTTGATTCAATATGAGCACATAGCTAACGACAGTTGCTGGGCTTGTTAACGGCTTTATGTGTTTGCTGCATTGCTCTCGTTGTTTGCGTTCTTAGCAATATTCACCTCTATGGAAGATCTTCAATCGCTTAGCCATTCACTGGATTGCCTCTTCAGTTAAAAACTATTCTACATTATCGTGTTATATATATATATATATATATATATATATATAAAGGTAGGAGAGAGGGTGAGATCAGTCTGTCTTTTGAAGAACCATGCGATTTTCGCGTTGTAAATTTCCTAGAAAACAAAGAAAACCGGTTTTAAAATATACTTCATCTGTTTACCCCGATAATTGGATGTGAAAAAAACTCCATTTGAGGAAGAGTTATACAACTAAAATAGTGAAAAATTTTTATCGTTCAGCATGAGTGAAAATTCTCTTATTTTTTGGTATCTTATAAAAAAATGTTCTATAAATTTTGGCAAAAAGCAATAAAAATTAAGCGTGTAAACAAATTTGGTACCATTTAAAATACAATATAACATTTTCAAAATGAGTCTGTATTCAATAATTTTCAATTGCTATTCGCCCCAAAAATGTTTCATTTGTGTTTTTCATAATCTAGTCGTTTTAATTGAGCCTTTAGATTGTGAGTGAATCTGATTTTTTATATAATTGCTAAGTATGAATTGTTGGACGTTCTTAAAAGAATCTTTGATATCTTTTGCGTGGATTTGGCCGACCGGTCATACAATTTCTCAACTAAAAATTAATTCTTAGGTGACACCCAGTTAGTTACAAAATAAAAATGGGCTATAGATTTTGTGACTTCCACCTAAAAAAAGCTCATAGAATTGATTGATTGCACGAGATTAGACACAAATTATCACTCATCTATCTATCACATTTCATCGCCGTAATTTTTTTTTTTTTTTGGTTCACGTGTTGAAACTGCCCAGCAGGGAGACAGACATACAAACATACACATACATACAAGTATTTGTTTTAGATGCACGGAAACAAAAAAGAAAAGATTATAGATTAAATAGCGTAATAAAACAATAGAAAATTAGATTGCAGTAAAGGATGAAGGACCAAACTGCAAATAGTTTGGGTAATGGGTCTAAATTTAAGAAAGAGGTAATACAACCTTTTAAAAAAAGAGAACTAGATCGTATACGAAAAAGAAGGTGATAGATTTGGAATTAAATGAAGATGAAAAAAAAAATTAAAGAAACAAAGTGAAAAAAAAGAATCAGACTAGATACTAGATTAAAATAAATCTTGCGGCTAGGGCGACCTATTATTTTATTGATATCTTTATGATTGGCTATAAATGAGTAATAGAGCGCATCAAATGAGTTGATAATGAGGCGAATTTTTGGCCAACATTTATAATAATACATTTAGGCTAATTGTTCAGCCAATTGTTTTCTCCAGTCGTTATGGCTAATTGTTCTAGTCTTCTTTATAAATTTTTCAATTTATATGAAATTGCAATCGTCATATTCAGCAATAATTTTCGAAATTAAATGAATTGTGCATTATTAGCGCACAGTTGATTGCGATAACATTCCCAGAGGCCATCCATCTCTCACTAATCGGCGCGTTTCACCGCATTGCCTATCCCTCGCTATTGAAATGTTGATTTCATTTCTATTCCAAACAATTTGATCGTTTTTAGATAAACAATTTTCAAACATTTTTTTTTTGCATTATATATGTAAATGTTTATTTTGCATTTACCATATGTTTAGAGTAGAAGCGAAAGGGTTTCTATTTTTGCTTTGCTCAACAAGGAAGCTTCTATTCGGCATAGATTTCTATTCAAAACTGGAGGCTTACTTGAAATATTCTCCAACAGAATTTGCATATTTGATTCATGCGTCAATGATTTACCTAAAAGTTACCCAATAAGGAAAATTATAAATAGCTTCCGAGGCATTCATTGAGCTCGTTAGACTTCAGCTAATTCTACATCCTCTATCAAAACTCTTAGTGTTTTTCGGCTGATCGTATCGTCATAGAGGAAGTGCGGCTGAAAGAAAACTGAAATCACGTAATTGACCTAGAGATGAAACTTTTTTTTTGCTAAGAATATTTCAAAATTATTCAAACCGATGCCCAGTGTTTCTATTTTTTATATTTGTCAAGCCGTGGCGCTATGTCCTTATTGGTTCTCTATTCAGGTTGAGAGGAACTGTTATTTTCCATAGTTGTATTACCCTCATTTCACTCTTTCTCTAGGCATATATTTTGCCAATGTACATTAAACTAAATGGCTTATCACGATATGATGCTACGTTTGATATGAACGTATTTTGTGAGGTTGTAACAGAGGAGAGGATAGGGATAACTTTTAGAAGATAAAATTAGATTATTAAACTAGTAAGTAAGAATTTCAGTGATTGTGCAGTTTAAGTGAAACCACCCGTCAGAGAATGGATGAGACGAATCCTTCTTCGAGGTCTTGAAAATTCTGTTGTTCCTCCCCGAAAAAAAAACTGTCATTTTCAAAATACATAACTAGAATACGCGAGAGGGGTTATGCCGAATTAAGAGACTAAAAGATTCTTCTTCCATTTTGGGA
Organism: Baylisascaris procyonis; assembly: GCA_037389465.1. NCBI lineage: Eukaryota > Metazoa > Nematoda > Chromadorea > Rhabditida > Ascarididae > Baylisascaris > Baylisascaris procyonis. The sequence continues at coordinate 1,752,236 of JAZARR010000230.1, forward strand.
ATGTAGCTGAAATATTGCATATACAACTGCGGGTGTAAATCTATTTTTAAGTCAAGTATTTATGTGTATTGCTCGTTCCCGAGAATCACACACAATTGCGTGGATCATATATTCTCATAAAAATTCACTTTGGATTATTTAAATCTGAAGGTGTCCTTTTTTTGTTTGCAAGCGAAAATTATATCAAACCTAAATTGCAAAATTCATATGTTGAACTTAAAGAGCAGTTGTGATATATTATTAAATTCAGATCAGTACATCAATCTCATTCATAAAACTTTATTTCATAGTATCCAACTCGATTTTATTCACTCAATAAAATTGCATTTGCGAAAGAGGCATGAAAACAACAACCATAAATGACCATAAATGAAAGCGTTGAGTTGTACGTTATTCAGAAAATGCGTCAATTATCATTGATGCGTAAAGTTGTGCATATTTGCGTGAAATTTTTCTACGCACTAACATTTTTTTATGTGAAGCTGACTTGCGAATGAAATTATTCATTTTCAACTTGTTTTGGTGACCAAATTCTTAAGCGTTTGTGCATTGGATTGTCTTATGGGCCAGTGATGAGCACAGAGGGACACTAAAACCCGTTCCACCTTCTCTTAGGAGAGTTTTAATTGCTTCGTTATTTTTGAGGGATTTCTTACTGCTGTCTTCAATATCTGTGAATGCCATTCTGTAGAGGTATCGTGCTTTAGGTACTGTTATATTTTTTAGGTGTTGGCAAAACTGACTGACTGATTTAAAGTAATAATTTATGTGTAAAAACAGCGAGTTAATATTACTAATGAGAAATTTTCCGTTTAAGGCATCTTTTAGTCTTATTTTATTCGAAAAATATTCCCATAACTTTTCATAAGAAACTCAAATTTGAGTGATCCTTTAGAGTGTTGATTGTAATTTTTTTCGACCATACCCCTCTATATTACTCTATTTTTATACTGCAACATGGAATATTCTATAATACATCAACTATGCTCTAGTATCGTTCAGATGGCTTTAAATGTCCACTTTACTGTTTTGACTTTCCTTACTGAATAAGATTTTCTCTTAATGTTGCCTCAACATTAAAATAATTTTTTCAGTACAATGTTGTTAAAGTAAGGTAACCATATATGGAAATAACTGTAGCAATTAAGCGATTTAAGCGAGACCCTCATGTGTTACGCTTTGCAAAATATTGCATTATAAGTGTTACTCTTAGCAAAAAAACCATGTTATAGATGTCAAGTTTAGCAAAAAGTTGTGCTACAAATGTTGCGATGCTTAGTTGTAATATTTGTAAGTGTAATATCTGGTAAGCTGTGGGCCACATATGTCATAACGAACGACAAGATAATATGTTACAATAGCACATTTCTTTATTGAGCTTAACACTTGGTATGGCCCCTTAACACTTGGTATGATCCCTTAACACTTAGTATGGCCCCTTAATACTTGGTATGGCATAGATTTAGAATGAATAATGTCGTGGCGTATTGTTAGTACATTTAAACTACACATTCGGGTATAATAGTTGGATATTAAACAGATCGTTGTTAGTTGGCCATAGCGTCGAATCGAAAGCGGAGGTGATTTGTGTGTATTTGTGTATGTGTGGAATGTTGATCCCTCATGCCACAATTGGGCACTTCAAAAATGCTGCAACGATGCAGATAGCGATCTGAAATCATCTCGTTGAGCCTTTGCGTTGAGCACACAGCCAATTCGCTGCCCTCATTCGACATTTTCAACTTTGCCCATTTAGAAATTTTTTAATTTTTTAATAAATAATTTTCTATTTTTATAACGATGAAATTATTGTTAATGTTTTATTTAAAATATTTTATAGTCAATAATCAACGAGAAAATAAGAGTACAACTCTAAATGGCATAATTCTTTTACTTCAGAGTATTCGTTGGAAATTTCCCGTAGTGAAATCATCTTTGAACATATTAAAGTAATTGCTTCAATAGAAGATGTATATTGTAAGAAATGGAACATTTTATGATCGTAATAATTGCATTAAACTCAAAAAGAATTAATTATTATGCAAGGAATGGATATAGATTGAAAGCAATTAGTGATGCCTTGACTAAGAAAAACTTCGCTTTTCCATTAGTCGTCTGTTGTGAATTCATCTCGTTGAACATCGTGTAAATTTCCCAGGTTCTCTCTAGTTGTCTGACGGAATTTCTAAAGCGAATTTTTTCCCCACTCAAATTTGATGTGGTAGAACTTCTCACGTTGTACCGAAAAAAATTGGGAAAAAATAGAGGGAAATTTGTTTTGAGAAAATTGAGGTTTGGGAAATTGATTTGAGAAAGTTGAGATTTGGGAAAATGGTTTTGAGAAGACTGAAAATTTGGGAAAATTGATTTAGATTAATTGCCTAGTTTTTTTCTAGTGTTTATCAACTCCAACTGATAGCATGTTGTACGGTTGTTTAGCGTCGTATGTGATACTTTAATCTCTAAAGTGCGAATTATTGATGATTAGTGAGAGTGAATTTAAAGCGCTAGGCAATAAGGCTGTATTATGAGGAGGTAATGGGTTATAGAGTAAAATATGATATGCTAAACGGTAGGTTTTGAAGGTAAACATACGAAATTATTCGATATTTCCTTTTCATTTCGGTCATATACCTCAAGGTAAATCATCTCAAAGTGTAAGATAGATGAGATGGTAAACATCTCAAATTATTCGTAAATTGTACGTTCATTTTTCAAAATTTCGCAGTTCTACATTTGCAAAAACCGATTTCTTTTTGCATTTCTTAGACGTCAAAACGAAGCATTTAGGTCATTCATATATTTGCATAAAAATCATCGAAACATACTATACTTCAAACGAATTTCGGCGCATTTAGGCATAATTGCGCTGAATTTTTTTTATTGAGGCAAAGTGAATATTTCTTATCATAAAATAAGAGCATTCTAAATTTTAAGGTATGCCATTTCAATAATATATGATTGATTGGATGTTTGTAGTCGATAAGACTTTCGAATTGAGTCAATAGAACTTCGAAAGTTTGAATAATCGAATAGGAAAAACTGATAAAAATTCTATAGGAATGCCACCTCGTCGAGAGGCACACTATAATATTGGATCGGTGTGATCGGTTGCTCTGTCTTTCATCAGTTAATTAATTCAACGAGTGGATAGTTGGTGATGAATAACACAAAATTACACCCATCGAGTGGTGTAGAGCTAAACCTAAGTCCAAGTAGAGGCTTATAGTGAGAAATGCGCTGATTCATCAACATTAGTGAGGGAGGCAGTCTGTGAAACTCGACTGAACTAATTCAAGCTTTCGAATTTTATGGACTGTCTCGCTGAATTGTGTTGATAGTTCTTCTTGGTTCAAAAGGGTTTAATCGTTTTGAGCTCATGAGGTTTGATCCTCTGTATTGAATTAAGCTGATTGCAAAATTGTTAGAGCCACCTGGTTATTTCTCATAAAGAAAATGAACTCTTGTTGTTATTGTTATTATGGATGTGGTTCGCATGAATTTTCCTTGCATAACGCGATTAGAAACATCTAATTATTGAGTTTTTCGACCCATTTTTGAGTGAAATGATATGATCGCAGATTGTCGTATATTCTGAAGGGCCTGCGGATGCAGCTCTATTCCCTCGGAATAACTGTGTCCATCTGGTCATTTCTTTCATGCAGAAGTGTTCGACGTTTACTTACTACTTCCTCAGTGACATTTGTAGCCAAAGTGGAATTTTCCAGAAAAATTTCCTTACGATTTCCTGCGGGCAACATACTTGCGGTTCTTGCTCTACTATGAGGAATCTTGAAAGTTTTTTTTTTCACGCGCTTCCGTAAATAGAAAATTCATTTGTGGTTTGTAGAGTCGAAAATTCATTCCCATGGAATTTCGTTTGTTTAATACGCTTGCTGATTGGAATTCAAGCTGAAAATTGGATCCAATCCATGTTTTTTTATGTTGATCTCTGAATATTAGCCAATGGCACTCATGCACTCACGCCACGTTTGAATTTGTCGATTTTAGTGATAATCCCTGCAAAGAATCCCCTACAACAACTGATAGGTTCCTTGGCGAGATGTACCGCCAAAATAATAAAACACAGCAGATGGTAGTGACCGAAACCAGTGAGAATTTGCTTCTTGGTCAGTAATCGACTAAATGCCTTTACTTGCAACATAAAACTAGACATCTTTATCGAAATGATGTAAGCTGCCGCACAATGGAAATTTTTGAGCAAACGGGAGATGATAGCGCATGAATAAGGAAAATACGCCTCTTGCATCTATAGGAAAATGGCTGAAAAAAAAAAAAGAAATAGCCCAATAGACGAATTTAGTGGAAAAGAGATAAATTCTTGTAGCATCAAATATTGACAAAAACTAATGTTGTGCAATAGAGAAATGCCTAGTTTTATGTGATCTCAACAGTAAAAATAGCACCTTACGGGATTTATTTTAGAATGTGGACCCGTTCAGTAAATATCGCTTGATGAGAAGATAGAGAATAATTGTAGTTACATCGAAGAAGTGCCCATATAATCTGAAAAAAAAAACTTTGACTCATTCACCTTGCATGAACTGTTTGGAGCGCAGTGTTAAATATAGATTCTGCTTCCCTCCTCTCCTATAGGACCCCTCTTCCTCTTCCCCTTCCATCCACTCTTCGCGCTGAATATCCACGTTCACTTGTTACATTGCTATACGCAATCTGTGATCTTTTTAAACTTTTGCCAGATTAGTGATAAGAATAACTTCTTAAGAAGTAATAAAAAAGTTTCAAAATTTCAACTTTTCAAATTTTTTTCAAGTAATAAATAGAAAGAAATTAAGTTGTATTCACAGATGATATTCAATACTCACGAAATAGCTTAGCACATATCCTGTATCCGTCAAAACGCTTGAGAAATTTGATGACGCTTCACTTTGTTTGATTACTCTACGGAGAAATTCTATTATGATCGAATTATAACTATCGCTTAGTGACGTTGAGCATTCGACTGCAGATGGATTTCCACTGAAATCGAATGCAATTTAAAGTGTCGATCGGTTACCGATCAATAAATTCGATATAATCAAATTTCGATCATAATCGAAAAAATAGAAAAAAGTCATGACCAAATTTTAGGTTGGCGGAAACCATCTGAACTTTCAACTTTCCGAGCTAAAATCATTCGGTTGTTTATCGCCACTAAAAGATGACGACTATTATTTCCTCCCATCGTTGGTGATTGTTTCACAATTGTGACGCAAAAAGGAGCGCTATTATTGATGTAGATTGGAGGAAAAAATAGAGACAAATTATTGCGATTGACTAAATTGTTTGTTGATAGCTTTGCACTGTTGTCTTTTCAATACGATTGAATAATATCGCATAAATATTGATGCATATTGCCACTAGCAATATAACGAAAAAATATTTCTACACCCTTTTGTATTCAAGTGTTGTTTGATATTTCGAGTAGTATATTTAAAACTTCAAGACTGCAAGCATATATATCGCTTGGAAGAACGCTTCCTTTTTCTTCTAATAATCTTGCTACTAAGATCGCTATATGATAGAGAGAGTAGGTTGAAATCAGATTATAATGTAATAATTCTGAGGCATTAATTAAATATTTTCTAAATTTTTACGTTTCGTTTAGCAAATGTTTAGAGGCTATGCATAAAATTTAACTATTGGTTTGGTCAAATGTGGAGGTGTCTGCCTTGTTTTCGTCGCCCGCTTTATGTCCCAACGTTTCGCCACGAGGGGATAAATGAAGAAAATTGATTCACACATCGATAACCTTAGCTCAGGTAGCAGTTAGGATAATTCATGCTTTATAAAAAGGCTGCAATGTTTGGAAGCATAAAATTCAGATCTTCTTTTCGGGATACTACAGTAGTTACATAGAAAAGAACGTAGATGTGGAAATTTTTAAAAGTTCTTGATCGAAAAGATGACTTATAATAAGGATAAGGGAAGAGCAATAAAGCGAGAGCAAACGAAATAAGAGAGGGAATCATGAAGTGAAATTGTCTTGATGGATAAGCTAAATGTTGGGGATATTGAATTTTAGTGCTGAAACGAGTTACGATTTCTTCGAGCACTCAACAATTTCGTTTCATCTTTCATTCGCTAAAATGCTTTCTAATTTCTATTGCTCGCACATAGTGTTGCCATCAGACACACCGAAGTGCTTCATCCTACTCGTCTATCTTTCTTTCATCTACTTGATCGCTCTTATTAAAAATTTGAATTATATAAATAAAATTTACGGTCTTTTGACCTTTGACCTATTCGTTTTTGAGATCATATTGCATTTAGGCGCATATAGAATTACTTGACTTTACTATTTTTCCCGCAAAAGTTCATTTGAAGAAGCAACAAGGAGGATCGGATAACACGGAATTACCTGTAAAGAATTCCATTCACATTACAGATATAATTAAGCAAATAAGTTACTAGATAAATTTCATTGTGTTCTTAGTTCAGCTTTGCAGTACTTATACTCAATAATAAAAAAGATATTGAAAATAAATAGTTTATCATAAATATGAGGCGAATAATTTTGAAATAGTTTGTACAACTTATGTTTGGAGTAGTTTTAGAATTTTATTAAAAATTAAAGAAATGTGAAGAGGTTTTTCTTGGAAAACCTCTAATAATATGAAGAATTTATTTTAAAATATTTCACTCTTTTAAAGATTTTTTCTTCGAGAAATGATGAGGATTTTTTAAAATGCAAACGCTATTTTATTTTTTATGATTGAAATATTAGCCGCCTAGTATATGTTTCATTTTTGACATTTTATTGCATCGCGATAGAGTAAATTGCTATTTCTAAATCAGAAAACGTTTTAAAATGTTTCCGCATATGCGGTGACCATTCTATCCGTTATTGCAAAAGCATTTACCGACTTATATTGACGAAGAAATGAGTTCATTATTGGTGGCAATTTTTGTGCTTACCAACTTAGCAATTGATTTCATATTCTTTATAAATGCTTGCGTTTGTGCAGTGAGAAACGATTTACAGCCACCCGCAAAGAGGTCGCTGCTATCCGGTAAGATGAGACATCAAATGCCTTCCTAGGTGATTAGTATAGTTATCTGAAACTGCTACTGTCGGTTATCATTAAGGTTAATCACTGATGCACCTTCCTAATTTCAATGAAAATTCGTCGAATTCATACTAATATTTTTTGAAGACAACTTTTAAGTCAAGAGTAGGGACCGGATGGGAATGAAATGTGGAATAGAGGGAGATGAGGGGAGGGGTGGGTTAGAAAACCGGGATTGTCAAAAAAAGATTAGTGGATTGCAGTTAAGATATTGGTCGAAATTCTTCAATCGTTAACGAAATGATTAGATGATAAACGTTAAGGTTGACTATGATTTTTCATTTTCATTAATTAATGCAAATTTTATTGAACGGATCGATTTGAGTGGTTAAGATTTATACGATGCCAAATGCAACATTTAAAAATAAACAATAATAAAACGTTTATTTTTCGAGTAACGATAGAATTAGATTTAATTTATTTTGATGCTTATGTAGATTGTTCACTTATTATAAACTTTGAACATATTAGGAATTAATTCTTTTTTGAACGTTACGAGATTCAGAACATTTCAAAATTAATTTATGGAGATTGTTTTTTTATGATTTCACTTCTTTCGAATATATAGTTTTATATATACTAACTTTTCATCTAGCGTACACCCTTTACCTAACTTTATAGATAAATTCTAAATGCTTCTTAGTTTTCATACTGGTTCTTCTATATACTATCCTTAAGTTTTGATTTTCTTTTATTATTTCGGACTATGATGATAGGGTTGGTGTTATAATGTACAACTTCTGTATTTACTACAATTTTTCTTGATTTCAGTTTTTCAATCATTCAGACAAGAGTTCATTTTTTCCATTCCTTTCTAGTTTTCTCTACTCTTAGTTAACCTGTCTATATAGCTTCTTATACTAACAGGAATTATGCGTTTCGTTCTGACGTTGGCCCACGCATAAGTGAGGTGCACACACCAACGGATAAGGGCCGAAACGTAGTCGCCTTTTGTTCTCGTAGGTGATCGTTTAGTTAAACTTCGAATGTATTCATTGGAAATTGGTGGATCAGTGTTTATTCTCTCAGTTAAAGTGCGCCCATCTAAGTTTTTCAACTCTAACTTCACCGATTTCCAAGTTTAGACCGCCAGATAGGAACGGACACACATGCGCAACAACAAAGCAAAATAGCAAAATAGAAAAAAGCCTGCGGCTTAAGTCGTTTTGCATTGGATTGGTTCGCGATGGCTGAAGTGAATGAGAGTTCGCTCATTAAACTAAACGTCGCAAGTTCAACTTTTATGTATTCAGAGCATAAAAAGATTAATTCGTCGAGGTTGTAGTGAAGCGTGTGATTACTATGCAAGCGCGATGGGACTTTTTGATGATTAGAGGCAGCGTTGTTTTGGCTAGGCATTTTCCCTTGAGCGCAATACACATTGCAGATTGTGTTAATCATTGTCTGCAACATTATTGGCACTACTTACCATTGGCTAGCAAGATTTGACCTGCATTTTTGAGGCTTCTCTATACTGCTACTGCTTCTTGACAGCCACCCCAGATTTAGTATAGCCATAGCTAGCCGTAATAATCCCTTGTTGTTTGGTGGTCATTGGAGCATAGGTAGAGGTATAAGTAGTCATACAAAATCATGAAACAGGTTGAACCAACTGTATGAAATAGTAAGAATCCTATTTTTGGCGATCAATGTTGACCAGTGGCTTTTAAATCTTTTTCTTGAGCCATACAGTGAGAACAAAAATTTGCTGCTGCCACATCGAATCTTCCATTAATACGAAGTAGATAAAGAAAGAAAAGTTAACAACAGATACCGGTTTGGGAGCACCGAAAGCAACTGCTCTATAATATGTCGTAAAGCTTATCCAGAGAACAAAACAATACAGCTTCGTGCCACAATTACCGCTCTTTCGCCTCAAATCAGCATAATTCGTCACATTGTATAAGAACCTAAGTTTAGGTGTAAGTGTGGATGTCCATAGATAGTCGTAGCGATCGTTTTTAATGACCGTTGTAGCCATAGGTATTATATATATATATATATATATATATATATATATATATATATATATATATATATATATATATATATATATATATAGGTATCCGTAAGAAATCTTGATGGTTACTTATAGATACTATTATTTAATCAACAAAAATCAAATGACGATGGAAGTAAGAGGAGCGTTTCTTATATAATTTTTTAAGTAATAAAGTGATGTATGGCAACAGCTATCTGTCAATAAATTTGCGTCTGTATATGGATATCCGCCGTTTTTCTTATTTGCCTGTCATCTCCAATCAACAGTAAAAGACATGAAGCTTAGCGCATATAATTCTTTGCCGTCAATATTCAAAAATTCCACACCTTTTTGAAAGTATTGCATTATTCGGCTCTTATGCGGCTTTGCGTTTTTCTCTTTTTATTTATCAAAACATAGATGGAAGCTGCCTTCATGTCTCAGTCGTCTTGCTTCCCAACTTCTCGATTGTTTTCACATTGGCTAAAAAGTCGACCTCAGTGGATCTCTCAAATCTGCGTAAAACAAGCGTGGAAGGGCGCAAAAGGAGCTGGCACATGATGCGCTTTTGCAATCTTTCTCACCAGATCAACCGATTTCATGAATTGCTAGGAAATAATAAAACGTACATAATAGAATAACTGATATGTCATTTAGTCTTCTCATTTAGTCTCTCTTTTTCTCTCTTGAAATAACTGATATTTAATCTCCCTTTAAATTATTTAGTCTTCCCAAGTTTAGAGCGACTACCAAAAGAGGAGATTATCATTGGAAGAAAAAAAAAGAATTACCCTTCTTTTGTTCTTTTCACAACAAAAAAAAAGTTCCTTGATAAAAAAATTATTTACAGCATTTCATTGTTTAATGATTTCATTTTCTGATCCGCTTGGCTTCGGTCGTATCTAATCGTTCATTCTTCGCCATATAAATCCAATCGTTGCCTAAATCACTTTCCGTCAATTATCAGAAGTTTCTAATTATAGCTGCTGCTATCACCAATTTATGTTTCGATAAAGTTCCTATGAAAGTTCATGATGATAGTTAAAATTTTGAGAATATCGAAGATCGTTTCTAATACTGCAAAATATAGAATTCCACTACTTCATTTTCCTTTGTTGGAGGCACAAGTAAATGTGTTAACGAAATGCATGGGGAGTCCTAGCCCATTATGTCAACTGGAGTCGCGTATCGCAACAATTAATGACAGCTATTGAACAGTTAGTGACAGCTGGCTCAGCTATAATCAGGTGACACATTGTTCATTCATGTACGCGCCTTTTGCATTTAGCACTCTGGACATCTTGCTGTTTGTCTTTAAAGTTACAGAGAAGCTTCATCTCACGTCTATCGTAATATTACGTCGCTGTATCTCTAATCTTTGTGGACGGTGAATTCTTGCGCAAAATTAGTGATCTTATAATACAGGAACGCAGAAGATGCTTGAAGCATTTCAATATTTTAAAAAAACAGGCTAGTAAATGTTGTAATATAAAGGTGAAAACGACACCTTTGCCTTTCTTTGTTGGGATCTTGAAAGCGGATTGATATTGTAATAAAACTCTCTTAGTAGTTTCTATACCAAAAGATCATAGATAATAGAGCAAATATTTCCTCAAGAAATGCGAAATTGCATCTAAGTAGGTAAGCACGGTAGTTCCCTGATATCCTATTCGTTTGGCTATTTTTTTCTTATCAGTAAAATTCTCTTCATATTAATATATCCTTCCTTGATTTGTTATTCTCTTATCATTATTGTTTCTCAAGTCATATCCTCTATGATATAAAATGCTTCAAAAAGAATTGATAAGTTTTTATCATTTCCGCTTGTTAACTCCTTAACAGTTGTAATACTTGAAGTGTCATGTCACACGAATTTTTCTAACATATTTGTAATAGTGAAAACGGCTGTTTAACGATGTTTATAGTCAAAAACTATAAACGTCTTTCTATTGGAGTGACATTTGCTGAATTACACTTTAATCCCAACATATGATTGATTTGCATGTTTGGAAGTTAATCTCTTCGCTTACTAACGTTCATTGCAATAACAACTCATTTATTGCGACGTTCGTTCATTTAGTGGTATATCGTTTGTTATCAGATACACTACGAATCCACTCGTAGTTGATGCTACTGAGTTCACGAACTAAGTCTAACTTTAGGTCCTGAGTGGATTTTTTTCTACTTGAACGGTTCAAGAACAAGAGTCAATATGTCGATACAATTTTATAAGGGAGAATTAAATTAATTTCAACTTGTATTTTTGACATCCAATATATGTGTCAAAGATTAAGCTTTCAATTAGAGAATTTTTTTCTATCATCACATTGGAAGGGGTGATTTTTTCATCTCATTTCTAAACTAACCGTCTTGAATATCACTTTCCTAGAGAGGCTGATATCCTCTTGCATTTGTTTATGCTCTATTTCGAAGTAATGGTGAAATTTTTTCTGATTGGTCACCTATAGTTATCTGTGACAATGTAAGATGATACTGGCAACTGTGCTGATGTCCGCCATTATTTGCACTTTTTCCCGAATGACGACGGGCAAAGTTGATTGGCATTTGGGAATTGAAATTTCTCTTATTAGCAAATACCGTTGCTGAAATGAGTGTGAAAAAATAACGCCTAGGAGAATATTGTCTATATTTATGCGGTAATATAACAACAACTTTATTGATTGCTAAAAAGTAAAGGAAATAAAGAAGTAATTAGAGAGAAATGCGAATGCAATAAACGCCTACTGAGCGGATAAAATAGTGCAAGTAAATAGTCTATGTCAGACGGGTGGAAATAATGATACCCTCTGAACTGCTTTCATTGGATGGACTATTTGCAATTCTTCGTTTGTAATACTTTTTTTTGATGAATAATTTAAGAGATGCAAGTTAGGTGTTTTTTTTCGTTTTTATTTATGATATAAGTGATGATGTTGTTTTAAACTAAGAATCGAACAGAAAGTTTTTTTTTTTTTTGCTTAGATAAGCTGAATATGCAAAAAAAATGATATGTGCAGTTATGTTGAACATAAACTTCAAAGGAAATTGACAAATTGCTATCATTGCTGCAATTTCTTTGTTTAATAGCGCTTTGTGTTATGTCTTTTGATATTCTTAGCACATCTATGAGATCTTCGTTACATTGCTTTTCAACTTCAACAAATATTCTACTAATTTCTTCACATATATCGAATAAATCACTTTCTATAGGATATTCATAAAACGAGTACAAGGTGCTAATAAATTCGATTTGAATGCCACTGAAAAGGCTCTTGATTCAACGAGATTTTTTTTTTTTGTTGATAGTTTGTGGAAATTTTAGCAATATTTAGATGCGAATGGGAAAAACGCATCAACTCTGAACATTTTAACATTTATTGACGTAAAACAGTAGGCAGCGGTAAAAACATTTGACTTTCTGCTTGTTTTTTTGGTTGTTTTGACTCTTCCACGCATTCATTTCTCTAAGGAAGACATAAGAGAGGGAAGGTGAAAGTAGGAGTCTGTGAAAACGGAAGAATATAAGGTAAAAGCCAACTGAACTAATATTCCACAGCCACTTTTCCCGTACCTATTATAGTGACCTATTAATTCACATTCATGTCTAGTATATAGATATTCCAGAGTTGTTGGTTTCTTTGTTCGTCTACCCATTGCATAATTCATTTTGTGAATACTCGAGAAAAGCTTATCGTGAGCAGATGTTTTGAATGTTTGTATGCTGTCGATCAGACAATCCAACAAACTTGTCAGATAACTCTAGATTAGGAAGATCGTCACTTCATATAGTTTATGCTTATTGTCTCTCATACGTATCTCGCTAATCCCACGTTGATGATGTGATATAAGTATAGATGAATATGTGGGTATAGGTGAGTATATATATATATATATATATATATATATATATATATATATATATGATAAGGTGCTATACGTTGTACATGTGGTATAGGCTCTACTCTACCAAGTGCTATGACTGAGGTGAAAGTTGTGCATCATACAAGTGATTTTTATATATCGTAAAGTGGAGAACGGAATTAAGATCAATTATTTCAATCTGTAGTACGTTACCCGAATTTTTGGAGATGGAGCTGATGAGTCGGAATGCTCGCGGAGCTGATTACACAAGATATGGATTTTGTAAGGTAATCAGGCGTTCTTGTGCAATCATGATGTTATCCATTCAGGTGTATATCGAATTCGTTTTTGAACTTAATATGGAGACTTGCTATTCTTCAAATGACTTGTTCTAGTTGTAGGCCTTTTCTTTGTGTTCGCAAATGATAATCAATTAGCCGCAACGTCTGTGTTAGCACAATACATATTTGCCTCACAGCTGGAACATTCGCCATCGTTTTTATTCCTTTATTAACTACTTAGCTGTCAAATTTTTCAGAATCTTCGATGAACGCTTCATTCCATCTCAAGTTTTGCACTTGAGTGAATATTTTATTTTTTCTTTGTTTAGTGATTCACTAATTGGGTTTAAGCAACATTCGTTTGGATGAAATTTACAGGGAATCCCTTCTAGGACATATCTTTTCCTCATGTGTGTTGAGCAGATGTCGTCGGCAGTTGGTGGAGTGATATCATTATTGTGTGTAACATTATCTAGCAATCGCATTGCGTGACAGCTAACGGACATCAGCGATGCTGTGTCACATTTGCAAGTACTATCTCATTTCACTAACACTATCTTCTAATTTCCCTTTCCATATGTTCATTTTCTTTAAAAATTCTTGAAATCACTTGAATAAGTTGATGAATACTGAATCCTGAAGACTTAATGAAAACAACCGATTTGTTAAGACATGAAGGAAGATTTTCTGCTGAACTCTGTTGCTCGCCAAATCGTCAATTTATCCCACTCCTCCTCCCTCCCTCCTCTCGCTAGCCAGCAAATTAAAATAAGTAAATAAACAAATAAATGAAATCTTTCGGATGAGGTGATTTTCGAAGAGATTCTCTCAAACAAATTGTTCCCCGATTTCTTCATTGGAGTCTGTCCTCTTTTGCAGTATCGCTTAGAGAAAGAGGTCTACACGGCTAAGTTGATTCTTTCCCCCTTCATCCCTCAACAATTGCTTTATGCTGCAGTCTCGCTTTTCCTTCTTCGATTGTCTGATCTCTCTTTCATGCTTCTTGGAAGAATCATAGAACCAAAGTGTATAGCATCGTAGGAGAAGTACTGTCCTAGCAGGAGGTTTTTTAGTGGTCACTACTTCAAGATTGTTATTCACAACAGCTATGAACTTTGTATTGGGTTATGGCTCTGGAGAGTTGATATAGCGTCCGGCAGCTATTGCAGTGGAGTACTGTGCTCATTCCATCTGTTTCCATCTAATGCTGTAATATCGGCTTGTCGAAAAAGCGCAATAGCGATTCATGAAAACAGCATTTCGTATGACCTTTCCGCGGGCCGTTTCCAACCATCTTACAAGTACCTGCTCCAGGTATCTAGTCTTGATTCATTTAAGAAACGATTTAAATTTGTCGTATAACCCCGTCATAAGATTTCAATTGTATCTTCTGGATCTCCAAATCGGCAGTGCTTTTTAAAGACTTCTTTCGCACGTCGTTTTAGGTTATATTTTTTGATACTATAGCGGTTACTATACGGAAAGATTTTCCCAACTCATTGCGTATAATTCGAAGATCGTATCACCTGGAGACTTCAGGCAGAAGCTGTATCTGTGCTTGTTTGCAGATTGCACGTTTTCGTTTCTAAACAGCATCGACTGTCAGAAACCTCGTAATTTGTCATTAGTCACTTCATGTCTGCAAGTTTGCATTTTATTTCCGCCACGCCATTCACCACGTTGTGACGCACTACGTATTGACATCCCAGTGGGAAGGTCAACAAAAAGGTGTATATGCCCCCAAACGTTTGCGAACAGATAGCGAAGATGAACAAAACAAGACGAAATCCTTTTGAAAACAAAGCCTTTGTTGCTCTTCTTCGATGTCAAATGCGCTACTGCTCGTCCTCCGCCGGCTGCCATGTCACATCTGTGCCGATATGCCGCACTTCCCATTTACCGCCGACCTGTGTTGCACGCTACTTCAGATGATGACATCCCCTAAACCCCCGTGGTTATTTCTCACGTCTGCCAGTTACTCAATAATATCCCGTGTATTGTTGAGGTGGCTAGTGGGACAGCTTAGGTTTATTCATGATTCATCAAAGAATCAAGTATTTCCTGCAACGGTTGTCCTGATTGTTTATCTCAAGTGACCATTGGTCACCTTTAAATTGTTTTCAACGACATCCATACTAAAAATGGAATCGTTTGATAGTGCGTGGTCTTTGAAAGGATCGTTTAGTTTTTCCAGAGTCCATCCAGCTCTTTTCATTCGCATTCTATCTTCTTTTTTTTTAAATAAGTAAATCACCAGGTAAATTATCCTGTAATTTTTGATAATTTTCGCAGGAGTAAATCAACTTCAGCTACTTACATTTGTATATATTTATCGGATTAACTAGAATGGAATGCAATGGTACTTATTTACAAAATAGGCATTAATTAGCATATATGCAACTGAAAAAATTACACACGTCCACATGAAACATTGGTAGCGCTAAAAATTATATGAGGGAAATGTAGTTAGTATCTCGTTTCGAAATGAGTTGCATTTCGAGTTAATTGTTCTATAGACAAAGGAAAAAAGGGAAAGAACGCTACCACCCGCAGGCTGTTTGATGAATATTTTATTAAAGTTTAAATTTGCAAATTAGTTGTCCCCCTTTTCTACAATTTTTTGTTTGTTGGCGAAAACATATCGAAAGTTCCCGAATGTTGTTAGTTACTCTTAAATCACTATAGACGATTTTTTTGGCGGAATTAGCAGTTCCTTCTCTCACTCTCCCCCCCCCCCCGATGCTACTTCAGTGAAATCGTATTGAACTAGCTTACCTTTATAAGTGATTCGTTATGGAAGAGCCGATAATTTATAGTCACATTATTACTAATTTTCATACTTCCTTACTTTTTTAAAAAGTAATTTTCATATTTCCGTACTGAAATACAAAAAAATAGAAAGAATGAAGTGAGATTGGATGTGAAAAAATCATTGGATTGAAAGGTTACGAAAATATTGCCTATCGAATTTCTTTAGGATGTTTTTCTATTATTTTTAAATATAATCCTATAATTTATTAATTAGACAACAATAATCGTAGGGAGTGAAAATTTATGACTCATAACAAGATTTCTTTTTATGTAACTTATGCTAATATTTTTAAATGCATAAAAAAAAAATCCCCATGGCTATCTCGATTGTGAAGCAAAGAGCAATATGAGGATTAGATACGTAAATGAGTGGCGCCTTTATAAATAATTCTTCATAGAAATCAAATGAAAATTTCAGATTTTAGCATTGAATTCCCTTAATTTTTTTTTTTTATTAGAGAGGAGAACATTTTTCATTAGTGTGCTTAGTAGATTATTTGCTGTTGAAAATTTTTTTTTTTCGAATGTAATTTTCTTTCATTTTACGGAAGGAATTCATTTTGGGGTGGAAAAAGAATTGATCATTGTTTAGCAAATTTAATTCTGCGATGTTTTCTTTTTTTTTTTCGCGAACTTCTACTTTGCGTTCCTTGCGAGAAATTGTTTTTTTTTTTTGTTTGTTTTGCAATTTGCCTTGTTGCAATTGCAATTTCATTTTCTTTTTTTTTTTTGCAGTATTAAAGAAATAGTTTCATCATGGAATTCTTTAAGAATATGATTGTGCGATGTGACTTCAAAAAAAATCACCTTTAGTATTTCCTCTAAATCGATGTGGTGTTGTTTTGTAAAAGGCATGCACCGCCTAAGGGAAGGAGGAACGGCGGGGGAAGGGGGGGGGAATTGACGATGCTTGATAATTACTGGTAGCTTAAGGGAAAAAATTGATGAGAGAAATTTGAAATAATAGAGAATTCCACTAAAGCTCTAACGTTTCTAATATGTCCTATCTTAATTACGTCAACTATTTCAACGATAAAATAGAATTGAGAAGGAATATTGATTTCTACTATCTATTTTAACTAGGTCATCTGATTACGTGGCAGATTTATGGGAAGTTGGGGAGGGGGGGAGGAGGGGGAAGGATGTTCGATGTCTCAAATGAGGGGGTCTTTTTATCTTAACCCATGAGAGGAAATATTCCTATTCCAAAAATATTTTCTTAGTGGTTGAAACCAATCTAAGTAAGTATTGCAACAGGTGAATACCCACAGGTAGGTTTGCTAAACCCTCTAGACGAATAGAGTTAACAGCGACTAGCACTTTAATGGGACAATTTAGCGTTATGAACAACGATCCGTAAGCTATCAGTTAATAACGTTTTAATAGTGGCTCATTGCAATATGAAAGAACGTTCGCAGGAAAATGTTTATCTTTCCGTTTGATCCGGAAGACGCATCCATATTTATAAACTGCTGGACAATATTTGATCCGGATTTTGCACTATTTTACTTCTCGGTTGCTATCAAATTGCAACCTAATTAGCGTATATCTTGTTGCTGTATAGAATTATGGCACTGCACGATTTTAAATGATGTTTGCCTTGTTGTGCGGCTAATCCGGTTGTGTTTTATAGGTTTGCCTTCTGGCGAAATATCGCCATTCAAAGAACATTAACCTCATGTAGTACTGAATACATCATTGAATCGCAGTTGTGTCTATTATTGTTATATTTCCATCGTTGCTCTTCAAAAATACTTTATTAACTCTTCTCTTTCCCCCACTCAACAGATATTTGGTCTAGAAGTTATATGTCATATGAGTTTTGCATTGGAGATTCATGCTAGCTGCTTTGTTTAAAGTTTGCCTTCCATATTTTTATGGCTTTATTGCCCATATCATTATCACATAAGATATATATAGGCGTATTTAGTCATCTGTAAGAGAGCGTAATTTTTTGAAAAATTGTGTGAAATATTCCCACTCAGTGACTTGCCGTGTAAATCTGGTGAAAAGTAGACTGATTTGCATTAAGCATTGTCTTTTTTGATTTTTTCTTGTGGATTTGCGGAAAGGATATTATGACGAGACAGCGTTTCGCAAATTTAAATAAATAAATAAATATATATATATATATATATATATATATATATTTGTTTATTAATGTGTGTGTAGATATGTATTTGTGTCGGCACGTCTGACAGTTTCAATTCACAAATTGGCAATGAAATTTATTGAGTATACTTTGGCCTATAGATGGTTTTCTATCACCATTTCCGCTTCCATTGATCACTTCAATCATGAATTATTGAAAATCAGAGATGTTATAAAACTTAAAGCAAGGTAAATTTCTTATGATACCCATCGACTATGGCCTATAAACGATTTTTTTTGCTAGCTTTATTTAGATCATATTCTTACACATTTTTTGCAATTGTTTACTGCATATCTGTTTGATTGTTCGATTGGTTTGACGGCCTGAAAAACAAAAGTGCATATCGCGCCAGTGCAATGGCGCATTTTTCCACTTCTTACTTCCGAGAGAACTTATAAAAATATTAAACTACCACAGGAAACGTTCTCGATGCTTTGGATCATATTACGACCTAAAAAGTTGAAAACATATTTTAGGTCTTAGATAGTTTCAGTGAAGAAAGTGACGATTCAGCTTATAGCAGTCATCTTGCAATGTAATATATCAGGTGCAGAATTGTAACTTGTATACTATGATGTTGAGTTGTAGTGCTGAGTTTTAGTGTGATAGCGGTACGAAGTGTGGCATAGTTGAATGCGAAATTGTAATCTGATGTTTTATAGCGCAGAGTTATAGTCTGCTATATAGTGCATTTGTGAAGTCGTTATTCAACACGTCGAGATGCGTTCTTATTGCACAAAATTAGCAGAAAGAAATTTATTTCTTAGAATTAAATTATCCTTAAAGGAATTAAAAAATAGAATATTCGTCATATAGCGATTACTCAAATGATGCATTTTAAGTTCTCCATTATATAACTCGTAGAAATGTTATAGAGTAAATTTGACATCCATTTCAATAATAGATTCGAGTGAAATAAACTTAAGTAAATGCTCAACGTTTTGCATTGATTGAAGTCCATTCCAGTCCACCTTAATTCAGGTAATTAAAGTAGATGAGGTTAATTAGTCTAGGTGTGGTGCGCAATGTTTCATTTGTTGAGACTTACTGTTTAAATGTCTGTTGTTGAAATATAGAAGCATCCTCAGTTACTCAATTTGACGGTACAGTGAAATTGTTGAAGCATGTAAATGATGTGAAATTAATTTATATTAGTGCTTATTCGAACTGTACTCTGTAGGAATACATCTAGAGGGTTTCTATACAGCTAATTACGACACCTTTAAGATTCCTCACTTAAAGCATCTCTTCAACTCATTTTTTGGTCTCTGTTTCCTCTTGACTTGATTATTTAGCTCGTTCCTATTATTTCTATTATTCGGGAATTTTATGAGGAACGTATGGATTTAGCGGAACTTTTCAGGAGTTTACTAAGTTTTAATTGTTCCTAAGGATTTTGCAATTAATTTTAAGCTGTTATTTGGATATTGCTCCAACCGAGCTTTTCATTTTCAGGATTGATTAACTACTTCAGGATCTAAATTTTTTTTTGCATTAAAGAAATTTGCACACCTAGACTTTTTACACATTTCGATTGAAACGCATTTATTGCGTGCTGATGCACTTTTATGCAATGCCATTAACGAATGCATCGGGAAGGAATCATCAGAGAATCGAAATGCTCACAAACATTGTAATTTTCAACGGTACCAATAGAAGAACAAAAGAAATTATAAGGTAGGCGCCAAATGCATTTGACATCTGGGTTGGGTACGACTTCTGTTTAGCTAAGCTTCCATGCGATTCTGGTACACTTTCAGTAGTTAAGTCTAAGCAGTCGATTTCACTACAGCACGTAGTCCACGCGCTAATGAAGTACAGTATACGAAGTAGTACGGTTATGGGATTTTATTTTTATTATGGTCAACGGGCGCACTTATAGGGACTATCGTAAGACATTTATTAGAAGCCGACCGAAAATATTCGCATCCTACTAACCTCTCACCCTAATTACGATACCTTCATTGCTGTTGGGAAATATATAAATCATCTTCGCTTATGAATCCTTTTTTCTTGGGTATTTGTCTCATCAATCAGTTCTGCTATCGACTTTACGGTCCTTTTTTAAAAAGTGACATACGTTCTCTCTTTTAAAGTTGGCAGATGCTCCTATTTTGAGGCTTTGAAGTATCCTTGCTCAATTTGCATTGTGTTATTTTTTTATCGTTTTGATTGCTGTTGAAATTCATTGCCATCCACTGTGCTCTTTGAAGCAATCGTTCATTTTTGTACGTCACCATTTAGATTCGTATAATTTTAATATACGTTGCAACAAAATTTTCCCAGCGCTGGAATATTCCAGATGTTGGGAAAATTTGCAACAGAAATTTCAACTTTGCATTTTTTTAATACACCTTTTTCGCTTGCGCTAATATAATCATATTCTAGAAATGCTACATCCATAGGCTTGTATTTCCAGTTTTCCTTGTGATTCATCCCCGGTATGTGCGATTTGGAAGGTATATCTATGCGTAGATTGGTCTAGCAAGTTCTAGAGATACCACCTTCGTGCATACATATTTTATGCCTCCATGATGGATTCACCAGTTTCGAATTATCCGATTTGGAGGATATTTCTGTGCTTAAACTGGTCTCTCAAACCCAATCATTCCCTTTATATAAGATGCAAGTAAAGGTGATATCAATATTACATTGATAAGTTTATCTGCAATACTAGTAATCGACTGTATGGAAATAGTTTTTTTTTTAACTGTTAGCTTATAGAAGGCAGTTAAACATTCAGCGAGGTGCTATACCGCTCTTTCTATCTGTTTTATAAATTGGCCGCCTATTTGATTGAATTACGGAAAACGACTATTACAGATCTTACCGTTACGCATCCATACTCAAAATGAATACTTTATGATGAAAATGATTGATTGTTTTCATCCATACATTAATTCTTTGCTTTTCACTTCCTTCAATATAAAGTGAAGTGAAATTGACAGCAAGAAAAATGACATTTCCGCTCATTTGTAATCCAGTCAATTGCGCCACCGATCTTCAAACGCCATAGTTCGCTCGGAAGCATTCCCACTTTTATAGTCTATAGAATCAAATAAGCGCATCATTTCCTTATGCAACCTCTTATGCTTTCCTCTACGTTCAGTGTGTTTAAATTCATAAAATCTTCGGCACGATCTCTTAAAAAACCCATATCGCGATTAATTAAAGTTTGTGTAAATAAGTTGTGATGAAGAATTCCTATGTAAAATGAATCTGTTTATTGCCATTGATGTTTTAAGAATTTTCCTTTCTTAATTTAAGTATTTGACTAAGGTGGTGATACAGTTCCCACTAGCTGTGAAATAACATTGTGAATAGAGCAATAGTAGATTCCTTTCCACATATTCATTTCCATTTTCGATATTTCCCATCGCCAAGAATTCTCCAAATTATTGTACATTCTAGTGATCAATCATCCATTTTTTTCCCACAAATATTTTTTAAAATCGTTCACCTCACTATGTCTTTAAAATTTCTTATATTTATTTGATAAATTCAATATGGAAATCTTTTTGCATTCTTCATCATATTATATTCTTATATTATAATCAGATTATTATATAATAGTGTAACTAACTTTTTAGTGTAATAATTTATTGCACAACTATTACTGCAATGAAGTGAGCACAATTATTGGTTTCTAGAAAGAAGGATTGAAGTATGAAATAACTAGTGGCTAAGTTTGTTTACTCATATAAGTAAACGTCTAAGTTGATCAGATAGCTGCATAAAGTAACGAGAATTGTGTTTGTGTCGAGAGTGTGTGATATTAATGGACATAGCACGGCTAGGCTGATTGCATTTGCGGTTATGCGAACGGGTCGTGCCATCAAAGAGCCTCTTCGTCGTTCCTAACGAATTTAAAAGCGCCTCATCTGGGCTATTGCCATCTAAGCCGCTGCAGTCTCATAATATTGAAGAGCCTCTTTGCTATTTTCACACAATATTATACATATTTTTGAGAGATACTATAAATAGTATTATGAAGTAATGGGAATCCATCAAAAATATGCAAAGCAACTAAATGAACGACGTTGTGTTTGGTAGATTAAGAAATATGCAGATTTGTTTACAAATCGAGCAGTCAATTCGATCTTTCCTAAATGAAATCAAATCAGATATGCAAATTCATTTGCTAAACTGGTGAAGAAAACTCACTTGATTGAATATTAATTCAATATGAATTTTAGTGGGATGATGGATAAATACATGAACATATACAATTGTTATACTTTGAATACTTCTATAAAAAAGAGCTGTTGACTAGGATAGCTTAAAAGAGTGACGAGCACAGAAAAATTTTAGGTGAGTATGCTTGCGTATAGCGTTGAATTTCTTTTTCTTAAAAAATTCCAATTTTACGAATTTTTATGTTTCGTCGAAAGCTTATACGAACATATCAGGAGTATGCTACATCCCTTCTTCGTCTTTTCCTCTCTTCCTCTTCACTGCCTCCCATCACATCCGCCGTTGATCTGTTTAGTTGAAAATATTAAAATTTGCCTCAGACTGCTAATATTTTCTTTTATATCTCAGAGGCGTTGGTTAAATTTGCATCATTTCAAGGGTGGCCGATTTAATATGATGTTCATTTTTTTATCACTTATTCTAAATATAAAATTTACATTGTAGGAAATTGTTGATAAATTGATATCGAAATCTTAAACAATGCCAACTCCGACTGAACATTACATAAAGTGAACTCTGTTCACATCCTATGATATAATATTTGATGATTGCACTAGAATGCCATGATGTCATAGAGGTCACTAAGACCATAAAAGTTTATTATCGATTGTTATTGAGGGGTATTATTTAGAAACAAACTATTCTTAAGCTACAATTTTTCATGTAGTTAATGAAGAAGGGAATTCGTTTTCTGCGAATCTGTGGTGTCCTAAGTTGTATTGTGATTTTCAATATCCAACGAATATATTTATTGAAATGTCGCTATGGGATAGGCAAATTTCCGCAGAAATATGTCTGCTTCATGTCTTTTGTGACGTGAAGTGACTGACTGATTGCTAGCGATAGCGTGCAGATGGCTGGCTGATAGGAAGTGCATATTTGTCAATAGGATGCTTTCGCTTTTGGGTAGCGCTAACCGTCTGGAGGAGTCATGAGTGAGAAACCGAATCCCAGTGTCCGTATGTAGATCTAATGAGAATACAACGGAGGCGGAGCAACGTATAATTTGGGCCACTTTGCGCGCGTGTCGATGTCTCACTTTTGCGGTTGAGAAGCAACGCATATTGTTGGAGTGGGCTAAGAGTAGCAACGTTCACTAAGACCAGAGGTTGAATACAAAGGTGCGAAATGATGCAATATCGAGGCCCAAATCCACCTCGAATTGTTATAGAACGGGCAGGCACAAGCGTCGATTCGGATTCTGACGCGATGGATGACGATGAACGACGGCCGCCCGCTGCTCGTATGGGACGTCGATTCACGCTAAATCCGCTGATATTTGCCAAGGAGGAACAAGAAGCACGTCGACAGTCTCTCGCGCAATTAAAACTCTCCTACTATCCGAGGAATGCACATCGTGAGTTGTTCTTTTTGTTTTTAAATTCATGAAAACTTTTTCCTCCAAAGAACTTTTTTTTTTCCTTTTTATTCTCTTCATTTGTTATTTATTTATTTGCATTTCTCGGTTGATATGCTAGAATTTCATGTATTCACTGCTAATTGGACTATAATTGAATTGGATGGAAGTTTAAAGCTTACAAAATCGCGCGCATTTAGATTTTTTTTTACATTTTCGTTTGATTCCACTTATATTCACTTCTTTATAATTGTTTTCATCTTTGCATCCGTAGTGATACTTCTTCAGATTAAAAAACCTAGTTATTATATTTAATTTCCGTTTAAATTAAATATCTGACGAAGGCGTGCTTAATTTTCACTTTATATTAAAGGCCTAATTTTGTATTGCAAGAAGAAAGTAGTATCGATTGCAATACATTGCAAGCCGATTGCATTTTATTTATTATACCGATGAAAGTAGAAATAACGGTAGTACTAATAGAATAAATAACAATGAGAATAATAACAGTAATGCAGGCAATAATAATAGTTTTTACCTTGATAAAAATCGCCTTATTGTCTATATAAGGACAATGAAATTGAGTAAAGGCATCGCTTAATTTTCTTTTGTTTTTTCTTGATGGAGAGGGATTGATAGTCATGAATAATATTTAGTGAAAATATGAATGACTATTGTCTCAATGGTTTCATAGTTTAATGAATATCAGAGACTAAGCATTTATGATAAACTGCCATCTTTGAGCTTCCGCTTTTCTTTTCAAAAAAAAGAAGTTAATTTCTGTTCTCTAATAAAAATGCGCTCAAATTTCGGAAATGCTTCTGTTACGATGTGGCTTTTATTTGATGTTATATGGTAGTATCAATTTAAAAAAATGTTATTTACGAGGTTCAATAGGAATGGAAGCATCATTTGCTGGAGGGTTTTGAGAAAAAAATAAAGAACGAAAAACGTAAACTTTTTTTTATTGAAGTAATTTGTCGTTGATATATGTGTTACCATTGTTGAATGATAATTTGCTAGTTGAAATAAGCGTTCGCCTATATACACATTATGGGACGCTCAAATAATACTTTCGAGAACGGCTATCGTTTGATTAGAATTCGATATTTTCCACTTCTATCATCTAGCATGTATGCATTAAACCCCGTCTATTACACCAGCCTTTCCATCCTTCGTTCTGGAAAAAATTATTCCCGCATAGAGTACTAACGCTTATATATGGCACGAGCGATGAGTAGATGAAGAAAAAAAAAGAATAACCGCTAAAATGTTAACGTTTACTGCAATGTTGACGTTGATTTTAGCAATTTAAATTTCAATTATTGTAACTTTTTTTTTTTTTCAAAATTGGTATTAATGCGTTATTTATTTAAGCGGTTTCTATACTAATAAAAAGAAAATATTTAAATAAGATAATTAACTAGGAGATATGAGAAAATAGAAAGCGGTAACAAAATCAATCCCTGAACTTCTATAGAGGAAGAAAAAGATTGATTAATGAATGTTTGAAATAAGGAGAACATTATTGACCATCTCAAAAAGGACAGAGAATAACGATAGGCATTTAGCTGGGAATAGAAAAAAAGAGAGATTAGTGTACGTCTAGTGATGTGCAAAAATATTTATGAATGTCTGATAGGTGGGAAAATATTGAGGACATTTTTAAAGAATTGCAACTAAGCTAATAAATGTTACAGAAAGACAGAAGCGACCGCGATGCCTCAGTTTCCGTTTTTTTTTTTTTTTTAGATTCGAATACCACACTACCAATATTTTTTGAAAAGATATTTCACTGTTGAATTTATATTGTAATATATTGCAAGATATTGTAACATATTGCAATATTGCAATAAAATATGAGAAAAATGTTTCAATTTCAGTTAAAAAATATCTTTAAAAAACTAGAGAATACCAATTTTTACTAGTCATAAAATTCACACCGTTAATACGATAGATAAGGAAGAGAAAAATGCAAAGATTAAGAGCGTGAATCGAACTTTAGTTTTTCGATAACGGTGATGAGGATAAAGTTGCTTTGAACTATGATTATGTGAATGGAAATTGCAACGCTATATTGCAATTGCAAATTGCAGATATTGGTTGCAATCTAGATTTTAAGAAGTAAAACAAATATTGCAATATTTCAAATGGAATCCTAGGAATTCGACTCCCAATCGGAAATACCCCTTCGCTTTGAGAGGAATGCGAATTTTTGCATCATTGATTGAAATATGCAGACGATAATTGCGAACGTTTTCTTCATCTTATTTCTACTTTAAGCCTATTTTTTTATTTAAACGTTGAAAAAAATTTTAGCGCTATTTTGAATCTTAATTCGATTGATAGACTCTTTTTAAAGGATATAAAGTTATTTGAAGTGTCGAAAAAAACTGCATGCTCAGTAATCCTTCTCTCTGTGTCTCCCTGTTTCTCTCTGACCCCCCCCCCCGCATTGTTTCCAATTTTTCACATTTCACGGATGAAAATCCAATAATTTCAAGGCTTTATCAAAAGGTCTACGATGCATATTTCTTAAATAAGTCATTCTATGAAATTTGCATAATCTGTTCAGTAGATGAGCGACATTGTAGATTTGTTATTAAGAAATCGCTGGGAAAAGATGTCAATTTTTGACGATTTCCGAATTGAGAAGTGGCGTAAATCATGACGCCTATGTACTTCTGTTATTTATGTGTAATCTCCGTTAGCCGATGAGATATGCCAGTCGGCTGGCATTATTTTACCTTTTATGATCGACAGCTTCTTATTTCGTTCAAGTCGTTTTCCACTTCACTTTCATTTCTCATTAGTCATCCATACGTCTATATGCTTTTTTCATTTATTCGAGTGTTTTTTTTTAAATTTTTTTTTTTTGAAGGTGTCTATCTCATCATTTCCATATTCATTTTTTAGAACCCTGTCAAACGTCGTCGTCGTTAATCAGTCATTTGAGTGGAATTTAATTTTTTTTTCAACCTCATAAAATTCATACTATTTTGCATATGCGATTTTTTTCACTTACGTTCACTAATATAAATAGAATCGCAGATTGAAAAATCCTTGAAAAAGACGACCTGAGAGCGATTATGATATGAAGAAAACATCGATTTTAGGAAAAGTTGTGGACAATAAGCACATAGTAAAAAAACGATTTTGCATTTTTCTCCATGGAAAGCGTCCAAAGTGAAGTGATTTAAATTATAAAAGTAAGGTTGTCATTGAAACGAAGAATGTGTGAAAAGAAAGGAGGAGAAAGAAGGGCACCCGAACGCAGAAGTATTAAATGAGTTGTTTTATTTAACAATCATTCCTCAAGGATAAAAGAAAAATGTTTGCAAATTGCTTTCTTCAATTTTTTTCAAAACGAAATATTAGCAAGCTTGAAACAATTCTAGAAAAGAGGCAATAAATGAAGTTATCTACAACAATGTAGATAATGGGGGCAGGGGGTTGGGGAATTCTTAGCGAATATTTATGACAAACCAACATTGATCTCATGCATTTTCAGGAGGATTCGAAAAAGAGTAAGGGTTTAGAGGGTGAACATATATTAATGTATTTGAGCAATGTGTCTGATTCACCTTCGTTTCTTTCTTCCTCTCATCTCTTTCACTCTATTTTCTGCAGCGTTTTACCCTCACGGGTAGAAAGATTTTTAAACTTCAAGGTCCTCATTTTCCGTTCAGTGACACTCGTTTTGACACTTTTCTATCTTTTGTAAAAAAAAAATGGAAAAATATAAAACAATTACCGAGAGTAGGACTCATTGCGGACTTTCATATTATTTCACTCGGTAATTGCTGGAATTCGGTAAATTTTGATCAAATTTAACTATAAAAGAAGAGTGAATTAGCTTATTGATAAGCATGAAATATTGACGGTAATCATAGTAAATAATAGTTGCTATATAATTTGAACGTTTCGAATTATATTTTTCAACTAAGAAATTTTGTCTAGTTTATCGAAGATTTACTCATAGCTTTCTATTCGCCTATCAGCGTTATGAGCGTATCCAACCAAGCGCCCAATATATCGCTCTAGCTTTATTTTTTGTGTGTCTTTTTTTTGCTTCTAAATATTAATGGTACACGTTAAGTGTATGTGAAAGTAGTATTAAAATCCCGTAGCCGATAAATTCGTCCATTACAAGCGAACGAAATGTTTTGTCCGAGTTGAGGCAAAATTTTATGTCCGATGAAATAGAAATAGATTACCAGTAATTAATTATGAGTATCCCAACGAAAACTTTTTATCTATTAGAGATTGAGGTGAATTCAATTTGGTCAACCTTTATTGGTATTTTTATTATTGTTCAGTAATTTCTAACATTTACCAATGGATATTGATATGGCTTAATTTTTCGATATATTTCTAATTTAGTATAATTACTATTGATAAAATTTCTATTATTTCGATTTTTGTTGTTGAATTTCTCATTCAAATCTATCAATTAAGAGGGTTTCTTTCTTTTTGAGGTGTATTAAAAATGCTATCAGTATCAAAAAATGTTGTTGAATGATTTTATTTTTTGTTTTTTGAAATGAACCCTCATTGATGGAAAACCATTTTTTTTTTTTTTTTTGAAGAGCATTTTGAATTTTTGTTCCTGAATTCTTAAACGAATGTAAAAAACTTTAATAAGTGTATGTCCTTACGGTTTTTTGTTTTTGTTTGTTTTTTTTTTTTTTTTGTTGAAAAATATCGTTTCGAAAATATTAGGGAAGCAGATAAGAACAGTTCACTTACGTGATATATAGTATTCATTGCGATTTTAGTTTTTTTTTGAATTAAAAAAATTATCCCTTATATTTTAGTTCAAAACATTTTAAATATTGCACTCTGGCCTAGTAAACGAACGTTCTAAAATTTCCACACAATTTGATTTCAATGAATTTTTTTTCGCATTGCATTGCATTCCATACAACTCAAGCTTAATTTTAACGCGCAACCCGAGAGACCCCATTTCTGTAGATTAAAACGTACTCATGACTATTGGACAACGCTTATCGATGCTGCAACTTTAGTGTGCTTATTGCTACCGAATCGACTTGCCCATTTTGCAAGCCAGTGAAAATCACTACGAATAGAGAATGTAATATCACATTACAAAAGCAGTTTCATTGATTGATATTTTTGTTCGATTGCATCCATATAGAATTAGAACAATGATGTGAAATAGTATACTGAAATGGAGCAATTACAGTAGTTTTGCCTCAATTGCTTATGATTAGATGGTACTCTTAAATTTCATTGAATATGAATGCAAGTCTTGAATTACATATAGATGATAGCCATTAGTACTAATGAACATTGGTTGCCATTAATGAAATTAGGGAACCCATTCAACTTTGAGAGCATTGTGAAAAAAAAAAGAAGAAAGAAATCCATCGAAATCGAATTTAATGAATTCTCTTTTATTTGTCATTCACCGCATTTTATATAAATCTCTTGCATTAAATTCGATGCGATTTAACATCGATAAGAAATTGAAAGCGATGTTTCGTTCCCAGGTCTATGCCACAATCGAAAGATTCTCGGAGATGGAACAAAGATCGAACATCTTTAGAATGACAATTCTGCCATCACTTAGAGAAACATTTGCCCAGAGGTCGTTATTTGTTGTTATTACTGTATTATTGTAAATGGCATTAATATGCGACAGAGGGGGAATTGCACCACAGAATCGGGCTGATAATGTATGTAATAGGGGGCGATGGACTATTTTCACCAATGGAAATACCGGCGAGAAAGCCAAAAAGCGATTTTTGCCGAGGAAGGGTCTGAGTTGAATGTAATTTGGCTTGAAGGGATACTGCAGAAAAAATCAGAAAAGAATTTGCTACGTGATATGAACCCATCAAAAAGCGGTTTGACATGGATGGGGTGTTGAGAACAGCCAATGAAAATATCAAGGGAATAAAGGATAAAATAACATTTAACGAGGGCTTACATAAGATTAGGTTGTTAGAGCACTTTCTTTGTGCGAATTACTCGTCGTTTATATATATATATATATATATATATATATATATATATATATATATATATATATATATATATATATATATATATATATATATATAAGACAGTTGAATCCTCTCAAAAGCTATTAGCAAAACATAGTTGTTGTTATGCGTGAAGGTGTGAAGAGGGTATTATTTACATGCTATAATAGTTAGGTATATTAAAAATAGATGCGATTTCTTAAAATTGAATAGGAAAATGGGATGGCCCTTTTTCACTTCTTTCTTCATCTAAGGGTTCGGAATTTATTGATTTTCTTTTATTTACAGCAATAATTTGCATAAACAACCCCTTAAAAACAAAATCAGAAAATTGCTCTAAGCAAGCAAATATTTAATATTTTTAAAGCAAATATTTTATATAAAACTAACCCAAAATTAATCTAATTTCTCATTTATTTTCCATCTTTCGCCTTTCTATTGGAGTTTTGCTTAGATTAGTTTTTTTAGCTGAAGTGATGATTCGATCATTCATAATTGCAGTCACTTCATAAGGCGTTTTCCATCTAGAATAAGGGACAAATTAATAGCAAAGAGGCGCAAGGTCTGCAGTGTATTTTTTTTCTTTTTTTTTTTGAATTTGTCCATCTACTCAAGATTTCAATTTTTAGGCTTTATAATTGATGATCATGTTATCAATTATATTTGCATTTCTCGATTCGTAACCGATATACAAATTCTGTAAAGCGCCGGAAAAGAAAATGGTGATAATTGTGCTTTCTTTTCAATTTTGCCAATGCGATTATGAATCAATTTTCGTTTTTCATCCAAATTTTTGCTTCAATTCGTCAACTTTTGTGTATATTCAGGAGACCGTTACAAATATTATCAATCATTTTATGATGAATGAAAAATATTGTTGCAAAATGTCATTCGCATCTAAAATATCATTTAGGTTTTCAGTTGAAAATTTTACAAAATGAAAAAAATTAATTCACCTGGTTCAGTGCAAATGATTGGAGAGTTTATTCAGCGCGTTAAAAAAAAAACTATGAAGTCGATTATAATGCCATATTACTTAATACTTAATGATTTTTACTAAGGAGTCCAAAATTTTTGTCGAAACACTGGCAAAAAGTCAACTATGTTAAGAGAAATAACTACATTAAGGATCATATCTTTGATTAATGGATATTTTTGTGTGAAGAGATGGTTACTTCCAATAAACACTTTTAAATTGACAATAATAGAAACTGCCAAATCAAAATGTGACTGTGAACGAAATTTGAGAGAATTTTTCATCAAAATACATCGATATTTTCATTGGCATATTGTAGTATTGGTGATAATGAAAAAACCCCTTTTTAGAGGTATTTTTAAGTTTTTTCCTCGTATATTGTAAAGATTATTTACCTAATTCTTCAATTCTTATCAATGATTCTGCTATTTTGAGCTGTGTTGGAGGAAAGGACAATACCAAAACTTGGAGAATATCGCCTTTTTTATCTTAAAATTAAATGGATTTGGGAAAAGTTTGACCATATGTGTTTCAAATCATTGAGGCTCAATTAACTGTATTTTTTTCATTCGTAAAATTATAGAAATACTCCATGCTTTGATGTATTGTTCTTTAGAGCTTTGTTACTCTAGGGCTTGTATTGCATAACGTAATGGAGAAAATTGTGACTTGCGCATAGATAACAAAATTAGATACTAAGTGAACATAATGCTTCTTCTCTTTCTTTCTAAATAATTCCCCTTCTTTTTTTTTTTAATTTTCTCGTTCCTTCTCCAAATGCTTCACGTTCTTCTTTTTTCTAATAACTTCTCTTCCGTCCTCATGTCTTCGGAACAACATTATTCGATGACCGGAAAATAGATAATTTTTCGTATTGCCATTGTTAGCAATTTCCTATTTCATATTTCCACCCAAAAAAAAAATACTCATTACCCATCATATTGCATAAAAATAATATTTTTCCAGTGAATTTTGCAATGGAATTTGCCTAGTAATGAAATATATAAATTGTTATTGATAATCCTTTTTTCTATCACTTCAAACATTAAAACGAAACATTTTTACGATTCTTTCTTCTAATATCGTTTATCTGCTGTCGTTATTCGGATAAAAACTTCCAAATGGAAGGAGATCACCTTCATATTTGCTCCAAAATTGCTCCAAAATTGAAAACTCCAAAATTTAATAAACTCCAAAAGAGAGAGATTTCACGTTCATATTTATAATCATAATTAAGGATGCATCAGTCACTCTACTGCGTCTCTTAAAATAGTTCCCTTCCTAAAATTAACACTAATATTTGTCATTTTAATAAAAGAGTATCATTTATCTCCCATCTACTCTTCTATGTTTTCTGCGCCTATTCTCATTGTTATTTACTTATAAAACTGGAAGATTTGACTAATCTTTATAGATGTGAAATGTTCTATAATGTTGTTATAGACGCTTTAAAAAAGTTGCCGAAGAAAATCCTCCCCCCTAATATAATCACGTCTAAAAATTTTATAAAACTAATATTCGTAGATTTTATTCAAGCTAGAACGACGTTTTTTTTTTTCTTTTTTGTATGTAATTAAAGATTTCTAATCAATTTAGCGCATTGCTTAATAGTGGGCATAATTGTTTGCATTTGGCTATTCGTAAATAAACAAAAGCCTAAAAATAATCCATTACAAAGACGAATGGTTTTTAATTGCGATTTAAGATGGGATAGGTTTATTACTAGAAATAATTTCTTAACGCTTATAAAAATCGAATCATATCCGATGATTTAAGCGGTTTTTTAACGATTTTGATCAAAAGTATTATTGCGTAAGGTGTAGTATTGCTCGAAATTTGAAAATTTTTTAATGGCTTTGATTCTTGTTCATTTGGAAGATGAACTTATAACTAAGAGGTGAAAAACTTTATTGACAAATATCTGAAGTATGATTTTCAGCATAAAATTAGGGAATCAGTAAACATTTTTTATCTTTCTATTCGGTATACTCGAAATATGGTCAACTTTTTCTTAAATTATGAAGTGTTCTCGATGCATTATTTATCACGTTATGCAGAATTTCTAGTTCCTTTTCGATTATTATGGACATCGTAGCAATGAAGGTGATGATTTTCGATGTATCGAGATTCTCAATGAGAACTTTAGTATCTCTTCCTGATAATATCAGACCATTACTTCATTAAGAACAATTACTTCTAACTGATGTAGAATTCTGCATTGATTTTTTGTAGCAAGTAATGGGCTGTCTATTTGCATACTTAATTGTTGTCTATCTAGGTGTTTATTTGTTTTATCTATTTGATATGGTTAATTATTTTTCAAATTATGAGAAGTATAAACTGGAGATTTTGCACTGACATTCTTTTACTTAACAAATTTCATCCTGGATCGATCACGTTGAGTTTTATTTTCCTTTCGTGATTTATCCTTGAATCACATCCCAATATGATGTCTTCTGGATCTATTTCCACTCTCCCGTCCGTCTTTCTCCATTTTCCATGTAAGAAATACCATATTAGATAAGCTTGCTAATCGACTAATTGACATTTCGCTTTGCAGAAA
The DNA here is from genome assembly GCA_037389465.1 of Baylisascaris procyonis. Lineage (NCBI taxonomy): Eukaryota > Metazoa > Nematoda > Chromadorea > Rhabditida > Ascarididae > Baylisascaris > Baylisascaris procyonis. The sequence goes on from JAZARR010000230.1 coordinate 1,785,511, forward strand.
ATATTTTCGGTACTTCTGTTCGCGCATTAAAGATAAATTAGTGATAAAAATATTTTTTGCATGTGTGGAATTTTTCTTCACTTATTGAAGTCATCTTCAAAATTCGTTAGTTGTTGATGATGTTTTGTAGTTTTTGGAACGTTAAATATCTACTTATCTGTCTCATAGTAAATATCTTCGGCATCTCTAAGTACCATTTGAGTACCCACTTATGTGCCATCTAATAACGATTCTTAAAGCGTCTGCATTCCCAACAAGGGTTACTTCTATTTGCTTCGGCTTTATTGAATATTTCAAGACGAATGATACGTTTGCAAAACAACTCGTCATGTTGATTCCTAACTTCAGGTTACATATATGTTGTTGCTTTATGACAGATTAGTGCAAAGATAAGCAAAGAAATAAGAATTCATCAACTGCTACAAAGGTGATTGCTGCCGAAATGTGATAACTTTTCAAATGAAAGTAATTCGGGAGTTCATGCTTAACACTATCTCTCGCCTGCCTTTTTTCTCTCTCTTAATCCTACACAATTAGAAGGAGGTTAGTGGTTAACTTCAAGCCTTCCTAGAAGCAATTTATATTCAATTTTTAAGCAGCCTGTAAGAAAAATTGAAAAATTCCCTAATATCTGGGGAAAAAAATTGTCCTAGAATCGTTAAATTTACAAAGCTTTCGGCATTTTCCCAACGAAATTGAGTGAGTTGCATATTTTGATCGAAGTTAGTTGCAGCCGAATCCTTTTACAAATATAACTTCTGAATTATATCGGAACTTTGTTCACTTTTCTTTTATACCAAAAAAAAACAATATTTTTTGAAGTACTTGGCCATTGGGCCTTTTGATAATATTGATTATAGTCTAGAAGATCTCTTTTTTTCGTTCATCATTCGTGTTTTAGCTTTAATTTCCATATGAATTTTTTTTTGTGCATTATATTAATATTTGGGTAACATTTATTGTAGAAAGATAGGTTTGCATTGCTAGAAGTATAAGCCTGAAATTTTTAAATTTTAGTTCTTCTATTGTTGAATCGAACTCCCCTCCCCCTTCCCTGCTATCTCCACCTTCAGCTTAAGTTAAAACAATATTACGCGACAGTTTTCAATTATATCGAATTTATTTTGCCTAAGATTTAATGTGAACTGTTTTAACATCTCAATGAGTGTCACTTGCTTTGCTCGCATCTTTCCTGGACTTTTCTTATATTTCAATTTTCCATACTCCACAACAGTTGATTAGAGCGACGATATGACTATGAGCCATTTCTAGCTCCCCTGGCCGGACCATTTTTAGCTCCTCTGGCTGGGCCATTCCTAGGTTCTCTGATATGTCTAAAGCATGCGTATTTGGTGAGATATATGGTGAAGTTGAGGAACTAATTGTGGTGTGGGGGGGGGGGGGTGGGGGATGGAGGAATGAGGGTATGAACCCATAAAAGCTCGATCAGTTAGTTCGAAGGATCAATGTAACTTTATTTTCTTCTTCATATCATCCTCTCTGTTTTCCCCCACCTCCTAACCTCTGCCTTCGCTTCCCCTTCTGCGCTTTCGTACGTCAAAGCTTACATTTTAACGCAATGAATAATCACTACAATGTTTTCGCCCTCCAGATTATTTTAAGCATTGCGGCTTCTTTCGCATCTTATTGTGAGGTTTTTTATAAACCATTTCCCAATTGATCTATAGTAGAACTTCTATCTCGAAGATGTTCAATATCGATTCTCTTTCATCGCTTCATCGTTACTCTTCCCTCCGTATATGTAATCGATAGTGTGTGATGTCGTATATCCATCCATATAGACAAAAGAAGTCTTAGCTCGTTAGTGGCCTCGGTTTGCACCGCTAGGGCAGTTTATTAGATTTGCTAGTGAAGGTTGCTACTGGATTTGGCATACCGCTCATCTAGACCATCCCAAGGGAACTACTTGAAATTTCCTATGGCCAACATCCGATAGCCAATATTCACACTATTCAACTTCAACTTAGCATGTAACAAACTTCGTTTTGCGATCTTGATCTGATTCTACTAGGAATTCTAGTCGTCTGATAGCCTAATCACATGTCTCGTTTATGCAAATATTCGTCTAGCTGACAAACTTTGAACTTAAATATTTTCGACTGCTGATTTTGGGGTTAACCAACTGTGCTATCAATGACTAAATAGGGAATTGATGGTGATACTAGTCCATATATTACATTCTAAGGTTATTGAGGAAGGAAAAAAATTTGAATACTACTATCTCAAGTTACTCCATACAATTTACAATACAATTACATCTGTTCGTTTATTTGATTCTAAGGTTATTGGGGGATTTTCTTAGCCAAACCAGACGATGATGCTAATTTAGTGGAATTAAACAGGAATAAGTTGGTGTTGATTGATGTTCTAATGGCATATATTTCTGATACTTTATTAAACAACATAGTATCAATTTAATTTTATTGATATAAAGTGGTGACATAACTCTCCAGCAATGGCTACTGTTACAGTAATAGTATTTACGCAAATTAAGAAACAGATCGTAGTTTAGAACATTACCCATTTATGTAGAGAACAAGGTCACTACAGTTCAAAATGAGCTGGTGCAGATTCTTTCTTTGGTTTTTCTATCATGCTTCCCATTCCCGAATACTCCATCTTCTTCAAGATGGGTCACTGTTGGATATTTTGTCGTACTCCTGTTCTAGGTTGGACCACTATTCAGCGGCACTGATTTCAGCACTGATTTCATGCCGCAGCCTTTTTTTCGCTTCCACTTCTTTATCGGTCGGTATATTTCTTTGCCAAACTCCTTACCAAGCTTGTCGTCGCCCATCGTGTCTTTTTAACTCTTTCATGATTAAATATGAATAAGAAAATTGAGTGGGACTCCACGAAAATAGATTCGGAGTGTTAGTCTTTTTTAAATCATTTTATATTTGAGTTTTTTTTCTCATGCGCTTGTTGAAGTTCTCAAAATTGGCTCAGGCCATGCTTTATATGAATCTCGTAGAATTTTTTTCTATTTCAGAAATGTTTCACTTCGATTCGAATCTTTTTCAGCAAACAATCTAGGGAATAGTTGTTTGTATAGTCCGTTTATCCTTCAATCATGGTGAATGCTTCTCTAATTTATAATAGCAGTTATAGTGCTAAATTATTATTATTATTTTAATGGATCGTATCACGAAAATTGAGAGAAATTATTTTGTTGAATAATAATTTGAATAATTCTCACGTATGATAATCTACGGTTTGCATTTGCATATAATTGGCATATTGATTTTGAATGTGCTAGACGAACGCTTCTCTCCGATTTTATGATTCAGTTCTAGACGAAATCTTAAAGCACTCTCATAAGATGCGTGCAATACCCGTAAGAAAGACCCAACTACTCGATACTCAAAATTTAATTTCAACATTGAAAATCAGAATTGGATATTCATCAGAAGTTTAATCATACACTCGAATGTTCCTCATGTCATATCATCCCCTATCCCGCTCTCCTGAATTACGAGAGAGTTTCGTTCGCTCTAGAGAAATTTTTTTCGTTTTCGATACAAACAACGAGGCATTTGGTGAGTGATAAGATACTTGAAGGGTTTCTGCTCTCATTCTTCTCCACTACCACCTCCTCTCTCCCTTCTACCTCGTCAGCTATTTGGATCCTTTGTCAACTGTTTCCACCGATGGAATAAATTAAAAAGTGAATCTTTTCGGCAAAATTGTTGTTTTTTTGTATTTATTTTACTTTTTTGTTTTCGGCAGCAGTTTAAAGAGTTGTTGTTCAGGTATGTTTTTTTTGGGGGGGGGGGGGGAAATGTCTCAGGCCGATAGAAGCTGTGTGTAATTAAGTAGAGGCAACATGGAACGTAGTCTTGTCACATCAAATGTTACAAGGGTATTGAAGAAGAAAGTGGATGGGGTCGGTAAATTGAGAGAAGGGGAATCGAATATGTTGAGAAGAGATAAGGATTCTCGACGCGACACTGAACAGAACTCTTTTGAAGTTATGATGGCCACTTTTCTCGAAAAATTTCTGATTTCTAAACGAGGCGAATATACATATGTGATGTTACCTTATTTATAATAATAGGATGTTGTTTGTTTTTTTTTGATTTTTCTTACATATAGGTTCAGTATTTTTGCTATCCCACTAGCGGGTCACGACAGTTCTTTAGGATTAAGAAACTAATAACCCCACACTGCATTCCTTTATCCGCCTCAATTGCTGCAAAATGGCCGTATATGACTGTTAATAACACAAACTTAGCAGATTATCCTTGAAAATGGAACATAGAATTGATAAGTTACAGGAAATTCGCACCAAAAGATTTATTTCTGTTATTTTGCTTCAATAGTTATTAAATTTGAGAGCAGATTATGCGTTGTCTGGCTAGACTCTGTTCTTAATATGTCCATAGAATAAAACGCTCCTGAAAATGCCATGTTTTTTCTCTTTTTAATGATATACCCTTTCGGGTTGCTGACGCACTCTTATTCGAGAGCCGAGCATGTGAATATGGCTGTTTACATTTAAGGCAATTATTTGATTACTCAAGTAGTTGATGTGGTTTTATGTGTATCTGCGTTAAATCAGATTCCAGTCCCGATCGCGATGGAGAATGACGCCTGCTTTGATCTATACTCATATAGTTTAAATCAGACCTCATTGATCATATGAGTATGAGTTAAACCCGATACCCGATAAAGAGCCGCATTTTACTTAAGACGGGCGGCGATTGAGTTTAAGTGATCTCTTCATAATTCATGGGTTAAACCAAGCACCACTCCCAATTGCGACCGAGACTAGAACCGGATTTCGCTCAAACCATCTACAGTTGATGATAATCAATAAGTCTTTATTTCAATAAAGAAGCAAAATACAAAACAAATATTTAATTCTTAAGTGGAATAGCGAGCAATGTTCTTATTGTGCTAAAAATTTTTTGTTTCTTCTGTCTTATGCTTTAAAAAAAAAAAGTAATATTCTGCTGTATTTACATTGCCTTTTCAAAAGTCGAATCGGCTGTATCTGTACTATGGGTTCAGATTTAATACTGTCCTTTGTCAGGTATTTTGGTCTATGAAGTACAATACTCTCATACTTTTCCTACATTTCATATTTGGCTTTTTTTTGATTTTTATGAGTACAACTGCATATATGAGTTTATTGATAAGTAGCCGTGCTGTTCGAGATTTGGAGATAAGCTCGTTTAACCGTCTATGCATAGTAATATCTTTTTAATTCCTTCGAACTTAGAAATGCATTCTTGAGATATCCATCTCTAACATACTACATTCTTGCAGCAATAAATGAATCTTTGATACACCTTTCCTTCTAAATATCAAAAGTGCCACTTCCACTTCAGCTACAATCTACTCGTTGATCTTTTCCAGTGTTCCTTCTAAGAGAGGGTAGATACTTACTTGGGAATTTGAGGAGATGAACCGTGGATTCATTATGGCGAAATGCTCGCTAAGCTCATAACTCAGGAATAAGCTAAGAGACGTGTGCGATACAGCCAGCGAGCAACTTTGCAGAACTTTTATTTAGTTTTTATATGCGCTCTATTATAGTCCCTTACCCAACTTCCTCCATCATTCTTCAGGCGTTGTCACCTTTATCGACTGTTTCCAATGGCTAAGTGTTTTCATGTTCGGTATCTCCAGCTTCATCTCTCATTTTCAAATGTTTCATAGTATCTGTCGTGTTCAAGCCTGCTAGTTCACGCCAATCATATCTCTGGTACTTATAACCTCCCATGACATCGTGAAACTGCTACATAAGATAGGATCTGTAATCCGCTTTGCTGCTATATAATTCGAGGATCACTCGTTTTGAACGTTTAAAGAAATAAAAAAATTGAATTCCATTTCCCATATTTTCGTTTGTTTTTCATACATCCTTAGTTGTAAGGGGTGAGATTTTCTCTAGGATCCGCATAAAATGCCATCTTTAAGCGGAGAATTCATTTATTCGCACTAAACAAATTGGAACATCAAATAATCTCTAGTAAAGGATGGTGGTGGTATACAAATATATACATTATAGCCACTTTGAAGAGCATCATCAGAAGAGCTTCATAATTGAAGAGAAGATATAAACTGCAACTTAGATGATCGACAGTATTGGATCGGAATCCGCAAAGGGACTTTTTTTTGCTATTGTTCTTAGTGATTACTTCATTGCATACTTACAAATTGCTTATTTTTCTACCATATTTGCTTAAATGAGATATCAGGGTTACTATTTCTAAGCATTTTTGACGACGAGGCTTCTATTTAAGAATGGGAGGTTACACTTTTCACGTTTTCTTCCTCATTATATGCCTTTTCCTTTTGTTTATTCAAATAAGATGTTGATTGTTGTTACTTTGTCTATAAAACAGTTTTTGTAATGCGCGTGTTGTAGAATTTCCCAGCCTGTACTTTAAAGCGCTGTTGAATGTAGACCTTTTTCAAGGTGGGGAGGGGAGTAGAGGAGGGGAGTAATATTATCGAAACCAAAGCTTGTATTCCAGAGAAGGCTTCCGCTTTTTACAGCGTTTGAGTAGTGTGCTTCCATTCTCATGGACAGTATTCAGCCGAATACGATTATTTATAAGAAGCGTTTAGATGTACCCAAAATATACTGTAACATGATATAGTATCCTCGTAGAGGGAGTGAATGCGGTATGTAATGAGAAGGAAGGAAGAGGATGGGGCTTATTGAGGAGGGATTTATAGCAACGAAAGTGTGGACTTGCTGGTAAAGGAAAATTTTTACGATGAAATGAAGACTGCGGAGGTTGGGGGATTTTCTTGGCTTTTACTCGGTCAGCGGGTAATTTTTATCGGAAACGACATAATATATATAAAAAAGTGCGATCCTTACAGCACGTGTTCATCGCCGCTCTGATATGCTCAGCAACGTCGATAGTTAGTTTCCACAAAGCCTACTTGATGTTTCTAAATGGTAGGAGGGTGCAGAGGATCTCACGAGAAGCTGATCTTTAAGTTTTTCTTTTTATGCTGGCATAGAAACTACCTCTTCACTGTTAGGTATATTCAATATCGACCTTGTGGCTCGAATCGATGAACCACCTAGTCGAATGAGGTTTTCGTCCTTGGTACAGCTCTTCTCCTCCCGAGTTTGCGGTGAACTTTTATAAGATCTGCTATTCCTTCCTTTCCTTCTTCCTTCCTCTTCCTTTCTTCGTTCCTTCATCTTCTTCATCTTCCTTTCTACCTCCATTTCCACTGGACTAGATGCTCTTCTTTTGTCAAAGTATCCTCTGCAAATGTCCGTTTCAAGCAGCTGATATCATTGCTCATCAAGAACCAACTACTATAGGAAGTGAAGCACGCGTTGATTGGGAATTTAACTGCTGGCTCAATCCCACTTTTGCAATACTTTGGCCATAGCAAGCCAAGCAGTTAAGTCGTAAATCATAGCCACATGACGAGGACGATAAGTGTGAAATATGGTGTATGCGATGGAAGTATGAATAAGTGACATTCGCACAGCTGTGATATACCTTACTTCATGAGGTTTTATGCTGTATCTTCTTTCCTTTTCAACTTTCCAAGGAATATGTCATATACTCAAGGGGGAGGGTTCCATTTAGAGGGGGTCTTCTATGGAAGTCGACACGATGCCCACAGTTGCGATAGATAATAAGGAAATTAAAGAAGTCATTTTCATGATGAGATAAGGAATTGGAAAAGGTATAATTGTAATAATGTTCCGATGTTTCGATACATAGTTAAATTAGAGGGTTTGATCGGGATATGAGATGTGATCAATATCGATCCGATCAGATGCCTCACAGTGCTATCTGTAATCAATATTGACTGGATTAGATGCTTCATCGCGCTAAATGTGCAAGCCTAGAGACGCAATGTGCAAAATGTGTAGTAAAGCTGCTTTTGTGCACCGAAAAAATTAAATGTGCACTTGTGTATATGTGGAAGAGTGCAGAAAGCTGTACTGCTTTTGCTTCGTTCGTGCCAACCGTACGGTTGGCCCATTAGAAGTGCGACCCGCTCAGTTAAAAGTTTGACCTCTATTCTAAGAAGTGTGACCTGTCTGCATAGAGGTATTTGAAAGTAGTTATTTACAATGCGTCAACTTCGACGAACACTTTGGCAGCTCGTTGCAGGTATATTTTCTCAAAATGTATAATTGTTTAATTCAATTTCGGTTTTTTTTTCGAGAATTTTTGCCTAAGTTATTTTCTTGACTTCATTACTGAAGAAGTTGCGGAAGTACATTGTACTATCATATGTTACGGTAAGAATTAATCTAGGACTAATGAGAATTGATCTGTAGATATCTGAGCAATATTTCATTTCCCAGGAAATTGGAATCTAAAAGTTTTTATTCACATTTAGATTCTCACCGTTGGCATCAACATGTAGATTATATGAGGGCCATAGACTATAAATTTGTTTTCGTTAAGGAGAGGGCGAATGGATTTCAGTGTAGTCTAATAATTTGTCATGTCATGTCTGTCGTTGCATATACCGTTTTCTATTGAACATAAACCTGAGGCCTCATAGAAGTACCACATTTTAGAGGGTGGATGGAAGGCGTCTATATTTGACGGTATTTATTTCTTTGAAGGGGTAAGTCTGTAGGAGCGCTAACTATCTCAACACGGCTTATATGTTAATGAGTAAGTATAATTATAAATAATGGTAAATTCTGTCTATATATATATATATATATATATATATATATATATATATATATATATATATATATATATATATATATATATATATATATATATATATATATGCAATAAAAACCCTTTAATCTACGAATAAGATTTGAGGAATAAATGGAGGTTTAAGTTAAGACGAATGTTTTGAATCGATGTTCTGGGCGATTCACGGGAAGCATTTCAAAGAAAAAGAAAGAAAAGAGGCTCACTGAGCAGACGGGTGATGAATGAGATCGATTAAGTCACATATCAATGCAATGTTGTTATGCATTTGCAGCCATAATCTGCTGCACAGAGGTTGTCCACATCTGACATTTTGAGGGATTGACGAGGAGGGAAGCAAACTGAGAACAGCTGATGGGAGAAAGGATTGTATTCCTCTTCCCCTTCCTCATTGTCTTTATTTTTTAATTTCTTATTATTACTCCTTTTAAAGGGAATCTCCAATTTCGAAATATTCTTAAGTGAGACTTTCGACTTCATGTGTTCAATTCATTATTCTTTCGATTGCAAGGTGCAAAAGACCACAAACAATATATTGATTTCGCATTAAGTACTAAGATCATAAGAGCACAGAGGAATGACACAATAGAGAACAGACGATGAGTGATTGTGCTGGAGGACAGAAGGAGGAAGGGAAGAGGCATTCAATCAAAAACGAAAAGAATATTCTTCCTTAAGATTCACTAACTCGTTGATGGGCATATATCCGTTTCCTTGGATTTGAGGGAATCTTTAAGTCGTTCAATAAAGGTAATTCATAAAACATAGTTCATAAAACACGACTAGTACGAGGTTGTTATTGGTTTCCACGTTTAACCGTTTAAGCTTATGATTACCATTACACCAATTCATTCGTATGATTTTGTGCCACCGTCCCTGAAAATTCATGGGATTGATCAACCCGTATATGGAAAATCCATTCTACCGGTCTCATGCGATAGCCAGCAATTGGCTGCCCTCAAAACATATTCAGATAATTTTGTCTTAAGTCCCGTTCTATATGGACAGATGACTGCTGCGAAAATTCAGATTTACTAGGTTTTAGTAACTCAGGAGTGGAGAAGGGTGGAAGGGTGATTTACTAGGTTTTAGTAACTCAGGAGCGGAGAAGGGTGGAAGGGTAGTGGATTAAAAGAGTTTCGGTCAACAAAATTGCAGTTTTTTTCTCAGAAGTGGTTTCGTGTCATCAATGACTATTATAATGAATTGAGGTTTTATCAACATTTTGACTTGCCTTCAAAATTTTTTGACCCGCTTTAGGTGGAAGAATGTTGTTGTTGATATAGTAGTGCAATCAGCAATGAAAATTTTTGAAATGACGTCACCGAACCTATAAAATACCATACCCAATCTAGTAAATAAATCCGCGGCATGCTCGAAGAGTGAACATTTTCTCTGATCTTCTTCTACGAGAGTATATAACATTCAGTGATTCAATTATTGAATATATGGATATGGAAATACTCTATTTGAGAGAAGATTTTAAAAAAATGATGACTATAATATAAACTATAGAATAAGGATGAAATTTTACTATATAGAAATGAAAAATGGAAATAAAATTATAATTGCAATGTAAATATAAAATTTAAAAAGTTATAACCTTAGTATAAGTTCAAATAAAGTCAAAATTGTGGTTCATTTTTATTTCATTTAGCACCCTTTTGATTTTTTCGATGGCCATCAATGCATTCGCCGTTTTCATAATATATAACTGCTTTTTTTGATTCTATTTTTCTATACATTCATTTCTCATAGTTCATTGCACATTTTTAGCTTTGCTAAGTGCCCATTATTGGTTTTTCTTTTTATGCTTCATCGAGTGTGCAATCATTTCCTTTTCGACTAAATACTCAATAATTCTCTCATCTTGGAATGTAACGATATTCGTCAATATTTATGCTAATGTTCTGCATTGCCAGAATTTTGGGAAGAGAAATAATTCGCATCTTTCATCCTAAAATCACCTCTAAGGAAATTTTGCAGCCCGGTAGGGTTTCATACGATTTTTTACGGGACAGGACTGAGCGTGTGGGAGGAGAGTGCAAAATCAGGCTTGGCAACGTTTTCATTCAGCGTGTTAGATAAGTGTGATCGTTGTGACTTATGATCAGCCGTTTCTGCACAAAACCACAACAGTTGAATTGAGGAAAAAATATAGAAAACTGTTGAAGTTAATAAATGCTTTGTAATTGCTGCAATCGATTTGCAATTTGTTTGAAATGTATGCTAATATATGCCAAACTAGCAGTCCTTCAAGCAATTGGGTTGATTTGGTGCGACGAACTTGAGGTATCAGATTATTGTGAGAATGGAAAATGTGCTCTCGTTGTTTCTGAAGAGTAAAGAAGAGCGGTGAGCGGGAGGGGAGGAGGTGGGGTAAGGGAGGGGATTACTTTCTAGCGCTAGAATATTTCCCATTGAATGTTTGTGCATCGATGTTGTAATTTTAAGTCAGTCCTATAGCAATTTTTTTCTGTCGGAGTGAAAAACGCAAATCTGATATGAATCGCAATGATGCTGCGTTAAGTGATTTCAACAGATCACATTATGACGAATAGCGATAAGGTTTTTCTCAAATATTTAAGATTATTTTAATGTGAGCGACGATGAGAAATGCGTTCGGATGATAGAAAGATATTTTGAACGTTTAGCAATGATCCATATAATTGCGTCAATTTATAAAATATTTCAAATCCTATCGTTTTTATGGAGGGAGGGGAGGGGAGGATTAATCACATTGGAGATGCGTTAAGCTTGTGAATATAACTGGTTCACCTTTTATGAATCTGCTGTATCTATAAAAGGCGACGGTGTTTTTTGTGTCTAAATATAATAAGTTTACTAAAGTATCAGTAGCTCATATAAAATAATAAGTAATAAGTACACATAAGTCTTCATTCTTTATTAGCCGTTATATTACTTTGAGAAAAAATTTTTATTCGTTCATATTTTGCGTGCACAACTGTTTGCCCCATTCGCTTTCTGTGAATGGTTAGGATGCGTTCGAAGGAGATTTTTATCGACTTTGCCCGCTTTATGCTACCCTCAAAGTGGAGGCATTGTTTATCGGAAGGTAACGCTTGCCTCAACATCCATTCTCATTTCCCTACCCACAAAAGTGGGGAGTGATGAGGAGGGACAAACAACCTTGCAGGACTTATTGCCTATGTATTGAGCATAACGAATCAGAAAATCCGTTGATTTGCTAGAGAGAGGAGGAGAAAGGTAGTCCATCCAAATGTGCAAAAGAAATATTATAGTGTGTAGATACGAATAAATTCATAGTCTCTTTGCATGAATATTCATCACAGTCCCGAAGGTGAAGTTTCATAACGATTGTTCACACAACAATGCGGTTGTTATTGATGTTCAAAGTATCGTTCAATGTGCACTTACTTACTTGTAAACTAAAGGCTATCGCCACAACTGTTGTCACTTTTATTTATTGTTCTAAGCAGCTGTTCGCTAAAACAGTAGTTGCAATTGGACGATTTTCAAATAGCCTTAGAGTGGACAATACAAAATCATCTATAAAGCCTAAGAAAACTTTTTAATGTTGATTACTGTTGCATTCATCTATTAAATATGGAAATGATTTTTATAGGGTCAAAATTATAAATTTGTGTGCGATTTGTATATTTTTGAAAAAATGGATCTGCATGAAAAGCCTTAAAATGTTTAATTGTTGAATTTGGAAGTCTCTACTTGAAAGGAAAGAAAAAACATTTATTTTCGACTTATCCACTTTGAAAGAGAAAATTTCTAATCGAAAAATCAGCGATTGCATAACCTAAGGACGTAAACCTATATGCACTATTATTTTATTCAACTAGAAGTTCTTATCCATATAAGGAAATAATATTTGAGATTTTTACTAATATATTGAATTGTTGATTTAATTTCGATTCTTTTAAATATAGAGCGGATTAAAGGATATGAATAAATAAATAAATAAACAACTAAATAGATAGAAAATAAGCAAACAAATAAATAAATAATTACAGTGGCTATATAAGATGTTAATGAATTGATTGTTTGATTGTTTGTAAATCCATTGTTGGATTTCCTTATTTAAACGATTTAATTGGCCAATATTTTTGCATATTCATCGTCTGACAGGTGCGCGTCTACTGTCTGCAACTTTCCGGACTAATCCAGTACGGCTGGACTACTGCGGAAGTTTTCCCTGACCAAGAGATTTTGTTAGCTTTTAAATTCATAGGCAAATTTGTTTGCGTAATTAACGATAGTAGTAACGATGGTACTGTTATGATTTTAATGAATTCAATTTACTATAGGTCATGAATAGAAATTGGAAAAGGTGTTAAGTTTTTGTTCGATTTCGTTGTGTACAACCGACTCCATAAATGATACAACCGAGCTCACAAATGAAGTATCTTCTTTTTTGGCCATTTTGTTATGAATATCGGCTCGCTGTCATTGCTTATGCACTTTATGGCATCAGCGATTCGAATCCTTTAAAAGAAAAAGCAGCTTACTGCATTGTTTTCCCAAGAGGATTTATGGTATTCGACGATGATTACTCGCTGGGGGAATAAGTCACTCATACATCGATGTTAACTTTTCTTCTTTTACGTCTTCATTTAAATGTAGTGAAAGCAAAAAATGTTTTAAAATTGAAGCTAATTTAAGTCAAAAACAATTTTTTATGGCGGAATTTTTATTGTGCAACTTGTACTACATGAAGAGGAGGGCGGGGGAACTGGAATGGGAAGTTTCTTCTAGAATTAGAATCCCGATCTTCCACTTTTTTGACATTTCGATATTATTTAGATACTCACTGCTTTTTGTTTCCCGAAAATCCGATAGCCAATTCACCGTAAGAAAAAAGAATGTAATAACGTTTGAAAGAAAAACTTGTCGTTGAAAATTGTGGTTCTCGGCAAAATTTGATGATTTCGCTTCCGGGAATTTGACATCGCATTAAAAAATTAAATCCCTTCTCAAATAAAATCAGCTCCAAGTAGGAGTTATTTGCCGGTGGTGATGTGTTCTAATGTGGGATATATCTGAGATTGGGCACCTATATCGATTCATGCTCGTTTTTAGCTTCTGCTCTAGTGGCTGCTAACTGACGTAAACGCGTATTGATGGAAGAGCGTTGAAAAAAGAAAAAGGACGGAGCGAACAACTAAGTGACCAACTCACGCCCGTTGAAATAGCCGTGTAGTTGAAGCGCGAGAGTTGGTGCCTTAACGGCGATCGTAATGCATAGATGATTGCAAAGAGGTGACTTCACTAATATAATGGCGCGACTTACACATCGATCTACCACTGCAACTAATACTAATACTAATACTGCTGCTGCTATTAGTGATACGCATATTTCAGCCGATACATACGATACGGGTGTCGGATTTTGTGGCTGGTTGATTATTACGCTCTCTTGGGTTATACTTATTTCAACATTTCCGATCTCGGTTTGCTTCTGTGTCAAGGTAATTGCTGCAAATAATAATTGTTGATGCTCTTTAATACCTGTTACTAGTTTATTTGATAGTTTGATATCCAATAATTGTATTTATTAGTATACCTTAGATTGCCTGCTAGATATTCCTAATTGAGGTCGAAAATAATCAACTATTTCTTCTACTCTGTTTTATGTCATGAAGAGGATTTTGAAGATATTCTGAAAAAGGAAGTTCTCAGCAAGGAGTCTCTTTCTTCTTTTTTTTCGCAACGATCGTATAAATTCAATTGAGATCCCAGGATTTGTGAAATTCCTCCTTTAAAAGAAAGAAAAATTCCTTTTTGCATGATACCCAAACTTAAAACTTCTTCGCAGTGTAAAACAGCGGGATGTTTTCGAATCTGTGAGATAACAATGCTATCTAGTTAGCTATCGTGGAGTTTTCCCAATAAATATTGCTTTGATCGAGTATGGGGCTATAATTGGAGGATGAACGGTAGTTGCGAGTTTTTTTTGAAAACGATATGCGTGATTAATCCTCAAATTTGCGTTTCTGCTTACATATGAGTGTTTTGCACAATTTTTTTGGAACAACTTATAATGAAGATCGATTAATATTCCTACTTGTATGTCTGTGTCTGTCTATTTGTTATGGGCTTTTACCTCGTCACTTGGGAAAAATTCGGTCGTCAAATTTGGTGAAGAAATCCGTTGTATAGTAGAATTCGTTTCATTCGAAAAGTAGCTGAGGTGTGTCCCAAGGTTATCCGAATCTGTATAATTATTTTTAAATTTTCTTATGATGCAAATCTTTCTCAGCGTCCTTGAAATATTTTAAAGCGTCTGAAAAACGCTCATAAGAGGGTTGCAAAATTCAAAACTACATCTGCTCCTTTGTGGCAGTTGTGCGGATTTCCAAGCTTAAAGAGGAAAGAACTTATTTCTGGTAAAGAGGATTTTAAATTGTTGTTTCAGTGAATAAAGGCTCGGGAAGAGGTTAGGAAGTTGGAGAGGGATTTCATTAGATGAGCTGAGCTAATAGGCTTTTTATGTGCCATAACTAACCATACTATTACTACGATTGATCTTGAGCAATCACCATATTGTGTAGCTAAATTGAGATAAAACGGAAGCCTAAGTGGGAAATGAAATTACTTCTATCTCTGAATTTCCTTACTTCGATTTAAGTTGATAAGAAGGATCAGGTGATGTTAACAAATTACAAATGTTTTCAGGTAGTGCAGGAGTACGAGAGGGCTGTAATATTTCGGCTAGGAAGGCTCATTGGTGGCGGAGCGAAAGGTCCCGGTAAGTTTTTTTTTTTCAGAACATAAAACATCATTTACATTTATAATTGGCGCTAAGCTATCTACGCCTGTTATATCTCTGATTCGTATTTATACTCATGAGCACTATTTTTTATTCATATTTTTTATACTTTCTTTTCTCTTTGTCTTTCTCTCTATCACTATTTACTCTTAATGCATTTGTGGCATCGGTCTTCTTGGGCGTATAAGTACCGTAATATATTACAAGATCTTATAGTAAAATTAGCGCTTGGCAGGAAGATAGATGACAGTCATCTGGAGGTGTTTTTAGACGTTATTTACGTGCAAGAGCATCGATATTATTTGTGCTCTAACTCTATTCTCGGTTCTAAATGTGATTTCATTTAACACCCAAACCTCGTATTGCAAATTTACACTTTTATTCATCATGTTTCGTTTGTGCAAGCTGCATTGTTTAAATCTCATTTATTTTACTGCGCTGTATATGAGGGAATAACTACGTTTGTGTAGATAGTTATTCGATTTATTGATTAATTGATAGTCACTGATCATTTACTTATTATCAATATGTCAATATAAAAAGAAGACGGTAATAAGATGGAAAAGACAGTCTGAATGACTCTCTGAAATATTCTTTAAATTTAGCCAAGTTTATGGTTGATCTTTAAACTTAGCCAAGTTTATGGTTGATTTGAAGTATACGGTAATGCGCTTACTGTATTTACATTTTAATCGTTATCGTTCTTTTATCATCTGAAGAATGAATATATATATATATATATATATATATATATATATATATATATATATATATATATATATATATATGTTGGAAGTTGCGACCATTAGGCAGCGGCTAAATTGCTAGTCACTCATATTATATAAAAGCGAATATTCCGTCGAGTCTTCGCATGACTTACTTCTCTTAACTTGAATTGTGTGCACGTTACCTTTTTCCCCAGTTTGAATTCTTCATGCGTCAGCGACAACGAGAAATAAATTTCGAAGGTAATTTTGCTCTTCTCCTCTTCCTGCTTCTTACTTCCACGTATCCGATTGGATTTTTTGATAATCAATTAGCATTAATCTGCAAGGAGCATCAACGCAACTGATAAAAAGCTATTGAAAGATGCGTTATGAGTTCTATCGGTTTTTCATAGGTGCACTATAAAAAGTTTCATTTGCTCTGAAGTTGAGTGGACTATAAAACGCTCTAAATGAGGCCATCATGAGAGCACTTCATAGTTGTTTTTTTTTGTTTCACCAAACTTACAACATGATTTCGACGATGTTTTAGAATTTAATTCTCTAGAAGTTCGATAATCCCGCATTTTGGTTGTTAGGCGTAAATAATTTTATGGAATGAGGTCCGTCGCTGATTTGGTGTGAATTGTTTATTATAAGTAAAATTGCTCATTTTTGTTCAGCATTTATTTCAATTATGGCCTAGTAATGTATGTCTGTGCATATCTATCTATGTTGGATGTCTGTGTCTGTTGGTGTATGTATGTTTATGTAAGTGTGTGTCTGTACAAGTCAGCAATATTTCAAATAATGGAACCTATTTGTGGTATTATTCTGTGAAGATTCATAGGTATGGTCGTTTGGATTATCTCATTGAAATATGTCGATTTTTGAGAGTTCTGAATGCCGTATAATCATTCGATGCTTAAATATGAAAATATGCACTTAGATTAAACACGCAATATCTCTCATATTCAATGATGAATTATTAACATTGCAAGTGCTGAAATTTCTTTGAATTTTTTTCGGATGATTATCTCTATAACATCAGAAAATTAGTCATATAAAGCTAAATTGATAGGCAATTTTTTTGATCAGACGGGAATTTTATTTTCAGTAAGTGGACTTCATTCCCGTACGCATCGGTTGTAATTTAATAATTCCACGCATTTCTACAAATCTGTTTCGATTTTTTTATTCCTAAATTCAGCAGGCACTCTTTATTTTTACTGAAAATGGGACAAAAAAGGGTACCCAACCTTTGTTTCTTATCTGTTTTTCCATTTTTCTGAAGTATAAAATTTTCAATCTCTCATTTATGTGTTCTTTTTCGTAACTTTCTGTTGCATTTCGAAAGTGATTGCATTGTGAAGGAGTTGTAAAATTTCATCAGTTTGCTTCTTTTATTACTTAGCTCGATTTATCAACTGTCGCGACGAATATATTTACTAACAATATCATCTAAATTCATGATAAAATCAGCTGCTAAGTGGAAAATTTTGCATGATATGCATTAACACTTCTATCGCATTTAAGAACATTGCGCTTCAATAACACTTTCTTTTTGTGAAAGAGTTGGACGAGAAAAGGGAGGAGGGCAATAAGGAAGAGGATTGATAAGAAAAGAGAGAGGAGTTCTCGCTAGTTGCATTCCGTTCATCTTCAACTTTCGTCAATCGATGGAAGAAGGAAGATGTTTGATCATTCAAATGAAGGGCAGTTCATCGAATTATGGCTCAATATTGACGGCACATTTCCGCCAATCTATTCATGCGAAGTATGTCTGCCATTTGCATTAAGCATTCGATGCATTTGATTATGCACTAGGAATGACGTCTGCAAATAAAGGAATATGAGAGCACTTTTCATGCCACTATTTGATATAGCGATTGTTCGAATCGATGAATTTCTTGAAAGCTTTTTCTCTATTTTCCCTAGGTGATCTAAAAACTAAGCTGGCCTATCTACGTTTTTTAAATATGGTTTGGGAGGAAGAGAGGAGGACGTGAAAGCTGTCTCCAGTTAAAACCTCTAAGAGGGGGATAAATGATCCTGTGTTTTTACAGGAAACAGCTGGAAAATTTTTTTCGGAATAGGA
The DNA here is from genome assembly GCA_037389465.1 of Baylisascaris procyonis. NCBI lineage: Eukaryota > Metazoa > Nematoda > Chromadorea > Rhabditida > Ascarididae > Baylisascaris > Baylisascaris procyonis. Next base: position 1,803,772 of record JAZARR010000230.1, read on the forward strand.
AAGCCCAGTAAAGCAGCTTTCTGCACTTTTCAATGAAAAAAAAAAAGAAAAAAATTCACGAAATTCCCTTGAAATCTATTAAAAAAGTAGTCTATGAATTTTAAACAACGACTTCACCCTTATCACTTTCTTCCATATGCCAATATTTTGGCGTTATGATCAATCTTTGTGTGAAATATTTTGTTCTTTACGTCACGCACTAAGTCAGCTATCTTCGTAGCGATATCTTTTGACCTTTGCTGAAGTTATTCACGCTTCATATCTCTTCAGATATATTCCAGTCTTTCATCTTAAAATTTTTGAATGCTATTCAAAAATTCATTCATTTTTATATGCAGAATTTTTTTAATTTTTAGGTGACCAATTTTCCAATTGTTTTCGCTTGCAAAATGAGTTACTGATTTCTGATCAAATGTTGTTAAATGAATAGAATCAATCATTAGATGAGCTCTTATATATACCATGATGTCAGTATCGTAAAAACAGAATAAAACCACTGGGGCTATAAAATTTTGCACGGTTTATGGGGGGGGGGGGGTTAATTCAAAATGAAAAAGATGTCTCTTGTTTTCATAAAATTTTTTGCCCTAACTGTAATAGTTCTCAATGTTTTCGACTTTTTCATCGAAATCTTTTTTTTTCAGTTTTTTTTTTCTTGATGGAAGTACTATCATTTGAGAAAGAAGAAAATTGTTGCGTAAAAAATTTCGGGGAGGGGGAGGGGAGGGGATAATCGAGGTGAGTAGACGTCCGGTATCTAAAAATAAGAAATAAATAATAGAATGAAATGGTGAAATATTGCGTCATATAATATAATATAATCGGCTTTTATGGAAGAATTGTCAAAAAACAGCATAAATATTAGTGAAAACTTGTAGAAATAATATTGTTAAAGGAATTAATGCTAATTAAAATTTTTTATATAAAACGATAATATTATACTTTACCTTCAATTTCTCTTATTCTATTTAGATCACATTATGGAATATACCCTTTTTTCCTTCTTCCCTTCCCCCACTTCCATGAAGTTTGGCTGTTTATATGCGAGCTTTAATAAGTTTTTGAAGGTTTTTTCTGCAAGTTCAGTGTGAGTAGCCTTGCTCATTGCTGATCTCCCCAAATTTTGCGGGTAAAAGGGCGGGTTGACTATACGGGTACATTTTTGGTCGACATTTGTATCAATTTATATCGAAGCGAAATAAATGTTTGAATGATGAGTTCAAGATAAAGCAAGCGCTAGCGATGCTTGTTGATGATTGATTTATTTAAGCTTCAGAATGATTGAAGAGGCAAAGCCTCAGACGCCCGTTTATTTTGGCACTTTGCCCGATGATCCGAGAAAAAACGCGCCGATAGAAATGCACTCAGCTTAATCATATTTTAACGCGTTATTTAGCAAACTTTTAAATATTTCGCACTAAATTGACCCATATGCACGTGCACATATACAAATTTAGACTATATTATTCCAGTGGAGTTTTTCGAGTTCCGGAGGCACTAAAATATGCGCCTTAGATGATAATGTAGATGAAATTGTGGGACAGCTGGTTCACAAATAGCCTCAGGGTAGCAAGCGGAATGGATTTTTTAAAGCCCTCATTTTATTTTTAATTTCTTAATGAATTTTATGAAAGTTCATAGGTTGGGCTTTGTTTTGCATTTTTCACGATTTATCTACCTCTCTACGGGTGACGATCACTGTTGCATTGAGTCTTAACGATTCGGTTACTAATGCATCTTTGCAAATTGAGCAGATCATATTATTCGTTATGAGATCAATGGCATGGCGCTCGCTACTTTATTGATTTTTTCGATAATGCATTGCTTCCAATTTTGTTATCAACAACAGTCTTCAGTGTTTCAAGTGTGCGGTCGTAGAATGGTCGTGTTTTATTCGAATTCAGTTAAACTTTCTCCGCGCTATTTGTTTTCAATAATAGATGGAGTTAGGTATTGGGTGGTAAGATATAATTGTCATTTTCTCCGAGGAGGAAAATGGGTAATGAGTTGAGGGGGATTGGAGGAGGGGATGAAGATTTGAGGGAACGAATAAAAATTTACTATGAGATGATGATATTCAAGAAAGATTGTCGTTTATATCTTTTCCATTCATCCAAAATTTATTGCATTTTCCACTTATTGGTTTTTCTCATTTATAAGCTATTAAGCAGCCTTCATATATGTGATCTAAAGTTTACGTCCTCTCTACTTTTAGTTTTTTTTTCTAAAATTTTGAATAAATTTTATGATAATATTTCTGAAATTACACTGAATTTTTCATATTTTTAGTTGATTAAAAAGTCGACAATTTTTCTTCATCTATCGGAGAGATTTCACTCAATAGTCGATCAAAGACTTGTTGCGTCAAATTGTTCTTTAGGAAATGTATTGAATTGAAATGAATCGTGCTAGAAATCGGTTCTTTTTATATAATTGATACAATTCTATAGATTATGAACGATCTAGTGAATCGTATTTTTCTAGTGTTATCCTCTTCATTGCGGTGTCATCCTCGTTGTTTTATTTCTAAATATGTGTGAATAAAATAGAGAGGCACTTTAAGAGGCATTTCGCAATTCAAATAAGCCGATCTTGAAAGTTGCTGTGAATAACGATCGTATCACGATGACAAATAACCCCTGGGGGTCTACGCCAAACATAGTGAAAAAATTGACACACTTAGCTATTCGTTTTCACGCTTTCTCAATTGCTAAAATTGCATTTCTTCTAAGTTTATTGAAGAAAAAAGACAATCCATTATGCAGTTGCAGAGATTTTTTTTAGTTCAGTGCTTCAGCAGACAATATTGTGCAATTGTGCGTCTTGAGAAGAAAACATATTAGAAACTTTTAATCTATATCGACATCCTTACAGTATTATTCCACTCATAATAGAAATATTTACATTGAATATTCCATTCTCATAATAAGCCGAAAATAGAGAAAATATTTAGATTGAATGAGATCCGTTGATTTCAACGGCTCAGTCCATAATTTACATTGAAATTTAATTGCTTTCTAAATTTATTTTATTTATTTTATTTCAATGAACAGAGCATTCGTTACGAATAAATGTCTTTCCATATCGCTTCAATCTGCCCTGACCTAGTGCCTCTCTGGTCCACTTTAGGTCTTTCCTTCTTGTGGTCTTTAGGTCGGCCTTTCCTTCTTGCAGGTCGATCGCGTGAAGGTTAGGGTATAGGCTCGTCTCCTGCCCGTCGGTTGCTGCTGAGCCAATTCACCGTCGTTCCTCTTATGACTGCCCCGACTTATTCCGCCGCCCCTGTCTCAATAACGATGCTGGGCGGGGTGGCTTTAGCTTTATTAATTATACTTAATTATTTTACAAAACAAGAGTTTAGAAATAATTACTTAAATAGCTGATGTCTTATCATTCTTCTTTTTAAATAATTTCCTTATCATCTTTTTTCGTCATTCAAGTTTGATATGATAAATAATAGGAATGTTTCAAGTTAAAAAATTTCTCTTTTTTTTGCAAAAATTTTCTACTGTATTGTTATTCGAAGCAGAAGTGAAGTTGGATAATACTAGCAGTCAATATTTTTTCCGCTTCTATTTATATTTCATATTTGTCACTCGATCGTTCTAAATGCTTTTTAAATGCTTTTGCGTTTCCGGGATGCATTATTGTAAGATCATGTTTGTGCTTATTTCTTTGTCTGTATGTCTGTTTATTTGTCCGTATATAACTGTTTATTTCTGCATGTATCTGTTTATTTGTCTGCGTGTCCGTTTATTTGTATGTACATGCCTGTTTATTTGTCTGCAACTACTTGTCTGCTAGTTTCAAGTTGAGAACCATTGAAACGAGAGTGAAGTGTGGAATTTATTGAATGTGATCAATAATATAAGAGGATATTCTTTGCCAATTTTTATATTGATTTATCAGCGGTGAATATTGCTAAAGGCATTTAAATCTGCTTGAAAATTTGTCTGTATTTTACATGATTCTGATTGCAAAACTAGTCTTAAAGGCGAACTTCCTGTAGAAAAATTATGCAAGCGGTCATTTCGGTTGAGACATAATTGCTAGATGTTTACATTATTTAGTGGCAAATTGTGAAATCAACTACCTTCACAATAATCTAACTTGATTGTGAAAGTGGTTGAGGGAACAATATTTGAGAAGGACATCCTGATGGGGGCAATTTTAATTTCTTTAGGCTATAAGGAGCATTGTATGGTAAGGATTATACTTTTAATAGAAATGCTTGCCTCGACTATTAGATGAATGCTTTGATGGTGAATTTATTTGTGTCTATGGGGATTACAATGGCAACTGGGAATGCCTATGGGGATTACAGTGGCAACTGAGAACGATGAATTTTATTTTCTATCCATTTGACCTTTTTCTGCGTCACAAATGAGTGGAATGGCGAATTTCAAGGAGCTTATCGGTGTGTTTAGTTGCGTTTGATTTATTACGAACCTTGAAGGTTGTAAGGGTTTTGAACATTTCTTTTAGTGATATATAATCCCCGACACACTGATTTATGCTTGATTTAATTAGGGATGGAGGGGTAAGGAAAGGAATTTGAGACTATTGGCTGTAGAAACAATCATCACTTAGTAAGAGTCGTTTGACGGCCCTGCAGTTTCAACAAATTTATGAGACAAATAAACATTTTATAAGAAATCCTCCCGAACAAAAATGAGTAGTATTTTTTAAATTCTTCTTATTAGTCATGTTGTTAAAGAGGCTTAGATTACGATTCTTTCCCGCTCCATTCCCCTCCCCCTTCCCTCTCCCTCCATCCTTCTGTTGTCTCACTTTCCTCTACTCTTCTTTCTTAGGTTCGCCAGTATTAAATGCATTAAAAAATGTTATCGTTCATTTTAATTAGGGAAGTAATATTTCTTTTTTCTTTAAATATTTGTTTATTCCTATTTTCATGCAGTTTTTTAATGAATGTTCATATCGATGATAATATTTAGGCATTTTCTTCGTATTGCCTTGTATCGAATCATATACGAAAGTCGATCTACGTACTGTTTCTTTCAATGTGCCCCCACAAGAGGTTTGTTCCACTCATTTTCTTATTTATTTATTTGTCTATTTATTTATTTACTATTTATTTTTGCTATTTGTTTATTTACTAATTTATTTATTTTTGCTTTTTTTCCTTTCTTTGTTTTTTTATTCATCCATACGGTTCCATCAAATTATCTGCGCCTAAAAAAAGTGTTTTCCGTACTACGAGAAATATATCCGTCGTCTGTCAATAAGCTATCATCTAAATGAGCGCAGTTTGATTTATATTTCGATTTAAATTTACTAGTGAAATTTCTTTGATTTCTTTGAATTTTCTACTATTTTATTTTCGGAAAAAATTTTTTGTGCCGCATTAAGAAAATTTTCAATTCTCACCATAATTAGGGTCGTTAAAGAGGTTCACTACAACCAGAGTCTGCCTCCCTACCCTCTCTCCTTTCTCTCCACGTCCTATCTCCACCTCCTCTCTTCTCCTTCACCGTCCTCTCTCTTGATTCACCAATACTAATTGCGTTCTGAAGAACGTCCGATTAAAAAAAAAAAAGAAATAATATTATGGCTTAAATTCAATTAAATAATATAGAAAATAAGACATTCTGTAAAACTCGACTGTTTCAGCCTCGGCAGGCCCATTTTCTTTTCGCCAGCTAATTCAGCGGCAAGATGGGAAATAGCCTGAAATTTTACATATGAATTGGCCTAGAATTAAGCCCAAGCCTTATTACTGGCGCTAGATCTTATGAACAGAAAATGCTTACTCGAATTTAGCCAAATTTGGCACACTTATATAAATGTGATTTTTCTTCTTTTTTTTTGCTTATTGAGCCCACCTAATGCTGTACTCTGAGGAACAGTTTGCAATAATATGAAGTTCATAGTTGGCAGACATATTGGTCGGCATAAACGATGAGAATAGTTTTGTTTGTTTTGTTTGTTTTTTTTAAGGAATAGGCTGGTTTGTTTGTGAATTGCAACGCAATACTCGTGTGAATTGCATACTGCTTACATTAATTTATGAATGTAATCGATTCGGCGAACAAATTCACTTTCTTCTTGAGATGTTTACTGCCACCCGCAAATTGCTATTCACCAATAACAACAAAGAAATTGCGTCCACCTGAAAAGTTTTTCCTTCGTTAAGTCGATTGCTTTGGCAATGGGATTTTAACCAATAGGATTCAGAATGTCGGCAGTTAAATTTATTAACTTACATTTATATTAGACAGTACGATAATAATCAAACTGGACGCTTGTTCGAGGTCGGAGAGGGAGGGGGCGGGGAAGAGGCAAACACGAAAAGTTTATAACTTTCGTAAGCGAGCATTTATTCGAGGGAGATTTATGTATGGGAAATATGCGCTGGAGTATTTCTTGTTTCTTTACTGAAATATTTAGAATAAAAGAGATTGCGATTAAAACTCTTCAGTTGATTTCTTCACAACCGTTTCGAAGTATTTATCTTTGAGTTGAGAATTATTGGTACATTTAATTTTGCGAATTAACTTCTTTTTTTTTTTTAATTTATTTTCGTTCATTTCGATGCGGTGATGCCGCTTGTAAGTCATAGGACTAATTAGATAAAGAGACCCCTTTGTCTTTGCCTTAACCCTTCCCTCCTACCTCCCCCGCCCCTTCTTTCCAAGCTTCAACAGCCGGAATTTTTCTCAATATCCTTTACTGCTCTTCAGTGTGTGTTCTTTAATTATGAGTAGTATGCTTTCTTAGCCAATTTAAAAGGGACAAATGATGGGACTAGAAATTGAAGTCGAGTAGAATTGGTTGAAGCAGCTTAAAGCATATGCGAACGACAGCTTGAATTCGATGACGTCATTCAATTTGATAAGCGCTCACAATTTGCGCATCTCTTCTTTACTTAAAGTGCTATTTGAAAACGTTTGTTAATGTTGAAGGCAGTATTCAAAAAAATCTCTTAAATTGTCTTTCATTGTTTTTACAACTTTCGCTTTTTCGTTTTTCATGCTGGAAATATTCTACCAAACCTAAATTTATCGTTTAAATGAAAAACTTTTATATTTTTGAAGTGTTTTTGTAAAATATGAGTGCTTAAAGTAAAGTATTTTTGAGTAAAAATTGCTGTAATGAAAAGCAAAAAAATATTTTTTTTTATTTATATGCTTGAAAAATATCAAAAACAATTTTATCAGTTAGTTTGTAATATTATATGATTTGATTCTCCATCTTATTTAAGCAATGTTTTTTTTGTTGGAAAAATATCCAATTTTCATTTTAAAAAAAATTCGATTTTATAATATTAGCGATCATAGAATAAGATTTCCGAGGAAAACTATTTCTCAAATATCTTTCATTTTTTAAATGGTGGATTAAGATCAGCCAGCATCTCTTGTTTGTTCAATTTTCCCATACGAGTTTATGAGTTTCTAATACGATTATCGACTTAGGTGAGCTGCGATAAAAACATTTCAAGAAATTCTGGTTGATTTTTCTCAGCTAAACTAATTTTAATTTTATCTGCTGAAAATGTTCGACCAGTCGAACAGTAAGTGTTGAATATAAGTTCAACAATGCCTATCATCGGCTGATGGAGCTTTTAAATATTGGGCATTTCGATAAACTATCACCGAAAGATTTCGATTTCTATCGGTTACGGGTGAATTGATGAATCTTATTTTTACAGAAATGAAGAAATATATTCACAAAAAAATGAATTTACAGAATGTAAATTAAATAAATAAGATCCTTATGAATTAATTTTTTTTCACTCATACCTACTCGTTTCAAGTATATTAGAAGAGCAGAAGACATTTGAAAACTTGACAAACACTTCTTTTTTTTGTGGAGGAAATAAAAATTCTGTTGTTGGAGAGAATTCATTGCAAAACGCTGAGATGCTTTGGCAACAAATTTTCCAATTTTGAGTATTTTTTAATAGCAAATCAAATGGAATGTGCTACTATTACTGAAATAGTTCAACAAAATTGTGTTCTGCCTGTTTCTTTTTTGGATGGTTTGAGAGGATCTGCCTCCTTTTTATCTCATCTCTCTCATCCCTTCTTCTCTTCGACTTCTCGCGTTTTACTAGCGCGATCGCAAATCAGCACGAGTCTATGATGTAGTACTATATTTCACCCAATCGTAAATGCACTGAATGTGCTTTGTTGCGACGATGAGTTTATTGTAAGCATGAACAGGACATGTTAGATTATTCAAATCGATTCTAAATGGAATGTGTTTTACAGATTTTGACAAAAGATTCGGTGACGGTATCGGTGGATGCTGTCGTTTATTATCGGGTTTGCAATGCGACTGTCTCGGTGGCGAATGTCGAAAATGCGCATCATTCAACGAGGCTACTCGCGCAAACAACACTCAGAAATATGCTCGGCACAAAAAATCTCGCTGAGATTCTCTCCGATAGGGATGCTATCGCAATGTCTATGCAGGTAAATCAAATATCACATTTATTTCTTGATTATACTTGGATGCCAATAATTTTCGTCAATAAATCTTGTTTAGGACGATTTAAAAAATTCCACTTGGGCAATCAAACATACCACCATTTGTCACAAATTCTTTATAGTCTTGAAGATTTCGTTTGTATATATGATGGGGCTTGAATTTCAACATATTTTCAAATTCAAAACAGTTATCCTATGTTCAAATCAGTTCGAAGATATTTTAGACCTTATTTCGGTCGTTTCTTCAATGGGAATTTCCGTACGTCTATTTTTTTCTCGTAACCTAACTGTTGTTCATGTTCTTACGCGCGCCTTATCAATATCTTTCTCTCTCTCTTTTCCTTTAGCTCACCAAAAGTTTCTCGGCAAAATTATTAGCAGTTGTGCAAATGTATTCGAATATATTTTCATCATTTAAAGCATTGTTATGCGATACATGGAAGTTTTTATAGAAAGGAAGCATTAGAAAAAAACGATGAACCATGACTAAAAGGGAGAGGGCATTTCAGGAAAACCACAAACTAATGAGAATGATCTTTTGTGCTAGAAGCTGTATCCAATATGTACATTTAAATTTAAAGTCTATCAATGATGTGTAAATTCGATCTTTGCTATTATCACTGATATGCAAATTTCAATTCTGTTGCTACCGGCAATATGCAGAGTGTGATTAACACAGCTAGCAGGGCATTGCTTGCCGCGTTAATGAAATCTCATCACAAGTTTGACGTGTCGACGTGTGTTTTCATCATTAAAAGAGATGAACTAGTTAAGCTGAATCGAGGTTAAGTTCTTGATACAGAATTATTTCTGACCAGTCGGCTTTCACTAATCGCAAACTTACTAGGTAGTGATCTGCATATCTTCCCCGTCCTTCTTATTATGCAAAGTTGTAGTGCATTAATTTTTGCGGCTAAAATGGAACAGTTTTTAAAATGCTCATTACTGTCGATTCGGTGGGAAAATACTACGGAAATAGACTCATTTTGGGCACCTGAGCTCAAGCGCTGGACCGATAGAGCCTTTCTTTGCCGAAATTTGGAGAAATAAGCTCATATTCCTATACGATTTTCAGTAGAACAGAATACACGTGAGATGCTGGAAGCTGCTTTTCAACACGCCAAAGATTTTTGCGCAAAAGGAGATCTGTGCATGTTTGTTCATAACTAGGAGAGGGTCGTTATATGGAATTTTTGAAGGGATTTGTATTAGTGCAGAATTAATCAAGGATAAAGTTGGAAGGGACGAAAATAGGAGGAGAAGAGTCCTTACGTCTATGCTACCTGGTGAGTGACCCTTATGGAAAGTTCTGATTAATGGACGTTGATGCTTTACCACAATGGCTCTTCAAGTAAGAAGGGATTGGATGGGAAAACTTTGCATCACTCTCCACTACGTCTCCATTTGACCATGTATTCATTGTATTTTGCTAAACACATCACATAAAACGAAGAAAAATTATGAGAAGGTACTATTGAAAAAGTTGTTTTACCAATCGCTTATTCGGAGTTTTGATTGGAAGAGTCTAATCTCATTTCTTATTTGTCAAAATGAGGGCATTTTTGAGCTTACTAAAGCAGTGGTATCCAACTATCCTATCCCATGACCTTGACTTTTTCTAACTATCATCTAGACTACTTAGCACTGGGATGTTTCGATCTTGGAGGGAAAAATTTTCTTCGAAATTTCCCCATATTAAAAGGCAAATTCCCATTATTTACTCATCTTAATTTCAAGTTTGATTGTCACATTAGTCTTCTTAAAATGTGCGATGTTGGGATTTCTTCGGCGATTTATGCCATTAGCGCCGTTATTGGCAAATTGCCTGGAAACATTCAATCGCAAAATTTAATTTACGCACAACAAATCAAATAAATAAATTGTTTGCGCAATTGCCTACGACTCTTTGCTGAAAAAAAGAAAGAAAAATTGATTGCGATTTGTTGAGGTCTACTAGTTTATTCATGAATGATAATTCGTATTTTAAACGAGGGATATTCCAAATATGAGAGATGATTCGAATAAACGTTGTTTTATTAGGAGAATTGCGGTCATTAACTTTTTTATTCGTCAATAATATTCAAAGAAAAGAATTTACGAAAAGATATATTGATGAGAATGTTGCACTCGATTCAAGACATAGATTTTATGATATATTAATCGAAAATATAATTGAATCGCTGCCTGTTTCAATTACAAACATAAAAATTTGAAAAGTCAAAAATCAATCCTCTTGTATTTTTACTTGTTGCTGTGCTTGTAAATTACTTATGTCACTTGTAAGTTACTTGTATTACTTGTAAAATTATAAAAGTTGTACTTATAAATTACAAAAATTGCTTTTAAAAAACTTATTTCTAAAAGATCAAAAATGTGTGTTATAAAGATATCATCGTATTTCTGTAGTACTTTAAATCTTCTTGCTTTTCCTTCACTTAGGTCAGTGGAAAATTGTAGTGTTTTATTTGTGAAAATTATTGCTCTAATTTGGAGATTTTGATTTTGCTACTTTCATATAGATCTCTTTACATCGGAAATTCGATGAACCGACTTATATCAAGTAATTTTTGAAATTTTCTCACCGTAATAACATACGTTAAGAAGAATTTCACTAGAAGATACCTTCGGTCTTCTAGCGATTAAAATGGAAATTTTTTCATTTTTCGTAGAAATTTGTCACGATATTTTTGAACTGGGTGACGTTTTTTAATGAAATATGCAGTGATTTGTTTTTTGATGAAAATCCAAAGTTTTTAATAAAATGTATAAAAATTTTATTTGGTTTTTATTTGATTCAAAATTTTATTTGCATTGAGGCAATTGATGCAGAATGTTGCGTACCAACATTTTCGACAGAAAAAGGTTACTTTTTCATGATTTGATCGTGTCGTTCGGCAACTGGACTCTTGGATTACAACAGTAAAATTCTGTCTCCCTCTGCCTTCTTCTCCCTCGCTTCCCATCTCTCTCTTCTCCCCCTGTCCCTCTCTTTCCCTATCTCCCTCCCTGTTTCTGTCACAAGTTTCCGAGGGATATTAAATTGTCGAATTTGCAGACACTGCTGGACGAGGCGACCGAAAGTTGGGGCATCAAGGTGGAACGTGTCGAAATGTAAGCTGTTGCATGTTCTCGAGCTGTGCGTTGTTGTTATCGTTGAGCAATTTTGTTGTGCTTTACTATAATACACGTGAATCTCTTATAGTTTGATGATGCAAAGAAAAGGGGATGAAATGAATAGGTGAGCAAACAAAGGTCCTTACGTTGCTAAAAAAAAAAAAGAAGAGAGAGGCATCCAAAGAGGAGCATAATGTTTGTCGAAAAGACGGCATTCGAACTTCCTCTGAGATGGGGGAGGGGGGGAGGGTGAAACTTGGAAGCTGAAAGTATGATCATAAAGTTCAAGCGAAATTATCTTCATCTCAGACTATTTCACTTCAAATGCTCAGGTACGACTACAAAAATTCGGGGAACAAAAACGTAGCACTTAAATAAAGCATTCGTGAGAAATTAGTAAGTTTAGGAAGGGAAACACTAACTGCACAACGAAAAGCACTCTTTAATTGTGGTTATACGATAATAGCAAATATAAGGCAGGTATTTGGTTAGTAATATCTCATATTTTTTGTATATCCTCTTAAGAGGATATAATTTGAGCTTACTACACCGCATATTATATCCGTTCTTTTTGCGATTAAGTTTATAGTAGAACTAATGGAAATTTCTTTGTGGTGCAACCTTCAGATTCCCCAAGTGATTTTTTAAAAGTCTTTTGAAACTAGGGAGCACTCAATAAACCTACCAGATACCTTTCAAGTGTACTTAAGAGATAAAAAAGAACGTTTATTGCATGAAATAATATAAATACAAAAAAGGCATACGAGATTGTTGTAATTTCAGAAAAGATGTACGTTTGCCTGTACAATTGCAGCGAGCGATGGCCGCTGAGGCAGAAGCTACTCGGGAAGCAAGAGCCAAGGTTAATATATTTCACATGTTTTTCAATCTCCGTTCATCACGCTCTGAACAGTGGCTCTATTTTTAGACCATTTTTTGTGTCCAGTCTCACCAAAGAGATGATCTCTTTGCAAGCCAGAAACCATCAATATCAAAAAACGTTCCTTCCCCTTCCTACCGTCAAGAATTACAAGCAAGAACATCCATAAAATGAAAGATGTAAGAACGAAAATCAATCCCTCATTCACGAGGTCCCCTTCGCTGACACTGAGCTCTACTCAAGAGTAGAATTTTGCTGCAGAGAGATGTAGATTTCTTTTTTCTCTTGTTATTTCTGAATTCGCATTAAGTCGGATCTCGCCCACCCTCTATTCAGCTAGAGTTTTGCAGCAGTGGTAGCACCTATTCTATAAACTAGTTTGCAGATGAACGTTTGAATATATTTCAATTACAATTTCATTACTACCTAGTCTTCCACAACAGTTTAGTCGCTACAAGAAACACGCAACCTATTGAAAATACCAAACGAAATTCTCCTTTCAGAGGACCACTTTAGCCTTTTTTAAAACGTTTTCCCCATATTTTGAGAAGCGACATAATTTTATTTCCCCTTCAAGTAGTACTTTCTGAAAAAGCCGACTATCGTGTGGGCTGAAGTGACAATTAACAGAGTTCAGGTGATCGCAGCAGAGGGTGAACAGAAGGCCTCGCGATCGTTGCAGGAGGCAGCCATCGTCATCGCCGAGTCCCCTGCCGCCCTTCAACTTCGCTACCTGCAAACGCTTAACAGCGTAGCGTATGTAGTTACACTTGTCTATTTAATACAGAAGTTGATGCCAGATAATCATTCCGTCTTTAATTGTTCTTTTGGCACGGAACATGGAGAAGAAGGAGAGAGGTGTTCGTAACGTCGGATTCTGCTTATTTTTTTCAATGGAGAACACCTTTCCAACTCAGCGGAAATCTGTCCAAGTTATAAGTGAAAAATTTCCATTTGAAATGAAATTTTAAACTTAAAGCTGCAAAACTTCTGTCATCAATTTCTTCTTCCTCTTTGGTAAATGAGCTCAGCGACATTTCGCGCAGGAATTTTAGATACATTAAACGCAAACAACTAGAGGTAATAAGTTGTTTGAAGAAACTTGAATTCAACATATCAACATAATACAGAAGATTGTAAGGAATTTTGGCCTTTGGCTAACGTTTTCAGGCGGAGTCGATGGTAGGGGGTGATTTCTTAATGGAAGTGATGATGAAGTTGAGCTCTCCAGACCTATACTTTTTGGTTGGAGTAGGTTCAGTGCAAATGGGTGAAGTGTACATATGCGGTTTTTCGTAGTGAACGGCTTCGTAGGCACTTTACAAGTCGGTCGAAGTTGCAAAAGCCCATTTTTGATTTTGTATATGGTATGTGGTACATAGTTTATAGGGAAAATGCTGTCTATTTAATACTGAAGTCACAATATCACAATCGCAATATATGCAGAAGATCACTAATTCTGTTATTCCTTTTTCCTAGTCAGTTATCCATTACATCGCCTGCTGTCTATCCGAGCGCGAGTCTGTTATCAATTACTTCCCCCCTGGATGGTCTGATTTCAATTCTGTTATCAATTCTCTGGTTTTTTTTAGTCCAGTCGGCGTGACTACTAGTTTTAAATAATTCACTCCGTGTGGGTCGCATAAAAAGCTAGCCTATGTATACTACTGTGGACACAGAAGATCGCTAATGACTCTTGGCTTGTAGGCACTCTAACTTTCTTCAGGCTTCGAGTTTTGGGGTGATTTTTTCTTTCATTAGATGACATGGCCCAGATTAGCTTCATTAGTGGGCAAAACCTGGAAACAGGAACCTAGAAAATTCTTCAAAAATTTTTTCTCCATAGCGGTAATTTTTTTCATTAGACAACATGGCCCACCAGGCAAGGTTTGTTGGTGAGCAAAGCCCGGGGATGGGGACTTGAAAAATTCTTTTCCATAGTTAAGCAGCGTCTGTCACAACTCTTTTCCTTCACTGGATTTTTATCGCTACTTCGGTTTCGTGTAGGCAGTCAAGTAGGGTTTAAATGTCTTTGGTGGTTTGTTGATCCCTTCACCGGAATGCATCACTGGGGTTTCCACGATATTTTCCGCTTTTCGGTTTGGCGTGTGTGTATGGTGTCCTGTGCATGTGCGTTTTTGAGTCGGGGAGGGGGGGTGCTCGCTGTCCGGTGTGTGTGCGAGCGGACAGGAGTGTATGCATGTGCGTATATGTTTGTGTGGTGTGTAGTATGTTTCTGTTCGAGCGCGCCATAGGGGGGGGGGAGGGGAGGGGTGAGCGGAGCTCTATTTTGGACTTTTTTATGCACTGTGCACTACAAGCTACATGCTATAAACTACAAAGTACATGCTATAAACGGCAACACAAACTACACGCACAAACAGCAGGGTACAAACTGCATGCTACAAAATACATACTACAAAGTGCAATGTGCAAACTACAGAATCCAAACTACAAAGTCTAAACCACATACTACAAAGACTAAAGTCCAAACTACAAAGTTCAAACTACAAAGTCTAAAGTCCAAACTACAAAGTTCAAAGTCCAAACTACAAAGTTCAAAGTCCAAACTACTAAGTCTAAAGTCCAAACTACAAAGTCCAAAGTTCAAAGTCCAAACTACAAACTACAAAGTTTATCTGTCGATTTCAATGAACACAGCGTTCACTACGAATACATGTCTCTTCATATCGCTTCCACCTGCTCTGACCCAACGCCTCTCTGGTCCAGTTGGTTTCCGCGGTCTTCGGTCGGCCCCTCCTTGCAGGTCGGTCACGTGAAGGTTAGCGCTTAGGCTCGTCTCCCGCCCATCGGATACTGACGAGCCGGTTCACCATCGCTCCTCCTATGACTGTCGGGACCTGAAACTACAAAGTGCAAGATACAAGCTACATACTACAAAGTGCAAAGTACAAACTACATACTACAAACTATAAACTACAAATTACATACCATGTACTACAAAATTACATACCACAAAACTATGAATTACAAAGTGCAAAGCACGAACTACACACTACAAAGTGCAATGTACTAACTACAGACTACAAAGTGCAAAGTATAAACCCTAAGCGCAGAGTGCAAACTATATACTATAAACTGCAGAGTGCAAAGTACATACTGTGGGCTACAAAGTACAAACTATGAACTAGAAACCACACTGCGAAGTACAAACTACATAGTATAAACTGCAAAGTGCTGCTGTAAGCTGTAAACTGTAAACTACAAAGAACAATCTACGTACTATAAACTACAAAGTACAGACTGCAAACTGGATACTGTAGACTAGAAAGTACATACTGTAAGGTACAGCTACCCGTCTTATTTGATCTATCTCTGATATTCGATCTACCGCTGATCTTTGATCTATAGAGCTATTGAGAACATTTTAATAAAAAACTTGAAAGTAATGAAAGGCAAAAAAATTTCAGAAAAGAACAATATAGTTTCCACAAACGATGATTAAAGGAACCAAAAGCTGGAAAATCAACATGGACATTAATCCATATCTCTCTATAGCTAGACGAAATTTTGGACAAACATCTCGTGGCCCATCATAGCCCATCAAAAAAAAAAGAATTATATCGATGAATATCATTGAACACCTCAAAGATGAATCCTTCATGAAATTGATGAGCGAGAAATCGGATCTGAAAGAGGGAACCGAACTATTTCTTGCACCACTGTTCGAAAATTCATCTTTGAAGGCAGTGCAAAAGACATTCAGAGGACACCAAGGAAAAACAAAGAGGTTTTGGCGTGGTATTTTTTTAAGCTAATCACTTGAGAAGAAAAAGTAAAAAAAGATTCATGGATTAAAAGACAATGAATCTATTCGCGCTTGTCAGACAGCACCATAAATAAAAAACCCTTATATTAGAAAAAAAAATATTTCGGTCGTGTAATTTTTCTTCTGCGGCAAAAATAAACGAGCAATTTTTTATGCATTTGTTTGCAGTTCTAGCGGGCAATATCACACGATAATCGTTTATTATTTTAGAGCGGAGAAGAATTCTACGATAATCTTCCCACTTCCGGTCGAACTTATTCGCCATTTTATCAAGTAAACTGCCATCGCTCACTTATGTCTGCTATGCTCGGTGATCAGCACATACGTTACAACCGAACTACTTTAATAAAATATTATCCACAATTCATTTGAGGCGATTCACACTACAAGAAGCTAAGAAGAGGACTATTGAAAATGTTGTTTCTTCTTTTCTTGGTAATGGCGACAAACAATCCTCTGCCTTGTTATCTAAAACCCCATGAATAAAATATACAATTTAGGTGAAGTGCTGGCCACATGGCTCGTTCATCGCAGTGTGTTTATATCTGTACGATAAATGCGTAAATCTTTGCAACGCCGTTGAAGTTGTACACACTCTACAGTTCACGCAGTCGATGCATTTGCTCCTTGCTCCGAGTAATAAATGAATGATACCGCAATTAGAGTAGCATCTACTAATTCTCGTCAAGATTCGCTTTCCTGACCGAACTGGAATTAAAACCTAGACCACCATCACCACTACCACCATGCTCGTTTTTTATGCATCCCAAAGAAGTACACCATTGTCCATAAGGGGTTTGTCCTCACCATTTCTTGTCGTTGCGCTTGCAGCCATCGGCTCGGCCCACATCGTTTCACTTCTAATGCGTTCCCTTTCTTCGGGTGTAAAGTCATCGACTAGATTCAGATAATCGCGTGCCTCATCCACCTGCAACCGTCAACTTGTACTTGAATATTTTTTTTTATGTTTTCTTCGCATCAAATTTCCTCCCTCCCCTAAACCTCACTCATTTTCCATCCAGTGACAAACAGTAGATTTATAAACTCTAAGGATCGCGTTGTCTCGAGAAGGTACCTTTTGGAATATACACATCAAAAATGTTAATGTATGCTTAAGGTCACCAGTCAACACAATCACCATCACTCCTGAACAGCGACAGTCAATGAATGCAGGAAAACGGACCTCTCCCTCAGGGTGTGTTCGAAAAATCGTTTAAGATGGAATTCTCTTCTGAAATTTTGATGTTTTCTTGATATATAGAAGCAGATAACATCTCTCTAAAAAACAACAATGAAAAAACCCATGTTGTGCTAGAACGCTCCTATCTAAATATATATATGGACTCCGTCATTTATTACATCGAAACATTCGAGTAAAGGTTCGTGCAAAAAGATGATATAAAGGTTTACCTACCGTCATAGTTTGAAGCTTCTCAGCGACAAATGCCGATGTGGCCCTCGTGAGAGGTGCAATGTCGAGATAGCTAGCTGCATTCATCAAACGGAACAGATCGTTGCGCTCTTCACATTCAAATTGTGCCCTCTCCCAATCACGAATATTATCCGCCTGCAACGACTAATTTAATATTTATATCCTCCACAAATTAATCAAAGAAATCTAGTGCAAACGGGTTTCAAAAACAAGAAAAAGGAAAAGCGGTAGCATTTAAAATGCACTGTATTTATTGTTTCCACTTCCCATAAAAAGCATCGTAACTGACTAGAAGTACCATAAGACATACCCAGAAACCCCTTTGAAATTTTCAGTTTTCCAGCCGGAGGAACAAGATGACAGAAAATTTCCGATTACATCTTCCATCTTAAAGTCAACCATCTGCTCCATTTTGCTACGCTCTTCTTTCCGGAGATCTCAACTCAAAGAATACAGTTGTCAGAAACTCACTTGAAATCAACGAAGCAGGCAATCATCAATTATTCTACCTCTGCGAAGGAAGAACTCCAGGTTTAGGTTATCACTCTTCTCCTCTCTGTCTCCATTCCCCACCCTACTTTATGAATGAGTAGATGGCTGGCCAAAAAAGACGGTTTAAGGAAAGCATCAAATATAAACCTTGCGAACGTCATATTCAGTCACAGTATCCTAGCACTGTCACGCAAAAGACACAATACGGACTACCGCAACTGTGTTACAATGACGAAGAGGGTGTGGAATGACAAACTCAGCTTGCTAAAGGACCCTTCTGACAACGCCGAGGGAAGCGCATCGACAAGAGATGACGAACGGCGATATAAATGCATCTTATCACTCACCAAAACTTAGAAATATTGAAGCATCAATTGCACTTCCTTCCCACCCTCTCCTTTCAATAGAGGAAGTCGTTGTGAACATCGTTAAAAATGCATCACATCACAAAAATAAACGCTACACATATCATATGCCAACACCACATGGTCATTAAGAATGTACCCGCCAAAAAAAAAGAATGGAGAGATCCCTAAAATCAACCCTAAAGATCCCCACCTCTTCTTCTAGGCTTCACGTCTTCCCCCACCAGCGTATAATCCAATCCGAATCAGCAACGTTGCTCATGAATGCTAAATTAACTAACTAATAAAAAATGATCTCTACCTTTCCATCATGTCTCAATTCAGTGCTCCTTGTTTCAGTGTCACAAGTCGGCGACTGTGAGTGCCTTATCATCCATGCAACGATCTTCTTTAATGAACTATAGTCGACCTCATAGAGGGGAATCGGGCTATGACCATCATGTGGTACTCCTTCGAAGAGTTGAGCAATCGTCTGTGATACAACTGCCACACATTTCGGTACACTTACTAAATGCCCATCACTCGATAAAAGATTTATTACGCTACCATCATCCTCCTTCATAGCCAAACCTGTAATTACGTGTACTTAACACATAATTAGCACAAACCTCCAGAATCCACAACAAAAGCGCAACATGAAGGACCTACTATACTAACAATCAAAAGGTGCAAATACATAGAAGCAAACAAAAATTTTTGTAATTCCCAGCACATTTGATGCACTGCTGCATTATAGCAAATCTATTGTTCAGCTAGCGTTCTTTAAAATAAACCACATCAATCACTGAAGCTTTGCAGTCGAGAAGGATAAGAAGATGGAAGGAAGAATCGGGTATAAAGCAACTGGGGTAATAATTAAGAAACATGAGAAGGGGAGAAAATGATGGTGAAATACTGCAGATGGGATTGTTGGACTCAGCAAATTTGCACCGATGAAAAAGAAGGCACAAGATTTGTTGCAAGGGAAGACATGAAAGTTCCACTGGGGTTTCAACAAAAATGGGTTTTCGAGGATATTTCAATAAAATTAACGACGATACGATGTGTAAGAGTATAGAATACGTATTTGAAATCAAACGTAACATACCACCGGCTGCATGCAAAAACGTTTTACTTCATAACTTATTTGCATATCGCATAAAAGTTTACAGTCAATATTTCTCACTCGAAGTAACCTGCACTGAGTTAATTTCTTCCTGCTATAATGCTTTACATATTCCAGGTTAGCACTTTGCACCTTCTTCTGGACATATTGAGACATTCCCCGACAAAACGTTTCGGGTTTCGTCCTATTCGTTTGTGCCAAAATGGGAAGGAATAAAGAAAAAGAGACAGCAAACGATTAAGTGGGTTATGTGGCGAAACAAATCAAAGATTGAGCTCAATCGTTTTCTCTATGAATTGGGTGGTGCGATCTCTTGAATTCTGAAACAAACAACTGGGAAGGAGGAGGGAAAGTTTCGAAATTTATTCCTAAAATAGAAATCACCAAAATCGGAGATGATAAAAATGTGGAAAAAATCAGCAGAAATGAAGCAAGAGTGAAACGTCAGTCGGTATCGTTCAACATATATCAACGCATCGTTTGGCATCTATGATTTTTTTTTTTTTTTGTTGAATGCACCCACTCAACTTTTTAGGATAATAGGAGAGCAGTATCTTGCAAAAAAAAAAAAAAATAGGCTCCAATACTTTAAGGGAAAGAGATGCCCATTTCAAAAAGGTGCAGCATCATGTGAGCATAAAATACGATAATGACAATAATTCAACTATTGGCAAATATATCATCGTAATGAGAAAAATATAGACATCATAATGCTAGAACCTAATTCTTAAAAATTGACATTTGCAGCTCGCATGATGGCCTGGTAATATGTGGAAGATGTTGCTTTAAGCAACCGTATGATGAACATTCCGTTGATGAATGCAATTTCACAGTTGCAGCTCAATACCTTCCCTGCTTCATCCACCAATCGTCACTCAGCTTCAGCTACCAATCTATGAATCATTGCCACACTAATGGCAAAGCTAACGCTTTCATTACTTATACGTGGTCGTATTCCGCCAAAATCTTCCTCGACGATGAATCAAACGATAGAATCTCCCTCACCCCACCCCACCCCCCACTCTCCCCTCAAAAAAAAGAAAAAACGAAAAAAACAATTCCACATGACTTGATTAGTCATTTTATATACCACATATGCAACCAACGATGATTTTAACGATGTTCAAACATTGAAGTTACTCGTCAACTCCATTGATGAACGAAATTTGGACCACATAGAATATTTAAGTTTGCTAGGGGATATCGCACCACCTATGAGAGATTTCACTATTCAAAAAGGAAGTACTGCAAAATCATTGGAAATATTTCTTTTTTCCGAAGGTGACTTTATATACTTTGCAGATTGTCAAAAATTTCCACGCCATTTTTATATTACACAAAACTTCGCACAGTACCGTTTTTTCCAGATTTACATATTTTCTCATTCATCATTTTTCAGCAATAATTTTATACATCATAGATATTCTTAAATTGTCGCAGCTGACGTTATATATTATTAAAAAAGATCGAACAAAAGAAATAATTTATTAAGGCAAGATTTATAGCACAATTATTAGAGAAAGCGATAGGAGCAAAGAATTTTACGTAATAAAAACGAGTGCGGGAGATCATCAACGAAAAGCCGCCACTCGTTACAGGATTTGCGAGGCAGTTATAAATAGAAAAAATTATTATTAAATCGACACAGGAAGTAGAGAATCCTTCACCGATCGATAAGCATTTATCACAGTATGTAGAGAAGGCATAGCACAATACCACAATAAGCTTCTCAAACTGGCCTTTTTTTAAGGAAAGGCGAGGATCTATGCAAAATCATTTCACTTACCTCGCCTCCACGCCACCATAGCTATTTCAGTTCCGTAGCTCAAGAACTACAAACTTAGACACCTAAAATAACTACCTGCAAGTACCGACATTTTCCAAGTAGTGTTTTAGGGAGAGGAGGGGAGAAGGGGACCAACCTTCCGATTTTTGTAAACGGATGCAAGCTGCGCACAAGTGGTAGATATTCCTTAAAGGCCAATAAAAATGACAGGTACCAGTTGCATTGTTCCGGCCAACCATGATGCGGCACCGTTGGTGCCACCAAAAAAAACGTAAAGTACTTGCATCCGATGCATATATGCCATCGTACAGGTTTCACCCTACCTGGCCCAACCTCATCCTTAGATTTACCTACCATCCCACAATATTACATTATTCAGCCAAAGCAGCATTTGACGCGAAAAAACAAGAAGCCATTCATTTTGCTTATGAAACCATATAATAATGAAGAAATATAGAAGACCTGAAGTCACACTTTGCTAGCGTGATCTCAAGGAACTGCAATAGTCCAAGCAAACATCGACCATAAACTTTTGCTGTCCACCGATTTTTCGTTACAGAATTCGATAAAAACGAATAATTAACAAAAAAAAAAAAAACGAAAAATACTGGAAGTTTCACCTGCATCAACACGTGAATATAAAATTAGTGAATAAATTAACTACTAGTAAATTTCTTGCGATGCAAAAAGTTTTAAATAAGTATCATCTGATAGAAAAGAAGTGGCGAAAATAATAGCAGTAATAACTGCACTCTATTCGAATCGTTTCATCAATCAACAGAAAGCAAAAAAACCTCCCAGAGAAATCTCACTGTTGAATTTTATCCAATCTTGCCTGACTGAGACCTGACTTCAAAAAGAAAAAAAAACTAATATTTTCCAAAGCCGTACTCGTTACTACACTAAAACCTTAATGCATCAAAAGATAAACTTCATTATTACTATTATGGACCTACAATACCCTCCATTGGTCAAGGGTTGGGCTATTGAATTGTTGCGTGAACAACTGGAAAAACAATGAAAAGAAGCAAAGAGAACAATGAACAAGGCACCTAGAAAGTAGGAAATAATATCGGAAAAGGAAGATTAATCTGTTTTCACATTCGAATAGATAAAACGCACAAAAGCATGTGAAGCAAAGAACGATACGCTACCCATCACCAAGAAGAACATATAACACAGTAATAGCAAATAAGAGAAAAATTGTGTTGTTTGTAATAATCCCCACATTTCTGAACGATATACATAGAAGAAGATCCCATAGAAGAATACAAAAACGCTCAATGCCCTGAAATTAAAAAATTATTTACTCATATCACATGACATCATCTATCACCTTTCTCTCATACGTTAATTTCATTCAAAAGGCGTCCTTTTAAGAACTACCCACGAAAGTGGGGAGGGGAAAGATAACTAAGCTTCTTTTCAAAAATTACCCGTAAAAGTGCGGAGGGCGCTACCCATGAAAGTGGGCAGAAAATTACCCATGAAAGTGGGGAGGGAAGGACGATTAAATGTCCTTTTGAGAGTTACCTATGAAAATCGAGAGGGGTAAGACAACTAAGCGTCCTTTTAAGAATTACCCGTAAAAGTGGGGAAGCAACTACCCATGAAATTTGGCAGGGAATTACCCCTGAAAGCGGGAAGGGAAAGGATGATGGAATGTCTTTTTAACAATTACCAATGAAAGTGGTGGGGCGGGGGGGGGGGGAAGATAACTAAACGTCCTTTTAAGAATTACCCACGAAAGTGGGCAGGGAAAAGAAGATCAAGTGTCTTTTTAAGAATAACCCATGAAAGTGTAGAGGGGAAAGATAACTAAGCGTAATTTTAAGAATTACCCGTAAAAGTGAGGAAGCAACTACCCATGAAATTGGGCAGGGAATTACCCGTGAAAGGGGGAAGGGAAAGGATGACGAAATGTCTTTTTAACAATTACCAATGAAAGTGGTGGGGCGGGGGGGGGGAGATAACTAAACGTCCTTTTAAGAATTACCCACGAAACTGGGCAGGGAAAAGAAGATCAAGTGTCTTTTTAAGAATAACCCATGAAAGTGGAGAGGGGAAAGATAACTAAGCGTAATTTTAAGAATTACCCGTAAAAGTGAGGAAGCAACTACCCATGAAATTGGGCAGGGAATTACCCGTGAAAGCGGGAAGGGAAAGAACGACAAAATGTCCTTTTAACAATTACCTATGAAAGTGGGGGCGGGGGGGGGGTGGGGGGAAAATAACTAAACGTCCTTTTAAGAATTACCCACGAAAGTGGGGAGGGGAAAGACAATAACCGCATTTTTTAGAATTACCCGTGAAAGCGGAAGGGAATTACCCACGAAAGTGGGCAGGGAAAAGAAGATCAAGTGTCTTTCTAAGAATAACCCATGAAAGTGGAGAGGGGAAAGATAACTAAGCGTAATTTCAAGAATTACCAGCAAAAGTGGGGAGGCAATTACCCATGAAAATGGGAGGGAATAAGTCATGAAAGTGGGGAGAGAAAAGATGACTAAATGCCCTTTTAAGAATTATCCATGAAAGTGGGGAGGGGAAAGATAACTAAACGTCCTTTTGGGGACTACTCACGAAAGTGGGGAAACGAAAGAACTAAGCGTACTTTTAAGAACTACCCATAAAAGCAGGGAAGGAATTACCCGTGAAAATGGAGAGGGGAAAGATAACTAAACGTCCTTTTAAGGATTACCCAAGAAAGTGGGGAGGGGAAAGATGAAAGCGTACTTTTAAGAATTATCCGCAAAAGTGGGGAGGCAATTACCCATGAAAGTACGCAGGGAATTACCCATGAAGGTGGGGGGAGGAAAGATGACTAGATGCCTTTTTAAGAATCACCCATGAAAGTGGGGAAGGGAAAAATAACTAAGCATCCTTTCAAGAATTATCCATGAAAGGGAGAAGGCGAAACAAAACTGGATAAAGGAATAGCAAAATTGAAAAGTTTTTGAAAGAAAGCGAGCAAAATTGAAGCGAAAAACGATGAAGGAAGAAAAGTTAAAAATTCTTTCGCTTTTGAACGACTTATTTGAGTCTTGGAAATCACTTCGCTGATCGAAAGCTAGAAAAATCTGTGCACTTGAAATGAAAGAGGTGAGTTCTTTCTGCTACTTCCCTTTCCTTAAAAAGATGACCCTATTCTCGACTCTCTATTTTTTGATGAATTATTTCTGAGCTTTGTGGCATTCAGTTGAGTTTTCTTCATTTACTTATAATTGAGGACAATAAGCTCAATGATTTTACTCGTTTATGTTTATATGTTATAAAAATCAAAGCGGATAGGGAAGAGCAATTGAAAACGGAAGAAAACTGGGCACAAGATCAATGGATCAAAGAAATAAATTAAATAAATAAATAAATGAGTAAAGAAATAATTAAATAAGTAAATAAATAGAGGAATAAGTGGCTCTTACAGCTCTCGATGCTCTTTATAGCGACAGCATAAAAAATGTTATAAATACTATTTCCCTCTGTTGAAATTCTAGAATCAAGAGCAAATCTAAATAAACCTACTTCGTTTCAGATGCAAAAGATAGAGATTAAATGAATAAAGTCAATGCATCGTAATTATCCGATGATGAATCCATAGAGAGAATGATGAATCCAATCAATTTCAACAAAAAAAAAAAACCACCCTTCCAGACTTAAACAAATATCAACTATCTTCTTCTTTCCCAAATGGAACGACTGCGGGGAACCATGTCACCCCAGCTACGAACCGCGAATGGGTTGAGCTAGTGCCCCACAATGCGTACGCACCACTACCGTATCTGCACCCTTCAAGCGAATACTAACATCCACCAAAGAAATTCAAAATCTTCCAATAGAAAAATGCAATTCTTGCCATCATTCAATTCAGAATGTCAAATAATGAGCTCACACAAAATTTCACCCCCACTGAACGAGGGAAAGATTTCAACTCTGCAAAGATTGGAAAGAAACATGGCCCATCCAGCAATTGCATTTCCCCTCTTTCAATTAAGCTGAAATTTTGTATTTTGTATGGGGACATTACCCGACATTCTGGGTTGAATAACGTGAAAAATGGTATCTTTCTATCACAATTTTCGAGTTTCCATGATGTGCGCAAGCATCTGTTTGGAGATTGCAGAGTACGGTAGTGGTGAGTACGCAATGTGGGGCAGGAGCTCGGCTCCGTTCGCAGTTCGCAGCAACGGTGCTGTCGTTCTCCGCAATTGTGCCCAAAATAGAGAGGCGAGAACGAACATCTTTTTAGGGAAGTTGAAGTAATAGAAAGAGCCCTAACTCTTCTTTTCAGCTCCACAGATATTTCTAGTTTTTAATCATCGAACTAACAGTTGATACTCAGATGGGTCATTCGAAAAAAAGGAAATTTCGGCTTCTCTACCTTCATCGTTTTTCGCTTCAATTTTGCTCACTTTCTTTTCAAAACTCGTGAAGTTTGCTATCCCCTTACTTAGCTATTTTTTCTTCTTCTCCCTGCCATGGGTGATTCTTAAAAGGACGTTTAGCTATCTTTCCCCTTCCCACTTTCATGAGTAATGCCCCCCCCCGCACTTTCACGTTTAATTCTTAAAAGAACGTTCGGTTATCCTTCCCCTCCCCGCTTTCATGGGTAGCTCCCTCCCCACTTTCATCGGTAGCTCCCTCCCCACTTTCATGGGTAGCTCCCTCCCCGCTTTCATCTGTAGTTCTCAAAGAGATGTTCAGTTATCTTTTCCCTCCCTACTTCCGTGGGTAATGCCCTTCCCACTTTCATCGGCAACCCCTTTCCACTTTCGTGGGTAACTCTTAAAATGACGTTTAGTTACCTTTCCCCTCCTCACTTTCATGGGCAATTCCCTCTTCATTTTCATGGGCATTTCCCTGCGCACATTCACTGGTAATTCCCTCCCCACTTTTACGGCTAACTCTTAACAGGACGCTTCGTTATCTTTCCCCTCCGTTTTCATGAGTATTTCTTAAAAGTACGTTTAGTTATCTTCCCCCTCCCCACTTTCATAAGTAATCCTTAAAAAGACGTTTAGTTACCTCTCCCTTCCCACTTTCATGAGAATCCCCCCCTTCGCACTTTCACGTTTAATTCTTAAAAGAACGTTCGGTTATCCTTCCCCTCCCCACTTTCATGGGTAGCTCCCTCCCCGCTTTCATCTGTAATTCTCAAAGAGATGTTCAGTTATCTTTTCCCTCCCTACTTCCGTGGGTAATGCCCTTCCCACTTTCACCGGCAACCCCTTTCCACTTTCATGGGTAATTCTTGAAAACACGATTAGTTATCTTTCCCTCCCCACTTTCACCGGTAGTCCTCTTTCCACTTTTATGGGTAATTTTTAAAGAGACGTTTAGCTATCTTTCCCCTCCCCACTTACATGGGTAATGCCCCCCCCCCCAGTTTCATGAGCAATTCTTCAAAGACGTTTACTTATCCCCCCTTCTCCACCTTCACGGGTAATTCTTTCCCCTCCTCACTGTGATGGTAATCGTTTAGTTTCCCCTCCACACTTTCATGGGTAACTCTTAAAATGACGCTTAGTTACCTTTCCCCTCCTCACTTTCATAGGTAATTCTTAACTCTTACAAGGAGACATTTTTCATCTCCCCCCTCCATAATTTCATGGGCAATTCTTACAAGGATGCATAGTTATCTTTCTCCTCCCACTTTCATGGGTAGTTTTTAAAGGGACGTTTAGCTATCTTCCCCCATTACACTTTCCTGGGCAATTCCTGCCCACATTCACGAATAATTCCCTTCCCACTTTCATGTGTAATTCTCAAAAAGACGTTCAGTTATCGTTCCCCTTCCCACTTTCATAAGTAATGCCCCCACCCCCCCCCCACTTTCATGTTCAATTCTTAAAAGGACCTTCGGTTACCCTCCTCACTTTCATGGGCAACTCCCTCTTCATTTTCATGTGCATTTCCCTGCCCACATTCACTGGTATTCCCCTTCTCACTTTTACGGCTAACTCTTAAAAGGACGCTTCGTTATCTTTCCCCTCCCGCTTTCATGAGTAATTCTTAAAAGTACGTTTAGCTATCTTCCCCCTCCCCACTTTCATGAGTAATCCTTAAAAAGACGTTTAGTTACTTCTCCCTTCCCACTTTCATCGGTAATTCCCTCCCCACTTCTACGGGTAATTCTTAAAAGGACGTTTAGCTATCTTTCCCCTCCCCACTTTCATGAGTAATGCCCCCCCCCCGCATTTTCACGTTTAATTCTTAAAAGAACGTTCGGTTATCCTTCCCCTCCCCGCTTTCATGGGTAGCTCCCTCCCCACTTTCATGGGTAGCTCCCTCCCCACTTTCATGGGTAGCTCCCTCCCCGCTTTCATCTGTAGTTCTCAAAGAGATGTTCAGTTATCTTTTCCCTCCCTACTTCCGTGGGTAATGCCCTTCCCACTTTCATCGGCAACCCCTTTCCACTTTCATGGGTAACTCTTAAAATGACGTTTAGTTACCTTTCCCCTCCTCACTTTCATGGGTAATTCTTAATTCTTACCAGGAGACATTTTTCATCTCTCCCCTCCATAATTTCATGGGCAATTCTTACAAGGATGCATAATTATCTTTCCCCTCCCACTTTCATGGGTAATTCCCTTCGCATTTTGTGAGTAATTCTTAAAAGGATGTTTAGTTACTTTCATGGGTAATTTCCTCCACACTTTCAGCGGTATTCCCCTTCTCACTTTCATGGGTAATTCTTAAAAGGACGTTCAGCTATCGTTCTCCTCCCCACTTTAATGGGTAACTCCCTCCCCACTTTTATCCGTAATTCTTCAAAGGACGTTTAGCTATCTTTCCCCTTCCCACTTTCATAAGTAATCCCCCCACCCCCCACCCCCACTTTCATGTTCAATTCTTAAAAGGACCTTCGGTTACCCTCCCCACTTTCATGGGTAACTCCCTCCCCACCTTTATCAGTTGTTCTTCAGAGGAGGTTTAGCTATCTTCCTCCCCCCACCTTCGTGGGTAATTCCCTCCCCAGTTTCGCCAGTGGTCCCCTTTCCACTTTCATGGGCAGCTGTTGAAAAGACGTTTAATTATCTTTCGAAAAGACGTTTAGTTAACTTTCCCTTACCACTTTCGTGGGTAATTCCCTCTCCACTTTCACCTTAGTCCCCTTTCCACCTTATTGGTCATTCTTAAAGAGACGTTTAGCTATCTTTCCCGTTCCCACTTACATGGATAATACCCCCCTCAGTTTCATGGGTAATTTTTCAAAGGACGTTTATTTATCTCCCCCCTCTCCACCTTCATGGGTAATTCCTTCCCCTCCTCACTTTCACGTTTAATTTCCCCTCCACACCTTCATGGGTAACTCTCAAAATGACGTTTAGTTATTTTTCCCCTCTCAACTTTCATGGATATTTCTTAAAAGGACGTTCAGTTATCTTTCCCCTCCTCACTTTCATGGGCAATTCCCTCTTCATTTTCATGGGCATTTCCCTGCCCAGATTCACTGGTAATTCCCTCCCCACTTTTACGGCTAACTCTTAAAAGGACGCTTCGTTATCTTTCCCCTCCGTTTTCATGAGTATTTCTTAAAAGTACGTTTAGTTATCTTTCCCCTCCCCACTTTCATAAGTAATCCTTAAAAAGACGTTTAGTTACCTCTCCCTTCCCACTTTCATGAGAATCCCCCCCTTCGCAGTTTCACGTTTAATTCTTAAAAGAACGTTCGGTTATCTTTCCCCTCCCCACTTACATGGGTAATGCCCCCCCCCCCCAGTTTCATGAGCAATTCTTCAAAGACGTTTATTTATCTCCCCTTCTCCACCTTCATGGGTAATTCTTTCCCCTCCTCACTGTGATGGTAATCGTTTAGTTTCCCCTCCACACTTTCATGGGTAACTCTTAAAATGACGCTTAGTTACCTTTCCCCTCCTCACTTTCATAGGTAATTCTTAACTCTTACAAGGAGACATTTTTCATCTCCCCCCTCCATAATTTCATGGGCAATTCTTACAAGGATGCATAGTTATCTTTCTCCTCCCACTTTCATGGGTAGTTTTTAAAGGGACGTTTAGCTATCTTCCCCCATTACACTTTCCTGGGCAATTCCTGCCCACATTCACGAATAATTCCCTTCCCACTTTCATGTGTAATTCTCAAAAAGACGTTCAGTTATCGTTCCCCTTCCCACTTTCATAAGTAATGCCCCCACCCCCCCCCCACTTTCATGTTCAATTCTTAAAAGGACCTTCGGTTACCCTCTCATTTTCATGGGCAACTCCCTCTTCATTTTCATGGGCATTTCCCTCCCCACATTCACTGGTATTCTCCTTATCACTTTTACGGCTAACTCTTAAAAGGACGCTTCGTTATCTTTCCCCTCCCGCTTTCATGAGTAATTCTTAAAAATACGTTTAGTTATCTTCCCCCTCCCCACTTTCATGAGTAATCCTTAAAAAGATGTTTAGTTACTTCTCCCTTCCCACTTTCATCGGTAATTCCCTCCCCACTTCCATGGCTAATTCTTAAAAGGACGTTTAGCTATCTTTCCCTTTCCCACTTTCATGAGTAATGCCCCCCCCCCCGCACTTTCACGTTTAATTCTTAAAAGAACGTTCGGTTATCCTTCCCCTCCCCGCTTTCATGGGTAGCTCCCTCCCCACTTTCATGGGTAGCTCCCTCCCCACTTTCATGGGTAGCTCCCTCCCCGCTTTCATCTGTAGTTCTCAAAGAGATGTTCAGTTATCTTTTCCCTCCCTACTTCCGTGGGTAATGCCCTTCCCACTTTCATCGGCAACCCCTTTACACTTTCATGGGTAACTCTTAAAATGACGTTTAGTTACCTTTCCCCTCCTCACTTTCATGGGTAATTCTTAATTCTTACAAGGAGACATTTTTCATCTCTCCCCTCCATAATTTCATGGGCAATTCTTACAAGGATGCATAATTATCTTTCCCCTCCCACTTTCATGGGTAATTCTTGAAAGGACGTTAAGTTATCTCTCCCCTCTCACTTTCGTGGCCAGGCCCTTTCCCACTTTCATGGGTAATTCCCTTCGCATTTTGTGAGTAATTCTTAAAAGGATGTTTAGTTATCTTTCCCTTCACTTTCATGGTTAATTTCCTCCACACTTTCAGCGGTATTCCCCTTCTCACTTTCATGGGTAATTCTTAAAAGGACGTTCAGTTATCGTTCCCCTCCCCACTTTAATGGGTAACTCCCTCCCCACTTTTATCGGTAATTCTTCAAAGGACGTTTAGCTATCTTTCCCCTTCCCACTTTCATAAGTAATACCCCCACCCCCCACCCCCACTTTCATGTTCAATTCTTAAAACGACCTTCGGTTACCCTCCCCACTTTCATGGGTAACTCCCTGCCCACCTTTATCAGTTGTTCTTCAGAGGGGGTTTAGCTATCTTCCTCCCCCCACTTTCGTGGGTAATTCCCTCCCCAGTTTCGCCAGTGGTCCCCTTTCCACTTTCATGGGCAACTGTTGAAAAGACGTTTAGTTATCTTTCGATAAGACGTTTAGTTAACTTTCCCTTACCACTTTCGTGGGTAATTCCCTCTCCACTTTCATCTTAGTCCCCTTTCCACCTTATTGGTAATTCTTAAAGAGACGTTTAGCTATCTTTCCCGTTCCCACTTACATGGATAATACCCCCCTCAGTTTCATGGGTAATTTTTCAAAGGACGTTTATTTATCTCCCCCCTCTCCACCTTCATGGGTAATTCTTTCCCCTCCTCACTTTCACGTTTAATTTCCCCTCAACACTTTCATGGGTAACTCTCAAAATGACGTTTAGTTATTTTTCCCCTCTCAACTTTCATGGATATTTCTTAAAAGGACGTTCAGTTATCTTTCTCCCCCCACTTTCATGGGTAGTTTTTAAAGGGACGTTTAGCTATCTTCCCCGATTACACTTTCCTGGGCAATTCCTGCCCACATTCACGAATAATTCCCTTCCCACTTTCATGTGTAATTCTCAAAAAGACGTTCAGTTATCGTTCCCCTTCCCACTTTCATAAGTAATGCCCCCACCCCCCCCCCCACTTTCATGTTCAATTCTTAAAAGGACCTTCGGTTACCCTCCTCACTTTCATGGGCAACTCCCTCATTTTCATGGGCATTTCCCTGCCCACATTCACTGGTATTCCCCTTCTCACTTTTACGGCTAACTCTTAAAAGGACGCTTCGTTATCTTTCCCCTCCCGCTTTCATGAGTAATTCTTAAAAGTACGTTTAGTTATCTTCCCCCTACCCACTTTCATGAGTAATCCTTAAAAAGATGTTTAGTTACTTCTCCCTTCCCACTTTCATCGGTAACTCCCTCCCCACTTCTATGGGTAATTCTTAAAAGGACGTTTAGCTATCTTTCCCCTCCCCACTTTCATGAGTAATGCCCCCCCCCGCACTTTCACGTTTAATTCTTAAAAGAACGTTCGGTTATCCTTCCCCTCCCCGCTTTCATGGGTAGCTCCCTCCCCACTTTCATCGGTAGCTCCCTCCCCACTTTCATGGGTAGCTCCCTCCCCGCTTTCATCTGTAGTTCTCAAAGAGATGTTCAGTTATCTTTTCCCTCCCTACTTCCATGGGTAATGCCCTTCCCACTTTCATCGGCAACCCCTTTCCACTTTCATGGGTAACTCTTAAAATGACGTTTAGTTACCTTTCCCCTCCTCACTTTCATGGGTAATTTTTAATTCTTACAAGGAGACATTTTTCATCTCTCCCCTCCATAATTTCATGGGCAATTCTTACAAGGATGCATAATTATCTTTCCCCTCCCACTTTCATGGGTAATTCTTGAAAGGACGTTAAGTTATCTCTCCCCTCTCACTGTCGTGGCCAGGCCCTTTCCCACTTTCATGGGTAATTCCCTTCGTATTTTGTGAGTAATTCTTAAAAGGATGTTTAGTTATCTTTCCCTTCACTTTCATGGGTAATTTCCTCCACACTTTCAGCGGTATTCCCCTTCTCACTTTCATGGGTAATTCTCAAAAAGACGTTCAGTTATCGTTCCCCTTCCCACTTTCATAAGTAATGCCCCCATCCCCCCCCCACTTTCATGTTCAATTCTTAAAAGGACCTTCGGTTACCCTCCCCACTTTCATGGGTAACTCCCTGCCCACCTTTATCGGTTGTTCTTCAGAGGAGGTCTAGCTATCTTCCTCCCCCCACTTTCGTGGGTAATTCCCTCCCCAGTTTCACCAGTAGTCCCCTTTCCACTTTCATGGGCAACTGTTGAAAAGACGTTTAGTTATCTTTCGAAAAGACGTTTAGTTAACTTTCCCTTACCACTTTCGTGGGTAATTCCTTCTCCACTTTCACCTTAGTCCCCTTTCCACCTTATTGGTAATTCTTAAAGAGACGTTTAGCTATCCTTCCCACTCCCACTTACATGGATAATACCCCCCTCAGTTTCATGGGTAATTCTTCAAAGGACGTTTATTTATCCCCCCCTCTCCACCATCATGGGTAATTCTTTCCCCTCCTCACTTTCATACTAGTCGTTTAGTTTCCCCTCCACACTTTCTTTGGTAACTCTCAAAACGACGTTTACTTATTTTTCCCCTCCCAACTTTCACGGGTAATTCTTAAAAGGACGTTCGGTTATCTTTACCCTCCTCACTTTCCTGGGTAGTTCTTAAAAGGATGCTTATTTACCTTTCCCCTTCCCACTTTCATAAATAACCTCAAAAAGACTTTTACTTGACACAATTACAGAGAATCACGTCACCCAGGCTGCGAACCGCAAACGGACTGCACTCTGCAAGCGGGTACTGACGCTCAGCACAGAAATTCAAAAGTTTGCGTAAGAAGCGTGCAATTTTTCCATGATTGAGCTCAGAATGTCAAATAATGCCCCCATACAAAATTTCAGCTCGACTGAAGCAGGGGAAGATTTCAATTCTGCAGCGACTGTGAAGAACGATGGCCCATCCTGCAGGTGCACTTCCAACTTCCCGCACCCCCTCTCTCGATCAAACTGTATTTTTCGGGGGACATTATCTGACATTCTAAGTTGAATAATGGAAAAAACGGCATCTTTCAATTGCAAGTTTTTGAGTTTCCGTGATGGGCGTAAGTATTTGCTTGCAGGGTGCAGTATGGCAATGGGGCATAAGAAATGTGGGGAACAAACTCAGCTCCGTTCGCGGTTCGCGATCGGGGTCCCATCGTCCTATGCAACAGTGAAGGAGACAATTATATATCTTATAGATTCCAACCAGGGACCTTAATTCCCCGAACCACAATAAGGTGAAACGCTCTTTTATTTAAAAAAAAAAAAAAGAAGAAAAAACTATGAATAAAATAATTCATACCCTCCAGTGAAGATCGACCTCCACCACCAGTTGTAATCTTCGGCATTCAGTTGAAAGTAAGTAAGAGCCATCGAAGAAGTGGCCACTACCATTGCCATTATAACAAACATGATCAGTATTATATAGAAGAGCACATATACTTCACGACCCCATACCGCCGAGAATATATAGTACAGCTCCACCGATATTGCGCTGCAACAAATACAACTACATCCATGCACCCGTATAGGTGCGGGCGCACGTAAGAAACACTGACTCATGTTAGGAACATCTTTTTTTTGAAAACAGCTGACAACAAAACCTCCTTATCATTTCTCACATTTCACAGTGCTTGCTTGCTTGTATTCCAGGACTTATTCTTGATTCCTACGACCTGAAATTTCAGGACCTTTATCGACCCTCATCGCTGCTGGAAGGAAAATGTGTGAGTTCTGTTTGCCAGTATATTGACGAGGTAACCATCTATTTCAAGTGGATGAGAATGCTGACATCCTGTTTCCTCCAGTGTTTCTTGGTGCAATGGCTGGTACGTTTTGAAAGCGTAAAACGAAACATACTATATGAAATGTGAATACTCTGCAAAAAAGCGGCTTAAAGAATAACCTGAACGGTAAAAATCCTCCAAGAAAACCGAAGGAAACTGGCGAATGATACCATGGCAATGCAGGTAATTGACGAGGAACATTTCGAGTTCGACATGGTGCCGAATATCTACAAACATGCTAGTTGAATTACAAAATGATTTGAAAATTAGTCGAATTGAACCATAGAAATTTGCACTCCAACAAAAATCTTTTTAAAAAAACTATTAGGCATCCACTAGAAGATAACAACTAAGAATTCTTTACATCCCACAACGATTGAGTGCTGCAATGGACAGAATTTGCCGAGAACGTTGGCACACTTGCTGCGAGCGGCGAACAGAGCTGAACTTCTGCCCCATATTGCATACCCACCACTACCGTACTCCGCACTCTCCAGACGAATATTAGCTCCCATTATAGAAACTGGAAAACTTGTAAAACAAACATGCCATTTTTTCCATTGTTCAACCGAGACTGTCAAATAATGTCCCCATGCAAAAATTCAACGTAATTGAAGGGGGGGGGAAGTGAGTTGCTGGATGGGCCGCCGTTCTGTGTAGTCTTTGAGCAGCGCATTACAGATGGCTCATCCAGCAAATGCACTTCCCCCGATTGAGCTGAAATTTTGCATTGGGACATTACATTCACATTCTATGTTAACGATGAGAAAACTTGCACGTTTCTGTTTACAAGTTTTCGAGTTTCTGTGAGGACGTTAGTATTCGTTAGCAAAGTGCGGAGTACGGTAGCGATGCGTACGCAATGGGGCGTAAGCTCAGCTCCGTTCGCGGTTCGCAGCCAGGCGCCATCGTTTTCTGCAGTTGTGCCAATAATCGTGCATTTCGACAAGATGCACGTTCCTACTTCATAGTAATCCAATCAATCCCCTCCAACACCATCACCTTACCCTTCAATATTACCATGACAGGGGACCCGAAAAAATCCTTAATATTTGTTATTAATTTAATCAAGCAAAGAACCACACAACGCTCCCCGATTGCTTCTGTTTTTAAGGAACGTTACCTCGATGAAATATTTCTGCCGATTGCTGCGCCTAGTATTGTGAGCGGATAGCCAACGCATAGCCAAAGCAATGCTAACGCTATCACAGTTGTATATGGTAATGCTTGTGTGGAATTATATGCCCATGAAATTGTGTTATTCAATGCCCATACTAAAAACATTGGCACTGTGAATAGACCGGTCGTCAAATTAACGTTCTTGATCCAATCTCTACCATCGAATTGACGATATTTACGTGCCGATACAAAACCTGATATGCCTGAAATGATACGCCTCCAATTTTTCTCTTTAATCCAATAGAAATTGGGCAAATCATTCACAATTGGTCGTACATAAGGTATTATAAGCGATATCATAATCTCTATCACTCAATCCCACCTTTATTCCGAATTTAAAGTGGCCCATTATTGCAATCTGTTTTAGATGCAACGCTATCGCATCCTTTTACGCTGAGAACTTTTTTCGTTGAATAGCAATTGCTCAAAAATCATAAGTGACCCCTTAGAATTATAAAAAAAAAACCAAATCATCGAACCAAATCTATGGGAGCTTATTTCATTCCGATCAGTTAAATGCTCGCCTCTAAGATTGTTTTTTTTTAATTTAAAAGAAGGCATGTACCATTCTCCGTCATCGAGATCATACTCTACAACGTTAATAATTCCTACTTCTATATAAAGTATTTATTGAAAATCTCCCATAATTGTGAATAAAAATATTACCACAAGTAGATGCATAGAAGATGACAACAAGCGTATTGAGTGCACCATGACGATGAACATTAATAACATTCGTTGAACCGAGCAATAGAATCAACATCGTTAAGAAAATAAACTGTGAGCCAACACCTTCAAATATTATTCATTTATTTCTCATTATCTCCCCTAAAGGCTATTTTCTATCGAAAAAAACATTACATCCATGAGACATTACACAAACATAGACACCTTTCAAACTAGTACCCTCCCCTCCCCCGTAGAGTTATTTGCGTCTCAACATTAGATAAAGATAATGCATCTCAAACTGCTCTAACAAAACACTATTCAAACAGAACAAAATGGAATCTATTGAAAATTATACTGCGCTTAAGTATGATAACCTCACTAGCATTCGGTCTAATCGATTTTATCACTTATCAATGATAATCACTTAAGCATTTGTGTGTTAACACTAAATAGCTATTCAATGAAATGATTTAATTATCCTCTTTAAGCAAATATTCTTCTCCCGATCGTGCAATAAATTCATTTCGTTATAGTTAATAAATGTGCTTAATAGTTCATCCCTCTTTTCCATTATAAGGTCATACCTCGTTTCTTCAAATAGCCTCATGTCGTCAAATTAGTGAAAAATGAAGTCTGGAAATTCCTTTTTCACGTTTATTGCCCCCCCCCCGCCTCCATTAACTGAGAGATGTATTACAAAATATCAGCTCAAAGACAGTAACAACTGCAGGAACTTTGCGCTATTCAGATAGTATGGATCGTTGACTATGTACTGCAGAGACGACCTTTTTTATGATGGAACGCAAACAGGGAAGGAAGAGCGAAGAAGAAAAACCGCTCCATTATGAGCATCTTTTATTCAAGGACGAAATATGCTTTCATGTTCAAAAACATGAGCGCCTTTTACACTACTCATAAGAGATGTTGAGTGCACAAATATAAGTCTTCTTTAACTAAAATATCATTAATGAAATAAGTCAAAGATAATATGAAATGCAACATTAAAGAAGAAAATAGAAATTTTAAAGACAACACACCAAGGATAGCGGCAAGGAGACTCGCATTGTTCGGTGTTCGGAAAACATCCATTGAGATCGTCTTCCAACCATTCTCCAAGAATAATTCATCCTCATTCACATCGTTGTAGCGATTCAAATCACGTCTCACCTAAATCCATATTTTTTATTGCCCTATGAAATGTGGTAGAATCCATCAATGGCAAACAATGGTGGAAGATGGAGGGTAGCACTATTTCTTAGAAGCTTCTCTAGCAACATTTCGTCCTGTATTGATCGTCTATGTCGAGGAATTGTCTAAATAGCGGTCTTGAGGTAACACGAAAGACATAAGTAACACAAGCAATCCCCCCCCTCTACCCCAAAGAAAAAACCTCCACAAAGATGGAGGAATCCCAAGAAGCTTATCTCATGAACGAACGTAAGTTCGAGCAAATAAATTGGGATCGAAGTGAAGTGATATAAATGATACATAACGGCAAACAAAAATCTTACTACGGAAAGCAGAATAAATCCAACAAAAAAGACGAGCAATAGAACGAGTAATGCCGAATTCAACACCGACATCCATTGGATGCGTACCGTCCGAGGAGTGAAGAACGCTTGTTTATCTTCCTCCTGACGAACTGTCTGCCTTAAAATGAACGCAGTTAGCGGCTTCATTATGCGGGTAGCTACTAGTCAATATCATAGCCCAGTTGGGTAACAAAAAATAGGAGAGTGGTCACTAGTCAATAAAGTGCATAAAATCAACTCACTCTCTTCTCTTCTCTTAGTATTGTTGCCTCCCAAATAAACCCGACTATCACTATCAGATTCTAGTCCATCAACGCGTTTAATAAAACTCTCATCTATTCTATTGATGAAGCAAGCAAAAATCAACAAAAAAAAAAAGATCGATAGAAACTAGCATAAATATTGCATACGAATAAAGTGACAATAATTCAAATCGATTATCCTAGATCTATATCGGCCCGATCAATAACCTTTATCTATTTATCGATGAAAAGTAATGTTCATTCCCGTATCGAAGTAGGGATCTATTATATCCGACATCACTCTTATATTTCAAAATTTATGAGATATCAAATATTTAACAAAAGAGAGAAGGATAAAGGTAAAAGATTAAATGCACAAGTAGAATGCAAAA
This sequence comes from Baylisascaris procyonis, assembly GCA_037389465.1. Taxonomy (NCBI): domain Eukaryota; kingdom Metazoa; phylum Nematoda; class Chromadorea; order Rhabditida; family Ascarididae; genus Baylisascaris; species Baylisascaris procyonis. The sequence goes on from JAZARR010000230.1 coordinate 1,841,952, forward strand.
AAAAAGAGAAAATACTTTGTTATCGCCCAACGAACGCTATAAAACCATTCGAGTTCATTTTTTTCGAATGTCGACATATCCCTTGCTGAGTCAACAATAGACTCTAATTTCACCGAAATTATCTGAAATTTGGCAATATTTTCCTTAGTTAGTCATTAGAGTACCATACAGTAATAAAAAGTCATATAAGTACCATACCGTAATAAAAAGTCATATAAGTAACATACCGTAAGAAAAGTCATATAAGGTACCATACCGTAATAAAAAGTCATATAAGTACCATACCGTAATAAAAAGTCATATAAGTACCATACCGTAATAAAAATTAATATAAGTGCAATACCGTAATAAAAAGTCATATAAGTACCATACCGTAATAAAAAGTGATAAAAGTACCATACAGTAATAAAAAGTCATATAAGTACCATACCGTAATAAAGAGTCATATAAGTACCATACCGTAATAAAAAGTCATATAAGTACCATACCGTAATAAAAAGTCATATAAGTACCATACCGTAATAAAAAGTCATATAAGTACCATACCGTAATAAAAAGTCATATAAGTACCATACCGTAATAGAAAGTCATATAAGTACCATACCGTAATAAAAAGTCATATAAGTATCACAGCGTAAAAAGTCCTCTCTTTCTCTCCCCCCCCCCTCCTCCTCTCTCGCTCTCCGATTGTTATTCCCTTGGTGGAAAACAATTACAATGACGAACAATGTGAAATAAACTTTAAAAAAAAAAGAAATTCAAGCAGTATAGATTTTTGTTTTGTATATGCCATATGCATACAAATAGTGGTTCAATAAAAATTATAAAGCTCTATCCGCAAAGAACAACAACTGAAAAGATGGTAAATGGAAACGAGGTAAACATCGAAGAACACGAACCTCTTGAAGATCAGGATTATATTCAATATCAAAGGCGAAATTATTATACAGGAATAATTTATGCGAATGCGGGAAAGTATTCTGCTCATCAACATAACCCAAAAATGTTCGTACACGAAAATCATCTGAAAATAAAAGAAAATTTATAAAAAAATATTTCAGTATTGTTATCTTTTTAAATAATTCAAATAATACGTTCACTGATTAAGGATATCTTCGTATTTCTTTTAGAAGGCCATTCAGTTATGATGACTTCCGCAATAATGATTCTCTTTCGCATTCAAAAATTTTAAAAATTCCACTAAAGATAGAAACGGATAACGACCATATTATATCTTAAACTTGAAAAAAAAAACGATTCTAAAAGATAAGAAGTAGATAAAAAGCATTTAAAAAGAAAAGGAATAACGGAAAGAAAAGTATCAATGAAATATGCAACTGTCAAATATGGCCATTTTTTTGGGCGTTATTAAACAACGAACGAAAAACAAACCAACGATCAATTCAATATAGAATTGCTCTTCGATAGCACGTTCGAGCATATTGAAATCTGCTTCTGAGACCGTATATTTACCACATAATGTCTTTAATCCATCGTCAATTGCGAAATTGATTTTGAAATTCGATTCGGCGATTCGATCACCTTCAAGCACTTGTCCCAATGAAAGACTTTTATGGATCACCTGTAAAGTTATATTATCTTTTTCAGCATTAGCAAATAATCATTGAATTCTGTCACATCAATTTTCAGACAAAAATACTTCGAAATCAAATATACCACATTCTCAGATGAGCATAGTTGATCGTCCAATATTCAAAACATTTACATAACTAATAAGGAATAAGTCTATCGTTTTCAGCAATTATTACCGCTATTTTTTTGTATCCCCTCTTCCCTATTCGCTAAATAATATGAGTAAATATCCCATAAACTAACGGACAACATCTAGGCGTATAGGTCTATAAGGTTACCACCTACAGATACGAAATTTATGAAGATTATTTAAATCCGCTCAGAGGTGATCCCCATTTGGCGGAGAGGAAAATTGTTTTGTGATTGTTGAGAGCTGAAGAAAAATCAATAAGAATTCTTCTTGTAAAAAACTCTCGTAAAGTATCTTAGTAATGAGGATATATCATCTGATTGAACAAATATTTCAATGAAGAGTACTGCACAACTAATGACAGTAAAAAAAAATGATTTCAACGATATTTGCAACTTTCTATTTCATTGTTATATGCAAATATTTGAAAAACAAAACCGGTAAGGGAAAAACCAAACAAAACCTTTTCAGGACGACAGATTGGTAATTGATAGAAATGATATGTTTCATGGATATTCCCATAAGGACCGACTTTATTCACATAAACAGGAACCTAAAATTAAATTTATCTCATTTAAAAAAAAAGAAAGAAAATTATTTCTTCTATACTAATATTTATATTTGATTTTTAATCGTTCGTTTTATGAAGCAGAAAAAAATTTTTGTTGCCTTCTTTTTGTGCAAAAATTTCACATTTAACAAAATGAATAAAAAAAATTTTTGAATTCAACAATAAATTCCAGTGAAATAAAATGCTTCCGGGCAATATCTAATTACCTGATTATAACATGAACGATGCCTTAAAAATCATTAGCCGTCGATTAATATTAAACTGAATAAGCGCCTAAACGATATAATTTAGTTGTCAATTATTAATTACATTAAAATTATTTGAATAAAATAAATAAAATAAAATGTAGAAAATGATAAACTAACATTTCCTCCTTGTTTATATTTCGTTGCATACACACAATTGACGACTATAAGCGCAGATGATAAAAGCACAAAATACCATCGAAAGGACACAACCGCCATTCGCCGTGAACGCTTGTTTGAATGACAACGTGGCGTTGCGTTCGATTGCTTTTCATGCTTACACCACATCATTCAATATGTATGCATGTAACTACAATTGCTTTAAATTTGCATAAATAATTGTTTTTATCATGCACATTTTTGCATAATCACTTCGAATACAACTTAAATTTTGTTATTAAAATTAATAAAAAAAAGTCACTAAAATGTAAATTTTATTCTTATTTGAGGGAGATTTTCAAGAGGTAATATTACAGCATAGCTAAATGGAAAACAATGAAATGAGGAAAATTAGACATCATTAAAGTCTCGATTGAACGACAATATGTAGTCAACAATCGTAAGATTAGATCAATGCGATGTAATCAACAATATTGATCAATAGCTGCGCTGTCAAAAAAAAAAAAAAGAAACTAGAGTCCATGCTGTAGATGGATCGAAGGTGGGCGGTGGGGAAAGAGGGTTGAACGGTGAGAGGATAAAGGGGAAAGTGATGTGGGCCGTTTGAGTAACTCTAATTTACCGATGTTTTGTCTTGCACGGCCAAACTTCTCTATTACATTCGTCCCCCCCCCCCCCCTCCTTTCCTTGGTTATCGATTTTAAGGGCAATCAGATTAGCTATCGAAGTTTGCAATTTTTTTAAGCACTATTTAAAACTTACTTCCTAGAAGTGCACCACGGTGAGGTCGTGCTTGTAAATATTTGCGCTTGTCTGAATATCTGTCTATCTGTTCGTGATAGTCGTTCCCCCTCTCCCCATCCCCCCCCCCCCCACTCATCACTGAAGCTAGAACTATAAAATTTAATCGGTACAATACGTATCCATTGCTTTTTTCTTCCGTAATTCATATTTCCCCATCAATTTCAAAAAAAAAGGATTTATAAATATTTAAAGGTGCTAAAATATTTGCAAATACTTCCTGCAGGTGGGGTTTTCATTTATAATTACCGAGTAATCAAAAAAAAGACGATTCTTTTTTTCGAGGATTTGCAGTGGGTGGTCGAATCAATCAAAATATCAAATCAACATCTCGTAGATTTTTTATTTTTCGTTTATAATTATGAAATCACTCAATGAGATAAATAATATATGCAAAAATGCATAAATATGACAAATCCTTTACAATGCTGATCCACTTGATTCTCTATGATAGGCAAAAATTCAGGGAATTGAAGAAAATATTTTCGACTCTGAATTATCTCAAATCCCAAAATTTGTAATAAATTTGAGAAAAACATTTATAGAACCGTGAAAATTTTGGCGATAATACGCATGCGAACTTAAAACTTCGTAAGCGACATTAATAGATGATCGTATTTAGTGACAAAAAAGTTGCCAACATACTTACTCCCTTACCTATCGCCATATACCTATTCTCACCCATCAGCCGTACCTGTTCCCATCTAACATTCCTTCGTCAAATACTTCCATTCGTTACTCTATCTTTATTTATCAGCAAATCGGTTTTAATCTTCTTTTATACCATCTTACCTAGAGGATGTTTTTTTCTTCTATTAAGCTGTCAAGGTATCGTCGACTTTGACTTGCAAGATTTCACACCTTTTTTTTGAGTAGAATGTTACCTTCGCTCAAAAGACATTAGCATGCGTCTACAAACCCCTTCAGGTGTGATCTGAAGGTAGAATCTATATCTTAAGAACGTAGAGAGTAAGGTAAATCGGTAATCACTATTTAATCGTAAGCGGCGCCACTATGACAATAAAATGGCAAGCGATAATATTTAATTTAAATGAAACTTATTTTTATCGATAAAAAAATATTTGGGCATTAATAAAATAAACGAATTCGAAGAATTTAAGAGAAATAAGGAGTAATAAAAATAAGGAAAATAAAGAAGAAAATTGAAAAGAAAAACATAATATATTTGGGTTAATGAAACGTAGAGATGCTTATCACCCATCACAATGCTCAATTGCAGCTGAGCCCTCGATACAGTGACCTATTTGCGAGGAAATTCGAATCGAAAATATCCTCTATTTGGCATCGACTTCTTTTTGTCGATATTATTCTGTTGGGCAACAATTGAACCATTACCCTAGATAACCTTTGCCTACTTCCCCCTTTCTCTACGTTATCGTAACACATCCCGCGCATAACCCCCTCCCCCCCCCCCCCGACCTTTTTTTAATTGGGACAGTTTGGTTTCCTGTGAAACTCAATATTATAAATGAAGACTTCATCACATGTAATATGCCAATAATGGGTTATTAACTTTACTATTTGATGAAAAAAAAAAAAATAAAATAGAAAATTCTTGAAATGATTATTGAAATTGTTGAATATTTGCATACGCTAAAAAATAAAGATGAGTCACATCTGAATGGATTTTGCATAACTTAATGAACGCATCGTTCTTAACACATCTAGAAACGCCTTTTGAGTTCAACCATAATCATTCACAAATAAATACATCTCTTCCGAATCGTTACACAATTTAAATATCCTTACAAATAATTACTAATTTCTTTTCGAAAAATTCATTAAATTTTATTTCCAGTTATGATTTCAAGATGACGGAAGCATTAAACATGAATCATTTCAGAAGGTACATATCGATCTCGTGGAAACGACTTTGCTTGCAATGTCGAAATGCAATAACGCTAATCAACAGAGCTACCAAATGGCATCTTCATTGCTTCATTTCTCGTTTCTCGACATCAAATTCAATTAAATTTAAATAAAACTTTTTGAAATATACAATAATTAGTAAATATTAGCATTTTACTGCCACAATAGTATAAGATAATTCAACAATAAAAACCATTTAGCACAATATGTATCGTTCTTAGATTTTCGTGATGGAAAACATTTCACATCGAAACACGTATCTATCTTATCGGCCTTTCGAAATCCCCTTCAATTTCCGAAATCCGGTTTAATTTCTTTTAACTTATCCATCCCCCCTCCCCATCTATTTAATTACTTTTACAAAAGAAATAAATCAAATCGACAGTAGAACATTCCAAATAAAATTGCGCAATACAATTACATATGATGCGCTCGCATTAATTCCCATAGTTTAATCGGTAACCTGTCCTATCCGACCGACCTATATTTTTAAATTTGAGGCTCATATAATGAGTAAATCAGCAAATATATTAGATTTTATCATCTATCAAATAGATAAACCTGAGAGAAATCCTCAAAACTTTTAATTATTTATATAATTCCAAAACAAATATAAAAAAAAAAAATTTAGCGATTTTTTTTCAGTGTTCAAGTCTAAACCTGCAAACTAAAGCGATCAAGCAATCAAAAACTATAAAAGACGATTATCATGATCAAACAAATAGCTATGAATATAAGGCGCTTTCCTATAGTCATTTGATGAAACGTGGATTTTATACCTTTAAATTACTTTGGTTTCAACGTTAAATAAACTTCTACAAAGGAACTTTTTTAAAAGAATTATCTAGGTATCTGCTTAAAATAAACGCTAACTAAAAAGCTAGCTCAATAAAATAAGATACCAAACGTCTGATCTACCTTTTAAATAGACCTCCCAAGTTCCTCCCATTCAAAGATTCCCGCCACAGCGCTATTATATTGTTCACTCAAAAAATAACTTCAAAAAATTAAAAAAAAAAAATTCGATCTTTTTAAGTAAAAAAAAATTCTATAGACAATCACCGAACGTTAAAAGTATATATGTTAGTGAAAATAACATATTATTGGGATCAAAAATTTAAAAAAAAGGAAGGAAGGAATAAGCTTCATTTATCATAAAATCGACGCTTGAAAAGCACATCAAAATATAAAGTAGCAATATAATTATAATCGTTGATGTCATCTTCTTATAAGATCCAAATTTGTATGTCGATAACTGCTTTGATCCCTGAAATGAATACTCATATAGATCCAAAACTCATAAATAATATGTCAAACAGGTCGATCAAAGATCAACAGAGAACGCAGACCCCTGTTTACAGGGGTCTTCTTATATATTCTCCACTAATCCACTTAAGTCAGTCGTTTCAATAAAAGTGCATTATGTGATTTGAGTGAAACTTCGATGCTTTAATATTTCATATACGTTTGAAATGATACCTATTCCTTTCCCACCCTCTTGTTATATTAAGTGATACGGAGGCAATGTAAACTACCCCTACCCTTGTAGACAATCTACCTGTTTCACCTGTATCAATATATACTCTCCATATGCAAATGTTAGTGTTCCCAAACAGATTATTCGTACTTAGATGAATTATTCGTACATAGAAAATGAACTGCAATCTAATTGGATATCCAACTTGAGTAATAACAGTGCAATACCTATTCCAATATTTTAAGTCAGTAACTGCCAAAAACTGAAGTTTTATATAACCTTGGATCAGCCTCCCAATTTGAACGTTACACTTCACCCAAAGGTAGGTGAGTGGATCGGAGAGAGGGAACAAATTCGAAGAAAAAAGGGAATTCTGCGAAATGGCAACTGCCGGGGACGAAAGAAGAGGTGGCAGTCGAAATTAAGCAGACCGAGGTTAGAGTGTCGGACAGGAAGTGCCTCCGAAGAAGGTTAAGCTTGCGAGAAGGAATGACTTTTTGAGAACTCCCATCCTAAAAAATGTCAAATGAAAAGACTGCATTTAGAAGTAAGGAAGAGGGAGTGGATGGACAATATAATTACATTCATAGATTTACGAAATTTTCTGAAGAATAAAACAGCAATTAAGAGCCCTCCAAAGTATGGCAATTCCAATGAAATAGATTTCAATATTGAACAGTTTGCTTATAAAGTTGCATAAGGGAAAGCAACCAACTTTAGGCAATCATCGTGGCGTTTATACTCGAGAACTGCATTAACCGGTAGATTAAGCACTCTTCTCAGTGTATCGCGGATACGATTCGTCGTTCCAAGATTGTCTGCCGTTCGATTCCATAATGAGACTATATCCTCCTTCAATGCAAAAATTATCAATGTAACAAACATTTAATGTGGAAACAATACGGGTAAATAAACAACAAGAGGAGGCAATGTTGCCCAAACCTGCAAGTCACAAAGATTTCGACCAACCGATTGGAAGAAGTGCATCACAGCCTATCGTCCAAAGAAAGATCAATCATTTAGGTGCCTTCTTTTGGCTGATGCATTTTCACTATCACTTCATCATCCCCGCCAATACCACTGATTCCTGTTAATACCGATTCTAACTGCATTCCGGCAACCACCCTCTAAGTTGTGAGAAAATTAATGAAGAGAAACGGTTATTCCTTTATATTTGATTCTCTTTTATCTACGCGGATACCCAATTATCAAAGTCCTATTTCAGCCAATATTCGAGAAACTCAACATCATTGACGGCTTATAAAAAAGACTGTGAAAGTAAACCAATCTAGGTCATTCACATTTTCCCACGCGCAATCTTCCATGCGCAATTATTTTGTGCTCCTGAGTGAAGTGCATAAACGATATATATTTTAAAATTTAGAACATATACTGACTTTTTCCCATTCCCCCTCTCCCCCTCCTCCCTTCCTGAATAATTAAGATAATTCAGAGAAGTGCTTATGTGCAATTCAATTATGTATCGAATGAAATAAATACGCAAAAATTTTCATCGTTGACAAAAAAAAAACTCTTACAGCTCTATATGAATGAATTGACTGCTTTGTCGATTGATGCAGAAAGCAATTTGGCAAAACGATTGTAATTATGAGAAGAGAGAATATGCCAACAAATCACATGCATAATTTAGCAGCTCTCTATTTATATGATGAACGCAATCCTCAAATATATACAACCTATGACGTCACCACAAAATAAAACCGCATACCTGATTGCGAATTGAGCATACGGCACCGCATATTTCCTCGCCCACTAAAAATTGTTCGCCAATCATTGCCAGCAATAGATTCTCCCAGATTCTCGAGGAAAGACCTTTTCTCAACCGAAGGATCCATTTTCCACCCTGAAAGAGGTAAAAAATTTGTGGCTTCTGCTGAGTGTAAAAATACTAAAAATTGCAGTTATAGTTAACTAGCATTTTTTTTTTCTCAATTAGGCTCTGCAATATAGGCATCGATGATGACTGAAAAATAAGAATGCTGTTATGTCGAAGGACGAATCGGAACGAAACACTACAACATCAAAATGCACAGCATCCAATACACGCGAGATATCAGTGGTATAAGCAATGGAAAGGGGGGGGGTCGGTAGAGGGGCGACAGGGCCAATGTTTTTCCCCATCAAGCAAACCGGTATTGCAGCCAAAATCTTTTGAAGAAAATTCATGAAAACTACCACATAAAGCAATGATTTCCTATCCCTCTTTCCGTATTGAGAAAAAAAAAAAGGAACTGTTGAATAGGAAGGCAAGAATCATTTATAAGAGAGATTTTGAGGCTTGCTGGGCGTCGAAAAACTCGGAAAAAAAGGCAACCGTACGAAAAGATTCCAATATATAACAGAAAATTTTCGAACCCCATCACCTCGTCAGTTTCAATAAAATAATGGCGGTAAATTTTGAATCCCCGTCATTGTTAGCCATAAAAAAAAAAAATTTTCAATCACCTCATCGAACATCGCCATCTCCTCTCTCAACAAATTTTTGCTAGTGCCACTATGCGCTTTATTTAAAAAAAAAAAAGAAGCTTAAGTTTCATCTACAAAGCGGAAAATAAAGAGAACATTTCAAAAAAAAAAAGAAAAAAAGAAATTACTTTACGATTAGCCGCATCCTCCCATACTGGCTTAATTCCTTCTTTGAACATATGAAAGTCCACTTTATCCGTTATATCTATAATAAATGATATACAACAGTTTTATTTGGCATTGTTTCCAAATTCGAAACGCATATTTATGTGATAGGCAATTGAGCATCACAACTGTGGGAGCAACGGGTTGCTGTTCGTTATATATGTAACGTAGAAATAACGCCAACACTCCCCCCCCCTTTTAAAGTCATCTTCAAAGAAATCACTTACTCTTATCCTTATTCCATTAAAACCAAACAAAAGTCCCCATAAACTATGGCATCATCACAATATGTTTCCTATCACCATACTTTTACGGGCTAAATGAGCAACTTTATTTAATTCTTGTGATTAGAAGCTTTCGCGATGTACAACCTCACCATGTATTATTTTCCGCCCCTTTCCGAAAACACTACGACACATGCGCCACCAGTTTTCGCGCATCTATTATAACACTCGTCACTTTTTGTGATATTGGGTAATAGAATGAATTGTGCACCTTGAAGTCTTCGATATTCAACGTGAAGATTGCCTATGCCGTTGGGCAATTTAGCAGACTACAAACAGTCGAAACTATGACGATAGGTAATGGCTAAGCATATTTACAAACTCGTTGCTGCCAAACATCTTCCACCAATTAAAATAAAATAAAATAAAATAAAACAACTGAAATGAAAATGAGGAAAATATACCCGAAGGACGCCTAATATGTCGATAAGTGTTCCAAAATTGTTCCACCGAATTAAACGATGCAACCGGCTGTACATAAGCTGCATACTCTTCAGGATCGAATTTACCTTGTGGCCGAACGAAATATGAGAAAACATAGGTAAACTCTAGTGGATGTTCATCACTTGGACACGGTGATGAAGTCTAAAATCAATTAAACATTCAAATAATTTTATACAAGTAAGAAGGAAAATATTTACCTAAATAAAGCAATCTACTGCGACATGGCAACAAATAATAATCCACATTAAATAAGGTCAAAATTTTTAAGCATAAATCACAGCCATATTCCTCCCCCCTCTCTCGCCTTCCTCCTCCTCTTCCACCCCTCCCCACCCAAATTTTTGGAAAATTTTATAGCTCAAAAATTTTCACCAAAATTGAGTGCCCACTATTTTTGAGTGTATCGTTTATTATTTGCCTGAAAGTGGCACATTTGTTGAGAAGCTGTCAGAGATGACTTTAATATGATGGAATCTAAATTTGAGCCGCTAAAATTGCTAGGAATGGTCATATTGGTGTGAGCCGCAAATGGACAGCTTTAGGTTAACTAGACAAGCGTCAAATGTGATTAAATTTCCATGTTTTTAAATACTTCTTCAAAATCCCTTCCAATATTTATCCAACGTTTCGTCTTAACCCCCTATAAGAAAACCTCTCAATTTGTGAATAATCCTCCATTCCGTTTTGGAAAAATCAGTGAGATTAAATAAGTGTTTGCTCGCGTCCAGCAGAAGTAAAAATTCCACTATTCACTCTTCAATCCCACATAATAAAAAAAAAACAACAAATTAGTGAAGAGAACGAAAAACATTACATTTTAAAAAGGACCCCAATACATTTTTCCAACCTCTTCAAGCGATATTATGAAGGAATAAAAGGGTAAAGGTAAAAGAATAAAGATGGAAATAAGGAATTTCCATTTTTTTTCTTATCATCAATTATCTTCCCACTTCATTTTCAACCTTAATAAGAGATGAATATTCATCAAAACTCTTTGTTGGCATTATTTCAAAAAATATTTGCATAAAAACTTACAACAAATTGTTGTCTACTATCGTTTGTTTCAACGACGACACTTTCGGCATTCGCTGTTAACACATCGGTCATTGCTTCAATTATGAGGCACAACGTTGGCTAAATAAACACTTTGTAAAATTTCCACCGCACAATATACGATGATTACAACGTTGTTGAAATAGATACGCTATCGTAATTCACCAAATATAACCCCTTGTAGCATATCAATGCTCTAATAAATTCATCGATTTGTAAGCAAATAGTACTTCCTTTTAAAAATATAAGTCATCATAAAATATAACCATGAGCAAATACTCTCTAATTTGAGGATGTTGTTCAAACAGACCTCTAAGTTGTACACGTAATTCCACCACTAAAATGGTGCCAACCTTGAAAGGTATTTAAATAATACGCAAATTACGTAAGATGTTTTGTAATTTGTAATGAAACTTGTTGCATTTTTGAGTGCAGAAAATAGGATGCAAAAAAATGTGATGCGAAAATGTTGGCCTCCATTTCCGGAGAGGCCAGGTAAAGGTAAAATAATTCAACAGCAAAGGAAAGGGTTAATGAATGTTACCTGCAGAGAAAATGCATTTTGTACAGCTTTTAATCGAGGTACAATAAGTAATCAAGTAAAATAGTAAAGCTACACCGCTACCGGTGCCTGTAGCATTGTAATGGATTTCGAAAGGCCTAGAGGAGTTGCACAAAACTGTGGTGAAGGAAAGAAGGAGGGAGAGGGAAAGGGGAGGGAGTGGCACAAAACGAAGATCTGATAAAGTCTTCCCCAACCTAATATAAGGTCTTAGAGCTTAACAAACGGGCGGTTTCCATAGCAAGTTACATGAAGCCTCATTACCTACTTAACTAGAGGTGTATAATCGTCGAGGTAAAATCCAGAATTTCAAAAGTATTCAAAATAGCGCTAAACTTCTCCTCATTATGTTTTCGATGGCGGAAATGTCCCTATTGTCGCAATTAAACGAGAATATGAAAATTCGATGGGAGCAAATGAGCCACCCCCCCCCTAGCGAGGTCTAATATTCAAAAATTAAAGAGGATGGTCACAGTTAAAAGCCCCCCCCCCCAATATACTAGAATCATTCAATCAATACTCGATATGATGGAGCTGAGAACGAATCCAGTAGAACAAAATCAAATCCTACATTAATACACCTCGAGCATTAATTAAAACATCATCGATCCATCAACCTCCCACCTAAAAAACTTCAAACTTAAACGATCCAACAGATCGAACAACGCACACCACTAAGACTAAAACAAGCGTTGCATTGTTCGAAGTTTGAAGATCGGAGCGAACTTGCGGGAAATTTGAACAGTTTTTTCTGGTTGAAACAAATCAACTCAACTAATTAGAAAACCTTCACCGTTCACTTACTAAATGGCCGGTGTTAATATATCCAATAAGCTCAAATTTGAGTGAATTTAAAACCTGACCCTCTTAGGGCATTAACGGGGTTGAACTTATCATGTAATATAGGGGGGAGGAGGTTGAGTGTCAACGTCCCAACGAAATTGGTTTCAATAATTCAAGAAAACAAATTCGATCATTGAACATGACTATCCTCAATATTTCCATAAAAGAATGCAAGTTTAAAACAAATAAAAGTAAAGAAAAAATATTTACTTAAAATTATGAGCAATAATACGGACTTATGAGAAAATGCATTCAACAAATTTATTTATGTAGAAAGATAGATATCAGATAATATTAAATAAACTCATCAAAATAAAAAAAAAACAACCAAAAAAAAAAACTTCGAAAAATCTTTTGAACTATTAAAATACCAATTTTCACACTGAAAGTCGAAAAAAATTGAATTTCCCAAAGTAAATTCGAAAATTTAAACCCATTTCAATAAGTGTAGTCATCCATATCTATATTAAAATACAGGCGAAGAAGGCATAACCAATATTACTCAAGGTAATGGTTAAGTTAGCGCACACTTCGTAACGCGCATAGGAAAGAAATGAACAAAACAATAAATGCATTCATTTAAAAAAAAATCAATTAACTGGAGTATAATCGTGATGATTTCATCTAAGTGACCCATTCAACGACGTATCAATGCGAAAATAATATTGGCACACATGTGAGAAATCGTATTCCGTTTCGGCAGATGACGTCACTTCCTAGTATGTCCACTAAATTATTACAATAAAAAACACATAACATGTAAGTCAGAATAACTTTCCTCAGAAAATATATATATATATATATATATATATATATATATATATATATATATATATATATATATATATATATATATATATATTCATTCAACTATGAATAATACAAAAAAACGGTTAAGAGAAGAAAATCATAAATCTGCAGACATTATTCATCACAGTATTCTCAACCTAGAAAGTCTTTTGTAGAGTTAAATATTACCTTCAATGACTAAAATTTTATAAAAAAAGTTGGAAAAAAACCGAAAGGGAAGACGAAGTGGACAATTTTTTGCAAAGTGAGATGTCGATCTAGAATAGTCGAATGCATCTAGTGTTGTGCTTGAAAAACCTATGAATTAATATTAATACTATGGAATGGTTAATTTATAACTCGATGATGTGAAGAGTGGAATCCCTATTCCTGATTTGTTCTTACAAATTAGTATTGATAGTATCGCAATATAAGGCATCAAATTGCAATTTTTCTCTTAACACAGGATCTTTCATCAATGAACTGCTCATCTGAGTTCTTGAGCTAATGCCGCCTTGCCTCCCTCCCTTTCCCCCCCCCCATCCATCCTCCTTTCTTCCGTCACTGGGAAATTTTGATAGTGGTCGTGCTTTAAATAATATGAGATAAAAGACAATAATGAGGCATGAAAATATGCAAGTATATAGGCATTAAGAAAACATAGAATTGTGTAATTCATCGATGTCAGCCTCTCGTTCCTTTCTTCGTTGCTGCAAAATTAAACGATGCAAACAATGTAAATATAAAAATAAAAGTATTATGTATCATTATTAAAAAGGAGAAAAAAGAAATAAAGAAGAGTTCAATTAAAATATAACACAAAAAAACTATATATGAGCTTAGCTCCAAAGCGGCACTCAAAAAGAGCCAGCCTGAAATGATTTCTAAAACATTTGGAAAGGTGTGCTATAACAGATGAATCGATAGCTTTGTGGAACAGCGCTCTCCAACAATCGAACTCACCGTTCATACATCTTCCACAGACATATTTGTGCGTGTCTGTGTCTGTCTGTCTTCTCGTTTCAATGCAAAAATTGCTAAGGCTACAATTAAAGAATTCGGTGGATATAATCTACAACGATTGGTTGAATTTTTGGAGCAATTTTAAAGTTGTTTGAGCTACTTCCGAACTACTCTTAGAGATCTAATCACCGTTTAAAAATTGCAAGCATTTTGCAACGACCGCGTCATATCTTGCGCAAATCAGATTTTAAAAACATTTGGGTAAGAGAGAGAATCCTTTGAGGACATTTCTACAAGCGGGTCGAAATAGGATGCATTTCTGCGCAAATTCTAGTTATTCATGAGAATTTAAAGTTGGTATGAGGATTGCAAATTGCACGACTGCAAAACGTATTATGGACGTTGCGTTATTTTTCAGACACACTTTCCAGATTATTTTCAACCAAGCTAACTCCAAAATAACGCACATTTTTTCTAGATGGTTTAAAACGTTCTTAATTTACCTTGAAGAAACGATACAATGAACGATCCTATTTTATAGATCATACTCATTATATTTTCTAACATTCCAGCTTCGAAATGATACTACAAAGTAAATCGACCGACAGACAGTTGCAACTAAGAAACGGATTATTTAACGTGGATAAAAGCGAAGTGATACTCCATACTTTTATCGGCAATATTGACGGATCAACGAGGTTTATAATATTTTAGAAGGAGGAAATGTTCGATAATGCAAATAAATGCCGAGGAAACTGCCCAAAGATCTACGGAATGGATGAAAATAAACCAAAAAAAGGGATCAAAATAATCAAAAAACTAGCAATCGAAGTCAAGAATTAGATTAGAGTGCAAAAAATACCTGCTGCTTCTTATAGGTCTCATAAAGCGGATCATACGAAGGTAGTTCATGTCTACATACGGGACATGAATTGGTTCGCTTCAACCACGGTAGAATACAACTCTCGTGGAATATATGCCCACAAGGCATACGAATCAATTTATCGTTTTCATTCTTTTCCCATTCACATATACATATTGGACATTGACCTGAAAGGTCAATCAATCCCATGTGTGAGCAAAATAACGGAAATAAAGCTCCAGGAGTTGAAAATTTTACATTTTTAGGAAACTTCTTTGGAATTTTATTCGAAAATATCCGAATTTTGTTTGTTACTATCAAAATTTAATGATGTGAAGCCCATCATGAATTAAAAGAAACATATTGAAAACTTGAATACTCTTAGCTAAAAGTCGTAATCTGTATACGCCATCAGAAATCGAGATGAGAGGGACTATCTATGTGAACTTGATTCTCAATGCTTTAATCATTCGATGAGTTGATTCGATCCCTTTTTTAAGGTTATCTTTCAAGTGGATTTTTTCGAACAACGCATCACCTCAAATAATTATCATATCACTTCACTGATAAACCCTTCAAATAGCATCCATCTACATCACAATCAGCCTCTCTAAAGGATCTACTATTTTAGGTGGTTAATAACTAAATATATTACTTCTAAAAAATAGTTGAATATTTTAAAGACTGTAATTAGTGAATTACTATATTTGAATTTCATTCCTAATTATAAACAAGTATAAATATCTATATTCTTTTAATTAAAGCCAAACTAACCATCATTTTGGAGTTGATTGGAGCTAAACCTCTCGAGATCAGCAACTGCCTTTGGGCATGCAGCTTTCGTTGCATTGGGGAACATATTCTCCCATGTGAGTCCTAATTGTTCATTCCAACCACCTTCCACTAACATCCTTCAAATATTAATCTGGCTATACTTATAAAAATTGTTCAAACATTCAAATTCCTCTCTCTCTTTCCTCTGAAATCTAGCGTGCAATTTAATCGAATCAACTGTTAATTTAACGTCCCCTCATAAAAAAAAAGTTAATATTTTTTGTCTATATAGGTTGAAAACAAAATTAACACATACATTGGAATAAATACCTTAGAAAACCTATTTTATTCTTCTACTAAAATTATTGCTTCATTTTTCTAAATAAGCACGTTGATTAGGCGTTAGAAAGAATAAACGAGAAGGGAAATATATGAAGATGAATTAAACATCTTTGTATAAACGGCAACTATGAGCAATAAAATAGCGAAATATGGAAACCAAATCACTACATTAAAAAAAAAAAAAAATTGAATGAAATAAGCGCATACTCGATGCGCGTTAAAAAAAAAAATCGAAGCAAGAGAGGGAGAAAATTTAAAAAAAAAATTTAACCTTGCTAAAGCTAGCCAATCATCTGAGATGTCCTCATCTCTTGAATGCTCTGTGAAATAATCACTCATGATGAATAAAACAACCTGCAACAATAATAATAATAATAAATAAACTCGAGGATATATCTAAAAAAACGACAATTTAAATCCGATCCGACTTCGAAGGGTAATGGGCTTGACATTGGACGAAAATATTACCGGTACATAGGATACGGATACGTGGAATTTCGTTTGGATGCTCTATTCGACTCAGCAACGGAGAGCAATCCCATTGCTGAACTTTTTCAAAAAAAAAATAAATAAATAAATAAATAAATAAAATAAAATAAAATAAAAATAATAATAATAATGATAATAATAATAATAAATTAATTTACGGGAAATAAAGTTTTTAAATTGTCGAAGATAACTATTATAGACAGCACCTAGCGAGATATTTAGATAACAAATCGATGAATCTAACAAAATCGCCAATGATAAAAAGTTGATATCCGTTGAAATATTCGGTGACGATTTCATTGTTATTATACTTAGCAGCATGTTGTTAAGCTAAAATATATTCTACATATATATATATATATATATATATATATATATATATATATATATATATTATAAATCCGCGCTCATATGCATCTCTTTTAGAAAATTTCCGATACTATAAACCACCATATCCACTTCCCTCCCTCTCCCCTTAGCAATATAAGGCTTCACCTCGACATAACATACATCGAATCAGCTATCTCATGTGGTCACATAATAAAACCGGAAAGCTTTCAATAAATTTAAGACATAGAATGAAGAATTCCCAAATATAAACGCCCTCCTGATTTTCCCCGAATATATACCACCCTTAGATTTTTCATTTGAGTATAGAAGACTTCTGAAAACTTTGAACGGAATAGCCTTCTTTCACCCCCACCCCTCCCCCCCCCATCCACTCTCCACAAGCCTCCTTCTGATACGGGACAAATGGAAATCCGAGAACGTATAAGCTGCAGGCATACGAGAGAAGCAATATAGTAGATCTAATTTATATATAAAAGAAGAAGGAAACAGAATCAACCAAGCTCACAGTAAGTATGAATCTAAATATTAACAGACCAGTCGATCCAATACGATGACGCCTTAGGCTATCTCAAAGGCATAGAAACGATGACGAAATGGCTAATGAAATGTACCGCTACAAAATCGACCATTTTTGAAATATAAAAGAAAAAATCTTTTTCACGCTTTACATAGTCGAATATGTATCGATTTTTACGCAATTGCGTAACCAATACAATCGATAAATTAATCAATAAAATCAATAATCGATATAATCAATAAAATCGATTTGATGGCACGTTGAAGACTCATTCATTAAATAATACAATGCAACGGGAATAATATTGTCAAAGCTGTACCCATCGAATTTCCTAGACACAGGTTTTGCAGATCGCGAGTTGAAGCCATCAGATTGGTAGACCGATAGACAGAGACACATACAGACAGACGGACAGACATAGGTAGACACTCCAATGAAATACATATACACAGCATTTAGTTGTAATTGAGTACTGATATAACACCCTAATTAGTGATTTGTAGAAATTAAATTGACGCATCACTGTTGGCACGGCGAGGCAAACGTTAAGAAGGTGGTCTACACGACAGGATTCAGAATCATCCTTGAGTTTGCCACGAATGTGATACTAATGGTTTCTATGAAAGAAAGATTTGCCCACTCAACCTCAGCAGGAATCTGGAAAGTCCACAGATATGATGGCTTAGTTTTTAATTTCTGATGGTAAGAGCAATCAAGCGTATTTCAAAGGCTATTTGATTTTTAGTTCAATATGGCGTTATTATGATAGTGTTTTTCTATTTCCAACGTACACACATCTATAACAATAGTCATCCCTCCGGCGATTCGAATCTAAATTATTCACAAAGGAAATCCATGAGGGAACATATAGGTATGGTCAAAGAGTAATGCATGATTTTTTAAAAACAACACCTGGGCACTTATAGTTTGAAAAAAAAAAATTCCTTCAAAGTATTACAATTCGATTACAGGTTGAAATAGGCTAACGACTAGAGCATTTAATTTTTTTACTCGTTGTAAATCATCATTATAACACAAGACGATCCATATTATTCCAAAACAAGTTGAAATAGTATCGTTAAGAGAAGAAATTTGCATATTATATATCGAAGCTAATTATTTTACATATCATACATACCAACCATTAGTGATATAGATTATTGAAGATATGGTCAAACTTAGGGTACACTAATAAGAACGAACATAAATAAACAAAAACAACGAATAAATATAATAAAAAAACATAGAATATGAATTAAATTACCCATAACAATAAAATAAAATGAAACAATAATTAAATCAAAACATTGCGCAACCTAAAAGACGATGACAATTACGCAAATGGAAGAATGCTTCTAAAGGTGTGCTCAACTCTTCAATGGAAGAAATGCTTTAAAAGTTCGTCCGTTCGTATGTGGTGCTTATTGGTGAAATACTACTATACGTATATAAATGAGTTTTAAGGTGTAGTGCAAAAAATAAATAAATAAATAAATAAATAAATAAAAGAACATAGCTATAGTTTTATCGTGGAATAAGATATAAATTGCACAGCGTTTTTGCATAAAATTTGAGAGAATTGAAAACTCTAAATATTTGTAATAAAATTTGTAATAGAATTAATAAAAGATGATAGAATTAAATAAAAATTTCATATTTATTTATATAATGTATATTAAAAATATTACAATTACTACATTTGCAATTTCCATTCAGTAAATATTTGTAATTAGTAATGGTGCTATTGAAATCTAATGACAAGCATCTGATATTAGCCATATTCAAGTAAATATTACTATCCCTGAATTGACATCCCTTAATGAAAAGATCTTTTTTTCCACTCCTCTCATAGATTTCATTTAAAAAATTTAGAAACGAATTTAGATTTCATTAAAGAAATTCAGAAACGAATTTTCACTTCCCCCTCACCTCCCCCCTTCATTCCGTTTTTAGCAATATAATCCAAATGCGACCGACTCCTTAGTAGGCAAATGAAATCCATCGAAACTCTATTTAAACATAAAAATGCATGGCTACAAATATTTGAACGTCATAGTGAATATTTCGTCTTTTGCATATATTTTTTGACCACTTAAAAATTGTATATCTGCATATTGAACGAATATAATTTATTCACCATATTTGCATAAAACAAAAATCAATCAATTAAATTCAACAAAAAAAAAAAACGATAGGGAGAATACGATTATTCGACCGAGGAGATATAGCGCCAAGATAAATTTCAATCCGAACCCTTCAAAAATCATTCGGTAAAAATTATTTTTGGCCAACAATCGAAATAAGATGCAACAATAACGTTCTATGCATCGGAAACATCGATCATCAAAATTTTGAATAAAATAATATCGGATCGAATCAAATTCGAGAGAAATTTAAAATTTTGAATATCACAAATAACAAAAAAAAAATCGAAAATTTCAAAAGATGGCGTTAGACGATTTGCATAGAACGCTATTAAGCAATAAGAAATCATTTGCATATAAGAATGATAACGAATGAGTATAAAAATTGCCCAACCTTTCCACTTAGCTACGAACGGATTAATAAAAGATTTTGACGATTTCATGAAATTACTCTCAATAACATTCCGAGTAAACGTTAAAAAATATTCGTAAAATTTTGATACCTATGAGCAAATATTAGAAATAGTGAAAAAAATCCCCTGAAATTGATAACTATTTTCTTTTAAATCAACCGAGTTGAGGAGAAAATTTGCCATTTTTGACTATTGACTATTAAAATTTAAAAAAAAAAAAAATGAATTAAAGGATTGCCGGAAAAAAGGTTGATGGTCACCGATTCATCACGCACCGATTTTTCAGTTCTCGCCAAACGGCTGTGATATTCATTCATAATTTTTGAATAGACAATAAATAACAATTCGAATAGAAAAGATCACAATAGTCAATTTAAATGAAATATGAATATCACATAACGTTAAGGCATTAATATAAATGCAATTTCACAAACCCGGAAAAAAAAACAAACAAATATAATACGAAAAAGTTAGGAAAAATGCCAACAAACGAATATCGACATCAATGATCGAAAGAAAATCGATGAATTTTTTTTTTTACTTGGAGTAAAATTTTTTGAAATTTTACAATTTCTTCTGAAGTTTTTTTTTCTCTAAAATAATTGGAAACTTTCCCAATTAAAGCATTAGAATTTCATTAACGTTGATCACACTCAGAGTGCATCTCTTCATGTCTTTCGTTATTCCCTAATTGCCACCTCCCAAAAATATGCATTCTTTTAATGCTCTTCACGATCGAATTAGTCATTTCTTTCAAACATCCTCGGCAACAATATGCAGTAACAAATATATACAATCAGCTAACAGTCCCTTCAGAATTCAAATAGTTCGAGCTCGAACCTGAAGCTCGATAGTTCGAGCTTAAAGCTCAAGCTCACACAATGTTCAAATGACAATCTCAGATATATACCACAAGTGAAATTAGACATCATTTGTCCAAAAGCAGAAAAGAGACGGAAAAAACATTGAGCACTACGATTTTTCCAGAACCACTCAAAAATCTTTCATCTTCTTTCCTCTATTCAAGAAAATATTTCAATTATATATTCTTATTTATTCCAGATTATATATATATATATATATATATATATATATATATATATATATATATATATATATATATATATGCCTAATCTCCTATTCATTAGATAATCGTTTTTATGATTGATGAAAAACCCGTCATCTATATTGAAATATTTCCATTCTAAAGAAAAAATATTTTTTCATCATCGATCAAAAAAAAAAAAAAAAATTATAAAAATATCGAAAGAAATAAGAAAAATTTTGCAACATTGCAATGTTTTTTCGCATAAATTAAAATCATAATCTATGAAGTTTTTCACGATGAAGTACAATTGCTTTCTCCTCTGGTGATGCAATCTGTTTTGCATATTTTGCAACATATGAGCAAGTTGGTAGAACTTGAAGGTTTTGTTCACGAGCATAGTTAAAAGCCGCTTGACATAACATCTTTGCAACACCTTTACCTTGAAATAATGGCGGTACTTCTGTATGATACAAATCGAGAACGTTGTTTGGTAGATATCGATATTGTAATGTCGAACGAGTGCCATTCATTCGTACAAAGAATTCCAATGATTTTGCACAATGTTCAACTGTTAGTGGTGTTACTTTCATTGCCATTAATTCACTCGTTATCTGCAATATTCTATTACTTCAATATAATCGAATAAAATATAAAAATCGACCCTTAATGAGACCTGGAAAATTATTTTCAATACCTGATTTTAATCCCAAAATTGAATAAAACAATGATAAGGACAAGCGGTAATTCCAGGTGGAAGAGAAGAAAATGTCTTGTCGAAACAGCCGTATTGTGAGGATAAAATATACTGAAGAAGAAAAATTTGAAGATTAAAATCTGACCTCGCATGAAAATTTGGAACATCACAAAAAGGTCAGCTTTACTAGCATTTTTAAACGATGAATAAATGGCTCTCTCCAACCTCCCTTTTCACCTCTCTCCTCTCTCTCTCTCCATAAGATACCTCTCCATAAAAGAAAATATCCTTCTTTATTGGCAATAATATAAAAATAGCCTAACTGATTGCTGCCCTCTATGGGCCATCATATTCCCTCATCGCAAAAATACGTTCATAATTCAAAACAAATCTGCAACTGTCTAGCAAAAAGCTCCTTCCTCCAGAAAAAATATACCCTGGTATTTAAAAAATCGAGGAAGATGGAGGTGCAAGGTGGGCGGAAGGGGAATAAGAGGATTGTAGACGAGAGAAATGGGTTGGAACAACAAGCAATTAAAATAATCTTTAAGATTCCTACGTCCGAGCAATCAATATGCATACAAGAAATCACAATGCTGCATTATAGATGAAAATAATAGTGTAACAAATTCGATAACAATAAAAATGCAAATTGTTCGCTACAAAGCACGCATGTGAGCACAATGATATGTGCCACGTGGCCGAACACAATCATTAAACGAATATATATATATATATATATATATATATATATATATATATATATATATATATATATATATATATATATATATATATATATATATATATATATATATATATATATATATAGCCCTCACTTCACATATATGCTAAAACTGGAAAAGAAAAACTTATAACCTCAGATCCCGTGTTGTTCAAAACTTTTTTAAAACTTCCGTAGACAGTCTACGGAAGTTTTAGAGGGGCTTCTGTTTAAAGCATACTGTACTTCGAAAATTTGATCAATAAAAAGGGTTCATGAAATAGCGCTAAATTTAACACAACACAAATATATATTGCAATGAAATTTCAATAATATATAAAAATGTCGATTGTATGTGCTCAGTGCATAAAATTCACATGGCCATAGGAACGCTGATGGTTCGTTTTATAAGTGAGAGGAATATCCCTTATTTCCGCGCTTGCAAAGAATTAGAGAAACGCCGCTATCTGACTATATTCATCACTATTATTCTTCATTACCAACTAATATAAACGATATATCACACTATACATCTCAGAAGAATATCAACAAAACGTCTTATTAAATAAAAAAGAGAGCACCATATTTTTATATTTAATAATAAAGTTTTGATCTGACTAATCACCTTATCAATTCCTTCATTTTTTTACCTTATGAAGTACCATTAGGCATCATTCGTCTCCGATGGGAGATATGAGCGATTAGAAATTGCACCATGCAAATAGCAACGATAATAAACCAAAGGAAAGATGGGTATAGAAGAGAGTGATCAAATATAAAATCTCAGCTAAATTTTAGAGAATGGCGGAATTCCATCAATAAGAGATTTTAGAATTTTTTTTTTAGAGCAATTCGATAATGCTAAAGAAAAATAAAAAATTGAAAATATAAAATCTCATTAGAAATATGCGGACATTTTCGAAAATTCGAAAAATAAGCGTCTAGAAAAAACATTTCACTTTCGCATTGAGAAAAAATTCGTACGAAAGAAAAGATATGAGAGAAATATATCGACGACAGAGTGATGCAAAAAGAAGAGAGGGATCACTGATAAGATCGGATAAAAACGATCGCTTATCAGTGCAATATCACCTGATAATTTCTATTAGTGATGAACAACAAAGACGATTGAAGATTCATTCAAGTGAACATGTCCAACGCTTGAGTCTACAAATATGCTAATTTGATTACCTCTCATATTATTGCCTTTCGGGAAAATTATTGATCCCGGCTAAAAATCGGTTATAATAAATGAGGAAAAAATACTTCAATGAATAAAGAAAAGAAATGAGGATATAGAACTATGATCGTAAATGGATCATCTTTGATTTAAACTTTTGAAATCTTATCTCATAGATTTTTTCTCTTCGATGGTCGCATTTTCTAAAAGTGAAAAATAAAAAATGAATTAAACTATCTGTTACCTCAAATTCAATTTTATTGTATCGATCCCTCGTTGAAATCTTCGTATTATGTCACACTCGATGTGACTTTTTTTAAACGCGTTGATCGTTGAAAAATTTTTCAAAATATACTGAAAAAAAAATTTATAAAATATTCATTTATGGATTGCATCGTATTTATGAATTTGATAAAATATAACGAAGAATAGACTTTCGAAAAAACGAATTAACAGAAAAAGAGAGAGAACAAAAGCTTCAACTATTTTTTCCAATTATCGCTGACCAACCGATTAAAAAAATTAAAAAATACATATATTGTTACTACGCTAAAAATGTATTCAGACATCTGCCGAAGTCTGACATGTGAGCCACATCTGACCTATGAACCCTCGGCGAATCTACATCAGCTTTACGCAGATAAGCTATGAAGGAGATAAACGGCATGGATAACACCAACTTGTCGACCAACATAATCTAAGAGATGCATCCGACAGTAACTAAACATCAGATATAGCGGCCTTCGCAAACAAGTAGAATCATCGAGTGATGGTGGGACCATGCAATGATGCAAGAAGACAACAAGTGGGGATGCTCGGCGATATTTAAGTGAGACTCAGAGTGCCTCAACTCGTGATCCACAGCTGAAATATTGATCTAAATCACGTCATTATGTTACATAAACATCTTTCAGCTCATCGCTCATCGAAACAACTGTTTACAGAAAACACAAAGAATAAAGTATTAAGGTCTAAAAAAAGAACTAAGAAAATACAGCACATCTAGGTATTATAAAGCAAAAATAAATCGGGAAAATACGCCAGAGAAACTGCAATAGCACTACATGCGCTTTTTGGAATTGTTGTCATTAGATCAATTAGACTCATATAATGCTAGAAAAAATAAAAATAAAAATAAAATACGTGCGATTGAGTATGCAAATTTTGATCGCTCGTAGAAATTTCCCACATGAAATTCATTTTACCTACTTGACGAGTTCAGAAATACAATTCTACAGAGGCAAAATATATGCAAATCGTTAGGCACACTTAGGTGCTCAAGCTGATGCAATAAGTTGAAAGTCACTATCGCTGGTCAGTCAAAGTGGTCAGTGGTCAACATAACCGATACAGCTGGTCACTTTGGTTGCACTTGAAAAATTTTATATCACATGTATGTCACAACCTATCTAGCTATAATTACCAAGCAGATAAGCGCGTTCCAATACATATGCGAGGATCCAAAAGAAAAAAGAATACAAACTACAATCTACAATAGAACATAAAGATAACCACGGGGCAAAAAAAAAATTCGAGGAATAGAATCGATAGTAATCTTTGATCTATGAATATGACGTCATATCAGTGAGTTGATGTTCGATAATTAACCCCTCTATTGAACAACATTTATTGATGGTTGATGAACGAATAGTTGACATCAAAGATCAATTATTCGGAAACCTTGCTCTTACGTGTATTATTCCACCAATTTATTCTACTAGTTTATACTTATTCTTTCACATATCGAAGTCGGTACTAAAGTATAAGAAAATTAATATATTATTATAAGCATCTAGTGATAGTATCATTTATAACTGATGATAATTAAAATAAAAAGATGCTAAACATCCTACTTTTTTTAAATGAGTTCACTTACAATCACTACGAAACGATGGGGTAGTATTGAAATGATACGATAGTTGGACATTTAAAATATATGCCTATTATCACCTATTCTCTCAATAAAATATAAATGGGGAAACGAAAGATTAGAGTGCGCTCTCGGATCCTATTTGCCCATTTGTACACAAATTTTCTAATCCCCTTATAAAAAGGGATATTAAATTAAAATTGAGGAACAAATTGGATAAAGCATGAGGTGATTAATCCCCATAAAATTAGAGATAAACTTAAATTTGTAGATAAACTTATCAACAAGGCAATAGACCAATATTATATGATCAATGGACAACTACAACAGCATTAATTTTATTTCATAGTTTATATAGATGAAAAAAAAAAACACTCAATGCAACAATATATTTCAATAGAAATGTTTTCAAAGATAAATTTACATTATTCCATTTAAAAAAAAATTCATCAGAAGATTATTTAAAGAAAAGTTTAGAGACCGAATATTATACAAATAGAAAAGAAATTCATACGTCGACCAAAATTTTAAATCTATAAAATAGTAAAATGAATATACAAAACAATCGAAAGCTAAAGAAATTCGAAATTAGAGGTGATAAAATCTTTTAATATATACTTTAAGGAGGGCAAATAAAAGGTAAGAACATTCCCTGAATCAATAAAAGAACCGTATACCTCTAAAAAGTGGATCATTCTGACGCTGGTAATACAGAGTAACAACACATTGTCCTATAACAAAATACAGTAATCGAGGAGGCCACTGTAACGGACCACCTAGAGCGAAACTTGAAAGAAGCTACTAAAGAACGACGAAGTGAAGTAGAACATAAAACACCCCAGATAATAGTCACTCGATGTCTAGCCTAAATAAATCTGATCTGTGCCGATTAATTCTGTTGAAGCTATTCCAAAATTGCTGCTCAATGGAAAACTCTATAATAGTAGAATGGATCGTTTCTAGAACGATCAGATATAGTATTAAGCATTTTCAGGCTTTTGCATGAAAACGAAATGAAATCAACGGATACGCCTCGGGATATCATAATTCGCAACGCTCTGCCACACCTCATTTGAGCCAATGTGATGGGTAATTAAACAAAGGATAGATAATGCAAAACTACTCAGGTTGTCCTACAATGGTGGACCTACAACAGTTGAATTCCCACGGTAAAAAAAAACTTCCTTACAGCAGTAGGGAGATTCATGCCCAATCCCTTCTCCGCATCAAAAACTACATAGTGAGCACAGCGATCACAAGCACTATCATATACACGTCAACACTTCAAGAACTAGTACCGTGACATCCTCACATGCTTATGTAGCTCTGAAGCTTCCCGAGAGCGGTTAAAATTACATCAATGAACATGCAATCGACAGAACAACGATTGTATAAAACACTTAGCAAAGATATCTAGGCGGTGGAACCTCAGGGATCTTTTCGAGATCAAAACTATCCGCCTCGAACTGCCTGAGGTCCTCCTCCGAAAGTGACTCCACCTGAGAATAGTAATAATCCGGAAACTTGCTGCGTTCCTTCTTGTTTGAATCACCTCGTAATGAACTGAATTAAAGGGATTTAAAATCGAAATGTTTTTATAATAAAATCTTCATGCGTAGTTTAGATTTACTTTATAAACTCTTCAGTAAATCAATTTGGAAAAATTGAAATAAACAAAAAAAAAATGCAAAAAGCGACATGGAGGAATGGAGGGATAGAGAAATAAAGAAAAAGAGGGAAAGAGAACCTTTAAAGGGTAAATGAAGGGTAAAACATTTCTATCGACTACCAAAAGACAAAGTGAAGCCGTCCAACGCCGAATTTCAGTATTCACATCGAAACAAGGTTCACAATGAAGTCACGAAGTTTTATATTTTTGCATCACTTCTTATAAAACTTTTGCCTAAACTTAGAGAGGGTGGGGGATGGGAAGCAAGAAGGAAAAGAGGAGGGAAAGTGAAGGAAAGAGGGCCGGATAAAAGGAAGAAGGTTTATGCGGGATAGTCACAGGATTACAGGAGCATCCTTCTCTAGATACATGGAATGTAGGGTAGGTAATAGGTGTGGGCAAGGTGTTTTCACTTATTTTCAGCATATATCAACGCATAACATACTACGACCATAACGTCAATAAATGAAACTCCGATTTATCCTCGTTGAAAACCGATTCTTCCGTTATATACCTCCACCTATCCCCCTCTTCGGATCACCATAAACAGTTTCCCTCGCTCTCCTTTTAGATTATTCATTTTAGTCCTTTTTTTTTGCTACGAATGTTTGCTAATGCCATTTTAGTACATCAAAACAGCAAAAAGTATATAAAAAAGGATAAAGAAGAGTTCAAAGTTGTGATTTTTTAAATCTTATCACTAACTTAACTGCGACTCATCATCTACAATCAATGAACAAAGTTTTAATTTTTACAAATAAGATATCAAATATATGAAAGATAGAAAATAATAAATAACGATAAATTAAAAATAATTTATAGGCATGAAAATTATACCTTTGGTCAGCAGAAATGGAAACGTTGTGCTCTATGAGTGAAAAGTGTCCAGAGCTAGCAGGCGGAGAATTCAAACTATTGTGCCTGAATGCAAGCAAAGATATGTTGATTTCGAATATTTATCTAAGGAAGACTATAAGTTTGTATTAGAAACTATGCTGTTGTTTTTTTAGAATTAAAAATTTAAAATATGTTGGTGGATACAAAAAAATGCACATAGAAACCGATTCATATTATAGCTATGCGTATAGATGCTAGCTTCATAGAAAAATTCATAGTTAAGCTAAAGAAAAACGCACAATTTAGGCATAGACGGCGATTCATCGGTGGGCGGCATATCGGCGATCCTTGGCGGTGGATTAACTTGGCGTTGAGAATCCTTCTTCAAATTTGGTGCCACCCATCTATACCTGCTGAAAAACTAATCAACTTTAATTACATATATCACTATTTCGATTGGAGCAATTAAACAATACTGATTTCATAGAGTTGCTAATGCTGTCGTTTCGGCTCACATACGTCTATAAGGTCCTAATGTTGCATTGCCGTAACCAACTGTAAGCAATATGAGTATAAGTTATTCTTGGCTGTGCAACATTTTGCACTAGAAGATACGCGCACTTGATTCTGTTAACACTTTAGTTCACTGCTTATATAAAAGCATTGACTCCTTTTTTAGTGAGCAGGTACCAGATAGTCCTCTTTTTGTAGCCAAGTGCCAAGCACCCTTCTTTTAGTGGCCAAGTGCTAAGCATGCTGGATATGATTGCCGTCAGATAAGAAGACTTGATATGTTGTAATAGTCTCTCTAGAAATAGAAAGAAAAGTATCACATATTAGCGCATCTCAGATATTCGAATATGAAATGTGTTACTAGCCAAACTTAGGATAGACCTATAAGGCTATTGTAATATGGACCAGCTTTATTATGGAATTCAAATAAACCCATTCAAATGCATCCGCTTCGCCCTTCCCCCCCCCTCCCCCCTCATCTCATCTGGCTACATACGATACATATGCGTAATTATTATTTTCTAAGGGAACGACGAATGGGGAAATAAATGTATAAATAATTTTTTTTTAATTTCATTATCTCACCTATCTTTTTCTTTAGTAAAAATTAGAAGAGAAATATACAAAGAAATCACTAATAATGGCCTTTAAATTCAAAATCGATGAAAAAAAAAGAGCTAATTTTAGCAATAAAAAGCCTCTAAACTATTCAAAAATATCAAACCTTCGATCGAAGAAGAACGATGGCGGAGCAGCCATTTGTTGATGAGCGTATCCATCGCTGTTTACCACATTTATTCGTTCATCGTTTCTGCATTCATACTGAATGAAATGTGCAAACATTAAAATTGAATAAAAATTTAATGAAAAAAAAACATTTCAATTGAATATAATGTTCAGTGAACGGCATCGATGAAAGGAATACACCACAGAAACGGTGTGTTTCCGAGAATTTTCTCTTTCAGTCTATTCTCTCATTAATTTTCTCTCTCTCTCTTTTTAAAATTGAAAGTGAAGAAATTTTTAAAAAATTTTATTGAAATTCTAAGAGAAAAAAAAAACAAAAATAGTATTTTTAATGCGCAATATCAACCAAGCATAACTAAGCAAAACTTGTCAATATCGATTGTGCTTAGATATATACCGTTGTCGGCTACATTAACGGAACAGAAGGGAAAAAAGTAGGTGACTGTTGCAGTTGTGTATATTGCAGGTAATAGATAATAAGCACCCATAAAACACTTTTACTATATAAGAGGTCTACAACCCTCCAACTATTAAATATAAACCACCACAAAAGTTAAATAATCACGGCAAATTAGGAATATAATCTTTAATTTACTAAATGAGTGATCAAACAAATAGCATATTTTTCAAATAATTTAAATAAAGTATTTAATATTTATTTGAAGTTATTTTGCAAAAATAAATTATTGCTTTATTATAGGTAAAGGTGAGAATTCATTCATAAACAATTAACACGTTTAATTACCAACAATCATTTTCAAAACAGTAATAATTTTCAGATTATTTTTGGGTTATCCCTTCAAAGCAACTCTTTTTAAGTAAAATGCGTTCTAATCATTAGTTTAATTTCATCAATTAAAAAAAAAAAATTCTTTACCGCATTTGAATGAATCGTATTTTTTCCTTCATTATTTGCTTGATTCCGCTGTTCGTTATATGACGTTGTTGGATATCCTCTATACTCGTCATTAGTTCGGATGTATGACGTAGTTGGATGTCTTATATAGGTATGTCGTCCATCCTAGAAAAGAGCAGTAGGACCTCAAGTTGTTCCTTAAGTTCAAGCTGAAGCCACTAAAGCAGCATGATTCCTTTCTTGAACAGCCATTCCATGAAAAAGTTAGCGTTAACCGAACTTCTCATTAAGCAGCATCTGTTATGCAGAATGAGACAGTAGAGTTCTTCTACTTGAGAGGGAGGTCTTTTATCCCTTTCAGCTTTACGGGAATGGAGAAGCTTTCTGCTTCTTTTTCTTGAAATATCATTTAATTCTGCCAAGTCTCCGGTAATGACCTATTCAATGGGCATTTTTTATTCAAAACAAAACCGATCTATTCAGCGGGGTGATTTCTATTTCAATGTCACTTCTTTTGGAATGAGGTGTGCCCTACCCCACACCGATGCTCTCCCATCGATTCACTCTCCCACTCATCAATCACCGTGCATATAGCCTATGACTTATATTTTGCAAAAAACTTCCCACTTTGTTGCTGGCACTCTTTCTATCGGTTACGAAACTTTTTTACTATGAAGCGTAACTTGGAAAGGTGAATGGGTGGGGAGGAGGGGAAGGGTGGGACGGAACGACATTCAAATCAATTTTTCAGTACAAAAAAAAAAAGAAATAATATTTGATATTCATCGAGAAAACAAACAAAAAAAAAGACTGATTACCTGTTGTGAAGGAACGGATTGCGTTGACGTTAAATGATGTGAAAATGGACATCGTTCACCGTTACGACAACAACCGATCGCAAAGAATTTACATGGAACTATTGAAGATTGCCTCATCTAAATAAAATATATCACTTAAAAAAAAAAACATCGTTATAGAGACGTGATAACGGGAAAATAGTATATGACAAGCAAATAAAACGCAGACTACCGTATGATCTCGAATAAAACCCCATCTTGTATAAAAGTTTTTTCGTCAAATTTTCATCCATATTTTTAAAACTTTTATATATCAGTATTTCGTTACTAAATGGATATTTTCTAGAGACCTTAGAACCACGATCATTCGACACATCGGTAGAACAACTGTGTAAATAAATGTTCTATATAGAAGTAGCAGAATTTTTCGATCCACCTCTAGAAAAGGAAAGACTCGAATCAAACCATATTGGATGGGACGCATGAGTGGAATGGGATAAGCTTGAGCTATATCCAGGTAAATCGGTTGCAAGGATTAGTAAAAAAAATAGGTGTATTAAATTGAGAAATTTATCAATGTTGTATTACTCAAAATTTTTCACGAGTGAAAAAAAAATCGACTCCGTTCTCGGTCATAAATCAGAACACAAGGTGATTCGAGTCTTAAACATATATAGAGGTGGGTGTTGAACCTCAGTCCAATCCGGTCTTGCTTGAACGACGTCGAGCAATTGGAATCAAGTTTAATTCCTTATCTACGCAATCATCCAAACCTTGTCATAATCGGAGTTGAATCCGATCTACACTCCAAAATAAACACAACAGAGAAATTTAAAGAAAAAATTTGTTTTCGAGAAGTGATTTTGATAAATGAATAAAGGTAAATTGGAACGGAAAATTAAACTTTAAACTCAAAAAATTGATAAACTATTTGAATAGGTAAATAACAAACAACAGAAATGTCCACTAATGTGATTTGCAATATGTCAGAACCGATGCATCTCTAAGAACACTCATTTCAGAGAAGGTAAAGACGGGATTTGGGATGGGAGGGGGGTGGGGGTGGGAGGCGAATAGAGTACATTACTCTGTATTGATCTGAGATGGGGCTTAAGTTGTTCGCAACTTCTCAAAATCAACGTCCATGTAATTAAAGGTGAATTATGGAGGGCAAGGGTTTCTAAAAGGTGGAATACGGTAAGTAGATGGGACTTGACAGGTGATTTGTCGGCAAATAGGAAACCAATGACGTATATATGACTACTTGTTTACTCTTTGAATATCTTTAAAATATAATAAATTGAGTGCTAAGGAAGTTTCATACAAGACTATTTATGACGCGCTGTGTAGAAGATAATTTGAATGACGTTCCCTTGTGCGGTGCTATCAGGCTACGTAGACTCCGTGGGAAGCAAATAAAGACCTGCAAGAAAACCTGCTGGATCGTGCAGGTTTTCATGGACAATCACCTTGATCCTGCAGATGAGGTGGAGTTTTCAGCAAGACGGAAGGATGAGTTCGTTCTTCCCAACTCTCCCCCCCCCTCGCTGCGATCTGCTAGATGAGCCTGCAGAGGTACCACTCAGATGTTCGCCTTCCCCTCTTCCTCCTGCTAGAGATCCTTTAGAGCTCCTTACAACCACAATTAAGGATGACGTGTTAGGACAGATGCGCCACTGACATCATTTGCTTGGATACGCGCAATGTACGAACAACAAGTCATTTTACTGCGACCTTTGGATGTTTTTCTTCAGTTTTCGATATATCTCATAAGTAAACACTCAAATGAGGGCTTAGATGACTGTCAATAAAATATATCAGATTTAAAGATATATGAGGTTTTAACCATTGGTAACCTCAATAATATTTCAAGTGCAGTATAACATTCTTTTATCTTATTATTCCTTTCTATATCGCAATTAATCGACAACCGTCTGTCACCTGTGCATCTATAGCTAAAAAATACACAACGAAGTTAAATGACATCGATTTCAAGCTAGAAAATACATGATTAAAAAATTTCTCCGTATAATATGGGTGACTTCTGCATCTACTCTTTGAAGTGCTGTAATAATGAAATCTCTTTCACCACCTCCATTCTCCCCCTTCCTTCCTATGGTCCTTGGAAAATGATACTCGATGGCAATAGAATGACATTAAGTGGCGCCTTTCATTAAATATAGGCATAATGCAACAAAGCTATAAATAACAGTAGCACACCACAGATTCATTGTTAGATAAGCGTTATGAGATCTGATCATTCAAAAAAAAAAAACAATATGAAGGCAATATATTTGTGCAACGATTCTATAATTGCATCGACGAATCGAAAACAAATAATTATAAGATATCAACAATTAGGGCAATCATTCAAAAGTAAAATCTCAAAATTAAAATCCCCCCATCAAAAAAAAAAAATTTAGCCACCAAAAATTTTTGGTTTTTATTAAAAAAAAAAAATTTCCACCTATATACACGAGTGATCATGATAAAACTATTTCAACACTTTATGAATATCGAATGCAATTCTTTTCATCACTTTTATTATTATATATTGAATGAAAAGATAGTGATTATAGCTAAGACAATATGCGATAAGAAAAACCATTATCAACTAGAGTAACTTTTGAGGAAATTGTTTTAGAAAAAGGGAGGAAGGCGATGAGTCAAAGGGGATGGGGGTGAGGGGGGAGAGGGTGAAACCTCGAGGAGTGAAGGGTTGAGAAAAATAACTGCCCATGTGGGCGGCTTCGATATTTTACCAAACAACTATAGTATTGGTCCATGAATCTAACGAAATATCAATATCAATATACAAAGTGAGCAATACATATTACAAACAAAAATAATGAAAACAAATAACATTTAAGAACTCCTAAGGTCCCGTTTATATTTATATTCGATTTGTACTTAAGGCTGTTGAGAAATAACACCTAAATACCCTCTCTGAAAGTATCATTGCTAGCTGATTTTAGGAAGGGAAAGCAAAATGCCGTCATTCATATCGTTCTCGAATTCCATCTTAAATCAAATCATTTCTGCAATATGCTAGACGACCATCTCATAATACTATAGAAATAATAACAACGATTAACGCCGAGTCACTACGGGTGCGGGTGAGTGTTCATCGTGTCGGGCGAACGTCTCCTCGCTTATGGCTTCAGTTGCTTGATCACCTTCGAATACCTGCAATTGCTTCCTCTCTCATAACTTAAAATAAATCAATGATAAGCGGATAACATCACGAATAGAATATGCATTAAACACACCCTAACCACCCAAAATTACAATACACCTAACCCCGCCAAACATCACAATGCACCTATCTCGCCGGATACATCTAACCTGCCTAGCAGTACCGAGGACACTTACATCAGCCTATTGGTATCCCGGGAAGAGATGAACATTCAAATTCGAGCCATGAGTTCTGCTTTATCCGCATTTTTTTGAACCATAATAGAATTGGAAAATCATGTGAATCAAGACTGTCCGCATTACTCGTATTCCGCTAAAATTCTTCAATATCCCACATCAACACAATGAATCATTTGAATAAAATATTTTCAAATTACCCAAAGACTTGGAGTGTTTATGAAATAAGTAAACTGAATGTCAAATACCTGTCCATATTCCTGCTCATTTCGAATTCGCGCTTTCGCTGAAATCTTCGGTGGCTTACGACGTAAATCATTTCTGCAAAAATATCAATTATATGTCGAAACAAATAAAACGTGAAGATATATTAAAACAAACAAATAAAAAAAAAAACGATAAAGTATGAAAAGATATATGTCAACACTAATTATAAAATACCCCCCCCCCCACAAGCAAAAAAAAAAAGCAGGAATAGTAAGACTTCCTTTCCTCATAAAAAGAAAATGACTAAAGCGAATTCTGAAAATCAAAGACGAAAACGCATTCAGTTTCATGTCAAAGATTATTTATTTTAAAGCATCCCACTCAATGGATATTCAAATCAGCAACTAATATATTGCTTCAGGATCTGCAGTTATCGACTCAATTCACAGAAAATAGCCCTGCTTACTGCAAAATGGGAAACATTATTGAAAGCAAATAGAAGAATTAACAAGTTTCGGCACAATATTCACAACAATATCATTGAAATATAACACGACGGAGTGTATATCCACAACTAGCGTATATATATATATATATGCATTATAAAGTGAGGATATCACAAACGATGGTTCGTGAACACAAAACAAAACACCAATTTAACCGAATAAACAACAATAGTTATAGGGGATTTTATAGGATAAACTAAACGAGATAAAAAAGGATAAATGGGAGATGCTTGCTGCTTATTCTTTTATCTCTTTTACGATTAGTTTAATTTTTAAGGAATATCAATTGATGAAATAAGTGAAGAATTGAAAATAACATCAAAAAATATTTTTTAAAAAAACTAAAATTTGCATAAAAATAGCTTACAATGCAGTTTTCACAGCAAAGTCGGATGCAGTCACGATATAGTGCTCGTTTTCATCGTCTCCAGGTTGCACTCCACAACACGCTACATGAAGGTCTGCAATTTGGGATACTGCTATCATCACTAATATGTCCTTGATAACTGCTCAACTGATAACGCATCGAATTTAGGCACTCATTTGTTGCACAACTCTGGGCAGGTAACTATACATGTTCTTTATACTGTTAGATAGGTAATTTGATCTGAAATTACTGCAAAATGTACAAGTAGAGAATAAAAGGCTTAGAGATGGTAGACCAAGGCTCATCGCTAGCAAATCGTGGACAAATAGGTTAGTGAAAATCTAAAAGCGCAAAAACTCGAAAAAGTCTAACGGGCACAGGACAGAAATATAGATGTGAAATATTTTCTAAATAATCATACTAAATTGTAAAATAAAGTGCCGGTGATTGTGCCATTAAATCTTATAGTTTTGCTTCATTTCATAGCTCGAATAGAATAAATGATGTATCGTCAGCCAAATAGCACGAAATAGTGACTATCCAAGTGCAATAATCCCTTTTAGTATGAACAGATAGAAAAGAAAAGAGAAATGAAATGAAAGAGAAAAATAAGAATAAAGAAAAAGTTCTTTAAGTACAAATAAAATTACCAGCGATTGTTTTGAGATAGACCTGTGGGAAGTCAACATAAGTAACACCTTTAAGACCCCGTTCCCTTGTTCGCACACTGAATGAGCTGTACAACTCCGGTGGAATCATCTGCAATCCATACATTCAATTAATTAGGAATCATAGAGACAATCTTATCATGCCTTCTTCATTATACCTCTTGTTATCATCGACGATCTCACCCCCATTCCTTCGCGCGGATTCACATTAAAAAGAAATCAAAATTGGCACTCTAAAAGATAAAAAACCTAAACTTAAGACCTCAGGAGAAGCCAGTTCCGTATGTTCTTTCTTAACAACATAACATGATCGCTACACAGCGGGATTACCATACTGTCTTCAATAATGCCCCTCAACTCAACAGAACTACTCCACTTTTCCCACTAAAAGTTGATAAGAATTCCCTTTGCAAAAAAAAAAAACTCCCTTTCCCCTTTTCATGTGAAGTACTATAATAACAATCAATGCCACTGGTATATCTTAAAATGGTTGTTATTCCATTGCTGCCATGAATCGAAGAACCCACTGGCAAAAAGCAGCTAAACAGCTCCCTAAAACAATAAAAGTGAATTCTGCACACAAATGCCATCAGCTACTCATTAGAAAAAGAAAACACTCCCTCCAGCATTATTTTGACAATTAAATACCACAATATTATTGACCAAGTGAGAAGAACATTGCAAAAAAAAAAACTTCAACTTACTCTCGAAACAATATAGCGTGAAATTTTTTGAATATAAGTGATAACACTTTTATCTTTAATAAACTCTCCATCACCACTCAGCTCAGTTACATAGACGCCAAGATCATCTCTTGCTGGAATGCCTCTCACCGATGGTACCGGAAAGCGTTTATTTGCAATACGCATCGGATTATATATCAATCTGCGTTCGGCACGTGATGATGATAACACTCGTTTGCCAGTGATATGTGTTGGTGTATAGTGAAACTGAATTAAAAGATAATTAAAAATTATAAAAAATAAAATTATAATATAAAAAAAAATCATCTCTAATATAATCAAAGAATCAATTATATGAAGTGATATGCACCTATATTATAATAAACTTTAGAGAATCACCAACTGTTCATTAAACTATAGAAGTTTTTTTTGAACCGATAAAAGACGCGTTCGATTGGAAGAAACTCAATATCTCATCACCTGTTTAACTAATGCGTATCAGCATTATATGTTATTAGCATATGAAGTCGAATAAACCTTTTTTTGGGTAATTTTGGGAAAATAAATTACCGCGGGTAAAATCTACGACGATTGTAATATTTCTACAAGTATTATTTGCAATCATTTATTATGACTTCCCTTGGCGGGCATCCTATGCCCGCCAAGGGAAGTTCCATCTTTGCAAAATATTTTGCAGATAGCTTCAACGTTCAGCAATAGCCATTTCGTATTGGATTTAATTAAAGCTGAGAGACTCCTTTAATCTGTTGCAACGTAGCTCAATACTAGTGAAAAATCACTAAATACCGGGATGACATATGCGCCACAAATGTTAAAAGGCAGCATTTTAATGTTACTATTCTAAAGCACATATAATTTTGTTGAAGGATATTGGAAATAAATAAGAAATAACCTCTCTCGTAGTGGGCGCTCCACGAAGTTGAGTTCGAGTGAGTGAATTGACAGTAGTCCGTAATTTAACCACCTCTTCTTTCAATTCTTCATTCACAGAAATCACTGTATTCACCTAAGAATTATATACGTTTAGATTTGGTATGATATTAACTAAGAATAGAGCTAATCGAATATTTTCGACAAAATAAATGTGTGAATAAAGATATTCATAGATTATCTTAACCGGAAATTATCTCAATTAAGCTCACGAAAGAATGCATAAAGGATTTCATGCTCATTTGCTTGCCCTTACCCAAAAGTAACACCTATATTGCTGAAGATCATTGAATTTTTCATCAATTGGAAGCACTTAAAAATGAAATAAAATATTAGAATTATTGAAATAAAACAACGAAAAAAAAAAACAAAAAAAAACAACGAACAAGTGCAGCCATCCCAACAAGAGGAAAGATCAAATCGGCAATATTTGGTGTATCCATATTTTGAATAGCATCGAGTAATGAAGCTATATCAATATGCGCATTATCGATTGGCAATTCATTAACAAATGACTGCAATTTAATATTTGTATTTTGCAGCATTAATTTTTTTTTTTTTTTTAATAAATTATTTTTGATAATAAACATAAATAAATAAATATTTGTAAATATTTCCGCATCATTACCGATGAAAAAAGACCAGTCGGAACAATGCTACGTGTCAATCTCCCTCGGTTGGTCTATGCTTTCGCACCTTGACTAATGGATAGGTTAATCATTTGTTCAATGAAGAATTTTGAACAATTTTAACAGCCTTATTTCTGGGGTGTACAACATAAAAGAACCTATACTTCCTACTTATACTAAAAACTACTTGCCAAAAAATGGAATGGGAATATATAGGAAATCGAAACCCGATAAAGTAGTGCCAAATTATACTATGCGGAATTGCTTCCGATTGCGAAAACTTCCCAAAAACAGTAATTCATTAAATATAACGTATTACAAGTCTTTAATTTCTTTGATACAGTATGGCTAGTATAAAAAATATCACCCTCAACAGTTCTTTCCAATCTTAGCAAATGTATTCATACAACTTTGTCCTTTTCATTTCCACATTTATACCCAATTGTTAAAAATACTTACCCGAATATCTTCCACTGTTGCGTAGGATTGCCCAAGAATATGTCGTCCCACTTCGACCACATCACATTCAGATAAATCATCCATCCTAGTTCGGCCATCTTGTTGTGATTGATCGAAATATTCCACTTGAAGTGGTTCAGGCGATGAAGCACTCTGTAGTAATTCGGTGACATTTCTTGACGTTGATAATACACGTCTATTAGTGTTATCACCGGATCGCATATACGGTGAAATCAATGCCAATCGAGAGACGCCAACGTTTCGTCGAATCGGTCCCGTTGTGTGGACCATCTCTCGTGGAGTAGGTGATCGAGATTGGGAACGTGACTCTCCACAACGTGTACTAGATGACGCCAATCTTCTATCGTATCCTATATCATGCTCTGCACCGCTTTTCCGTGACCAAGTAGATGAACTCCGATCTAAAATAGTAGCCATAAAAGATCCGACAAATATACTCTATTCCAGGCCTTCCGAATCAATTATCCATATAAGCTAATAATGTTTTAGGTAGATTTTGAGCGCAATTATAGCCGCAGTTTATTTCAGTACAAACCATCTGGGTTGAAAAATGGAGTTCTTGAAGTCGAAGGCGTGGCGGTCAGATGAACGAATAACTAACATGCTTGATCTTATAACTTTTAGAAAACAATATTAAGCATTGTACGAGTAAACTGAAGCATTTTGGTTACATCAGCGCTATTTAAAAACGAAGAAGCAAAACGCTAAATTTATTTCATTTAAAGTAAACAGGCCTTGAGGTACCATCAACCATTAGCATCTGCATCTTCTCATACGGTTAAATATTGTCAAGGTTTTTTTTGGGTTTTTTTTGCACCACTTTATGCACCAACTATCAAATCAAAACGAATCAAGCGTATATGATTATAATAATTCACTCAGAGGTAAATAAAAAGGGTGTGGATTCCTAGCTTCCACCTGAAAAATTCCCATCTGCTGTGAATTCAGAATCGTTCTGCAAGAATTATGCATTTCAGGTCATCACCCTCAGGCCCTAGGCTAAGTTGCCACAACCGATGCAATAGTTTCGTTGAGTGCAACAAGAGGTTCTGATGCGTTTTAGCACTCTCAAACATATTCACAAAGTTCTAGAGCTTATGCGCGAATATATACATCTCCGTCATTTCTATATGGGCAAATAGCTTTACTTTAGTAGCCATACCTGCACTCACATGAGCTTTTGGGTCTAACGCAAAGTCATTTCTACTTATGCCAGTGAAATTTTGTCTGTCTGTGTCGGGAGTTGCCGTAATGATTGTCGGAGAATGTTCGACTTTCGGCACCGACCATGGCAAATCGTCCCCCAATGCTCATGATTATACTATGAACAAAGATTCAGCAAATTTTCCCAAATAAAACTAAATAATGTTTCTCTTACATTTTGTTGCGATATTCATAGATCGTGACATAGTGGTTGATGTGTGAATCCCTCGGTATTCTTTATTCTTAAGCGTTCGTCGAGGAATGACACGATCCAATCCTGTAACCATATCATATCTTCAAAGATGCAACCTCCGTCTGCCTCTATAATGCTACTAAAGCCCATTGGCATTACACTAGGCCTTATCGTAGATGCAATTTTGGTGCCACCTTAACTGGCAATGATCAATGAAGACAACATAAATAGACACTTAAAACAATATGAACAACAACGCGCTTTCAATCACACCCAATATAATCTATGTGCCACGAATTGCCTCTCCATTGTTGACAGAAGATATGACAATTTGTCGTCGTAAGAACCAGCTTGTTGGCTATGTGCCCACTTATCGCCCAAATTAGCGACACTTCAACGATTACAGCGATAAAGCAATGAAATGAAGAAATTTATGTCTGTGGGGAATATATCGCCAATAAACGATGTTGTTGGGGATTTTATACCCGCCCAAAAGGCCTAGAACAAAGATGGGGAAGCATACTACCCCTTAGAAAAGACCTCAGGTTCAGTCAATTTGCAAAGCTAGCAAGTTTACCGAATGCCTGCAGCTTCAGACATATAAGCTTGTCAGAGCAAGGGATTCGATTTGACTTAAAGCGTTCAATACGATTCCATACGAAACGGTATTTAAGGTGGTAAGTAAATTTAAATATTTACAAAAAATTGTGCCAAATCTAATTAATATATTAATTTTAAAAAAATACACTAATTAATAAAATTAAGGGGAAAAAAGTATAGAGTTGTTTATATGTGTTTTAGTGATTGATTTTTCGAATGTGAATTAATCGACTTCAGATATCAAACGGAAATGAAATATTCGGCGAACTATAAAATTCGATCAAGTTCTCTTTCAAATATATACATATTTGAAGGAATATTCGTTTTTCTATATAGGTGTAATTTCATATGAATTACGCATGTCTTGCTTTTATATTGAGTATATAATTTACTATAGGATTTATTATGTTACCAACCATCATTCCGACTTTCTGCCCCCTCCCCACTCTCTAATCTCTCGAAGGGTTTTCCCATAAGTTCGGGTTTATTTCAATGGCTGAATTTAAATGAGTTACTTAAGTATGATTTTATTTGCATTATTTTCTTAAATAAACGTCCGCATCAATCATACGGCATTCGTTTTGGTGGACCACCCATCTAGTGATATTTTTGCAATAAATGAAACCCTTATTCAATTTCTTTTACAATGAATGAATTTAAAAACAAATTGTAATTCATCTATATTTAACGTTTTATTGTTCACCTTTATTCACCTATATTCACTAAAATCTTGACGGTAATTCACCTATATTCGGCACTTTTCACATCGTAAATTAATTCAAATAATTTCAGTATTAAAATATGCTAAGTGTTATTTCTTCTAAATTGGCCCCATTTC
Organism: Baylisascaris procyonis; assembly: GCA_037389465.1. Lineage (NCBI taxonomy): Eukaryota > Metazoa > Nematoda > Chromadorea > Rhabditida > Ascarididae > Baylisascaris > Baylisascaris procyonis. Next base: position 1,883,893 of record JAZARR010000230.1, read on the forward strand.
AGTCTCTAAATATTTTAGACTGCCAAAAATATTACCCATTCTTTTAGAACCTTTTTATCGCTTCCATCCTCTCAACCATGATTGCATTGATCGTTGATTTAACTCTATATGATTTTAAAGTCACCTTAATAAGTAAAAACCTTAACTTCCAGATTTTTATACGAGTAAAAGAGTTAGGAATGGGCGCAAAGATGGAATTCGGGAATAGTCGAACAAATATTTTAAACATTTCGAAGAATGCATCATTTATAAAATTCCATTTTCTTGATCAAATTTTTATTGTTTTATTAGCAATAATAATAACAATAATAGTTACTAAATAAAAAACAATTTTTTCTTCGAATTCACCATCCATACCCCAATTATATCTCAGTCATCTTCAGCAATAATCTTATGGTTGAGCGGTTGCCAAAGTGGAGTAGATTCCATAAGTGTTTAAACCCACCACCACCCCCTTCTCCAACCAATACTTAGCAGGTGGACTCTTGATTAGACTTTAAACCTTCAGAAGTAAAAAAAATCTTGCTCTTTACTGCTTGTATCAAAAGATACGGTAATAATACATTATGGTACCGTACCATACAAAATAATATCAGCAACACAAAACAATTAAGAACTTTAATGAGATGCACCTTTGCCATTTCGCTTCAGCGATTGGCCAATTCAATAAACCGACAAAAAAGGATGTTTGCAACAGTTTTTTTTTTGGCCAAATTCTGTTTTATTATTATTTTTTTCGGCCAAATTCTGTTCTATCATTACTATATTTGGTCAAGTTAATCTATTTCTAGTCAAACTGCAACTGCAAGAGGTGCAAAATTCGCATCCGATTTTTGTGGTTAACGTTGATTACTTCATTGCGAAATGCACGATTGTCTAGAGAGCTATAAAAGAATGTGCAATAATTGCTAAAATATACTTTTTTTTAATTTTATATTTTATAAAATGATTAAACACTATGCATACAATATGATATATATTACACTTAAAGTTTATAACGAAGATAATTCGCAAATTGTACAATAGCGAATATCATCAAAACGAATGAACACAACTAAGGATTCCCGTGAAAATTTAAAATCCTGAAAAGAAATTTACCACATCCGTTGATGGGAAAATACTTCAAGACCTCCCAATATATTTCTAATCGCCATATACCTCTAATCTGCTCTAATCACACATACCTGCCAACGTACATGGGTAAGTATTTTTGAACTTCCAGTTAGCATACACCCCCCCCCCCCAAAAAAAAAAATCAACACGCACAAAATATAAAAAGAAATAAAGAAGTATAAATGGCGAACCCGTTAAACTCACATATTTATGAGGAAAAACTTCAAAAAGGCTTCAAGGAAAAACTCACACATACTACAGTAAATACATAAATCAAAATAACCAATACAGCATAAAATTGAACAATTTTAAGTGAAAGACCAGTCAATAAAATATAACAACACAGAAATCTTTTGGTATAATTTCGTGCCCAAATCAAACAAAAATATTTCATTAAAAAAAGAATCAATCGGATGGCATATTGAAAAAATAATGGACGAGATAATAATACAACCCCCTCCTTTCCAATCTGAGTCATCCATTTCCAACTTTTTATTGAAAAAAACGGTAAAAAACTTTTTCTACGTTATTATAATTTCCCATAGATCCCACAGGTAAAATCATACCACCTCCGTAATATCCACTCCTCAGTTTGTACCATCGCTAAATATACAAAGCTTTTTTTATAAAATGGAGATATAAGCAAAAGAATCCATCTTCGTCTTTCATTACTCGCGAAAATCATTCTTAGCCGACAGTTACTACATCCGCTGCATAAATGCTCGCTTTTTCCCACATGGTATTAGACAACAAACGACTATAAACAATTAAAGTACCGTCCAAAAATTAGCTGCAACGCTTATAACTGATTGTATTATCTTGCGTTGCAATAATCTTATCAATTTCGGCGATAAGCCGTCGTTCGGGACAACTGGCTGGTTTTAATACCGTTGATGAGACTACTATTCTCGAGTTTGCAATTCTTGAAATACCTTTCAACACATACGCCACATCGTCACTGATCTGCGGAAATATAGTCAAAATACGAGCCAATGCTGGTACTACACCCACTAGAAGTGGAAAAATCTCATCGCATGGCAATACTCGACATAATGTCCATAATACGTCCAATACCAGATCCACTCGTACGCATGAATGCTCGATACGATACTGAAATATTCATTCAAGGGTTACTTTAGAGTAGAATACTTCCATCACGAACAGAATCTGAGTAGAAACCTCTTTAAATGACTTTAATCTATGAATGAATGTGATATACGACATAGGAAATGAACCCATAATATACTCGTAGTAACCACCGTTCATAAAACTTTACTTTCAATTGTTCCTTAGTTGAAACACAGATCAAACAGACAAGTAGGCAGACAAACAGACATAAACATCTACGCAGAGATATACTGATATAATGCACTTCTATAAAGCAAAATATTTGCAAAAGCGCATAATGAATAAATAAATAAACAAAAATAAATAAATAAATAAAAATAAATAAATAAATAAATAAATAAATAAAAATAAATAAATAAATAAATAAATAAATAAATAAATAAATAAAGCTTCTCGAAGATCTATTAAATAAATAGTTACCATCTGCGCAAGTTCCGTAATGAGTACAATAGCAAATAGGCGTTTTGACAAATCAGCAAGTGCGAGAATTTCATGAACGAAATCAAGACAGATATGCATCGATGGTATAAGACGCACTGCCATTGGTATTATCTCCACCGGATATCCCTCAAATACAACTGCCATTAGCCCTCATAATTTACGGATCACATCATCGAAAAAAAAAATTACTTCACTTGAATAAAAATTACAAAATTTTATTTAAGTTGTAAAGTAATAAACAAACATTTTCTTCCTCGAAAATAATTGTCACATTAATCAATTCTTATCTATTAGCTGATCTACGACTATTAACGTAAAATTAGGTTGAAGTGAATCAAATTCAGATGGACTGAAAAGACATTCACGCCCTCCCCGCTCCCTCCCCCTTCTACCTTTCATATATCACAGAAATATATTGCAAAAAATATACGTCGGTGAGTCAAATTCAAAAAAAAAAATCAGTGAATTTCATTCGAGATTCCAGAATTCTAAATCTTTTCGCTACCCCTTATACCTACCATAAAATGTTGACAGCCACCTGAAAAAAAAAAAAAAAAAAAAAGAAATTGAAGAACAGCTTGCGGGAAAAACTTACAACTCGTGATACAATCGGTGATCGCTCTTACAAAAGATCTTTAAAACGACTCTCTCACTTCGTAAATTATTTATTCATTCCATGCGAACGGATACAATCATATAGGAGGCCATATCCATGAATCCAACAGGTGCCAGGTGCGATAGAACACACAACACTCTCATTATTCACTAATTAACCAATAAAGTAAGATAGGCAAATCCTAGTTGCAATCGAATAAACTTAAAAGTAAAACATACCTGGAAGTGGACGAGTTTCAAGAGAACAGGATCGGCGATGAACATTTGATGAATATGTTCACAAGCGAGCTTTTGCACTTCAGTATCACCGAATCTCCAAGATGCCTCAAGAAGCACTTGCACCAACTCTGAATTTTGTGCACCTATCAACGAACGCGCTAATTCCTCTCGTTCCGTTTTCTGCTCTTGTCTGAAAACATTTTCAATTCATCAATTCAATTCCTCATAAAACGACTATTTAAATAAAAAATTTCACGATTAGAAAAATTTTACATGATCGGCCTATACACATATATCCTGAAATTTATTTGTCCTACTCGTTCAATGGAAATGCAGGATTTTTTATAGAAAATTTTAAATGTTCAACCTGTTCGATGAAGAAAGAGGGGCAGTTTGAAGTTTATGAGCCAATATACTGCGACCAGCTGATTCGTAAAATGAGAGTAGACGAAGGAAACAAGAAAACAACGGTCCATTCTTGAAAACGACATCTTTACATCGACACAACAGTAATGGTTGATCACATAGTATTTCATGTGTTATTTTCTCACCGCTTAATGCAGTAACTGTCTCCTAAAAAATATGCAAATTTGCAATAAAGTATGCAGATATATAATTGAAAAATAAATAAATATGAAAAATTTGATAAGAAACTCCTATTAAAAGAAGTTATTATATTAAAATAAACAAATAAATAAATAAGCAGCAAAATTAATTTCTATACTTCCGACTATCAATGAACATAAACGAGATAAAGTAGCATCATAAACAGGAAATCGGGACAGATCACATGGAACAAATTCAAACACAAAAATAAGAATTCACTGAGATTTATTGAAAAGATTTTTCAAAAAAAAAAAACTGCAAATGGAGGAAAGCATTTTAATTTCAGTCTTCAGGAAGAAAGCTTTCAATTCTAAAAGGAAAACGCTGTTTCTTTTAAAATCTTTACCCTCATTTTAATCTAAACAATATTAAATTATTCGGATCTTGCAAATTATGCGAGTTGAAAAACCAAGAAACCTAGACCCTCTCTCCCAAGAAAAGAGGGAGAGACGAACCTCTCCCTCTTCTTTTCCTTGAGCAAAAGAAACACTAACTTATGCAGTTGGAAAATCAACAGACTACGGCCAGCATAGATAGATGCTACGAAGGGGAAATTTAAGCATGAAGAGAGCGAAAGAAAGAGAGACAGTAAAATCTCACCTCTAAGAACGCAACCGATTCGAGGTTTTCGATTCGATTCCAAATATGCGTTAGAGAGGTAACAAAAGGATCGGACATTTCACGTTTCACAGCAAGTCGCATAGCATTTAGCACATATTCTCGTGATCGTAATTGCGTTCGTAATGAACTCCACTCTAAGCGTTTCATGTAATACACACCTTCGGCTGTACTCTCACCAAAGACTGACTCCAATGAGTGCTCCACATTTGACTCCCGCAACGAAGCAACACTCCTTAAAAATTTGATCCAATTAGAATAATCAATGAATTTTCTTATCACTGATGATTATATGAAAGAGATTTTTTCTCTTATAAAACAAAAGAAACGCTATTGTGCTTCATGTTTTGCTTACGGCATACTGTCCGATGATTACACTTGTTCCCTGCTTCCCAGAATGTCCCTCAATAAATTTACATCAAATATTACATTCCAATCCTGAAAAATGGGAAGAGTGATGAAAATGCCGACCGTTAAATGAGAGAAAAATTGAATAAAGAATGTAGAAAAAAGCACTAACATTGGGGAATATAGCGGTATGGACAGATTACCTCAATTTAAATCAGTGATAAAATCATCGAGAAAATCAAATTCCTTTCCATCCAATTGTCTTTTCTTTTCGCAAATAAAATTACACATCAATGATCTTTGCGAAAAAGCACTTCACTCATTTAATGAAATTTTTTATAACAAAATTCTTTAACAAAGAAAAAATGAAATCGAACAAGATATGAGTTAATTTAAAAAAAGGCCACATACCTTTCTGACTTAGCAGATAAGTCGACATTTAGATCATAAAGTAAAAAATTTGCATCCGGAAGCATGTAGACGTAAAAATGCGCTGCAACACGCAGCAATGGAGACCTTAACGCTTGGAAATCGTCGGGTCTTGAGCTGATTACGCTCATCATATATCGAATCGGTAACCTCGATTCCATTTTTAAGCTTTAAATAAAATCATTACAATTATTTATGTCTGTTATTAAGAAGACTATAACACTGTACTATACACCACTTGTTCTGGAAAAGTTTTTTTGTACGAGTAGATTGGTAAGTTATCAACGAGAACCAGTAATACCCCTCATATCAATGATAAAATCAAAGTTTAACTCATATCCAGACGCAACCTTACTCCTATCTAATTTGTTGTGAAAACTCTCTCAGTACATTCCACCAAGAAAAATTTTTTTGCATGCAGCCTTACAAAATGTTCAATGTTTTTCAGTAATAAATTGACGAATTATCGATTGCCTTAAAAGAAAAGAAAAACAAGCAATAATCCACTGTTATCCAAAACAATTAAACAACTATCAGTTCCTCCTCTATGATCGGCAATCAACTGCTCTAAAAACATCAAGCACAAGTGCACAATTTCTATTATATCTCATCTATCAAACGTCATATATCCATCAAATTACAATGAAATACTTTAACAACACCAATCTAGCATTCTTCGCATTTAATTTTTGTTTATATTGGATTTGCTCTCATATTGAGTGTATCCGAAAACAAATATTATCTTATTCACGGCTTTCTGAATGAAATCCATTCGCAATCTGTAGAAATATTTTCAAATTTCCCCACTTGTCTCCAATAAAATGTGACCAACTTGACTGAAGCGTTTGGCAGATTTAAGACTTGTGTTCCTTTCACATAAGCTAAGCTTAGAAAATACCCATACCCATTCCCTCTCTCTTCTCTCACCATTATCCTAACGTTCACCACCCAAACCATAAAATATCATATAAACTTCAATCAAACATCGTCGATCGCAAATGAACTCTTAGAGAGCCTTAACTTCCAAATATGAGGCAAAATTCAAAGAAACAAACTTGTATGGGTAGGTGATAGAATTCGATGGATCGGACTTCTCAATTTTGTTCCGCAATGATAGCATAAAAAAGAACGAAAGTAATCGAGGTACAAGAAGCGCTTCGTCAATGATATCACCAACAAACAAATCCTGCAAAATCCATTCACATTCATTTGTAATGCGTCGGTATCATTGAATAATATGTAGTACAGGTAATGATTTCATATATCAAAAGAAAGGTAATCATCTAGTAATGAAAACGGATAAATTTCAAAGATTTTTTTTTTAAATTCACAAGTGGATAAAGGACGGATGTTATTAATTATTCGGTGATTATCAAATCAACGGAATTATCAGAGTGTCGATATTCACTACAAAGAAAATAGATATTTCATTGGAAATATATGAATAGGAGAGGGGAAGAGAGTGATCGATACTCATAATCACTCAATCTCAAGAGGATGTACAATAAATCGCAATATATTCGCTGCACATAAACTATAACAATACGAAGTCATATCATTGCAATCAAAATTAGGTATATCAATAGAGGTGCAACCAACCTTTCAAAGATTTATCGAAAAAATTTCAAGCATTTATCTCCCTTCGAATACGCACCAATACAATTTGCATTCCCCATTCGTACAAAATTAGTACTATCTAAGAGAACTTATAAAAAGAGAAACAAAAAAAGAGATGAAAAACGAATTATAACACCTTGCAAGGTAGATTCAGTGTAATAAGAATAAGATAAAAACCTGTATAAACTTCTCGGAGAGTGGCTCATTTATAATAAGGCTAGTGTCCTCGGGCACACAACTCGACGCATACGCATCGATCAACTCGACAACCGTTGGATTTATAGGACTCCTACATTCCACTATCTGTGATGCCAACCATTCCTGTAATAAAATATATTTGCCACTCTTCTGCTGCTACAGTTGCCGATCCACCACTCAACCATGACCTATGCTGATCGACATACAAGTATTCTTGCTCTTCGCTCCCTTCATCAAAAAAGATACGGTTACACAGATCGTACCGCCGGTAGAGCCAAAATTACTTTACTATGTAAAAATAGAAATTAAAAAAATGCAAAAAGTGAAACTAATTCACTTTTTTCAACTAAGATTCCAGCTTCCGTTAATGCAATAAGATGAAATACAACAGTGTCTGCACGTCAATTACTTCAATCAATATCTAAAATGTCGACCACCCACCTCAAAGGCTACTCCAATCGAATTTGCACTGAATAAGAAATTTCGTAAAAATTCATCTGTCCACCCGCCAACGAGTAAAGTCCAGCTGGCTGGTCAGTTTTCATTTGCAATTAATTAGCCGCACAATATTTATTGTGATATTTCATTCAAATCACTGTCATTTTCGATGGTTCGATGAGTGGCCGAATTGTATTTTATAAAGTAAATTATGCCAATATCGATATGCCACCTAATAATCTAACCTTTTAGAAATATAGTGCAACCCTGATATATCACCATCAACAAACCTATCACTGTAACATAAATAAAGGTGATTATCTTCACTGCAATGCTTTTCAACGATTGATGAAGGTGATAATATTTCAATATTCATTTTGAATGCCAACTAACTTTCCCCTTAATTATTCCCGAATATAAACGGATCGGGCATCGTTAGATAAACTACGATTCGAATTATATCCCGAAAAATGTTTGACGGGCATAATCGGTTTTAGTGGTTAGATGATGAAAAACACAGATGTTCCTTGCTTCTACCAAAGAATAAAGCTAACCAAAAAAAAAGAAACTTTCACAATGAATATCATCAATTTACATATGTTAATTACAAATTAGATTTCTTAAAATAAACATACATGAATTGGTATAGAATGTTTAGCGAACGATCGTGCGATAAGTAGTTGTGCGACACAATGTGCAGGTAGAAATCCTTTATGTGCAATGGTGAGGGTTCGCGTTACGGGTAACGAAGATACTTGTTGGGCTAATTCACGTTCGCTCATCGCATGGCGTAAAAATAAATTACGGAACTTCGATAGCAAATGTGCATCAAGTTTAACCTAAAATCTAATCATTTTAATTATGCACCTATAAAATACTATGAAACAATCAACAAAGCATAGAGATATGTGCATATGCAAATTTATAAATACATATAAATAACAAAAGAAAAGCAACGATTTCACAGTGCTAAATATTTGGACTGTTGAGAATTGGAGGAAAATCAACAATTTTTAAGGGACTTTTCAACAATTGGAGGAAAACTCGTATTTTAAACTGAAAATGCAGATTCTCTAGGAATCAAAAACGTCTCAAATTAGCAAATGCAAAGAGTTAAAGAATAGTTGTATTACCCATCAAACCCATCTTTAATTAATATCGCAAATAAATTCTTCCCCTTCGATGATCCTCGGCTATGCTGATGAATATGACTACGATCCGACATCTTTCTATTCAAAAAAAAAGGATATCTCGTATCCTTCAACAATCCTTGTAATATTATATGAATATCCACTCAAAGATACTATGAATAACAACTGCAAATATCACTCAATCAATTCGATAAATAAAAAATAATAAAATTTACCTTAAAATAAAGAACATTAGAAATCAATTTCGATAGTTGACTAGATTGATTAGCGTGTAAATGAATCGATAGAAGACGGAAAAATTGTTGCAGCGTTGGTGAACAATCCGATGCGAGATGTGCCTTTAGCCAATCAAAGAATGTGACCAATGATTCCTCCACTTCCCTATCACTCTCCCCATATGCACTAAAATATTCCACTCTCAATTGTATCCATATCAATCATCAAGTCCATTCCTATCCTTTCTGCTAAAAGACACCCTTATTTCACATAAAACAATAAGCATGGATCACTGAGGATCAAAGAAACGGAAGAGGTAGAGATAGGAATTCGTACAAGATCATAGAGCTATTTTAAGATAAGGTTGTAAACCTAGAACTTGTCATCTCCAACCTCTCTTCGTGATCGCTATTCATCAATTCCTAGGGAGATTTGTATTTCTGCCTTAAGAATATGGGTGGCGATATTATTTTCACAACAATATAAGTGTAATTTCTCTATTTTACAATACTTTGAATTTTTCAAAAATTCAATTGAGATAAACATGCACAAGAGTAATGTCGAAGAAACGCAAAAACGTCAAGCACAGTTGTTGAAGTGCCTCAATCGACAATAAGGCGTCATCACGGCCTCATTGGATTGCACCGATCTATCAACGAATACTGCCTTCTACCTCAACCTCACCGAAACTCAACGCATTACGAGAATCAGAATCAACCGCTGTGGATAAAGAAACGAATAAAATACTAACGGTATTAGTTGAGGACAAGCGACAAGCACCGACAAAGCCATACATATGTAACGTTCATCCTCGCATTCAGTACGCGTCAAAAAGAGTGCCCATGATCGTGACTCATCCACACTTAACTGCACATTAGAAATCACTCGTAATGCACCCAAAAGTTGTGCCATACGAGCTTCATCTTCGCTATTTCCTTTCCTAAACGTTTCAGTAAGTTAATTCTTTCAAAACCACATATGCTGTAAAGTTGTTTTCTTTTAATGTTGCGTCGTAGACGTTTTTCGGCGATAGCTGGATCGATGTCGAAGCAGATAACCGGAAATGGGGAAGAAGAAAGATAAGTTAAGATGGGTAACTTTAGGTGCCTTTATAAGAATGCCGAATATGGAAAAACAATAAGGCATTCTCATTAAAAAGCAAAATATGGAAAACAATGGACAACAAGAAAATCAGCAATTATTGAATCTAATGCCGTCAGAATTAAAAAAAAAAATCCTGGGAACGGGTTTTCATTAGACATGTCCGTCCCACATCGTATTTTTGCACGGACATCTGGCTTAACAATTCTAGCCAGCCATAAAAACCACAAAGTGCCCATACAACGATCTTGAAACATTTCTAGTGATTTTCTAGAAGGTAATAATCATAGTTGTGGATCCCATCGTCAGAAACAACAAATACCTGCCTCTGATTCTATTAATATGCCCGAACACTTGCCAAATATCAATAAGCATCATTTTAAATACTACTGGCCAGCAAAATACAACGAAGAGATGATCAGTCAGTTCATTTCAAAATGGAAAAGACACTTCCATATAATGAATAAAAACTTCGATTCAACCATATCCTCAGTTATAGTTTTTTTTTCATGATTGATGGGAGGGGTTAACATTTTCAATACAAACGACAGAACGATTTGAATTATTCGATAGTGAGCAATGATGGGATATTTTCAGTGCCAATAAAAAAAACAACTGACTTTTGCAGTGAAATCAAAACTTTTCCAAACACGCTTAACTTCTCTCTCGTTTTCTTAATCCATTCAAAAAAAAAAAAAAAACTCCTACGAAAAAAAATATATCAGTTGAATAAAAACATCAAAACATCAAAAAATATCAGTATATACAAAATATCAACTGCTATAAAACATTCGTAAGCAATCAATTTTAAATCAATTACCCAGCGGTAAGCGACGCGATAACTTCGACGATCCTCTCATGAAGTAATTTAACTGCCGGTCTTCTAGGTCGACGTATAAACGCTGCGATCGGATGATGTTTAAGCAGCGCAGAGAGCAACCATGTCAGCAATTCCGAATCATCCAAGCAAATGCACATTATACTCAATGCGAGTGCATTGTTTTTATGCGATCCCAATATGCATACCAATGATCTATTGATCAAATATCGATCCACCGACATTAGCTAAATCAATAATTCAATCATTAAACGCCAAACATATCCCCTTCATAACATTAAATACATCAGTTAATTACTCTTATTAAACGAATGAATGAGCCATTTGCATGACGGTATCTCACCGAACAAATAGCTGAAGATACTGTTCCGAGGTGCAGATTCCAGGTTAGACCACTACATCGTTTCACTCTAATCCCCTTTAAATTAGCTCGACCTAGGACACAAGCTAACTTATTTTATGTCTTCACCTTCAGGTTGCGGTTAAATATGACAGAGAAAGGTAACATAAAGATCGAAATTAACTAGTACAGCAACGCTCTCATCCTTAAATGTCACTACTAAACAGACTTTATTTATCTGGCCTGCAAAAGATGAAGAAACGAATGAATACGATGTTATCGCTTCATTATTCAAATATTTTCATTTAAAGGTGTGGTCATATACGAAAACTGCCGATCGGAGTAAATTCAAAGCTATGCGGAATCGCTCAAATGCGATCGAACGCAATCACAATGAACAAACCTAACTGACATCATGCAACTATTCTATGCAATCATCGGAATCACTAGCGCTCTTTATGGTAGCCTTATAATGAATAAGAACACCGATATAAAACAACTAATGCGGAATATTTCAGTGTTGCGCTATTTAGGAAAATCCGACTTAATGATTCAAATTGCTAAACGTCGATTTAAATAAATTTGCAATAGTTGCTTTCATTTTTCAAAGTATTCAAATTGGACGACCAATTATTTTCTCGTACTCCCTTCATCCTCACTCCTTCCTTCCACCATCTCAACATTCCTATAGATCTTTTAAGACTATGATAGTCACCATCTCAGCCAACGATTAACTATTTGTACCTAATATCATCTAATATCTCCCACTACGATGAGCGCGAACCAAGTTTTATGCGTTTGGTTTCAAGCTAGGAAAATGAATGGAATTGTTCGTCGAAGAATTCCAACAAACTTTGAGCAGTGTAGCAGCTCGTTGTTTCGATGATGGACTCGATTCTGGAAATTGTGCTGCAATCAAATATTCCACCACCGACTCCATCGATTCACCCATATTACATAATAACTGAAATAATGAAATTTATAAATAAGTATTACCTTTTGAGGTACCACTAGCTACAAACAAACCTTCAAGCGCGTTGAGTAGCTGGCATAGTCAGCTTTCCAAAAATACTCTTTGCCCCGACAGACCGACTGATCACATTAATAACGCAAATAATTATGTAAAGACGACAGAGTGGACTCTAACGGTGGAGATAAAAAGCTGACGGAATCGAGACCTGTATTCTAAAACATAAATGTAGAAGAACTATAGCTTGCGTGGGCAAACAACTGAAATTGTTGAATACGACAATGTTCCAACAAAATACATTCAGGAATCAGTGAAGCCTATTTAAAACTGTTCATCGGATTCCCATCTGCTGAACCTCGGAGGGGATCTTAAGTACCTCTCGAATGGATTCAGTAGATGAAATTACTTCTTTTACCTTTACAAGGAGGAAAAGAACAAAATTCTGATTCACAGTTAGATGCCCAACATAATCGCAAGCTTCTATCCTTCTCCAAATTAATGGAAGCAAGAAATACGCAGAAACCGAGTCACAGTCATACGAAATCAGACGTCTTTGGACCTAGACTATATTCCCAATGCGACGCAAAAAAAAATATTTGCAAAAAAAGTGGGGAGTGTGATGATGGAAGAATTGGCAGCAACTGATCGGTGTATGAGGAGCAAAGCTCCGGTACTACCGAATGCTATTGCAGTGGATGGGATAAAACGTAGCCAGAATGCATGAAAACTTCCTACATTATACATAACCGTCACATCGACAAGCTTTCCCATTGCAGATATATAAGTATAATAAAATAGATATTATTATATAAAAAAAGCGCTTACTTGCGTGATTAAGTCAGGTGCATTCGAGAGTGGTAACATTGAGGTAATTATGCGGTGGATATCGAACCTGGTGGGACACTTGCGGATACATGTTAATACAGCACAAACCAGTTCATCGATTGGGTATTCACAACCAAAGAAACTGCTATCTGTCATCGACGAATCGTTGTTGCCCATCGACGATACTGAAACACTTGAATTAATACGAAGAATATAGTGCACTTGAAAAGGCATTAAGGGTGACGTATAAATGCACACTACCTTCATCTACGATAAACAATCAACCCCCTCCCCCTTCTTTTATCTACCATAATCAACAGCGATACTGTACATAAATGTGCTTCTCCTCCCCATAGTACCATATTCTGCAGCTGAAAAACATTGGAATAGTCATGAAAAGAAAATTTAAATCATAAGCAAAGGGTAATAAAATAGAAACTATTAGCGATAGGAAACGATTAAGTGTAATAAGAAAAACGAAACAACAAACATTGCAATAAAGCCCAAGCGACTGTCTTCACTTTATCGTAAGGAGTGGCATACTTAAAACTGCCTTTGGGTGTAATGCCTTGTTCAGTTGATGTGTTCTTCAATTCCGATAGCACCTGATTTATATTCACGTCCACCATTTGCACTAAAGTATTGCACTGTACAAATCCCATAAGACGTGATCGCAATTTATCCTGAAATATGTCCAAAATTGACCAAAATTAATAAAAAATAATTTTTTTTAAAGAACAAACTAATTTCTCAGTGATTTTTTTCAAACAAAATCGGTGTCTTAATAATGGTTATATCTGTTGCGACTGAAGTTGAGAGTAATCTGAAGCATATGAACGTAGAAAAACACATCTCTAATAGTATGCGCTCCACTTTTTACCAGCCATTCCCCACTCTTCCGAACCCTCCTGCGAACCTTAGAGGAAGATTTTATGCAGCTTCTTGCAGTCGAAACCTTCTTGGCTATAAGCTCTCTCATATAGCAAGGTATAAGCCCAATATTCTAAAGGATTTGTTTATAATCAAAAATACGTTCCATACGATCGCTTTAAACATTTTAGCCTTAAACAATAACATAAATATTAACGCCTCCTTTAATTAAAGACTCTATTAGGTATAGAGAATCACATATAGAAACAAGCAAGCCTTTCCACTTGAATTGGATTTAGTTGTTGAATATAAGCTTTCTCTTAAGGATGGAAATCTCAGTGTTCCATTCAAATAAATATTTGCATCTTTACATACTTAGAATAAACAAATAAAACATGACTGAATGATAAAACAGCGCAAATGGTTATAACTGAATTATTCACCGACGTGAGGGTCGAAATATCTGAGAAATAACGCTTGCCTTTTGCCAATGTTTATTTAATAATTAAAAAAAAAAAATTCGGATGCATAAGAATCTTTTTATTTTTATGAATCGTGACCATTGGGCCGCAGCTCTAAATGAGAAAATTTTTCGAAAATTCGAGATCCCGATTAAGAAAATTAAATAAGGACGGAAAAGCACGATACCTGGATATCAAAAGCTTCAGATGAGAGCTCATCATATGCGCTAAGTGATGCAAAGATAAGTAATGGTAAGAATGGTTGTAGATCCTCCGATGAAAATGAATCGATTTTCTCAATAATTGAACCATCCTTTATTGCGGCATAAACGGTCGCCAAATTCGCCTCACGAGCCATATCACCATATATTCAATCGGCACGTTGTGTACACAATACTCTTGCTTCAGTGCCTAAATAATGTACCTGAAGGCAGAACGAGGTCATGTTTAACTGCCTATACGAAATACCTGAGGCACAGAACGAAGGCATGCTTGACTGTTTATATAAAGTACCTGAGGGCAGAACGAGGTCATGCTTAACTGCCTATGCAAACTACCTGAGGGAAGAACGAGGTCATGCTTAACTGCCTATATAAAGTACCTGGGGGCAGAACGAGGGCATGCTCAACTCATCAACACATCAACAAGTTGAGCTGTTTAAAACATTACTCATCAGAGTTTACACGTGGGAGGAAAAAGTACAACGAAACATGAAAAAAAAAAAAAAACATTGAAGTGTTGAGACTAAGTTACCACAACATTTCTCAACACAGCATTTTCACCTGCATACCGTATTAGTTCGTTTATAAGCCCTATCAAAATTACCTACCACCATCGAATTAAAGTCAATTTTGAAGTGTTTAGAATTCCATAAGCGCTACTCTCTCAAATATGCATCCCTTTGCAATTTTCAAATCCGAAACCTTTCCACTTCCAGAATATCATCCCTACCCCTCCCCCACCTTCTATACCGTTTCACATTTTCACATCTCCTCTCTTCAAAGTTTTCTTCGAATGCCCATTTTTGGAATCATCTATTTTTACCGGTTCATCCCCTTATTATTTTCACTCCCCTCCAATGCATGTTAAATTATAGAAACAGATAAATCCAAGATTTAAGAGCACGGTGTAACGGTATTCGATCCTAGCACACAACACAACGGATTCTCCAACAGTGAACACCGATGGAGCTTGAACATTGAACAACCCTCAATTTTCGGTATTAAAAGGGATGATTACAGCAATGTCGGAGGAATTATGGTTATGGGAGGTGAAGGCGAGGAAGCGAAGAGGATGGATGAGGGGGAGTGGGAAGGAGCTGAGTGACACTGCTTCTGTTTCATTCTGAAAGGAAACGGCTATTTATGAGGTGTCAAGTCCCCCCCCCCTTCTCTTCCCCACCTCACCTACCCCCCCCCCCCAAGAACTTAAAAATACGACCCGGGCAATATCCCCTACCAATACCGATCTAATGAGGAACCAACTTCAATAAATCAACCCAACCCAACACACAATAAATCAACTCAATACACCTCAATAAAACGTATGCAATGTAATGAGTGCAACGAGATGAAAAAAGAAGCGATTTTTTCAAAAAAAATCTAACAGCTAAAAAATTTACTCAAAATCTAACAGCTAAAAATTCGCTGAAAAAACCCCATTAATAATTCGTTCTAAAAATGCAAATCATTTCTGAAATTCTATAGTAAAATTTTCCAAAAAAAAAAGAAATTCTAAATATGAATTAAATAAGTCCTATTTATTGCGATAAAATTAAAATGCTTTCAATCTATAAAATATTTACCTTTATTACTTCCTCTTTATTTTTGTTTCAAAAAAAAAATCGAATTAAATACAAATAATTATTCTAAAAAAATAAAATTTAACTCAAAGTTTCGATTTAATCACAATTGAATGAATTGAAATTAATAAAAAATCCAATTGAACGATTTTAGTATTGAATTGCTCTCTTATTTCGTTTCATTTATCTTCAAATTGTTTAGCATTTCGAGTATAATAGAGATATTAATTTCAAAGATATTTCTATAAATTCCATTTGAAGATTCATGTTTTTTTTTTAAATTTTTATTTCTTAATTAAGATGCGTTATTATTAATTCTCTTTAATGAATTTTTTTTTGTAAGACAATATTTCCATGCCTAAATGTATATGAATATTTTTCTAATATTTAATAAAATTCTAGTATAGATAGACTCTATTAACACACTCAAAAATTCCATTCTAATGAAAGGAAGCTATTGCAACTACGGGATTTGAGGAATGATGCAAATATTTCAATTTTAAGGAAAAACGGTTATTTTTCCAACTTTTTTCAACTTAATTTTCTGTATTAAAAGAGAATTCACTTCGAATATAATTCAAGAAAAAACTCGGAAAAAAAAAAGGAAAGTAAATTCTCTGCTATGCCTAAACGGATGTTCTAATTTTATTACTTCCTCTTTCCTTTTCTATAAAAAAAAAAAAAAATTGATTCTTTCGTGATGTATTTTATGTTTATTTTTTCAATTCTCAATAAAAAGTAATGATATTTTATTGATTTTATTTTTATTTTTTATTTTTTAAATAAAGTTGTGACATTTCACCTTATCGGTTGTTCGATTGTCGATGAGATATGCCTCAACAACAATAATAGTAATACATAAGGGTATATCCATTGTTGATAAGTGTCACGCACTTTTACCACTTATATTCCTTAATGTTTACTCAAAATGGAATCTCCGCAATGCCATTTTGAATACTTTCATTTGTTGCATGAAATGCTTTATTGCTTTATTATCGCATATTTACTCATTTATTTTGCTTATTGAACGCCTATATATATATATATATATATATATATATATATATATATATATATATATATATATATATATATATATATCAATGAAATGTATCTATGTGCAATAGTTCCCTGAAAAGCATGTCTGCCCTATTGAAATGGTCAAGATAAGTGACTACGACAATCGGGAAAATTAAATTATAGATGACCTCTGCCTTTAGCAAAGAAGCACTGCAGTGTAGGTAATGTATAATAGTAACTACCCGGTGCATTCGAGGTTTCATTGAATATATAAAAAAGCAGTCAACTCAAAAGAGATTGTTTGCAGAGTGAGTGAATCGATGTATCGGTCATCGGAAGCGAATCGGCGATTGAGTGCCTACAAGTATTCCATTCGGCATTGGTCATCTCAGTGAAAGTATGGCTCTGATGTGGTGTCTATTTCTACTACTATTGCTCGTTATATTCTCCTCATATACAGGTATAATCTAGCAAACGTTAATTTATCGTTCTATTTTGCAGATTTCTACTTTCATTAATAGAACTAAAGGTGTATTATTCAAATATTTTAGATTTCAAAGAAATTTAGTTATTGGTGATAAGTACGTTAATTGCATTATTTATTTTTTTTCTCCTTATTGACGAGTAAATATTACCGTTATTATTTTTTTATAATTTTCATAAAGAGTCTTTCTAGAAGCAGCCTATTATTTAATAATAAAAAAACAGGGCAGTAATATTATTGAGCCCTTAGCTAATGTGCTTCTAACAAAGAAATGAATTAGAATTTAATAATCGATGAAAGAAATTGTTAATTTTCATATTTCTGACTTCATTCTTCTATGATACGCTCTCAGCAAAATATATCCAACTCCCCTCCTCTCATCCTTAATCCCTTCTCCTTGTCCCCCGCTCCCTCCCATTGCTTCTTCAGAACACTTCATTAGATGTACACTTATCTTCTTCATAGTGAATTAATACAAATTCATATTATTTAATTCACCAAGAAATGGGATAATGCACAAACTAGATTTAGTATTGTAGAGTGCGTTTATTCGATTAAATTCTTTAGTATTCATATGCAAAAGAGAGCTGAAGAAAAGATAAATCGAAAATGAATAATGGATGCGTTTTTTTTTTCGCCGAATTTCATTTATTCTTTTCTCTTCAAATTATAAATCAGCTGCAAAAAAATTCTTTTATTAGAATATTAAAAATTTAGCGATAAAAATATATCGTTTGAATACGTAAATTATTAGCACCTCTTTTTTGGTTTAATTATCCAAGTTTGAGGTTGGTGCTATGAATATCGCCTAAAGAGCCGAAACGTCAGCTTAAATTATTATTCCATCTCTACCCGACACATTACATGATCATAACCAAAAAAAAAACTGTTATACTAAACAGTGTTATTACTCATGTTTTAGAAATGAAATTGTAGATGGTTGTTCACCATTCAGTGGCGATTTATTCAACTCATTTGCGAAGACACTCTCATCACGAAGGGCACTTGGTGAGAATACACAACGCTCAATACCGATTAGTTTTGGTTCGTTTTAATTAAAATTTTACTAATTTATTGAATAATAATTCTTATTTTTTCATTAACATCACTCATATTGCTAAGATGCAATCGTTGATCTCATAAAAAATTTTCACAAAACTGCATCAACAAAAAATACGATAAATTTACAATAAATTAATAAACTTTTATTTAATTTTAAAAATAGTAGAACATTTTTTGAATTTAAAATATAGAATATTCCATTTTTACAGGTGGACATACAATAGATAGTTTACCGATAGAGGATCCCAATGATCTATCCTGTAACGATTTTGATGGACATTGTCGTTGGCATAATATCGAAGGATTACTCATTGATGAGATGGATTGGTTTCAAGGAACTGGTAAACTTGATGTTGAACGGCTTCATGTATGTTCTTCATAAATTATTTATTCTATTCTTTGATATTTTTACATTTTTATAATTATTTAATTAAAAAAATGTAAATGCTGTGAATATCTATTAATATATCACTTCTATTAATGATTATTTCAATTCCTTAAAGTTCCAACTGATGCTCACTCAGACTTTTATTGCATTCTTCCATTGTTATTTGCTTTATCATATGCATATGTATATGCGGCCAGTATATATATATATATATATATATATATATATATATATATATATATATATATATATATATATATATATATATATATATATGTATTTGTATATATATACATTTATTTATTTACTTATTTATATTATTTTACGAGGTTATTGGCCGTAATATTGAAGTATTTATAATCCTACTGGTCATAAATAATCGAGTATTTGTAAGGATAGTAGCCACCTATACCCAAATATTTATAATAACATATTCGATGTTCATTTACAGATCTCGACGGGAACAGATGTAATGCCCGAGGGTGATTATGGGATTGTAGCAACGGATATTGCCCAATTGCCAAATGCGAAAGCCGTTCTTGTCAGTGATATTATTAACTGTCAAGTTGGACCAGCTGAATTGCGATTTCGGTTAGTATATCGATGGAAATTCTCTTATATACAATCAATCGATAGTTTTAGTAACACTTAAAAAAATATTTACTTCTTTATTTCTAGAATTAATTTTATTATAAGTTCGATATTCAAAAAAAATTTATTTGTTTATGTGGAAGATTATTTTTAAATCGTTTGCAGCTATAAACAATTCGAGAATTCGATAAACGCTCTTTTTAGGTATTGGACAAGTCCAGGTGTTCGAATTACGGTATGCGCAAAACAGATGATTAAGCTCTATCCAAGTTTTGATTTTTGCTCCGATCCAGTAGAAATCGGTGATCCAGGACCCGCATTTGTTAGCATTCCGGATCTCGATAAACAACCCTTCCAGGTAATGTTGTATCTATTGTTACTTATTCAAAAATATTGTTATATTACAGCCATTCTTCGACACATATGCATATAAATATAATACATATATTATACTGAACTATTAAAGTAAAAATATTTTTAATTCGACAACTCTAAAAACGAAAAAGAATGAAATTTCGTTATGGGCATAAAGAAAGCACCGAAGATTATCGTGTGGGTGGGCCACATATGTTTACTTGGCTAATCGTGCATTTAATGAATGCTTATATACGAAGGCATAGATTGCATTTATGATCAGCTGGGTGTCACGATGGTTGAAACTCGCTTCATGCCTCGTTGATAAAATATTCTGATCGTCTGATTTGGTCATTGTATGGTTCACTTGAATTTTTCAGCAATTTTCAATTCAATTTTTCTATCATTTAAGGAAACATACTAATATAGGATTTTATTGACTCCTAAAATGCTCATTAAAGGTAAACCGGAATAAGGCGAACGACCGGTCCGGAAACCACAAGTATAAAATGTTGGGAACGTTAGAATTTATTTACTATACATTCCATTGCCTGGAAATAGTTTAATTGATAGTTTTCATGTATACACTTTTAATGTGTATTAATAATAATTTATTTTTATGCAGATTTTTATAACGGCCGATAATTTTGTGTTTCGTGCAACCAATTTGGAAGGTGGCTTCGCTATTATTGATGATATTGAATATTATGGCGATTTATGCACAAATCCCAATAATATGATGCCACCAAAGGTATTAATGCTTATTGAATTTATCTATATTAAATAATATGCAAATATCAAAACTTAAATAGTATTATTTATTTATTTTATATTTTTAATAAAATATTATTGTATCTTTCAAATGTGCGTTTGATGATAGCCTAATGAGAGAATATTTGTGTCAATAGATGCATTTTTATCACTAAGACAAAATGCTAGGCTATGGATTCTCTTAAATTACTTATTTTTTTATGAAGCTACGAGAATGTATTGTTGTAATTCGGCTGTAGGGAATACTTTCCCAAGATATGATCCAGAACTATCGCACAACAGATATTTCCCTATTGCAGCACAATTTCTGGAAAGATGAGTTTCCGGATGCGGTTGTTCATCAAAGCAGCACATCGGAGTCGCCAACATTGATCCCACCATCAAATAACATTGCACGATTGACTGAAATCGACACTTTGACACCACAAAATGAACAAGATTCTCGACATCACAACAACAAATTCATTGCGAAAGTTCAACAACCACATCATTATGCATCGCTATGTTCGGCTCTACAATGCTCATTCGACAGTGAACCATGTGTCGACTATATTGCACAATCCGATTGGGTTCTATCATCGCAACCAGTTGGTACAATCAAAGGAGATGCTTCACTGCTTCCATTTAATCCCGGTTTGTGCTATCGAAACACATTCTTGATTTTTTATGACTCATAGTTAATAGAAATTTCTTAGTTTATTTATAAAATTACATATTAAATGAGAATTCCAAGTAAAAATGTTTTCTGGTTTTTAAAAAGAAGGCGAAACGATTTTTAAATTTTTTTTTTTTTTTTTTTGGCTGGTGCACAGTAACTCGGATATAATCATAAAAATCTGCATTCACTTTATATAGAGATTACTAGAAAGTCGAATATTTAGAGAGTACCATTTGATAAGGTGCGTTTTTTATTACATAGCTTATCAAAGGTTTATTTATTTTTAAATTTAGATTAAAGTTAAAATTATAAGAGAGAGAAAAAAACTAAAATTAAAGTTTTATAGCGATTTGTTTAGATCGTGAAAACGGTGATTGAATGAATATCACTGAAGTGATATGCAAATTAAACGAACGAATGAGATCTAAATGAATCAATGATTAACAATAAGAATATTTTTAGAGGGTTCATTTGCATATGTGATTGGACCACGAAGAGTATCACGATTACAAACGCCACCGTTTGATGCACAATCGAATTTTTATTTGCTTTTCGCTTATTATAAAACATCAAATATAAGCAATTTTAATGTGATCATCAAACAAACTCAACAACCTTTTGAACATATCATTTTCACGGTAAGAATCTTCTTGCTTGAAATTTTTTGAATTTTATTTCTAACATTTTTTAAAATTTTAGTTGATAGAGTTTCACTCTTTACTACCTTTTAATAACTGGGTATTTCGAGGGGAAAATTTTTCCGTTACTATTTAGTGATTTTACTACTTTTCATTATTATTTTTTCGTTGTAGTATTCTCATTGAGCTATTATATCTATTCTTGTGCAATATTTTAATTTATTATTTTAGTTAAAATGCTCCCTAATAAAAATATAATGTTTTTATTATTTTTATTATTGAAGCCTTTTATTGATGAAAAATTTGCCGTTAATTATTTGCTAAATATTTATTTTATATTTATTTCAATAATAAAAATTATTTATTATTGAAATCTTTTATTGATGGTTACTAAACATTTAAATATTACAAAATATTTTCAATTATTTCATTAAAATCAGTGAAAATCTAATGGATTCGCTGTTCTGTCGACGCGAACTTATGTCTAAGTTATAGGCACCACAAACAATCAACACAATGAAGCGATGGTTTAGGGAAAGTCGTGCATTACAAGCTGGATCCTATGATTATGTGAGTGAATAAATTGATGAATTATATTACTGGTGAAAGTATCTCTTTACTTTCTTTATTAAATATTTGAATTAATGCAAATCGATTTTTTCTTTTGCCCATAAAATTATTAATTATGCAACAAAGGGATCGCAATCACTCGTTTTCTACGAAATTGTCTGCCATTTATGTCTTAAATTACTATAATTGTGACCATTGATTTCTAGAAAAATCCCCGACAACAACATTAAATACCCATTGCTAGACGATAGATGGGTGACAATTGTTTGTCACTATTTAGAGAATCGAGTTAGCAATCTCTTGCAAATACGACTGGTTAGATAATACGGAAGATAATGCAGAGTGAAATGTGAAGCATTTTTATGCCTTAAATAGCCATTATTATATGTAAGCTTACTGAATTGTCAGGAAAAAATCCAACATATTGCTAATAACTACCATTGTGGGTAAGTAATTAAAGTTATACGGGCATTTTGTATACGTAGAGGTGGTGCTTATCGTTGATGAAGAACGCTAATATTTCAATAGATAAGAAGATATAATTCAATTCTAAAGAAGCCATGAAATTAGTGCTGAAAAATGACGCTTAAACAATAAAGGATTAAATCGAAATATTATCCCTCATATTCTAATTTAAAATTTATATGGCGGCCACCTATGATGAACTTGACAGTTTTATTAGCTCGCAAATATACGTTTCATAGTTCAATGGCGAAATTAAGTTTTTACTCGTGAATATTTCAATTTCAAAGCATTTAACGAATGAATTTCTTTCAATAAAAACTTTCAGATTGCATTCGAAGCAAAAAATCTACAAACAATGGAATATATAGGACTCGATGAATTACTTATTCTCGACTCAAAGAAAAGGCGAATTTGTTTATAAAATAATTTTGTTCATTTTGACAATTTCGCTCTTTTTTTCTACGTATCCGATAAGGATGTAAATATGATTTTCAAATGTGGTAATAATGTGCAAATAAACCTTTATTTATAGAGTTTAGATTTGTGATATGGAATAAAAATTCAAGCTAGAATAATTCTTTTAAATTATATATCACGATTAGAATCGCGAAGAGTCTCCCAAAACCTTATGCAATAAAACTTCATTACACAATAATGCCTAGGGCCCCCCTTCTTCCGCTCCTCCCAAGTCCATTCACCTATCCTTTTCCTATGCGAATCAGAAACTTGAAGAAGCACCTTTTTTAGCCTTCTCAAGGTGTCGATGGTATTATTAAATCATAACCCCCTTCCTCGTCTTAATTCATCCCCTTTCCTCCCCTCTATAACGTGCTATTTTTTGGGATACAATGGGCTAATTTAATGACCAAAATAATGAAAACGATAGACTTGGATCATTAACTCGCATCTTGCAAATGCATTCCACTTGATAACAAAAATATATGGGATTTACATTTTTATATATACAATGCAATCACTAAGAAGTAACTATAATATTTCTAGTAAAAATGCAAAAAGGAGAATGTTGCGTTTATTTAGGCAAAAGAAAAAAAAAAGATCGGTTCAACACCCGATAAACGATTAAATGACATTCGAAGAGAAATATTGCATAAATAGAATAAGAGAAAAAATGCATATAAAAGCTCATAAATTATAGTGCAACAATATCGAATGTAACATCAATGATAGTGAAACAAATAAAAGTCCACTAAATGACCATAAGTCACCCTTACTTGAAATCATCAATAAAAAGCTATTCCAGGAGATCAACCAAATGACCCCTTCCTTCGATCCCTTCCCCCCCTTCACCACATTTGAAATGCGCCAGCACTTTTCACTTCCACCCAATCTGAAATATAATAAAGGCTTAAGTGAAGAAGTAAAAGTAACACAACGCGAGTAAAGTAACGAATAAGAATCTAAGGTAACCAAAGAAAACTTCTTTATAAATTCACTATTTTAGTGATCGTCTAAAATTTGTTTACAAAATGAATAAATCTCATTAATTAAACGATCGAACATACAAAAAAACATAGAACAAAATAGCAAGAGAGAAAATAAAAAATCATAAGCACCGTGCAAGAATAGCAATCAAAAAATAAAGTGCACATAAAAATTATTGAAAATTGCGGATTATACAACAGCTATGAGAGTCGAAATTCACTCTACCCTTTCAGTATACTACTGGTGGGAGGGACAGCCGGGTGGGGGGGGGGGGGAGGGGAGGTTCGTAGATCCCCCACAAACCAGCTAGGATTATATCTTTGAGGGGAATTCACTCTCACTAATGCTCATTTTAGATAAAAAAAAAGATACCTCGCAAACCAGCAATTCCCTTAGACCTGTAAAGTGATTATATTTATAGATTTGTCGAATGAAAAAAAAATTAAGCTCTATTCAAACATTATTTTAGCTCTTTTTTTTTCCCATCTGCATCTCCAATCCCATTTAAAAACATATCGTAATTATTTTCAACTATATTAGATGCACAAAGCATAAAATTATTAGCATTAATATCGTAAAATCAAAACAACTTTCCATTGCTATATAACGTCAAAGCCAGGCGATATAATAAAAACACAAATAGCACTGATATGGATTCATTGCATGATGCATTAAAAGTAATAAGCTAACTCATTTATCTCACCTAATTTTTCGTCATCTTCGTATTGCTCATATCGTTGAAGACCACCTTCATCCCTATCGAAGTCAGCACCAATTTTTTAGATTTATTTTTTCTTAAGAAATCAACATGACCGATCGAATCGCGATTATTTATAAGACTAGAAAACGCTAAACGATGAGTAAAACCATTTGGGAGTTAGCACAAAAGTCCTATTTAAAGACCTAAAATTTCAGCTGATATATTAGATTTTTCTCTAATCTCGACGTTATATCAACGTATTTGATCATCCTTTATTGGCCACTAATAGCCATAGCATCACAATATATTGTTATAGTCTAATGATAATATTTGAATAACGGCAATTGTCATGGCGCAAATTTTGCATTTAAATATTAAATTCAATTGAATGCTAACAAACAAAATTAAATCATTACAACGAGTAAATGAATAAAATAAACGAATGCAATATCACTCATTATGAGGCATAAAATAATTTGACAAATATTTCATATGCAAAATTTAACATTCCTATTGTCAATATGAAATGCATTGCAAAATTAAATGCAATACGCAACTTAAATTATCTCTTTAAATGAAAATATATCACCTGAAGTGATGCTAATCACCTATTCGAAGTGTTGATTCTCTCTTAAATGCTTTTGAATGAATAGGCGGATATGTGGTGAAGTTTATCAACTCAACGATATCAAATATGTGAAGTATTTATGCTAGCTCGCATAGATTCACGACGACCAAGTAATGACGGCAAAAATGTAGATGTCGATAGCATTTGCTTATATCGACGAGATGGTGTAGCCGATGCACCTACCGTCGTATAGTGAGGTACCGATGTCGATTCGTTGATCGAACGCAAATTGGAACGTGAATGAAACCTCGAGAGTGTATTCGAGATACCGATCTGCATACTCGATACGGCACGTCGAAATTGACTTGGTGGACGTACGGATGACGGCGCTTGTGATGAGCATTTCCGAACCCTAATATGTTATTGTTTTATAAGCATATTTAGAAGCACACTAGATTTCCATTTCCCTCAACTCTAGGTACCGATTCATAAAGGAATTTGCAATAAATCTCCACTTCTACAAATTATCACTGTCTATTATATTTTTGTAAAATTTTATCTCTACTAAGTAAAACATGGCTATATTTAAATAAGTCAACATTAAAATGAAGTCGCGCAAATGAATCATTGTTTAGCAAGCATCTAAAATGTAAATGCTTCCTTAGCACCCCCTCCCCCACCCATTGCTCCCAAAATCTTAGCACCCTCCCAAAATCTCCTAAAGGGTCAAAGTTAGTCGAAACAAGAATAACATAAAGCTATAACTTGACAAACCTCTCAATAGGAAACCTAAGACTTTAATAAATCTATCAAATTTAGATATTAAAGAAAATCAACGAACGCATGATGAAGTGCCTTTCGTATCGTTACAATCGTATCGGATGATGGCTCTAAATCCAAATTCATATCATCCATCAGTGTTATTCGACCACATAAATAAAATATCTATAAATATGTCAATTTATCAATAAAAATATCGCACAAGAAATCTATTAATTGCCTTTTTATATAAAAATGTAAGTTATAAATTACTATTAATTCCGAAATATTTGGTAAAATGATAAAATATTTGTACTCTCGCTCTTTTTACTCATTTTCAACTCTTCCATTAAGATCTATGAGCAATTATTTAGCAATTCCAATCAAAGCAAATCAAAAACCCTCATAAAAATATATCGAAGCTTAATCTCTTAGCCTTGAGATAATTTTTGATACCATTGATCTTAACCGCTTCCTCTTAACTGACATTGTCTGCAGTTGGTAGCTCAATAGAAATTAGATTAACGTTAATAATAAATTAGCAAAACGTTTACCTGAGTGGAGAGATCCTTAAGAAATTTACGCATTTCACCCGGTTGGTTTTCAAGACATTGTGCCACCCAAAAATCCTCTCCTTGACTCACACGAAATGATAGCACAAAAACACCCTCAAAATCTGGAAAAAAGCAAATTCACATTAAAAAAATCCTTTAGAAATTTGTTATATTGCATGTTTTAAAGTAAAAAGTGATAATGGAATCACAATCTTGATGTGTAGAAAGAACACAATGCAACGCATATAGATTTATGAACTAAAGCAAAAGTTTGCCACCAAGCAGAAATAAAAAGGGGTTAAAATCGTTGTAGTACGAGTATCTCATCGCTTATAAAATAAAACAATACACCTCCTGTACTTTTGAAAAAATAATACACATAGATAACTCATATTAAAAAATAAGTAAATAAATAAATTAGCAACAACTAAAATGAGAGAGACAATAAATCTGAAATTCAAAAGGTATACCACTATGAGAAATAATATCGATCTGTCGAATAGAGGTGAGCATATATTGTTGATGATGTTTAAATTTCTTTTTTTCGTGTCGAAATGAAGAGAAAGAGATTTGCCGTGCAAATGCTTGCGTACTAATTCTTCGTGTTGGTGAATCGGTCGTAGTACCATTCCTTACCTAAAAAATCACCTCAATACTATTGCAAAATTACCATCAATTATTAACACAATTATTATCAATTACCTTAATTATCGATCACAATCACATCGATCAACTAATCAATCAATGTTATTATCAATCACATCAATTAACCAATCAATCAATAATATTATCAAAGTCACCTCAATAACCAAAATTATTACAAAAATAGTTAACTTAATCAAAAAGAACTATCACCACCAATCGATCAAGGTAAGTTAACAATAAATGACTAACAAAAAACGACAACGTTGAATTCCGTGACGACAATTGCAACTAATTTATTGTCAATTCCTTTATGATTTCTCAACGACAAACTAAACTTAATGCGTCGATTTTCACTCAAATAAATATAAAGTCTTAAATTCTGATCTATGAGAAATTAGAAACATAATAAATACCAAATATCACAACTCAAATGAACGAAACGCAAATCAACCTTTGCGATTTCAATGAGGTCATTGAAAAGGAAGATGGCCATATTTCGGCCACGTGTTTTAGCCCATTCATCTTCACCACCCAATGAAAGAACATGCAATTCACTTGTTAGTGTTCGTGCACTCGATAATATTTCCGGCTGAAATAAAATACTAAAAATAATAATATAACAAAATTAAAAAATTGAAGATTAAAAGATATAATACATGAAAATATTGATGATAAATGCATTCTGTGAAGTGTTCACATTGTATAGAGTAAAATATATTGTTCATCCCTCATTATTTTCTTATTGTTTTTCCTCAAATATAGCGTGAAATAAAAATAAACAGTCTGACTTGTGCTGTGTATGTCACAAAAAATGCTGACGGCATGCCAACTGATAGAATATATCAAACCATCTCCCCTTCTACTCCATCTTCTCTTCCCTTCCCCATTAGAGATCATATTTAGGACAAAATACTACGGCAATTAAAAAAGCCTTAAAGGAAAGTATAACGATTTCAAAAAAAGAATACCATACCGGACATCGGTCTATTTCATTGGAAACTCGAAAGATTTCTGCGTAAGACTCCGTTTGCCGTCTCGATTCATTTGCTGTCCTAAAAAAAAAAATTTACATTGAATATAAAAAGTAAAGAACATAAATAACACATAATTTCTTACAAAAAGCCTATAGAAAACTTCGAAATCTTTTCAAGGCGATTTGCCAATACAGAACAAATAACGGCGATATGGTATAAAAAACTTCACTGCACCAAAAAGTGTCAAATAAAATTGTTAAAATAGAATTTTTTAAAATTCTCTTTAAAGCGATTGAGAGTTGTTTTGAAAATTGATAACTGATAAGATTTAGTGATAATACTCATCCAATAAACACAAAGTAATTGATATCTACAACGAATCGCGCAAAGGGAATTTAATTCACTTTCCACATAACGCTTTGATCTTTAACTCAAGCGGATCATTGATTTCAGGTCACGCTTAACTCCCCATCCTAACCACCTGCAAAACAATTTACTTTCACCATAGAAAATATGGAAAATAATTGAGGCATGAATATGAAAATTGATAAAATAAGAATGCATCAACATTAGAGAAGAAAAACGCTTACGCAAGAACATCTTCGAGTGCCCTCAACGCTTTCGTCAAACAACTGTTATCTGGATTGCTTCGTTCTGTTTTCTTTTGTATCGCTATAAATATTCCAATTCACTATGCATATCAATCGACCGATATGGAAATATGGAAATTCAATCAAAATCAACATCAAAATATATTATACCTTCTTAAATAACTATTCCAAATACCAATTTTTGCCGTTATTATTATACAAATACAATTATTACTACATTTTGAACATAAACATTTCATTGCGGTATGCACCTTCACGAAACGATGATTCGATTCCATATTTTGATGCATTCACTATATTTCAACCCTCTCTTTGCAATGCTCAACAAACATATGTCGTCCTTATTTGCAATCGCACCTTTATGCAAACATCTGATGAAATCTTCCGTTATTCTACCTCATATTACCAAACGCCATCATAAATACCTCACCTATTGCAACATTGATACCTTCATCTAGTCCTTTTTCCTCTCTTCTTTCGCCCATCTTCTTATTCATTGATTTCCACGTAAATTTACAATGCAAATTGCCAATTAGTTTACTTCACTTGCACTTCTCTCTACTTGTTGTCTATACTACACTCGAATCAACAGATAATTTTTAACCTTTCTGGGTGGAACTTCTTAAACAATAAGATTAAACGGCTTATAAATATGTAGAAGCGATTCAAGAGGCAGCGATTCAAAAAAAAAGAAAGAAAAAAAACAGTAAAAGAATAAATAAGAAATGCTGAACCCTTTAGAAGAAGTAAAACAGATGGAAGTCGTTGTACTGGACGCACAAGAAGGTCGCGAAGATTATTTCGTTGACATTCAGCACGACTTTCGGCTGCCTAAAACATCGAATAAGTCTAAACATGCAAATCTCTATAGTTAATAATTTCCACAAGAGAAGCACTTGCGGGAAAATAATATAACATTGAAAACATTTTCTGCCCGATTGAGCATAGATAGAGAGGATAATTACAAGGAAGGCAAAGCAGGAAGGGAGAGGAGAAGCGAAGAACTCCGATCAAGACAGAAAAACAACAAAAACCTATGTTTCTTACCGACAAATTTATAGCACCACTATATAGTCTGCCATCGTTTCAAGTCATTTCAAACGATATGTTACCATCAAATTCTATGAAACAATTCATCTCAAACGTAATGCGTGAGCATAGGTTGATTAGCTAAAAACTCAACTTGCCTTTAAAAAAGCATGAAACTTTGGTTTCGATCGATCACATTGATCCAATGTTAGTATAGCCGTATCGTAGCTATTTATGAACGCCTTATAAACCGGTCGTAGATGTTCCGCATAATCAAGCCATATCTGAATATCCAAAAATTCATTTCAAAAATTATTTAATAAAATAAATTGAGTATAAACAACGAAACCGATTAGATCTCTAAACGATTACTAATCGATAATGATCAAAAGAAACCTTGCCAATAAGTCGATCAATGCTCCAATGCATAACATAAGTTCTAAGTTCGTTGCATATCTTCTCATGTACTTCAACAAGGGGTGGAACACGAGAAAATATTTGCATTATTTCGGCTTTCGATAAAAGACCCGATTCAGGATCGTGTGCTTGAGTTTCCAATGGTTCCTTGAAAGTCTGAAAGTGAAACATTTCAACGCCAAATAGAAACACAACAATATGATGCATTCCAATAGCAGCAGTATTTATTCATAAATTTATTTTAATGAAATTTTCATGAGGCCAATTATACGTAAAATTCACTCGAAATTATGCATCCTATATAATTCAAAAGCGGCAATATCAACAACAAAATTTGCAGTATCACATAATTGATTATAAATAATCACCTCCTCCTCCTTTCCTTCTTCCCTCCCCTCTCCCCATCTACATAAAAATTTATCAAATAGCACCAACTTATAAGCAGAACGACGTCGTTTGGATAGAACAAACTTGAAAAGGCCTGTGCAAAAATTAAGGCGGTATAAGAGGGCCACAAATTATTCTAAAGGGCAGAAAATGAATAAGTTTCTTCCCTCTCAACGCCATAAAGGCTATTTCCTTTCAGCAGAACACTATAAGAAACGTTTACCTGTACAATGATTTTGAGTGCTTTCAGGTAATTTTCCTCAGTTTCGAGCATCTCTTTACATACTGCATGTCTCTTATCCACTCGACGTGGAGAAGCTGGCAATTTCTCTAAATCCTCTGCTGAGAATAGATGCTCCGAATAATCTGAAGAGAAAAAACAAAACAATATATAACGCAAGAAACAAATCTAAATTAATCTAAAGAAAAAATATATGCAGATTTTTAACATCGAAATTACCTTAAAAATGAATATTATCGAAAAATTGCGAATAAGAGGATAAATATAATAATGTAGTCAAAAATATCTTTTTTTTGCAATGTTTGTGTTTATAATTGAAAAAAAAAATTAACTCAAACGTAAAAAAAAAAAATATAAGCACATATCTAAAAATTTGAAAAAAAACAACAAAGAATTTTTAAATTTATTTGAATTTACTATTCATATTTGCTAATCGAATTTACTGCTACTTAAATAATAACATTCGCAATCGATATCTATGATTATCTTCTTCTATATCATAAAAAATATCCTTCAAAAATAT
Source organism: Baylisascaris procyonis (assembly GCA_037389465.1). NCBI lineage: Eukaryota > Metazoa > Nematoda > Chromadorea > Rhabditida > Ascarididae > Baylisascaris > Baylisascaris procyonis. The sequence goes on from JAZARR010000230.1 coordinate 1,916,088, forward strand.
TATCAATTACACAAAAAATTCACTAGTATAAAAAAAAAAAAGATTTTCCAATATATTAAAACTTAATAATATTATAAGAAACTCAGAAGTTTACCAGCGACTGCCGATGAATTGCTCGTTTCGAGATTATCCAACGATGATCTATAAAATATATCATTTGCAATATTGGGCAAAGATGCACTCATATTGTATATTATTTAATTTATCATTTCATATCAAATCTAGCATATTTATTTAGAGCCCAGCCAAATCGTTAAAATCAACAATATTGGCGTAGAGGTGCCTATCGTCAAGAAGAAGTTTTAGTGACTCACTTCTCGAATCGTCAACTGTAAATATACAACTATCCTTCCTAGAAATTACTCTTTATCCCTCTTCAATTAATAATTTATCAAAAAATAATTTCATAAATATTCATTCATTGATTAAAAGCCTTAACTCCACTTTATACAACAAATATAGAATAGAAGATATATTAAAATATAGTTTCAAAGAAACCAATCAATAACCTGGAAAGAGTACGTCTAGAGGAATGTGCTGGTTGTTCACTACGAGGCGATGAGAACGCCGCTCTCTTTCTATTTGCTCTTTTATGACCTTTCCATTGATAGATCTCCTCGTTAGCACAACAATTCAATTGAATCGACAACCAGAACCACTAAAATTATATTTATTAGCACAATGAATAGGTATTTAAAATATATCGCAATAAGTTTTATGCATGTAACAATAATTGCAGATTCGATAGTCATGAAAGATGATTGTAGAGGATATCTGAACCCGAACATGCAAGTATCAAACGACATTAGCCATACTAATCTATAAAACAACGACAATATTAAAATATGCAAATATGCATTAAAGTGACAGCTGAAGATAAAACTATTCACAGGATATATTATAGTAAATGGATTAATTAACTAAACAAAAGATAGGATTATTACTTCGCCGGAAACAAGATGTTGCTTCGGATCGTAATCTTCGACAGTTGCATCGGGACTATTCGAGACGACAATATGCGTTGCCTCTTGTTGGCTTGACGCTAACTTGCCTTCTGAAAACGTTGAATGCTTCATGCAAACATTAGCAATTAAAGTCAGTACTGATTTTTTAGATTAATTTAAAATGCACATCTTTTCATGGAATATGCCGGTGCAAATTCCCCAAAAACTGTCTCAATTCATCAAATCTCTTTTAAAACAAACAACTACATTCTTCCTAATTAACGATGGTCGACCATTTTTCCGGTTCAGTCGTCATCTGTCTCTTTCTATGCAGCTAATCCCGTTCCCTATTCAGTCCTCTGTCCAATTTCCTCTGTTTAGTTCCCCATCTCGACATCTACTTCCTACCTAACCCTCTTTACTCAATCCCACTTTAATTGAAATATTCAGGAACAAAACGCACAGTAGAGATATTTTTGGGTATCGTTTTAGCACTGCAAATAATATGTAAACCGAATAATAGAACAACAGACTACATACCGTAATACAACAACAATAAAACAACAGATTGCAAACATAATAATATAAAATTCTAACTATGCTCAATAGTTTTTTGCCGCATATCATTGAGTTCTTCATCATGATAGGCGACGAACCAAATACGCAATCCACAGAATGGCTCCACCAAGAATTGATTGATCTGCAAAAAAATTTTTACAGATCAAAAGCATTAATTAAAAAATCGGGAATTTATCATCAATTATCCCTTCGGTCATCACCTCTTTCCAATCACTAATCAACTTATTATACCTAAATAAATAAATTTATACTAACTACGCAGCGCTATACCGTTATCAATAAAATAATGAAGTTTGGTAAAATATATACTGTGCTCATTAAAAAACCAAACAATAACAGCTGCATCGAAGTACAATTGCAATTACTGCAACGTTGCAAATATTGCAACGTTGCAAATAATACAATTAAGGAACTGACGTATTTTACTATTACAATTTATAAATAAACAATAAATGAAAAAATAAAAACTTAAATCAGTACTCAAAAAAAGAACATCTTTCTTGATGCTTCGGTTTATTAAGAGCAAAAAGTTTTAATTAATTAAGCCAATATTTATAAAACAAAAAATCTCAAAATTGTGCTGAAGCAAATAAAATTAAATTTTTAAATAAATTGAAAAAAAGGAATTGAGATTTCCAAAAACAATAATAAAACAAGAGTATTCAACTAACAAAGTCAGGTGCTGTGACTGAGGTATGAATATCGTCTCGAAATGTCCAAGAAACATGTAACCAACGTAAATGTACCGCACGACATCCCATTGAGATTGCCATCTAATATACCTTTTTAATAATAATTATTAAGAGAATTAAATCATTGTTGTGATTGATTGAAACTTCAATATTTTAAAAGGTAATTGCTCTTTGATACAACGAAAATATATTTATATTTCTTAATTCATCTCGAGTGGAAAACTTTCACGTAATTTATATGCAATTTTGTAAGATATCAATAACTGCTTTAAATAAATCAAAAACATGCATCAAATCAATCAAAACCATAAAAAAAAATCCCAATCCAAGCCTCGAATATGAAAAAAAGACCATGAAATATTTAAATAAATCTAATAAATTCAATGAGTTAAATGTTATATGGCTGCAGATAAACTAATCACACTTCAGTAAAGAAAATCAAATAAAAGTCATAATCCAATCTCACTCCTACTCATTCCCCCTCCCCCCCTTTGTGCTTGTTCCATTTCAGCGCTGGAAAAAAACTCAACATTTCAAATATTTAAACGTTACGATTCTTTTAGGTTCGAACTTGTTGGAAAAGTTGTCTCACATCATATATAACAACGATTAAATAATTTAAGAACTCACCCGATAGGTTTTACCTTTGGCCACATCAGTAATGAGATGAGTAGTGCTTGCTGAAAACTTCTTACGTGCACTACCGCCCATGAAATGCACTAGATCAACAGCCTCACGACATTGTTTCCCAGATACACCCGATAGCACAATACTTACACCGACCATACTATCCGTATAAAGTGGACGATTTGGACGAGGCATTAATAAAGGCTATAAATTATGCATCTAAATATCACTTTTCACATATTATCACACTCTAGACACTATTAAAAAAAATTGTAAAGCATTAAAAATAGTTTCACATCCTCCTTATCGCTTCAGTTATTATTCAAATAAAGATATCTGCTAAACTGCTACATACTTAATGCCTTCGGTGATGTTGGAAGATAAGAAAACGAATGTGCTAAACAAATAGTGATTATGGTGAAACATAGATGAGATAAAATTTGAAATTCTGGAAAAAAAAAGCGAAGAATTTTCAATAACAGAGATAAAATAGGCCAATTCATTCATCAAAACTAGATCAATTTCCATTCCACTGAGATTCTCAACAAGGAATGGACACCAAACACATAACTTCCTCTATATATCATCACGATGAATTGGTATAGTAAGTGAGTGCTAAAAGCGAATTTTCCGTCTTTAAGACCTATTAAAACAACAAGTTAAGGACCATTAGCATCATTTTTAATTCGCATATATAAATAAAAATTTAATAACAATAAAATAATATAAGATTTAAAATAGATGAATAAAAACCTTTGATTGTTTGGCACGTAATTTAATAATAGCAGGTCCTATAATAAGAGTGCCACATGAATGTAAATACTTGAAATGAGGGCAATTAATGAAATCGTTGCATACGAATACCATAGTTGGATCGTCCTTATATTCGATTCCATTTGTACTTTCCAGTAATTCGACAGCAAAGTGATTCTTAACGTAAATAATACTGTGAACATAGTTTACTATATGAGAAGATGCTTATTGTGAGCATTCCTCTAACGACATTTTTAGCCTATAACGTTGCCTAACACAACGAGCAATCCCCTCCCCCCTCCCTCTCATGATGGGAAACGAATAGCACGGGTTCCCGAATCACAGAATCTAAACAATACCTATCTAGTGATGCAATTTATTCAAATGACACAATTTTAGACTTTCAGTCATACCATCATATATAGAAAGAAATATTTACTTGCAAAGTTGACTTATTTGAAACAAAGTTTTTTAGACGTTTGCGTTATATAAATACAGCCATTTTATGATTGGTTTTATCGTTAGCACATTTAAAGATAAATCAAATTATTTGAAACAAAACACCCTCAGTTATTCGCATCCCTAAAACCTGAAGTGAATTATCTTATGTTTAAAGCGTATCAAACATTTTTGAAGAGGTAAGGCATCTTCTAGATTGTATACAATATTAAAAACTATAGAAGCATATAGATGATTAAAGAACTCACTCCAAGCAATTCAACGATATATGAATCATTTTTTGCAGCACCCACCAGACATGCCTTTTCAATACGTTTCACTTGAGAGGCAGATCGTGCTACCCCTCTTGACATATTCGCATCTAAAATTCATATATTCCTTGAGTAGAATGCAACAATCCACAAAAGATGCCTTCATAAGCCACAAATTATATAAGCATTATTATTTATTATTATCAAATATAAGCACGAGCAATTACAGAAATCGATTTAGAGAAAAATTTACAAACACCTATCTAGTTAATTTTTTTCATTTATTATGGGTCATTGATGTTCTCGTTTTATTTTGATCTCGATGAAATGATGATCTACGATGAATAAATATTCGTCAAATTGCAAGCAATAAATTTTCACGCCGATTGGAGAGAATAAAAGACTGCTATTGAGATGAATTCAGGATGGTCAGAGATCGGAAAAAAATTAGGAAACCTATTTGGGGTTGAGAAACAGAAAATTTTCTTCGCTAACTGTATAAATTCAGCTATCATAAAACCACCCAACTAATCAGTAGTATATTTATGAAAGTTGATCAACTTACCTTCATAACTACCCATATCAACCAAATCGGATGTGATGATACTTGTATCTGCATCCATTGGATTTCTTTGCGATAGACGAAAAAATACAAAAGAAAATCGAATCACTTTTGGCCACTAATTTAGTTGAATTTATATATGCTCACTAGGCTGAAAAAAAAAACAAAAAAACAATGCACAAAATAAACTAGTAATAGGCAATGCACATAGAAGCGTACGGTTATTAATGAGTTGAATCACACCTATAGAGTTATAGCTGTGGTATCTATTTATATTTTTTTCCAGAAAATTTACATCTCTAATAAATTAATAATAAATTTCATTTCAATTCATTTCAAATTATTCATATTATCAAAAATAATATTTTAATGTATCGTATTTCCTATCTAGGTTTCTCTTAAAAGGAAATAAAACGATATATTTCATTCCCCCTCTTCCTCCCCCCATCCCTTCATAAAGCGATAAGTGGATCCTTCATTTTCTCAAAGGTGTCCATCTTTAAAAGAAATAAGAGTAAATAAAATAAATACATGAATGTTCACAAAGCGCTATAAATGCCTCAATTTTATTACAGTAAACAAATCGATAAACATACTGAAATAACGAACGTATTTATGCGAAATGATTAAATGAAAGAGTATAAATAAAGTGTTGTGATGTCAATTCGACAACATTACCAATAGAAATGGTGGAATTTATCATTGGGCAATCTTATGAAGATAACAAGTTTATAAAGGGCACAGGGAAAGTATTATAGAAAGAGATAAGGGAAGTGGTTTGAAGAGAAGAAAGATAGAACAATTTGGGATATTAGTGCATCAGAGGGGAGAGAAGGACTACAATGGGGCAACTGATCGTTTCTCTAGAGGACTGCAATACAGAGCTACCGAAGAGGTGGGAAGGAATTTGTGAATAAAGCTGGAAAGGTGAACCACAATTGACGAAAATGGGTGCGAGGTAAACAACCTGTAAGAAGGATCGGAAGGAGCAAACAACCTGTAAGAAGGATCGGAAGAGGCAAACAACCTGTAAGAAAAATCGGAAGAGGCAAACAACCTGTAAGAAAAATCGGAAGAGGCAAACAACCTGTAGAAGGATCGGAGGGAGCAAGCAACCTCTAAGAAGGATTAGAAGAACGGGCACAACTAAAAGTGATGAACGGTAGCCGAAACATTCAAAAATATTAAGCGATGAGTTTGAGATGAATGACGCATCTTCGATGGTTTCATTTTTGCAATCCATCGCCCCCCCCCCCCCATCCCTTACAGCTGTGATACCGCTCTTCCCTTATTACCACCTAAGAAGTCTCTTTCATTCTCACTGCAACACAAAAATTTTTTTGCTCCTTTCCCCTTCCCCTTAACAATAATAGTGGTACCTCTAAATCCCATTATTCTATCAGTCATATTGCTGTACTGAAAACAAAAAAAAAAAAATTTCAACTCCTTTTCATATAACGATTGTATACAGATAGAAAAGATAATATGCCAAAATATGCATATCATTTCATCGATATACGTAATAAGAATATTTAAAAAAAAAAAGAAATCAATAAATACTTTATTTGATCACTCAAATAAATATATATATGCCGTATAAACTCTATTCACTACGGATTTTCTATATCTGTATAAATGATTCGTTAGCAAACGAATGAGAGACCTCCCATACTTCGAGAAGATAAAAGAACTTATATTTTTATATAACGAAAGTAATTAACCACTTTAAATACCACAAAATATTGTGGAGTTACTATAGATCGATGCGATCAATAACAAAAATAATTAAATGGAGATAAATGCAAATGCTTCAAAAATCAAAAGCGCTAATGGTGGATATAGCACCGATTGGTCAACCAAAAATATCTACTTGTGATCTATCACTGCAGTGATCACATTTACTCATATAGTCGATTCTTGTTTATTGTTATTCATGCAATGTATAATAAACATCTAATGCGGTAATAGTAATTTCATAGATTATTGTGAATCATATAATAAGCACTAAAACCCTACTTTTGCATCTAACTAGTAAAGAACACAGGTATTACAGCACCTAACCTACAATGGAAAACAAAATTTATATCACTTCTCCACCAACAAAGTGTTGTTCAATGAATACGATAGATTCAAGTTTGGGGAATTTCCACTATGCAATCGAGCGTCGCAAAAATTTAAAAATTTAAAACGCATTTTAGCGCGCATTTTATAATTCGCGCTCTTTGAAAAGTATTCACCACTACTGTGCGCCACTGCGAACATCTATGGAGCTCCAGACTGGAGTCATTGTTTCTTCACTCTCTCACCTATGATAGATAAAGCAATTAAACAAGATATAAGTAACAAACCACCCCCTTTACCCTTGTATATTTTATTTTAAAAATATACTTTAATTCAATTCATAAAAAATCTAGCAGTTATCAGATTACGGTTGAATGGAAATCTTATTGCATAAAACAGCTATTGAGACAGTAAACAATTCGGAAAGCACGCCAGCGATACTGAAACGATGTGTGCTTTTTGCAATAACAGGTCAGCTTTTTTGCTAAGACATTAAAAAAATTGGAACGGTGCCTATTATCGCTTTTTAATGTGACCGACCGATAGCAGAAATGTTCACTCAAAAATAATCTTTTTCTGTCCGCAATTGACCGGTTATAGCGCAAATTTGCATATGCAAACTTTGTTCCACTTTTACTTGTCCGTAACTCATGCAAAAAATTGATCAATCGAAACGAATTTAGGTTTATGAGCCGATTCTAAATTTAAGTTTTTTTTAAAACAAAATTTAGGTTTTTTTTTTAAAGAGACACCTTATTCGGTTGAGAATTGGTTGCTCGCAATTGACATTTTTATTACATCCATCAGTCATAATTTGCATCACATTCTTCAAGAGCGGTTTAGATAATACCCCATCAACCGTGGTTTAAATAATACCCCATCAACCGTGGTTTAAATAATACACCATCAACCATGGTTTAAATAATACCCCATCAACCGCGGTTTCTGTTGCATCAACTAGCTGCAGTTTTATTTAAATCCACCAGTAATTTGCGGCCACTGAAAGTTACTTCTTTGAAAAGTTGGAAATTTTATCCACAAATGTGTATATTGTCTCAGAGACGGAAGTTGTAATCTTCAAAGATGGGATTGTAGAAATCGTTGAAATCTCAAAAATTATCACTGCGAAATTTGTTAACGATCTACAAAATTGAACACTCATCGCTATGTATATATATATATATATATATATATATATATATATATATATATATATAAATTAAATGAAAATAAATTCGAATTCTCAAACAAACAATAACAAATCTCACATCTCTCAATTCATAATTACTAAATTTCCGGTGATTCAATCAAATATTAAAAAAAAAAAATTCATCTGTGAGATTTTCAAAATTTTTGAGATCTTACCGTTGGATTCAATTCGTTCTCATCATATGAATACAATCGATCAAAAAAAAAAAGATAATTCGAGTATGCACACAACCGATCGACAATAATTTCCCACTTGAACTGAAATTAATATATTCATATTCGTTAAATGTTTTCTTTATATAATATTTTATCGTCGAAATGAGGAATTGATGTTTAATATGCAAATATTGAAGTATACAATTCGATTAATGAAGAATATTTTATGCATTCGAAGTAAAATCAAAATATTCAAATCTATTAGTACATATTAAGGGAATATCCCAAATAGTGATCCTAAGGGAACCGCAAATTGCAATATCCTTAGACGAATGATAATCACGGATCACAGGATTGGGAATTTTTAATTCTCCTGTGATAGAAGTTTTAGTTATCTCCGGAAATCTTCGTGCGGAAATGATTTATTCCTAAATTAGCTGCAGCAATCGGAATACTCTGGCTTCATAGGATATTAGTCATAGTTTCTAATCGTTGAAATAAGTCATTAAATGAAAAAAAAAAAACAATAACAATCGATTGATTTCAATACTGTATATCATTCGTATTCGTTCAGTCATAAGACATATTTCAGTAATAAGTATAAATTGTAAGGACTCGACGAGTTCAGTTCCAATTAACTATTTAAGCAAATTTTTAAAGGAATCTAATTCCAAATTTGCATATGCAAATTTTCTTAATTAAATGAAGCGTACGAGTATTAAACTGTATTTGCAAATAAGTTCTTGTTATTCCAAACGAAAATATATAGTTGAAAGTAAAATTCTACTGATGGAACGAAGAAACGTCATAGTCATTGCTTCCAATTTGTGCTCCACCAGTTGTGCGATATAAATTTGCCTATGCAAATTTTCGCCCACGTTTACCAAGAAGACGGTCAGTCGGCATGGAATCCCGCCCTCACAATTTCTCACATTTGTGGGTTTTCCCCCACAAGTTTCGTGTCTAGGGAGAGTACTCTTCGATGCGAACCCATTGCACACAACCGCTCGTGTATACATGTGTAAGGTAGCAGCCTAGGGGGGGTGTGACCATTTTATTATGAAATACGACAATTTCATTGTGAAATACAAAGACGGGTGAAGACGACAGGGATTGCATGGTAGAGTTGGCGCAGTGGTTAAAGCGGTTGGTTGAGAAGTTGGGTCCGGTTCCTCTCCCGTTTGCATGTGTTACATAGGGGGTGAGGCGAAGCTTCTCCTCCACTTTCATGTCTGATGCAAGGAGAAGGGGGGGGGGGGGGAGGAAGCCCTTCTCAGCAAGGCAGAGGTCAAACCTTTGTACTATTTGATAGATTCAATTTAATTCAATACAAGCGAGTTCATTCTATTCGTTAATCTGCTCTAGCCGACAAATCTCACAGCAATTACAACCGATTTTTGAAGCAACTAAACTCTCCATTACTGGAAGGGCTTCCGAGTTTGACTGAGAAGCAAGCGCGGGATTCGACAAACCTTAGAAAATTCCCTGACGCAGGTGGGGTTCGAACATTGCGTACTATTTCGTAAAGGTGCTTTAGCCCACAAATCTTATAACAATTACAACCAATTTCTGAAGGAACTAAACTCTCCATGGCTCTAGGCAGGTTTAGGAATCTGATTGAGAAGCAGGCGCGGAATTCGACAAACCTTAGAAAACTCCTGACGCAGGCGGATATCCAACCTCCGATGTTGTGACTGGGAGCAGGGCACCCTACCCACTAGGCCACGCAGGCCAACCGAATGTTTGCCACTTGCGCATCCGAATAGGTAAAATTTGAAGAATGTGTACTATGCGGTGGATTATTGGAAACATGAAGCTATTTTTGTTCTTTTAGTAATCTTTTTTCGCCAAAGACTTTGAAAATCATGCTACGGTCTTAGGTGCAGTATCCAGTCTGTTAGGTGACAGATCCAGCGGTTGCCAGATTTTCGTGCATTATAGCTTACCCATCACCATTTTGTTGCATAAATTTTGGATACCACGTCCTTTACCTGTAGTTTTGCTTTGCAGTTGTTCGTTGCTTAACCGGTCTATCCTGTGACACCATACATCCTTCTCGTTACTGCTCTCTGTCCCACTGCGAATTTCTTTTCATCACGCTTCGTTGTGGACCATGTTTCACAGGCATATAACATTGCTAGAAGCATAATCGTTCTGAGGATGTTAGCTTTGACATTCACCTTCAACCTTTGATCTCTTAAGACAACGTGATTGTTGTTGGAAGCGATCCAGTCCACTCTTCATCTTCTTATGAACGCGCCGCCCAGGATATTATTGGGATCCAATTGACGACCGAGGTAATTATAATCCCTCACTTCCCTCATTTTGGCCTCATCCACTCGTATTATGCCTTCCGCGCAAAAGATATTTTCCATCCAGTTTATCATTTTCAGGTTGATTTCCTTAGAGAGGTTTAAATGTTGGAGGGGTCTTGAGAGTTTATGGCAACAAGGACACAATCATCACCGAACAGGTGGTTTAGTAATTTGCCATCAATCATAATCTCGTTATGATTCGTCCCCCATATTACTGGTGGAATGCCTTCGTGCTTAGCAATGTGAGATGATTTCCGCTATGCGTACCTTAGAGGCAAACATATCATTGTAACAGGTTTTATAGAAAGTTATACTTTTTTAATTATAATGCTGTAACCTTATCATTCATGAGTTGGAATGGTCCAACAACAGACAGACAAACAGACACAAAGACACTAAAATTGAACAAGAGTGTAAAAAAGAGTACCATGCAATCCACCTAGATTGTCTATCTTTTTAAAAAATTGTAATTATCTTTCCGAACTAAATGTTACAGTAATGTTGTTTGCAACGACACATATGTATAATACTGTGCATATATATTACAGTAATAAAATTTTATATTATTTAGCAATTATTTAAATATAACATATTTATTTATTTATTTATTATTTATTTATTTACTTATTTATTCATCTCAGGTAACTTGCAAAATCTAAGATAGCTTGCAGGTATAAATGTGGATGCATCAAAGAACGCGGTTCGTTGCTCAGCTGTTTGTGGAAGTGAACGCGTTCTCGTTGCATCAAAACAACGCCATCTAAATCGATTTGGCTCGCACCCAGTGCCCCATTGGTGCATTCACGTGATGCTGTCCTCTAAGTGTTGTACTCCACTTTTTTTTTCTTTTCCTTATTTAATTTACTTTCTCTTTTTTTTGCTGATTCCAATCCTCATTGTTTTTGTTGAAAATTTTTTATTCGTTTGAAGGGAAGAAAAGATTTTTCATTTATTTTATTTTATTTTATTTTATTCAATAAAGCTTTTATTATTTCTAAATATCTCTTCATATCGACTCCATTTCCATTCACGTTAAGTTGTAAGATTGGATTAAGTTGTAAGGTTAGATTAAGTTGTAAGATTGGATTAAGTTGTAAGGTTGCATAAAAGTGTCATAAGGTGTCACAATTTAATAATCCTTCATAAAATCACAGTGAAAATTTTGTCATAGGAAAGGTAAATTTGTGATAATCATAGAGATGCAATTCTATATGCAAATTAGCCATAACATTTCGAAATGAAACAATCGGCCATTGGTTAAATACCAGGAAGGTATTTACCTTTCTTTTTTCTGGTTATGCAATTTTACCCAAAAAAAGTAAAACTTTCATTCAGGAAATGAGCCTTATTATAGGGTGACATATAACATAACAAAGAGGTGATTGGGAGGATATGATAAAAAAAAATTTCTATGTATATATGAAATGGGACGACGATTACAGATGTTTTGTGGATGAGTGCATGCATGATGTGGAGATATGAGAATTGAAGCACATGCACTTTTTATGATCGCTTCCTTCGGGAAGCCAGCCGGCTGTCAATTGGCTATTCTTTGTCTCTTTGCTCGATTTTTTTTTTTTTTTTGACATCGAAACCAGTTCGCTATTTTTCAACCGCAATGGCATTTATTAGATGGCTTCAATAATTCGCATTACTCATAAGATATTTATTTGTCATTTTATTTACTTTCTTCTATTTTCGATAATTTAAGTAAATTTTTTATTTTAAGTAAATTTTCCTCTCATTTATATTTTATTAATTCATTTATAACATTTTGTTCTTTCGACAACAATTGCATTTTTTTCACTTATATGCAATTAAAAAGTGGGAAACCATGACGTTTCATTTAACCAAACATTTGAAAGTTCGTTTATGCCAGAACTCGACCGGTGTGAATGAGAAACCGACTGGCGTTAAATATATCCAACTTTTTTTCCAACTTTAAACCTTTTTTTGCGGTTTTTGTGAATTCCACCCTTTATGCCGTTAAATATATTTGTATCATAAATCAAATTTTTCAAAGTTGATCGGCAAATATGAAAAATCCTGTTTTAATTTACTTTACTATACTTCCATCAGTAAGGCATTCATTTATTGCAAGTAAATCCAACTTTATATCACATCCAGTTGTCTCGATTCATTACTGTTTTTCTCAAAGGATTACTGCAATTCATATTCAAATATTTCAGCCAACAATTTTTTGCATATCTTTTTTTTAATGACGTGGTCGTAGAATTCAACATCCATCAAAAAAAAATTGCATTCCGTTGAATTTCTTTTGTTTCAAGCAGTTCTTTATTCTTTCTTTTTATTGATAAGAGGTGATTTCCGGTCTTTTCATCTAATTATCATCACGTGGCTAATTTTCGACGTGTTTCCGGCTATATAAGATTTCTTGTAACGTATATTGTGTTATAAAATCGCTTCGAATAATTTTTTTTTTAGTGTTCTTCTTTCTTTGTCGTCTAGCCTATAATTATGTATCTTTAAGCTTGAATTTTGCTTTAAATAGGCGCTTGTTGTTACACGTTTATATATCGTTAACTACGATCTGCGTTAAATGCCTTATTGCCTTATCCACAGGGAATTAGTATACTTCGTCGTTTTTTATACCCATTGGGAATTCTTTGAAGCCATTATTTTCTATATCGTTTAAACAAAAAAAAAAAATGTGTTACTCATTCTTGTTGTGTTATTTCCGCAAAGATTCGAATTACCCATGGGAATTCCACATTTCCAATTCAAAACCTCTTATCGATTATTGTGATGGTGCTTGTGCTCCAACGCTGGCGTTCTTCGTTCACCACAACAATCAAATCATTCGGAAATCTAGTCAACCTTTTATTCTTTTTGGCCTCTATATGAGTATATTGATATGCTTGTTCTCTTATTGACTATAATTTTAATTTCTGTATTTCTACGAATATTATTTTTGCTTTGCATTATTTTGAAACGTAAAATCCGACTCCATTCAGCAATCTATGACCCTCTCTCTAGTAATAGTAATAGTTATCGTTTGGCCGATTGATGACCTTTTTGCCTTCTTCTTCTTACTTCTGCTAGGTCAATCACATCGAATTTGATTTTTGACCACTGGTCTTCTGATATCGTTCATCGAAGTGTTATTATCCGATTTTGGATACAAAAGACAACAGAGTCGATTCCTTAGTGATGAAAAAACCAATCGACTTTGAATATTTTCTTGAAATGGGTTAAGAAAAATCGGCACGATATGTGCTTTTTAAATATGCTTATTAAAATTTACTAATTTCATAAGTATATTAATAAATGATAAAAAATGCGCTTGTAAGCATTTATATTCAACTAGAATTGGCGTTATTTCAAGTGTTCTTCTCTCCTCTCCCTTTCCTACTCTCTCTCCCCCCCCCCCCCCCCCAAAAAAAATGAAATGGATTCTTCCGATTCACTTCAATCTAAAATGCAAAAATATTTTTGAAAGTTCTATAAACTTTAGCAAAGTTGCTTAACGAATCTGTTAGCTGCTCTATGCAATCATTTCTATAGATCAAGCCTATCATATTACGCTTGCTTTAATGCTTCTCGAGTGGAAACCTAACAGACGCATATTTGCATAGAAATACACAGAGGTAGATCATTTACACAATGAACTTTATAGTTACAGTATAATACAGTACACTTAAGGAGTATTGATTTTGAGTGTTTTTACGATATTTATGTTATTATGATTCGATTTACTGAATACAAATTTACTCGTTTAATTTAGTTAAGTAATTAGTCTTATATAAGTGGAAACTCTTTTCTATACGATATTTAGAAATCTATCTTTCAAAAAAAAAGGCATCATGAATCTTCTTCTTCATAATGCGTCATATTGATAATTTTTATCATCAATCGATTCAGAAAAAAAAAAACTGAACTAAATTTTTTATGCGAAAATATTTAAATAATAAAATTCAATTTTACTAGAAATCATTTATAATTGGACAAATTATTTTAATTCTAATTGATATATTTGAATATTTAAATAAATAAACATATATCTTTATGCTTTGTGATATATCGACTCATATAATATTTGCATTTGATCTACCTCTGAGGCAGTTGACATCGCATATGCGTCGCTTATTTGCTAATACAATCGGAAATGAGTGTGTAAACGTTTCAAGAGTGTTGAGTTGGATAGTAAGTGAGCTGCATGAAATAACGCATTCGATGTTTAACCTTCCAAGCAAAACCCGTTCTTTTGCTGAGTTTGCGAGTGTACCACCCAGGTGGCCTCTCTGCTCACCGGTAGATTGTGTTTCAATAGGCATGAATGGAACTAGTTAGCATCTCTACCTATGTGTGCATTTCCCCACTTTAGAGTGGTGCATTGCTCTTTCTACTAGTCTCTTCTCATATTTATTTGTGATATACTATCGATAAGATAGCTTCATAGAGAATTAAGGATGAAGTGATTATATTTCGTTTGATGTGATAATCAAATGTCATAATTCTTGATACTTTTGAAAAAATCTCACAAATTTATGCGAAGTTTTTATTGAATTTTTACGAAAGTTTTTGGAAATTTCGGGAAATTCTCAAAAAATATTTTAGCTAAAGCATTTTTTTTTTGTTCAAAAAAAAAATGCATTTCACTACATTTTCAGGGATCTTTACTCGTGTTTTATTTGTAATTTCTCATCTTATTTTCTCAGTTAATCAGTTTTCATTTCAAAGCTTTATAGGGGATTTTATGTTGAATAAAGAAAATTAGATAGTTTTCATTTCAAAGCTTTATAGGGGATTTTATGTTGAATAAAGAAAATTAGATAATCAAAGGATGATTTAAATTAAAATTTTTTTATTAGCTATGAAAATTTTGTTGATTTTTTTTATTATTTAAAGAATTCATAAAGGGATTCTTTCTCCATCTATCAATAAAATACTATTTTAAAAAATAATATAACATTTCAATATATTAAGCGATATTTGCTATTATTCTCTCAAATGCTTTTATTTTTTTTAAAAAATGATTTATTTCCTTATAAATAATCGAAATAAAACTTTTCGATTATTTTTTTTATCAATTTTATTCAAAATCACATCTATCGATCGATTTTTATAGAGTCATTGAAATTCGTTTTCGTTGGTGAAATTTCTCTTCTAATAAATCATTTTATAAAAAAAAAATACTTTTAAAAATAAAGTTACTTCTTTTATGTTTTTTATTTTTTTATTTGATGAATGATTAAATATCTTAGTAGAATTAATTTCTATTTACGTATCTCTTACAATTTGCTAATTTTTTATCGCATTCATTTTAATCGTACACCATACTCGGTGCATTCAAAAATTATGCATCCAATCATAGTGAATTATGTGTCATGATGAGTATATAAGTATCTTATAGATGCAAATCACTTAGCTCAATAATTCAACTCTTTACTCATATAAAGACTAAAATATAGGTGATAAATAAATTTTCAATAAAAAAATCTCTCTATTCGCTTTTTTTTTTTTTTTTTGTTGTAGATGAATCAGGAAAATGGCGAAATGTTGTTGCATTCGTATAAATTTCTCGATGCGACGATATTCAATTTCACTGAATGTTGATGAACAACTGTCGTCAAGTGCAAAACAATATTTTAAAGCGCTGCAAATACGCACTCATGAGATTATTTTCGATTTAAAATAAACCTTATTTTTGGTGTAAAATAAACCTCGCAAGGTATTTGTACCCCGTCTAAGTATATGTAACCAATGCATATTTTGATTGAAAATTAGCCTCACAAAGCGATTATACCTCCTAAAATGCGTGGTCAATGCTTATTTTGGTTTAAAATTAACCTCATGAAGTATTTTTATATAACACTTACAAATGGCAATTTCCTCTGTCTTTGCTGTAAGCTGATTAGTACTTAATCCATCTTGAAGAGATCGTTCAACCACCAACGATTACTCCCTTTTTTTTTTTCATTCGTTGTTTATTTTGTAATTCGTATTTAAACCACTCAAAAATTGTTAGCGAAGACAATTGAGATAAAGCAGTAATTAGTACTTAAGAATAAAAGTTAAGTAAACATAAAACGATTATTCGACAAATCGCATCACTTAGGGAACGATCGTTATTAGGCATTATTGTGCAATGATTGCCTAAAAGTAGGCATCATATTAGCATCATTTACGTTCAAATTGTTTGTGAAAATTTTTTCTTTGATCCGCAAATCCGGAAATGACACATCCGGCAAGATGTATGCATATTCTAGTGCGAATAATTGTTTTAATTAATGCAATAACTTTATTTCGAGTTCCATTCGGCGATTATTCACCATTCAAATATAGTTATACCTCACACCCTAACGATTTCGACGATATGCAGTAGTTTTCCCGTTCAGTAATCGTAAGTAGTCGTGTTTATTTCTCAAAGTACTAATAGAAATTGCTACCGATCAATCAATAAGCGATCGTATGATCATTGATCGTTGATGAAGCAGCATTTATTTGCAGGCAGTGTGATCGAATCGATAAGCACCTGTGCAATAGCGAGGTGATCGGCGTGCGCAAATAGTTGTTTATTGGTGGCAAAGAGGAGGCAAACGGTCAAACGCCTATCTCATCACCTCCATTGGTTTTCATCCACTTTTCTTACGGAAACACGTGCAGCTACTTCAACTTCAAGTTGTACTCGTCGATACAAGTGTATTTTGATCTCTACTATCCCGCCAATCATGTTCAGACACACTCAGAATGCTCTACGTGTACGTGCATATCGTTATTTGCATTGCTTTTCCATCAAATTTGATCCTTTGCCGCCTATTGAACAGATTATTGGCAGTTTCGATTTATTACCAGCCATTTGCCACAATCGACGAATCGTATTCACATCGATCATAGTGAAGCATCATGAATCGTGGAAAATATATAACATTTATATTTTCAATTTATGCACTAAAATTTTTCTAAACTTTTATTTTAATATTATATTTAATGGTTTAATATCAGAAAAAAAAAATTTTTTTTTTTTGCAGTATTATATCCATTGTCATTTCTTTTCAAATTGAAGTAAATTTTAATGGAAAGTATCTTAATAAATAATAACTTGTTCTAAAAATTATTATCATTAATATCACTATGGAATCTTAGCTATATAATATTCAATTTTTTTTGTATTTATTCAAAAATCGAAGTAATATATCACATTGAAATATCTCTCTAATTTATAATAAAAGTATTTTTTTTTTTCATTTAATCGATTAATTATTTTCTATGATAGTTTCTAGTTGTTCTATTAAACTGCTATAAAATATTCAAATTTCTTTAATATCGAATGAGTTTATTTCAATAAATATTCATTCCAATAAATCTACAACATTGATATTTGATTTATTAAAGTGGAAATTAAAGGGAATTATAAAAGTGGAATTTAAATTAAAATATAAAATAGAAAATCTTCTTGCTAAAATTTCAAATATTTCCGGTACTAATTCAACATAGAAAACTCTTAGATAAAATTTCAAATTATTATCGATAACGTTATCACTGATATTTATTGATATAATCGGAGTCGATTAATTTTTTTGAAATTATCATATTGGAGTATTTTTTGCTTTAATTAATACTTTTAATAATCTTACATTTAATAATCTATTGTTTCTAGATGTATCAATGCGTAAATAATAGTATATTTGTAGTGGCGTGCATATTCAATTGCACTCGAAACGATAGGAAGATCACCGAAGAGATCGAAGCTTCTATTCATAAGTCAACCGATCAACGCATTCTCAACACAATGTATCACTTTTTAATTATTCATTAAAGAATGTAATAATATTAAGAAATATTACTAAATATTACTAATACTAATATAAAAGATGATCTCTAAAAATAGAGCATTTGGAAAAACTATTGTAGTTATATTTGATTGAATACTGTAAAGAATATGATCATAATAAGACGCACTATTGCCTCTTACTTATGCTGATTATTGATTTTATAGATATACATTTATTTGTTCGGGAAATAAATAAAACTTTTCCAAATATTATGAGTATCAATAAATATACTTGAAAAGAATTAAATTCGACAAATATAATCGTAAATAAAATCGCATTTAAAGCAGATATATTTTATATTTATATTTATTTAATTTTAATATTTATAGTTCTGTTGAGTGGTTATAATTAATGATTAATTAAGTTTAATTTTATGATGAATTATTATGGATATTAGTAATAGTGGCGAATATTTTAGTGTTGTAATTGCTGAAAGATTTGTTTCGTTCAATCATGAACATTTCGTTGAAAATCGTAAAAAATCTCATTTTTAATGAAGAGAGAGAGAGAGAGAGAGAGAGAGAGAGAGAGAGAGGGAGAGAGAAAGAAAGAGAGAGAGATGGATGGCTTTGATAAGACGATAAAAAAAAATTAGATAGGGAGGAACTGATAAGATAAAAATGTAACTGAGATAATAGTAGAAAACAACGCATAATTATTCGTTTTTGCTAACGTAGCCAAAAAAATATAGCGGAACTCGGTCTATATACAATATATACATACATATATATATATATATATATATATATATATATATATATATATATATATATATATATATACATTGAAAAATGTATATATTTTATAAAAATATATACAAAAATGTAAAATGTATATATATATATATATATATATATATATATATATATATATACATTTTTTCATATATGTATATACATATATATATATATATATATATATATATATATATACATTTTTCATATATATTTTCAAATATATATATATATATATATATATATATATATATATATGTATATATATATATATATATATATCATGATTCTTTACTTATGCTGACCAACCGCTTCGAAAAATTCCAAAAAAAAATTAGAAAGCAAGTTCGATTCATTAGTAGTCGAAGTATATACCTCTGTCATCATTTTTATAGTATTCTAGCAGTGTTCAGGCAAATAAAAGAGAAACGCCTTAATTATGCAAGTGTGCATAAATTTTCGAAATTCCATAAACTCGTTCATAAATTCGATGCTTGAAATAAATTTTGAAATTTCCGGCTCATATTTAAATGTTAATCAATGAACAACAGATATGAATGAGGTTACTTTCTGATATCATGACTAAGAATAAAATTCTTGTATATGATAGATATTTTTAATAAAATAAGAGTAAGAATTACAAATTAAACAAAATTTACTTTTTTTTTAGAATAGAAATAATAAATAAAACAGTTAATAAAGTAGATAAGTAAAGTAAATAAAATAAATTAAAAGTAATAGCTAAGCTTATTTATTTCAATCTCTATGCTATTCGCTCAATAATACTTGAAAAGATTTCGTTGAAATAATTTTCCATTTAGCGAGTGATATTTTACCGAAATTGCCTGTACCAACGCTTCGTAATACCGTTATGAAGTTTATTCGTTTCGCGAGACCATTGCAAAATGATGTCGAATATCAACGAACACTTGCGGTAATTTATTTCAACTTTTTTAAAGTAATTGTCAAGTAGATGCACTATTAGAGATATACACTATTGTTTATAACAATGTAGCTCTTGCTTATCTATCAGTTAATTTTTATTTAAAGTATATCGTTATTATTTTATTCGTATATCCACCATTCAATTGCGCGTATTTTAGATCATTACTTCATTTTCATCTTTAGTTGCTTTTAGTTAATCCTTAAAGCATATCATTTTATAAGATGAATTAATTTGAGTCAAAATTATGTCTGAAAACGTTTGATGCAGATATTGTATATGAATGATGAGATTTATCAAAGATAAATCTGTGTTGGAATTGCCTTTTAGTAATCTTAATTCCAGAATCACTTTATCTCCGATTATTACTCCATAAGTGCACTTATAATATTACACTAAATCTAAAAAATCTTTTTTAATCGTTTATTATCAAGTATAATTATTACAAAAAAAAAAAAAACTATTCAACAATTAGCCAAAGTTTATGATATTCTAAAAGATATTGCATCTATATTAACAATGAGGATGTATCAATGCACCCATCACTATACTAAATTTGTTTTCCGTTGATGGGAAGCTGTGATCCGGAATGTGTTTCCGATTCCGGATTGGCAATTCCTGATTCACTATCGAAAATTTTCACAATTGTCTAAATAGCGCAGTGGGATTCTCTTTTGTAAAGAAAAAAGCAATCCCTCAGGCTATTGATATATATATATATATATATATATATATATATATATATATATATATATATATATATATATATATATATAATTACTTGTTCAACTAATAATGGTATATGATTTGTTTAATTTAAATAGTGAAAATATAAAGAAAAATTTCTTTAAAGATCGCAAATGCATTTATGCATAGTCGAGAGGCCGATATACTTCAAAGTCACTTAGAGGAACGTGCCGTCAAATTGAACAATTGGGTAATTATTTACTGCAAATATTTTTGTTTAGAATTTACTATGATGCATATACTAGAATAAGCAATGCTGTAATGATATGATATAATCGTGTCTGAATATCACTTGTAAACGTCTGTCCCTCCCTCTTATACCTCATTCTATACCACCCCTCCTCCCCCTCTCTCCCCTTGTTCCCTCCGATCTGTTTACGAATCGCATTCTCATGAGGGGATTGTTTTTGCATAGGATTCGAAACGTTCTACCTTTGTGGTCGTAGGTCAGAGTTTTCTTGGAATGTTCTAGCATTAATTATCGACTCGACAGTATTTACTCCCATATATCTTTGAGCGTTTTTATAGATAAACTAGAAGCATATTTTATTCTAAAGAATCCAAAAATTTCACCCTTCTATTCATCACTGCTTCTATTCTTTCGAATAAATCACATATCTCTTCCAATAATATCCCTTTCATTTGGTTTGATTGCAACGTTCTCACTTTTTGCTGCGATACACTTTTTCTAAAATTTCTCTGTATATTTTTTAAAATAAAAATACATTTTATAAAACTTCATTTTTTCTATGTTTCTTTTTCTATTGGTTTTCATCTTATGGGATCGAATATTGTCGCCCTTATTGAACTTTCGGGACGTAAGACATGCATATATATTTATTTATATGAATCTAGGCAAAATCAGGCTCAAACTTATAGGAGTTATACTCATTTCATGGATTTTCACGCACAATTTGAGCGAAACACTATAGAAATTCCTAAAAAGTTTAGTATGACTGGTTGGTTCTCAAAATTGAGATCATCTCCCAGCATTCCCATTGTCTATGGCCCTTTGATTTAAAAATAATACTTGTAGGGATTTCATTTAAAAGCTTTAATCCATTCTCTGATCTAATTTACTAATAAATCCTATAATATCACCACATTAAAAAATCTCTTTAAAATATATTCATTAAATGATATGCTCACAAATTATTTAAAATGCTATCGATAATCCGTATTCATCATAGCGATATGAGATTAAATGTAATTGAATTCAGTTAACGCCATGGTGGATCGACAAGACGTATCTAGAAGCACGTACACCACTTCCAATAGTAACAAATCCGGGTGTTTGCTTTCCCAAATGGAATTACGCGGGTCTCGATGGGCAAATCGATGCCGCCGCAAAGGTTGCACAGGCGGCACTCAAGTTTTATCTCATTATTATGAGGTTAGTTTTTTATTTTTCTTCCCATGTTTCCATTGAACGAGATTTAAATTGTTATATTTTGTTCATTATTACTGGTTGTTGGGGAATGCACTTTTATATTTATAAGGCCAAATGTCATATCTCAACGCATGTAGATGTGTATATCGTTTTGTCAAGCTATTTCAATTTCAAATGCGAAGGATGAAGCTACATATATTTAAGAAGCTAAAGATCGAAACATATATTTTTGGGGAGTTTAAAATGGAATTGCATGTTTTTTTCGGGGAGCTCAAAATGGAGTTACCCTTGGGGAGCTAATGAAGCTAGTAAATTCTAATGATTATAAATATATACCAGAATGAAACCTCGCCTAGTCATATTCAGCTCCGATTCGTCAGACTAGAAGAATTTGTTGAACTCTAATTTTGCAATTTGCTTTTATCATTTGTGAAAAAAATTTATGCAAAAGGGTTTATTGTTTTTTTTTAGCTTTAAAAGTTTTGTCGATCGATGAAAATTTCTAATTCCGTAGAAATATACCATATTTAATTTACTAATTTGTATTAATATTCGTCGATTTATTTGAGATTTCTTCCCATTCAGCTTCATTAATATAAAAGATGCAATATTATTCATAGCCAATATCATTTTATAGAGATGAATTACCTCAAGAGAGAGTAGGCGATGTATATCTCGATATGAAACAATATAAATATCTATTTGCAACAATTCGAACTCCAGCATTCGGCAAAGATAAAATACTCTATGGGGATCGGTATCATCCATTGCCAACACATTTCGTCGTTATGCGTAATGGTCATGTTAGTCTTTATCATTGATGATTTATTCTTTTCGATGTCTTTTTTTCTTCTTGAGACCATCATTTTGGGCTATCTGTTTCACTAACTAATACGGTATTAACCTCGTAAATTAGCATATATACCGTATTAGTTAGTGAGATAAATTCGTGGGACACATGTCGAAGTAGTAAGTTGCGTGAACAATGATGACGCATATATCCTACCAATCAGCGCATGTGTCTTACCAATAAACCGTAGTGCTAGCATTTACTTGCAGGTTGAAAAAAACTCAAATCTTAGATCAAGTTCCAACTAGAAGCAAGTATTCGTCTTTTTTCCCTCCCCCTCCCCCTTCCCCCCTACCCGCCCCTCGAAAAAATAGTTGAAAGAGGTGTCGTTGATATTACATCCTTAATGTGGTCATAGAACCGGTTACTCAAAAGTTGTCGTAAAAAAGTGGAACCGCGTTTGTGTGAAAACATATTAATGAACATCCACTGTGTTTTTAGTAAATAGTAAATATCGAATAGTGAAACTAACAGGAATGAAATGATATGCGTTAAAGTCGATATAAATACCATCAAATTGTCGTCTACATTTCTCATTTTTTTAAAGCAGTGTTGTGCTGAAAACATATTTTTACGGGATTTTCTGGAAAGCAGGATTTGGGAAGAGGGAGATTGAGTGGGGGGGGAGGGAGAGGGGAGGGGATGATGCAGTTTCAAAAAATCAGAGGGCCGATCTTTGGGCGGTGCTCTTGGAATTTCTTAACGATTGTATAGAGTTTTCCATGGAAACTTGAGGGTTGTAGTTTTCGAGGTGCAGAAAAACAAGGGACAGTCTCCGATGACGTCATTATTCTAGGAAGGTTGTGAACGCGGGTAGAACCGCTATTTTTTTTAAATAATTAATCTTCCTCGCTGCTTGATCAACAATAGTATGGGAGGATCTTCCAGGAAGTAAGACTGAATAAGGGTCATCTTTATTCACCTCTCGCTGTTTAGATCCTCTTCCTCTCCCTCCCTCCCCCCCTCTCTTGTTCTTAAATAAAAATAAATTGAAATATGCCTAGATTCTTCTAGTCTACGAAATCGTTAAAAGATATCAAGCATAATTTTGTTGCACTTTCAGTTATTCCGTGTACCTGCTTTCGATTCTAATGGCAACTTGTTGAGTATTGAGCAGCTGAAAAATGAACTGAAGAATCATGTCATTGCGGAGAGCAATGACGTTAGCAGATGCCCAGTTGGTGTTGTCACCTCAGAACATCGTGATAAGTGGGCTAGTCTCTATTCACGACTTAAAGGTTCATTTCATTTTATCAACATACAAAAAAAATTTAGATAAGCAACTTAATAGTTTCTAATAATCAATAATTGCTTTGTTTAATATTTTTCAACCACTAAATTTTCGATAAACTTGAAATTTATATTTTCTGATATTTTCGAACAGCATATCCAGAATTTCTGGATTTTTATCACTGTTTTGATAGTTGAAAGCTACTTACCACAAATTTTTCGGTTTCTTGCTTAACGGTACGGAAGTATTGTGCACTCATCCGATTCATATCGACATGTGAGATATTGATGGTAATAGTTGAAGAAGATTAAAATAATATGAAGTAATATGGTTATATTCGAATTGCGTTCCATTCATCCAAACTTCTTTATAGTTTCAATGGCGAGCATTCCACCCTTGGTGCGCAGCTGTTGTCACTGATCCATCTTGCATTGTGTCATCATTTCATAAGGAATCCCCCGAGTGTATTTTTTGGGATATACTTTCCGATTATTCATGTTCTGATCTATTTGAGGCTGAGGATCATGGCAGCGCAGTTAAAAGGATCGAAGGAAGAGGAGAAATAAAAATACATTTTTTGAAATATAATTGAACGAGGAAGCATAAGTGATTGGTAGTGTTTTTATAGATGCGAACGCCGATAGTGTTCGTTGTGTGGAAGAGTCTCTATTCGTATTGTGTATGGATAAGAAAGTGGAAAGTATCGAAGGTGCCTCTGCACTCGATATACAATCATTGCAATCGCTTCATGGTGGTGGATGTGCTAATAACTCAATGAATAGATGGTTCGATAAAACTTTACAGGTAATATTAGTGCATTTCTCTCAATTATTATTTATACTCAAATAATTTTTGATCACTCTTATATCGTTGATCGAATCATCAGATACCTTCCGATGATCTTGTTGCTTATTTAGAATGCCGACGCAGAGTTAATACTGAATGATAGATAGCGAAATGAATTAGAGCTGCATTGATACTCGACAAAATGGAACCATCTGATGCACCATTTCAGTATATTCTAAATAAAACATCTAAATAAATAAATAAATAAATAAATAAATAAAGTAATGCCACCTGACTTTTGCTTCTGCGTAGTGGTTACATCATTTCATTTGTAATGACTCTTCGTCGATACACCGATTTAATTGCAGTTGATAGTTGGAACAGATGGCTATTGTGGAGTCAATTATGAGCACACAGCAATCGAGGGACCACCCGTTGCTGCGCTTATGGATTTTATTTGCGATCAATTGTGAGCAATAGACCACTTCGCTTCTTTTCCACCTAAACCTTTCTTCATCACTTATTTATTAGATTGTAGCCTATTATATAAAGGTAGGCTTATCAAGATTTCATTTGTCTGTCTGTGTCGGTTTGTTTGGTTGGTGAATTCGTCGAGCAATAGAGCACGAAAACAAATTTTCACTTTACTTCGGTTAGGTGAACAAATTAAAATCCAATACGAAACATCAATTTATTCATTATTTTTTAGTCGTTTTAAGACTGACTGTTATCGAGTTGATAAAATTGAATTCTTTGTGTTAACGTATAAAAGTTCTTATCTCTTAAAAAATATATTTGCAATTCGTTGACAAAAGTAATCGATATCATAGAATTTCATTTTTTTCCCACTTTAATGCAAATAAAAGAATTTGCAAAAAAAATCGCATATTGTCCTGTTTTTTTTAATGTGTTTTTTCCGACTCATTTCAAATCGCTATGAGAGTAAAATTCAAAAAATACTTCTAAGGCATTCGAAATTTCAATTTGTAGATATCCTTTAGCGTGAAATTTTTTCGAAATTGTGAGCTTTTATGAAGAAGGCTGGTTACTGGAGATGTTATTTTTTTAAATTTCAATAATACTGAGTTTTGAATTTTTTTTAAATTTCAATTTCATCTTTTCGCTGCTTTAGAATCCTGCTTCTATAGGATAGCGATAAAATATGACTGCTTCAACTTTAATTTCATAAGAAATAATACTGAGTTATGAATTTCGTGAACGATTTGAAAATTGAAATGATTTTTAGTGACAATAATTCATTCGAGACAAAGAACGCCGATGGTAAAATAACGCCCACATCGGGAGTTAAATTCAAATTACAGAATAAGGATATGGATGTGATTGAAGAGGCAAAAAAGAATATTGACAAGTATGTTTTAATTGTTTGATAAGATTTGCATTCGTTTATGATGGGTGTTGATTGTTTTTGAAAAAGAGGCAGATAAATTCTGCCACCGTTTTTTTTAGAAGCTTCTTTAGCATCGAAAGGGGATGAGAGAGAGACGGGTAGATAGAGACAGAGTGGGAGGCAGAGGGATTTCGATGAACATTCCATGCCTTATCTTCTATATATATAGAGGACGACACCTTAGTGTATGTTAGATGTAATTTTAAGCTTCGCATTATTAGCCTCAAGTTTATTCTCAAAGCAATACTTACGCTCCAAAGAATCCATAACTGTAAAATAATCAAATTTTTCACAAGTGAATGCTGATGTAAAGTCAGTATTTCCGCATAATTTGCACAAATAAAATTTAAAAAAAAAGAAGAATGAGATAAGATAAAATACACTATTAAAGGAAAATCTTTTAGTACATCAAAATCTCTAAAAGATTTTTTAATCTTGAAGCAAATAAAAAATATTTAGTGAAAAAATTTATTAAAAAATTAGCGAAATGCCAATTTTTTGTATATTACTTAATATAGAACGTGAAATTTTTCCCAGTAAATATCAACTACTTATCGAAGCGAATTATTGTTGATTCAGTTTCATTATTTCGCACTTCATCGTTCCAATGTCTTGTTGCTTCATTCGTCTATGAGCACTGAACTTAGCAAATGCAATATTTGAGTAGCTTTATCGCATAGAGAGTACTTTTGGAATAGAAATATTTAGTAAGCTAAGCAATTAATTAGTGGAATTTATGTATTTACCAAGTGATGAGTTTTATGGCTTACATATAACCGAGTAACATTATCGAATACGTTTTTTAAGTTTATGTAGAGATATAAAATTCGATTTATGCACTTATTGCTTGCTTTAGGATGGCTGCTGATACGGATCTACTGGTGTACTCGTTTAAACATTACGGTAAGGAGTTCATCAAGCAATGTGGGCTTAGTCCGGATAGTTATATACAATTAGCGATGCAATTGGCTTATTATCGTATCCACCATAAACAACCCCCTACCTATGAGACGGCCACATTACGCCGATTCGACAACGGTAGAACGGATACGATTCGTTTGCCGAATCTTGAATCGGCAATGTTCACCTATGAGATGGTCGACTCGGAGCAAGAGCCTTCCGATACAGAGTTGGTCCATATGCTAAAATATGCAATCGAAAAGCACAAGCATTATACTGTTCAGGTGAGTTTTCATCAATTCATAAGTGTAACGATAGGTATATTTGAAACTTTCAGTGATCTTCTTTTTTTATATTTATATACCTTTATATTATTTATTTATTTAATCAGCTATTGATCTTGGTGATAGCTATATGTAATTCCTCTTTACTAAAGTTTTCTTGAAAATGCAGCAATCTACTTTGCCAGATGCTACAGTATCAGTGAAAATAAAACGACTACCTCTTCTTGAGTACAGTTTGTTTAGCTGTATAATTTTAGAGTAGAACGGATTCATAACGTGGCAAACATTGCATTATTCATTTTCAAAACGCTTCCGTAAATAGTTTCACTATATTGTATTTACTGTTCCATACTTGACAATTTATGTGCATATAAAATTGGCAAGTGGAAATTCGATCATTTCATTAAAGAAGGAGAGAGAGAATATCAAAACATAGAAAGAGGCAGTAATATTGACCCGATGATTTGTAGGAAATATCATGCAGGCTAAAAATAAAATTATTGTTCAGGCAATGATCGGTAACGGTATGGATCGGCATCTATTGGGTCTGCGTTTAGCGGCTTCCGAATTGAGTATGCCAATGCCAGAAATATTCCGTACAAGTGCATATCAACATATGATGCATTTCACACTCTCCACTAGTCAGGTGTGTTTACTTTTATAAATCATTGAGTAAATCGGTTTCATCTGATCTAAGAGCTGAATGCGTCCACATTTTTTGAGAATTATTATTTTACATTTTTTGAGAATTTTTTTACATTTTTTTGAGAATCATCGATGTGTTTCGAATCACTTCAAAATGTGGATGGCAATTCAGGTGGGTGCCATTGCACTGATTAGAATTAATTTTATTATTTTTTTCTGCAATATTTGATCCCCCAACTCAATTCTCGTTCTTCGATCACCATTAAGATTCAACTTGCATCACGTTTTCACGTGGGATTTCACTTGAGGCTCAACTTCGATCGCTTGACATCAGACTCAAGGTGGAGTTAGGGTGGAAGTTCGAATAGAATTTTATTCGCAGAAAAATACGAAGTTTTTTTTCAACTCAATTAGAAAATAAAATTTTAACAAGAGCAAGTTTCATTTATGTCGAAAAAATTCTTAAAATATTAATGATAAAATTTCCATCACATTGATATCATAAGCGAATCTTCCGTATATTCATTCAAATAATAACGTCCATCGATTCAATAAGGTTATTTAAGCTGAAAATTCGATGAATACTTATATAATTTCTAATTGGGAATTAATGAAAAACACTTTTGCAAAAAAAAAAATTCTATTCTATTCTTATCCCATTAATATATGGCATACGAGTTATAATCTAAGTTCTTTTAAGGTTCCTACTAAGCATTTCATAACGATGGGTTATGGGCCATCAGCTCCGGATTGTTATGCAGTGTGCTATAATCCTCAAGAAAAGGCACTTCACTTTTCAATATGTACACTAAAGAAGTGTATGGATACTAGCTCATCTAGGTTATTGTTAATTTTTTTTTATAAAATTTTTTATTTTTATTACTGCAGTAAAAGTTAACGTTTTTTTTAGTGAATCCTTATTCATCTATAACGAACATCTTTCATTTTTCGTTTCATATTTTTATTTATGTGAGAATAAAATATTATCATCTTTGCATAGAATATCCCAACAAAGTTTTACATATTTCAAGTATGCAAAATTTCAAATGTTTTATTTCAGGTTTGCAAAATTTCAAATGTTTTATTTCAAGTTTGCAGAATTTAAAATGTTTTATTTCAGGTTTGCAAGGGAACTAGAGCATGCTCTTATAGATATGCAAAAACTATTGAAGAAAGCTGCGGCGATGTATGGTTCGAAGCTGTAATATCGAAGACTCATTCGGCATTGTTTTAGTTTCACTTTGTACAGTTAAAAACATCCGTTTATTTAGCGATTTATTTAGGTGCATTCCTCTAGATAACGGGGAGAGGGTAAGCCGTTCGGAGTTGATATCCCATTTCTGAGGGAGAAAAGGGGATTTTCTAGGTAACTTCCCATCAATTAAATTTAACCTTCATAAATGATTTATATTGTGGATAAATAAATAAAAAATGATAAAAATTATAATCATTTATATTGGATGCTTGAGGGATCTTCAAATTCTAAAAAATTTTCCGGCCATCCGTTTTTGGGCGATTGGAAATTTTATATGCCCAAATCCTTAATCAACAATGTAAAAATGCTTACTGCACAAATGCTTATAATATTTTAGATATCGCGATAAAGTGTAGAAAAATCCTTATCACTATCTGCTTGTATTCTTATCGTTAGTATATTATCATATGTGATTAAGCGCGAATGAATGCGTTTATCATTTTTTTTTTGCATCTCTCTAGAACAGCATAGCTATTCTGATTTTTGCGATATTTTGCAAAATAATTTAATGTTTTAAACGATATTGTGAAAAATAATTCCATCTGATTGCATTGGAAAAACGATCGTTAATCATATTTTTATGAATTTATTTGTATTGATATAGATATATGGGGTCTTTGATTAGATATTTAGAATGAGGAAAATTTATAAGTGATTGAATGAAATTATACGGGAAAATTTGTTAATATTTTCTAAAAGGTATTTTATCTAAGAGATATCTAAAAGGTATAAAAGTATTTTAATTCTTTTTTTTTTTTTGATAATTGAATGAATTATTTTTCGAATTTTTTATGAAATGTTTTTCGCAGGAAACTTGTAAAAAAAAAATTTCTATCTGGTATGTACTAAGTATTAAGAGTTTAATGGTAATGACCATACTCGTTCATAGTCGATATAACTGTATTTATCTTTTTTCTTATAATATAATAGATATTATTATTCAAAAAGAATTTCCGAATATATATGAAAGTAAAGAAAATTTCCATCTTAAATTCATTGTTGTCGTTTATATATATATATTTTTTATAGTGAATAAAATGTTTCGCAAACAATATTTGCCAATAATTATGGTATTTTTCCAATTATTCTATTAGATATTTTTTAATTTCAACAAAAAAAAAAAGTTTCTTCTGAATTGTGGAGAAGATTACTAGTAGTGGAAAATTATTGATGCATAAAAAGTGATTTTAAATTTCGGAATATATATATTTTTTTGATTCACTATTTTGTTTCTTGACTCATTTGGGGCATCTCTAAAAAGTTTATTGATGTGTTGATTTAAAATAGTATTTTCGAAAAGCTCTTCCGACATTGCTGATCATATATGGGGAAGAAAATTAAAGAGATCTAACGAATTTTATGGATTCTTTGCTGTGATAGGAATATCTTTGGGAAGGAACTCAAATCCGGTAGTGCCACATTCTATTACGTCGACGTGTTCGATTATTCAGAGGGATGACGGGTAGAGCGGATATTATCTAAGAACTGAATAAACGAAGATGGGCTGGACAAGTTATTCGATGATGAGACAAGGGCGTGGATAAAATTTACGAAGCCAATAAACTATTGAGTGACAAAGGAAGTAATTTCTCGAAACTTTGAAGCAGTTTTATCTAAGTGGTTTTATTTAATACTATACGGTACGTTGGAATCATCACGTAGCAAAAAAAAAAAACCACTAGAAGAAAGCTGATGAATATTATTTTATCTTCAAATTTCTTCAAAAACCCTAAATTTCTTGAGTAGAAAGAAATTTCCACCAATAGAAGTGTTTGATAAAATCGAACTCTACTCTTACTATTGAAATCATAAATTATAATCACAATCAATTTTTCAATGTCGCTCGAAGTTCCCCTGCAAAATGTGTTATCTCCACTTCGTCCGGATCGCAATAGAAAACTTTTCATGAATTTTTCTCAGAAAGTTCGCTTCTTACCCGTATTGTTGGTATTTTACCCACATTGGTACTTTACCCACAGCATTGGTATTTTACCCACATCGTTGGTACTTTACCCACATCATTGGTATTTTACCCACATCGTTGGTATTTTACCCACATCATTGGTATTTTACCCACATCGTTGGTACTTTACCCACATCATTGGTATTTTACCCACATCGTTGGTACTTTACCCACATCATTGGTATTTTACCCACATCGTTGGTACTTTACCCACATCATTGGTATTTTACCCACATCGTTGGTATTTTACCCACATCATTGATATTTTACCCACATCATTGGTATTTTGCCCACATTATTGGTATTTTGCCCGCATCGTTGGGCTCCCGTCCGTGACCGATCCATCCGCGGCGTTGCACGTTACTACAGATGATGACGCGCATTCAGCGTATACTTTTTGCCTGTTGTACTAGTTACTCAGTAATATATTGTTGAGATGGTTCGTCTTCCAATATCGTTTTGTAAATTTATGCACTTCTTGTATCATCTTTGAAACGCCATTTGATTCATTACGATTTCTGGGTTAATGTCGATGTTAAACACTGCAGCTGGTATTGTAACTAATATTGCTCTTGTAGTACCTTCATTGATAAAATATTGACTATCTTTATTAGTGTATTAGTAAAAATAAAGGTTTGAAAGAAATTAACTCAATTGAAACATTAAAAAAATAAAAATAAAATTGTAACGGCGTCTTATCTATGCATGTGTATATGTATTTCCATCTATGTTCGTATTTATCTATGAGCCTATGGAGGCGATAAATATAAAAACTTGATCATATAATATACAGGTATAACTACCTGTATCACCACTTATATTCCCAATAAGTTCGAAAAGCTTCATTGATATTTAAAGGTGCTAAAGATTGGCACATGTTTCGCACCTATCGAATTAATATTTTGCACCAATTTCATCGCAAAGAAATGAATATTTTCAATAATATTATTTTTCTCGTGAATTATGCGATTTCTTGATGAAACGAATGGGATGTAAAAAGCGCATATCGTGCGAATTCGTCGAGTACAATCCTCCATTTATTCAACTTTTTAGACAAGCTTAGAATCCTCTTCCCATTTGCGCTTTATTCCCCGTCATTCACCTTCAACATGCATACGAAAATCTCAACTTGTCATCCAGAATGGGCCAATGCTGCCGAAGTTATATTGCACTATGCCTAGAAAAGGGACTAATTTATAGATGTAACATAACCTTTCAGGTGAGTTGAAATTAAATGGCCGGAAATAAATGTCTATTGATTTACTGCAATTGCAATTTCTGAAATGATTACATGAAACAAAAATTGCGCATCGTAGCTTAATGACTCTATCTTGTGTTGGGAAAGTCAGGGCAGTATGCTACTACTTCTTCAAATAATTCTTATGGGAACCGTTAGATTTAGCGATTTTTATTTTTATTTATTTATTTATTTATTTATTTTTTGAGTTGGTACTAAACTAATTGATGAGGTATTATAGCTATGTTCTACAAAAATCG
Source organism: Baylisascaris procyonis (assembly GCA_037389465.1). Classification (NCBI taxonomy): domain Eukaryota; kingdom Metazoa; phylum Nematoda; class Chromadorea; order Rhabditida; family Ascarididae; genus Baylisascaris; species Baylisascaris procyonis. The sequence continues at coordinate 1,949,125 of JAZARR010000230.1, forward strand.
AATTACTTTATTTATATTTATTAATTGTTTATAAATATAATAGATCATTGGTTATCCCATCGTTCTAGTGGTTTCTCTTTTGAGTCTTTTCATTGCTGCATTAAACGCTTGGACAAGTCGTTTGTGTTGTGATTCCTATTCTTATATATACAGAAATTAATTGAAGAAAGCGATAAGCTGCCCTGTTATTTTAAGGTTTTATGTGAATGCGGTGAAATAGATGTCGATTCATCAAGTTTTCGTAATCAATCGGGCGGGTAGTTTAATTTACGATTGGGATGGTAAAGAGGATTCGGTTGGTGTCGAGAAGACGTTCAGCTATCCACTCGATATAGTGCTTGATGTACTCGATCAGAAGGTGACGGTCGTTTTTGGCGAACGAGATGGAATTTTTTTGAGGTATTTTTATTTGAATTTTAAAATGACACAAAAGTGTTTTGCTCGTGTTTCCTTTTTTTTGTTACAATTGCGACGAATACGACGAAAAATAATGAAGTGGCTGAAATAGGAATATATAAGCGTAGCTTTGATTAAGCTCGACATATCCGAGCCTAATTGAAAGAGAGAATTAAATCCACCGACGGAGCCATTCGCGTAATTGTGGCTCCGACTGGAGAGCGCATCTTGCCCAGTTCGGCCCGCTTGATTTGCTTCTTTGAGTTAGCATAGCCATATTTGCTTAACGATGACAAAGACCGCTTTATCTTCACAACCGTTATGCGGCTGCATTTTCACAAACATGACCAAATTAACACCCATACCCTCATATTGTCTTCTCTATAGTTTTTCGTTTTGATTGCGACGATGGCAGCTTCGTTCCCACTTATCTAAATTTTTCTCAATTTGCATATAAAAAGACCACAATCCTTTTTATCGACTATGTCTTATTTCTTACTAAATTATTTGAAATTTTTTTTCACTCATTATTACTTTCGATTGAGACTGCTCTTAAATATATATGATGTTCTCTTTTTTTTCGTTTATATAGAATTTTTGTCTAACAATAAGCACAAAAATGACACTACCTCCCCTCTTTCTCTACCATTTTCAGGTTGTTTTCAGGTGCAAACTAGGTGTATATATGCGCATAACGTGGTAAATATTTATAGATATACGGTATGTGCAATAAACGGTACTTCAGTACAAGGAAGCCATATGATTGTAAACGGTCATGAATGGAATGTGATCGATTATCTCTCAGATGAAGCGAATTTCCCAGTTATTATTCGTTTTATGCCACCGATGATCTCAATCAATGAAAAGATTATCCTCTCAAGCACATTTCATTCACTCTTTACGATTGCCGCTCAATTAAGTCCAATTCCTAGAAGTTCTGGAATTGAAGTATTAACCACCACTCAATTCAAGTATGTTTCATATATTCAATCAATAATAATTCATTACCGCTAATTTTGCATATTTTATGATGTCATATTTGGCAAAATAGAATAGTATAAAATAACCGAAAAAAAACTATTGAAAAAAAATTGTTGAATATTTTCGTCTTCATTCCCCACCCCCCCACCCCTCGATCCCTGTCAGCTCAATCGATGAGAACTTAAATTCTTTGGCACTATTGCTGCCAGCTTTGCCTTATTCAGTGGTACCAGCTAATATATAAGACACGATGACTTATCGATAAGTAGAGGCACAGGCACTCTTGGGTGTTATCTATATCTTTTTTCCTGTTTCGATAAGATCTAAGCAGTGATTATAAGCTTGGTTCTTGAACTTTTCATTATTATACATCATGATTTCTGTGATTCTCAGTGAGTCTTTAAATGTTTTATGCATATTTATTACAAAATTTAAATGTTCTAATTAGAACATATCGTGTTAAATGGTCAAGAAAATATCAGAAGGCACAGAGCATTCCGCTTAACAGTATAGGCCTCGGGTTATTGGCCTTACCGAAACAGGTCTTAACAGATACTGGTCTTAATAATAGAAGGCTCGGGTTATTTCAGTGTTCTTATGCCGACTTGATGGCCATTTAGTCGCCGAAAAAGAGACAAGTGGGAGAGGGGGGGAATGGGAGGGGAGGAAGAAGGGGATGAAAGAATTTTTTTAAACTTTGTATAGTTTCGCATCAAGCCTGGAATTTACCACTTAATCACATTATCCAATGAGAAATTTTATTGAAACTTTATCTATTATCGCACTTAATTTAAAAATTATATTACATAATTTGGCAGCTTTATTTTTATTCACATAGATTTCGTTAATGATGAAATTTTTTCAGACTACATTGTTTTCAATCAACAAGCGGTGTGAAATTTGTTGTGGTTGGTGTAGCGGGAATGAGTGGTGGTGTCGAAGGTTTACTAAGGCGAATCTATGAACTCTACGCTGATTATGCGTTAAAGAATCCGTTCTATTCGTTGGATATGCCAATACGATGTCAACGATTCGATGATGCTATCAAGAATCTCATTGAGAAACACGATAAGCATAATATGGTCACTGTTTGAATATTATTATTGTCTTTCATAATAAAAATCTATGATCATATGCGTTGTATTAGTGATTATATCGGTGAAGAGCAGGTGTATGACAGTAACTAATCATTTGTATATTCATGAAGGTGAGGGGGGGGGACGGAGAGGGTAATATGCGGTAAAACTATGCCCCAAGCTAAAAATATTGGGTATCACATGGTATAGAATACATTCACTTGATCAGTCAGTTCAATAAATTAAAAAGAATTGATCAATTTATTGATTTATTGATTTATTGATTGATTTTTTGCATGAATACAATATTGTCAAATAGCATCAGTCACATTAGATCTGTATTTTTCTTCTCTATATGCATTGATGTTTGCCATTATCGGTACTAATAAAGTTGCACAATTATTGCACAAGCAAATGTTCTATAGTTTAATTATAAATTTAGATCTATCGAATATTTCATGAATGTGTAGAATAATATTTTATTTTAATTGATTCAATGATGCATAAAATTCTTTACCAGTTTAAACAAAAAAAAAAAAAGTCACGACATTCAGGTGCATTGAGTAAACGGCAGGTAAACGGCATTCTTGACGATTCAATATTATAGGATCCGGAATGGGCATCCTTATCGGATCGGATTAAATGTGATATATGTATATTATTTCTCCATTTTGAAACCTCCTATCGTTCTTATCGTTTAAAGTTAAAAACTATACTATTGTATTGCTATTTTTAAGTTGATTTATAAATGAAACATACAATTTTCCATAATTGTTTAATTTTTATTACTTATGTGATTTTTTTTACTTTAATTTATCGTTAATAAAATTTCATTCTACAGCATTTTTTATATGAAATTATTCGAGTATTTATTTACTCGATGTTGTATTTCTTTTTGCATCATTATTGAGCTAGATAATTTTCTATTTATACATTATTTAATTTCAACTATAATTGAAGTTATAATTGAAATGGCTATGATAACGTAATAATAAAATAGATAGATATAAGTTATCATTAATGAAGGATATCGTTTATCAGGGTATTTGATGATGGGAGATTATCCATTATGCATCAAAGTGCGTTAATTGTTTTCATTTTTGAAAATATTTCAACTCATTTATCACAAGGGTCATCTAGAGTCGGGTTTGCTAATCAACCGCTGATTGGTTGAAGATACTCAATGCCTCTTAATCGATAAAACGCTTTTTTTTCGAATCTTTGCTTTAATTATCTCTCGTCATTTTCTTTCATTCTTTTATTAATTCCAGTGGAATTATAAAAATTGGTTCGATCCAGGCTTTTAAATAATGTGTGGTGGGGGTGGCGAAGAGGGGGGTGGGAAGGATTTCTGAGTGAAAGGAGAGGGAGGGGTATATTGATAGCAATTTATTGAGCCCTGGCAAATATAAATTAAATTTGGCAGGAAATATTAGCGTAATATATATATATTTTTTTCTCTCTACAATTCTATAATACGATTTGATCGGTGCAACGGGTGTCCATCACTTATTTCTTCGTCGTTCACTGATCCCATATATAGGTCTTCTAGCAATCTCCTTTCGTCCTTGAAAACGCATAGTGACTTCTACTAATCTTGTTATGCACTATATACGTTATGCATATTAAGCTGAATAAATTGCGAATAAAACCTATTGCAGTTTCGGTTTAAACGAGATGATGGTCGATCAGTTAGCGCTATTGCATTTGAAATAATAGATTTAAGCCAATTTAGAGCATATGTCTTTGCACAGAAATGTTTAAATATATGGGTTTGGGGGGGGGGGGGGGTAGTTCATTGCTTATGCAAAGTTTATTTGACATCCCACCTGATCATTTGGCAATGTTTAACATTATTAGATTAGTTGGTTCTGATATGGGGATTGTGAAGAGATATCATTATTATATGCATATATTTGATGCTTCAAAGATATTTTTAAGTAATAATAAAAATTTTTTAGACGATCACTTATGGATAGCAATTTTGCATTTCTATCGCGGATCCCCGATCAAACCGGTTATATGGTTATTTCCGATGGCGCAGTTATTAAGGTACAGAAATTTTTTTTTTTTTTTTTTCAGTCGCCGAGGAATTTCCACTCTTCTCAGCAGCAATTTTATTATCTTTTGACCTCAATTTAGATTAGTGTTTATTTATTGGTAGTGAAGAGGGGTATAGAATGATGGGACGATCGTTAAATAAAGTGCACATTGATGTCTTTTCGATATATTTGTGAACAGCAAAGATGGCTATTGTGTGGTCCTTTTTTTTTCTAAAATTCTTTAGAATTAAGGAGTTTCTATGCACTGAAATAGAGTTACAAAGCCGCTATGCACTGAGACAGTACCATAAGGTTTATTGAATATCGATATTTTATAAGCGTTGAAATTTTAAATTGAGTTTCATGCCAAATTGGTGACAGCTGTAAATTCCACAAAATTTTCTGCGTAAGATGTTATTTTGGTGGAAGTTCTCTTCGTTGAAGCACAATGTCAGGAAATCGTGTTTTGGATTAGTAGAAATAAGTCATTTTGGGATCTTATGATGGAAGGGGAAGAGCTATTGGGGAGGGTTTTTTATTGAGACGGGGATTATTTTAAAGGGGAGAGGGGAGTTGGTTGAGGTTAGTGTGGCACACTTATTCAAATCTTCTGGAAGTGGAGAGAAAAATCAGCTTAAAATATTCAGGTAGAGTCCGTTTAAAACATGTCGGTCACAAGCTTCTTTAATCGGTACCTGAGAGTGGAGCTTGACCAATGGTCACTCAAAAAAGTTTGCGTTTATAGTTCATTCCTAAATTAAATGGTTTGAATTAATTCAATGATTGATGTTTGCAGTCAGAAGGAGATTTAACAAATTACGATACATTGGCATCGAGTATTATGAAGATTTTACGGATCGGTGCGCCACTTACATCGTCGATCGGTGAAAGTTTCGAGTCGTTGACAATTGCGTTTCCCGATTATTTCTTTACGATCTCGTTGAGTGGACCGCTGACTTTCATCGTTAAAAGGAAACCAACAGCGACTCCTATCGAAACCAAATGATTCATTCTTTGGCAATTTTTTTTCTTTTTCTTTTTTTTTTTTTGGTAGTGTGAGGCTCTCAGCTGCAGACTCGGCCATCCCCCCACCCCTCCCCCACCTCCCCCACCTCCCCCACCACCCCTTTAGTTATAAGGAATTTTAATTCTGCGATCATAGTGAGAGGGCAGGGAGGGGGAATGTGGTTGTATCGATAGTTGATCGGATTGAAAATAGAAATATAAATGGCATCAGCTTAGCAAAGAATTCGAATGAAAAATATATTGCCTCATATCATTTGATTTTGCTTATTATCTTTTCCTCTGCCTTTCATGTGCAATTTTTAAAGTTTTTTATTTTTTCTGAAATCATAAGATAATCTTAGTTGAGATTTTAATGAGTTTTGAAATTTTCATTTCTTTTTTTTTATTTTTCAAAATTAGTTTTATTCTATTGTAAGATGTTGGACCTATGTACTACGGGGGTTTTGAGGGGTTGCTTTTGTTGAATTTGCATATTGACGTATTGAGAGAATATTTCTATTATAATCGATGAAGAATCTTCATTTATTCTATAAGGTTGGATGAAATTATGGAAGAATAAATTTTATTGTTGTATAATTCGACTGTGAAGTAGATCATAAAAGGATAACCTCGATATGAGGTGGGTGTAGAATCAATTTTTGGGTATTGCTTCCAAATGGGTGTCAATAAAATTACTCGATGATATCATCACTTGTATCGCAAATTTCATTCGAATTTAAATCAGCTGACAAATATGGTATATAATTTTTTATAAAAGAATTCGACCCCACCCCCCCCCCCAACCCCCTCCTGCTTAATTGGTGTGGAAAAATCTGATTGATCAAAGAATCTGACTGATCGCTTATATGATGACTAAATGGGATAATTAAAAACATATTCGGTTAAGTTGCAGATCCGCTTAGATGCCCGATAGCCGTATTTCCTTTTCGTAACAAATTTGATAAACCATGATTGATGATGCGAACTCGAGAGACGAGTTTAGACATAACATATTGGAATTAATGGTTGCTTGTTAAACTTTTATTATTACAAAAGAATTTTATGATCGTTTATTGAATACATCGATCGTATAATTTATAATATTTTTATATATTTTAATAATAAATAATTTTTTTTTGCTGATTTTTTTTGCATAGAGTTAATGAATATATAGAAATTAACTAAGCGATTTTAGAAATATAAATGGTAATTCGCAAAATTCATCTAATTCTATTCCTCAGTGCATAATTAGATGCACCTCGCTAATTGATGCAAAACATTTGAGGTTAGAGATTGGTGAATTTTGAGGGCTTGAAACAGGAATCCCTACCTTGCATTTTACCTTTACCCGTACATTCTGGGGGTTGAGTATGGTGCTTTTTGAGGCTAACGTTATTCCCAACGAATGGGAAAGCGCATCGATAGCGCGATACGCGCTTTTTCTATTCCTCTCGCATTATATTTGAGATAGCCAACAGTATATGTAATGATAAAACGTGAGCATTGTTGCAAATTTGATAACTTCATCTCCACTTCTTCACGGTTGAAATTCTAGTCTCGTCTATAATGTGCTCAGCTATTTTTTTTGGGGGGGGGGGAGGGGGGATGGCGGGGAGGGAGGGAAGTTTAAGCGAATAATTATATGCTTACTTGATTTTTAAAACGATGTTTTATTTGTTTATTTCGTTTGCTCTAAATTATGACGTCATCGGTTTGAATTACATTCGTCTTTCGTGCATATCGAGAAGGATCCCTCATTTGTTTAGTTTATAGTATTGATTCCGATTTATACAAAGTTAAACATCGTTTGATGATTAGTGGGAAAAGTTATTCATCGATACGACGATCCACGCTTGTAACTTTCCCCTTTTTCGTTACATTCCCTAACCCCCCCCCCCTACCACTAAGCTATTGTGGACGCCTTCGTACGCCATTCAGCGATTAGACGCAATTGAAATCGGTTGAAATGGTTACTGTATATATTAATAGTAATTCTATTACGGTAATATCAGATTTAATTCAGTGATAGGTCAAGTGCCTGGGTCAGTGTTTTCACTTATCGCTTAATGTTGGTTATCGTTTTAGGTTCATTGAATCAAAATATTCTTTATAAGATAGGCATTAGGATAGTGCCAATACTGTGAGATCGTCGATTCATTGTTGCTTATCGCATTACGCCGTCACGTTTAATACGATTCCACCTCTGTATCAATGTTTTTTGAATTGAAAAGTTAGAATACCACTCGGTCATGACGTAACAGTATGTTACCATGCCTTTACTTCATTTTATCTTGCCTATCACAGATGGAACCCGTTGGCATTTGAATAAAAAATTCTTCAAATATACGCCGTCAAATCTAAAAATTTACCCATTTTCCACTGAACTAGAGAGTTTTCTAATATAAACAAAGCATCAACTCGACCTCGTAGTGCTCTTGCGCCACTAACTATTGATATCTGCATCAAATATTGTGTTCATAAAACTTAAATAAATAAAGGGAATTACGATTAAATGGTGCATTGAAAATTACAATTAAAGGTGCTGTAGTTAGCAATGAGATTGGCATAATGTATCGTAAGACGGCCGACTGCTTACGACAAATTCAATTGAAGGGAGGGACTTGGCGCAAGTGGCGCGAGCGGGTCGCCAAACGTGAGAGCTCAATGCTGACCTCGATGCAGCTTCCGTCTCTTTCATTGTCGGCATGTCTCCAATTTCGCTATACACTTTGCCCACTAAGTGCCCCATAGCCAACGGATTGGTGCCAGCCGTTCTCTCGCCCCTCATACGTCACCCATTCGTGCAGCCGGGTGGCGATTGCATTCTGTCGATTAGTGCCGTTGTATGGCGCGTTATCGCAATAAACGGCACTCTGCATCTCTTTTAACATGATGCATCGACCATTGCACTCTCTTCGTTGCATATATGTTGGAAAGATTTGTCAGCTGTGAATATTGTTGAGTCATACATAAAACAGGCATTGGGACGCTTAGTCATCAACCTTTGTTCAATGATCTTGGTGAGATTATATGGTGCATATTCACTACTTTTGTGTCTACGATTCGGTTCGATTTATATCTTACTCCACTATGGGATATATGCAATCGTTTTATCTACATTACAAATAATGAACTTTATTTTTGTATATATATATATATATATATATATATATATATATATATATATATATATATGTATATAATTTTATGCTAAGATTTTAATCGTTTCATAGGCATTTTTTCTATTGTTTAATGATCGTTGTGGAATTTATCAGTAGTTTTTATGTGGTCATTTCAATCAGCTGACATATCAGTCACTATACAAGCCAACAAAATAGGGAACGGCAGTTATTAACCTAGTTACTAACTCCATTGTATTCTCTATTATAAGCGCAATTTTTATTCGTTGATGAAAGTATTTCTCAAATTTTTCGCAATAAATTTTCAATAAAATTTAGAAAATTTCTAAAAAAAAAGGTAAATTGTTGATGCATTTAGAGAGTCAAGCAAGAGGGTGATCGATGCCTCATCGTTTATTTAATTGAATCGGCTGATGCAATAGGATGGATCACATTTAGATGATCATCTACAATAGCATTCGAATGATTTCCTTAGATATTTAATTAAAATATTTCTATGATCGAATATGTTGGAGACCTTTGAGAACGATTAAAATCATTTAGCATTGAGCTTATCTAAAGATTTTTATAATCGTTTTCCACGTATAGTAATTTTATCGTATCTTTTCGTTTGCTTTTTTATCTCTTTGTGTTCATCGAATCAATTCCGCATTGGACCATTTTTTTCAGGTAGAATTTTTTTTTGCAATTCCTGTAGGGATGAATTCCAGTATTTGAGAGGATCTCATTCAGCGATTTTTCTTACTTAATTAGGACCACCTAGTGGGATCTCTTATTTTAAATTATTCGATGCATCGATTAATCTCCATATTTATTGGAATATTAATTAAACTCTTATTCACTTAGCGTCAATGCGTCAGTGATTTTTATTTTTTTATTTTTTTCGTAAATTGACTACAAAATTTGCATAAACGAAGGCATGAATAATGAATTTGCATAAAGTATGTATAATAAATCAGATGTTGCATTCAGAGACATTATATCACTAGATTCGTAAATTGATAATATTCAAATGTTTATTGATGAGGAGAATGAACGAATTGATTACAATTTGAATTGATTCATCTATTTACTTATATTATTCATTGAATAATCAACGGAAGAAGCGTCCTTAGTAACGAGTGTGTATTAGTAACGGATTGTTGACGATTCATTAACACTCAATTACCTCATGTATATATATATATATATATATATATATATATATATATATATATATATACATCAGGCCGACCGATTTCAAAACTAAAATCTTTTAGAAGTTTTCTAAAGAATCGAATAGTTTGCGAAATATGACGTTTATTCGCATTCGATATTTTATAAAAATAGAAATTATCGCTGCAGAAAATTACACAATTTTTATTGCTATGATTGCACTCGTTTGTTAGGGTATTCGTGATGGAAATACTCTTCGTTCGGTGCAATTTTTTTTATTTGAAGGAGAGAGGGAGAGAGAGAACAGAGAGAGGGGGAGAGAGAGAACAGAGAGAGAGGGAGAGAGAACAGAGAGAGAGGGAGAGAGAGAATGGACAAACAAATTGCGATGATGAAGGCTGTTATCATTGTTGTCGGTTTTTTTTTTGATTATTAATTTGAGACGATTTGCATTCCTTAGAGTATTTTCCATTTTTTAAGGTACTTATTGATGATATTATAAGAAGTTTCTTTTTCGTCATTAAAAATGTTATAAATTTCACTCGTAATAGTTGTGCACATTTCTATCTTTTCTACTCTCTTCTATTCTTTTTCTCTCTTATTCTCATCTATTCTCTCCTCTTCTGTTCTATATAGTTAGCCTTTTCTCCCACCTCTCACCTCCCCCACCTCACCTCCTGAAGGTTGCATTCTAGAGGTGGCTTACCCCCCTCGTTCCCCCCTGAAGGTTACATTCTAGAGGTGGCTTACCCCCCCCCCCCCCCTCGTTCCCCCCTGAAGGTTACATTCTAGAGGTGGCTTACCCCCCCCCCCCTTCGTTCCCCCTCAAGGTTACATTCTAGAGGTGGCTTACCCCCCCCCTCGTTCCCCCCTGAAGGTTGCATTCTAGAGGTGGCTTACCCCTCCCCCCTCGTTCCCCCCTGAAGGTTGCATTTTAGAGGCGGCTGAACAAATTGGTATTCAATCTAGCTGACTGAAGCATTAAAATTTATGACAACTAATCACTTCGTGCTGTTTGATAGATGCTCGGCGGTGGTGAGCGATCAGCAATAAATGCTATTTGAAATTATTTTCGAGGGTTAATGTAAAGCTTTAGAGATTCCTAAATATCACTTCATTTTCCCGAGGCGCAAATGTCCGATGATTCGCGTTATTCATGGGTAGCATAGTTATTTAATGATAGATCATATCTTCACATTTGATCTCTTCGATTTACTATACTTCGTGATGCAGTTCAAAAATTTATAGTCATTATTATATAATAAATACTATATTATATTATTTAATGTTATCATATCTTCATATGATTAAAAAAAGTTTGTAATTATTATTATTACACCTTTATTATATTTCGGCACTCTATTATACGCTTATATGATGATCTAAAGCGTATAATTAATTGTATCTAAAAATATTCGATTATATTATTATTGGTAGCACTAAAATATGGTAAAAATATTTGTGCTGAGAGATTTTTTTAATAAATTTCAACAAAAAAAAAGACCGATCGATATTTGCATATTGTTCATAAATGCTAATAGATGTATATTGTTTGGTCAATGACACAACACAGGTATAGGGGAGGGAATATGAAGGAGAGAGATCGTTTACACGCGCGGCACATTGAATGTAAACTGTTTGTTGAGTGCGATGTGTTGAGCACAAACCGATGGAAGCGCTGGTGGTTGTTTAGTGATGGGGGCCGTATGTTGGCACCAATCGGCAAAAAAAAAAAAATGAACTCTCGACCCCGAAGAAAATCCATCTTATTTGTGCCCTCTCGATATGCCTCTCCTTCATTGCTAACAAATAATTTCTTATCCACCTTAATTACTTTTAATATTACATTCAAAATAAACTCCGAATCTCACTTATTAAAATTTTTCGCAACTATTATTTCATCTGTACATCTATTTCTAGTTTTTTTATTACCACTGCAAAAACTTGTTTATTCAATGTGTTTTTTGTTAAATATATGAGATCTCTGTGGATATGCTTATTGTAAAATGCAAACTTATATTCGTATTCTTGATCACTGATCAAATCGATTGATGTTCGGTGATCTTGATCAGTGATCAAATCGATTAATGTTCGATGATCTTGATCAGTGATCAGATCGATTGCTAAAGCTTAGGGTGTTGTAAAGTGTTTGTTCTTTAATCTGAAACATCCATTCTTACGATGAAAGCTACAGAGATGGTCGATAACGAATGAATTCTGTTTGAACCTCGGGCTGATCCTCTGTTCGAATCATTTGAGATTGTTTCGCTTAATGTTCATCTCGGTGATGTCCGACTATCTCAGATTTCTTCCTCAAGCGTCCCCCTCCCTCCCCCCCCCCCCCAAAAAAAAACTCCTTAGTGGATTATCAGTAAATTTTATCAGCATAAAATATTGATTTTATATGTGATATGCAATCTAGAGATTGTTATCATTTATATTATCATTTCAAAGAGGTATGTTATCATTTCGAATTGATGAATCTTTATCAATACGCTTATCTAAAACTATTCAAAGTATATTTTGAATATTTTTTGATGAAAGCATCACACTAGATTATTAGAACAATATATTTGAATGGTTTTCGTTGCAATATTTGAATATATGCAAGACTCTCTCTTTATCTCTCTTACTTAATAATTCCATTCCACATTGATTACAATAATTTAATTTGTATCCGTCGAAAGAAATTTAGAAAATTACATGACATGAATGCAGAAAAAAAAACCCAACAATTTTACTTTTTTGTCGATATTTGTCCGTTTTTTTTAACGCTTCTAAAAGTGCACTATGGCGATGTTGCTCTTATATTTATATATGTCTATGTTGTTTTGGCGTATTTGTCGGCGCCTATCTGTCTGTCTGTTTGTCTGTTTGTCTGTTTGATAGTTCCAATTTGAAGGTTTATAAAGTTACAGCTAGCTACAACTTAATATAAGCATAAGCCATAGAATGATCTATGTTCGAGGTGTTTCATTAGCATCAGAAAAGTTATAGTGCCATTGAATGGGTGCCTAAAAACTTATCTTTTTTTTTTATTGAGCAGTTGCGAATTCATTTACGTCAATCGAATCGCGGACAAGTTGTATTTTTTTTTTTTTTTTTTTTTAAAGAAGATTTCGACGAGCAGCGAATCAATTAGAAAGTAATCTAATGTTTTTTTTGGCATTAAAACTTTCTTATAAAAAGCACATATCGTGCAATTATCACCTCTAATGCTTCTCTTGCTTCATAATTATTTTTATTTCGTCTATTTATTTATTTATTTTATTAAAAGTATTTATTTTTTTAAAATATATTAAGTTATTTATGAATTATTCATTTATATATAATATACGTTCAGTAGAATCTGTATTCAGGAAATGCATTGTGGTAGCATCATCTTTGTATATCTGTATGTCTGAATATAAATCTGTCTGTTCATCTTTGTATATCTGTATGTCTGAATATAAATCTGTCTGTTTGTTGGCTTCATATGGGAAATAAATAAAGATTGTGGTGGGAAAGTTTTAGGCATTTAGGAGTATCAAAACATTTACTTGCACTCTTTCATTTTATATCGGTTCGTTCTCAAAAATATAAATCTTTTATCTGGAATCGACTAGAAGTCATTGAAAATATGAATGCATTATTTCGATTATTTTATTCTTTTATTGGCAATTAATGCAACCGGTCGGTCATATAGACGCGATTCGTTTTGTTTTATTGCTGAGGAAAAGTGAAAGAGCGCCCCTATCGCATTGTTCATTATAATAACATCGTAAAATATATTGGTGTATCTTTTTTTAATGTTTAGCGATCGATGAGAAAAATTTAAATTTCTAAGAAACCACTTTTCATCGAATCAGAAAAATTGAATCATTTCGTTTTTTCAAAATTTTATTTAAAAATGATCAAATTAAAAAAAAAATTTTTTTAAAGAAAAATTTTTGATAATCAAAACATAAAATTAGAATCATCCCTTCGATGCAATAAACATATCGAAATATTTGACACCAATAGAAATTTATCGTTTTTTAACGTAAAATGTTTATGAATGTTGTTTCATACTCTCATTCGTTCTTTAGTCATTTCATTGTATTTAATTATTGCCTTTTCTTTTTAGTTAGTGCGACCTTTCAGGGTGGAACGGATGTGAGAAGGTGGGGAGGGGGGGGGGGGGAGGGGAGAGGGCAAGTTATAGAAGCGCTTTTAATGATCTTCGCCAGTGATCATATAAGGAAGGCATTTATTATATATCTTCGAAGTTTCTAAATTTTATTAGATTGCAATTGTTCCATCAACTTCTTTCAGCTTTATTTCTAATTTCAATCGCTTTTTTTTAGTGCATATACAATATTTCATTCATTAATTATTGTTGACTGATTAAATTACAATATATGCACAATTAATACGATTATTTATAGTTTTGATGTCATTGGATCGCTTTCTTTCAAATTTGCCGCATTAACAAATTTTTAGCAGCAAGTTCGCATGAGAATAATCTGTATAGAAGCAAGTTCGCATGCGAATAATCTGTATAGAAGCAAGTTCGCATGCGAATAATCTGTATAGAAGCAAGTTCGCATGCGAATAATCTGTATAGAAGCAAGTTCGCATGCGAATAATCTGTATAGAAGCAAGTTCGCATGAGAATAATATCTGTGGCTTCATTTAACTTTAGCTGTTTCTATTTACGCTTTTAGTCATTATCGACATATGGCTGCAACGTTTTGTTTTTTTTTTTTTTTGTTGAAATGGTTAGAAGCATTGCTCTCAGTGGTGATTTTTTTTTTTCGATCGGGTTTCTCAACGTTTCACATGTGGTGATTTCGAAAAGCAAAAAAACAATTCACCAGCAAAATATTAACGCAAACATATTGCCTTAAGACAAATAAAACAGACACAAACAGACATGATGGCCAACATATGTGTGCAAATATTTTATTTACTAAAATACTTGAAAGTGCACGTCGAATTGCACAATTGCAAATTTCTTCTTTTTCGTCTTTAAATGTTGACTGAGTTGTTTTTTTTTGTTTTTTTTTTCATATTACATCATACATTTTATACACCAAACATCAATCATTCGTCTCTGAGGTGATTTTTTTATTTTTTATTTTTTGAAAAAATTTTATTTGTCTAAAAATGATGAACTATTTTTTTCATTTTTATTGATTGTGCTAAAAATTTTTTAGTGCACATTTAACTCGTTGAACAAGTTTCACATATCGTACTCATCAATCAGTAGCAATACGTTTCATACGCACAACTATTTAGGTATGTTCTTTTTCCTTTTTTTTGGTATTCTTTAAGGAAACATTCCTTTATGCACACAATAACCGGTATATTTGTGCACTTATGTTGTGATAATATTTTGCAGAAATTTTCATCTATCTTATGAAAGATGAGACGACATTTTCAAACGACAAAGAAATGGAGAGGGGAACGGAAGAGTTTGGAGGTGGAGGGAGGAGGAGAGATGTGAGGGAGATGCTTTAGATTGTGTTTTTTTTTTTCTTAAATATTCGGCTTGAGATGCATCTTCATAGTGTTATTTCTTTATGTTAATAATAATTATTATACGATGATATCAATGACAATCATTAAATATATGCCAATGATGAAAATTAACGGCAAAAAAAAATTTGCATAATTTGCATAATTTGCATAACTTATCGATTAATTTGAAAGATATAATAATTAAATTTTGCAGTAATAAATTGAGTAAATTTGAATATTACATATTGAGACATATGATGATCTTAAATATTATTTTTGATTGGCAATAATCATTTTAGTTCTAATTATTTATTGATATATGATCGTAGATTTATTTCTAATTCATTTCATTCATTATGTAAGTAAATAAAATGTTTCCGTGTTCAATAAATCTTTGAAAGTAGCAATATTTGAATAGAATTGTAATAAATAGGCATTAGTCATCACTGATAAGGGATAAGTAAGGCATTAATCATCACTGATAAGGGATAAGTAAGGCATTAATCATCACTGATAAGGGATAAGTAAGACATTAGTCATCACTGATAAGGGATAAGTAAGGCATTAATCATCACTGATAAGGGATAAATAAGACATTAGTTATCACTGATAAGTGGTAAGTAAGGCATTAGTTATCACTGATAAGGGATAAGTAAGGCATTAGTTATCACTGATAAGAGAGATGAATATTCGATATAAAGTTTCACTTATTAATAGCTATAAAAATTTTCACATAACATTTTCTTTCATGGTGATTAATTTCTATTGCATCAATAATATCGAAATAACGCATTCAAAAAGAATTGTTGAATGAAAGTGCAATTTATTGATGCAAAAAACTTGTCGAGCAACAATTCAAACAACATTTCCAATGAATGCTATTTGCTTACTTGAGAGAGAGAGAGAGAGAGAGAGAGAGAGAGAGAGAGAGAGAGAGAGAAAATTCTCTCAGTAAAATGTCAAATATTTCAATATTCATATCATTCAACATTTTAAAATTGAAATTAATATAAAGCATTTCATTAAATCACCACTTTTTTTTTGCAAAACATTTGAATCATTCAAACAATTGCTCAACGCCTATAAAATACCACTCGCTTCGAAATCGGCTTATTATATTTATGAAAAATGCAGCCGAAGTTGGTAGAAAATGACGCCGAGCTTCCTAATAATCTAAGAAAAAATGACGCCGAGTTTCTTAATAGATTAAGAAAATGACGCCGGGCTTTATATTTTCTAGCATATTGATGTGTGTTGTGAATGAATTTTCTCTCTTATTGACTTTATATTCAAATATTATTGATTCGCGAGAACAAGACGACTATTTACTGCACATCAATCATCCAGAAATTCACCCCTCCCTCTTCTCTAAGAAATGAACGCTATTATGAAATGATAAAAATAGGATTTGTTGCAAAAATAAATAATAAAAATTCTTATAAAAATAATACAAATGCATTTTATACAATTCATAAATGCTTCGAAATGCAATAGTTTTTTTTTTTTTTTTTTTTTTAACTATAGAATGCAACTCACTCATCGGAAATTTGTTTCTTTTATACAAACATTTTTTTTTCGGTTCATTGATGATAGTGAAGATGAGATTATTGTTTAGAAATGATTATCGTCATAATGAAGCCAACACAATCATAGTTTATATTAAAGCTTTAATAAGTGGAACTTTTAAAATTAGAGAATAAGATGCGCTCGAGAAAATTTGCATAAATTTGAATATTTGAAAGCCAATAAATTTATTGGAATATTAAATGGAATTTATGGAAATAAAAAAAAATATATTATTGAAAAGAAAATTTACATATATATTTTGCAATTTTTTTCTTTCGTGGAAATAGACTGACTAGTCTGGTTTGTTCGTTATTCTCGCTTAAAGATTTGTGTTAAGAGTGCAAAGAGCAAAAAGAAAGTAAATGAACCCTGATTCACGATCGTTCTAGATTCAACATTAAAAAGCATTGAGAGATGTTTGATGTATCAATATGTCTGTCTGTTTAGTCAGGTGGTATGAGTGAGGAAGCTCAATGAGCATGTGAAGTTGATGTGAGATGTTGCGTTCGAGCTATTTACTTCTGCGATACGCGAATGTGAGCTGTAATTTTTATTGTTGAATAGAGCAGCTCCAATGAGGAGCATAGAACAGCTCCAAGATGGAGCTTTTTTTTTTTTTTTTTGAAAACATCCTGAATTCTTTCATAGTAGATGCTCCCTTTCTCTTTTTCTTTCACCTCCTCTATTTCTGTCACTCTCTTTCTATGAATCTTCATAGTTATTTAACGTGAACTATCGGACTCTTTTTGTTTGCTGATTATTTAAGTGATATTGTCATTGGTTGTTAGTGTGGTGTTTTAAATGGTGCTGTTAGAGGTAGTTGTAGCATTTAATACATCTAGAGTCGACCGATGAGATCGAAACTTAAAAAGTAACAATAATTTGTATATCTACTTCTCTAGTTTAATTGAAATATTTAAATTTTATATACAATAAAAGCACTTATATTTATTAATAGTGTATTTATTTTTCTTTTACATGTAATATATTTATATAAAATTATTACTTTACGTAAATAATTTTTATTAATATATAATTTTTTAAAATGCATTTACCTTCTGCAATATTTTTTTATTATTTTTATTTGATTGATTATTATGTTGTTAGATGGGATGCTATCTTATGCTATTCTTTGCCGTCCTTTTTTTTTTTCGATTTCCATATAGAAGTATTATAAAAATATACATAAAACACACACATACATGCATAGATATGCCATTATATGGACACCCACACATGAACACACACACACACACACACACAAACACACAACTTCACCTTTGTATAAATTTATTTCAGTTGCAGAATGGAAGAGGAATGTAACCTTGAAGCTTTATTAACATGAAGCCTAATAACTTTACTAATACAGTGAAAAACACTCTTTAGAGTACATATTTTGAATTAATATATATTATTATAGAAGTAATTAATAATGGATAAAGTAATTAGTGAAGTAATAATTGTTAGATATTATAGTCGAAACCTTACGTAGTGAACGAATCATCTAAATAACATCATATTTGTAGATGATGAGTTTGTGCAATTTATGCGATAAGTTATATGTTTCATTATTTCAACCGGTCGTTCAATTGGGTTCATTTATGGTTTTTGAGTTATTTGTTTGGGTAATTAATTGTATACATTATAAAACAAATCCATATATAGTGTCTCATTAATGTTTTAATTGGGTTTTGTACGATCGGGATGCCCAATATCATGTGTGACGTTATAAGCAATATAGCTGCAGAAGAGTGTACAGGTTTACCCATGGTGGGGGGAATTTTTCACGCAAACGGCTTTTCTACCGCGAGAGTTATGGCAGTTGAGGAGGGGGATCGGAGGGTGAGGAGGAGGGAAGGGAGCAGAAGAGGCAATTAATTTACGAGATAATTAAATAATCATTTTTTCGTTTATTACAATTTTATAATTTTATAATTTTTGCAAATTTGTAGTTTGATTCGATTGAGAGACAAGACATTTCATTATGAGACAAATATTGCCTTAAATATTTTCGAAACATTTTGCAGTTTTGCTCATTTATTTATTGTTGGTTTATTCAATGAAATATTAGCGCAAATCCGTTGAAAGAGATATTAGATTTTGATTTTGCGGTGAATTGGTTCTTTATGCCTTATTTCAGCTGTTTTTTTTTGATAATTAAGGTTACAAGTAGAGGAGATAGGAGTGGGGGGGGGGTGAGTTCCAATAAATTCAGGCTTATAGAACCGATAAAATTTAGCTTTCAAGTATTCCCCGCCGATTCATAATAGGTTTACTGAAATTTTCACATTTAATCATCGCGAAGCGTTTCTTTATCTAAATGGATACGTATTAATGTAAAATCGGTGAATAATACTAGTGTAACCTAAATAATATAATAATATAACCTTGTATGGGAAAAAATTCTTGTAGTAATATAGGCGAATAGTCGTTTTTATTTCCGGTTTCATTTCCTTCAGAGATATGCTAATTAATATAAATTTACTCATCATATATGATTCTTATTGATCATACCATTTTATGTTTCTGAAAATTTCCATCAAATCAGAGCATTATAATTGGCGCAAATGGCGTTATTAATTATTTCTATTATTATTAATTTTTTATTTTTATTATTGTTTCTATTATTTATTACTTTTATTATTTTTGTTATTATTATTTAATGAGTTGTAGAGAAATTTCAACGTTGCATTTGCAATGTGTTTTAGTATATAATGGAATAATTTATAGATAGTTAAATAGGTTATCGGTTTATTTTTGTTCGATTATGCTGCTTAATAATTCAACTTAATATAAATAAATTTTGAGACATAAACATAGGCATACTCATAATTTTAATTCTAATATTCCCTATCTACGATGATGTTATATAGCTACAAATATTTGCCGACTCGAAATATATGCAAACATTTTATTTTCCTTTATTGAAATGAACGATTTGATATGCGATGAATACGTTTCATTTCGAATAGTTGTTGTTGATTCATTCGCCATCGGGAATGAACTATTCGGCTTGTTATTGCTTGAATAAGATGAAACAATTGCACCAAAAAAAAAATAGATATGCGGAAAATTTTTGATTTGATCCAAAATTTAATTTTTAGAACAATTAGGAGTCGTTGTTTTTATTGCCGACATTTTTTTTTTGAAGTTTTATTTTTAATCTGATTGCAATCATAGAAATAATCAGCAAAAAAAAAAAAATCTAAATTTTAATAATCGAAAGTTATTAATTATCAAAATTTTTATCTTTGTAAATATGTCAATTTTAGAGTTACAACAATAAATTTTTAGTGAAAAATTGAAAATCGGATCCAATTTAAAAAAAAATCTGAAATTGAAAATAAAATTCAAAATTTAATTGCCAAAATTGCTAAAGCGTATCTGCGATGATTCCAGAGCTCTCCAACAAGTTTAATAACTTTCGATCAGGGAATTGAGGAGGCGAGGGGGGGGGGGGGAGTAGAAAAGACAATTTGACTGGTAGAAAAGTTTTTTTGGATTGATGTCGGCAAATGAATGCGAAATACATCAATGACAATCGCACTTTTACGGGTCGTTTTGTGTCGACATTTTGGAATGTCGCATTGAGATGCAGTTATATTATTCGTCCTTAAATGGCATTTTTCTTTTTGGCCACGTCGCACAAACTTTCATATATGATTTTATTTTGCAAATCGTTCTTCATCATCGCTTCTTAGAGGTTTTTTTTTTGCCTTCTTATTTTTTTTTTTTCGAATAAAAGAAAATATTTTAGATTAGAAGGAAAATTAATTTTTCTTTGCAAAGAAATTCTATTCATTGTTTTATTTTCGACGTTAGCGTTGTGTTATTTGAATGTTTCTTTTTGTTTTAGTAAAATAAAGCGACAATCAAGCGGGCGGAAATTTAAAGTTTTTTTTTCTTCTGTGAAAAAGTGGAGCTGATAAAATTGATATAACATATTTTAACGGCAATGATATTTGTGATTAATAAATAAAAGAAAAATATTCGATATCACAACAAGCATAAACGTTTTTAAGGATATATTTTAGCGCCTTTAGTGCCAAAAAAAACGAATCTCCAGAAAAACGTTTCTATTCTAATAGTAAAGCGATGATGTTGATGATTGCGGCATTTATTTAGTGATTATATCATTCATTTCTCATAACGAAGCAAAAAAAAAAAAAAAAAATTATAAGTTTCGATAAGATCATTTCCGATGTTTAATCTTGTAGTTTTACAACTTATCATACTGTATCTTGTAGATTTCTGAATTATTAGTATTTTTTGAGTAAATTTTTACAAATTTTTTTTTGTTACAAGTTGATAATTTTTTTTTCTTTTCTATCATCGAAATATTTGCCTCAAATTGAATTGCGAAATTCAACTGTTTTCGAAATATGCATCAGAATATGATATAAATTTTAAAACGGAACTTATATATCTCTATTGATGTTTATTGTTTCATCTTTTCTATTAGTATAAAAAACGATGTTTAGAAATTCCGTAATGAATTCAAAAGTGGGGATACATTTTTATACGAATATAATGCATCATATCAACTTTTCCTTTATATCTCCCTCAAAAAAGGCCTTTATTTAGAACGGCGTATATATGTTAGACTTGAGAACCTATCGGAAGAGAATGCGAAGGGAAAATAAATATATCGTTGCAACGAATTAGAAAGAATTCATAGTCGTTGTGCTATGGGCTGCGAGTTTAATCCTGTTCCACTTCCGGTAGAGACCGGAATCAGAACCAGGCTTAATCTTGGTCAGGAGCGGACTCAGCCTTTAGCTCCGGTCCTGGTTTTCTTTCTTGTTTCGACAAAGACCGGAAGGACGTAGAACCATATCGGCGCGCAAATTTCTATTGCCTATATTATCTGGGGATCTTTATGGCGTTCTAATGAAAGAACATAAAAATAAACTGTAATTTTTGAAAAAAAAAGATTATCTTTGATTTCTTCTAAATAAAATAATTCTAAGAGCAATGATCGAAGTTCTATTGATTTTCTTTCAGAGTTTTAGCTAAAAAATAAAAGAGAATAAAAAATGCTTAAAATAATTGCTTCATTTCGATCAGCTGAGCTTTGTTAAGTTGTTGTTTTATCAGTAAAAACTTGATTTTTGATCATTCGATAAGTTTTAATATTATCATTCCAATTTAGATTTAAGGTAGGCGCTATTGCAAACGTTTTATCGGCTATAACGACTGAGGACATATTTATAAACAAAGGAGTTTTCACTAAAAATTTTTTCTTGCTTAACTTTTTTCTTTCACGGGATATGGTGATTTTCTAAGTGAAGATTCGAATCAATTTAGGTTATCGAAATGGGTAATTTAAGCATAATAGTTTGTTTTGCGCCTATAAAATTCATAAAGTTTTCTTTCTGATTCAATAAAGTTTTGAGATATGCATGCGCAAGAATCTATAAAATTTGAAATATTGCCTAACAATTTTAGAAAACGTTAAATCACTCCGCAATCCGAATCTAAGTCATATGTGGCATTCGGCGATTTCAAAAAAAAAAAAGAAAAAACCTCTACGTCTCTGTTAGAAGATTTGAGGTTTCAATTCATAGTTTCATATTCAGAATTCTAGTTCCACGTTCTAGTCTTTGATTTTTATTTAAAGGATTCTCGATTCGTGTTTCCAGGACTGTAGTCTATGTCTATAGGGCTCCGGTTCATATTTAGGACTCCGTTTCATGCAGAGAGCTTCGATTCGTGTTTGCAAGACTTCGTTTCGTGCTAAGGATTCCGGGTAATGTGTATCAGTTGTCTCATTTGATTCAGGAGTGAAAAAAGTGACTAGGAAGGGATATATAGACGTAACACTTGTTAACGAAGGCCAATTAAGAGAACTTTAGAGATCTTATGGTCGTTGCTTAGTATTTATAAAAACCGTAGGTAACACTGCAATTACATTTTAACCTTAATTTGTACCCCTTATATTCATATAGCTATTATTAAATGTCATCCAAATATTCAAATATTTTATCGATCACTTAAGCTAGTTATTTTTATTTGATTTACATGAATGGCTTCCATTTTTTTCTCTCTTTTTTCATTGTTTTTTCCCCTCTCTGATTGCAATTTTTGCTGTCTTTTTCATCGTTCCCTCTCCCCATCTTTTTCTCTCCCCTCCATCCTCTTTCCTCCTCCCTCCTTCATCAACGTCTTTCATACCCTAGCATGCGTCATTTCCGGATGCATCACAATATGCGAGGATGATCGACTGCTTGTTAGAAAGTTGAAGTGTTGTGCAAAGAGCAAAAGACGATGTCTATGATGATATAAAAACCGAACAACTGAAAACAGGTGTGAGTGTGCAGCAATCAAATAAGCACACAACTATACGAGCAATTAATTGTGCACATTTGCATTCAACCAAAAATTGCAGTTGATGAAATACATCAATTTCGTATTTCTTTGCATCTTCTCGACACAATATTTTCGTTAATGATTGTAGTATGAAAGAGGAAAGAAAAAGAAAACGATTCATTTTCATTGGACGAAAATTTTTTTCCCTCTAAATTGGGGTCTTTTTTTCGTCGAAAATTTTGGAAAAATATGATTAAAAAAGCGTATAAATATTCAAATTTTATTTTCTTGTTATATCCGTTTTTAAGAAAACGATTAATGATAATAAGTTGATAGTTGCTAAGTATGTAGATAACGGTAATTGAAGTGAATGAAATAATCGTCGCATTTTTTTTTTCTCGGATCGACGGGTAATGATTCCAAATTACAGGGATTGTTAAAGCAAGGAACAATGAATATTGTTTGTAATTTCATGTGAAATTTTGGTTGATAGAGAAAAGTCATTTCGTCGACGGCGATGATAGCTATTAGAGAAGCTGATCGGCAAGCAGTGCCCATGTTTGATGGTGAATTGATTTGCCTTCGTTGATGATATGAGGATAATTTCAGTGCTATGCTTTTTTCCATTAAAACATTTTATCTTAAGTAGCCATCAATAGTTAGCACTGAAATTTACGTTGCCATTCAAGAAAGAAAACACCGTGCCAATGCATCGATAATACATGAATACTTGAACGGCAAAATGTGGTTTTTTTTTGGTTCCGATCTACTGCCTCCTTGTGTGCTTTCTTCTTTGCAAAAAAAAAAAAAAAAATTTATTAGTTTTTTTTTTGAAAAAAATTCAAAAAGTAGTTCGAAAACATCCTGTCTAGTCGTTCGACAATAAAATAAAATTTCTTTTCATGTCTTACCTCGAAGTTCTTTTCACATCGTCTTATCTTATTTCAAAAAGAGCAATCGTTTGGAGTTGCTTAGCGGTGCTTCTGAAATGACTCAACGATGATTTTTTTCCCACATTCGTAAATTGTTTCTTTTCAAATATTTTTACCTTTATTGACTTTGTTGTCTTTTTTTTTTCTTCCCGAAAAGTTTTTTTCGACGAATTATTTGTCGCAATTCTGAATAATGACGTCATAAGAATTCCCGTTGCAAAAATTCCATCATTCTCTATCCTTTTTCAACGTTATTTCCCCTCTAGCTTAATCTTGATCTAGCCGTTTAGGTGAGAGACAAGTCTGATTGGCTTACTTCCTTGAAAAACAAAGATTCATTCATGCAGAGAGGCATTCGTTGATACGTGAATACGTGAATCTGCGCTCGTTTCATCGCATCGCAACCGATGACACCCCATTCATGGGGGGGCACTCGGCCCACATGCTGATAGACATCGTCGTCATCTTAGTACCTACCTCCTCTTTTCTGGTTTTTCTCTCTCTCTCTCTCTCTCTCTCTCTCTTATTCCTCTCTCTTCATATAACATCGTTTCTGTGTGTATATATATGTGTGTTGCTCATATTCATAGTGCGATTGGAATGTGTCGGTAGTGTGCAAACTGGATTCGATTGGTAGTGTCCCACAACCCCTCCCCGTCATGTGAGTCTGTCCCCTCTTAAGGCCATTTCTTTTGTCGTTGTTCATTTCTCATCTCGTTGTTCTCTCAATTGTCCGCCTTCTTCTCTGCATTTCGATTCGTTATTCGTTAATTTTCGTAAATCAGTTCAACAGCAATTTTGAGAACATTCTTAACGAAAGATGCTGCAAGTTGGTTTGGCTATAGAATCGGTTGATTGAACTTCATAATCTTATAGAATTTCGATTCTCTTCACTGCATCGATCATTCACGAAGCGATTCGAATTTCTATAAATTTTAATTTCCACAATGCTATGA
Organism: Baylisascaris procyonis; assembly: GCA_037389465.1. NCBI lineage: Eukaryota > Metazoa > Nematoda > Chromadorea > Rhabditida > Ascarididae > Baylisascaris > Baylisascaris procyonis. Next base: position 1,974,164 of record JAZARR010000230.1, read on the forward strand.
ATTAGTCACGAACGGTTTTGCCAATAATAAAACGACCGCATCAATCTTATTTTAATGGAATATCCTCTAATTATTCCAACTTACTTCACTCTTTCCAGCATGTTTCATTACGTCACATCAATCAGTAATTATTTAGCTATTCAATGCTAATCTGAAGAAGTAATATTCTCGTTTCTTTAATTTTATTTCATTTGCATAATAATAATAATAATAATAATAATAATAATAATAATAATAATAATAATAATAATAATAATAATAGTAATAATAATAATAATAATAATAATAATAATAATAAAATAATAATAATAATTGATGTATTTTCCTCTCTATTCGTTGATTTACTTTTTATGTGAATTTATTGATGTTCAAGTGATTGTGTTGATTGAAACATCAAAGCTAATTGAGGAAAGTACGAATTTTGTAATTTTATTGACGAAAAGAGTCATGATACTTACATTACTATCTATTTTATACTAATTTACACTAAACGTATACCTGACACTTATTTTACTGACAGCCATTATGTCGGACAGCGCTTTTATTGGGCAGCGCTTTTGTCGGACGCGCTTTTATCGGACAGCGCTTTTGTCGGACAGCGCTTTTATTGGGCAGCGTTTTTGTCGGACAGTGCTTTTATTGGGCAGCGCTTTTGTCGGACGCGCTTTTGTCGGACAGCGCATTTGTCGGTTGTCGTTCAAGTTCGCGGCTTTTGCATTTTCTGTGTATTGTAGTGTTAACTCATTTGTGCGTTATCTGCGTTCAACTGAGATGTCTTTATGAATCTTTCAACTTCATTCGTCAATTAACTTGCAGTTAAAGGCCCTTCAGTAAGCATAATAAGCGTTTATATTTAAGCGGCGTTGCAATCGATTCCTTATAAAGACTATGGCTAAATAATTAAAATAAAGGCTATTTTTATTAGCTATAAAATAAGATAAAATTCTTCTTCATTCCCTTCATCGATAATTTTTTTTTTTTTTGGGAATTCTAACATCCAAACGAAACATATTCTATTAGATTCAATTCCCTATATGTAATATTAATATTACTTTGAAAATAAATAATAATTCGAAAATTTAATGAAACGTAATAATTTTAATTTAAATGTATTTTCGACGTTATTCAAAAATTAATTAAGTGGATAAGGATTCGTGTTGAATTTTCAAAGACGTTATACGTTTTGTGAAACTGGTTCAGACCGATTCCAACAGATGAGTGCATTCTCAACGCTAAATTTTCTATGAAAAGAAAAAAAAAAACGAGAATCTATTTATTGCTTGAATTGTTTCACCGCTAGATTTTCATATTAGAAGAGGAGAGTAGGGTAAGTTGGAATGGTGGAGGGGGGGGTGTGTGTGGAGGGGTGCAAAAAACCTGTAAAGTACTTCATGCACAATAGGAATGGTACTGAAAGGCGTGTTCTTCTATTGCTTTTTATCTCGTTATGAAGCCCGAAATCTCATCAGCACTAAGAACGATTCAAGTGAACGATATGCTAGATTCTATATTTGATGCATTTAGCTGTCATTACTACATTTCATTACTCAAAAAAAAAAAATTTAAAGCAAATTTCTTGATTCAAATAATGCTGATGTAAATAAATAAGTGGGCGTTTTGCGATGTATTCAGAGTGTACGAAATTTCATCCCATTAAATGGCAGATGCAGAAAAAATACAAATATTTGAGGGCGATCTTTACGTTGAATTTCTTTCATATTTGAAAATGATTCAGAGTTTTCTCTCTCTCTCTCTCTTTTTTTGAGAATTTTGGATATATTAGATTAAAATATTTTAGCGATAATTTACTCATCTCGAGATTAGTTCTCGAAATTATCATAAATCATCATTTGTATTAAAAGAGAATAAATGAGCGATACACTCATATTAATATTTATTGTTCGATCGAGCTTTTTCCTTCTTTTTTTTTTGCGTCGCAGTGTATAAATGAAATATTTCGCAAAATTCAGCAGGTTTCGATGGTAAGGTTGAAAATTTTTGACCATTATTTAGTGAGATAAATTCAGAGCTAATGCTTGGATATTTCGACCGGTTGAACAATAAAGACTGCAAACACTGTTGAGCGAAAGCCCGATAGTCGTTGCGCTAGTTCCGGCTGTCTGCAATACTTGCTTCGGCTGTCTTCAGTGTTTGCTCCGACTGTCTGCAATCCTTGCTCCGGTTGTCTGCAGTGTTAGCAAACGCAAAGACGATGCGTTAGCCTTCTGCTTTTCCACATCAATTGCCGACCTTCTTAGTGATGTTTGGAGCACTATACCTCATGAGGTTATACCACCTTTTTAGTGCTACTCTATTGTATGGCAGCAACAAACAATAGCTGAACGGTAGTGACCAAAAAAGGATGTACACCATCCAGTCTTAAGGATAAGCCTGTAGCTAAAGGATATTGATTATCTCCGTCTAAGTAGCTTTGTTGGCCTATAATAGTATCTTATTTTATCAATCCACGAATCAGAGGGTCTCTAATTATGTTTATTCATGGGATTATTCCTGAAAGCTATTCCACAGAATGTTTTCGATTTCCCATCTTGTCTGTCGTGTTTAATGGCTTTATTTCCTTTTCGAAACCAATTTTCCTTCATGGGTGATATCAACAGGCGAATTGCCCATCGAAAAACTAAGAAAACGACATCATTTATCGTTGTGTTTTGTTGCATTACTAATAGATTAGCCCATTAAAATACGTCGATTGTCAGTTATTGCTGTCTATGCTTATTCATTGTGAAGCAATTTATTAACGCACATGCGTTAATTGCGTGGAATATTGTAGCGATGACGTGAGATGACGTCATCTAACCATTTACTCATTCCATATAAATCATTTTCCTCAATTTACTGCTAAAAATTGAGGTTTTTTTTAAAGGGGATTTTATTCCATTCGTTTCTCTTTTCTTTTTTTTTTTGCAACTTGGATTTAATTTTATAGACGAAATTTGCATAAAATTATTGATTAGTGCAAATCACTAATTTACAAGAAAAAATGCTTTATTATTTTATGCTGATCACTGAGAAATAGAAATACCTTTCTTGTCAATAGCAGTGAATCAATTTTACATGCGGAATTGATTCACATACGTATATTTACTATTAACGTTTATTGTGATATTATTTTTCTACACTTTATATAGAATATCAACTTGAAGAAAGTAGGAAATTGTATGTATCATTTAATGGGGGAGGGGGGAATTGTGCTTATATTTTATAAGATTACGGTATTATCTTTAGTTATAATTCTCTCATTTGCATACGATTAGCATTAGAGATAGCTCATAGGCTCACATAATTTACATATTGTTGATTGATTGTTTTTTTTTTTTTTTTTGTTAACATTTGAGTGCATGATGGTGTACTCTAATGTGCAATGATTTGTACTGTACGCTTTGTGCACTTTTGCATTCCACGTATAAAGGCACTCAACTTTTGTGTATATAATGCCTCATTGATGACGTCATAAATTTTGAATTTGTTGCACCCACTCTATGATATAGGTGCAATTGAAAGCATTGCATTCCCCTTTCTTCTTCTTTTTCTTTATTACCCCCCCCCCCCCCCATCTTTCCCCACTACAATGCCTCTATACTTATCCAGCTGGGCTTATTTGCCTTATAAGTATTTTGTAAAATGGCCAAATGTTGTGTATGATACGGTATTGATATAATTGAAGAACGAAACATATGTCGTCTGTATATATTGAATGATATTTGAGGGAATATGAAACGGATGCTTCTTGCGGTGTTTGTGATTGAATGAATATTGCTTAAGCTTATTGCACTATTCACTGAGACAAACAGCAAAAAAAAAGAGGTGCCACGATAGCGACACGTGGAGATTTGTATCACATTCGCTTCTTCCACCTGGCGCCATACGATCTTCTATTAATGCATCGAATGGCTTTTATACAATCATCTAAAGGTATAAAGCTGTTTCGATGCATGTAATAATTGATATCAATTTCGATACATTTCATAGTTACTATGATTGTTTCGATTAAATATCATTTTATATTTAGTGATAATTGATTTATTTTATGTTTATTCGGCTGTAATTGTATTAAAATATTAGAATATTATCACTACTGATAAGTTTTGATAATAATAATCGAAATTTACTTCTTTTTTTAGAAAATGTATCGTTTACATTTCCATATAAGAATCTCTTCATGAATTTCTTTTTTTTTTGCACGTTTCTTCTAAATTTGCATTTTAAAGTGTAACATATCGAATGGTGTTTGTATATACCTGGGTGTTTACCTGTCTGACTACTTCCGTTCGGGTGGTTGTCGTTGGTAAAACCTTTTCTGTGAGCTCTCTCCTTGGTTCATTAAGTTTTGAAAGAGTTGTAATCATTCAATAGTTCATTAGTTCACGCATATTTTGAAAGCGATCGGATCATCATTTTACACCGAGTGGAATCGCAAGATAATCGGAAAAGCGCGGCAGAGTAGCTGGCACGATATGCGCTTTTGCTTTCCGTTCACTTGCCAAATCACTTCCACAATTTACGAACAGGAAAAAAGAAAATATTCAGATTAATATCTTCAAATTTTAATCGGCTCTTTCGCAAATAATCTATCTTTTTTTTTTTTATTCGGCCGGCATGAGATAAAAATTCGACCGGTTCAAAATATATGCAAATTTTTTCGTCTTTTAATTACTAGATCTTCTTTCGATGTTGGCGGATCATTGAGAAATACAGCATAGAAGGTCATATTGGCCAAACTGCACTTGTCAACGTAACTGCAATAGCTGCGGAGTTGAAACTGTTGTATAGACAGACAGACAGACACCTACAGACATACACACGCACAGACAAGATGGCATTATAATGGATTTTTCTAAAAATTAGCGAAATCATGCACGAAACGAATCATTTATGAAAGTTTTTTATAAGTGGATAAAGTATTTAAGAATCCAGCATATTATTGTGAATGGTATATTATTTCTTGCCGATCGGGGATGGGATAGCGGTCGGTCGAATGGGGAGTTTCAAAAGCGTGTATGATGGCAACTCCTTTTCCCTCGGAAGCGGGCAAATTTGCCCTTACAAATGGGTAAATTCACTCAGAAATTGTTCTGGGTATGTGGTTAATCTGGAGAGTTGAACGATACAGGTACTCTCAAAGGTTTAAATTATTTGAATGTTTTATAGGCAACCGGTTGTCTGGTATTCGAAAAAAAAGAGTTCAAGTTCAAGTGCAGCAACAATTAGAATGAAGTTCAAGAGCAATTTAATTTCTCTATTTAGCTGCAAACACATCAGATATCTTGTTCAGTTTCTGCGAGGTCATACTACAATTTTTTGTTTCGACTTCAGCTCGAGACTTTTTGGCTATACAAGAAATGACGTCATCAATTTTCAATGCAAGTGGAGATGGTGTTATTGATTGGATTCACGTTTGCTGATTAGGCGTAACATTTTTTTTTTTTAATTGATTACGTCTATCAAGTGTGAAAAATGCAATTTTGCATACGTGAACGCACACGACACGTGCGTGTTAGGTTTTACTGCGTGAGTGGCATACGTGAATGCGTGCGGCGATGCGTTTGCGTGTCGGCACCACCTCGATCGGCCTCGTCTTCAAAAGCACACATTCTTTGAAGTGTGCATTCCATTGCTCACTTCTCTTCATTCGTTTAGGTCGTTCATATAACAACTTCTAGATTCCAATATTTCGACGTCATCTAGATTCCAATATTTTGGCGTCATCTAGATTCCAATATTATTTCTATTCCTATCGACTTCTAGTAATGAGTATCGTTCTATTCTGAATTAGAGTTTGCTTCATTTGAGGCCATTCGTTAGCATAGATGTCAGGCCATCATTAACGCTCTATCATGAAGTTGTTGACGGCTATACTGATTTCTAGTCCAACATTACCGTTTGCATTCAAATTTCTATGAATAGCTAAATAGCGTAGGGATTTTGCGGTTCATATTTAGAGAATTCAAAATTCCCGCACTTCGCTTCAGCATCGGACACTTCGTTATTCGATCGTTGTTGAAGTTTAGCTTAGTTAAGTTTGAAATTTTCAATGCTTTATTTATTTATTTATTTATTTATTTATTTTTTTGTGAAATGAAATATGCGTATGCTAAATTGAAGTTGTTATTTTCATTTGATAACCTATTGCTTGTCTTATGTTTGAATAAAACTTCTACGAGGTACGGTCTTTTCTTTGAATTGACAAGGTGCTTTCTAGTTATTTTCCGCAATCGGAATATTTCCCTCATAGAAAACTCCTTGCCTTGAGTTTTATAGATGATCCTATTATGCATTCCATTAGTCCGCTTGTTCTAAGCGTATCGATTTCCCATCTTAGTGTCGTATATCATATAAATATATTCGTGCAGTCCAGATTTTTCAAATTTCATGCAATTTTCTATGCTTTTGCATTTGCAAAATATTTGCAAAAGGTGCATTGCAAAACGAGAAATAACGAAGACGCTTTAGAATAATCGTCGAATCGATTATACGCGACGAAACGCACGCATCTCATAGTTGAGGCTTACCTAGCTCACTTGTGTGCGCACTTCCGGTCCAGCACAAACGTTCAACCAAAGGTAATAGCTGAGTATATACCTTATGAGGCGTAATATAGCATCATCTCATAGAAGCTTATCGACAGTTGTGTGGTACGTTTAAGTGAAGTGATCTGGAAGCGGAAGTACCCTATGCCCACACGTTTATATACCCACTAACTTGTTGTGAATAAATCTTGCACTACTTTTTATTGTTTTCTTGATTCTATTCGGAAGCATTTTATAAATATTTATATATATTTACGTGCAATTATTTATTTGCTTTCAATAAATCATCTCATCCTGTTTGATTCATGACGATTACAATCTGCTGTATTCTAGAATGGAAAATACGTACATAAATATTGGTGCTATTTAATTCTTTTTACTTTGATTACTCTTAATTGTTATTTATATCGAATTACATCTAATATTGGTTGTCCGGTTAATCCGGACTGTCCGGATTGGTGGTTCCGGAAATGATTGAAGCTTAACAGCGAATAATTTTGCTAGTAGTGGATTAAATGAGATAGGGATATGCGGATATGATCGCTTCTATAAATAGAGTTCTAGATTACTGACGAAATGCATTCAAGACATTGCACTTTTGAATAGTCAAACGAGGGCAAAGTTCACAATAATAGATTATTGAAAGGTGTATTGTGTCTATTAATGCACATTCATTGCTATTATTCAACGTTTTATTGTTATTATATAATTTTCAATTTTTCTTTTATTATGTTTATTGTTTTATATTCTTCTGTGATGAATATAATATTTCCCACGTCAGTAATTCTTTCTTCGTTTATATAAAAATGTATTTGGAACATCTTTGAATGCGCCTTTTAAAATCTATAATCGTATCTTTAAAAGATGACTATGATATCTACGGAAGGGGAAGCATCTATTGTAATGCTCTTTATTTATTCTATGAGTATATAATTTACATAATTGATTTCTTTTGTTGCTATTCGTTTTGTGCTATTTTTCTGGAGGGAATATTTTAATGCATAATTGACAGCTGGGGGCCACGAAGGGTGGGGAACGGAGGGAGGGAGGGGTGTAATTTAGGTTTAGCGGTACATTCGTAGCGATATCTGTAGGTGACGCATTGTGTTTTGTTAAATATGTTCGTGACAGCCATCGAAAATCTCTTCGCGACAGCCGTCGATGTTTACTTTTTGTGGTCGAACGTTAATGCCAGTTGTGGTTTCAGTTTGTTGCGCAGCTCGGTCGGTATCGTAGGGATGAATACCTGCCGGGGACCGCGATGACTACTTATTCTGTGCACGCGGGCGGACGTATTCTGCCGCTACCGCCCACGCTTGAAACATCTGCGACGCGGCTTCCCCACCACCGCATTATTGGTTCACCGTTTGACACGAATCCAACCCCGACGACACCCATCTGTAGACCCTCTTCGGACTGTGGTGGATCATCTTCCGGTCTTGGTGGTATGACAAAGACTGATATCATCTCTTCAGACGAATCCTCTCTAGCCAGGTAAACTTTGCAGTAATTTATGACAAGTCTATTATTTATGTACTTTGTTGCAAGAGAAGGAAGAGGGCAGTAAACCTTACGAAGATAAGGGTGTCGGTATACGGTTTTCGTTTTCAATTAATCTACTAATTGATGGGTATATCGCCCATAGTAGGTTTTCAATGCAACCATCTCTCTTCCTATAGCTACAAAGGCCTTCAAGAGATGATAAAATTACCTCGAAGGTATATGGCAATGAACGATGATTGAAATATATCACCGTGAGGATTATATGGATGATTTCAATTGTATAGTAGGAAAGCGATACTATTTGAATGTATTTTATTCTATGAGAAATTTCATAGTCAATGAAATATATTTTGAAATATGCATTTCATTTATGCGATAGAATTGCACGTTTTATTTTTATTATTTTTATTGTTTTATTTGAAGCAATTCGAATATTTTTTTTAAAGTTTTTGATGAAAATTCTATTTCCGTTTTGTGCATATTTGTTGATTATGTATCAGTTGGATTTTTTTTGTGCCATTGCAACGAAAATATTAGAAGAGGAGCAATTTGAATGAAGATAAAGGTGTTGGATTTATTAAAGAGTGGCATAGGTGATAAGGGAATATTATTGTTATATTTAGGCTAGTAATTGATTATTATTTTTCTTAATTTGGCGATTTTTAGGAGTGATAAAGAAACAGAATATCACATAGGAACCGTTTTCAGCAAATACGCTTAAAGTATTGAATAACGCTAGATGATAGGTAAATTTAAAGGAAGGAAGAATTGCGGTTATTTCTAATTATTTTTTATATAATATTTATATGCAACAAAATCTCGATGTCTCAGAATACCCAGTAGGGATGTTCCAATGCTTAAGAGGGGGGAGGGAGATTGAGTGGGCAGAATGACTAGAATTGTAGAGGATTTATATTATTGATGCAAAATCTTTTTAGTTTTGCAGTAGAAAAGTAAGACAGTACTTCCAATTATTCATATATATGGTTATCTGTAGCAATATTGTTTGGCATATTATTTGTGATATTGCTTTATATTTATTAAATTTGTTGAATTATGAATGCTTTCATGGCATCATTGGTTTGGCTGCTTTTTTTAGATTAACCAACCGGGGGGAGGGTTGATCTAAATTTTTTATTTAAATCGATTTCTCAAATCTTTATCTTCCGTATATTTTTCGGAGCTCAAAATTCTAATATTTTTGATGAGTGGAAATTCTGCTTATTTGCATTACGATAGGTTTCATATCGTTGTTCATGAAGAGGAGGTGAACGAAGAAGAGGAATGATGAAAATATGGTTGCTTTCAAAAAAAAGAAGAAAAAATTGTATATATAAACGCAACGATATGGCTTTTTTTTTTTACTCGTTTAATTAGCTGGATGCATTTGTGCACAGCTATAAATTGCACTCTCTTTGAATATAATTTTTATCTCGCTGGAAATCGACATGAATTGAGATGCTGATCGCATTTGCACAATGACGTGGGATAACGAGCACCACTATATTTATTACCTTTAGGCGCAGTAATTTCATTGATGCATTTATTGCAAGCAATAATCTTAATGCAATTATACATCTTGATGGCATGCATCTATATCATTTGTCTTGCATTGAATCATTTTCGTGAATATTAGGATAGCTAGATATCCTTATATCCTTGGATGAATGTGTGGATGTGATAGAAGTGAGTGAATGACTCCAGAGAAGAGAATATCTCGCTTCTACAATTTTAATTTATGCAAGTCGCTCATTTCCAAAGTGAGGTTGTTGAAGTGTTTGGTGGAGTTGATTTATTGGCAAATGGGGTGGATTAACGTAATTTGGAAATATGCTTCTATAGAAAGAACATTAATAATCCCGATTGTGAAGAGGATATCAATAGGTAAGTGGGGGGATTAAAATAGACTTTTATTAAAGTAATAGCAGAATCATTCAGCAAGATTTATCTAAAATGTTTCTGTTTTGCATCATTCTTAGTCAATCGTTTTGTGCCGCAATGAGGTACCGATAATTAATAGCGCAAAGAGATACGATAAGCACTAAAGATAGAACGCTAAATAAATCGCTGTATGAAGACGTCTCTTTTACATTCTCATTCTAACACTATTTTCCGTTTTTTTTTTTCAAATATTACGAGCACTTCCGGAATTTATTTCTTATCGGATTACGAGAAATGGATGATATTATTCCCCTGATGAAGAAAGTATGAAATCGGGTTAACTTCGGAGCCTCAAATGACATACACAACATGGATGCATTCAATAGCGTAGGCGTTTAATTGCAAGTTATGCCAAGTTTGCGCGTAACGATGACGTGTTTTCACTAGTGTAGCCTATATCCATTCGTTTAACTCTACATTTGATCGATGCAAACACTCCGACGTCCTTTCGCATCAATTGATGTCATTTTTGCATCTCATTTTGAGTAATTTCTGTTAATATTTTATTATTCAATTTTAAGGGGAATTAAGGTGGAATATCTTTTTAATGTCAATAAAAAATAATATCAATTGTGCAAACGTATTGATATGTCTTTGATTTATTTTAGTCGTGTTGATTAAAGTTTAATATATGCGATTATTGAGTGAATATTATTAACGTGAGGTGGGATAATTGCAGAGTAAAAACTTCAATAATAAACGAATATTTATTATTTCTTAAGTTTTACATTTATTGATGATAGAGAGGTTTCACACTATCGGATGTTTTTGCAAAAGTTTTGTCTCTTTTACCTTTATTTTTGTATGAATTGGATTATGGTATTTAATTTTTTTAGAAAAAGGTATGTAGCTTTCTATGTGATTTTGAGTTGATAAATCGAATTTGGTGTTTAAATTTCAATTTTGGGGACATACTAATTTATGGTACTTTATGTGTTGTAGAGATGTGGAGAGGGATGGAGAGAGAGGGACATTTTTAAAGTATGGATGTGGTTGCATGTTGCATATCGCGATGAGCATATGAAGAAACTAGACAGAACAACGACGAGGCATTGCATCGCTGAATGCTTCCACGCCAACGCACTTAGATGTGGTGATATTTCTGGATGCGTTTGTGCCTTGAGAGTCTCGTTATTTGCACTTCAAACAAGCTAACATTCACATGTGAACTATGAGGTTTTTTGTTATTGTCGTGTTCCTTCTATTCTATAGTTTTATGAAACTCTTTAAATCTCTCTGTATAGCTCTCTCTCTCCTTGTCTTTTTTTCTGTGCAGAAAGACCGAAACTCTGAATTTGGATTTAAGTATTTTTGAGAGAGAGAGAGGAGGGAATAAGCCTTAAATTTCAGCTATATTGAGAAATATTTGTGCGGTTACATATGAAATAATATTTTAAATTTAGATCGATGGTCATTGAAAATGACCACGATGAACAATACACACAAAACAGGTTTATGAACGGATGTGCATACCCAAAGCGCAGTTTTCCACGATTTATCGCGATACAGTTTTTAGGCATATATGGGAAAGACTATCATTTCTGCTCTTGTTATCCCTCTCTCTTCTTCTCTCTCTCTTCCTCTTTGTCCCTTTCTCTTTCTACATTTCTTTTCTCTCTTTTCCCCTCTCCTTTTCTCTCGCTGTTCTTCTCTCTTTCCCTTATAACTGTAATTTCGTTTCCTCTCGTTGCTATTCGTGAGGAACGTCGCATCACGATTTTTCTCTTCACAGTAAATATTGACATTTGTATTTTGATGATTTAAAGGAGGGATTTCCTTGTCGCATCTAATTTTTATTTATTAAAAGAATAGATTTCACATAGTTGGTTATTTACTTCTTTCGTGAAAAATATCGTAATCAGTTAGAATTTCGCTTTGGGATGAAATAAAAAATAATGAAGTTTTGAAAATTGAGTGTTCTATAAGGGAAATAATTGTATCCTAAGCTCATCAACGTGAGCTTATTGAATTAATTGGAGCAATGAACAATAATTTAAGAGAGTTTTGTGCAAATGCTCAACGCTATTTTATAGTTAGTATGTAACTTAGAAGGTATGCTAGTCGGGAGGAGTGATAAGTTGATAAGTTCGATGATTGGTAAGTTGATAAGCTTGATAATGAGAAGCGTGATTAATGATCAAAACTATGAATCAAAACTATGAAGGAAAAAAAATGATAGAATTTTTTAAAATAGAATTTTGATAGAATCTTTTTATTTTATAAAGGCATTTGTTGAGGTGATATTGAATTGAAAATGTAGTTTCTTACAAATAGCATAGTCTTCACATTGAATACTGAAGGTGATCGATCGATGATTAAGGATTCACCTCAACTGTGTACATTTTGTGTGAATCATATCGTCTATTGTAAAAAAAAAATGATACAACAGTTCCATAATATGCTTATAGATATATGAATGCCTTGGATTTATAATGGCGGAATTAGTGATTGAATTACCTGTAATGGATCACCTGTGATGTACCTGGTAGAACATCTAATGGCGAGTAGATCACGTATAATAATTAGCGGTTGCATGTTTATGTGTGTAGATCATGAATAATTTTTAGTGATAAATAAATGCTTAGACCGCATATGATCTTGAAATAATAGCCTTAGAAGTGTTGATCACTTATTGATTGATTATATAGGCAGTTGTTGGTATGAGTTGTGGCACTCAAGCAAAGCAAAAAAAAAAAAATCGAAGATATTTACTATTTGATGGAGAGTTAATGCATCCGGATTTGGTATAGATGATTCATTGAGGATAAAAAAGTGCTCATTGAGCTGTCAATAAAATAACGAAAAAAGGCAAAAAAAAGATTTGCTGACAGCTGTGAATTGTTTGTGACAATCGGAATACAATGAAATCATTTTTCGCTAAATTTTGCGTCATAACGTTTAAAACGCTGAAGAGCGTTTAGCGAAGTCAATTTATTGTTGCTGATATTGATCGATCAATTTCAGGTTCTTTATGGGTATTTAATTCTCATTGACGCTTTGTAATAGATTCATTTTCAAATGTTTTTGAATTTATTGACAGCCGTGTGTCATCATATAATCAAGATGAGACATCGCTTAAGAGTTTGCAGATTTGAAGCTTTTTAGTGTTAGAGTGTAGTTTTTTTTTGAGTACTCTATGGTTATAATAATAAAAATAATGATGCAAAAAAAGCTAAATTTGATGATATCGCCGTTTTTTTAGTTGAACGATTTAAATATTTATAAATGCCTTACCTAAATCGATTAAGATTGAATTTGAATCCGTTTTTTGGCGAATTTCAATAGAAATAAATCGAATTGATTAAATTTTTTCATAAATTTTTATTGGAATTAATCGAATTTGCTTGTTAAAATTTCGATGGAGATCAATCGAATTGACCGACCGAATTTTGGATCGATTTTCTAAGAAAAAATTTTGATTGTGAATATTCATTTGTATTTTTAAAAAAGAGACAGTATTAAATATCGGAATTCTTCTGCATATGATCTAGAAGGAAATACATTAATTTGCTTTCTCGCAGCAATCTGGAAGCAAATTTCTTAGTTATCCAATCATGAGCAAATTTTATAGATCTGTTTTTTTTTTTTTGGAATTTATTAACTTAAAAATATTTAAGAAGGACTTTATTGTGAAATTCAAATTCAATTACTAGCAATCTCTTCGAAGAATCAATATCTCTGAGTTTGATTTTTCAGAGGAATTTCTTTAGAATTTCTTCATTTCGAAATATGCTGATTTGACATATTGATGCCAATTTGACAGATTTGACGGATGAACACTCAACTTAAGTAGCAAAAAAAAAACTGAAAAGAAGATATGTTTGAGGTGGAAAAGGGGGTTGAAGATATTCGTTATCGTTTAGAGATGGTAACATTTAGAAGGATATTTACTGGGAAGATTGAGCTTTTATGGATGCATCCTAGTCAAATCTTAATTATTTTTTATTAAAATGCATTTCAATATTTCATATTTTCTAATTTTTTTTTTTTTTTCAAGTGGAATGATTTTTGTTGTGTAATGAATCGACGATACGTTATGGGGAAACAAATTGCTGTCATATAGTGCTAGCTTGTTTCTTTTATAATCGATGTTTATTTTTTTCTTTTTCTTTTTTTTTTTTTATTAATGAAGGCATAAAAGAAGCTTATTTTGTGCATGTGAATCGGGATTCGATCATGAGTTGAGTTTGATGATTGTTTGAGGATAATAGTTGTTTTTTTTTTTCTAGGTTGCTCTAAACTTTTCTTATGGGTATTTTTCACTTATTTGTAACCTTGACCGGAAATTGTTTTACTACTGACAACCTTCACCTTCTTGATTTGCATTTGAAGAGACCATATATTGCCGCAGCATCCAATATTGAAGCTGTTTGAATGACGTACCACTAAATTTGCCACCTTTTATTTTTTTGCTTACTGATTCTGTGATTGTGCTAAGGAAATTGTATGATGTTTATATTAAGGGGGGGGGGGAAGGGGGTGTATATTGAATAAACTGACGGTGATAGGGAGGGTGGTTACAATGGGAACGGAACGGTTGGTTGTATGACAAAGTCGATGTGATGTGTGTTGCTTTGGGTGAGCAGCGATCTGATTGTTTATTTGTGCTCGGGACGTGCATCATTCTCGCCGAATAGAGGACACATCAGTCAGTGCATACTTTCCACAACTTGATCTCTGCACTCTCTCTTTTTTTAGTCTTTCAATTCCTATCTTTTATTTTATTTTTTTCCTCTCTACTTAGTCTTTCTCATCTCCTCTATATTTCTTTTTGTGTTTGTTAGAATTCGGCAAGTTTGGCCGCTATAGTTCCATAGAGATCGCTTAATTTGCCAAATAGCTCTTGCATTGAGGGGAGAGGGGAGACAATTGGAGTGTTCAAGCTAATATATAGGTATGCGTTTTTGAATGCTCACCTAGAAGAGTCATGATATAAAACATATTGTCACTTCATTTTAGAATATCGGTAAAAGTTTTGGACCTTCAGTTTGCGCTGCTTAGACTTAGGTAAAACGCTGCGAGGTACTTTATTGAAATAGACGAAGATTTTTGATGTCTTTTCAGCATTGATTTGGCCATTGGAATTCATTAGGTTGGTTGACATGTTTATTTTTCGTTTTGCTTATCGATATGGTTTTTATTGGGGTGTGGCCTCGATCAGTTCACTCAACGAGACGATTGAACGCTCTTTCATCGAGCATTGGCACATCTGTCATCGATTCTTCCCCTTATGTGTATCGTTATCTTCGTCATTGATTTATACGTGTTTTTAGAGATTATATTGAGAGTGTTTTTTTAAGTTTATGAGGATCGATGTGTATTCAACGAGCTTTTAGAGTGCAATGCTTAAATTGTAGTCGTGAAGAGGAGTTGGTTTCAGCGACGCGCCAACGGGTGGCAAGACGGGTTGGCCGGTCGCGCACCCCGTGCTGCTGAACAACGGCCTTCCACCTGTCTATATGTCTTGCAATACTGTACCAACATCTTCCACTTCCCCAACTCCAACTTATGCAGATCACGGTATAAATTTTTCATTAAATTTCAATTTCGGTAGATGTTAGGTTGTATATTAGCTTTCAAGGTAATTGCTTATTCAACGGTTCTTGAAAGGTTGAATTATGAGGTGTGTGTTGTTTAATTAGATGATCTTGCATATATTATAATGGCTGTAAGAGGGCGAATAAGCGGTGATGGTCAGCGAAAAATCGTAGCATGAAAAAGGATTCGATATAAAGCAATCCTGAAAATATCAACAATGAGTGTTGTTCTCATCCGTATGATCAAGGTCATTTTATTGTATTAGATACTGTAATGTCATTTAGCTGCTATAAGGAGAGAACATTTTCGTTTTCCTGATCAAATTGCGATACAATTAAGTTTATATAGTAAAGGATTCCGCCTGGTTGGATGCGTTATAATTTTGCATATTTATACCTCATTGTATCGGATTATAGATTATCATTTTCCATTCAGTTTTAGGTGTTATATTAGAGACGATCACCTATCACCGCAGGAATAATCCCTTTCCAATATTTCGGCTTACTGCTATCGTTAAGAGCACAATCGAACTTTATTCTATGTGATAATAGTACGTTGAAATGTTGAATAGAGGATTATTCCTGCGCAAATGTCCTTATCATCAATGCAGTAATTCATCTTGTGCATTCTAGAAAAAGGTTTCTTTCATCATTAAGCTCGTTGCGGTCATTCAATTAAAGTTATGCAAGATGAGCTTCTCCACCTATGAATGATATCTTTTCTGTCTTAGTGATAAAGATCAGTAGGCTACTTTAGGAATACTTTAGTCAACCAGAATACGTGAATCATCGAAATGGGAGATTCGAATTGTATCCCGTCTATTGCAAATTTCAGGGCGTACCACAATGGTGCCGAATGTGACACAACGTGTGCCGCCACCAATTGCCAATAATGATCTTTTTGTGCACATTCAGACCGGTGAAACGCTTTCAATACTTGTTGGCAATGATGTTCAACATATTGCTGGTTAGTGATATTTATTTTTATTTGCAATTTATTACATCGAATATGAGTGATATTTAGGTGAGGATTTTAAAGATTACAGGTGAACAATCAGTCATATTGAAAGATCTGAAAGTGAAGAATTTCGGTTATTAAAACATGCAATCCCATATCTTGTATCATAACAAAGATTGAAATCCTGCATTTTCCCTTACAATAATCTATTTATTTCCGCAATGATAATCGCCGATACCCATTTTGTTTCTTTTCATTAGCGATGTATGGCGACTTATTGTAGATACGGCAATCGTGAATTATTGTTACGCCAATAAAGCTCTTTATTTCGTTAATTTTTTAGCTGCTATATGTGTTAATTTCTATATATGCCATGAATCTTCAAATTCAGTCGCTGAAATTTGTCACATTTCAACTAACTGAAGTGGAGGGAAAGAAGGGGATGAGGAGGACTGAATTTACAGAGTTTATGCGATGTGGTATTCTATGGGGAGAAAAGGATTGGAGTCGTTGCGGGGAAGGGAGCAAATTTAACGGGTGTTTTTATGGATTGAAACACTGTGATATGCATCGACTTTCAATGCGTAGTAAAGTTATTAGTGATTTTTTACTGTTTTTTTTTTTGGAATACTGTATTTTTTTTTTTTTTTTGGAATGCATCTCGAATGCCATTATCGAACCTTAACAAATTTTTATTATTTTTTATTGTGTCTTTAAAATTTCACCTCAATTTTTTTCTTCCTGAAGTACCTTTCCAAATATTTTACAAGATATGTCGAATGAGTTATTACTTGCTTTGATCTATGGGAAGTTGTAGTTTTGTTATAGATTTTTGTTATTCTAAAAAAGTGCTTTTTTGTGCAGGATTTGATGGCAGAATTGAAGACGATGAGTGAATAGCATTCACAATTCAATAAGAATTCAAGAATTATAGGGCCAGCGACAGTGCGGATGGTGAATCAGGCAGGCATGTCTCCGTCGGCACTTCCGTTGCACGTTCCTCCAGGTCACATGGTTCAACAAATCGTTGATGAACAGGTCACTATTTGAAATATATCTGCATAGCGACACTGTTTCTGGTGCTTATTAGGTGATTTTGTGATAAAAATTGGCCATTCAATGCTAATTTATTGCTGGTGGACGGTGTTTTTTTTCTTGAAGAAATTCTCTTTATTATTTTTGAAATTACCTGGAGAGTTGAGTCATTTGAGCGAAATCTCGTGGCGGAAGCAATCTATGGTTCTTTCAAAAATATTCTGATTACTTGTCCCTTTTACCCCAGAATGATGCATCTTTTCTTTTCACCTCATGTATCGCTTCACTTGTCCTTCCCCTCCTCAGCCTTCCCTCCGCCCGATTGTATCATAAATATCCACTTCTCGCGATTATTTTGCTGCAGATTGCATATTTTAAAATAAACTAGTCATTGAATGGTATCGGTATGGAGTTGGTCGTTTATTGTGTATAATGCATCATTCAACACTTGTTATTTATTGTGTATGATGAATCAGCAAAGTTTATTTAATGACCATTTCAGGGCATTCTACGTCATCTAATTCTATCACCGGAGAGTGCACCAGCATCACGTATGAATGCGGTAAGTGATTATACATCTTTATATGCGTTCCTCATATTGCGCTCATTGTTTTGATGTATGCACAGACGCACGATGTGATGAATTCAGATGGATGTGGGGGGTAATCGATAAGCTTGAGGCAACCTTTTGAGTGCGCGTAACAAGACGTCATTCGTCGTGCTTCATGATCATGATGGCATCAAGCGTGTGTATCGCTGCATTGAATTCTGCACAGCCACACCGGCTGTCACAACTCTCATCGCCTAAAGGACAGCCGATGACGTGTAAACGGGATCGGCTACTAAATCATGCCGATATTTATTTAGCTTTGTGTATTTTTCTATTGGTGATGCTGATGGATATAATAGACGTATCGAACTGACTGATGATCACGTATGATCGCAGTTGAATAGATCTTCAAGAATCTTGCAAAGAAGGAGAAAGAGATGCTGAAGAGAGCAAAATGCAAAGAGCAGAATGTGAGGAAAAAATGGCAAAATTAGAGGTTTTTGATGCGAAAGCAACGGAGGGTTGGGGGATTCGTGGAAATAAGGGGGTATGGAGGGATTTATACTTCGAAATTGAATGCTATAGCACACAAGATCAAGAGGAGTGATAAGTTTTGATATGTTGATTATGGAAGTTCATTAAAAGCCTTCAGATGGATGCAATTGAGATGGACAAGGAAAGGGTGCGAGCATGAGCGAGGAATCTCTAATTAGCGCCACACAAGGGCTAGTGCGTCAGCATGAAGGCGGGCTAGGCTTGTGGGCTAGGCTTCGAAGAGGCGTTCGCATGACATCATATTACGTTATCGTGCCTAGCAAGCAAAGAATGACCCATGCGTAGCAAATATCATCGGAGTAGCATTCGTTGAGGGGATTTTCGCCCTTAGTACGAAACACTCTCTAAGAGCAGTATAAAAGAAAGAAGGAAACAGGAAGTTAATAAGCGTTATAAGCTTTGTAGGAAAAAGGAAGGAGGTAAGCGTTGTAAGCTTTGTATATTTAAAACCTGCAAAATTCTATATTTCATCGTGGAGAGAATATGTTGAGTTTATAAATCCCCTATTTCTATCGATGCATATAAACATATGTGTCTACATGGGTATAATTGATGTCTTGACTTTATTTTCTTGCCTACCAAAGCCAATAAGAATGCATTATATTTTTTTTCGATTCGAATGAGTGCCTTTTGACTATTGAAATCAGCTCCGATTAGGCTTCAACTCCTCAAGGTTCTATCTTTTGTTCTTGACCGAAGTTAAGTTCGTTACGATCTTGTATTTGTAGCTCAAGCTTTATCAAACCTCATGCTTAAATCGATAGCACTGTTGCATGAACTTGATGCACCTTGTGACCTTCTTTATATTATCGGTTGGTTACTTAGAGGTTTTTGTTTGTTACCTGGATTCCCTTAAACTACATGAGTAACCATGTGATAATTCCTTCATATTCTTGATATGTAGTCTAGATTAAAATGTAAGGGGCTTGATATCATGTGACCAATTTGTGTGGAGGTTTAATTCCACAGTTCAAAATTATTCTATTGCTTACCTTAGCGCACCTAAAGAATTTATAAGTAGCCAGAAGAATTGCTTTGGAGAGTGCTAAGCGGGGGGGGGGGGGGTGGTGAAAGAAGGCATCATTTGGGGGGAATTCCGATAAGAGTATTCTATGCCTTTAACATATTCTATGCAAGTTTCAAGAAGAACTGATCGATCTTTTTTTGAGTGGCTTAATGCATTTGCATAGATTATTTTCTGATTGGGATTGTGATATAGCTAAAATATTTTAATCGGATTTTTTACTTTGAATCCATTTGAAAGTATTTTTTGCAAAGAGAATTCTCTAATATTTGCATTTATGATCCGTTTTTTTAGTAAGCATTATGCAAATCCATTTCGCTCAAAATATATTTAAACGAATTGTATTCACTGTGGAGGCAATCAAATTGAAATATTGTTCAATGCACAAATGCAAAGTGAAATATATCAATGATGGTTTTCATTATTATAAGTTTTAAAGCATTTAAATTCATATTTATTTATATACTTACAAAATTTGCGTTTATTATTTTCCTAATTTTTTTTTTAGAGTTAAAGAGATTATCACTCGCTCATCACTATAATTCTCGGTGTTTTTTATCAGATATGAGGTGTTTTGTTTTGCTGGATACCGCATACCGTCAATAAACTTGCGTGAACTGAACATAGTAGAAGGCGAATTACAGGGCGCTGTGCCACCTCCTCCGACGATCAACCCGAATACATCAATAAGAGGTTCGGATGCGACCGTTCCGCTTAAACCTGTCGTACATGGATCACCTTCACCTCCGATAGTACCGCCCTATCCACCACCGAATGTGCCGTTTGTTGCACACAACAATAACGATTTTAATGAAGGTAATTATAGGTTGGAAGTTTATTCAATAGCATCAATGCTTGCGCTTTTATTAATGATCAGCTTCATTTATTTTGTTTTATGAGAAAAGGAATTATGACTAAGGGCTGATGAAATTGATTAAACGCTCATTTATGTGGAAGAAATATTATTTTGCTTGGTTATCTTTAGCTATTGCTAAACGATTATCGTTAAAGCAAGCAATATAAAGTCTTTACTAAATATCGATTTTACTCAAAGGGAAATTCCCTTAAAAATCTTTCACTTTCGGTGTTTAGTTAGTATTTGTTTCAGAGAATTGATTTCTTTTTTTTTTTTAATTTGATGATATAAGAAGATATATTTGGCGCTTAGATTATCACCTTTTATTGGTGGAAAATATTTTAATCTTTTTCTGAGAGAAATTTGAAAAAGAACCAACTGAACCTTTGTTGGGCGTTTTTGATGACCAATGAAAGCTTGTCCGCAGACGAGGATGAACCCGCAACCTCTCTCTTGCCAAGCGAGTATTCTACCTCTGAGCTACCGCGGACGTTTTCGGTGGTTATCTTTCTCAGTCTGATTTGGACTTCACTTGGCTTGTAACTCAAAAACATTGTATATATATATATATATATATATATATATATATATATATATATATATATATGAACCCTTATTATCATATTCACAAATCTATTTGCAAAAAAAGAATTGAAAAATATCCTTCATGTAATCAAATTTTTGTAATATTTCTATAGTTATGTTGTGTAGTTAAGGAACACTTGTCGATAATGATGTCATAGAAAGCAAATTAATGTAAAATCTAAAGGCAGAGAAAAAATTCTTGCAGGAAAATGAGAATTTTTATGGATGATTGAAAAAAATTCATTTTTTTTTTCGTCCCTTATTGCTTAGATTGGATGACTATTATAGAGGCAATCACAATTGCTATCTGATGGTAAGTTTTTCTAGGCGTCAAAGAGGCTGTTCTCGTTAATATGTAGTGGTTAATGATTGTTGTAATGCAGAATACTATTCATTATATACTTTAAAGAGAGGAAATTATAGCGTCGGCAATGAATTGCAGAATCGATCCGTAAGAATTGGATGCCTCACACGAAGAAAGCATCGCAATTAAATGGAGCGCATCTTATTCATGTACCATATAGTCCAGCTGACGATCATGTATGTTTTAATAAGCGTTTTTTTTTCACTTCCTTCTAGATTTACTCCTCAAATATCAAGAGATTGGTTTAGGTTTTTGCCTGAATTTGAGGGGGAGGGGGGATTTTCTTACTTCGTACTTTTTTGTGAGAATGTCTTATTTTTATTTACGTATTTGTTTAAAGTATGATCTATTTTATATCTTTTTTTTATTGGTTATTTAAATTCAAAATTGAATATATTAAAAAAATTTTTTGTTGTTGATGTGATTCGTACTTTGGATCAGCTATACTAATCGAATAAAATTTTCTAGAATGCTCAGTTGTTTTCCGATGAGCTATTTTGAATTCCCAATTTGCAAAAATCATTCACGAATTGTTTGTTCATCTCGATTATCGTTCAATGAATTCTTTTCATCGTTGATATTGTTCGATTGAAATTGAAGCAAAAGAATTTTATACAAAATATTCGTCGAGTTGAACAATTCATAACGACAGTGTTAGTGGCATGTTTGGGTGAACGGGAAGGGATACTCAAAGTGAAATATTTCTTGACCTTTTTTTTTTCGACATTGTGGGTACTAAATCATCAAAATGAAACGCTTTTGACCCAATTGCGGAGTCGATCTTTAACGTTTCGATCACTGTCGCATTTCGCATATAGCAATCATAGAGGCAAGAGATGCCCAAAATGACATGTTCCAGTTTAAAATGTTGGAAGTTTTTTCAGTTCTGTCGGTGATGTTGTTGTGTTTTTGTGGTCAGAGATGATCCTTAACGTCAATTATTATATGCAATGAATTAATATCAAGAAATACATTACGCTTATCTTTGAGGCAATCCTTATCTCTATATTGGTTAGAGTGATAGAGTTTCCCCTAGTGAAACTCATTTCCAAAGGAGGGACAAATGGTGACATTTTGGGGTGAATATCCGTCAGAGTTGACGTCACCGATTTTAGATGAAAATTCAAATATCGTTCATGAAAGAAGATGATTCATGAAGGGAGTCTAGGATTAGTGAAGAATAATCAGAAATGAATATTTTTCATTTCAAATTATTATTTTTTTCTTTTTTTAAGCTTTTTCCAAAGTTTCAGCTAAAAAATTCTCTTTTTTTCCAGAAATTTGACATTTCTTTTTTTCAGGAATTCGATATTTTTAAATTCTTTGAAAGATTTAAATTCTCTTTCTGTATAATTTTGAATTCAATTTTCTCTTTTTTACGGCGTCATTATTGAATGTGACGCTATTCGAATCGAAATAACAATGCGATGAATTGCATTGATGAATGTTTTGTTGCATTTCACATTGAGGCACAAAAATGTACACATCGAATAAGAGCAATTATGATGGGTGTGTGCATCGTCAAAAAAACCTTTACAATATACAAAGAATTCTTGGGGGGTGCATTGCCCTTTCAACTCATTATCCCACTCTTAACATAAGCAATTTTCTTAACCTTGGCTTCTCTCACAATAAATATCTTTTTTTGTTGTTGTTGTTAAGTAACGATTTGTTGCAAACGAAAATGAGGGTTCACCTCAGCAGGTAAAAGGTGGATAAAGATGAACCTGGAGGCGGTAATGTTCTTTTAAAGCGACAACTAATAAAGGAATTGTAAACCTTATGAACTTTGGTCTACCTGTGTTTGTATGGACATCGCTTATTAGTATGAATATGCCTTTGTTGTTGCTGATGTTTATGTTAATTGATAGTTGTAGTGCATAGTTGCGCAGATGAGTAATGTATAGTCGTACAGCGGTTGATAGATGAATGGAAAATCTTGTTTGAAAAATAAAAATACAAAAACATGCGAGAACGATTTGTGACGATTCGGCACAAGACGATGGGGCAGACCCAGATATAATCTGGAATGGAATGCGAACAACAGATAAGAAGAAAAAGCTAGATGTTTACGAAACTATAAACTGGTCGAAAATCAAATTGTATTGCACGTGACTGCGTATTTTTTTACTGTTGATGCGAAACGCATTCGATTCATCTTTCTAATCGTACTGTTAAGTATGGTGAGAACTGAGTCCTCGGGGTCTTGTATGAATAGCGGTTTAGCATTCTCCACGGTAGTATGAGACCACATGTTTCAAGGATAATTGCGCAAGAAAGCTGGGAATTGTGGATATTCCCTATTCGTCCAATACACTTTCTATGTCTTTTCCCTCGCAGATTGTCAATTCTTTTATTTCAAAAATAATTTCTTCTCTTAATTCTCATAACTTTGTTCTTTTTTTGTTGCCACTGAAATAAATGCACATATTTTATGTATACTTATTATACTTTTATTGCTGTATATGAGCTCTATTATGATTTTCTAGAATTAATGCCTTAAAATCATCGAAATTTTGCGAGTAACCGAATATTTCGATGGAAATTATATCCGTTCTTTTTTTTTTTTTGCCAACGGTTATAATGATTCATTTTATCAGTTGTATAATTTAAGGAACAAAGTCAATCGGGTGCATCGGCGAATGAAGAAGAAGAATGGGAAAGGCTCAGCGAGATGCTCTCTCGAATGCAACCACCACAGGTTATTGGATCTTCAAAAAAGTTTTTCGTTTTTTTTTTAATGATTGAATCAACCGGAAGTCATTAAAATTGGAGGGTTATTAAACTAACCGAAAATATATTCTGCTGTACAAATAGAAAATGATGCTTCATCGTATTTCATAAAATTAGCAAAAAAAAAAAAATAAGGCGGAAAGGCTCGGTTCACATTATATTGGAGGAGCATTTCTATAGGTCAATTCACTACGTCCTTAGATAATTGGGCAGGGCGGTGATGAAGGTGGATTGAGGATTTTATGTTGGTAAAGAAGGTAAATATTCGTTAGTGTTTCATTGAGTGGATTAATTATTAGTAAAGAGGTGATTGCTTTCTGCAGATATTACGAGTGGCGGCGAAAGAGGCTGATATTTCTTGGCAAGAACTGGACACCTCGGAGGCTTCTGCCCCTGGAGGGCCATTCCCGCAAATAGACGCATCCGAGTTTACTTATGAAATCGTACTTTTCGAGAGTGTACACAACGGACGCATTGTTAGTAGCTATAGGTGAGCTTATTTAATATTCAATACTGCATGTTTTTGTTTCGTTTTAATAGCCTGAAAAAAAGGGGCCAGGTACTTCGACAACTTGTTTTGTGGCTGATCCTCCTTGCCTCCTCCCAGCTCCCCTTTTGCCCTCCACCAATGTGCGCATCTTCGAAAATATGTTGTGTGCAGAATGAAATATGTTTAGGATCGTGTGTGAATGATGATTTGTGATGATTGCTCATCGATATGTCCTAAATTATTTCCATTATATATCGAAGAAAACATAAGAAAAATTAAGTGATAATGCTATAGTTCATTTGAAATCTGCTTATGCAGCAACCGTTTTCCTCTGTTACCCCACATTTGCAAAAATATTAGATTCTAATAAATTCCTAGTTGTGAGATACTATACATTTATTTAAATTGAATAAATAAATGAATGAACACAATGAATTATCGGCCTTCAGGTAAGTGTCATAGTTTTTGCAGATACGTTTGATAGTTGATTTGCTGGCTAATTAAGGCATAAATTGTGATGTTTTCTTATATGAACATTGCAAATATGATTGATAGATGGATGAACAGTTTAGGCATCAAGTGAAATATTTTATGAGAGGAAGGTATGCTATTGAAATGAACTATTTTCATAGATAGAAGTGTGCTGTAGCATTAATTCATCATTCATTAATTCACAGGGGAACATCCATTGAGTTGAATTATCTCTTCTGGAGCACGAGATTTGCGCTTTTATTCTGGTGACCAGATATGGCGGAAGGAGAGTGGATGCAATTGTGCGATAGATGAATTAAAGTTATTATAGGTTTCTTGGTTATGATATATTTACAAGTTGAATTGGTTGCTAAAACAGTGGATAGGGGAAGTCAGAAAATAAATGGAAACACCTAGGATACGAACTCTTCAGGAAGCGTCATTTCGTAGCCGACTATACATATGCATCAGCGACTTGGAATGAGCATTGGTACTCAGGATTTCCCTACTTGACCTCGATCTCCCTCCTCGCCCCTTCTGTCCCCATCCCTTCGTTCTCTTCTGTTGTATTGCATTTCATGTCTTCTGTTGTTCACTTAATGAGAGGTTGATTACAGATGTGAACCAGATTCGGGTAATCGGGTTCGCTTATGTCGTCTACGACCCAATACCGATTATTATGTACATCTGAAGGCATCATTAGAGGAGAGGGGTCTCCAAGGAAGTCCATCGCCGGCGGTTAAATTTCGAACTTTATGCACTGTACCCGAATGTCCACAACCGCCACGATTTATCGCTAGAACGCAAAGTTCATTAACAGTTGGTTGGCGTCCGGCCGTTGATAACGGATCACCGATCACACTATATCGTATCGAAATCGCGCCTGTAAGTTTACATTTGAATATTTCTATTTTATAAAGACAAATATGAGGCGGTACTTTTCATCTCATTATGTCGCATAAGTGCTTGACTCAGTCAATAGGAAATTGTCGTTATTGCGATTTTTTGTTATATGCTTAGCCGATAGCCGTTATTTTTATGCACAAATGCATAGGGTTTCTCAAATGAATTCCAGGGGACTCTATCACTTTATTTTATTTATTCATTTAGGGAACATTTAATTTTATGTGACCATAAACAACGTTGGCTGGCAGTGTTCGATCGTATCTTTATAATGCTTTTCGAGTGCGACACTGCAGCGTAAAATATTCTAAATTGGTTGTTAAGAGCTTATGGAAAATTTTTCTAAATTGGTTGTTAAGAGCTTATGGAAAATTTCATAGCGTGCAATTTTGGGTGTTCCACCTATCCGCCACTTCTTCCCTTCTTTTCCTCTCCCTCATCCATCGGGCATCTGGTCGCAGTAATTTTTTAAAGATCATCAACTTTATCCTAGAGGGCTTTATCAACTGCTGAGATATAATTCAAGGGATTTGCAAAAGAAGAAAATATTTAGAAGTGATGAATTTGACGATTTTTCAAGGGAAGCGTATTTTAGGAAAGGAACGGAGAAGAGAACGAGCATTATGAGGTGGTATATGAGGGATTGGCCGAACAGACCAAAATCAAGGATCTGTCGCCGTCGACGCGCTATCGTGTACGCGTGGTAGCATGCAACAGCGAGGGTGAATCGCAGCCAAGTGCTGCTATCGGCATGAATACCTCTTCAGTGCATCCTCCGAAACAACCCCAACGACCGCAACTCGCTTCACTCTCGTCACGAGCCGTGAAGCTGTCTTGGAGTGACTTGCCTGAGCATTCTTATACTGTGAGTTCGGTTTTTTTCATGGTTTCTTTCATCGGCAATAGTTTGCTCGAAGGTGATCATAAAGTCAAAAATCCACTGGGCATATTTGCGACGTCTTTTTGAGTGCTTCAAGGCAACATAGCTTTATTTTATCTTTTAATAACATTTCTAAGGTTTCTCAAAGTTTTTTCTCAAAAACTGCACATCTGAAATATATCTGTTTTTTTGCAAAATACGTGTATGTCAGTATTGTTGTTACTTTTGTCGCAGTATAAACATTTATAGAGATGCAACGTTTTATTAATAAACACCATCGGTCAACACAAAAGAAGAGAAATTTGTTTGATGTGGTGTCTGTCGGAGTTTATTGTTTGCAAGATTGTTTGCATTTAGTTGGAGATGTCGGACGCAGGCCGATCCACCGAATTCACATCGGTATGTGAGCGTGCGCAACAGTCCTCCGCAAATATCACCGATCTTTCATCGTTAGTCACCGACCTTCTTTTAGATTACTTTTGAAATATAGCAGTTGCTTATTGAATTAATACTTTATGAGATCAACATTTACAGCTTACTTCCTATGCCATTCTCCTTCAAAAAACTTCCTGCTGTAATGAGGTTTGTCTGTGATTATTGCCGATAGGTATAAGTATTGATGTTAATTGAGTTTCGATTCGTTGCGAAGGTTCAGGCTGGCAGAGTTTGATTTTTGAGTGGAATATATGTTTGTTCAGGTGTGGTTTATTATAAAGGAAAAAGTTTATTTCTCTCTAGTTTAAAATGCGAAGCTCTTCGGAGTGTTGAATGTGATTGCGAATATAAAATATTCGATTTATTTGCAGTAATCGTGTTTATCACTTCCGTTTGGTAGCACATAACGATGCGGGTGATAGCGAGCCTTCAGAGGCATTAATTGTGCGTACACCACCTTCACCGAGCAGTCCAACTGCACCACCCTCTACTCCAGCAAAACCGCATGTGATTGCAAACGGAAGCTCACGTCTCGAAATCGGTTGGAGCAAGACGAGAAACTCTGAGCGAGACAACATTGGCTTCATTGTCGAGGGTAGCTGTGATGAGCAGAACTGGAGTGTCCTCTACAAAGGTAGTGCAACCAGTGCACTCGTCAGAGATCCCGACTTGAGCGCATTCCGTGTTTCCGCACTCAGAAAGCAAGTCCAGGTGACTGTTATTTACTTTCTTTGCGATCATCACAATCTATTATTATAAACAGTTCAGGCGTAGTTATTAGATGGGTAACTCGCCTTCTGTTATTCGGCGTGGATTTTAGTAGGATTAAAGGAAAACAGGGAATGCTTTGTGAGGATTTATTATATATTTGTAGATATATACTATTTTTACTAATTTTTTAAGTTTTTATCGTCTCTTTTATTTTTAATTAGAGGATGCTTCCAGAATTAATTTAGTAATGCTTTAGCTTCTCTTACCGATCCCTAACTTTTCTCTTGGTGGATGGTGTTTTTTTAGTGAGAGTAGAGGGAGGGGAAATTGTGTGGCAATTTTAGTTCCTCTCAGATAGATGCTTGAAAATACTGGGATTATATTTAAAATGATGTTCAGAGTGCATGGAGCGAGGTATTGCGTGTGAAACGCGAGTCGAAACAGACTTTAACGGTCCCGGGTAGATGCGCTGCACCGAGCATTACTGAGACATCGAAAGGTTGTCTCAGAGTGCAATGGAGTGCCCCAGAGGGTTCAACTTCTCCGATTCTCTATCAGCTGCATCGGGTTAATCTTCAACCGTCGACTATTCTCTATCAAGGTAAGTGCTAGTATCTGTCTAATTAATCCCTGTAGTGCTTCAAAGTTTTAGGTTTATTTAAAATACGAATGTATTATTTATTTTGTTTTATTTATTTTCCAATGCTATTTTGGTTTAAGTTCTCATGTTTTTTCATCGATTACACGATTTTATTTATTTGTGCATCCATTTCTCATGCTTCTATGCATGCGGATGTGGCAGATTTAGAGTTGGACGTTTTGCTTGATTGCTTCTAATGTATCGGCCTTTAGAGGGGCATTGTTCGTCGTATATGTCTATGACCTCTGTTCCGTACTGGTTAATTGATTCGATGAGAGAGATGCTTCATTATGCAACCCCCGTATACACTTCATAAGCGAGAATTGCGATCCTTATATGCAGCTAGATATTTAACATTAAAGGGGAGGGGTTCTTGTATATGATTGACATCGGCATTTAAACAATAAAAAGGAGGAGAGAGAAACTAGATGAGACAACTCTACGATTATAGTAACAGACGAAACTTAATAATAAGCGGCTTAAAGCTATTTTATAGTTTCCGGTAGAAAATTGTGTAATTACTCATATTTCGAGAAAATTTTCTACTCAAACGCAACGGCGGTCTGACTTCATTGATGCCCATCCGGGCTTAATGCACCAATAGACTGAATGTCGATACTATGCAGATCTATAAATTTCAGGTGAGGCTACTATGTTTGACTTGTCAAATTGTGCGCCAGGCGAGGAGATGGAAGTCCAAGTGCGTGCTATCGCTATAGGTGCGAATGGTGAGCGAGCAGAAGGAGAGTGGAGTCGTGTAGCGGTTGGTCGTACGGCACCTCAGCCACCATCGCCTCCTCTCGATGTTCGATTGGATTCGAGTAATACCCTCCACTGGAGTCCGCCTGCAAATATCAACGGTGCTGCTATCACCGAATATATACTCGAACGTACTGTGATACCTTCATCAACGAGGTATTGTTTCCGTTATCAAGACATGAATGCCTTTTCTCATTTCCTACTATTTGTTGTTTTTCATTTTGTAATGTCATTTATTTCCGCGTCTAATTTTAAACTAAAAAAAATTCTTGGGTTTGAAAAATAAAAAAATTGTGCTATTTTAAACTTTTCTATACTTGTAGGAAAAATTTATACGCTCATATTTTGAATAAGATGAAAAAAAAAATTATTATAATAAATATTTTCAGCTATAACATATGAATTTCTCTTGTTGTGGATCCTCTTAAAGCATTAAGGTTGTAGAAGTTTTGTTAATTTAAAATATTCATAGTAGTGAGTGATGTGATTATTGCTATCGAAGTAATCACTGCCGGATAGCGTTTTTCAAATATAATGAATATATTTTAGTGTGGCGTCGGTGGGGCGTGATGGTGCGGAGGATGTGGATACGGGCGATTCAGGCTGGAGGACACGTCGTAAAAGCAGCAGTGCACGTGAGGAGTTTGTTGGTGAAGGCATTCCTGGCTGCAGGTATCAGCTAAGTGTATCTGCTGTTAACGCAGGTGGAACGAGTCTGCCGTCGGAGTGTGTCTACGTGTCGATACCGCCTGCGGTTCCTTCGCCTCCTTCTTCATTCAGCGCAATACCCCAAGGTTTGCGTTTGCTTTTTTTCATCCATGAATGTGATTTTTTGTACAGCTTACAATTGGTTTCTTATCCTCGTGGAATTCGATTATGTCGATGTCGATGTTAATAAGAAGAGTTTGTCAAATTGGATACATTTCTTAGGCCTGCGAGGGTTATTTATTTTGCTGCAAAATGTGATCTAGTAGAATTTGAAATATTCTAATAGTTGATTTGCATAAGGAGATAAGGTTGATGCTTTGAGATATTTTAAACACCGGGCAGATGTCACTATTTCTTTGAGTTCTTCAGATATGTGAATCATTAGTGTTGGAATGAGATGGCAAAGCAAATCTCTTTTATTCGAGCGATAAGTGGACGTGAATATAGTATTTCTTTTCCACTTTTTTCCTATATTCGACCTGAAGGTGTCAATAATAACGGAATATAAAGCTTATCATGGGAGTTTGGTTTTAGGCTGCAGGCAGCTGCGGGCATCATGGCGGGCAGCCACTTGTAACGGTAGTGAGCTAAGCGAATATGTGGTTCGTGTGTTCGACGAGGCAACTTGTGAAGAAGAGCGGGTAATGCGGATCGCGGCACAGCTTTTAGACTGCACTATCGAGGGTCTTGAACCCGATCATGCGTACAAGTTCGTTTAAACATTTTTAATGATACTTAAAAATAATGAGCCGAGGGTTTTTTTAAATAAATAGGGTAGAGTTTATCAGAGGTAATTGAGACTTGACCTAGTTTTTTCGATTCTGACCGCTGTTTCTCTTAAATATCGTTTAAATACGGCCACATTCGCTGTTCTCTGCATTGAATTTCGATAGTTTTTGTGTAATGTTTGTTTATTGCTTCAAAAAAGACGATATTTGCAGATTATCGATTAGCGCCGTTAATGGAGTTGGCATCGGAGCACCATCGTGGTGCATTGTTAGCACGCTTGCACCTCCACCTTCTCCTCCACAATTGTTATGCTCTGAGGCTGGTCCGAGCTATCTGAAGTTGAAGTGGAAGCCGTCTGGAAATAGTGCTTCATCATCGTCGCTTTATTATTATCTCGAAAAAGAGAACGACAGTGGGAAATTCTCTCCGGTAAGCGCAGTGGTTTTTTTTTCGTTCTGAGATCGATGACTTACGGAATATATTGATTGATAGGACTGTGAATGTCGATACTTCATTTTAAAAGCATCGAAGTTTTATCTTCTTCCTTATATTTTCAGGTGTATGTTCACGTTGAGAATGTTTTTGTTTTTCTAATGAATTCTGCTTTATTAAGACGTATTTTGGGACATTTTATTCGATTTACTGATGGCAACAGCTTGATCTTATTTGATCTCTTTTGTATGAGACAGAATAAATATTGTGATAAATCATTATGAACGGCAAAACAACGGATAAAATTTTGTGGAGTTGCCATCCTTTCTCTTTCTTCTCTTCTTTTTTAATCGTTCGACTACGTAGGTCACTGCCCATGATTGATGGATGTTTCATTGTAGATCTATGAAGGTGATAACCGTTATGCAAAGGTGCGTAATCTGAATGAGAGTACGAAGTACCGTTTCCGAGTACGATGTTCGTCGCGAGTATCCGGGATGGGTCCATGGTCGGCACCATTCGAATTTACAACTGAGCAGTTGCCACCGCCTACGATTCGTAGTGCGCCATCAGTGACCGAAGTAGCGGCTGGCTGCTTCCAAGTCGAATGGAGTCCTCTACGGTCGGTTTCGTCATCGGCTAAGGAGCCGATCTTTTATCGACTACAGTTGGCTCCTCGTATCTCCAGCTCCAAGTCTAGCGGCTACTGGAAAACGGTAATTCTTTTACTGTGTTCATTCTAGTCGAAAAAATGAACTCTGAATTTTTTATTCCTCTCTACGAGAATATAAAATTTCGGCTTCCAAATCATCTGAAATCTTCGGGAGGTGTGGCATCTGTTAGTCGAAATAAAAGGATAGAAGAGGCGGCTCATTCATGAGTAATGGGGATGAAAGGGGGGAGGGAGAGGGAAAGAAAAGAGATTGGAACTGCTGCTCATGTAAAGCTTGAACTACTTGACTGCTTTTGGGAAATAGGGAAACCTTTAGTCGGGAATATTCGACGCCTTTGCAGATCCCCCGGGAAACTTCAGTAAATGTACATATATATTTATAGATCTATGAGGGTGTATCAACGAGTTATTCGTTATCATCGGTGGAGAGCGTGCAATTGCGAGTGCAATGTGTACGTGTCCGTGACGGAAACGAGAGTGTATCGGCGCCTTCAGCGGTTCAGTTCGCGACCCCATCGTTGGTTACACCTTCCCGCACTAGGTACTCGGTAGATAATGAACACCGATCATCCGTGTCCGACTCCGACACATCCACCGATACGAGTAACGTGCATTGGATACAGTACCATCTCTTCTCTGATAAACACTACGCTATTGTCATTTTAGTGAGCGTTTTCTTTTTATTATTATTTATAGTGATATGCTTCATAATTACTCATAGTCATGCTTGGACACTGGAATCTGGTTTTGATTCATGCTTTTTGATTTTATGGATATTATCCATGACGGAGATAGGATAACTTAGCAACGAATTCAGAAAGAAACGCAGAAGCAGATGCATAAAATACTGATCACGGTATATTGCCTATACGGTAGGAGAGGAATGAGAAAAGGATTCAGATTTGAAGAGATGGCATCGATTCTCTTAAAAACTTCTTGAATCTCATATTTCTTTTAATTGAGACTGCAGTGATTCAAAAAATTTTCGATTTCAGGCATTTTTCATAGTGCTCGCGTTCATGGTAGCGCTCTTATTGGATGCATTTGTGTTGGAGCATTCCTGAGGGGAACGTCGTCTATAGATCGTGGTGTTGGCGTGAAATCTGTGATCGTCGGTCAGTGATCCCTCGTTCAACGTTTCATAACTAGGTATCTGGTTTAATATTTCGCTCTCCTGTTATTTAAAAAAAAAAAATTGTTTTTTCTCGTTTATCGCATCGTTTCCGGTCTCGTTCTATTCCTTTACTTTTATCAACTTCTATTTGTTGCCACTCTCTATGGCCCATGCGCCAATTTGGTGTCTTTCCGTCGCAGATCGTCGCATATTTTGCTCGCCACGAAGTGATTGCACTCATTCATATATGAAACTTTTTTGCACGAATGCTGAAAATCTTTTCAATAAAATTTGATAGAAATATGGAGAAGAGAAGAGATGGTTGATATTATTTTGATAGATTAATTGAGTATTCCCGATAGGTGATTTAAGTTGGTAATTCCGCCTGATTATCTCATCGATATTTAATGATTTGCGCTAAATTCGATTCATTCGATGATAAAAGAGGAGAGTGCCGAAGATTGCTATATGCGTTGCGACATTACTATTTTATCGAAGCGTTCGCTATTTATTTACATTAATTATGTGACATGGTAATTTGCGAGTATAGTTCTTTTTTTTTTTTTTTTCTGATGCACCTTTCAACGCATAATAATTTCTTAGAGGCATGATGCCTCATTTACGTTTAAAAATTATTTGCGATAATTAACGCAATTATGAAGAGAATTGAATATAATTAGTGATTTTTCAATGAAATTATCAGTGATATGAATGAAATTAATGAAGGGATGAAGGGTTTATGAGGT
Organism: Baylisascaris procyonis; assembly: GCA_037389465.1. Taxonomy (NCBI): domain Eukaryota; kingdom Metazoa; phylum Nematoda; class Chromadorea; order Rhabditida; family Ascarididae; genus Baylisascaris; species Baylisascaris procyonis. The sequence goes on from JAZARR010000230.1 coordinate 2,008,044, forward strand.
CTTGAAAGATTTTTGAGATAAGCAACTGTACTATTTGATTGTTGTTTTTTTTTTCTTTCATTTATAACGTTCATCGTTCGTATTATAAACGATTTCCCGATGTTTTCGATATTCCTTATTTCTAATGTGATGTGTCACGTTTTCCGAGTGAGTTATTGCCAGTGGGTGTACGCGTTCGGCTAGAGTATGGAGAGCAATATGCATATGTGATTGTGTAATTCATGCGTTCCAATCTAATTAAAGGTGTTTCGAATCGATCATTTCATCTAAAATGGGAATTTTTTTTTTGGTTTTAATGAATGAAAATCACAAGAAAACGAAATGCATAAATTGTATCCGTCTACATTAAAGATGTAGATTGATGCAGATGCATAGATATGACTCAAAAGTTTATTATATAATTTATTATGCATTCTAGCCTTTCCCTACTATAATCGCCCGATCGTGCTGGTTATGAAGTGCCAAAATGTGAGATGTGGTGTCTCTTCACTCTTCCTTATGTATATACTGTTATTGCGACACTCTATAATCCTCTCATTTCTATTCGTATATCATTATTTCGGTTCTATCCCGTTCCTCGTCGGGTGTCTTCATACTTGCGCATATCTCCCTTAAGTAATCTTCCAACTCTTTTATTATTGCCATTTTGCCGTATCTGACCGTAAATAAAGATTCATATCCCCCTCCCCCCCCCCCCCAAAAAAAAAACAAACAATGTAGCGAGTATGGTTTTATATACCAATATAATATAATAGACAGAGGGCGGCTGGGAGGTTATGAGATTATGTTAGTGCTAGAAGAATTGAAATAGTGCGGCTGGCACTTTGATATGCCGCAATCATATAAAGCGTTAAGTTCCTTTTCCCCAAAGTTTTGTTCATTAACAAAAGCATAAGGATAGGTGATCAAAGCATTTTATCATACAAAAGCGCTATATAATTTTGACGCGTCGAATGGGATGATCTATGGCGTCAAAGTGAACGCAATATAGAGGCTGAAACGGCCATATACACAGCCAGCAACATCATATATCCCCAATTGTTTATCTTCTTTTGCGATTACACATTCGATTGTGATCATACGATTGTTTGATTTGTCGACAACGACTTTCTTTTTCTTTTCTTTTTTTTTAAATCGTTCTTGTCGTCCCCTCTATCGGGCAATTGGAATTGTTTTTCATTCATCGCTGTGTTATCATTCATCGTTTTAAGCTCTTTCTTTCACTACCAACATTTCATAATGGCCAATGCTTTGTTCTATTTTATTTTATTTTATTTTATTTTTTTTTGAACTTTGTCTGTCCATCTGTGCTCTTAATTTATTCTTTTTTTTCTTGTTTTGTTTCTATTCGTTTATCTTTGTTTTATGTTTCGTTTACCTATACATATAAGCGAATTATATATGCTATAAACTATACATATTTTTCATGACCCTTTCCGAATAAACGGTCTGCGAACAAAACCGTTGGTTTATCGCATTATTATTATTATTAGTGTTGCTTTTATTGTTTATTGAGAACAAGTTTTATTTAAATTAATCTAGGTCATTCAGTAGGAATGATCCGCAATATGGAGATCAGCACTAGCTGCACCACCTTCCGCATCGCCTTGATATTTGCCGAGTGATGCTGTTGAGTTGGCACGTGCACGTACCATAAACGCTTCTTGAGCGGCCTTCACATTTTCCTTCTTGCCACCCCATGCGGTTAACGCCGAATTTTGGAGTGCACGACCGAAGCTGAACGTTATCGTCCATGGCTTCTTGCCCTTAAATTCACTTATTTATACGGCGTAGTGAGTCAAATCCGGATTGTGTTGTAAGTGAAACCACCGATCAAAACTAGGAAGCAGTTGGGTGATGGATGCATGATCTAGGCTAAGCTAGATTCAAATAATATTAGGCTTCAAAGGATCTGAAAGCCTTATGGTGTGGATGTTATATATTTCACAGCCAATAGCAAAAATAAAGAATCTCCTCTTGTTCATCCTCAATGATTGAGCAGTCTTTCCAAAATGCAACGCAGAGTGTTCATTAGGACCATCAAAAAGGAATATGAAATCGTGATCCACTTCAAATCGAACCTTTGAAGGTCATTCAAGAATTGCATTCCAATTGTGCACACGTTTTTGTTAGAATATTGTACATTCTAACCAATCTCTACCGATCATTACTCACTAAAATAACATCGTAGAAGATATTCATTGGGAAAATTATCGTAGAATAGATTAGCAAAACCAGTTGGATTAACAATAAATGATAGCAATTATAATTTTAAAAAAACATAAATAATTCTTATATTTCAAATATTTGCCGGATGATTCAACAGCATAGATATTTATCAGCAAATTTGCTCGCATGTATGTGATGCATTAAACGTATTAAGTCAAAAGAATACCTGGTGTTGACCGATGGCGTTCAAATTACGAGTGGCATCCTCTTCCGATTGTCCACCCGAGAGGAAAACGATGCCCGGCACTGCGACAGGTACGGCACGTTGTAGTGCTGTTATTGTCGCATTACCAATATCGAAAGGATACGGTTTCTCGCCTTTATAGCCCATTCCTATGAATACAAATGTGATGCAGAAAGATTTCACATGTAAGATCAATGCCACTGCATAAATGGGGACAATCTCATTTCGGCATTAAAATTAGTTAAATCGACAGGAAGCGTTTGCTTCAAAATTCCAAGCCGTAACGCTGTTGCCAGCTTCATATTTTTTGAAATACGTATTTCCCTAACCGAAATTAGCAGTCATTGCCTTTCAATGGACAACTCACCCGGTGTGACCATATTCGGCTTGAGAAGAGTGCCCTCCAGATAGACGTTGTGTTCGATCAACGCTTTGTATGTATAACAAAGTATGATCTCAGTGGTTCTCTGACAACGTGCCAAGTCGTGATCACCATCGGGAAGCAATTCAGGCTCTATGATCGGTACCAATCCATTCTTCTGACTTATAGCCGCATATTGAGCAAGTATATTGGCGATTTCTTGTAAGGCGGCAACACTCGGAGTTTTATCAGTTAGCTTATGCACACAACGCCACTTAGTGAATTGAGCACCGTCCTTCTTGTATTTTGCACAGGAAGCATCCAACTCATCGAGTCCTTTGGTGGTACTCTCCCCTTCTGCACCTTGCATTGGTGCTAGCCCCTTGTCAACCTACAAATCACTACTCTATCAACTTCACAATGCTCATAACGACATGGTGCCATAGGAACGTTTACTTTTTTTTAAAATAGTGCAAATGATTCGACAATTATGGAAATGCTTTCACAGGTCGTTGCTATTGGGATGGATCCTCGGGGTTTTTATTTTTGATGATGCTTTGTGCACAAACTGAGGGCGATTCCATATCTTGAAGCACTTGGTGGGAGGGGGTGGGGAGATCGATCCAAGGAGGCCATATCCATACTAATAGAGTATCCATGAGCGGATCGGAGCAACTTAGGCTATCTTTTGATGAATAGACTATCAACGGCCTCTTCCTGTGATGGGATTAAAACAAAGGGATTTAGGATAACTATAGGTGTTATATGATAGAGTGTATGCTTCTGAATGTGAAATGTAACGAACAGAAAATGGGTATTTAGAAGGATGAGAAAACAGGTATAGCATCCTTTATATATGTACTAAACGGAAATGATGAAGCTTACATTACCCACATATAAATACCCGTTCTGAAGCGGCAGTTCCCATAAATTCCCAAAAAACAATTTTTCGACGTGATGATAGCTTCATACTCAAGGGGTTATATGACCGATTACGGTAGGAAGTTTGTAGTCTAGTAGTGATCATCACGCTATGAAAGAGCAATACTCTTAGCAACCTATATAGTTAAGTGGCAGTTTTGCAACTGTATTACCCATATGTTTCATCGAAGCAACTAATCGCTCATCACCAACATAGGGGTCGGGGTACGTTCACTTATTTCTTAAAGCAATAACAAGGCGCATGAATGTTGCAACTCTCTTCCCTCCCCCTCACCCCTCACCCCGTGGGTAAGAGATGTGCCCATCCTGAGTTATCAAATTGCATTGCTTATATATTTAACGAGTAGAAACATTAATTATCAGCGCACCTTGATACCGGGGATGATCTTCTTTTGTTTCAGTAGATCCACGAAACGTATACCATTGTCGGTTTTTTGGTAGAACGTTTCGTCGTACATGATCACCGCCGATATATAACGGGATACTTGATCGGGCGTCGTGAAAAGCAACTAAAATTTATTGAGACGTTGACGATAGCAGCGAAAGTTTCGTTTTCGAAGGAACTATCTGATGGCGTTAATGAGTAATAAACTGCTCTAGACAACGAGTAAATTTATTGCTAAAATAGTGTTATTAAATCTGATAAACGAACGATATGTCGAATGAGAGAATCAGATGGCGCACTAACCTGACGATATTGACGACGATTCTCTTCGGTGTTCTCCACTCCAATTGGTTTCAATTTCCTCTCCATACTCGCTGCAAACTAATCCAGTGCCAATGAAACACAATATAAAAAAAAATTGCTTAACATCGATACGCATTTGGGCTACAATTAAAAAAAAAGTGTCTCTTTGAAATTTGACCATAAGATTCAACAATACCCCCTGGGGCAATCATCGGAATGATTTGACATCACAGTGCTCTGTTCGTACAATTTACATACTAAATCACATCAATTCACATAAGTGTTAGTAATTAATTTTTTTATTTACTAAATTAAATTATTTCTGCACATCAGTTAATGCGACCAATAATTAGAAACATTGCTGTGTTTTGTTAATAACTAATAGGCGAAGCATGAACATATAAAAAGTCACATCTCTTCTCTTAGCACTTGTGTTCTGATGATTTCTTACTAAGTTATCTATCCTTTTGATTTGAAATCACACCTGTTTAGTAATTTAAAATCTTAAAATATACAACTTTCTCCTGAAAACTTTATAATGCTTTAAATGTTTGTAAAAGTTGGCAAGCATTAATTCTGTAATTTAGATTCATCAAATTCAACGGTAAAAATGACCAATCAGAATTTTCATGATTCGTAGATCGTTTCCCCAATAGAATAATAGCCAATATTTTCTCTTTTATTTACTCAACGATAAGACTTTTTAAAAATTTTCTTCGTTATAAAAATTGTTTAATATTATGAACGATCGCTAACCGTTGCTTTCATCGGCCGCAAGAATCCCCTTGCCAGGTGCAAGGATAGCGGTTGCTACCTGTTTCAACTCCTCTTGTTGTGCAAATGTCAAATCTGGCGCTGGTGCTAAAGCCATACTAACTGCAAAAAAAGGAAATTATTCTATTCAATTGCCAATGAAAATTTGACCCACAGATGGTGACGAAATGTTTTTTTTTTTTTGAAGTTTATAGAATGCAGCATGAAATTCATATTTTGCAAGCTGGCAATAGGCTGGCAATAAATTCCTATGCGCAAGCGGACAAATTGCAAAGGAATACGATGACAAATAGCCTTTCTTCTTCTCGTTTCTTCCGGTTCACGGCTCTCGGACTAGAGATTTGAGCAGTCAAGAAAGAGCCTTCCAAGCGAAATTCTCTCCACGTCATCCCTACTTGCAGGTTCGCTCAGAGTATCTGATGTCGTACCGCACAACGAATCGGAAACTCAGCAGACCGTTGACGTTTACAGAATTTGAACGAATGCTATAAAACGTTATTGAACGCTCTTTTATAGTCAGCCTATTTAGGGAAATTTTTAGTTGCTCTTTTTACATGCAAATTTTCTCTATTCAAATTTTTTGCAAATTCATAGGCACATCTCTATATCGGAAATGCAAATAGGGAATTTACATTTTCCTCATGGAAAATTTGCATACTACTTGCAACGGTGGGACATTTGCGCCAAGGAGATAATATGACACATTCGAATGCGTCATCTACCTCGTCAATAATCCTCTATATCACGCTAGATCAATTCGTGCATGTTGTTGTTCAATGCAATCATGCTATAGCCCTGATGAGTAGCATAAAATTTGCACGATGATAAGAGAATACCATTGAAACCGATCAAGGGAATGATGGAATAGTGTAAACTGATATACCGTAAAAATTCTTGACATCATTTACAGTACTTTTTGATATCTTTAACCCCATGTGGTTCTAACGGAAATTAGTATAATTGTATGAAAATAATCTCGAAAATATCATTGCATCCCCTTCTGTTATAGGTTTTTAATTTATCTATTTTATGGAATAAAATAACTACAAATTTCAGATGCATCTATTTTGAATTACTGTAGCACTGTAACACAAATGAATATACCTTGGGGCATTATTCTGCTTGAAATAAAAATTTAGCTGTAATATTTCATATTAATCTCAGGTGGTTTATTCGTACTGTGTATGAATCAGTTTGAATCGTTGCCAACTGAATATACCCTGGGGCATTATTCTGCTTATTCTCATAAGGAAACGCTCGCTATTGCGAATGTTATTATAACGTAAATTGTTCACCCATTAAAATCCACTCTAAGGTTAATAGTGTTTAGCTATAGTTGTGGTTAAACGGGAATATGGCTGGCAGCAAAATTCATAACGTTTTATCGTACAACTTCCGGCGATTAGCAGTAAAGGTATAAGGTGGTTCCATTCCCCGTGGTCTTTTTAAAATAGCTTATGAGTTTAGGTAACGAACTCGTATAGCGCTCGATGCTTTTCAAATTGTTTTTATACGTTGCATCTTGCAGGCGTGTGCCTCATCGCGTTATTGTTGCAACTTGAGTCGAGTTCTTCCGCCACTTTCACGGTCTAACTTTTTTTGAATGGTTGCCGTTGTAAAGCGAGTTGGTTAGTGATGTCCTATTCTTATCTCTTGAATATTTTATCTGTATTTGCCGGAAATGTATCTACCAACTGGGAGGGGGGAGTGAGGGGATTGAGGGTGGGTTTGGTCGTGATGTGATGCACACATCTACCCATACAAGTACACAATTACGCAGTAAGACATGAGCGCTCATGTCGTTAACAACAACGTATGGTAGTTGTTGCGTGCAACATTAAGCGACCTGTATCCATAGAGGTGTCTAAGTTTCCGTCTGGAGGTGATCCGAGTAAAGATTCTAGTCTGAGTTGTGACGAGTGGTGTCCAGAGCATCGAGTTCGATATGGTTACCCAAAGCAGCACTATTCCAGAATGTAGTCCGACTGCAGTGAGCATAACCATACTTCCTGGAATTAGTAATAACTCTCTGCGGTTGAATTTTAACGTCTCTTTCTTTCATCTATCATCTGCAGTTAATAACTGCTGTTAATTTATCGAGACTGGCGCTCTAGTCGAATCATTCGTTCATCACGAATCGTTCATCGCAATCTGCTCATTTCTTACGCATTTATTGCTTGCGCAATTCTTTTTTTGTAGACATTCAAGGATGATCTAGGCTGAGGTGAACTCAGTGATCCCTGAGGATTTTCTAACTACTTCTCTGAATGGAACGTCTACTTTGGTATTCGAATCGACTTGCAAAGTTAAAAATATCTGTTGGAAACCCACTCACTCTAAATGATACGTATTACCCACCCAAGTAAGATTAGCGAAAGCCGTCGAATTCATATCGCCCACATTGGTATGCTTATTGCATCTATGTGAATGAGCCACTATTGCAAGTGACATTACTAGTCGGCAAAAAATATGTGATTCTTCGTTATTGTCAGCTGGTTGATGCCCTTAAAGGTTAAGGTTTATTTTATTTTGGTAATATGGTCTAAAATAATAATATTAGATGATTAGTGAAGAGTATAATCGATAACAAGAGAGGCATTCACAGTGATTATTGCTTTCAGTGGATAGCGCAGAGGTGGCATTATCGTTTAGTGGATGTGGCTTCTTAGGCACCTATCATTTCGGAGTGATCTCATGCTTCATACGTAATGGCAGTGTTGGTTTTTTTTTTCGTTAAATTTAAACAAGCATCAAAGAAAGAGTTCTGTACTGTGAAAGAGTGAAGTTCAAAGCTAAAGCAGAACAACTATTGTTTTTTCTTCTTTTTTTTGTTTTTGCTTTCTATGGGATTCAGGCATTTCTTAAGAAATAGGTTGATGAGGGGAGATAATGATGATAAAAAATGGCATGTTATAAAACTGAAACCGTATAGAAGGTGCTGTTTTTTCGGACTCAATATGCATCAACGAATCTATAAACCTTTATCAAAAGTGGATTACAAATTAGCAATTAACAAGGGTCTGCTATTATCCTCTGATTGCTTTCAGTTTATCTATACAGTCGGAGAGTATGAATGCGAGAATTTTCAGGCAATCTTACGACGTATGAAACGATGTGCGGGTGCATCGGCTGGTTCATTGGTTGCCGCACTTCTTGTTTTAGCACCAAATAAAGTCATGGTAATGCTTACGTATATCTGTTAGAATTTTAGCTTACCTTTTAAAATAGTTTGCTAATGTTTCAGTGTAAAAAATGGGGCTGTTTATTTATTCTGATTGACACTCACGTGCTTGATACGCGTAGGTAGCTCACTTTCGCTTACCAAGTGAAAAGTATTCGGCACAGATATTTTCAAAATCCACATAGAAATTCAAAGGAAAATGATTTAATGAATGGAAAGAATGAAGGCGATATGGAGTTTCTAAAGGGAAATTTAAAAAAAAGCGTAAATGATATAAGCAAAGACGCTTCAGGAGATATAGCTGTACACTGATTTTAAATGTTGACAAATTGTGATGCCTATAAATTACGGCAGTGTTTGCCTGCTATCTTCTTTGGTATGAAAAGATGGATATTAGGTTGCAGATGTAGTTGTAGTTGGCTATGAGAGACTTTGCATTGCTAAACTATATGATTATTGTAGATGTGTGCCTAGATTAGAGTAATCCGAAGCCGCATTTCGCAGTTCTCAAGGAATAAATCCACAAATAATTTTGCAGGTCGCAGTCGTAACATACCAATCCAATAAAAGTTCATTTATTTTCCCATATTTTCTGATAGAATTTTTTTTTTTTTTTTTTTCAGGAAGGATTGAATATGATGTATGCATTAGCGCAAGAATTAAGTACGTTACGATTCGGTGCTCTAACACCTGGTTTTCTTCTCAATGAGAGACTTACAAAAATAGTCGACAAACATATCCCAAAGGATATAACACCTGCACAAGGAAAATTATTTATATCTTTGACTCATCAAAAGGTATCGATTCGCTGAAACATAATTGCTGAGCGATTCATATATTTTAGTATTGATTTGTATTCATGTGCATTGTGCATGAATTGAGTATCATTGAAGTAATTGAACGAGAAAGAGTATATTCTTTATTCCTTCTGAAGTTTCGATGATGAATCGGCATCGTTCGAAATAAACAGGAAACCACATCCTTAGTGATGTGCCGTATTATCAATTCAGGCGGTTTGGCATCAAGCGGCACGACAATTTGCTTTATGCTTTTATGCTTTCATTTATTGTTCTTTTCATTGATGAAATACATGGGGATTTAACATATGCAAATTTTTTTTGCATATTCTTTTACGTTAAGAAAGTCCTCAAAATATGCTTTGTTTAGAAGAAACTTTGCTAAACGTCTATTTTTTATTGGAAGTTATTTTTTATTTTTTGTTAATATTGTTTTCCATTGTAGTGCAATTTGAAAAATTTTTATTTTGGAGATCGTCGCGTACGAGGGGATAGTTTTTGATGATGGAGATGAGAAGGGGAGTTGTGATTTTTTTTTTTTTTTTGTAAAAATTACTCACTATAAGTTTTGGAAAATAAATAAAAGAATTCTATGAGGTGGTTTTTAAGTTTTAAATGTTTTATTTCAGTCTATGTGAGATTTATAGATCAACTGCTTCAGTGAACTACTGCCTATAGGCATAACGTTACGAAGAAATATTTTTTCACAAGTTTTTTCAGTACTTTTATAGGAATTTATTAATTCGGCTTCCTATGTGATGACATTTCTTAATATTAATGCGTTGATCTTCATGCAATATCTATTTCAGTGAGGTAAAGATGAGAGAGAAAGAGTGAAATATCTAGGATCTGGATATTTCAGGTGTACTTATTGTAATGAAAAATAAAGTGAGGTAAAGATGAGATGGGGGAGGGGGGAGGGGGAGGGAGGGGAGAAAGAAAAGAGTGAGGTTTATGTTTTCTTCAGCACCAACTCTTTCAACTTTGATTTCAGAAGCGTGAGAATCTATTAGTTTCAAGATATACATCAAGGGAACATCTCATAAAATGTCTAGCAGCAAGTTGCTTTATTCCAATGTATTCAACGGGTTTCGATGTATCCGCTTTACCGCCTCTTATTGATAATGAGGTGCATTTTTCTTTTTTTAATTTCAGTTTTTTATGTCATTTGATATGAAATATGTGAGCATATAAAAGTCGGCAATGGCTCATCTCAATTATCAGTTAAATCGTTTTTGATTGATTCGCTAAATATTACCGCAATGCAACCATCATCATGAATTGCTTATTGCATACTCGAGTATGGGTGTTCTTTTTTGGAATATTTACTTTTAGTTCAAATATTGTTAGAATACCTTTTTTTGCTGTTTTTCCCGTTTAATCGACCATCATAAACCAACCTCAAGCAATAGAATCTGTTCGGTTAGTCATGATAGAGGTGTTCATTTCATGTATTATTGCTCTAAAATTATAATTAAACAAATAGTATTGTGGATGTCTTATAAAATTTTATTTTAATTATAGGTTGTAATAATTGTAGATAAATAATATATAGCTGCATTATTTATTACAGCCATATATTGATGGTGGATATACGAATAATCTACCAGAATTCAGCGATATACCAACGGTAACAATATCGCCATTTAGTGGAGGTGCTACAATAGCGCCACATGATAGTAGTATGTTGAGATCACTTTTCGATTGGAGAATGACACTTGGTAATCAAGAAATGAATGTAAGTCAGAATATGTTATCTTCTTAAGTTTAATAAATTTTTTTTTTTTGAATTTTTGATTCTGGATGTTTTATTAATTATTTAAGTATTAGATATGCTTCTAAGTAATATATTTTAAGTGATATATTTTAAATAATATATTTAAGTAATATATTTGTTTAAGTAATATACTTAGGTAATGCAAAGTTGTAAAGTTATAAAGTTGCAACCTGTGGGAAATATGCAAATTTATTGAGTGTTCTTCGGTTTTAGGTAAATATGCAAAATATTGTACGAGGAGCACAAGCATTATTTCCGCCATCGATCGATATACTCAAAGGTTATTTTGAGATGGGATTTCGTGATGCATTAAAGTTTCTTATCGAAAATGATCTAATCGAACGTGAAGAGGGAACATCGGTTTAATGATCTGATTAATTATGAAACTTCTATTGGTTCATTTATGGAATATGCAAATTTTTATGTGTTGCATAAATTATCTCTATTCATTATGTTATATGCAAATCATTGATTTCTATTTAATGTGAGAGCTTTCGAAACTAACAATTACATGATTCAAGCGTAGAACAATGGACTTTTCTCTAGGTAACAGAATGATTTCACCTATATATATATATATATATATATATATATATATATATATTCATTTAATATTATTTTGTTGAATATTTATCTAATAGCAAGCTACTGACTTAGGGAGGGGAAATGAATATACAGCGGAAGTTTAGTTTTTTTTTATTATTCTGACTCTTTTGAAGTAGCTTTTCTTTGGTTGCGAATGTTTATTGTTTACCTCGTGTGCGCTGCTTTGTTGTTTTTGATGACCACGCAGGTATAGCATTAACGATTTTAAAAGGGAGGGAGGTAGAGGTGATGGAGGATGCAATTCCGACGAATTTCTTCGATGTTCCGGTATTTCTCATTCAAGTTATGCATAGTAAATATGAAATATGAATGAATACTTTTCACTATTGGGGTGAATAGTTGAATTTCCTTTGTTTATTTTTTTTTTTTAGATGGTTATTATAACATTGATGATTTCAATTGTAAAGTGATTTAAATGATTTTTTTTCTACAGGTGTTTATATTTTAAATAATGCTTATAAAATATTGATTTATGAGAGGTATATTCTGATTTTTGAGGGCAAATATTACCTGTGCTTTATTTCAACGTCAGTAATATATTAATTAATTAGCCTATTGTAATAACTGCACAATGAAACCCTCAAATAAGTTTTTTTTAGATATTGTTGGTACTATTTTTGGAAACTTTTTTTCATCATAGCGCTCAGTTTGAATGCCTTTGTTTTCAAGAAGAATCTTTCATCGATTGTTGTTCAAGTTACTGCTCTATATTTATGTGGTAGTTTTTTTTTTATCTCATATATCCTCTTCGCGATTGTTTTGAAATCTTACTTTTTACCTCGAAAATATTTGTTATCAGTGATATTATCAGTGATGTTATCAGTGTTTTTTTGGTTGAAGATGACTGCATTGATCTTAGAAATAATCTCATTGCTAGCATTATTTTTGTGGTATTGATAATTAGTTGAATTTCATCGAATTTCAGCTGTCATTAAATGTTTGAACGATTAGAGTCGAATGATTTTCTACGGGTTTTTAAAATGCAATGTTGAATTATTTCGATTTCATTATATTTTAAATAAAATATTTCTTCAGCCTTTTTTTTCTTCCTGATTGCGCGGTTAGTTTCCCACATAAAATGTTTTCATCGGTCTTCTTTTTTTTTTTTTCATTATTTTTGCAAAATGATGCAGTTGAAAGGTCACAAGTTCAGGGTAGATGGATCGATTTATTGACAGCCGGCTTTTACACGAACAACAAATGTTTAGTTCTTTTTGTTTGCGACAGCTGTTCTTTACTATCAGCTTAATGATGGGATGAGTATGTGAGTATAGAAATATTGCATTCGATGAGCTAACTTAAATAAATCGATCTGTAGATGTGCAGTAACCATAATATCACTCCAAGCAAGGTGATCGAACGCAGTAGGATCCATTTAGATGATATGAAGGATTGGGGTAGATCGCCTCTCCAAGTAAGGTTGGTAAGTTTTGTTGGACAGTCGAAAATGGGGGGCAAATATTGCAAAGTTAGTTTCAAAAAAAGCGGTGCCGCCATATTTGGAGCACCGAATTCATTCTTCGTAAATTTTTTGCGAAATCCTGAAAGTGTTGTAGGAATTCCTACCCATTTGATGTGTCCCTTAGCCGCTTTCCCCATCTTGTTCTCCTTCCAGCAAATTTCTGCGAACTTTATATTAACGCATGGCCACGGCACCTAGACAAGACTAAACATTATCAATTCGATCAGTTCATCAAAAAATCCGCCGTAGAGGTAATGTGTGGTTGGTTAAGGTTCTTCCGGTTGCTTTGTTCTTTCAGGATGCGACATGAGGCACCTTACAGGTGAGTGGTAATAAGAGGTTTGAGTGGTGCTAAGCATTTATGTGGTGATTCTTGGTTGGTAGATAATGCAAGCTTTATTAAAAACATTTCCATGGAAAGTGAATTGAATATTGAGTGCACTATTTCTTCAACCAAAGGTACCGATGGTTCGCATATATATCGGGCGGATATGTACTGGCCAATGAAGTCACCTTCATTAGCTTTACATTCAATGCTTTGCGAGGTTTTCCGGCACCACTTTAAATTTCATAAGTTGTACTAAGTTATTGCTTTACTTCTAGTCTATTCCCACTGAGGGTAGTTTCTATTTTACCTGTAATAAAATACCAACGATTTTACCTGTATTATGAGCGGTTCTTAGATGATTACCAACACTGACTATACCGATATAAGCTCTACTTATTCGGCAATCTGTACTTGTTGATTCTATTCTGTAGAATTTTAATATTCAGCACTCTTCCTTCCGTTGAGACAATTTACTGCATTGTTATCGACGAACGTTGTTATTTTAATTGCCTAAATACTTCAGATATTTGCAGTTTGTTTTGCAGAGTTGGTCAACAAGAAGAAAAAACGGAGGGATGTGATGTCTGCTGGCTCATTTGTGATGCGTAAACTTCTCTCCATATTGCGTTTTGTTGTGTCGTGTCTGAGGCGAGTGTTCTGCTGTCTGAGAGGTCGTAAAAATGTCGACGCATTACCCTTCACCGTCCACGATAATGACACCGATTCTCGACGTCACTTCAATACTTCCGAATGTAATCGATTATATCTTTTCTCAAATCTTTTCATTATGAGGACGTTTGTCATTTTTGAAGGAAACGGGGAATGTTCGGTACAACCGAGTGGGGCAAACACGTGGAATGGAGATGGATGGGAGGATAGTCAGGAAGCAACGTAAATGTGTGGTCATGGGTCGACATAGACATTTGATTTCCATAGGTTGCAAATGTCGCACATTCCTTCAGTAGTATCCCCCTTATCATTCTTTAAAAACTAATCTTTATTTCCAGGATAATATAGTATTGTTTAACCGAGTAAGACATAGAGTTAAAGTTGCTGATAAGCATAGTGATAATGCACGATCCATCTAGAACTCGGTATATTATTGGCAAATGGATCTGCATTTGCATAAATAACGAGTTATATGAATCACGTACTATGAACGTTGGTAAGCAAGGTGACAAGTCGTATCTGAGCAATACCATTCCTTCTAATATTCTTAAAAAACAAGTAATCGTGGAATTAACGGCTGACTTGAGTTACCTATTTGGACGATTCACGGGGTCCATTGTGATACTTATGCTGGCGCAGTAGGTGATAGCTGTATTCATGATTCGGTGATAGGTTTCGAGAGTAAAAATTAAATTTGATTAAATACTTCTAGAGTGATGAACGGGAAAATCATAGCAAAAATATGCATCATTCCAATGCGGTATTTGATTGGCATCAATAATCTAGTTCAAAGTTCTATTTATAAAGATTATTAAATTATTATAGAGTAATTCCCTCAATAGAAAATATAAAAATTAATTTTAAATTGTAGCTGAAAATCAATGGAACAATTGGAATAAGGATCCATTTACAAATATTATCGAAGAGAAAATTGATGAATATCGACGAAAGAAAATCGAAATGTTAACGCAACAAGAGACAACTCAACAAGAACCAGATTTTTTCACCGATATGCAACCAAATGTTAAACGTACAAGAAAGGTTAATATAGAGATTATTTTTTCATCATCTAGGTGGGGGAGGGGATAGAAATAATATTCCAGGGGAATTCAGGGATTCTTATTGTAACTCTGGGTTATTTCGATCTATATTATGATTAAAAATGCTTATTGGATATTTTATATTTCACCGTCCTCGTCATGTTGTTTAAAAAATTCTTAGTTGCATAATATTATAAGGAGATGAATAAGCGAATAATTATGCGCATTCTTAATACTTTTCTTTTTGATGAGTGACAGATTTTTTGTAAATAATTCTTGAAATTTTCTTAATTTCTGGAATTAAATCTGTATAGGAGGTATTTACCTGTACAGAATTCAGTAATTTCCATTTCTTAATGCCCCTTTCTCACGATTCTTTCTTTTTGCAGTCTTTTTTATTCAAAATATTTTTTCAGTGCAGCCTAGTTAAAGATTAATGTCTTCTTCATAGCAAAGAGCATTGTTGTTTATATAGCTTAGTTCCTAACTCTAGTACGTAAGCTGCCAGCTGACTGTCTGTTGTAGAGTATATTTCATCATTTATTTCTCTAAGGATGGTCGCTATTGAATATTCATTGAGAAGAGTGTAATGTGATGTTGGTGGTGAATGACCGATGACCATTAATATAATAGTGAAAGTTATAATGCATAGTCTTCACCATCATAAAATTTGATTTTATTTTTAAGTCGAATTGCCAATATGTATAAAATAATAACTGTATAGGAAATCGGGCAGTGTAATTTCCCAAATTTTTTTCTCGAAATTCTTGAATGAAATCGCGAAACTAATCATCGGGACGCATTTATTCCATCATTTTTGTCAATTTAGCCAAAAATTTTTCCCAATTTAAAAAAATCATTGAAGAATTTCCATATAACGTTAGTGTATCAATCGTCTAGAACAAATAATACTCGATTAGTAATATTTCATCTTATTTGTCCGTTTCTTTAGATAGTTGTGATTTTTGAGTGATATGCTATCTTTTAGGCTTTCGTTGGTTCGAGTAGTGGAGATATCGATACGAAGAAAGAGAATCTTTTCGCTTTCAAAGATGAAGGAATTCCTTTCATAGTAAGACATTTATTTGAGTATTGAATATTTGAATATAATCGTGCTTAATTTGCATATTTATAACGCCAAGGCAATATTTTCATTTCTAGGGCGTTAGTTCGACATGGGAAGATTTTATTAAGGCGGTTGCGCCAATTCGACATTTTAAAGAGTAGATATCACTTATTCCTCTCCCTTTTCCTGCATTTATGATACCGCAGTTTACTATGTTATCGAATAATCACATAAAAATACGTTTTTTTTTATTCAGTAACTATTTACGTGGAACGCTTTTCTTTTCCAGTTTTTCTAAAGAGAGCTAAACATTGAATTCATTTTACCTCTCTATAGGATTACTTCGTTTCCATATTAATTACTGATTTAATAACAGTAGAATTAATTTTTTGCATTGAAATTATTGCTGCAAATTTTACATTTTATTATTTTATCGATAACAGATTTTTTATTTTATATAATTAATAATAGTTGTTTTATGAGTTTTGAAAAGATTTTATGCAAATTAGTGGAAAGATTTCAGAAGAGAAAATAGATCTACAACTTGTTAACATTTAAACAGCCTCATTTTAATTTCTGTAGAAATATTGTTGCCCGGATGCCATAGAGGTGTGGCTAAATCTAGCTGGAATCAGAAGCTTTATCTTTTAATCCCCAATTCGGTCCGCATCCTTAGACGTTGATTTGTTGCCGATTCTTGGAATATGCATGAGAATATAGCCCATTTGGTCAGCGAATGGAGTGAAGAAAAATATTATTAGAGTTCAACAAGGGAAAATTTGTTGTGCTTGGACAAGTTGATAGCGAAATGCTGGTATTTTTCGTTGTATTTTAGCTTAAATTAAAGTGATATTTTTTACATTTAAATATAGATTGCATATTGATGGTATGCTTTCTGGTGTGTTGCTTTGATTTTGGTTAATACTTAGGGTGCATAATAACGGGTCTTTATCAACACTTCGCACCGTTTGCATTAATGCTGGCTTTCTAAATATTGCT
Source organism: Baylisascaris procyonis (assembly GCA_037389465.1). Classification (NCBI taxonomy): domain Eukaryota; kingdom Metazoa; phylum Nematoda; class Chromadorea; order Rhabditida; family Ascarididae; genus Baylisascaris; species Baylisascaris procyonis. The sequence continues at coordinate 2,025,147 of JAZARR010000230.1, forward strand.
TTAACAAGGTAGTGAGAAATAAATGAATAGCGATAAACTGATTGGAAGAGATGATAGAGGTATGGACGTGGTAGTGCGTCCACCTTGTCACTATATTTTTTTTTTAACTCGAAGGTTTCGAAAGCGTTTATCAGTGATATTATTGGGAATATGATTTATGAAAACTGTCAATTGAACTTTGATCGGTAATATTGATTGATGATATCATTTTTTTTTCGTTTTTTTTTGATAATTAATAATGTGTTGCGAATGGAAGAGAACATCTCGAAAAAGAAAATTTGTTGTTAAGATGATAGTTTATATTAGAGAAATTTATTATCAATATTTCGATGATTTAATTCTTTGAGGAAATTACCTCGACTCAAACGTAGCAATAATAGTTTCCATTGTTTCGTTGATTTTGAATTCATTTTCTGAAAGGAAAATATTTTTTTAGGTATTTAGATGAAATTATGCCGTAGAATAGTGGTACTGACAGAATTTCTATTGCGGAATTATTACTGTTGACCAAGTTATAGGTGAAAGGTTAGAGGGATATGTAAATTCAACGATTTAGTCTTATTCATCTTTTTTTGTGATTTATTCACAATTCATTATAGGTAAACAACTCGTCTATATTTTTGATATGTTTATCTACAATCTTATATAAATATAAATATAAATATAAATATAAATATAAATATAATATAAATAGATATAAATGAAACATAAATAAAAACACAAATAAACAAATAAATGAATAAATAAATGAATAAATAAATAAATAAATAAATAAATAAATAAATAAATAAATAAATAAATAAGTAAATAAATATGTATATATGGTATTAACATAATATTACTTACCTTTAAGTGGCAATGTTTTCGTTCCATTAGAAAAGTACACACTTCTATGCGCACTTCAATGATACCGTTGCTTTGAGGATCCCTTAATGCTACATCACGAATATATTCGTATTGTTGCATAACAGGATCGAGACGTATACTTGCACCTTCCTTCGAGATGTATTCTTCATTGCGCCATTCACATATCTCCATATTGTTCTCTTAATTCATTTATGCTATTTTTTTTAGTGAAGTTTCGATACCGTATAATTTTAAATAGAGACCCCAAAAAGGGATTCAGGCCACACGAGAGTAAGTTTTATCGATTCTAGAAAATACTTTATAATCTTTTCGAAGCGTTTTAATGTTTGCGTTTATAAGTGGAGGAGAAAAGAGGGGAGCTGTATACGGTGTTTGATTCTTATAAAATTCATGTGATATTTATTTAAAAAAAGACAAAGAAAAATTTTTGTGCGAGAGATGGAATATGAAAGAATTTCTATGCGGGAAACTAGATGAAAGAAACATTCTTAGGGGTTTTGATATGTTTAGTGCATTATTCGTCGAATTTGTAGTTTGATCTATTTCGAAATATACCGTAGCGTAGGTTTTTATTACTGTAGATATTTTCAACGCTTATTTGTGCTTCTCGAATTTGCAACTTTATTGTTGCTTTCCCCAGACCATTTTTGACTGAGAAATCCACTCTTATGAGAGAAGATCTCAACGATTGTATTTCGTTTGGAAAAAATTCGACTTTTTTTCGAATTGAAAAATGAAATGGGAAAAAAGATTCCCTTGCGGGGTTTTTTCAATCCCCTGATTGCGAAATTTGCTTCATTCAGGTGTAAAGGATCATACATCTACCGTGTCTACACCGTCACCGACTATTTTTTTGGGGGGAAGAAAGCGCATCGTTATTCCTAAGTATAGTGGAAGATTGTAGACGAAAATAAAATAAACTATAGAAATGACATACCGTTTTGAAATGTAACGGTTGCAAGTGAGGCACAACATAGTATTAGTTGATTTGGAAAGAGGATAAGACCGGCGACGAAAGTTCGTCGTCCACCGAATGCGTGCCAGTGTGATGCTTTCTTACAAGAAGTTTTCCATTCGCATTGATGTATGCATGTATGTTCCACTAGTGGGGCACATATTGCCTGATATGAATTGACCGATGCAGGTTTACAGGTGAGAAAGGTAACCTCACATATAATAGTAATTGACAGTAATATGATACTACATAGTATACCAGCAATAGCTCAAAGATATGGGTGGAAATTTTTGGATCGGAGGGGGGGGGGGGGAGGTTAAATTAAATTAAGAAAACAATGTTTGGCGTATTTTTAAAAAATTGATATCGTTGTGGGATCAAAAACTTTCGATTTGAATTTGGACAAACTGTTTAAACAGCGTTCAAAGATGCAACTATTTCCTTTGCTAGTACTCCCATGTCTCTATTGTGCGTTTCATGATTGTTGATAACGTTCCAGGATTATAGTAGGTTATGCAAATTTAATTTCGACCAAATGATTGTTGCATTTTCGGTGGGATATATCTGAACCGTATAAAACCACCCATCTTCGAATTCATTATGTTTATTTACGCTTATTGGATTATTCATAGGTAGAAAGATATTATAAAGTTGTTCCTGTCGCTTATTTTCTCACCAACTCAATTTGTCATTTGAAAATTCGTGGATCATTCCTGCTAAATTTTAAGTCATGATAAGGAAGTTCAATTATCTTTCTTCTACATATCGGCACTTCATTATCTACTTTAGAGATGGGATGTTGGTGCATCTAAATCATTGTTAATTGAAACTGAAAATATATTTAAATATAACAAATAGATATTATAAATACATACCTTAGAAGTTTCCAAACTGAATAGTTTCGAACCGACGTTACATTGTGGATAGTGATGATCGCCAGATATATTTACAATTTGCACAAGTAATATAAGGATTATAGGCATTTTTTTCGATTGAGATATAAGGCAATATCCTCGCGTAGAGTTTGTTTTCTCTTCAACAGATAATTTTAAAAAAATACTTATATGAGGGCAGTGACAAAACCTGTTATATGCGCCTCATTGAGTTCTCATTCATGCATCAACCTATTTCACCGATTTTCACGGTGTTTAGTTAACTCTCTTCTCAACCATCTTATATACGACCTCACTATGTCATTCAGAAATTGGGTCATTACATTTCTGCTGTTTTATGCTAATTTACGACCTTTTCGATTCTATTTTTTATATGTTTTGATTTTCGCTACCATCATCCATAGTGATTGGTGTGGGTGTATCAAAAAAGGAGTCGGCGTTTTGATATATCGTCTCGATCAAATGGCAGATATACCTCTCCGTCCTCATCCAACCACCCCTTCTCCCTCTCTTTTCGCTGAGCGGTTAGTTAGGAGTATCCATCAATCCCAAGGGATTCTTAGCTTAGGAAGCATTCATAAAATTATGAAGCAATGACGGGCAGCTGGACTAAATTTGAATTCCACATCAAATTCATTTGAATATTTCGTTCGCATAATTTTGAGGCGAATTTCTGTATTCGGCAAACATTGAGCGACTCCTATCAGCCATGCGTAAGTGGCTTCGACTCCGGAGTCATCTATCACTGCTAGACAATAGCATCTTCACATATTCATTTCTTAGTATAGATACTGATGGGACAGAAATGTCTTATGATAGAAAATTTAAAAATCCTCTGTGTACAATAAGATTAAATCGACAAATTTACAAGTGAGATTGGCATTGATTCATCGATTGATTTTACGCGTGCTATTCCGTTCATGTTATATAAGTTTGCATTTGTATTTATTGCTGTTAGATTCTATTCGAATTTGAAATGTCGACATCATTTCAACGATCTAAAACTGTGGGTTTTCTTATACCTTCAGAGTGATCCTTCAGAGTGGAGGAAAAGGGCGAATGGAGAGGGATTATTGATTCTTGAATAGTCTATTGGTAATACTTACCGAATTTTTTTATAGAAATGGAGTCTACAAAAACCTTCGGCCACATACGACTAAAATGCTTCACAAGTTTTCAAATTCATCTTCGAGCTCATCCAGAGGAGAATTGAAATGTAAAATACTCCTCAATTCAGAATGCTTTCGGAAAGCTTTTTGCTTGAATGAGTTCGGTTCGGCTGTGTTTCCGGCTTCGGATTAGCAAGATTCCGATGTTCCGCAATCTAGCAGTTATGCGTAGATCTTGCATATTGTATTGGTGGCATTGCGCTAACAAACACTTCTGCTGTCCGCTTCATTGTTCGAATAAAATCATATATATTTTTAATCTTAAGTTCGTCCTCTGAAGGAACTTGCCGTAGTGACTAACTCGAAGTTAAGGTTTTCTCACACTCACTAACTTGAACCTGAGGTATTTCCGGATCGACTAGTTCGAATCTGAGGTTTCTCCATAGTGACTGACTCGAACCTCCCACTTCTGAGCAGTGAAATACTGTCCTCAAAAATGTGCTGTTCGAACCACTTCACATATTCATTTCCTTCGAAAACATTAAATTATCGTTTTTAAGAATAATTCAGAGAGAGCATAAAGGTAATACCTGCAACTATGTGATATCTATTGTTATTTACAGCCGGCTTCAAATGAATTGGGCGATCTAGATGAATCGTTGACTCACAAAGAGGATCGATGGGACACACAAATCGACATCGATGATGTTGACGACCTTTTGAAAGAAGTATGTCGTTATTAATTCTTTCTGTTTTTAACTAAATTTATTGACGGATACTTGAGGGTGATATAAAATGTACATGGTGGTGATCCATACCTTTATCTTTTGCTGATAAAATTTACCTGTCTTGTCAAGGTGGACTGAGTTTTTGTTTCAAAAAAATAGGGAGGAGCGAAGAGGGGTGGGGGGGGAGTATTTCAGCAAAAAGCGAAACTGCTACTGAATCAACGAGGGAGATTTATCCGTCTAAAGAAAGCAACGAGGGCGAGGCTCCGAGCAGGAAGGGAACCTTCCCCATCCTATGAGAGGCGATACATCATTTTTATGATCATCGGGCCACCATGTATACAATAGACCAAGAAACCTTATGATCGAGTTTAATTGTCTTAACTGTTTTCTAAAAACTACTTATAAATCAGTTTTGAATTTTTTTTCTTACAAAAAAATCAACGATGCAAAAAATAATATGCAAGCTTATCGTATGTTGAAGTTGGCGTTTACTTACACTGTCGACATATCTCGAGATCATTTCAGTTGAAATCAAAAAAAACATTTGTTGAAGCTAACACAATTCATTAGTGCATAGCTACATCCCATATTACACAAATATTTTTTCTCGATATTCATAGTGAAGTCGACTGATGCTAAGGTCAATTTGTGTGGTGGCAATAGAAAATAGAGTGTAAAAAAATTTAAAACGATACTTGCTATTCGCCTATATTCGTTTCTTAAATACTTGATTGATGAATAATTGTTGATCTATAATTTATTATTCCATTCTTACTAGTACAAAAAAACAAATGAAATCCTCTCTCTTTTTATCTTTTCTCTCTCTCTGTCGCTTCTTCCCTCCTCTTCACTCTCTATCTTTTGATATGTGATCGTTGATGGTGTTTAAAGGATGTGTATTTTCAGCAACGTAAGAGAGAGAGACTAGAGAAGCAAAGAGCAAGACTAGCCGAGCATGAAAGGCGAATAGCCGAGAAGCGTTCGTTGCATTCGTAAATGAACGAAGATTGTTGAACGCATTGAGATGATTGTCTTCTTCTTTAAATTACCTCTATCAACTTAATTAATAAATTTTACGTTTAGAAATCTGCAAATTTTTACTAAAAATTATTAATGATATAATTCCATAATTTTATTTTTTTTAATGAAATGAAGTATTATGTTTAATATTTAAAAAACATTTGTTGATATAATATATTGGGTGCAGTATTCCTTTCAATGTGCGCATTGAAGTTTATTTTATAGGATTGAGAAATATTTTATTTTCCTTTAATAAATAGAGCAATGATCATTTTTAAGCAATAGCGATAGTTTATTACTTGTATACTATTGTTTTTTTGTTTTCATAAAAAAATATTCAATTTATTTAAAAATAGTTGCTAGGAATAAAAAGATGATTTCTTTAATTTAAAAAATCGTTTTTTGATGATTTCCTAAATGAGATTTCGATCGGTCATTATTTGAATATTTAGGAAATTCACTATGAGTAGGTATCCATTTTCCATTAAATATCCACTATATCTATTCAGCATTGTTTATTTAACTTTTATTATTATTATCATTATTATTATTTTTTATGATTATGAAAGGTAAATATGTTCTCGTTTTTTTCACTTATATAATTATGATCGAATATTTGGGAAGGGACTATTTGAAACAGATTGTTGAAAAATATTTGAGGATATTTTCAGAAGTTTTTTTTTACACTGAGAAATTAAAAATAATAAAAATTTCATAGCAGGAAATGTGCATTTCTTCAGAATAGAATATCTATCTTTGATGTATAATTTCCAAAATATAAGAGCACATTTAATATTTATCAAAATCATTGATAAAATGCTAAAAAAATTCTACTCATTGAATGAATAGTGTTGAGGAATCGTATCATAATACTTTATATTTATGCTTTATAGGAATTAGTCGTCTTTTTTATGGCCGTCTGTTTATCACATGTTTCCCCTTATTCTATGAATCTAATCACTTTCGGCTTTTTTTTTCTTGAAATCCGATCACTTAGGGTCGAGATATGACGTGGAACAACGTCGAAGATTAGTGCACCAAGGCAATAGGCTTGAACTTTTCAAGGAATTTCCCCATTTTAATACCACTTCAAACAGGTGTGAAATTCTTTTCAAAATTTTTTTCTGTTTATCAGGTTTATCAATTTTCATAAACGAAAGCAGGTGAACGCAACATTGCGCTGATTAGAACTTTTATTCATTAAATTTGCGTTTTGCCTCATAGATTACTTTGTCGAATATAAGATGGCTAGTAAGAAATCATTCATTTACGATGTTCGCTTTTCCAGATTTTTTGAGATAATAGATTGGAATTCGGATTAGTAGAGATAATATTCCAAATAGAAAGTCAATTCATTTGGATATTTATTTGGTAAGGCAAAGATGAGGAAAAGATAGCCGATATACTTGTCGTATGTACTAATGTTTATCGTTCTTTGATAGTGTGAAATGGGGATTCGATTGATTTACGCAGGATTTAGGCGTTGAGATTAAAAAACTAGAAACTTGTTAGATTGTTTTGCTCTAGCTGTGAGCATGTGATTGCAGTCGTTATGTACTATTTTTCACACCATGACATTACGTTAGCTTCAGAAGAATGTGCTGTATGCGTATATACTCGTTGCCATTGTGCTAGTCCTGAGGGTCAAAAGTGGTCAAGTTTTATAGTCGATTCGACGTTTGATCTAAACCTCTCGGTAAACTTCGATCGACATTGATGAAGAATGACCATAATCGATCGTAGTCTCATTACGTGTTGTTTATTGTCAACGTTAAGTGTAGCAACGAGTGGTTGATTTTATTTTATAGTGGTGTTTTTTTGTCCTTTTCTTTCTATCATTTCTGAATCCATCTGCTCTTTCCTCTTCGTTTCCTTTTTTTTCCTTCTGTGATCCAAAATTATGTATTTATTTTGCTTGAATATGTTAATGTCTGATTTTGACACTGTGATGATTTTGTGGACATAGGGAAATGACCAATACGAAGGGAAATGACCAATACGAAAGGAAATGACCAATACGACCATTCTTAGCAGAATATTATCAACTAAAAAATAGCCGAATCTATTCTTTCGTCAGTAAGATGCAACTTTTATTTTTTTAGTATCTTAATCGACAGTGAAAGTTAATAATTAGTAAATGGATTGGAAAATGAAAAAAAAAAGATTTAGCACTTTTAATTATGCGTTATAATTCATGATTGAAATAGAAAAAGTGAAAAAAAGCAATAAATAAAAGCAATGTTTTTAAGTATTTAGAGAATTGAATTGAATTAATCGAAAAGAAATTTAAATTTTAAAGAAAAAATACGAATCGAATCGTTGAATAATAATATTGATTATGAATCTTAATGGTAACATTGATAATCTTTTCAATAAATATTTCACAATAGGAATAATATAACAGATAAAAATATATGAGAAAAGAGGAGTGGACATCTTTTTTTAAAAGGTGTATTTCTGAATGGATTAATCCGTTTTTTCATTTCTCTATGCAAATTTATGAATTAGCGAGGGTGAATTTTTTATATTAGTGATAAGCATTTGAATATTTGATGTTTATTTAAATGCGATAAGATGATCAATAAGCAGCACTCACGCAATATATGCAATCAAGAGGGAATCGTTAATGAACGTTGTTGAGTGCTAAAAATGGATTTTGATTCGGTAAACATTGTCGTCTCAATGGATATTACATTCGATGGCATCAACCAATTTCCCTTCACACAAAAAAGACCGAATCGATATGTGACAATGTGGATTTCGTCATTTAGAGTTTATTTGTTACGTTGATTAGAAATTCAACGCTATGCTTTATGCTAAGATTTAGTATGCTGCTTCGCAACTTTTACTGAAAAATCTTCGATCCAGTTTATGATTTAGTACGGAGAATATTGTTGACTTAGAAAAGAAATCACTCCTACCTTCTACCTCTTTGGTTTTTAATTGAAAAGCTGACCGAAGGAATAAAATGAATTAACAAAAATTAAGGGAATTTAGGTTATATTATCTCATCGTTCCAGGGAAACCTCCATGTTTGCTCTTTTATCGTTTTATTTGTAACTTTAGCCGTAAATTTTGTTTACACATTACTCGAGCATCCATTATCGACTTGTTAAATTTCCTTTTTTTTTGTACATTTCCTTACTCCTCTTGCCCCCTTCCCCTTCACCTCTATCCTCCACCCATACGCCCTCACAATGTGTGAGCATCAGCGTTGAGGTTAATTGCATGCAACGCTGATGGCTACACAGGTGAGTTGTCGATTATATGGATGTCTGTGGTTCAATCTGAAAAGCATCGAAATAGATGGAAAATACCTATGGATTCCTGAAACAACAGGACCATTATAATAAAAGCTAAAAGAAGAGTTCATATTCTGCAATATCAGGGAGACAGTTTTGAGCATAGTGGTACATATTATGTTATATATCCGCAACTTCAATGGCATTTCAACAACTAGCAGCGATTTGTTTATATCGAATGTTGTGTAGCTATGGCAACATTCACAGAACTTTATCTACTTTACTTGCACTTCCGGTGCCCATACCAATGCGATTTTACTGATCGTGAAATTTCAAACTCTAGCCGCAATTCACAAATGACCGTTAAGGGTGACATTATTCAAATTGTACGAAATGAATAAATTATTAATGCATATATTTTTTTCTTCTATCAAATGAGGAATGAATTAAAAGCACAATTGCGAAGTTAATTATGCAAATTAGTAGTAAGACTTGTAATCAACTCTAAGTCTACTCGTTAAAAAATACCATATAATGAGGTCATCATTTTTGAAAAAGTTCAATGTTCAGAAGAGGATTTCACTCTCATTTACGTTCAAATTTCTTTTATCTTTTAGATTCTTGTGGGTTGAGAAACAGTGGTTGGTAATGTGGTTGGTGATTCATCAAGTGGACGGATCCATCCGAAGTGCATATTGCTGACGTAATAAAAGCTTCAAAGGAGTACTAAATTGGTGTTTGAGAGTGATGTGAGTTACCCAAATGGGGGATGGCGTGCCGAATTTATGGCATGTTATGGTCTCACGACAACTATTCCGTTTTAGGCAACCGATGCTTAATACGACTATGAGCGCTGTTAACTTCTCGTACTCGTTTCCGTTTGCATTCATAAAAGTTTTATGCTGTTCACCTCCTTGATGTTATGCACCTATCCCTTTCTATCTTCCGATATTCCGGACGGTGAACGAATGCCCAAACCACCCATAGAACTAGTTTTTTATCGGGATTTTTCATCGTCTACGATTCGTTAATAGTGAAGCATCTGAGTGTGAACGGATGATTGATTTCTATCATAAATATATGCAAATTTATTTCATTTATTCAATTTGCATATTTTTTTGTTATAGAAATGATCCATTGAGTAAATATGCTATGAAATTTCGTTGTCTCTTCGGACACTCATATGGAATGTGCATGCATTTCTTTAAGAAAAAAGTTGCCACGATAGAAATTGCTGCGATCGGCGATTTTAACGTTATGCATTGACGTTGATGTTGCTCATGACTTTCGCATTGATGCGTGATGGGACTTTATTTATTTATTTTTTTTTTCAATAACTATCGTGTTATATATAATTTCTTTGTTCATTAAACACATAAGAATTTGGGGTCGATATACAACACTTAATATTGTTTAACATTCTGTTGCATAAAGCCATGAGGATTAGTTTGTCGATCGGCGCTTTTATCAGCTTTCTTCAAAAAAAAAAGAAGAGCTGGGGGAATTGATCGACATGCTTCAGCTGAGATGTGAATGCGCTACTCGGGGTATCCGCATTTTATTGAGATTATTTCACAATTCGAAATGACCCCCTCGATATCCCCCTCCCCCCTCTGTGATTTCAAAATCACTTTTTCTAAAATGGAAAATGCAAATTCGAAGAAAATCGAAGTAAATTAGGGAATGTAAATTCTTTTCATGAATTTCAATTAATATTTCAACGAGGAGGCATTTTACTACTACTATCAATTATTTCTTGATGAATGAATGAAGAGGGGTTTATAATGCTGAGAAACGATATATCCTCGAAATACGCTTCTAAGGATGGGAAGGGAGGAGGACTAGGTATAGGATAGGATGGAATGGAATCAGGCATCCTAGATGCATAGATAAGCACTTTACAATTGCATCATGAATAGATAAGCATTTCAGTCCTCTTCACTCTCAATCACGATCTACACAGTTGAATTGCATTCACGCATCGATGAGGATCATATCGATTTCATGAATTGAGCAAATTAAATAGAAATCAAATTGCATGAAATACTACATTGTAAACTCTTATAAATACCAAAAATAACAAATGCAGTGATGGTACTATAATTTTGGGGAAAAAGGAAAGAGGAGGGTTTTTAATTTATGGGAGTATTCATTGAACATAGACGACACAAGAAATGATGTATTCATCATTTCACGTTTATATTCGGCATGCTCGGTAGGGCATTTAATTGCACCCATTGTAGAGCAGCAATTTGATGTTAATTGTAGATCGATTGCAATGATGCAGTAAACTCGTTAGCTGTAGGCAAGAAGCCTTTCGATGATTCGTTGTGCTTCTTACCACCCAACTTGCCAAACGTTTCATGATTTCAGTTAGACTTCTTAGAGCGATTGCGTTCTTTTAAGTTATTGTTCGTTGCTAATATATCATACCATATCAATTATCAAATAATTCATTAAAAAGTTCTTCTTTTACTTTCCTTCCGCTTACCCATAACCTAGGTGGTCTGGGAAGGGGTTGAATAATTTGAATGTTCATCTTTTGATACGACTATATGAAAGCGTTGTGTTGAAGAGCGATTTGTTATTAGAAAGCAACACATTCAGGAAATTTCCAGTCCACAGATACGCATAGAATGTACTACCCATGTCTTGGGAAAGCCTTCTCGAATGTGAATGTAATAAGCTCTGTCCCCCACCTCAATTTAAGCCTTGCAGCTTAAACTATCTAATAAAATTTGCTGAACGGCATGCAGATTAGTAATACGAAAGTCATATTAAAAACCGGAAAACAAAATTCATCTGAAGCACATATGCTACGACATTAACGGTTCTCGAATTCGTGGACACTTATCTCTATCCTTTCTCAAATATATGTTTGTTTTGGAAATTATAAGCAGTCGAGCCCCCTTACTTCTTCTTTATCAAAGATATCGCCGCTTTTAGAATTTACGAGTTCTAAGATACCTGAATCTTATAAGTAAAGATAGGAATGAGGTGTTTTATAATTGTTTTCTCTGCCTAATTTCTTTTCAAGTGCACTACGAAAATTTTCAGTGGATGTACTATGCGATCTATAAGTGTCATTATCAATGATGATTTTTTATTTATTACTATCGCATCAACATGGAGATGTTTCAAAGTGTCTCCTCTTTTTTTTTTTTTTTTTTTTTTTGTTAAGCTTAAGCACTGATGTTTGAACACACAATATCCTTTGGGTTTAACGTTTCTATTCTTGCATTTTTATATGAGTCTCTTTTCGTACCGTTTTGTATCAGTTTAACCAATTGTTTTTACCGTTTGTTTTATCTTCGCTAAAATTTTAGTACTTTGCCGATCAATTTTTGCAATAAACAACAGCAGTTTATCGTAAAATAAAATTCAAACATGTAAAATAAATCTTTTTTTTTTTTAAATTTTTGTTGTGGGAAATAATTCTCGGGAAAGACGTGGGTAGGAAAAGGAGAGCCGGAAGAGATATATCTTCCTTCTCAATGATTCAGAGGGTTTTTTTTCCAGATTACGCTATTAGAGGCAATGGGAAAGAGCATCATCAATATTGTACAAAGATTTAGAAAATTGATTTAAAAATCAAATATGGCAGCATCAATTTATGTTTTGTGCTAAAAAAATATTCTCTTAAAACTATTCCATAAATCGAATATATTTTATATATGCGGCAAATATTTCATCTATAGCTATTCTCATCTCATATTTTACTAAAGAACTAAATGATCATTACTATACAGCTAACATTTCTGCTAATATCTACACCATAGTTTTTTTTTATTCGAATTTGTTAGTCAGTCGACGTGATCGACTAAGGATATATATTCATTCATTGAAGATAAGATTTATAGGCTAAAATTAAATGGAATATTTGAACATTCGATAAGTGAATTAACGCCGTTTCATCTTTATTATTTTCTAATTAATAATAATAAAAAAAAAATACAAATAAAAATATTCTTACATTTATCTGTTAGAATAAATCTTATCTATGCATATTGATAACGACTTGGAAATTTTTCAAATTTTTTCGAAAAAAAATTTTTTATTCACTATTTTGATCGAATTTCTAACCTATTAAATTTATTTCCCCCCGTTTTAAGATAAATTTCTTCTAAATTTTCGAAACTTTTAATTTTTTCTCGATGTTTGTTAATAAAAATTTTCTAATATTTTCAAAGCTTATATATATATGGTCAAATTATGCACCATCTTTCAAAATAAACCTGAAATTTTTAGCTAATTCTCCCTCCCACCGTCGTTCTCATCATTGCGAGAACGGAATATACTATCTATATATGGTTAACGCTGTTGGTCATAGTCAATAAGCACTCTTTAATAAATATATAGATTGTTTGTGACAAGCAACTAGCTCAATAAATATATAGATCGATTGATTCTGTGTGCAATATTTTTTATCAAATGATAAGAATTTACGCTTATCAAACCCTTAACGATTATTAGTCGTTTCTCTTATCATTATTTACCATTATTGTCAACTAAATAAGCTCTTTAGGTGATATCTTATAGCATAATCAATATTTCTTTAGTAACGTCAATGATCAATGTGGTGAATGGATGACATTATAAAGTTGCATATAAGTGCATTGCAATTATTTTATCAATGAGTGTCATCAACTTATGTTGCCCATCAAAATAGTATCGGTCGCCAATAAAATTTCGAAGTTTTCTTAATAGCTTTATTTTACTCGATATTTTAGTTTAGATAATAATTTACGATACACTAAAGCAGTAATTTTTACTCGATTTTTAATTATTTCTGAAAACGATGCAAACGATTCTCTTTGTCTCAAAGGAATTTTGATCGTATTGAAGAAATCTTTTTCATATTCATCAAAAAAAAAAAAAGAGAAACGCTCAAAAATTAAACGAATAAAAGAAAGCTCAACTATGATGTCATTTTAAAATTTATAAATGTCATACTCAAATTTTCAAATTTAATTGAGATTACTTTAATCGTATATTTAAACTTTCGAAAAAAGCTATCGAAAATATTTTATTTTTTTTTTTTAAATGAAAAATGATTTAATCTTATTATGATGAGTTTTATTCATAAAAATTTATTATTTATGCAATTATAATATTAAAAATAAAATCCGTTTTGTAAGTAACACTTCATTTTCGCATTGTAACATCTTTAAATGGCGTGCGTGATTTTCATTCGTTCATGCATATAAAATGAGATGTATGAACTAGAGGGGTGGGAGAAGGGGGATGGAGTTGGGGACAGGAGGGAAGAGGGTGAAAATAGGATGGAACCTTACAGCTGCATCCCCCTCCTCTTACATTTTTCGGGATAAATGAAAAGAGAAATTTTGAAATTTGAGATGATTTTTGCGGATAATAGCAAGTCTTTTTTAAATATCCGTAAATAAATATCTTTTTTAAATCAAAATATCCGTAAAAATTTTCTTTTTCATCGAATTTTCTTCTACTAGTATGGTTTCGGCTAAATTTTTCTCAAAATTCTTTGGAGTTTTTCGTCGACCTGTCCTCATTTCTTTGTCAACTTCCACCCCCCCCCACCTTTCAGAAATTTCTAGTATTTTCTCAATTATATTCATAGCGCTAACAAAGCTTCATTGAGATATCTTTGCTAAACAATGAGCTCTAGCTTCACGGATCGGCACTCTCATCTTATATATAGACCGACTCATCTTTCCTACAGATGAATTTTTTTCCCTCAGATGTGTTTATTTTCTGGATAATCTTTTTGCTTCTTTAGAACCTTTTATTTCTAATCAGTGCAATTCTTTTTAGCATCATATAAGATACTCTCAAGGAAAGGAAACGTTTAAAAATGTTGAATAAATAATCTGCAAATTTTGAAAAAAATTTTTCAATTTTCATAAATTACAATATATAAGAAATATTTCAACAATTAATTTCATAATGTTTCTATCTGTTGAAATATTAGAAAATTTTATAAGGACGACTTAAAGAAGTGAGAGGAATTTTTTGAAGAATCGAGAACGCATTACTCGTTTTGAAATTTATGCATATCTCATCTAAAAGCACAATTTTCATTGGTCTCCATGGATTTGTGATTGCAAAAAAAAAAAAAACGCCTACAAATGGATTCCTTTTAATAAATGGAATTATTTTTACGTTGCTTTTTGAAGAAATATTTAGCGAATGGTGAAGATTTTTTACGCTTAAAAAAATTGCTATGAATTTTTATCATTTTTTATAACCTAGTTATAATGAAAATTTCTCATTTCGTTATAACGGGATTTGGGAAATAACATTTTCTTTTGAATGATAATAGTGATGATTTTAATGAATGAATATGAAAATATAAGGATGCGACATAGATTTGAAGAAAGGAATTTTTTTTTATCATTTGCATATTATTTATTTACATAATTATTCAAAACGCATTAAAATTTTAGTGCTAATATTTGTTGAATTTAAATTTTATTTCATTTATGTAAATTAATCGATTAAAAAAATTATCTCTCTATTCGATTCGTTATTCATATTTAATTGACCCATTTCGTCGTTGTTTTCGAATTGTTATCTTTAATGCGAACATCTCAATGAATATTTAAAGAAAGCTCATTCAAACAAACAAACATATTAATTAGTAGAATAGAAGAGAATCGAAAAACGGCTAAGATATGTTAATTATTGCTGAAGAGTGAAATATGGCAATGGGCAAGGGGATATGGCAAATATATTTACCTTTATAAAGAACATTACTATTATTTATTATCCTTTTTTAATCTCTACATAATTTATTCCACTTTACACCTTTCCTGTAATATCTACGCTCTTTATTACGTTTTTTTTTTGGTTACATATTACTCATTTTTGTTATTTATAATAAAAATTTTTGATACTTCTTAAGAAGCATTTTGAAGATATTTCTTAATAAGATGATATGAGAGAGGTTAGCGACATTTTTTACAGTGGGATTTATAATAGCAAATTGTCACTAATGTATAAAACGTCATTTTTTTTTTTCAAAAATAAATTTAATTCTATCTCTTGAATGAGCAATTTTAAAATATTTATGTCTAGTAAATTTTTTCCATCATCCATCTTGTTTAATACCCACAATGCCGATAATCATAATCGATATAACAAAACTAATTTTTTCACATCTCTCAAAGAGAATTCATTCTTTATTGTTTGTTAGTTTTTATTGGTGTCGATATATATATATATATATATATATATATATATATATATATATATATATATATATATATATATATATATATATATATATATATATAAAGTGTTGATAATGCTTGTATGATCGACGAAGCGATAGGATTTGCTAGCTGAGAGAATAAGAATTCATGGAATTAAGGATAATGCAGAGAGCGAGAGCAAGCTCTTCGCACTCCACATCGATCGCCGACACGGCTCGTACCCGCCAAATGGATTCGTGCGCTTCCACGAATGTGCCATTCACAATTTTTCCATTCGTTTGTTCAACTTCTTTTCGTAAGTTCATGAAGTAGTTGAAGTTCAAGTTCAGGAAGTTTTTTGTCTGATTATTTATAAGCTTTTTTCAATGCTAATTACAGATTGTTAAGCATCGTTGTTGAGCGCATTATTTGAAACAGAATTGCCCTCAGGCATCATATCTCGGCGTCTGGTCGAAAATGAAGCCCGCTTAATCGACATTACTTTATACATAGGCTATAAGTATACGGCATTTTAGGCAGCTTAAGATTAAAGTACGATTGTTTTACTTCATATTGAACAAACTTAAATGGGATTGATAAAGAAAGAAAAGAGGAAGCAAATCAAACAAGTTGAGTGAACAATCGAATAAGGTTTGAATTTTTAAAAAATTCATTCATAGGTTTAAAAGCACACAATATTACAATTTGATCCATTAATATCTCTTAGATATGAATTTTTTTCAGTTTCTTTTCTGAAAAATGTGACTTCTTTTTGAAATTATTTTTTGCCTAATCCAGGTGGAGAAAGAACTGCTGAATTTTTATGTGAAATATATATGTGAATAAATTATTTTATATCGATTTGAATTACATTTGTGATATTTTCGATGAAAGTTTTTTCAATTATAAGCGAATTTAGCATCATTTAATCGAATCGTCAGTGGAGATTGTAATGACCGAAATTGACGTTATGTAATTGAACTATTACAGGGATTTTAATGATCGAAATTATAATCTACGATCTGTAACTATAGTCATTCGTTTGCGTTGTAGCATTAAAGAATAAAACCCATCTTTAAATTTTTCATCGTTTTCTTGACGCTTGATCGATAATTAAAAGCGTTGAAATGCAGCAAAAGCAACATTAACATATATGTTAATGAAGTTTACTCACAACTGAGGAATCGAATTATGCATTTTTTTATCAATAAAAAAATGATTAAAAATCATCAAAATTGTGTTTTTTCCTCGAAAAAGAAGTTTATTTCTTTTCGAAATATCGGTCGGAAAGTGTTGAAGCAAGCGACAGACAGAAAGGAATAGGTGGAACCCAGTTTTCTATAATAAACCGGAAACTGAATCCAGTTCATTATCATCAACTAAAGCCCAGACCCACCCAATTTGTTATCAATAACTATAGACCAAACCCAGCTTCTTATCAGTAGCCGATGCCTAGACGTAAGTCAGTGTCATCAACTGGAATCCAGAATTTTTTCGGATGTAGTGAAGTTGAGTGAGATGTGTGCAAATTGCCCTCTGCCTGATCAAATTTTCTCTTGTTGCCTCATGAAGCACTGATTGATGATTGTTGTGGTGGCAGACATTGTCGTCTGCCTCTTATATAATTACGATCTCTTTTCGTCGTTGTTGCGTTCCCCAACGCGCAAATATTCCAGCTTATCCTTATCTTTGCCGATTTTTCACTCTTTATTCAATGCGCTATAGGAGTATTGTGTATACGCGTCTGTTTGTCTGTGTGTCGGTCGATCCGTCCGTCTGTCTGCCTGCACTCGCATTTGCAAGTACGCATTGCATCAACATACATCACAAATGTATAAGTGTATATGCATTAATTAGCATGTGCAAAGTGCATAATGGCAACGTCGAGTCTGAGAGCATGTCGGTCAGCCCAAATATTAAATATTTTCAGCTGACAAACAATTGAAGATAGAATATCGCATTAATGCTTCATTTTTCACATTGTTCCATCAACCTATGAATGAGATATCGATATTTAAATGCGCAAAAAATTTGCATAAATTTAAAACATTCCAATTTCATATTTCAGAGTCATATGAACGTGAATATTTTTTAAAATCTACGCAAACGATTGAATTATTTATAAATTGAAGATATTTTTTCTGAATATTTTATTATTTGTTGCCAATTTATCGAATGATTTGATCAAATGAGAGAATCGAAGGGCTAATTTAGTATAAGCTCAACGAACATATTTTCGTACTTATTTTAATATCTATAAAATCAATTTATTTATGAAGGATTTCATATCTTTTTTTTTAATAATCTTTAATAAGGAAGCATTGTACGCATTGGTTATTGAGACTTTGAATTCATTTATTAGCGCATTGCTGTTCAAAGTAAACTTCAAATATTGTTTTATTAATGGGCATTATGAGTGCTGAATTATGAGGCGCTATATTATAGCACATTTTTTTTTTGAATAAAATATGGCACAAGTTCTTCAACTACTTCATTCTCGCTTCCATCCTTTCCCCTTCCCCTAGAACGATAAAGGTAGATGAGGAAGAAGAGTGAGGTAGCAGCGTAAGTGTCTGCTGTATTTTTTATTTTTATTTTTTATTTTTTATTTTTTGATCTATGAGGCTTCCTCTACAGCTTAAGCTTAGTTAATTGGAATATTTGATACAAAAAAAAAACAACAATAGCTAATTCTTTCCTCAATTAATTCTTTCTCATCAATAATACTTTACTTCCTATTTAGTGAATTCTTTATTAAGCGTAACGTCGTCAATTTAACGAATTGTTTTATTTTTGTTTTCAAAAAATTTACATTAAAGATCAACATCATGTAGTCAACAAATAAATGAATGATATTGAGTACTCAACTCATATTTTTTCATTCTTTAGCCTAATTATTGCTCTATGTCATGAGAGAATTTTTGACGTATAGCTATATAAAAAGTGACCTTAATACATTATTTGACATACCTGATTGATCGTGCCAGCTTCTAAAAGTGATTGATTTTCTTATACGCTTATATAACTTTCTACCGTTCATTATACTTCTTAACAGCCGTGGACGAATTAATGAAAAAATTATACTCGTAGCTGTCCCTCTTTTTTTCAATGCTTACAACCAGTGAATAATTTGTTAAGTATGTCTAAATATTTATTCAATTCACACATCGGTATTTTTCATCTTCTTTATCGAATTATTCTCAAAAAAAAATTCACCATTTCATTATTTTTGGTGAAAATTTTGCATATCGGTAATTGAAAAAATGCCGAAGGCAACATTTTAACAGCAAAATTTCCATTTATGTTCTTCATTTGGCGAAATGTAGGCGACGTATTTTTATAACCTACATGTCTGATTTGCGTAAAGGCCGAAAACAACGAAAATTTCGCTATTTTTTAGTTGATTTCCCAGATTTTCCTAGATTTTTTCCACAGATTTTCTGAGATTTTCATTTCTACTCTTTGTTTTTTTCATCCGGTTGCAGTTTAGTTACGGAAAATTCCGAAAATTACAAGTTTTATTTCTTCCAAAAAATTTGCTGTTTCCTGATTGGAGGAGAAAGAAAAGGAAGAGAATAGCAATTGTAAATGTGTGGTTCACTTCCGTTCTTTACTACCGTCATTGATAGGCGTAACGTTTAAAACGCATAAAAGAAAGTGAAAATTTATAGAGGATAATAAAACTTTTGTTTAATGATCGTTCGTTATCTCAGTACTTATAAAATTCGATGTCTTCAAATACGATTGTTTACTAACTTCTTGATAATTTTCATTGTTTTATATGTTTCATTGTTTGAATTAATCTTTGCGTTATATCTGCTGCAATATTCTAATAGACTTTCAAAATGGTCAGTTCTATGATATCATTTCGAAGAGTGACCAATCGAGTGGACAATAGTAAAATCGTCGTCTTTGATGACTCATCTGCGATTTTTTAAAATCTTTAATTGAATGCGATTGTGTTGACATCTATTTTTGCGTATCCAAATATCTTATTGCAATATTGAGTGGAATTGCTATAGATTATTGATATTTTAGAATACAACGCATTATGATATGGGATGCCGTCTGTCGCGAAGCGAAAGCGATACAGAACTCGAGCGGAACGCTTTGAACGTATGCAACGAGCAATCACAAGCACAACAGCACACAGACAATCACAAGACAACAGCGAAGAACCCTCTATCAAACGGACAGTCGGCGAATCGTTCAAGTTGCGAATCCGACACATCCATCAATCAGAAAATGTCTCCCCAACCGGCAAGGTATCATGCCCCCATTCGTCTATCTTCCTCACTTTTCTTCATACCCTCTCGTTCAACTCCAACAATAACATATTGAAACCACCATAGTTGTAAGGATTTTTATTATTAGTTAAAAATTGAAAATTTTTTGATGAAACCCATTTTTCCTTTACTATTTTATTAGGAAAATAATAATTACATCATTTTTTATGAAATGACTATTATATTAGTCTATTCTTTATAAGTTTAACTAGAACTTTATTCCCTGTATTGTTTGCTTTCCTCCATATTTTAGTTTCCATTTCATTGATTTCAGAAAGAGATCAGCTATACTAAAATAGACGCTTTATTATCATTTCCATCTTCTCAACTTATAAATCTCTCGAAATATATCATATATGATGTTGTTGCGATTGACTAACTCATATTGACTATTCACCTGTTATTATCTGTCAGTAAAAATTGTGAAAACTCTATTTCCGGTTCAGTTTGGAAAAATCCTACCTATGCGGCTATAAATTTAAAATCAGTTGGAGTTTTTTCTTGATTGTTTCAACAAAAGATATTTAATAATTCTAATAGTTATTGTCATTGCTAATAAACGACTATTAGTAAATTATTTAAAAAGGCTGTTTTATTGACAATAATTTCAAACGGGGATAAGGGGAGGGGGATCGGTAATACAACAGTATTTAAACGCAAACAATTATCAGATAAAGTCCAACTACGATCTTAACGGGGAGGGGGAGAGAATCCAAATCTATGTTAAGTCTATGTCGAACTTCATAGCCGATAACATTTTCGTATGAGCAATTGCGCATTGAGTTGCATTTATCGCAATGATCTCCATTTTTTTTATAAAAACAGTTTTTTTTTGCAAGCAACTTCCATCTATTTCCGGACAATCTCTCAAAGAGATGTTCTTACATTCGAGAAAGTTGATGGGCACTTTCGTGTGCTATAATTCTTCGCGTATTTTTAATGTGAAATTCATTCAATAATAATCCGACTTATTTCACCGAAAGTTCATTTTCGTTTCCTTTTTCTTTTGTCATCACCAGTCTCCACTCCCCTCTCGCCCCTCCGTCTGGCTGTTTTCATTTCACTTTGATTTGTTTCCTTCATATATCCTCATTCTCCTTCCTCGTTCGATGCTTTCTTATCATTAGGTATGCTGTAATGAATAGCGATGAAAGTACACATTTGGCGTATAACGATCAATAGACATCAAACATCAGTGGCAGGAAAAATATTCATTTAAAAGTTTTATGATTATTGAGATTTTTTTGAGAGATTTTGAGATTTATTGAATAGATTTTTTTGTCAAAAAAAAGATATTCAGTTATAAAGTACCAATCGTAAGTTAATTT
The DNA here is from genome assembly GCA_037389465.1 of Baylisascaris procyonis. Taxonomy (NCBI): domain Eukaryota; kingdom Metazoa; phylum Nematoda; class Chromadorea; order Rhabditida; family Ascarididae; genus Baylisascaris; species Baylisascaris procyonis. The sequence goes on from JAZARR010000230.1 coordinate 2,046,747, forward strand.
CAAGTGATTGTGATTGTTCTCTTTATTTATCTATTAAATTTCGCATTTCTACATGAAAATTTCCGGTCAACTATTTTTTCGTTGACATCATTGAGGAGCTTAAAGTGAACAATATATCGGCACAAATTTGCAGCGCTGAGAATTTTTCATTTAGCTGGTGATAGGGAATTTTTTCGCTAATACGCATATTTTTCGTTAAATGAGGAAATTATGGGTGGTCTTATAATTCTCCACATGGCTACATCTTTGAATCATTTGTGCAGAACGCCTATTGAGGAGCTCTATGAATAGAGATTAGCGGTGATGAATTTTTCACGTTTTTCAGCATTAATGTACAAGTGAAGAGCGATGGAATTTAGGTGATGATAAGGGGATATGCATATGCATAAAATAGCAAACCAAAATATTTTTGGTATAGTTGAACACATAAACTTCTAGGCATATACCGACGACTATTTCCTTTGGCAAGGTCGTATATTTTTAGTCACCCTAAGGGGATGGGGATGGTGGGCAATATTATTACTATCCCAGGGGATTTTCATGGTTGAGAGCCAATTTCTTATTCCGCTTCTTATCCCAATTAGGCTTCATCAATTAGGTCAATAAGATCACTCACGCTTAGTTACGTTGCTTTCTCGTGATTTTTGATGTCAATCGAATCCCATTATGAATGATGGTAAAGTGAACTTTCACACACACAAAAAAAAACTCTGTTTGCTCTTCTATTTTGAAATTTTATAACCTCTCATTGAAAATATTGGGGAATCCGAATAATTCAACAAGTATGGTGACATTTGTTCTTAAAAATAATGAGGAGGGGGAGGGGTTTCAAAATAGAAAACACCAAAATCTTCGGTTGATTGATTCACTTATGCTACTCGTTGATCATCTCGTTTTGCCAGAATGCCTTCCTTACTTCTATTTTGCTAAGGGCGCTTCATTTATATCCCCTCTGTCTGTATCCTCTGCCATAGCGCCTTATTTATCACACTCATCCTTTCTTGACGTCTCTCCAGCACATCCTTCACCTTCCGTTCTCAAATTTGCCAACATTAAAGCCTAACCTAGCTATTATTTACACCATTCAACGATATTACTGAAATACCTTTTGATTGTTTTTATCGAATGTGGTAGTCAGAAGCACTATTCCAAACAGGTTTATGTAATGTTCTCAATTCAAAGATGCGGCATGTTAATTGAAGGGTCACATTTAATTATTTATGCATAAGTAAACAAGTGCATTCATGCTGTATCGTTATTTTAGCGCAAATATATCGATTAGAAAGATTCTGTCTATGCATAGATTATATCTTAGAAGCTTTCATCAATCTGCCCTTTTAAAGTCCGTTTATAGTTATGGCATTTATTACCGAATTACATAATAAAACGAGAGGAATGATTTGATGAGTTGATAGAAAAGGTAAATTTAACAGTAGTAATTAATAATTACTATGACATGATAATAAAAATAATAAATTAATACATCAGAATACCCTATTGAAGGTGTATGAGTTATTCAGAGGTGCATTTTCTACTTCTATAGTCATTGCGATCCGGTTCGCTTTTTCTTTTTTTTTTTGAATTGAAAGAAAAATTTCTGTAAATATTCGCGATTTTCAAAGCGATATCGCAATTTGTTTGTGTGCTTTGCCACAATTCAAACACGTTGAGAAAGCGCTTGGAAGCAAAAAAAAGTTTTTTTTTTTCATCATCTAGGACGCAAAATTCAATAATTTTCAAGAAAAATTCTGGAAAAAAAATTTTTTTCTTTCTTTAAATTTCACTGAAGTTCATTTTTCATAATTTTTCATCTGGGAAAATTTGCTGCACCGAAATTTTTTTGAAATTCAACGATAATTTTAATTTCCATTTAATATATGTAAAAATAGAATTATGAAAAAAGAGTATAATTGAAAATGTTTCAAAAGAAATACCAAGAAAATTATAGAGTTGATGAGCATATTGATAGAACGCTTGAAACTGTCAGCAGTGAGCTCTTGCGAAGATTTGCGCTGATTATAGGAAATGAGATAGGAGTTCTTCTATTCTCTGAACGAGAATCCCAATCAAATTGTAAACGAAAAAAAAGTGTTCAGAAACATTTGTTGAAGAAAATCCGCTTAAGACTATTTACCTAGAACTTTGAAATGATTTTTGATGTATGAAGTTTGAAGACAATTTTTATGAGATAAAATTTCTGAAATGATTTTTTTTTTATTATTCAAGTTTGAAAAAAATTTTTTTTCATTATTTGAAATTTTTAAAATAGTTTTTTTAGAGATTGTGAACACAAAATTAAAAAAAAAGCTAGTGGGAATTAATTGTGAAATTTGAAATAAAACCTATAAAAGAAATATTTTAAAAAAATATTCTTTTTGAATTGCTAATGTTAATCGATTGATGAAAGTAAAGAAAAAAAAATTTTTTTTTCTTTCTGACAGATCAGTTGCTCATTTTATCTTTTTCTATCGAAACGTTGCTCGCTAGGTTTTTTTTTCTGTGTATTAAAAGCTTCACAATCGTTACAATCGTTTTAGAATTGTGTGACAATGACAAAAAATTTTTTTAAAAAACGCTCTTTAAGGGAGCAACGAATGAATAGTTGCACAACGACGGAGTACCGTTCTATTGAATGGGAAAATATAGCCGTAGAATGGGAAAGTATAGTTGTAGATCGAAGAAATATAGTTGTGGAACGATGAAATACAATTATAAAATAAAGAATTGTTGTAAAAATGTAGTTATAAAACGAAAAGAAATGTGGTTATAGGGCGAAAAGATATAGCAAAAGAACAAAAGAGTATAGTTGTGGAACGGAAAAGTATAGTGAATGAACGGGAATTTATAGTTATAGAGCTGAGAAATGTTGGTCACAGAATAAAGAAGTATAGTTATAAAATGAAGAGGTAATGATAATGGTATAGTAGCTTAATATAGGTACCGTTCCAAGAGTCTTCCTAGTTTCATTCGAATATAGACTCTACTCGTATTATTTTCAATAAAATGCTCTTTTTTCAGGCCAACGATTTCAGGCGAGAAGACTCCCTCGAATACGGCGATGTGTACAAAGCCTATCGGGTTCGTTATACTAATGGGATTACATTTTCAAAAACTTTTGCACATATCTGAACACTTTGATTTCTTCTATGAGAAAAGAAGAAATTCAATTATTTCGTGCAAGAATTTAGTTAATTTTATGAAGAATTTCATTAATTTCGTTAGGTTTAATTTTTTGATCTGTTGTCTTGCAACTTTGTAAGGTGCAACTTCTAATCATAAACGTGAAATTCAAAAGGGAAATGATTTTTTTTTTTTAAATATCTAAGTGCATCTTTCTTGACTCACATAAACATACATCATCATGCACGATGAACGATTCTCATTAAACGATATGAGTATGCTTTCGTCAATTGAATGCTGCGCTAACAGCGAGAAAACACGCATTTTAGTGGCAATGCACTCATTTACTAAGAAACGGATAATGAGAGCAGATATTACTAAAAATGAGATATTGAATTGAAGCGTGGAAAAGTTTTAAGGATTTGATGTGAAGTCGTTTAATTTCAGAGAAAAAAAATTAAATATTTTTCGAATTTTATCGCCCATAGCTAGAGCAGCCTTTTTTTAAAATTTCTGCAGAAAAGGTTAGGAAAGATGAGGATCGAAAAGTGTGCATCAATCCTTTATATCAATTCTCTTTCGTCGCTTACTCTAAGCATATTCTGCTACAGAACAATAGATAAGAGTATGCATCCTAATTGACAAATACAATACGCTATTTGAAGGAGAAAAAAAAATTATAGGCAGGTGGAGAGCGCCAGTCAGGCGGATTTCTTCAAAATGCTCGACGAAAAAATTGCTCATGTAAGTGAGAGAATTTCTATTATTATTAATTGCATTTATGCTAACAAACATTAAAATATATTTAAGAATTTATTAATATTTTATAATCGATTTGCATTTTCATCGATCGGGATCACATTTTTTGGTTGAATATTGCGGCACACATGGGAAACAGGTGGAAGGATATAAGAATGTAGCCGGCGCGTTGTTTTTTTTTTTTGCAGTCACACACTTCAAGTAAGCTGATATCGTAAATTATTATCAAATAAAAAAATCTTTGCGCTATAATGCATTCGTTTTTAATCGAATTAAACGTTCATGAAAATCTTTTACTAAAGGTTTTGCTTTTCTGCCTTTCGCAACAGTAAACTTGTTCATAAAATGCATGCAAATTTTATGCGAATTCATTATTAAAACAATGCATCTATAATTCCTACCAAAGTTGATAGATCAGCTCGAGAAAATTGTCCTGCTAGATCCCACACTTCGTGAAGTATAGCCATCAAAGTTCCTGAACTTTCTCCTGAGGTGTTCTCGTATCGAAAGCTCGAACGATTGGATAATTGACCTATAGATATAATATGATCATCACATGTTTTCAAAGGCAAATTCACAAAGCGAAAATGCGTTCAGATGAATTTTTTATATCGTAGAATTATTTGAGCGATTGCGTCATTTAAACAAAGAGATATATTATTGCATATGTTGTATTATTTGTTGGCAAGTTATGAAATCGGTTGGTTTAATGATCGATGCTGCAAATATTGCTGAGTTTTACCTTTTTCTGTGGGATATTTCCATATCCTTTCCCCGCAGAATTCCCTACGAATGAGCAATAACTATCGCTAAGGTTGCTAGTTTCGTCTCATCGAGGAAGTTTAAGTAAGGTAGCCAAAAAAATGAGGGATCGATGTTGTATTGTCAATTGAAACAACACAATCGTAGAGCCCCCCACCCCGCCTCATCTTCAATAAACCCTTCTGGTGAGAAATAGAGCTCAAGAGGACCCCTTTAGAAGTAGTATGTGCATCTATTTTCTTTCGCGGATTTTATTCAAATTCGTTATTGGAAGTTATTCATTTTTTATTTGTAATGATCATCACAGATCGCCTTTCGCCAATGAGAGTAATTGATAGCGGCATAAATATCAATTAAATCAATGATCAATGAAAATGAATTAAAGGATTGATGGCAAATGATTCTCCACGATATAAAATATTCCTTCCATTAAAGAAACAGGTGGAAAAGCCGATCGTATTAATTGAGACGATTTTTTTTTTTTTTTTGTTTCGACCTATGAGATCAATCGATCATGTAATTATCTTTCATGAAATATTCACTCTCTCGTATGCATTTTTCTACCGAATTCGATCAGCTTTACAAATGTTTCCTAAATTCGAAAAAAAGTTTTTTGGCTTATTTTCGGGGAAAAAAAATATTCGAAAAACGAAGTTTTTGGCTTATTTCCCCGGGGAAAATGATTTGCACATTTTATAGTGTTTTTAATTGTTAACAACTCATTTGCATATGTTATTATTCGTTTAAACGCATAAGTTTGCTATGAAACCGACGACTTTGAGCAAATTTACATACAACTTTTAAGAATATAATTTATCTTTCAGGGAATCGGCGACTTCACCGATTCTGAAGTTGAAGATTGATCTCACTTGCCATTGTTTTTTTCTTTTTTTTATTTTCCGTTTATTCATTACTGAGATTAAATTTATTTTTTTTTTTAACTCCTGTGTCTCTGCATCAATATAAATATTTTTTCTCATAAAAAGTGGAATTATTGTGTTCAAAAATCGAAAGAAAATGACACAAAACATACACAAAAACATAACTGAAACTGATATCGGTGCATCGTTCAACCGCTTTAAAACACACTATCATATCGAAGCAAATTCGATATTCAAATTTCTGTAGGTCAGAAATTGCGAGATGAGACTGCCTTAGGCTAGTCGGAACTATATAAGCCTCTAAAGCACTTCCTAAATGCCCTCAAGATGATATCGCTGTACACATGTATTGCTTTATGGCACCTGTTTCTGCTTTAAGGCAACCAAATTGATGTATAATACTCAAGAAAAGGCTGATAATGAGAGACGAAAAAGTCTTGCTGAACTTCAACTCATGGGTGACCGTAGCACTTTCTAAACGCAATTTGTAAATACGCGTAGCCCCTGAACCAATCTCCTCGAAGACAGGACCAAAATTGGAATCTTACATTATCTTGATGCTAAAGTACTGGAAAACTTTTCCGTCTAACCGAATAGATGATACATCTTGATGGATGGAAATTCACGTGCAACACCTGGCATTTTTCAGCTGAACTCTAAAGCTGTCATTTATTTCACCAGTCAATGAGGCTGTCTGAATTTGCCTGTAGAACTTTGCAACTGACAGCTTGTTCTCGAAGAGAACGATAGACTTTCAAATCATTAGTGAGAAGCCCGAATGCGCTTGATACAACCCACTTGAAATGTTATATATACAAAAAACAATGGTCTCAAAATACTAACGTCATATAACATCGTCGAAGATTACACAAGTTGTTGGCAATTCAGTGTTGATCTTCACGCTAAAATTTTGATCATTAAAGAAGTATTTAATGCAATTTCAAGCTAAGGAAGCACCATTCGTTAAAACATCTTGCACAATGATCTATGACCATTCTGCATTTTCCTCGATCATTTTTTGATTGGGAAGATCATATCTCGATTTCAAAATATTCACAGTTTCTGGTACTTCAAACTTTTGTTGCAATGACCAACGCACAATAAACTTCTAAGATTCTTTAAAATAGATCTTTCACCAGGTTTGGAACGGTAAATAAAAAAAAGGATTTCTTGCCCCGAATTATTGCAGATAACTTGGAAGTTCCTATCTTCTACTTCCCATTTTTTTTTCACTTGTACATTCAGAAAGTAATAAAAAGTTTCTCATATAATATTTACTCTACAAAGTAGAAAACTTCAATTAAAACATTCTACTTACAAATTCGTAATTAAAACAAGATAAATCCCTATAGAAAATGATGCTTTATTTGTTAGACATAAGATTAATATGCGAACTAAACAGAAGATAATAGATAGCCAAAATTTTTCCTGACACAGCTACCTATGAATGTTTATCCTGTAAACCATCACACATTAACGATGATATCCACAGAGCTAAATATGACCCAAATGAATACATTTGTGGCCGTCGAATTACGCAACTTAGTAGCAAGTGTAGTCGATCGACAATGTCATAAGGAGATCGAGATATTTGCCCCTGGAGGAGATATCGACGGCTCAACGCGGGAATGAAAGATATTTGAAAATCAGTCTTAAGAAATTTTCCAGCCACTAGGGACAGCAACATGCAACCTTTTCAATAGGATGCAAGGTATTCTTCGAAAGACGATTATTGGTAGCGCTTCAAGTTTATATCGACTTACGGATGAAGAGAAAATATGAAGTTGTGGTTTTGAGGACTAAGGTTGATGGGTGTTTCAAAATTAAAAAAGTTTCACTGCGCTGAGAGTCAAATTTGATGGATCTCGACAAACATGTTTCAGATGTCCCGATTATCGCATGTGTCAGTCAGATGCTTCATACATATTATAAGTTGCTTAGTTTCACTGATTGAAGCTTGTTTTCATTGCTTTGCCGCATTTCGATAGCCTGTTGATGAATTCGCTAATAAGCGCCTAGATGACCCTGGAATCGACTAAATGGCTCATAGATAGCATATGTTAGAGTGCAACTTACGAAGAAAATAGGAACTACTAGCATGATGTATCTGATTCAGTGAATCTAGAGAAATAGAGGCAACCCATCAATGCTTCGTTATTTGCATTTCTCGATATTAGCACAATGAAATTTCACGGTAAAAGAGACAATTAAATTTAATTATCGCAATGCTCGCAATATTTTCGGCATACTACTAGAGTCCAGGCTTATTTTAAAATTCTCTAATTTACTGATCGTAACAACAACGAGATTATTCTCATTTGTTCTTAATTCTATCTTAAGCTTAAAAACTCGTTGTAAAGTTTTTCGTTGCGCTGAAATTCGCATAGATCAATACAAAGGCGGAAGTGATGCTATTTTCGAGGAATTCGGTTTGCGAGTTGTCTATTCGACTGTGAAATGTACGGAAGTTGTCTATTCGACTATGAAATTTACGGAAGTTGTCTAATCCTCTGATTGTAAGATGCTCTCTGCGAACGCTGATTTTCAAAGGGCACCAACAAACTTTTGCCATGGATGGATGATCTATGTTTAACTGCATTCTGCAGTATTATGGCCCATGAGCTTAGTGTATCATTCCCAGCCCAATCTAGCTATCTACGTATTCATAATCAATGCACTTTTGCCTATATGAGTCGCCAGTCCATAGAATATGACCGATCGGGCCGATATGATTGGTTGATTTCTCAGGCGAGTTGTGACTGATGGGTAGTCAAAAATTACGTCGATTAACTAGGTACTCGATGAACCTTGAACGATATAGTTAGTCAGAATAAAGAATATCGAAGTCGTCATATTGTCCATATTCTACAAGCTGCCAGGAGCTAAAAAGTCCTGAAAATCTTAGATGGTCCTGGAGTTGCTCTCGTGAGTGTCAAGATTAGCAAAAAAACCCGTGTATTTGCATATTCAACCAACTCCACTTTTTTCCTGCTCTTTTCAATGATTTCACGAAACTCCTCAATCTTATTGCCGGTATGGATATTCATAAGATACGACTCTTAACCTTTTTGTTTTTACGCTTCGCCTCCAATCGCTTTCCTATTAAGACTTTTAATATTTTGCTTACAACGCTTGAATGGGTAAGGAATCGCTAATCACTTCAAAACTTTTCATAGCGTAACCTCATAGTTTCAAGTATACCGCAATGTATGGATGTTATAATATGCGATGCATTATAAATATTCCATATTATGGTTTATTCTCGAGTGGAATGCAGCATTCAGCTGTGGAGCAGAAAATGAGCCGGAAATAATTCAAGTGAGCATTCCACTGCGTCAATCATTTATTGCGGGACATTCGAATGGCGGTCTCATTTTATCGAATGGTCCAATACGTATTTCCGGTTGCGGTACATGCTCCCAATCACTTGGATGATCCTGAAAAAAATCAACTTTTTTGTAAAATCGATGCATTCGAGTGCATTGTGGTGGTGGCTCGTTTTGGCACTAATAGTTACCATAACGAATCGACTTTCCACGTTTTTAATTTGTAATTACTTCAAAACTTTTATATCATCTTCATTCTGAATTCGTGATTCGAGGTAAAAATGTTCGAGGAAATTCGAGGAATTCGAGGAGTTTACAATTCGAGGAATTTGCCTTTCGAGGATTTTCGAGGATTCAAAAAATTCAAAAGAAAAAAATCTTTACCAAACTTCACAAAAACTTTTACAATTTTTTGCCTTCATTGCTGTTTATTGCACTGTTATTTGCCAACAATTATTCTTGCCACCATTATCATTATCAGTGGAACATGTCCACTTTCAAACCTCCTTTTCAATGACCAATGGGCACCGTTAACAATAACGCCCTACTCGATCAGTGATCGGTCAGGTTTAACGGTCATTGTGGGAGTAGTTAGACTCACAGGAAATGGATCTCCATCGTGTTGCAGGCAATGCATATTCAAATCACCAACGTTGAACAATTCTTGCAGGTCCGAATATCCTTCTGTAGTCCATTTCGCTGCTTTATACATTTCACTGATTTCCATATTCGGATTTACTCCCCTAAAAAAAAGAGAGAAAAAAACATTTTCCTTAATTTAGGCAAATCAAAGACAAGTAATTATCACTAACTTCCATTTTCGAGACAAAAACATCCAGTAGTGAGAAAATACAGTATTCCTCCCAGTAAGACCCATAGGGGTTATAGGCTTCCTCTGATTTCCCAAAAGACTTTTTAAGAAGTAAGGAGGGAAAGGAGGCTTTTTTTTTCGCCAGTGCTTGACAACAATCTATGAGGTTTTTAAGCGTATGAAAACAAACACTGAGGTGATTACTCTTCCTTATATAGCTTCGAGGAGAGCAGAAAGTGAGACTTATTCATGGACAAAGGTAAAGACATAAACGTTCAAGGCCGCTACATTTTTGTATCTTTGATATCTTATAATTTTCTTTTATTAACGCTACCTTATATTCTACACTTGAATCTCTTTATTCGATGAGCAAATAATTTTCCTCGATTCGACCACATGAAAGAGGGAATATGATCGGTCCATACTTGAGGTTGGGAGAGAGGTAAAGAATATGATACTACGCAATCATGAACCTTTGGATGATGAATGGAAAAAAAGGAAGAAGTAAAAAAAAACGTTGAAGAAAAGTTAAAAATCCTAAAATGAGGCTGCAAAAAATTTCGAGAAACGATTGGAAACGCTTAAGAGCTCCAAAAGCAGTTGAAGAGAATCTGTGTGCGGAGGGTTGAAAAAAAGAGCAAAACAAGGCTGTGATTGGAAAAGTTTCGAAAAGAATGCAACAAAAAATTGGAAGACAACGAATCAATACTGAAAAGACACCAGAAAGAGATTGAAAAACGCTACGAAAAGAACAACAATGTTGGAAAAGTATGAAAAAGGCTCAGAGAATTGAATCAGATTAGGCGACACTTGGAAAGGAGAGGAAGTTATTGCAAAAAAGTTAAATGAAGCCGAAAAACCTTTAGGGAAAAGTAGAGACCAATTGAAATTTGAGAGAAGATTGAACGATTTCACAGCAGTGGTGGAAACAATTAAAAATCTGTGAAATAAGATTGGGAAATGTCGGAGAAAGAGAAGGAACAGTTGAGAAAATTTGAAGTAAGTTAGGAAAGGAAGTGGGAAAGGAGAAAAAGCTGAAAAAGTCGAAGCACGTTAGCTAGCCAGAAAGAGTCAATGAAATACAAAATAAATTAAGCAGAAGCTAAGAAATATTGCAGAACATTGGAAGCAGTGATGAAGGGTTAGGAAAGCATTGAGGAAAGGACAGAGGATTAGAAGAACGATAAAACAAAGATGAAAAACATGCGAAAAGTAGTGGAGAAATTGGAAACAGCAAATAAGCTGGAAAATATATGAAATAGGGTTAGAAGAAACTTAAGGGAATCTAGAAGGCTTCAAGGAAAAAGCCGAAAAGATAAAAAGTGCTGGCGAATTTCGTGGAAGGAAGGATACTGGAACAGGGCTGGACGATGTTCCTAAGGTTATTCTAGCAGAATATGAGGAATAAGATAGTGGTCAAAGGCCTTTCAATAAACCTCGAGAAAAGACAAGGTTCCAAGAGACGGGCTGTTTTCTAGTTTTTATCGGTATTTTCCAACACTGCACTTATTTGCAATCTTCTTCATCCTTTTCTGTATGTTTTTCAAGGCCACTTTAGTTCGTTATCTTTTTACACTCTTGTCCTAGGTTTCCTACATTGGTCCATTTTTCCAAATCGTATAAAGCCTTTTCCAAATTTTTTGGCCTTTTTCCGAATTCTTCTCTATTTCTTCTATCATTCTCACAGATTCACTTCAATCCTTTCTACTTGTGCATCCTTACCGCAACTACCTGTCATTGCGTCTATCGATGTTTTCTTGCAGATTGTGGTCTGTCCACATTGGTCAAACTGCGTCTTCACTTTTGAAGTGCAAATTGTGAGATCAACCTTACATTCGTTTGAAGAATTCGCGCAACGTCGAATTATCTATTGCACTCTTGCATACTTCAACATCCGATGCCGGGTAATAGTGGACATAGTTGACACACATCTCATCCTCGATACCGTATCCTCCCTGATTTTTGTAGGAATATTATTCCTTGGAATGGATGTTCTCCATGAGGTGACTTAATTTTGCACATCATGTGATGACACTTATCTGCCCCAGAAAGCTCACTTCATTATATTTTAAGACCTATTTAGTAATGTGATATAAGGCGAATATGAAGAACGGGTTTTGAAATCACTAAACTCTAGTGATAGAAGACTTGCATTTCATCTTTTATTCACTTTTGGAAATTTATATGTATAAAATATATGAAGACGATGATTACGATGTGCTTGCGTATTTGCTGTCTATCTGCCGGCTTGCACAATAGTTTGAACTGGAATATCGCTAGGCTCAGTTACAAAGTTTGCTGCATACGCTTTAAATCGTAACATGGCTTCGTATGTTATTCCCCACTTTGGTCTACTAATTTTGAACGAAGAGATATCAAAAACTTGCATGAACTTCGATGAATAATTTATCAATTTACTGATTGAAATTTACAATTATTATATCACTTACCTGAAGTATATACTATCATTTTAATGCGTTTCAACTAGGATTCTTGGAATAATCTAGAAAACGAAAGCTGCTCAGCGTTTAGTTCCTATAGATCATTGTGAGGAAGCAAAAGATTTGTTCAGTATTTAAGATTGCGACCTAAAACGTTTCTTGGTTACGCCTTAACCTGAACGGCTGTTGCAATATAAGAAAGAAATATTCGTTGTTTTTTGAGTGGTTAGTTGAAATTATCAGTGTAAAAAAAATACCCATGTGAAGTTCTTCTTGTTGAGTGTTTCAAAGACACATGTCGTCGATAGCACATCACCCTGTAAAAACATTCCTCTAAAAAAGCATAAATGCACCGCATTGTTTCATTTATATATCGATGTAGGACTGATAGACTTATTGCAAATATATGAATATTTAGGTTTTTCTAGAAATACTTGACGATAAATCTAGAGGAGACCTATTTTTGACGTTCATATTCCTAGTCTTTATTCACTGTGTCTATGGATCATGGATGGCACAATGTGTAAAGCAATCATAAAACAATGACTACGGAAGTTATTGAACGGCTACCGTGAAAAGAATGGTAAGTAAACGAGCTGAAATACATGTATCCGGAGTTGGTATGAGTGAAAAAATAAAAAGTAAAAAACCGCACTTAATGAATAACCAGAAAAACACGGATCTGAAAGCATATTATTGGGGATTACTCTGAAACAAACCGGTTTCACGTTGATTGGTCGAGCTAAAGTGTTGACGTGTTGCCAATGCGGTGAATAATGATTCTCACGATTGATCTCACCCAGTTTTATACCGTTACGATAATGTGATGTCCACAATTTACGTCCTGTTAGGTGTGCATGCAATTGTGTTGCAAATACATTGATACCTTGTGGTGGAAACTGAAAACGCCCAATGTTATAAGCATGCTTATAAAATGTAGTGTTGATCTCAAAGCTCGAGCTCACGAGATCTTAGACTGTAGCTTCTCCAGCTTCTCTAGGTGCGGGTTACAGTATTGGCAATAGTGCGGTTATTTTTCAGCTTCATAAAATTTGGACCAATGATGAATCCTGATTGTCGGTCGATAATCTATTAATTTTGAGCCGAACGCTTATGCATTTTTTGGCTATCGACTATTTCTCTGAACTTCCATAATTTGGTAAGACTTGAATTAATTTTATTTATTCAAAGCACTTTCAAAGCGCACCTTTTTGGCTTCTTCTTATCTGCTCTCAACCCTCGAAGTGTCCGAATTTTTTTCGACGTTTGGCTAAGGAATTTTGAATCAACATGAAAATAATTGCGGCAAGAAACGGAAAAAACCATCGAAACAAATTAAGTCATATTTGTCCCATTTTAGAACCAACATTTTTAAAATCGTAGCTAAACAAAAAATAGCGATAAAAATTCGGACATCTTGAACGGCAAGGACTAATGAAGAGGAATCGGCAAATTCCATCCCACGAGACAACATGGCAGTAAATGATTACTAATCACTCCATAATATATCTAACAAAACAAGGTGTTAAATATTACCGACAAATAAACGTACATATTGGGTGCAGTCGGCTACGCAGTAACCTGTGATCGGGAATGCTGCCTGTTTGGGTGGTATTGAATTCGCATCACTATAGATGAGACCAAGCTCGAGAATGCCTGCGTCGTAGGGTCGCAGTTGATCGCTATAGGTAATTGTGAAGCCTGAGTTATCCACAACGCCGCTTACTCTCTCGACGTTGTTGTAGTGAATTTCGACCATCACATATGGATAGAAATCAGGACCACCAATTGGCATACCAGCCTCGGGTGGGTATACGAGCGGCTAAAAAATTGCTCACTTAATTTAGTATCAAGTATTCCATGCAACATATATTTATATTAGTATTAAGTATTCTATGCATTTCTTTGGACAGTGACCAAAAATTATTCGGTGCAATTTCCGCTCCGAATATTGCGAAAAATTCTCCTAAATGAGGCGAACAGCAATGAACAACAACATTAGCTAAGCAACGTAATAATAAATGCAACATCATTCCGCAAAAATCCCCACGCGAATTGCAAAAAATGCAATACAATCGCTAAGAGTGCTATACGTACTAATAATACGAACTGACTGCCAACTATATGAGTTGTACGTTTATTTTCAATCCAAATCTCATTAAATTACTTACGCCAGCACCAAACGCCCATGCAGCTATCACTTTGGAACATCCATGTAATTCCGGAGGCTTATGCTCATCATTACAGTTTCCGTTATAAAGCCATTCGAAGTCATGGCCGGGGTTGATGCATTGGTATATTTCCATATGATGAACGAGATGCTCGTTACCTTTCGTTATATTCGCTTCAAACTGAAAATTCTATCTCCAATGAGCACCGTTCATCTCTGCTATGATACTGATAGATTGGCGCATTGTTTAGTTTGTTAGTTCCATTCCCAGATTCGGAGCAATAATGGAGTTTTGCAACGTCGCAGTTGAAGTTTGGGAATTTAGATCCATCATGGAATTCCAAATATATGGATCCTCATTAGCGGATCGAGAGCCAAACGGATATGAGCCTAGGCATTGCAGGTTTAGAGCCAAAAAGGTATCGCCTATGAACAAATTTGCAGCTTTAACTGCTTTGGTCATGACGAATTTGAGAGAAAATATTTGAGAGCAAGGAAGAGATTATTTTCACTTACAGATTTGAAATTTCAAAAAAAAAAATTTAGCACTAGCAGATCAGGGCACTAACGAAATTAGACATTGACAAAAGAGTAGAAATCGAGAATTTTTCCCAATTTGATGGCCTCAAATCTGCTAATGCCGAACTTTATGAATGTGTAATTTCATCATTGAATAATTTGCATACAATATAGTAATATAAACCAAGTGGTTAAAGCAATATGTTTTATGAGAAATGAAAACGAATTTTATCATTTATTAATTAATTTGTCTGCAATTTCTTAAACGAATGCTGATTTATTCTTTTGAATTAAAAAAAAAGAAACAACGAAAAAAAGGGCCATATTTTACGTTTGCACATACCTATGCTCATTGCTTAGGCCCCTTCGCCAATTAGCGAGTTCTTTTGGATATTTTTTTTTTGTATTTCATTTTTAAGTGATTCAAATAATTGATAAAATTTTAGTTTCATTATATTCAAATGAAAACATCAATGTTAGCAGCCTTTCCGCTATTCACTTCTTCTGTATTTCATATCTATCCTCTCCATCTTCGCTTTTATTATGCCACCTTTTTCTCTCTTGTCATATCACTACGAATTGATCACTTCATTCTAATATTCCCAAACCATTTGTGATCGTCAACTCACTGATCAGAACCACTTAAGAAAGATCCATTTTTTAAAAGTGCATTATGGTTTATAAGGATGTTTGATTAATATAAGGTTAATATTAAGATATGCTTGATAGTAGTAAAAAAAGAAACGAATTACTCACTTTAATAATGTGATGTTTCTTTGTGAGAAGAATATCATCGAGTCTTGCGACAGCACACCAATATGTCGTCACTTCATCGGGTATAATTGCATCTAAACCAATAAAAATACATAATGAAATATTTATTGCATGAAACGAGCAGGTATTAATCAACGTCTATAATATAAGTACTAAATTATTGCAGTAATAGATTTTATTGAACGATTTAGATGATTGAACAACGAAAAATCTTGTACGCTGAAACATTTATGAAGGAGACTTTCAAATCTATTCGATCTTGAAAATTGCTTACCGATAGCGCTAATAGAGATTTGTTGGTATTCGGTTTCATCTTCCAGCGTATCTTCTCTATCATCATTTGGCAATAATTGTGAAAATGTAATTTCTTTCGATACCGTTGCCTCATTAAGAGATCTCTCATCACCCATTCCAATTGCAATCATCAATTGTGTTGTACCGGTCTGCAATTCATCAATTGCAATTCGAGACGTAAAAACGAACAATTCGATTACTCTCATCAAATCAGTAAGATTTCGATTACTCAATATTTGTCTATATTCAAAAGCAATAAACAGACGAAACCTCCAATTGGTGCATCCTATAATATACACGAATTGTAATCGCATGAAAGTGCCTAGTTATTGCAAGAATAATGATTTTTAAATCCAACTCTATTCTACTTCATTTGTTTTCATTTAATGTCAGATCATTTCATTCAATTCCGTTAGATTCTATTTAATTACATTCAGTCCTGTTTCGTTCTATCCTATTTTATTCTCATCTTATGATCGCTTTTCGTTCGAACTATTGGAATTAAATTGACAATAATCGATTGATATCATGACATACAAATTTTAAAAACACCTAACAAAATTGCCTTCAAGTAAACACATCAACAAACCTGATACGATAGAACGTACGTAAGTAATTAAAACAATTATCAAATATTAGCAATGAGATTTTCGGCAGAAGATAGGCAAGTTATTGAGGTAATTGTGATAAATTCATTTCACAAGTCAACACAATTAAAGAAGTGTGTTAATTTTGATCTATGGAAAGCGTTTGCTTATAAGTTTCCTATGCAAAAAGTATTCAACTTCATTTTAGTAAAACTCTTGATAACTGACCCTCATTATGCGATTCCTTTTGCAGTTCAGTCAAACAGACCGATCGATTGCATATATAGTTAAAAAAAAAACAACTCAAAAATACATCAAAGAGTTTAAGAATTACTCTTATAATTCATCTTCCTAAGTAATCGATCAATGAAAAATCTCAACTACAAATTCGTTCTTTTCGCCCATATTCCATTGATTGTAGCAAAAAAAAAGGCAAAACATGCAATGCTGCTAATGCTCGATAAATATAACTCTTCTAGTCGATGTTAAATTGAACCGGAAATAACTCGGCTCTTAGTGTTTGAATTGGCTGTCAACATTTTCAATTCTCACTAGTCGAGTTTCACTTGTTCACAAATTGAAGCAAGTGAATATATTGATCCAAAGATACATATGTAGATCGTGACGTTACCAAAAAAATTCCATTGAACGCATTAAAACGGATCATTCGAAAAGAAAAGCGAATAGCAGTTTAAACGAATAAACAAATGGGCGAAAGCAAAAAGAAAAGCGAACAGAGCTTACCTAAATATTCGACAATGTTTCTCGCCGATATAAACTGAGAATTGTGGTAAGAAAAACGAACCACAGGTTTAAATTTTTGGCTAACTTTGAATAAACATTATAAGAGAAGATACTTACCTCAATAGCATAGTCGCGCATATCACATGTTTGAAATTTCCTTGTGAAACGAAACGAGCCATCCTTGTATCTGCCATAGTGAATACAATCTTGTTGAAAGTCTGTCTCCATTACTAATCCACGCCCGATATAACCATCCTGTATTTAATAAAGTCAATTTATCAGATATATACACGTCATCGCTTAGTATTTTGCTAAAGACCTTGTAAGATTAAGCGAACGGTATGGGCTTAGCCTCTCCCAGAGGAGACGAAACAACGATACTGCTTAGATAATATGTCTACAATCGAATTCGTTTGTTTGCAAACACTTCGGAAAATCACCTAAATCAGAAGCTAACGAATTACTATTGTAACTTGTAGAAATGTGACTTTGAACGTCTATCATATAGTAGAATTCAAAAATTATCAAAAATTATACTCTATTTATATTGAATAATTCGTACTATCAATACGCTTTGCACAAAAGTATTTAACAACTGACATAATGTGATAACTTTTTCATACTTGCAATTTTAGAAGATCATACCAAAACATCAACACCGTCAAATTTGCAGAAGTCCGATCCACGATATTTGCCATGATCGCTTAAGCCGATAAGGAACCACGCAATCGGTGAACCGGATAATTGCACACTGAAGTGCACCTCTTGTCGTTCCCAATCCGATTTCCATCCTAATTCAATTACAGTGCCTAAATTTGGAATAGAATATAATAGAAATAAAAAATACTTTCAGTAATGAAATATGACAAAAAGCAACAATAAATGACATTCGCTGAAAAAATTGACGCTATAACAGACTTCAAATGCACTTCCTATATAAGCTAAAATGTAGAAATTGCCCCGAAACAAAGCAGAAAAAAAAAACGACAAATTCCCATAATTTTATAAATTTCCTACTGTATTATGAATAATTAGATTTCAATATATACTTGCAGGGAATTACTTATTATTTATTGCCGAAATTAAAGTATTTCAAGAGTCATATATAATCGATATAAATTCATTTAATAAAGATTGATAAAATTACCGTTGAGTCGAGAGACTAATTGATAGGGAAATATATGATGCGATGTTAATGTAATTTGAAGCGCAACCGCAAAGACAACCCATTGCAATTGACGCATGATATACGGCTAGCAAAAGCATCCAACATCGAATGCTTACATCGCTTCGATATATGTGTGATTATGACAATCTGTCATAGCAAATTCCTTCTTTCTCCCATTCTAATTAGTTCAACTAATACTGATTTTGACTGCTTAGAAGTAATTACATCTTGAAATTTTCAAAAGTAATTTCTATATTCATTCAATAAACCAATATTCGCATTTCACTGATATTAGTCTAGCATAAACATGCATTCCCTATTTATTGAAGTATTCGTTTAGAGTGGTGGGATAATTTCAGGCAATCACAATACAATGAAAAACGTAAAGCGATATTATATTACTCTTTGTTAAGATTTTGTATAAGAAGACCAATATCCGAAATTCACCGTTATCCTCACTCCCTCCCCGCCAAAAAAAACCTGTGTCGAGCCCTCATGGAGGACATAATTCACCACACCACAGCTGAACAACTCTCTTTCCCCCCTCTACCTGGCCTACAGGTGCCCTATTCAGTACACTGAAATAGGAGAAATACTGAGAAATACTTTTTTCACCTATGGTAGCACATTCAAGTTTACGTGTGCGCGAAAATTTTGTGAAATTCAAAGATTAGCGATCAAAACCAAAATAAACCTCAAATGCAAATGTAATCACAAAATTGTACCATATGAACCATAAACGGTCATTCTGCAATGGTCAGTAAACTTTCGCCGGTAAAACCATTGAAACGGTCTTTGGGTAGTTCGCTTCAACTCATATACTAAATCATCACGACAGGATAATCAAGAGGTATATGGCATCGTATCTGTCATAAACAATCGAGCATTGAAAAGCTATGAAAATAATGCCGCGATATTGACAATTCGCTAAAGAATAATGCGCAACGTGGATAGCAACAAATATATGTGAAGATAACTTTCACATAACCCACATAGCCGACTCCGATCGCTTCTAGCACCACAGTTTTGAAGAAATATTGTGATCAAAGAACCACTCCCTCCTGCCCTCAGGGTATCGACTGGGAGTGTATCATTTCATTGAGCACAATAACAGTCATTAATTAAGTATTCGATAAAAGAGATCATCAAAGGGTCGATCAGGTAGATAGTTGATCTCTTTTGAATGATAATAAGGGATAAGTTGTGAAACGTGAAAAATTTATGCAAACACAATGATTTTCACGTACATATAATTTCCACATTTCCAGGAGCATTATTGAAGAAATCGAAAATAACAAGCTCGAAATTGAGCGTACAATAAAATACGCCTTTTAATTGAAAAGTATCAATTAGTAAAAACAGAATGCAATCCAAGAATGTTTTTAAATGGAAAACATAAAAATTTTTCATAAAAAACTGGAAAAGAAAAGAGCCATTTCATAACGACTTCAGAAATAATTATTGAAAATGAAAAATTCAATAAATGTCTATACTAAACGAACCGTACAAATTATACAAAGAATGCAAAAAAAAAAAAGAGTTGGTAAATGCAATGGACCGCAAAACTGTATTTGACAGTTGCCTAAAGCAAAGTAGATAGTGTAGTAACAATGATACAAGCAATATAAAAAATCAATACAAATATAGCAGATCTTCTTTGATTCGCCATCGAAATCGCATCGATAATACGAAACCGATAATCTAGAAAGCATCGCTCTAATAAAATTATAAAAGATTACAAATGTCTTTCAATAAATTATTGAAAATATTTAATAAAGTATTTACAATACTAACTATCTAAGTTAAATAATAATAATATAAATGTTAATTGCATTAACTTTATAGCACACATACGTGTTATAATCTCTAAGAATTAGTAACGCTGAAGAGTCGAATCGTAAATATGAGACAACAGAGGAGCAAATTTTCTATTGTTACCACAACTTTTGATTCATGTGATTATTATAAATTTTATATATATATATATATATATATATATATATATATATATATATATATATATATATATATGTAATTAAACCGGAACAAATATATCAGATGTTTACTTTTTTTCAAATGTGTCAAACAGAATATGAGTAATATTTATATTTTTCAGCAAATGGCAATTAAATAATAAATATGAGAGAATAAGAATATAAGAATTCATTTGCGAAATTAATAAGTAACGAATAAATAATGAAGAAATATAAAAACTTATCTGCATTTAATAATAGTTGAAGTTAGAAAATATGATTTTAATTTCAAGAAATTAGTGGTTTTCAGTAATTTTTCCACTAAAATATTTTTCATTGATCTCCCATAAAAATTCATGTTTTAAGCAAGAAACGTTGATTCGATATTAAATGATGTTTACTCGAGGTTTCAATAGGACTAGAATGTTGCAATGACGAAAAACACACAATAATGCTGCTTAATTTAACTGATAAAGTCAGTCACCTTTAAGGTAGTGTGATTTCTAATCGAAATATTTTTTGAATATTTAATATTTCTATAAATCTATAAATAATTTGAGAAAGTGAATATTGAAATACCTGTAATAAAGGCATTAAGGTGAGAATACCAATGACAGCCGAATAGCGTATCTTCAACTGTTGACGAATAAATTCTAGACAACCCTAGAAATCGAGCCATCTCCAACATTGTCGATAAACAAAACAAACAAACAACAATCGACATTCGTATTAAGCCAACATCAATCGTCATTTACATAATTGCATACAAGGAAATGGAAGTAAAAATATGTGACATTGCATCTATGAATAGCATAAAACTTATTGCTCTGAGAGTTATTAAGTAATCGTTCCATGCTAACACGCATAGAAGAATTAAAAAAATTCCAATAATTGAGAAATCAATAAACAATTTTTTCGAGGTTGGCTACTGATCATGTATGTAGTATTCAACTGCTGACTATAAGATAGTACGTACTATGATCTATGCATGAGAAGTGCACGTGCAATGAAAGGAATCTGAGCATGCATTTAAGCTGAAGGCGGACAACAATAAACACAATAAGCAAATGAGCATAAAGCACCTGCAAAGCGCACCAATACTGAATTCCCATTCACTTTGATGTGTTTCTGGATAGGTTAATTTCAATTTCTCTAATGCGCCATCCCTACTATATTTTCTCGGAGTTTAGAAAACTGCAACAATTGCGATCATACAAAATGTAGATTTATAAAATAAAACTATTATAAGAATTAAATCAGCTATATTCAGAAAACTTGAAAAAATCGATGCATAAATTATCACTGTAAACTGAAATGAACCTATTTATTTAAACCAATTTTTTAGTTTAAATTATAGGCATATAAAATTGTTCCCTTACTGCGGGAAAAATTCCCGATACGCTATTTCATCGTCATTTAATGCATTTTTCCATAAAGCGAATATAGTTCTCAATATAGTTGCTGCATAGATTTCTTTGTTGACCGTTAGTGATTACATCTAAATTAGAAATTTGCAACCAAAAAAAATGCACTCATAGCATTACTAAAATTACTTTTTGAAAAATATTGCACAATTCTATAGAAATATTCTCTATCAAGAACAATTAGAGTGGATGGAGTTCTTCAGAGAGAAAAAAATTCAGCCAATTTTTATTTGCATAAAGCTAATGAACTCCTGTCGGAGAAATTCCAGCTGATAATTTATAATTGCATCTATACTATATCTCTCTATTTTTTACCTCTCTTCACTTCACTCAATGATTCTTTTACCTTTGCAATTAGCAATACGAGGTGCAAAAAGTGCAATATCATCAAAAAAAAGCACAATTTTAGCGCATAAACGTATAACATAAAGAGAGCAGCAATCGGCGATATATAAAAATCAGTACATTTCATCCTCTGTTATTGCATTGCATAGACAGAATGCCACTGTTATACCGAAAACCTGCAACCGCTCAGCAATGAAATATTTCATTCTCCTTTATTTAAAAATAATTCAATTACCTTTTTTCACTTTTCATTTCCCTATATCAATTTCATATCCATAAAAACATTTATTAACATTATTATCAAGGTTATCGGCACTGCAATGCATAATCATTGAATAAGTTGAAGAATTTTCTCTACCATACCACGGTATGATATTCAAGTACGAAATTTATTTACCAGAATATCAATGAATACATCATGAGTAGATGACTAAATACCTCAGATATATGATTTGGTGGCAGAAGGAGGACGTTTAATGCTTCTTGCTCTTTTTTTTGTTATTTCTCAATTCGTTCGAAAATCTACAGCTAAACGAGCCATTTGACAGAGCTATTTATAATACTGCGACAAAATCGCAATTCAACGAAAAAGCGCCCAATGTATTTTTAAAGTTCATTCGAACGAAAGAGCGATATAACCTTCTCGGTTGTGCAAGGGAAGGGGGTAGGGTTAACATATCTGTCACAAAATTCAAGGACAAAACCGGCTAATGCTTGCTGCGACAAACTTGTTTATAGCTTTTTGACCCATGTATCGCAGGAGAAAGACTTTTTCTTTGTTCGTTTCATCTTAGAATGTTTCATTTAGAGTGTTTCTACACTGATATTTCAAACTTAGTCTTTCGTTTTCAGTATCCTCTACAACGTCATATCATATACATATCTAAATCGAACTCGTCCCCCCTCTCCCACCCCTTCCAAAGAATCAATTTTCTACTCTTGTGGCATTAAGCACCGTAAATCTTTCGAGCGAAGCTGACTTATCACGAAAATTAACGTGTATCCAAAATGATTGAATAATAAAATTTCTTGGTTAAAGCAATCTAATTCCTCGTTTTAAATTTCACATTTTCCATAAGGCATTGTTTAGACATATGCAATCTACAATGCCACCAACTTAGATTATCAAATTATTGGCGCTGAGAAATACCATACTGTTAGAATGAATAGGTTTAATCACGATAAATTTAATTAAATGCTGAAATAAAGTTTAAAGCATTAAGCCTAATAGAACTTAAAACAACTTATATATTTTATCTACATTGTTTGGTAGAATATAATTGTAAAAGATTAATCGGTGGAAATCTATGAGATAAAAATATAGAAAATACCTGAATGAGTGCAATAATACAAACGGTCCATGCAACAATTTTAAAATGCGTCGAAAGATCTTGCACAGACTCTTTGATCTTTGCGTAACAACCCTGCAATATATTGCCAAGCATGCATAAACGACAATAACAGTGCTAAAGCAGAGCGAAGACCTAGCAAGCTTCTTTAATATACACGATTCGTGACCATAAAGCAATAGACATGCACAGTTTACTGATCACTGATAGTGCACCACCCCAGATTGATAATCTACCATGAGACTGGAAGCCAACTTAAGCTCATGCCAGCTTTCGATGAGAATATATAAGATAAGCAAGCAGTGCATCGGCGTGTGTTGCTAGACGATGGAACGACGAAAGCGAACGAGTATTTGATGATGTAACCAACAGTTCTTGAGCAGAAAAGAAACAAAGACTGTTTGAATTGAAGGAGGAGCGAAGGGACGAGGACGGTCGAATTCTGTTGGGTATTATCATTTCTGCGATTAGTGGGGTTTGCCTTGTGGCATATTCACCATGAAACATAAACAAGTCATAAAAAACATGATCTTCGTTATCAGTGGTTTTGATATTCCACTATCAATGGATCCCGACTAAAGTGATTCAGTTAAATTGATCATGTGCTAACAAGTAATCACCAGCAGATGGGCACAATAAACTTACAAATGGCATAGAATTGAAAAAGGTAAACATGCAAAAATATTGCATTATGATGCAATATACTATAAGAAATGGTACTTTATATGTGCAATAGGAAGCCCCCTTCCCCTTGATACTGATTCTTTTTCAATAATAATATTCGTAACAACAACACCAATTTCTCGAATAAGAATTCTACCGAGCTCGTTAGCTCCCGTGATATATTTCCAATTTTATTTTGAAGTGAAGACCTCCACAATTGTTTCCGAGGTTTTCAATTAGAGTCAGACTCTAATAAATATCGAGAATTCAAATAAATAAGTAACAAATTTGATGCAAACATACATCGCCATATCTCGAGATCGTTGGGCAAAACTCCATCAATGAGCCATCTTTTGTTGGTGGACAACATGCTGGTGGAAAATGATGTAATCTCTTTGT
The DNA here is from genome assembly GCA_037389465.1 of Baylisascaris procyonis. Taxonomy (NCBI): domain Eukaryota; kingdom Metazoa; phylum Nematoda; class Chromadorea; order Rhabditida; family Ascarididae; genus Baylisascaris; species Baylisascaris procyonis. The sequence continues at coordinate 2,071,256 of JAZARR010000230.1, forward strand.
CAATTGATACCAACCACTTTCATTGAAATCACCAATTTTCGAGTCGACTCCACAACATGATTTCTATAAAATTTTCACTAAATTTTTATATACAGCTGATTTTTATAATGATAAATGCTTATCACAATTGATATATTCACATCAATGATCAATCAGCTTATGATATCATATCTAGAAATCGATTTCATCGATACGCGCCGATCACACTATGAAATTTACTATATTCATTACAATCTTCTCGTCGATCAGGGCCTTTGTGAATTGTGTCTGTTGGTACCTAAGATCAAGTTTTTGGAAAAAAAATGATTTTCATACTTCAGGCAGCATGAACAAGTGTATGTAGGTTAGTAAAACATCATATTTAATTGCACTTTCTTATTTACAGTATACGTTTTACCTCATTTACGATCTTTGAATTCCGTAATGTACTGTAATTATCGTATTCTTAGCGCATCCATGCTGCCCTACCATCATAAACTGATCGTAACAAAAAGATTTTTGGGACGAAGTATCTCTAAAATATTAAGAAAAGGCTAGGAAAAATCATAGATTACAAAGGTCTATGGTCGATTTAAACCGAATCGACCTATAACCAGTAGATAAGAATGTGATGCGACTAGAGGTCATAATGAATCATTTCCTATGAGAGAGTTCATTTTATTTGAAAAGAAAAAAGACACAGCAAATGAAATGAAAGTGATGATGTATGCCAATAGTTTTTAGATGGTGAACATATCAAACCTGATCGATGAAAACCTTTTTCAAACTTCAAATTGAGACATTTCGTCATTAATCGGCTCATTCAACAATTCTACTATTGTTTACTAATCGCATTCTGGATTGACAACTTGTGATAATATCACAAGAAGGCGGAAACTAGAGAATCGCTTTTGGATAACTCTAATTCGAATAATTCTGCAGTTGTATTTTGAAAAAGGAACAATCCTATAGTGGTGTCACAAAACGAAATATTCCACTCAAGTCGAAACAATAAAATAACCTCAATCATGAATTTATCCCATGCAGCTTTGACAAGCACTGTGTTGTCTTCTTCCTTCTTCATTGCATCGGTACCATTATACATCTTTAATGATGCCTTTAAAATTTGTCGAAAATCTCTCTCGAACTGAAATCAGCAATTTCTTTAGTTAAAAGATTGTTCTTACTATTGTAACATTGTCCGATATCCCACGCAAACGTTTATATCTGCTATTGTTCTTCGAAAGTGTACAAATGTCGGGCATTACAAGCAAGCTTATTCGACGACGTGCACATAATATTCAGACCGTTTCTCTTTTTCGTTCTTTCTCCCTCTCTCTCTTTCCTGTGAAATTGTTGCAGTTTTCATCGTTCACTATTGTTTATATGGCTCTTGTTGTGCAATTTGAACACGTTAAACTTGTCCAATTTGGCCAAATAGGTATTATGTCATTTGGTCAAATTGCGAAATAATGACCATCAAGGCAGACGCTGCATGACTGTAAACACCATCATCCCACTCGATTAATTATGTGCACTTTACTATAGACTTTGATGTACAAGAGTGCATTTTTTAAGCCGACAATTATACATCACGTTATACACTTCCGTTATTTATCATACTATATATATCAAGTTGTATGATAACATACATAATTTCCTAAGCATTTATTACGATCGATCTAATCGAAATTAAATATCAATGTTTATTTTTCAAATTGTTTTTTGAAAAAAAGGGAAATGAAGTAAATAAACTAAAAATCCTTTCTATATATAAAATAAAATGCCCGTTCTTCTATCCATCACCTAACTATCCGAAAAAGCAATGAAAATTTTCTTTTTTAAACAATTTTTTCAGCAATGAAATACGATCCGCCTATCCACAAATACTAATCCACTTAGAATTGACAATTATTGGCAACGAATTTACAATTGATAGGTTTCTATAAAAAAAAGGCAAATATTATAGTATTTGCACAACTGATGGATGAATGAACGTTCTATTCAGTGGATAGACAAAATGGAATGCAAAATTACTTTAAAGATTCCAAGGTAGCAAGCTCATACACAATATTCGAAGCCCATTGGGCATTCAAAAAGTGGACATGAAAACTTCACGGAAGAGAAATTCGAACGTTTGACCGCAAAGAAATGAAAGCAATCATATAGAGGAATACGGCACTAACCATATGACTATGCATTGCCGCATAAATCGCCGCAGCAATTTCGGTCGCTAATATTACCATCAAACATGTCGCATACTGAAAATTCATTTCGATCACTGATTTCAAACATTCTGCTCGATATTATTTCCGATCAGTAAGGGCGCGTAACAGAAGTAGGGCAGTAAAAGAGGAATCAATAGGGAGAAGGGGGAGGTGGAGCACCTGTCTTTCATATTAATAAACGAAATTATAAGTAGCCATACTTTCTCCCTCTTAGTGTTCTTCCTCTACAGTAAAAAAAGCAAAGTGAATTTTTTCTATGGTTAACTCACATCATTCCATTACAATCCAAAAATATTTATGTGCAAAATGCGCCCCATGCATTTCAACTTTAATGGCATTATAAACATTTATGATAGGTGTTTAACATATGGGCGGCGATGACGAAAGAGAGGAAAAAATCCGTTCAACAAAAAAAAGCAGAGAAGATATTTGATTAGAAAAGGGAAATGAATGTTCTTCCTCGCTAGATACTGCAAGAAGAGGAGCTCGAGACAGTTGCAGCTACCTTATCGGTGAGCACATATCAGGTCTCAATTGAAACCCTGGCCTTCGTTCACGTATGCGCTATGAAGTCATAAAAAGGTGCGCCAATAATATAGTCATAACATAACTATCATTGCATTTGCAGTATTGGCCATAACTATTTGATAATACTAATATGCACTCATCGATATTGATGTTCATTACTAATCTCTAAGTAATACGAACCCTGGTATACATGTTATTGGATGTACTCATTACACAGCTGCACGCAACAATATCCCTTTTTTTTCTCGGTTGCAGTATTCCTCTTTTTTTCCTCTTAAACATTTCTTCGTTTTTTTTCGCATTTGTAGATGGCATCAAACTGACGTCTAGAGAATGCTGAGAGTGCATCAACTTCCGATGTTGTTTGAATAGAATTCAATAGGAAACAATGGGGTGTACTAAATGATTGTTAGTGCTTATTCACTCATAGACACATCTTGAATCAAGCTGGATGAGTTTAGCTGAAAGGTTGTTGTCAAATTAATATAGAATTACTATTCTTTTGGCATAGATTTATGAATAACATTTATTGAAATTGAGTTCTCCTTTATTGTTTTTCTTTTTTTTTACTGATTTATGTATAATAGACGTTTTTTTCCCAACAAGTATCTATAATATTTTTAATTTATGTAAACAAATGATGAGAAAACTTTATTGATTGACAGATTTTCAGATATCAATGAGCAATAATATTTGATTATTTAATGTTAAAAATTTATTCGCTGAAACAGAATTGAGATCATAGAAATGAATAAAAAAAAAAAACTCCACTAACACAACATAACAGAGGTCGCCATTCCTTTGCAGCTCCACAGCATCCCAAAAAAGAGACAACGATAACGATTACACCACCGACTATCAACAACGTTCCTATCTGTCGGACAGCTGTCGGTTTTGATGCCTTAATGAGTGTAATTACAGAACTACTTCAATGTATGTATATTTTATTGCCACATCGATCAGGTATATCAGCAAAAAAACTTCCCTCAATAGGTAGCTATCCTTCAGCTTGAATTGCTTAGTAGAAAAATTGGAGAATCTAATGGATCCAAAGTTACAGTGACTCAGTTCGCTTATTTGTCATTATGGTGATAATGGGTAAAAAAATAGCCTAGAAAGGAAACCAGTTAGCGGGAAATCTTTCCCACCGATGCTGAAACCATAGTATTCGTACCCTTGTAAGTCAGCCCATCCTCTCATCCATTATCCAGCAACCCGGAAAACTACGACAAATTGCTTGGTAATGTCTTCATCTTAGCGAAACCAACCAGGTGTTAAAGTTTTCAGGGAAATAATATTTTTCGACCACAACCGACCTACCTTGAGTAAATCTAACGTGCAGATTTTGTGACTTTGAGCGTCAATAATTCAAATATAGCTTATTGAAATGTAACGAAACAGGGGATAGGAGCTTGTCCCATGAGTGATTATATAACCATCACGTGTATGAATAGCTGCGACACTGCTATGGTAAGCCTATCATTAATCGCTATGACAATGAGTAATAAAGCTAACAGGAAAATTCAAAAATCCGCTTACTTAGAAGGCCTTTTACGATAGAACGTTTTTTAGCTGCTTCAAAAGATGGCGTCTAATATCATTCGTAAAGATGCGCTTTGGAAAATAATTAATTCTGACATTATCGAGTTGAAGATAAACTTGTTATAAGTTAAATAAATTTTGCTGCGAATATTCCATCATATATAGATAGAGTTTGCAAAAATAAACGGTGATTCGATTTTGAATTTTGATTTTACGATGAAATTAAATTATGTTAATCAAATACCAGCTCTCGAAGTCCATCATCCGTAACGTTGCCTTGAACTTTTGCGGTGGCTGCCGCTAAATTATCGACTGCATAACGATCGAAAAGCAACCATGTTCCAATACCCACGCATACAAAACCACACATCTTAAAAAAAAAAAAAAAAAGAACTCTCTCATATTTACGGTAAATACCCACCTTAATATTCGAGGTATTTTATAAATACGCTTCTCGAATTAAATAACGACGAATAGTTGTTAGGGAAATTTACTAATAAATAAAAAACTGTTTAATAAAAAAAACTGTATTACTCTTGGCATGTAAGATTTAAATGACTGCAAAAAAAGGAGGCTAAAATTAGACATTACGAGCTATTCATAACCTTTCGCTAGCAATATATTTTATTCAAATATGTCATAAAGTTTTCGAATTTTTGGATGTTATTTTTCTTGTTTGAAGTAAGCAAAAAGAGAACAACGATAGGAAACAAATGTTATTGATGTTGGTTGCGTAAGCAAATCAATGAATGCAATGTGATGTGAATAAAACGAGCTAAACGAGAAACGATTCGTTTGCTAACGAAAAAATCGAAAATGCCAACAGAAAAAAAAAGCGAATAACCATTTGGTTTTGGTAATTAAATGGGCGCATCTTTTTGGTAATATTTTTATTAATTTGGCACAAATTAAGAGGGAATATTGCCCGAATAATTTTTTCTTCTTCTATAGAAAATAAAAGGCCGCAGAGGTTTTTTTTTTAAATTTTTATTTGAATGGCTTAGAGAACTCAACTAATGGGATTATGCATCTGCTAGCAGAAAAAAAATGAGAAATTATAAACGACAAATATTTGTTTGTTGCAGACGAATTTTTAGATTATCTCTATTTCCAGTTTTTATCTTCAATATTACCTCGAACGAATTTTTCTTCTTTAAAAAATTCTAAACTCCACAACAAAAGGAAATATTTTCCTTTTTTCACTAATAATCGCGAAAAAAATTGGTGCCAAAAATTAGTAAACTGATATTCAAATCAATGAGAGATTCATTTATTTTAATAAAGCGCATTAGCATTGAAGTAAATATGGTAAACTTTTTGATTCTAATGGAGCGATAAATAAACAACAAACCAGAAAAACTAGATTAAATATAAAGAGGCAAAATTTGAGGCATCGAGCACCACAACCAAGGCCCATTCGATCCTAAAAATAATTTTCTCTTATTTCTATATAACAAATCATAAATAATTATTTTTAACAAGTTAAACAAATTAATTCAATGATGGGAATTAGGAATACGAACTATTAAATAACGAAGAATTATTACGACAGTTGTAAGCGTATTTCAGAAATAGGAAGTTTCAGAAATATATTCTTGAAATTTAAACGTCTCGAGATAGATAAATGAAAGCAATTGAAACGTTGAAGTACAACTTGAGGGAAAAAATAGAATTATTTATATAATTATTTGAAAATTAAAGCAAAGTAATAACTAAATGATGTAGAAAAATAGGAAAAGCAAGAAAAAAATAAATTCATTATTAAATATCCAACGAATAATATTCACTTATTTATTGCATATACTTATTCAAAAAAAAGTAATCGGTTAATGAGGCCAATACAAATCGCTCATAGCGATGATACTAAAATAAGTTGCAAAATTAATCCATCCAATTAAATTTTGTCATTGCAATGTTCTATTTTAGTCAGCAATTTCCCGGGATAGGATCCCAATAAGACAACCATAAATAACACAACGACACAAACATTTGTATGACTATCGATGTAACAACAATTGAATTTGATAAAGAAACTTCGAAGAAGAATTGGAGATTCGAAAACAAGACGTCATTCTTTGAGAAAGATTCTTCAAAGCGCTAAAAAAAATCGTTTCACTCACCTCGGCCATTGGGATGAGACGGCAAACACCGTATCGAGCACTACTGATGTGGCAGCTAGTCTCACGATGAGATTTGCGATTAAATTGTGGCCAGTGCCTGGAGCTGGCTCTGTTCGTCGTCCGGACAAGAAATAGTGAGTGGTTGTTTGCAGGCAGCTGATGCGGTCTCTAAGCTTAGCCTGCAGCTGATCGTTAAGAGCTTGTTCGCCTCACCGTTAGCTATTAGCTTGGCTTCATGGGGTGCTAATGAAGTATGGCATTGAGTGATACATCATCGTCGTTGATTACTTCTTTTTACCCACCAGGAAAAGAAAACAATTCAAAATTTGGGTGCGAATTGTCAGTGCTGCTTAGACGCCGACATCCTCTAGCTAGGCACTTAAATGAAATCATGCTCACATCATGTCGGCTAAATAGCCAACGGACACGATTGGCCACCCACTAAAATAGACCAAACGAGGCAGTCGACTAATGACGTGCTTCTATATACGAGTCCATCGCCCATCCGCAATCATAGTTGTTCTCACTAACGTTTACGCCTCGAATCCATAATAACAAATCTGCCTTCACTATGCCCTAAAAAGAAGTATCAATTTATTTGCGAAACATTTTGAAAGCAATGAAGTTGTACTATGATTATCAATTCAATCAATAAACACAGCAGTTTATCCGCAATAATAGACGCTTTTATCAATTATAATGATAAGAACATAGCGGAAAGATAATAAAAGAAATAAAATTTTAAAAAAGTATTGTATATAAATTTGAAATTAATGGAATTAAATTGAATTGGATAAATTCTATGCATAAAAATTCGTAAGAAATTTCCATCCTCATATGATTATTGTTCTTATAATCGTTGTTGTTGTTGCTATATTTTAAAATGCTAATAATTAAAATGATTTAAGTATTCAAGTATTTGAGTAATCGAGTTAAGCACGAGCATGAAATAGCGGAATATGAATCGAGAGCATTCAACAATGAATATTTAAATATCTAAATGAATAGGTAAAAAAATACGCTAGCTAAAAAAAAATTGCTAATCAAATTTCCGCTATTTCGCTGCCTTATCGTCTTGACAATCGATATATCTTAAATGTTGACATAACATAAGGGCATTATGTTGTAAGAAAGTTGAAAGTTTTTCTGATCAGAAATTAAATAGCACGCACCTCAACATCTAATAGGCGATCCACTTCCGATGTTCCTCAACTATGAGGCCATAGAGATAAAATATGATGAATATAATGGAGTCGGATAATCTAGCGTGAAAATGAACTGAACATACAGATATTCGACCCGTAAAATCGAAATCACCTGAATAAGATAATAAATAACTTGAAGAAAGTTCATCGACCAAGTGATTACACACACACACATATATATATATATATATATATATATATATAATTTTTTTTCACCCATCCTTGGATTTATTTCTAGTTAATTGCTGCGGCAGGTATTGAAACGTCATCCAGTTACCCGGAAAGTTGTATATTTGTTGATGAGAATACAATAAAGAATTGGAAAATGATTGAACTAAGTTACGTTATTATATAACATTACTTTACAGAACTTAGCTTTCATCAAATTATGCTGTGTCATTGCAGTATATTTCTAGATTTTGTTACACTTATGAGTTAATAAGAGTGAAAGATCCTCACTGTACCTCACAATGTATTTATACAAATATGTTAGTGCTAAATTATCGCCCAAGATTGGCAATATGTAAATTTAACTATTTTTGTTAGATATTTGCAAGAAAAAAAACGCTCATTTTGCCTGCATTTATGAATTCAAAGGTAGCTGAGCACGCCATTTTCGAAGTGATTGTAGGTTCAGTCATACGTATAAATCTATTATACGTATGACTGAACCTACAATAAAAGTTTCAGTAGGTTTAATACGTTTCAGGTTTTCATAGACACTTCACGCATATTCTCACAATGAAGACATAGGTTTTCGAGAACACATTTTCGAAGGTATTAAATATAAAAGAGGATGCAAGTCATACATCATCGAGTGATTTTAGGAGGAAATTTTCAAGAAATGAACGTTCAAATCGTAATCAGTCGGAAATTGAACTAAACAAAGGAGAAATGCGATATGAGGTTCAGAACAGCCGTGATGCGTACAAATCTCTTTTATTGGTGATACGTTTCGACGTTAAATGTCATCAACAACTACCAACATCAACATAAACAACGACTTACGCCAAGAAAATAAATTTCTCTCTATCAGCAGTCTTCTTCACTTTACATCGAACTAGTCGTTAAGACTCACACTGCTAAATCACTATACAATTATTTATACAACAAAGTTCAAAATTGAAATTATTATTGTTTTATGAGAATAGATAATCTTCACATAGTTTTAAGTGTATTAAAGAGGCGAATATTCTTCGAATTACTTCATGAAAGTTTATTTTAATAAAACATGAATCTTTTATGGTGACGAATATTGCAGTGATACGATAGTAGATATAAACCACGACTATATATAGTAATTAATCAAAAATTGTAGGCCAGTCTAGAGAAATTAATGGTAAAAATGCTCGGTCTCTTTTATAACGTTGCTAGATTTGCCACTTTTACCACTTAAAGCTTTGAAAAGAGAAATTAATATAAATTGTTTATAAAATATCCTCATCATCGCATGCGTAATATCTGTGAATACCTACAAGGCATTAGCGATATTTGACCGATAAATTTATTGCATAGTAACATCATACTCAATATTGTGTCACTTAATTAGATATGTCAATCTCCATCAAAAATCATCGAATACGCATTGTGTGTGTGTGTGGGTGGCAATAAGCATCGCATCCACTCAAACAACCGTCATTTCCTACTTAAAGAAGCAATTCATCATCATCCGATTCATCGTAAGGCTCAAGTAACAAATGTGTCTCAACAGGTATCCCCAGGTATCAAAGTTTAAGGTGGTTTCTGCCGATTCGATTCAAGACGTAAATACAATTTTCTCTTAGACTAAGTAAACAATAAAAAAAAATCACTGATACAATCTTTGTGCCTATCCTAATCCAACTCATTAATAAAATATCCTATTTCTCAACGCATTTCCTGTTTTGCTTTTGGCATTAGCAAAGAATGATGCAACGGATGCACTGCATTGATTGTCATTGTACGATGTGAAGCGTTAACATTGACGAAGAATCGATGACTGAGTGGTGCTGAAGTCCGAGTAGGATGGGGCCTCGTTGCAATTATAACCTCTGCTTGCACCCTTGGGAGTCATGATACGGCTGCCTCAACTCCATCCCAGGGACCACACTCACTTTCACGCATTATCGGGTGCTATCAAACGCTTATAAGCAAATGCATGTCATAATAGTTGATGGGACTAGCAATGTATACGAACATTATATATATATATATATATATATGCCCAACAAATAGGCATGCATACTTATCAATTTATATTTATATTTATATTCATATATAAAGGAGCACATTCACATGCAGAACAAGTCTGCCTTATCGTTTTAATATTCTAACTGCTGGAATTAGGACATGCGGGTCGGGGTATGAAATCAAACGGACTCGAAACTAAGAGACATATGGAACGCTCTGGTAATCCGAACAATCAGAGTTGAAAATTCATTCCGCATTTTCTTACAGACTTCTTTATCAGTGCTCGGATATGATCAACAAATCTAATAATCTGCAATAATGAAATGAATTCAGAGATAACTGTTGCTTATAGAGATATCTGTCAATAAGAAATGCTGCACATCTCAGCGTCAACAGGACCAGCCAGGCGATCTTCTTTGAAATTGACATATAAAGCACGCCAAACAACCTAACAGTGAGCATCAGCAGTATGAAAGAATATGCATTCCCGAAAATAGAAGCAATTATCAGCTGAAATTCTCGAAACAAAATGAACAAAGGTAATTACAACCCCATTCCACTACTCCTTTAAACGATTTAAAAAGAACTTAAATGCCTTGTCCGACTGTCCAAATGCCGTATCTTCGATACGTTTTCTATATTCTTAGATAGTGTAATGAATCAATAATAGGAAAAGTAGGTTTTATATTGAATTTTTTTGCCAAACTACGGTAACAATTGGAGTTAAATGTGAATAATGATCTAAATGAGCGATGAATCGAGATGTTAGCAAATAAAAATACGCTCAGAATTAGCAAATTTTCGCCTTTTGCAATGGCGAATCTCCATTGAAGTGACAGCAATTTTAAAGAAAACAGAAACTTCTTTCTCGATGCCACAAGCAACCCTCTAATACAAATCCAGAAGAGTGCCCAATATTTGTGCATCCATAGCATTTTCCATTACTACTCACTGCTTACTGCTGAGTAACTATTTAGATGTACTCATAATAATCACGAATTGAAGCAATTGAAAATAACAGCAAAGTCCTAAAAAAGTAAAATTATGAAGCTGAATTTACGAGTAAAAAACATTTATAACTATTTAAACGAGGTAAGAATTCCTTTCACAGTATCATCCAAAATCTTACTTTCTATCAGCCTATTATCACCGTTCAAAATGACTTTCCTATATAAATTCTAAGAACTCTCTATGATATTGCATACTGCATTTGAACATAGTCATTGCAATGCCGATTTCGAACGATTGCAATTTCTATGCATTTGTGCAAGACCTATAGCTCACAGACGATTAATACTGAACGCTATCATGTTGAATAGATTAAACGATGCCTATGAAAACTCTTCAATTCACAGAACCATCAGCCGACAGTAATAAACAATTTCGATGGTCTTTGGCTAAACAATTTCATACAAAATAAAGAAAAAGGAATAAAGAATAAGTAGTACAGCAATAACGAAGTAAATATAAGCAGAGTGAAGTTGATACTATGCGTCAAAGATCCCCCACATAAAATTAGACATGGCTATCGTCCAGAAAATCATTGGAACAATCCCCAGCTTTCCAACACTACCGTTTATTGAAGAATAGTATGTTTTATCTGCACCATCGGTAAAGCAAAGCTTGGATTATCATTTTTTGCAAGCTAATGTTATTTAATAGACTTTTATTTGACGGTAGAAGGAAAGGGAATAAAAATTTAAAATTTTCATACATCATTGATTTCTTGTAACCATTGATAACCAGAAAAATTTTTGTAAATAAATGGAATAAACAATTTTTTGAATGCGAATGAAACAAAAACTTAGACGGAAAACACATTTTTCTGTCCATAATTGTCTGAGTAAGTAGGTAGCAAAAAAACGTGGAAAACCAAAGAAAGAAAAATTATTATTAGTAAAAATGTGACTTATTCCTCTTTCTTGTCCTCTCTTACAATCTTTTTCTAGTGATATCTCTAATAAGAAGGATGTCAGTAGATAAACAGCGATACATAACTCAGAAAATTGATAGAATCTTATCAAAATCAATATTGCTGCTAAAATTAAATTCCAACAAATCCAAATTTATAATGCGTTCAAATCGTTTCACGGCTGTTTCGGAGAGATCTTACCCTAGCGTTCCTCCGTAATATTGTGAAGAACCTATCGCTCTTCCCTAATGATGTAAAGAAAACGAAACCCACAAACAATGATTGGCAAACAAGACCACAGCCTATTTATAGCCTCGGCTACGGCCCCGAAGGCATGTTGAGGTCATAATCCACATAGGGGAGATATCATGTCAAGATCAAACAAATGTGAATATACAACCTATTACACAAATGCAGATCACTAATATCACTGCAATCACAAAGCTCATTTGATCACAATAGATCACTCGTTAATGAAGATCACTCGTTAACAGAAAGATTCCTCCTAAAAAAATTCTTTTCCCAGCATAATTATAAAGAAGACTTTTGTGCTCAATAAAGGTGGCATAAAACGTCCAATCAGTAACGTAGATCACAAGTGATCTATCAGTAACGTAGATAACGAGTAATCTATTGTGATCACATGAGCCCTGTGATTGCAGTGATAGTGGTGATCTGCATTTGTGTAATAGGTTGTATGCTCACACTTGTTTGATCTTGACATGATATCTCCCCTATGTGGATTATGACCTCACCATGCCTTCGGGGCCGTAGCCGAGGCTATAAATAGGCTGCCGTCTTGTTTGCCAATCATTGTTTGTGGGTTTCGTTTTCTTTACGAAGAACGATAGGTTCTTCACATTATTAGGGAGGAACGCTAGGTGAAGATTTCTCCGAAACAGCCATGAAACGATTTCAACGCATTCACAAAAATTTTTCTGGTTATTATTAGTTACAAGAAATCAGTCATGTATGAAAATTTTAAATTTTTATTCCCTTTCCTTCTATCGTCTAAATAAAAGTTTATTAGATAATACTAGCTTGCAAAAGTCGATAATCCAAGCTTTGCTTTACCGATGGTGCAGATAAAACATACTATTCTTTTACAAACGGTAGTGTCGGAAACCTGAAGATTGTTCCAGTGATTTTCTAGACGATAGCCGTGTTTAATTTTATGCGGAGGATCTTTGATGCATATTTACTTATTGCTTATATTTATCTGTTTATATTTACTTCGTTATTGCTGTACTACTTATCTTTTATTCTTTATTCCTTTTTCTTTATTTTGTATGAAATTGTTTAGCTAAAAGCCATCGAAATTGTTTATTACTGTCGGCTGATGGTTCTGTGAATTGAAGAGTTTTCATAGGCATCGTTCAATCTAATCAATATAATAGCGTTTAGTGTTAATCATCTGTGAGCTATAGGTCTTGCACAAATGCATAGAAATTGCAATCGTTCGAAATCGGCATTGCAATGACTATGTTCAAATGCAGTATGCAATATCATAGAGAGTTCTTAGAATGGATATGGGAAACTCATTTTGAACGGTGATAATAGGCTGATAGAAAGTAAGATTTCCGATGATACTGTGAAAGAAATATTCAACTCATTTAAATAGTTATAAGTGTTTTGTACTTGTAAATTGACCTTGCTGTTATTTTTCAATTGTTTCAATTCGTGATTATTACGAGTACATCTAAATAGTTATCCAGCAGTAAGCAGTGAATAGTAATGCATACATATTAGGGATGAATAAATATTGGACACTCTTCTGGATTTGTATTAAAGGGTTGCTTGTGGTATCGAAAAAGAAGTTTCTGTTGTCTTTAAAATTGCTGTCACTTCAATGGAGATTCGCCATTGCCAAAGGCGAAAAGTGGGAAGCGGACGATTGGATCGGCAGTGATGACTGCTCACCTCCGTTACTTGGGCATTCCATCTCTCTATAATATAGCCTACCTAAACAGCAAATCCATATTCGGGTGAATGGAAAGGCGTGGTCCAGCACAGAAGGCAAAATTTGAGCGACATGATTCTGTGTTATAAAAGTTTAAGGGTTTATAATGCTTTGATTGTTGAATCTTGCTACTGGCTCTGCGAACAATTTTGCCTTCTTGCGATCCTGACTTGTAGGCAGAGGGTGGGAGGAAGGCATATGATGGATTCCTTCCGCTAAGCTCAGAAGCGTGAGGAATACGAAAAGTTCCTTCTTCCTCGCATCCTCAGAATAAGCGAGAAAATCATGTGGTTTCGCCACGGTCAGTAGTAATTTTACTGTAAAATTTCCTAAAAATTTTGGTCGGAATTACGATCGGCTTATATTGTATTTTGTGGAATAATATGAATATCTATTTTCAGCGGCAATACTGGAGTTAAAGAACGAATTTTTCGTACTTTAAGTTAGCGTGCACTAAGTGTTGTTATAGTTCCAGCTCAGTTCTAGGTCGAGACACTTGTAGTTATGAATTCTGAAAAGAGTTTTACCCTAACTTGGAGAACCTTCTCGTCGTTAGTGTCGCAATTCACTTCCGTTATATGTGACCCAAAATCGCCGAAAAATTAATGCACTGTAATTAATGTACTCTTGTGAAACACATATAGGACGTAGAACGTTGAGTTGATTCATTCACGAGTTTGTGTAATGTTACAGCTTTCTTTTCACACCGCATTAGTATAAATCAGTCGGTGAGGAAACTTTGATGACGTCGAAGATTTGTGCTGTCAATTATAACTAGGACTTTTTATTTTTATTTGAGGAAATTCCACCAACTCTTTTTATTGATGCATAACGTTGCATCCGATTACCCTTTCAATATGCAAAAAAAAACTGTTTGAAACTCACACAAACCTAATGCAACTAGGTGGAGCCAATTTGAATTCTGGTTTTATTTCAGCATTACAAATACAGTTATATAAACTTGAGCACGAGAATAAGCAAATGTGATGATGCGCCGATACGGTTCATCTGAAGTCTATTTTTGCGTTCTTCTCATCAATCGAACCTTTTGCCCAATATGGAGACAAATTTTTCTACAAAGCAGCATTTTTCACAAATGGTAAGCGAAAGAATTCTTGCAGGATTTATGACTCCTTTAGAGGTCAACGAAATTGTATGCTAATATGTAATATGTCAACTCTTCGATGTGTTTTGAAATTCTTGATCATTCCAACAAAACCTGAGATCCAACGCTATTATTCGATAGAAGTTATACCCACTTGATTTTATCGCAAATGTTTTGTGCTAGGCGAATCGAAGCTGAGGAGTGAATAACAGCATCGATTGATTTTTCAGCTAATTTTTTTAGTTATCCTTGAGGCTCGAGTAGTTTTCATTGATCGAACTTTTGCTTGCTCTTTGATCGGCAGATTTGTTCCTTAAATCGAGCATTTGCGTATCCATTACTAGACGTCTGAGATACTTACTGCGAGGGGACGGCGCCAGCGAACGAGCGACGTGACAGCTGTTGAAGTGCGTATGCGAACGATGGTTATCTATCATCGTTCTTTGCTTCGTTCCTCATTACAGCATAAAAAGTGTGCTAAGCGCCTATTACCACCCTCCAATTTATTAGTCGTCAGGTTATCACTGCGGATGTGGATCTAAATTTCACTGCAAAATTATGCAAGAGACATATGCGACGATATCCCCGATTCGAATGCATTTTGAATATTGTATTTCTTTAGGAAATACATATTTGAGTACGCTCTTCTAGCTCTCTCACATATTTTGACACTCTTCTTTTCTATGAAATCAAATGAACTAAATTCTCAAATTATATTCGATTTTGAGAAGTGCGATAGATTTAGCTTATCAAATACGACTAATGACTATTGTGGCAGTTGGCCTTTGATTTGATAAATATATTGCTACATTTTTGTAATTAGCTAACAATATTTATCGGAGCCTTAGAATTGGCCGTTCACATATCGACGTCGAATGCAGAAATTATTTTTGGTGGGGCAGTGCAAATAAGTATTGGCGATCACTGCTAGAATCGACAGTCGGTTCATATATCAAGGCTGGATTGGTCAAGCTGGTATGGACAATGAAGTCAAAAGCACAACGCGCATAGGAGACCTGGGAAGTTGGAACAATCAAATGATATTGCAAGAGAAACGATACGTCTATCGGTATGTAATAACATAGAATTTCTCCACAAATTTTATATTTAAATTCAACGCGTGTCATAGCATCCCTCAGCCTCCATAAGATTTACACGAATGCTAGGAAAATATGTGAACATTATGAAAGAGATCGAAATAAGCAATCGCTATAAAATGCAATTGAAGTCAAAGCTGTTGTTACAGTTTTGAGCTTCTCGACACCATAGAAAGTCGGAAGGTGCTTCCAGAAGTTTTGAACTGTTATGGAAGAGTCCGCCTTATGCATGAGTGAAGTTCTTCGACGTTTATAATATACTGCATTTCCTAGCGCGTTTGAACTTTGAGAGTGCAAGAAATATTTCGTGAGGTAGCCATCATCCTAAGGCATTAAACTAGCACTTGTGGTTTGCCGCTCGAGGCGTACGGATGCCGTGCTTTTCGTTGACTTACAACGAACAAGCAACGGATCCGCCTCCCATGAAGAGAGTAGAACTGCCTATTGCTTCACTCGACACTGCCTACTAAACTGATCTCCTTTCACTGCCACAAGTTTTGCGCATCTAGAATCATGTGGATATTGGTCCATCTTATCATTTTATTCGCTCTTTTTAATGCTTTAATTGCAGGTATGATTTTCTTTGAAAACAAATTTGCATATCATAAAATGCCGCTATTTTATTCCATATTTCCAGAAATCTCCGAGCAGAAGCATATGTGGCAATGCATCAGAGCTGCTCATTTACTTCTTCAAAAAACAAGAAAATCTCATGATTCATGAATGTTTGATTAAAGAAATGGTTTATATGCTTGATTAGAAACTGAATTCAACTGAAAATCTCCGGCAAAGTATAGCTATATTGGCGAATGAATATTGCAGCAGAGGGATCCAGATGTGCATTTTCATGCTTTTGCCTTAGCATTTCATCCTTACCTTTTAGTCATTTGCTGAGCATTAGAAACAGTTTCACTTCAAGTGCCTCATATTGCAATGCAAATTCTGCGATTGCTTGAGTTGTGTGCAGTGAAGAGCATGTCCAACGCGTACTTTGTGTCATTTTTAGATTATCGTTAAAGGCTATCAGGAAGATGATGTTCTTATACTTAAATGTAGCAGGAAGTGAAGAAAGGCTTTTAGTAGCATTCGTTGCAATGGTGTGAAATCTTACCATGCATGCTGCAAAGTTCTCCGTATTTAACTCAGGCGCAGCGGGGTTCGAAAAGTTTGCCAACAGACCGAATATGGCATCGAGCCTAGTGGCGAAAAGAGATTTTTATCAATTCCCATTAGAATTCACATAAAAGAATATATTTAAATGTCGCTGAGGATTTTCAAAATTAAGAAGTGTTGTTTTGTGCTGCATAAATCGAGAGGTTTCGTTTTCTAAATTTTGAATTTCGAGTTTTCATTTTATTAGGATCTATTTATTTGCAAAAACTTTTTGCAAGGGTCAAAAGATAATCGCATAAACAATATACCGCCGCAATTTAATGTTTGTTGTATTGTTCATTAAGCGCATAATAGCTTCCTGAATTCTTTGATTGATTGCGTGATTTTTGATCAGTTCACAGTTTATCGCTATGAATGCACAGAGAACACGATAAGTCACAAAGGAGTTAACTCATTAATGTTGCAGAGAGTGATAAACACATTAAAAACACTGAAAAAAAAAATCATGGAGTCCACCTGTGCCAGGGATTTCTTCATTTTCTTTTTTTTTTTAAACGATAAAATTAGAAATATTTCTGACTGTGAAATTAGTTTTCTTGTTTTCGTCCTCGATAGTGAAGTTCCTTTCAACGCTTTTGCACTTGAAAAGTGTTTTTTTTTCGGATATAAGAATTGTTTCTTTCTCAGTTCTCAAACCGTTTGTTTTGCAGTGGATAAAGTTGGGAAAATTTGCATGTTTTTAAAGCAACCGTACTTTAGGCTCAATTCTCTTAGAACTGCGTGTAAAATTGAATTTGATTTCTAAAAAGACATTCATTCAGGATCTTCGGTAAGAGTTGCTAAAAAACCGAAAACTAACGTCCGATGGAGGAATGATGCAGAAAATCAACCAAGATTTGATCAGCTAAAGGTAGCACTTATTTTTCTCTTTGTTCTTTCATAGTTTTTCATGCTTCGCATCGTTAACTGTTCCCGATATATGCTGAATTTATTCAGTGCCACTGCTATAAATCGCTCGTAAGCTAGACGATTTGTCTTCGTTTCTTTTTGGATGTCTCGCCGTGCTACTCACCTTAAATATTTCTAGACTGTCCTTCTTCATCGAGAATGACTCATATATATCTTAATATTTAATTTAGATTGACTTATAGTTATATTATATTGCTAGATTCATGTTGTAGAATTTAGGAAAGGTGATCGCCGTTTGATTAAAATTTTCAGTCGACTGCCATAGCTTTTAAAAAAACTAAGTTATTGTTTCGTTACAGCGGTTACAGTGATCAGTGTTTTGACAGCTTCCAAATAGGCATTAAGAAATTTTAAGAATTCCTGATCCTTTTTGATAAACATTAAGAAATCTTCATCGCTATTGATTGCTTTACAGGTGGAATCATTGTGTGTGAGAATGCATAATAATACAGCATTCATTGGCGTACAACCATTCTCAAAAATACTCGTCTATACGGCTAGTGATTGTCAAAAAACTTGCATGGATCAATATCCTCTATGTACTGCAGGTAATAATGTTTATCGCTTTTGAGTAGTTTGATCATCATTCTTCAATTTTTATACGCCTTTAAAAATTATACTTTATATTGATATCACTTTTTTATGCAAATATTTTATTGCTATATGAATCAACAAAGTGACGGTCGCTACGCTTACAGTCTCTTTTTCCGTATTAAAAAAAAAAATTATAAACTCTTATTGCAACTCACCAAAATTCCTTAGAAAATATCGTTCTTGCCAACTCTTTCCCATCATACACCTTCCTCATCATCTGAATTAAATTCAAATTCAATGATATCATCCTCTATTAATCGACAAGGATTTATAACCTCGAATTCTTGCTGTTCTTTGTTTCTACAAACAAAAGTATGAATATTTGAAGATTTTGATGTCAAAGTTATTTATAAATGATGATGCGCTATTTATAAAAGTTTGATCTTTCAGTAGTCTTCTATTACATCTATAGTGGCAACAGAAATCATCTATGCTATCTATTCGACAAAAATAGTGTCAACGAGAATGTTGGTTCCTTATTGATTTATTTTCTTCTTGCATTATAGTTGTAGAGGTAACAACTAAACTGCAAAAACCGTGCAAGGTGGGCATAATGCGATGCTTTGATAGCAGTTTTATTCTATGATGCGCTTTAATCTGTTGTATTTTTTAATGGTAAGATTGTTCTGTTGAATCTAAGCCTGATCAATCAAGGGTAGAAATATAAATATTAATTGCTATGAGAATATGTGTTTCATATAAGTGACTGTTAAAGCAGCCATGCCAAGCATTGAAATTAAAGCAACTCTTGTGATTGGAAATGTTATGGAAAGGATGCTACCGAGGAAGGCTTGAGTAATCAGTTGTATTGCCGATGATGGTACTTTAAACGAATATTCAAGGTGACTCTCGTACCCGAGAAGCCAATCAACAAGCAGGACATGGTGAGGGCACTAGAGATCGTTGTCGATTGTCATGAATTCGACCCTTTTCCTCCACTCGCCGATCCATTCGTAATGTCATCGGATAAAGTAACACGAGACAAAAGAGGTTAGTTAGATTATCCATCATTAAATGTGCACCGCTGAAACGCTTCCCACTGTTGCTGTGCATGAAAAAGGTATGGTGATTAATTAAGATGAAGTTGAGCTATCTTATAATTGCAATTTGTATGGTTATGTGGAAATAATGAAGTGCTTGAAAGATTTCCGTTGAACACTTTAAGAAATCTGAAATGCCTTTATCTGAAGGATATCTCTAACAAAGCAGTTTTACTTCTTGTATCATGCTCGATAAGGACCAT
The DNA here is from genome assembly GCA_037389465.1 of Baylisascaris procyonis. Taxonomy (NCBI): domain Eukaryota; kingdom Metazoa; phylum Nematoda; class Chromadorea; order Rhabditida; family Ascarididae; genus Baylisascaris; species Baylisascaris procyonis. The sequence continues at coordinate 2,091,020 of JAZARR010000230.1, forward strand.
TATGAAATTTATTTGATCGGCTTCATTTGACGTTTTGAGAGCTAATAAATTTATTGAAGCCCAAAGGTACTGATATGCGTGTTTACTTCCATAAATTTTACATAAGTTTTTACTTCCATGAAAATTCGTAAATTTCAACATAAATAAATTTCATAAACGAACTTTCAACGAAAAAGAAAATATATAGAAAAATGCTTTCATATCTTGGCGAACCTAACTGGGCATGCAAATCTTCTGCAAAGTTTTTTTTTTTTTTTACACTTCGGCTCGTGAAGAGTAAATCTAATTGGCGTGAAATGCATGCTAACTTTTTCACATTTTCGAATGTCTACAACCATCGCCGACGTCTATAAAAAAGTGCGAAATTTGTTATGTGTTTCTTCGATTCCGTTGATAAAGCCAACGAGTACCATAGGTTATTATCATATAATCAAATGTATATATTAAAGAATTCAACTTCAATTGCTCACATGAAATTTCTGGTAAAAAATTTGTTTTTTTTTTCTAGAATCCCCTCGGTTTATCATTTGGCGTACTCATTTCTCATATTTTGCATCAAAGAATTCTTTAAGAAGCCGATATCGTGTCAGTCGCTAGGTGAGGCTCTACCGCTTCTTATATTAAAAGTAGTACTGTATGAATATAATATTTGATACGAAGTTTTCACTATGATGTCTGAAAGTATCGGAAGATGATCGAGCATATTTACAGATGTTGGTTATCGACGGCCAGTGGAAGCGCTTGGACCGTGGTCACCATGGTCAGCGTGCAGCCGATCGAGTATGTTTCTTTATTGGCATTAACCTTTGCTGGATTTATTCATTGTTCTGAAAGGCACTTGTAATTTAACGCCACTTCAATAAATCCTCCGCGATCCAATATTTCTTTGATTTCATACTTGACAAATTTCATCTAAAGTTATGTCATTATTCCCGGATAGCAGTGAAATTTCACTGGCAAAAATTTCCCACTTAGTTTTGCTCTAGAGTTTTTGTTTATGTTGTAACCTTGAAAAGAGCCCCGCAGATAAAATTTTAGAGGAATCGAGAAGGGGTGGGGAGTTTTGCTCGATGCGAGGAGTTTCATACGATTGAAAGGGGGAGTGGAGCAAGGGGAGTTCATTTTTCATGCACTTAAAGTTTGGTGACAGCTGCTGCCTAACAATAAGAATTTCAAATTTAAGGGGTTAAATTTTTTTATGGCGCAGTGATTATATCAATATTAATGAAAAATGCTTTAAATTAATATGTTTTAATAAAGGCAAGAACAAAAGTTTCTTGTGTTTTCTCGACGGAGAGAGAAAATTTAGCAAAATTTATTGTATAGGAAAAAACTGTTTTGAGTAAGGAAGTGCAATTTGCATGATATCTCTAGAAGAGGGTGTGTTTGAGATGGAGGCTGTATTCGGGGAAATACGGTAGTCGGATTTTCTGCTGGTAACTTTTTTCATTCTAATTCACCCTAAGGCCATCTAGGTTACGCTCCATGCTAAGTGTTCAATCACTTGCATGTGAGACGATCACGTCATAGAATCTTTTCATTATCACGTTTGTACAAAGGTGCATTCGGTATCTGGGGAATTTCTCTCCCGAATAACTGAGCCTCAGGGTAGTTGCCCTTTAGCATTTCTATATCGCGGGCACTAGTTGCAGATCTTATTCTCATCCTCAGCGCTTCAGATCAAAGAAAAATTGCTGAGAGAAAAACGCTTCAGTTCAAGAAAAACATATCGAAGAGAAATTCAGATCAAAGAGAATTTTTTTAAAGTGAAAAGTCGTCGCATAATTTTTACTTCTTTCATTCATCCAATTTTTGTATTTCCATCAATGCAGTAATGAAAAAATATGAAGAAATTATTGTTAATGAGGTGGATTATTGTTGCAGGGAGACAGACACGATCGCAGATCTGTGAGTATGGTCGCAACATTCAAAGACGACAATGCCCACCCCAAATGCCAACCGCTGATGCAGGCTACACCAATATACAGGCGTTTCACGATGCACAATATCCACCAACGCCATATTTTCATCCGCCATCGCATTCGTTTGTTTTTTGGATGTTTTTTTAATGCAAGTTTGTTCAACGTATATTTTAGCAATGGCATTTTTTTTTAAAACTCGTCTAATAAGCTTTCCACGATTATGTATTTTTTTATCATATTCTTTTGTGGGAAAGCTAACACACAAAATCGTGAGTATATCAGTAGGCTTTAAGTAGACTGAAGCCTGGTAAGTTTTGCAATATATTCGTCAGGCAGTCTCCTTCTTTAATTCTTATCACGGGCTACTATCAGTAACTGCTGTAGAAAAACTTGTGTTGTTTGGTGCGAATAAGTAGGTCCTTATCTCGTGCAATTCATGCGACTATCTGTTCAATAGAGATCAACTAAAATGATGGGTCAGTGATCTGTCGTTGGAGTAGTCGGCAGCAATTTTCACCATCAGAACAGACGAAACTCCAGAGGCATTCAAACACAACGAATCAGTGACGTTCCTTTAGGGTTAATCTGTACTCGCCATCTGAATTGTAGAATTGGCGGAACACTACATCTAAGCAGAACTTCTTGCCTCAAGGTATCGTAAACGGCTACAATCCTTTTGTTATTGGAGAATCCGATTTACGTTCCTTAGAGGAAGATCGATTCTCTATGAGTATTGACACTGACATATGGCATTGCACACTTAGCCCCAATATTTCCACACAAATCTCGATATTTTCATATCCGCTTTATAGAAATCTTTAAGATTCTCTATCACTTCCTTTTTAGAAATTTGTTATATTTTATGGCGCCAACAACGGAAATGAAATCATGTAGGTGATATCATTCTTTGCACTTTTTTAGCAATCTGTAACTATTCCGGATTAACTCTCATCTCTTATTATTTAATTTTATGAGCGCCTTAAGTATGATTATTGCTATTTATTAAGGGAGGAATATATAAGAAGAATGGCCGAGCATGACCAACAAATGGCACAAGCATGTTGTAGCAAACAAGAGAGCGCCGAAATACTACAGGTTGATGCATTTCCTTATCAACAGTATAATTGAAAATTTTTTCTTGTTAGCGACGATTTAGGTAAATATTATTCAGAGAGAAAAAAATGAAAAAGAGGCCTCAGTCCATCTCATCTTCTTTAAACTTGTCGAATAAGTTTGCGTCAGGTGTAGAAAATTGAAAACTTGGTGCCATTTAATCAAGTTGGCAATCAGTGTACTCCTTTAAGATTGTTCTTGAGCAAGATTATTTAGTGGATATGGCTATGGCAGTGCATAGTTAATCAGAAGAAACTTTAGATTTTTGCTATCTGTCGCTCCGACAAATTGCTCTGACCTGGTGCTGAAACTTTCCATTTGCCTTCGTTTGAGGTCTTTAGGCTCTTCTTAAAGGCAACATAACTTGGAGTTATTTCGGAAAGTCTTTGCTATTGCTTCCACAACACAACATTTTGAAGACATTCGCATTTCGCATTCGTTTGCAGATTATCCGTATTTCCCACTCACAAGTAGGCGAGGTCGTTGGATCCACCAGTTCAGATGATTTTACGAAGCTGGAATTGAAGAATATTGTTGCAGGCACATCCCGCAGTACCATTCCCCACTCCGTGTCCCGTTCCATGTCCGTTCACTCGAACTGTGGCTGCAGCTGTGCGCCCGCAGCAGTTCGTACCTCTGCAGCCAACGAAACCCATCAACGAGCATCCGGGGATTGGTGATGGCGGATATGTTGGCGTTGGTGATCATATGCAGAGTGGGGATCGAACCGGCTATGGACAACGTATTGATGAGTATGACCACAATGGTTTTCGGAATGCAATGGGTGAGCGTCCTGAATTCGCTCAGCCTTCAATCTCAGGTTGGTTTTTTATAGAAGGGATACCGTCATCAGAAAGCCCACTACCATTCTTCAATAAAGTGGCAATAAAGCGCGTCGAGATATCGGGCAGGTCGCATCTACTTGTACCTGTTCTCCCCATGCACAGTTTTGCTTATCTGTTATAATCAAAGATCCTTCATCTTGACTTCACTTCTATAAAATGATAAACAGAGGTTCCAGTTCAAAGTCGCGAACAAATTCGCTAATATCTATTGCTGTAAATAGCGAACTCTATATGTCTACAAAATTGTAAAGAAATAGCAAATCTTATACGATATGCATTTTCGCCATTTCGCTCGTCAAATCGTCCAGTTTCATAAACTGAAGGTAGCTATCATAAACAGGTCGTCAACAGCCGCAATTCACGTCGGTTTTATCCAGTTTGTGTTGCTTGAATAAGCTTAATGTTGTAGATTCTTACAACTAAATTTTTACACCAGAGATCCAGTAAGAAATAAACAAACAGTATATTTTGAATTGAAAGGTTTGCGAGCGGTTTCAGCTGGTTTAATTTGATTATTTAAAAAAATGCGTTTCTTCTGTGCGTAAAGTTTATGCCTCCTTAATTTTTTCTGTCTCCGCAAAATAACAATTTTCGAGCATTTCCGTTGAGTAATTTAACTTCAAAAATGGCCTTTCCTTTCTTTATTTATGCACTATACTAAAAAAGCGTTTGTTTTTGCAATTGAAATTTCGTCACATTGCTTTCTGCATTTTTATGGTTATACTAAGTATAGAAATCCAGAATATTTGCAATAGGGATCAATGATATATACAGTGTGAGAAGAACTCGTTGTATATGTATGTGGGAAGCGAAACATTTGACTCCATACGTCTTATATATTATATAAAGCCTTTTTCTTTCACTAATTATCTGATAACTTGTGGCGCACAGTCACATAGGAATGCCTTGAAAAATGCAACGCAGCTAAATTAATAATTTCTATTGAAGTCATCTTGAAATTGAAAATTTTACAATGACAAGTATTTTTAATCGGCGTTGCTGCATCATTCTCGAGCGTTTCCTTCAGCTTAGCTTAATTCGCTTATCTCTTCGTCGGCTCGTATTCATATGACACACTCATTTGCTATAATCCTTGAATTTTAACTTTAAGTTTCTTTCCCTGATAAACTTACGGTAAGTAAACCATAATCTTTGTGCACCAATCAGTATGTTTCTTTTGAAATTTTCCCGTGAAACAGCAGTGTATACATCGCTATTCAATGTAACTCAGTCAGAGGTACGGTAGTAAACTGCGATTTGATTTTAATATGAAAAGTGCACTTGCGCATGTAATTTTTTCGAGCAACAATTCTTTTCCTGTTTCCAACTTGCATTGCAAATTTCTTCCATGTTATCCTCCAGTTAGTGTTTAGGGCAAAGGACAAATTCCTTGCACAATCTTTGTGCTACCAAACCTTTCCGCACAGTGCTCGTTACTTTATGATGTTCATATGTATGAAACTTATTATTTATCATGGGATCTATCAAGAAGTAATGAACGAGGTAGAACTAAGGAAGTGAGAATTTATAATCAGTAATTCTTGAATAGAATGGTCAGTGTGGTCGCCATGGTCATCTTGTTCGGTCAGCTGCGGTCCAGGCATCCAGGAGAGGTCTCGCGTCTGTGAGAGAGGTTTTTGCCACGGAGATAACGTCGAACAACGACCTTGTGAACTGCGTCCTTGTATGGCATGGTCTGATTGGTGTGAATGGAGCCCTTGCAAAGGTAAGCATGAAGACATTTGCAAGTACTGCGCTTATAGTCCCCATCTTTGAGAACAACATATAGCTATTAGTTTCCAAAGTTTCGCAGAAGACGACTTTTCTTCTTCGCAGAAAGCTATCTTCGATCATTTCGATGTGTGTGGGCTCAAATTTTACCCATAACTGATAGTCGCTAGTGTGATTCCGCCAAGCGATATGCGCTTTCAGTTTTCCTATTGAATCACTATGGAATTTGTAGGATGCGCCTTCCAGTTCAGTGTGAACACTAACGGCAAAACACTCACCCACCGCTTCACGATCCCTTCCCATCCAGTGGGAATATTTCTATTCTGGTAGACAACATATGTTTTGTATTCTTTATGTCTAAGCTCTAAATCAAGTGAGTTTAGTGGAGCAATAGTAAAGTCCGAGGTCGGTTGGACGATCCGTGAGCGTTGTGTCAGTACTGATGGTTTGGATGAGAGAGCGACTAAAGTTCCTGTAACAGAGTGCTAAAAGCGCCGAGTGGTTAGAAGATAGCAGAAATTTTATTATGCCACCAAAATCAAAAGAATTCATTTGGCGCCCATAACGCCTTTGTAATTGCTTCCATCAGAGTGCTCAAAAAGAAGTTGTAGAAGCACTGCTTTCTGGATATGGAAGTGGGAAAAGTGACACCTTTGGGGACTTTTAAATTTTCGATATCCTCCAGAAGTTTTTGGACAGTGATTTTTTTACGGGCATCTAACAATTTTGCAAAAGGTAGATTCTGTGCAACATATTATACAAAAAGTATACTTTGTGCAACAATGCTTCACAACTTTCACAACTGCTATAAGATTCAGAGATCGGCTTTTATTCAATTTTCAGTGCCGATATTTTGCAGCATCTTGCGGGATTGGTGAACGTTCAAGAACACGTTATTGTCAGTTGGGAAATCTTCGATGTGAGGGTCCTGATTTTGAGGTAGATTTTGCAATTCAATTCAACGTTACGAAAGTGTCAAGGTATTGCTGAAATGAGCACATTGGAGAATTTTGCAATGAGCTTCAACTGGTTGTGTTATTTTGCTTACTGTAACGGAAACAGACAAAATGCCATTAATGAACAAAATGTCCAGCAAATGGACAAAATGCTTACCAAACGGACAAAATGCCACCTGCTCACACCGACAGTTGGAGGCTTTATTCTCGATAGTCTTTTAAAAACATTTCAAGGGAAGTTTTCTAGGATGCTTCTGCTAAAGAAGCTTCAGATGAGATATTGAATCAACAATGTGTCTAGCGCACGCAGGAGCAGTTTCTCATCTATTACTGCAAAACGATGTGACGGCAGGTGATAAGACGTATGCAAAACGTTGAGGACTTTTCCGATTATTTCAAACGTCGGTAATTAGATGGCGTCGCCACATTGTTCTCAGGAAAAGCATAGTTTGGAACAAGCTTTGCCTCCACTAGGCGAAGGGATTTCACATCTTATAAGCGAACAGAAATCTGTTCGTATCCTTTATTTTGTGCTTCCCTTAATGAAGGTCAAAGGTCTTTCGCCATATATTTTTGAAGAAATTGATAAGGAGAGATTCATATACGCTATCAAGCTTTGCAACTTCCATTCCCCTCCCATAATACACTAACGAGACTTGTCCATTCTCCTCTTTTCTTTCCATCCCTTCTGCGCTATCTGTTTGCAAATATGAGAGGGGGTGACCCCCTCCCTTCTCTACAAATATAACGCAAGCATTGATTGCATATGAAACGATGAGACTACGTCGCTATGCTCAGAAGTAAGGTTTAAGCTCACTGAAAGGTGCGGGAGTGAAAAATCACTAAACAAACGGAGAAACGATGACTTGACAATGATTTAGGAGAGCAGTGAATATATATATATATATATATATATATATATATATATATATATATATATATATATATATATATATATATATATATATATATATATAGACAAGGTTAACAACTGTAGCATTTCGCAAACACTTGCCTAGAAACATTGGTCCTTCAGCATAGAATAAAAGTGCATAAAAGATATAGAAATAAGATGCAAAGGAAATAAGGAGAACATATGTCCCAAACATAGGTAGGCTGAGGGAGATTTGATGCAAAAAAAGACAACTGGAATTTGAAAAACGCTACGAAGAATACAGTAGTTTGCTATGAAGAATGCAGTAGTTTGAAGAGTTTGAGTACGGTAGGTACTTTTAAAGCTGTTACTAAAATTAGAGTATTAAATAGCTACCAAAAACATGGTGCAGACGCAGAAAGTAAACAGGAGTAGTTAGTTGTTCTACCAACTTCTATCTGTACAAATCACATGGTTCGTTTGGATTCTCTGATGCTTTGTGGATCAGGCTTTCATGTTAGTGACCAGTTCTTTGAGAACGCCAAGTGCACTCATTTGAGACTTTTTTTTTGAACCAAGGACTATCCTGTGACCTTCCAGTGTCTTTTTGAACCGAGGTGGAGCCGATTTGTTGCTTATAACCTACTTCTTTTGCATTGGCATAATTATCTCGTTAAGGTGGAGAAATGCGACGCAGGACCATGTCCGGAGTGGACGCCATGGAACGAATGGTCACCATGTACAGTAACATGTGGAGGAGGAATAATGAAAAGGCACCGTTTCTGTCGAAACGGGAACTGCCCAGGTCCATATTCCTTGTTCAACTACGTTTGTGGTTTTGAAGATTGTTATCATAACGGCAGAAACAGAGAACAAGCGAAACACCACCGCATATTTTACTTAGCGTAATAAAGGCCTTCAACTAAAGTTTAGCAGCATTTTCTGGATATCAGTGGTGTGATATACAGTTTTGTGCTGTTTTCAACGCGATGAAGAAACGTTATGACGAGTGACAGCATGAAATTCTTTTATGCTCATATCCGCTCGGTTTCTTGAACTGTTGATGAATGAATTTGGAAAAGCGCAAATTTTACCAAGGCCTCTTTTATGCCAGGATCTTCCATTTGTTTTTATGCGCTTTCGCAGAAATCTGACTACTGCATACTCGTTCCATGTATGTCTGTTGCTGTCTGATCGATAACTTCAGCTCATCAGACACAAAATGTGTGGGGTATGAAATCTGGTGGATATTATTTGCCCCACAGGACACATTTTCTCTTGTGCTTCATTATAACTTGCCAGATGACTCTGAATCGTTAAATTTTAAAGACAACTGTGAAATTTTATGATAAAATTTGTTGTTTTATCGTTTGATAAACGAAACGATGTTTTTTGACCTTTATTTGCAAGAACTGTCGATTTGTTTTGTGATTTCTTTTAATATTTTCGCAACGTGTTTTACGATGAGATACAATGCTAAGTTGCGTATTAAACGCACATAGGTCGCGCATTTTTATACTTATTTCGATGAACAATGAAAAAAAATTTTTTCTTCAGGCGTTCTAGAAAAATTCCGCGAAGGTAACTTTTATACTCTTTGTTAGGTTATTGCAAAACATACTATGCGTAGTTTTTTTGCATATGTGTGAATAGGTGTCTAATCTGTTTAATTCTTCTACCTCCTCGATTATAAAGGTTATAATTCCATAAACTGTGATCAACGCCATATCACGGAAAACCTTTTGTACCAATTTCGTTCTGTTTCTCTTATTCGCTCATCTGCCTCATCGGATAACGTTCCGAGCTGTTCAAGGATTGTTATAAAACATTAAGCCCTTAATTTTCTCTTCTGTATGCTATGGCCTATCGATTTTTCCATAAAACGAGCGATTGTTGTCAGTTTTTGCGGGCATATGCATTTTTTTCTCCTCTGGTTCATTGCCGAATCCAATATGGTTTGTGTTATAGGTACCCAAATTCAATCCGGCCCAAAACAAGGAATTCAGGTCCGCCGTTTCCCTCTTCTAAAAATTTTCGGTTAACTGGGAATTCTGTTTTCGATTCCGATGGATGAAACACGTTTTCCATTCCATGTATAATTCAAAAGACGAAACGAATTTCACATGCCAGATCTGATATACAGATCTGATGTTAATCCGAATTAAATTATCACCCACTCTATCAGCGTTTATCTCGGTATTACCAGCATCCCTGGATAAAACTGTGGAATGATTACAGCTCATAAATTGCTCCAATCGTTGCCAAAATTCAGAATATGAAGGTTCGGGCAAAAAAGTATAAATCAGAATTTTGTGTGAGGGGTCGAGACATCCGCTGGTTGAGTATGGGAATTTCTTCGTCGAAAAGCAAAAAATACGCGCCGACTTGCATCCAGAATTTGTTTGGATGCTAGTGGGCGGAATGAATTTTGTGATATGGGCATTTTCTTGCATTGAACGGATCAAATCTCGTTGTCATATTTTTTTGGTCCTTAAATTTAATGCATCAAGTGAGTGATACAAACACATCTGTTTGCGTAAACTTATTCTTCCATAATGTATAATGCAACCATAAGGGCTCGTATACCAGACACTTTTTCCTTTTTCCTTGTTTTTTCGAGAGACGGTTATTTATCTTGTAGATTTAAGGAGAAAATCGTTACGGGGTGTACCCGCACTTTGGATTATTTACTATCATTTGATCCATCTGGAAAAAAATTCACAAGTATTCTTATTTTAGGGAAAAGTGTTGAAGAGATGCAATGCGGTATGGAAGCATGCCCATTCTGGTCGGAGTGGACACCCTTCTCACGATGCTCTGTATCTTGTGGCCCTGATGGAGTGATGACACGTCAACGGACGTGCATTGGAGATGGGCATTGTCTCGGTAATTACTATTGCACTAAATAGTACTAAATAGTATTTGTTAACATTGTTTGCAGTGTGTGAATTAGTTTCAACTCTTCCAAAAAAGCGCATGAAAGCCGAAAAAATAATTTACTATGAAAATAGATTTGTTAAGGCGATGGCTTTGAGGAGGTGCCCTGTCCGAATTCGCCTCCTTGTCCACAGTGGAGTGAATGGGATGACTGGTCGCAGTGCTCTGTAAGTTGCGGTCATGGCTTATTAACTCGACAGCGGACTTGCCTTGGAGGATTCTGCCCAGGTGGATATCATTTGCTTTACTTTAATTTATGTCACCTTCGTGGTTTATCTTCAACAAGTGTCTGTGACACATATAGTGATTATAATATTTAGAATTTTTTTTTGAAGTAGGAATGAGATGATAGAAACAATTATGAAAATGTAGGTCTAATTTGAATAAATGCAAACATTCAAGGGCCGTATAAAGCTGAAGCATAAAATAGCAGCACCGAGTGAAGATCGTTTCCTGCGATGAGTGAGAAGGAAATTTAGAGAACAAAATGAAAATGCGAAGAGGTAGAAAGTTTGGTATTTCGCGGTTTCAGATATTTTCTGATAACCCTTTCAGGAAATACTTCTGGTAACTACCTTCTATTTAGTTATTAACAATCAACTGATAGCAGGATATCAAAGAGTATATGCACGAATAAATCCTGAGGTGTTGTTATCACTTCATAGTCGCTTTCGTCCTATTCATTTCACTAGCTTCAATTTGGCGTAATCAGTAAACCAATTTCACCGCATTCTAATCTGATGAACTGTGAATGCAAAGTTATCTGCAGTATATTTTTAATTTGTTTAAAGTGATAAATAAGAAGCTTAAAGCCTTAAAACTATTTTTTAAAGAGAAACGGTGCTGGGAAACTCTGTCACAATTTGAAAAGCTCATTGAGCCATAATCGAGTGCAATCATTTTCACCTTGTTTAGTAAAATATTTAGGGAAAACGGTTGTTATGTGATAGATAAAGGTATGAGTCTTGCGTAGCTGTTGGAGTTTACAATTTCCAAATATACTCTTCCAAACGTAACTTCGGTTTAGGCGAGCGGATTGAACAGGTTCCCTGCGATCTGCCACCTTGCGCCTTTTGGTCTCAATGGCACGAGTGGACGCCATGCAGTCTCACTTGTGGCGAAGGTGTTAAGCATCGAACACGCATTTGCCAATATGGAATTGAATGCGAGGGACCCAACGAGGTTATTAATCAATGCTTTCTTTGCTGATCATGATATGTTGTCATATCATGACATATCCGCTCGGTGATCGAATTTTTTAATGATATCATGTGGTATATCATAAAGCGATATTCGGCTTATCCGGATGGATCAAAAAGAACTCACATCTTTTTAAAACTTTGAATAATAGTTTATCAAAAGCGAATAAAAACGCAAGCTTCTTCGACCTAGCTATGAAGTTCATAGGCTAATTTCATTACGATCGCCAACGAATAAGCTCATCAATGAATCTGTACGACTTGCAGGAAACGCAATTCTGTTTGGAAGCACCGTGCCCTGCGTGGACTCCATGGGGTGATTGGTCCCGATGCAATGCCGAATGTGGTCCCGGCGAAAAGACACGATTCCGTCAATGTATAGCTGCTGGTATTCCTGCAGAAGGTTGCTTTGGTCCAAGAATGGTGAGTGCTTTCAACACATTCATCGTTGGATGCAATAAACTTCGATTTTGTGAGTTATGCTACCTTTTATCCTTCAATAAAAAAGTGCAGTGGGAACCTTGCCAGCTTTTAGACGCTTTTTGCCAAATTTTTCAAAGAAGCAAACTGGTGCAACCTCATTTTTATGTGTTTGGAATGTGCATGTGTCTTTCTATTTATTTTGTAGTTTCAACATGCAAATCGTGCAAGCTTCGACAATGTGTTTAAGATAATTTCTGTCATAGAATGGCCTAACATTTTAACATTCGATTGTGCTTATTCGAAACGTTTATTTCTTCTCAGATGTTTTGAAACTTTAAAAGCAAGATTTTCCTTCAAATGACTGGAATGGACAGCATTGAATTTTGTTACTCAGGATTTGAAGTTGCATAAGAAATGCATTTTAAACGTTTTCATTGTTTCTTAGAAGTCTTTGAAAACTTGCCTCTACATGACGCATTATAGCAGCGTCATGTTAATGTTTATTTATATGCTTGTGTCCTTCTTTTCACACAGTAATTTCAACTAGATCATCGAAAGTGAAGATACAAAATACATTGGGTGGTGTAATATAACCATTAGGTGTTGAACAGACAGACACGCAGACATGTACATACATAAATATAAGACTACCACAATGCCCTTGCTTCATTTGGACATCTTTGATGTGATTTATTGATCTTTTTATAGGCTCCAAGAAATATGCGCAAATTGTTGCACAACCAAGTGAGATGTGCCATAAAAGAATATTTTCGATTAGATGTTGCTGGAGTTTAGAAAAATGGCTTCAGGCATTGTTTTATCGTTTATCCCATTTGCATTTCCTACGCAAATTTGCTTTACAAACATGCAATATGGAGCCGTCTTATCTCCGTGTTTACATGTGCGCGCATTTGTCTTCCAACTTGGGAACCATTGGATTTAGAGTTATGAAATTTAATGGTCGCAATCGACATCACATAACGAAATCCATCAGCATAGACGTCGATTCGTCGGGTTCGACTCAGCAAAAAAGTTACTTGGGTTTCCTTTGCTTGTTCATGTTCGGTAAGAGTTTCTGATAGCTTCGATCGAAAAACTGGCATACGTTGATGGCATTCGTAAGGTAAATCCATAATCGTTTAAGCAAGTAGTTGGAAATTCATCTCGAAACTACAAAATTGGTTAGTGAGACTAAAGCCATGATAAAGCAAGTTGTTTAAAAATTAATGGAATTTCGATTTATCTTAGGAGGCGTTACCATGTAACGAGCGTCCTTGTTGTCATTGGTCGGATTGGCTTCCGTGGAATAACTGTGATCGTCCATGTGGAGGAGGACGTATGATTCGAGAGCGGATATGCCAGAAAACTACACTTGGTGATCTTTCTAGTTTCTATGATAACACTTCAAATGATATGAAATGGTTTACTGCTAAAGTTGCGATATCCACACTAATTTTGTCAAACAGAAACCTTCGTAGTTTGTAGCCATAAACGAGTATTTGAACGTTTCGTATATGAAGCAGGTGAGAGATTCGAAATGAAAATGGTAAAATCCTGTAGATGTCAAAGAGACAGGTCACAATTTTTGTAAGAGGAACAGATATCCCAGCGGTAATGTTGCTGAGGTGACATCCATGACATACAGCAATCAAATACCTTGATCTCTCATTGAGAATGCTTGATCTTTCGATGATAGGTGTCTCAAATAACGTTCACAAGAATGAAGACGAGAAACAAATAGGCTTTTTAATAATCAATGATACTAATAATTGTTTCAAAATTTATTCTCTAGTCGATTTCTTCTCTAGAATCTTTTTACTTAACAAATCACTTTTGAAAGGATTTTAAAGTAACTGACTAAGTGCATGATTTAATTAATTTCCTATTCGTGATCCACCAAACGACTACCATTAAGCAGTGAATACTCATCAATATATTAGACTAAAGCAGATAGCACTATCACACAAAATACTTTTAGAAAAAAATTTCTTTTCTCTGCCCTCAGCTTGTTCTGGAGGAAGGGATTTCCTTTCTTTTCGTTCTATTGCCTCATCTATGTCTTTCTTGGGAACATCCTCTATGCTATACTTTTCTAAATGAAGTGATCATTTATATGCAATATTACTTAGGTGGATATGAAGAGGGATGCATGTGTCCAGGACCAGATCGCGAATTTCATCAGTGCAATATGCAGCCATGCATTCCGCAATGCCATTGGACTCAATGGTGTCCTTGGAGTGCATGTTCGGCTGTGGAGCCATGTACAACGGGCACCATCACTCGATCCAGGTATTTCTAATTGCTATAAGGTGCCTATTGAAATTGCTTACTGTAATTTTTTTGCTACGCCCCCGGCATTTTTGATTGCGACGCTTGAACTTTCACAAAGGTTCGTTTAAATCGAGGATTGTGTTCAAAGACTTGAGAGAAAAATAACCACTAGCGGTAGTTGATGGTCTGAAAATTTATTGAAGTTTTCCGAAAAAATACTATAGTGCACGATTCGAGAACGGTTATGCCAGAAAACTGCAGTTTCAGTAGCCAACTTTTTCTTTCCGATTTCATAAAAATACCGCGTTTCCGGTTTCATTAATCGTTGTTTGCTACATTTGCATTCTATGCTTTACTTCGCCTTTAGCATTAATTCAACATTTTATTTATGCTAATGGCATAGTATAATATGAACAATAGACAAATAGCACACATAATGAGGTTATTCGCGTTATGTGGAAATACTTTCTGTTTCATTGCATTCTGCAATATTTTCTTCTTCATATCTAGAGAAGGATCAAAATTTTTTTGCGCGTTGACTATTTGGGAGAAAAATAGAAGGATAAGCTCAATTAAAAGTATTATTGTTGAACTACAATCTGATAAAATGATCAAAATCGTTATTATTTTTGCTACAACTTGTGAGACTCCTGTTTCGAAATGTTAACATCTTAAAAGTATTTGGATTTTTAAAACTAAAATGAAGTCATTTTATCACCGAAGATTTCGGTTTTTTTTATTACTGAAATCCTGCGTTAAAATATGAACTATGCAATGAAATTATTTATATCAGTAAATATGTTTCGTTAGTTATCGTCATGTAAGGGAAATCCTTTAGGCACAACATTTTCCAAAAGACCACACGCAGCAGGAGATGGTATCTGCTCAACCTCAATTTCTACCACGATAATTCAGCGTCGCCTGTTTGCTTTTATCGAAATTGTACACCTTCCCCACCGTAATTACCGACTTCATTTAAAAAAAAAATTGGCAATATTGTGGATGGGCAAAGGACTTCCATTGGGGGAATGGTTGATTAAGATGTTTTATCTGTTGAAAATTTTAGACAGTGTGTTGGTGATGCTGGTTGTAATTGTTATGGATTTACGGATGAGACCCACTCTTGCCATTCGGAATGTGCGCGACCTCGCCCACCACCTCGTTTGCCTCCACAAGAGTCTTGTGCCCGTACACCAACTCCGTCTTCGTCGTGCCATTGAATGCAACTCATCGTGAAGCGGTGCGACTTTCTTTCAGGCACTCATGATCGCATTTCCGGTGCATTACACTTGTTTTTTCGCATTGCCTTTTTACCTTTTCACTGCCTATATGTTTATTACGTGATGGTGAATCAAATGTATTTAATTGTGGTGATAGGTTATTCACTGCTTTTACACCTTACACAATTACAGATATAACAAAACACATCACGATCAGACGTATAAGCACACCTCCGATCACTGTCGCTTAGTCGATCATTCCACTGCTATGAAGCAGTAACATCCAAAAATAGGCACTAAAGCAACATAGAATCGAATGGTTCGACAATTAACTTAACAAGGTGCACGAAACAGCGAATACATTCATATACCGAGTGACCATCAGGTGACCAACGTGTTCGCTTGCTCATTGCTTGAATCTTTCTTGACTGCGTTAGTTTTGCTTTGATCATTAGATAACTCTCTCCAGTCGCGCTCCGTGTGGTAACTTTCGGGGTAAGTCGTTTAAGATTTGCACATCCTTGTTCTCTTTCCATTTTCGTTTTTATTATTAATTTTTTGATCTTGATCTACCAGGTCATCTGTTATCCTTCATTTATACTCGCATGGAAAATCTTACAGGTGGCCAAATTTTTTGAGATTCCGTTTACACTTGTTGATTCAGTCAACATTTTTTTTTTTTTTTTTTTTTTGCAAACCTGGCTTGTCTTTATCAGTAACAACTGCTCTTATCTATAGGAATGTGTAGAACTTGGAATGATAGTAGGTTCGAAGGTCACGCAAGAAGGTTTCTGAATTATTATTGCCCGTCACGCTTTCAGATGGATGAGATTCTCGTGTAATCGTGAGATGTTCTTTCAAAATTTTCTCTGACTAAAAAGCTTTCGTCTCGAGGACTATACCAAATTTAGAAGACCATTGTAGCATCCTCCCTATTGCTCATTTTCGCTTCTACCATTTTAATAATAATCGCTCATAATGCGTATGTGCCTGTTTTGCTGTTCACTTGCAATAAAGCAGTATTATAAGTGAGAGTGATCGAGATTCTGAATGTACGATTTGCAGTCGTTGGTATACACCGCGGATGCAAATTGCATTTTTTGCTCCATTTGTGACAGAAAGCTTTTTGGTATTCACCAGTGCCATGTTTGTTTTTTTCTTTGCTTATTTGAGCTTGGCTTTTTTTCATTTGAAAGATGTTTTTGAATGGAAGCAAATAACATAGGATGACACAAGCCGCTAAAAAATTTTTTACCTCGATCATTGGCTTCTTTCTCGAGGAAATCAGTGAATTCAATAGTTTAAAGTTCTTGTCGAACTGAAAGCGGGACCAACGATGAATCTTACGTAACCGAGAAATGCCTTTTTTTCTGCAACTTTTCTTGGAAGCAGCAGATTTTGTAGTGAAAAAAATGAATGGAAGGGTGTATTAGAAGAACTGCAATGCGCTTTTGCATTTTGCTTATCAAACCAGCCGACTACATAAGTTACCGAATCCATCATTCAAATCCTTTACAAAAACAGATTTTTCTCTGAACCAACCAGCCAGCTGGTTGCTAAATCAGGCGAACTTTTAGCGTTTTGAATTATCTACACTTTTCTGACGGCTATCATTGCGAAACGAAGGGTGAAATGTCCACTGCAAAAAAAAAGCGATTTATTTTCACCCGGCAAACGAAGTAGACGCATCCTATATTACACCATAGTCTGGATAATTTCTTCAAAAAAAGTGCAACATTCGAACAATATATATACAGCCATCATATATATGATACATTTCCTTCGAGAGATGCAAATCGTTACTCTATAAATAAAAAAATTAAATAAATAGATGAAGGCGCATATCAATGAGCTATCTTCTTGCATTTGATGCCAAGAATTGATTGCTAAAATTTTCGGAAATAGTGTTATGGATCTGTTTTCTAATAAAAGCAGCCAGTTCTATAAACGCTACACTAAAACTGCTTACATAAGTCTTGAACATTTTTCAATAGCATTTTAAATTTTTTGGTTCCCTTGTTGAAATTATTTAAAAGATATGCATGCGTGCATACGCATTAATGCACGGGTAGGAGTAGCTATAAGTGAAGAAATGTCAGCGGGAAACTAGAACTTTGTTATATTTCCCGAAAAATTTCACTGAAATCGATGAAATATGAAAATTTCGCTGTTGTTGATAAATGCGTGTATTGAGAGGAAAAAAGAACGTGGCATTGCAATAGTCGTTTCAATATTCTAGACTAGTCGGATTATTTAGATGCAAGGATCGCATATTCATCTTGTTACTAAATTTTCACTCACCACTCGAATTCTTAACTCCCCTGGAGTCTCTTTGAAAGGTAAAGGTAAGCTAAGATTTCATGGAATAGCTAACAATGTTAAAAGGAAATGAACTTCTGCTCTTGCAAGCATTACTTACCTCATTCAGCAACTTCCTGAATTTAATAATTTGTTGAGTGCGTTCTGTGCGTCCGCATCCTTCCAGAATTGTTCTTCGTCATTATGCATACAATACGCACCACTTTCATGGAAGCCTTGAGGGCATTCATTGACTACAAAGAACATATATAGAAAAAAGAAATGACCAGAATATCTAATAAGCAACCGATCGCAATCGCTAACTTTTTGTTAGCATTTAAATGCTCATTTAAATGCCCAATTTATTCCATTCGATAGCTTTAACATATCTATTCAGCACCATTTTTTTTAAATGTGTGTGCTGCATCCTTGACACTAAATAGTATAATTAATAGTATCTTCTGCTATCATCCATGCAAGACAAAAGGTTTTGGAAGAAAAACTTTGTTTTTTTGAGCATGGATAGAAAAACTACCCGTTTTCAATCCACGCTCAGCTAACATGGATTGAAAACGACGGTGGCTACCAATGCTGACTTACTACGAGCGGAATCACCTCCCTCTTCCCTACAGCAAATGGCGAACAAGCGGCGAAGCTTTCTCCATACTTCAAAGAAACCAACATACTTCCCTTTTTCAGAAATCCAAAGAAAGACACTATTGTTCACATTCGGTTTCTCTAAGTGACTTGCATATCGCTCTAGGGCTTTATGCTTCTGCTGTTTTTGTAAGAGCGCATGTGAGCACTGTTGTGTCCTTGCGTATTTACATATGCGCATATGTGTACTTGTATGTTCCAAGGTAATTTCACCCCAAAAATCAGGGTCTCGTGCAGATAATGAAGTGTAGTGCAGTGCAAACGAAATCACAAGAAAAAAAGAAGAGGCGCAGTACATTAATGAGGCAAGCGAGTTTCCTTATGTCGTTCAAATTCTAGCAAGATGAGCAAATATTATAATAAAACTGTCCTGTACCATCGTTATTTTAACATCTAACATCATTGTAAGTTCCGTACACAATTTCCTCATTTTTCTTATAGTTTCGTTCCATTAAATACATTCCTAAAATTCCGGATTTATTTACTTTTCGTTTAATATGACTAACAGATATCAATCTAGTATAGCTAATGCTTAACATAAAAATTTTGCAGTCTATCATCATTCACCGTCAGATGTGTGTATCTGACATTAAATAATCTAACACTAAAAAATTACGAGTAGCATTCGATGTGGAAAACTTTCTAGAACTACTTTGAGACACAAATAAAAAGTGAATACAAAATCGAAACATTCAGCACAAAAGAAAACCGAAATAAATACTTTTACGCTCTCGACGTAAATATAAAAACTCCATCACTCTGGAAACCGCATACACTCTTAATGTCTGCAAGCTATCAGTAAGAAACTGGTTCAACAGCAAACGGCTCACGCTCTCTACGTCGCAGAGTAATGAATCGGTTAGAAATCATCGATTAGTCACTGAAATCAATACGAGCCAGCATAGACTGATCAATGTGCCGTCTAAAGAACTATGAAGGGCAAAAAAATATTCTCAAAAACCACCGTCGAGGATCTACCACTTATTTACTGTGTCTCTTCAATCGTACAGTAGGATATGACTCCTAATTTAGTGAAATGTTCCTTCTCTATGGTTAGCATTTGCCATGAACCTAACAAACTCATGGTAATTATTATTATTTACATATGAAAACATCTTGATTTATCTTAATTTGTATTGGCGCTATATAAACTAAGATTAGGGTGACGCCAAATTTGCGTATGGAAATTTTTAAAAATAGTTCGGTGACTAATTTTCGCATGCGAATTTTGCGTTAACGGTCGTTTTTAAAGGAAATGATCATTCCGAAATACAGCTGATGAAGCAAAATGAAATGAATGAATCATTCTATAATTTTGCGACCTAAAAAATTTTTTTCGTAAAAAATTTGCGAATGTTCTACGCTGCTTAGGTCACAGAAACAGGATTGAATTGCAAAATTTGCACGAGCGATTGATGAATTGATCTCTGAGCACCTACTGCGCTCTTTTCACCTGTTAGGAGTTGATGAATTGCAAAGCACATATCGTGCCAGTTCATTTGGCGCGTTTTTCCACCTGCGCCATTGGATGACATATTATGTCAATTGCGAGATGCTCGCGGCCATAAAGGAGGGAATGGGTTAAGTCGGGTCGCCAATGACGTTAGTGAAATTGCCCGATCAAAATTTTTTCCTTTCTTCAAAGACAGAGCACAACTTTTCCAAACTAGCCTACGGTTCCGATTTTGAAGATGCAATTAGTTTTCCCTATAAGATCTCGTAGTCTTCAAAAAAAAAAAAAAAGAATTCACGAGCTTCGAGGATTTTATAGATTCATTCACCAGAATAGTCATGAATTGCTTGATTTTCCCAGATAATTAAGCACGCTATGAGCAAAGAACTCGACGATGGAATTTCTCCGGAGTTCTTCCGCATTCTGAAACTTTCTCCCCAATGATGGAAACGTGCTAGATTACGAATATCCATTCTGCTTTCTTTAGGATTTTTGGTTTTTTTCTGAACTTGTTACGAAAAGCTCTTAACAGTCTATTTCTCAGTAAATGCATAAAGAAAAATGTGACCATATCTTGTGCATTTATTGATTTTTGAAAAATTGTGCCTTGATAATATTTCTAAAAGAAAACAAATGAAGTAATTGTCCGCTGGGTAAGGTTCGTTGGGAATAAAAAAATTCCTTAAATTTTTGGTTTGCAAGAGAGAGGAGTTTTCAAGATCCACGCGGAAATTGGGGATTCTTAGAAATTTTTCCAGAAATGCGATCAGTTCATCAATTCACTAATTGCAGAAGGACAATAAAATTCTTAAGAGAATGAAATAAACACCGAAACCTTATAGCCTTTTAGTTCGTGCGTTTTCAAATGCAGATTCTTGGGAGTTTTTCATAAGATTCAAGGGAGCGAAAGATGCAAAAGAAAAGCGGATTGGAAATCCGTAACCTATATGAGAGACTGGTCTAGGAAACTGTAGCCACTTAAAAGAGAAAGGCTGTGGAAGGTTTACAAGACAGAATGTAGTTATTAAGGAACTTAGGCAAGCTTCAAAGAAAAGCCTAGATCTTTGTGGATCGGGGAAATTTTCAGGATTCGGAAGAACTCTCAAGAGCGAACGATCATTTCACCGGATTCCCAGATTTTTCCTGAGCACTCAATTTCCGACAAAATTTAGCGATCCAGGCTGAAAATCATCGTCCATTTCCATAACCATTCGCAGTGACAAATTACGATTTCAGAGCATCGCTGGTCAATCAGCCTATTATTCGTTCTGATTTATGCTAATTAATTTTAAAGATCGAAATATGCTTACAGCATCTTCCATAGAGTAGCATGCCATTGCTACATTGACACTGTGGTACATTCTTATCGCTTTTTCGTTCGCAGTAAGTGTTCATACAACGTGATGAACATTCCTCATCGCTCATACAACCATATTCACCTGGCCACAATTTCCTGGAAGCATCATCGCCATATTATTTCACAAGAATTAAATTGCACTCTTTATATTAGCTGTGGATTGCTGGTGTAGTGTATACTTCTCACTAAATATAGCCATTCACTGAGGCTATCGAAAATCTAGACTATGGCCAGGTGCTGCAGTTAATTAACCTACACTAACACAATGAGCTACAGCGATAGCCTTAGCAATCATTCAACCTGGACAGATAGTAATTTTTTTCTGATGTACAAGTTGGGCTTACATTCTGCATTCTCCATTGATGCATTTTTCGTTGGGTAGGCAAGTGCTATCCGCGTCGATACCAGCCATATTTGCATCCATAATGCACAAACGTTTCGTTGCCACATTGAACCAAACTAAATTTTCTAATATTTCATATCAGTTGTGCAATCGGAGTACCCCATCATTCTATAGTTTCCAAATAAAAATCCATATAATTAATGTTGAATACATAGAAAAGTAACATCGAATAAATTATTCACTATACGATCCAACAATCTCTCACGATGAATAGCACATTTCTAATAGCACATTGAGAGGTTGTTCAGTCCATTGCGAATCTCTATCAATTTCTCACTTTGTCGCATCGGAAATGAATGATTTCGGAAGCGATCGTCAACTATGATTATGTAATATACGAGCTGAAATTCATTCTAGTCGGATTGCTGAGAGTAAGGCTGTCAGAATGCAAGAGATATATATTTTCGACAAGAGTGATCTTCAAGAATTTATTTGTCTTTTAAATTGAACACCTTAAAATTCGAAAGGTAGAGGAACTTACGCGGCTCTTCAGTGATGTTTCCAATAGGCGCGAATAATGGCTTCCTACGTGCTGTGCTAAGAACAAATTTGCACGGCGAACCGTATTGGTCGCACCCAGACCTTGCCTGCAGATCGTTTAATTTATTGTTTAATTTACTGATCAGGAGTTATCAAAAGAGGCATGCCGATTTGCAACGACTATTCCATAAAATGCATTAAAACATGTTTAAAATCCATGCTAAGTCCCTCTCTGGATTGCATATCAGTACGTCTTCATGAAGGCTAATATTTCATGCTGCATAGAGACTAATAGAATTCATGTCACGCAGATGCCAAATGACTAACAAAAAAATTGCAGGAAATTATTAGAGAAACCGTTGCATTGAATGTTATACAAGGTAAAAAATAACAGGATGCGAAACAGGGGAAGAATAAGAATCAAACATCAAGCTCATAAGAAACAAGGGTCAGGACAAAGGTCAAAATACTTGTTGCAAGAGAGCACGAGGCATCTGTAGGCACGTTGCGCCGTTCGATGCAGCACCATTAGTGCAGACACAAATCGACTGCGTGCATCGTGCACAAGCCGAGGCGTAACCATTACATTGCGTTGACGATTGGCATTGTGTTCCCGGCACTTGATTGAATGCAGCAACAGCTAAATATAACGTACCTGATATATCTAAAGTTGACAGCGTAAAGTGGTTCAAGTTCTTTGAAATCTTTGAAACTTCCATACCAAAATCTGCATTTTATTACACATTATTAGTGCTTCGAGAACCTTCAAACTGAGTTTAAGGTACGCTGTTATGCGGGACCTATTCAGATGTCCTGATAGGTCATATAGAGATCCTCCTTGTTACAGAATAGACATTAAGCAGTTTGCTTTAGAGAATAGGATACACTCATTGTGTCGCTTTGTGCCAGTTTTACAACATTCCACGCCCAAATGTGAGTTCTGAGATTCCTTTCGTATTGCTAGAGGTCGAAATGCTTGTCATCTGTTGAATTTTTGAGTTGATCTATTCACCTGAATTGATCAAAATAGTGTTCATTCCGCGATATTTGCAATGTATTCTTTGCATTACTTAGGCGAACAATGGAGAGATATATTTTTTGAAGTAAAAGGATAGACACTCACCACGTGTACAACACGTTCCCATCGTACATGTTGCTTGTAATGGACAAGCATTCGTGGGCGAGCATTGACATACAGCACTCTGTTGCGCAGGACATGCAGGTTCAAGAGAGAGAAGGCAACAACCACCAAGTGGTGTACATCCATAGCCAGGTGGACATTCACTACCCAAAATGCATTTCTGCGTAGCACGACCTCCATTTGGACATAGCGGCATCGGTTCTGGACAACAGCCGCGTCCTGAAATAAATTTTATAAATGACGCCATTGACTTCAATATCTCTCTTAGGAGTTAAAGTTTACGAGCTCAACTCCTAACTTAATCGATGTAGACATCATCTTAGACTCAGCATGATTTTATTAACGTATATTTTTGTATGTGACAAACACATTGTCTGAACGCTCACTTAAGGCACTTTTGCGACAGGTACCAATGCAGCATCTTCGTACTACCAAATTACGAATGTAATTTATTCAAAGCAGAATTGAAATTAGCCATATAGTTACTTTTTAGTAGTTATAATTAAATCCGGTAAAACTGCCGCTAATCATTTGGGAAGACAAATTTTATTAGAAGCCAAAACAAAATTTCATCAGTAAGCAAATGAGAACTTATTTGCGAAATTTTCAACGAAATGATGTTCTAAATAAAACCTTCACAAACATATCCAATTGGGCATGAATTTCCAATTCCGCACATTTGCACAGCAAGTTCCTGATTGGAACATACTGGAGTTGGACAACACAAACCATTATCGCAGACCTGAAATTTTTTGGCAAAAATTTACCTTTATTTCATAAATCATATCAAAGATTTCATTATTCATAAATGGTATGTAAATTAAGCAACAACTATTTGTATGGTTCTTTATTGACTTCTGCCCCATAATTTTTAAAGAGATTTTGTAAGTACTGTTATACGATAATTGTATTATACAACTGCTCACATCCGTGCATTCTTAAGCGACAACTATTCGTGCAATATTGGTGCTTAATCAATGAGATTCAATTGGCGCAAAAAAACTATCCAACAAGATCACAGGTGATACTATAGAAAATTCGTTAAAAGTTTATTTTTGCACCAGCCTGGTAATATCACCTCTCGTAAATTATCGTAAACGCGTTATTCGCTATTCATACCCAATCTGAGCTATTTCCAAGATTATATAGGTCATCGCCATTAACAGGTATGATGACAAAGTGATAAACCTTTTTTTCTACCTGAACATCACATTTACACAAGTTTGTAACATTGCAGAAGATGAGACGGAAATTCAGGAATAGGTTACTTTGTGGAATAGGCACCCTAGCTTCGGAAAAAATTTAACATTTGTATATAGTCCCCCACATAGGATAGGATCTATTAAAAATCTATTCTTATTGAGAAAAGAAATGTTTGCTACCTGATTCGGAGGGCATATATTTCCAGATTGACATCTTTGTGATGGTTTGGCACCCGAAGGGCAAAGCGGTAGTGGACAACAGCCACCGTTATTGCACTCCATACCTGTGCCGCATAAGAATCCTATTCCGCATGATGTGATAGCAGGAATACCATCTGAGCAAGTAGGCAATAGACAGCATCCACCGTTAATGCACTGTTGACCGCTAGGGCAAGCACAACCTTTTTGACATCTGCAAAATCCAATGAAA
Source organism: Baylisascaris procyonis (assembly GCA_037389465.1). Lineage (NCBI taxonomy): Eukaryota > Metazoa > Nematoda > Chromadorea > Rhabditida > Ascarididae > Baylisascaris > Baylisascaris procyonis. The sequence goes on from JAZARR010000230.1 coordinate 2,115,932, forward strand.
TGTTAAGCGATAACTTCCACATCAGCACTCTCGATCGTCAGTTATAGACAGCCTATTCCCCTCTTCTACTTGGTGTATGAGTTGAATGGAAAGGTTTCTTCTGCAAGCTTTTGCAACATGCTTATGCGTATTGTCGTGGCGTTGAAAATTTCATAGTAGCATAGCATCCATCACCAATGTGAAATACGTAACTTTACCTCTGAGAAGCAAGAATATTGCCGGGACAAGAAGGTAGCGGACAACATCCACCATTGTTGCAATCGAATCCGCGACCACATTCCGACGACGAAATGCAAACGCGTAACGCTAATGCGCCACTGGAACATTGCGGAAGCGGACAGCACAAACCATTGACACATGTGGCTGTATTCACACATTGATCACCAAGTAGGCATCTACCCACTGCCTGCAATCTATCATTTGATATATATATCTATGTTACGATAAAAATATTGTGGACGCATTTAATAAAGAGTTTAATGGCATCCAATGAACTTTTTTGGGCAATTGATGAAAAATAAATAAGTTTCACATTGTTTGTTCATTTGAAGATGGGAGATCAAAGTGAATAAAAGATTTTTGAGAATAACCTGAATTCCAGTTGGGCAGAATAACATCGAACAGCATCCTCCACTTAAGCATTCCATGCCCACTCCGCAGTCCTAAATAAACTGTTGAACGGTACATGATGAAAGTAAATACAGGTGCTCTTCGAGTCTGCTGACAATAAACTCCTTGGCTATCGTAGAGATTGAACAACTTGCACTTCATCTGTTTCGTTCACGGGGTTAATGCAAGTCAGTACAGGTCAGTCTTTCCTTATATGAACAGCTAGATATCTGCGAAAAGATATTATTTATCAATGGAATTGACATCCTGCAATTAAGGGCTGCTTCCTTACCTTCTCAAACTATACTATATTGAACTTCTGTTTGCTATAGGTGGAATTTTGTTTCAGAAATATCTCCAAGTATTTCTGCGATAACCGCTTGTCTACTTCCTTCATTATGTTTCCCGATTACTATAAGTACATCTCGTCCATTCAATAAAGATAACGATTTGAATGTAACTGTGAAGGAAGCCAATGAACCTGATCAGTAGTGCATTTTACGGTTGAAACTTGACCATTCGGGCATACAGGCATCTTAGCGACCTGTGGAAGGCAAATTGGAACTGATTGTGCACAGATTCCGCTTGAACAGGTTACTGGACAACAAGCACCCAAGTAGCATCCTGCTCCTTTCGGGCATTCATTCAAATATCCACATGGTTGTATCGGCGGTAAACCACCTGTAAAATACCTTCATTGTTTAGAATATTTTTCATTACATAACAGCAAGCCATTTGTTCAATTTTTGGCCTTCGTTAGTGACTGACGAAAGTTTCTAAGCTCAACCAGCAAGTTCAACTCCCTAATAAAAAATTTAAAAAATTGAATTTCTATTCAAATTTTTACGGATTGCATGTTTTTATGCTTCAAACTCGCTTTCTAGTTAACAGTGCCTCCTATGTCACCGTTGGATAAAAGCTGCTTACATTATCTGAATAGGTTTTCTAATACGAGAAAAATATGCGTTCAAATTCTGAGGTTGAAGGTGAGGTGGGCTAAATGAACCGAAAGGCTTTTTTTTAAGGCGGAGAAGGAGTCGAAATTTAACTGTGGCAGCCGAAGGGTATTCTAAAAAAGAAAGGCCCGCATCGAACTGTTCTAAGTAGGAAGAGCCGGGCAAAAATATACATTAGCACGCCTTAACTCACTCGGACATGATATGGCGACGCTGTCAGAAGTCGACGATACTATAGGACAGCAAACTCCTAGTACAGCACTACATGACGTCCCCAGTGGACAACCTGACGTCGGTGAGCACATCGAAACCGGTAGAGCACCCGAACCGGGGCAAAGCACTGAACAACGAAGTTTCATCTCTGTTTACATGTCAAGCAATTCAATAGGTCATATAAGAATTAAAAATAAAAGATCATAGAGCGTTTACGAATCGAAGCCAATCAAAAAAAGATCTGAAGCGCTTTTTGCTTCAAAACTAATATGTTCGTTTGTAAGATTGATACAAATTTCCGTTCTAAGTGATCGTTGAGCTTGTGAAAATGAATTTCATAATGAAAGTAAGCCCTCTATTCACTAGTGAAACATTTGTTTTCGACCAATATGATCGTTGCTAGACAACGCAGATAATTTGTATGCATCCAGTTTCTCTGCGACATTTTCGACCAGAAAACGGCCGTAAAAGTAAACAAAGCGCGATTTAGTATTTCTAATGGATTGTTGTCTAGAGCAACAATGTGCTCAGAAAATGTGCAATTGAAGCGACTAGAAATACTAGTGATGTTTGTTTAGCAATGCAGCCATGTACCGCTTCCCACAATCTCAATACGCAACCGTTGAACTTCTAATCGTATGGTCCTTAAAACTTGAGACTGATAGTAATTCATCTTTAGATAGTTTCCATTCAGTTGTTTAAGTTGAAAAGGACGCCATTTTCGTTGGCGAGGATTTTGTAATTTTTTCACGGTGAATTTTTTCCATAACAGATGTGAATTCCTTTCCTAAACTAAAGTACTGTGGACGATATTAAATACGAATAGAAACAAATTCAAAAAGATGACATACTTGGTGCATTATTCATGAGCAATGAAGGAGATTCCACTGAGAGAGAATTCGCTGGCAACATTTGACAACACAATTGTACACCCTAAAATCGCTCATTCAACGAAACAATTACACATATCTGATCTCAAAACTATTATCTTGCAAAAAAAAAATCAACATTATATTCGAAATATCAAGACTCGAAAAGAGGAATCTTAATTTCCAGGAACACGGAAGAAATGGCGCATTTGTCATACAACAAAATGCTACGCTGAGAAGTGCTTCAATCGGAATGGAAATCGGAGTGATGAAAAAAGCTGAAAGCATTGCTTGTGAATATTTTTTTCTTCATTACGATGGCTTAGGCCGATTTCTTAGAGCGTAACGAAATAACTGTGTTAAATAGTTTCCTAAGAGATTCGATAATTTTATTTCTCGCCAATTCAAGTCCTTATTAGACGATACAATCATTTAGCTTCATTGATTTATTTGAAGTATTGAAGAGTAAAGATATTTGCTGTGAAGTCGTTTATAGTGTGTACTATTAAGCAACTAGTATTATTACATCTAACGGATTGTTTGCATTTTTTTTCCATCAATTGAACGTCAATTTTTTGAAGAAACTCGAAACAATATGGAAGAAACTCAAAAAGATTCCCGAAGGCAAATCTAGAATTGTTGTTTTTAGCGCCCCTCTTTAAGGTAGCATTGCCAACGATCTGCTTAAGGGATTTATGATTTTAAAATATTTTGGTATCTATTCACAACAACCGAAATAACATCTTTACTAATTGTGTGTGCTTTTCTAATTTCTTTCATTGATTCATATGTTCTCGGCGTTTATGCCGCTTAATCATATAGAGCTTTTATCATTTAATCTATAGTGAAAATAATGGAGAAACGAAAAGAGAGCGACTAGCGGAAATGTGCGCTATACTGCAAATGCCCTTTTTGAATAAACTGCACTTTTTTTTACACCGATGAATTTCGCCCCAAATAAACGATATGAACGATTGTCATTTGATGTGGCCAATGAACAGTCATATGCGAAATTATGCACCTACATGGTATAGTTTTACTATACCAACTGATAAGCTCATAACTGCCAAAATATACAATATGTCTGTGCCCAAAATTAAACTCGAATCGTGCAGGTTACAAAAGTATGCAACCATAAACCTGAGCGCGCAACATACTGTAAGAGCAATCTATGGGATGCCGTAAAAATTTGCAAATTTCGCCAAAATGAATGAATCCAATGAATCAATTGAACTTTCCCTCGAAACTGGTTTACTTATAAAAATGCGACAAAAATGACCACAAACATGAAAGGCGTAAATGTTGAACCCTGTGAACATTGAATAAAAAAGTTCGTCACTTTGGAACGCCTATGAGCAGGATTATGAGAGAGGATTGACAAATGGGAAATTCATTTATTTCGATGTCTCAAAGTCGGAAATCATTGAGTGGAAATGAATATTATTCATTGCTCTATACTGTAGTAATGATAGTGTAAAATTTCAAGATTAAGAAGCTGCATCACAAGAATTTTCATTTTAATAATTTTGCGAAAGCCGGATGTCACAACGGGATTTCAATGAAAAAAAAACTTACTAGTTTTTAAAGATGAAAAGTATATGAAGTTACTTTTAACCTAGATGTTTCATATATTTCAGTAATCTTACTTCCTTCTATCCAAACCATATTCAATTTCCGAAAGCGCTGGTTTTCATCACGAGAACTGATCCGCAATTAAGCCAAAAGGCTCAGAGATCCAATTAGGCAATGAAAACATGCTCATAATTCGGCGCTATTGCAAACCTTTGAGCAAATAGCCTGTCCAGGGCATACGCTCACATCCTTGTGTCGTGCACATGAACAGATTGGGGTTGACTTAGCTGAACATGGAGAGTCAGCTCTTTTGAAAAGCTCTCGTGAAATGCAAATGCGCAGAGCTTCATCAAATACCGTGCCTGGCGCGCATTCCATCCGAGACCACTGACCACAACCTTCCCTGCAAGATTGCATTTCTTGTGCACTCCATAGCGCAGCATGGCTAACACATAGTTAAATTATTGGCGTCTGTCTTATGATTCCAAAAAATAAATTCGTTCGAATCAGGGAATGTTTGAAATCATATATACGGACAGCCAGTTGATACAGATGTCCGAACATTTTTATTAACTGGCTATCCAGAAGTCTTTAGATTGTTGCTTCATGCATAACAAGGCGCTAGTTATCATATCAGTTATCATATCATATCACGAGTGGTCATAAGTGACAGATCACTGGCGTCACTTCGCTAATTATGCTGGCTAATTAAATCATTCATGCTCTTCAACCTTTTCCTCTACAGGCCAATAAGGAACGTTGATAGAAGCGGTCGTTGAACTCGTTTACTAATGGCAAAGATATAAGCTAGAAGATTACCCGTCTAATTAGGGCACGAAAATGCTTCAATTAGAAGCAGTTATACCAAAGATTGATAAATGGATGCATAGTAAAGAAAGTGGCGCAGCATTATTGCACCTTTTTTATATGTTTATGACAACTAATTGTGTTTATGACTTTTTCAAAAATTATAGAGATTTTTTAGTGCAAACATATCCCCGGTTCTCCTCCTTTCTTCACCTTAGATATTTCATTTTCTATTCTTAGCCACCGTAAAAATTCTGCTCCTCTACAGTAAAATCATCATTGTGGGTTTTTGAATATTTCTTCGAGAATTTTGATCTCTATTATTTCGAATACTCGCAGTGATAGTAGGTAAATATAGGACCAAGTGCGATATAACTATTAATACTGAGAAATCTGATCTCATTCATCATCCCATTTCGTTGAAGATTGCTCGATATGCGGAACTTAGTTTCTGATTTGGCAACAAATCATCGATTCATGCATTCTTCTTCTCAATGAACGATTGCAATATCTAGCAATAGTGCATTTGCAATAAACGTCATATGTGCACTTACGATGACGATTGAGGATTGCATTGTAGAAAATACGAATTGCTGGAAGAATCCGGGTGCAAAGTTGCACTTAGCCAACTGCAATCATTGCCAATGGCTATGTCCTTGTTTTTTGCTAAAAAGCGGAGATTCTGTAAAAGTGAATAAGCGCGAAAATATTAAAAAGAAAGTTGAATGGATTATTTAGCAACAACCGTTAAGCACACCTTAAAATTTCCTTTCAGTTATGAAGAGTTACTTACTAACATTGTCAAACGACAACAATGTGCGTCATTCAAAATCCCAATATTGAGATAGGTATATTTTGAAGTAATAAGTTATCTTTGAAATAATCTCACTGAAAATTGGTAGATTGAAAATGCAAATTTGTTCACTTCTATCGATCAAAGAATTGCAATCTTTCTTAACTTAAGTAACCACATTTTTTGCGCATGAATAAACCGGAAGCTTGATAAAATTAGAAAATATTTGCATATGGGAGTAAAGACATGTGATTGGTTTTAGTTGCTGCTATAACTTGAGGCGCATTTGTCCGAATTTTAAAAAACTTTTTATACTTTCTAGCGATTGGTCGAAGTTGCAAATTATTATTAACTCCTTGAAATGTTCTAATTAGCAATGACCAATTGTGAGAAGTAACAACGATTTGCACTACCTCAGAAAATAGTAGGGATTAATTAAGTAAGCTTCGGGGTTCAGACATTTTCTATCAGCCGCTGAAAAGCATGGACTATTTTCTGTACATAGTTTATTAAGCTGAAATGTTTTGTTTGCCTAAAATTAATGTGAGAGGAGGTGAGTTGATTTGAATGGGTGGTAGAAAGGATTTGTGGACAACAAACCTTGGCAAAGTGGCTTACAATCAGTACTGTTGGGATGCGAATAACAATTAGCCTGTGGATGACGAGATATCTTCATCGCAATACAACGCTGCTTCACACTATCGAATTGTTGACCCGCCGTACAATTACGTCGATTCCATATACCGAGATATTTCGCACTAATATTGTACTCACGAATCTAAATTGGATGCAGTATTGGCAACCTATGAATCGTCGTTAATGCTTGCTGAGGTAAAAGTATTCCGCTTGTACTAATAGGATATTAGGAATTTTTTGGTAACGTGAAATTTCCGCAACATTATATGATTGCTTTTTAGAGAGTCACATATTGGCATATTTCCACTAGAGATCGTCTGTAATATGCTCAATGGAATTTACAGCGTAAATGCCTCTATTTTTTCCGTAACAAAAAATCTCATCTGTCTTGATATTTTACAATCCTTTAAACTTCATTATTAATCGAATGTTGCCTATAGTCTATCGCAAAACGGTTTTTTTAATGTGTCAACCGTTACACCGATGAAACAAAATTTCTGGGATGATATTCGGACATATCTTTCGAGCTTCCATGTCGAAAATCAGTTCTTCAGTCATCTCCTACGGCATTTTTTTCATTCATCAATAAAGTTCTCATCAAACGCACTTAACCACATGCAAGAAAATTATGCCACTTTATCGTCATATGGAATCATTTTATAAAGGTAGACAATCACACATATTTACGTACCTTAGAGAATCACACATATCTATGTACCTATGTTATACCTACGGTAATCATATACGCATATACCTATGTTAGTTACTCACCTCATAGCAGGAAGCCAATTCATGAGCGGCAATCAATGCATTGATTAAGATTTTCTACAGTGAAAACACAAACCATTCGACTGCATAGAGAACGAGTCGATTTATCAATTCGCATAGCGCGTTAATTTAGTGTACGCAATGATTCGTGTTGACGCAGCACTATTTTATGAACACTAGTAGAATACAGCCTTTGGGCAAACTGTTAATTACTTGTTGATCGCTGAGAGGAGAGCACTCAAGAAATTGCGTTGTTTCGGGAATCGCTCGAAGATGTTCGATCGTCATACATACGCTTCCCTCTTGTGGTGCTCCAATAGTAACTGAAACGTCCTTATGTTTTTGCAATTCCTAGCCTATTTTTTTTTTCTATTTTTTTAAATTTTGCTGAAATAAATTCTTTTCCTCTCTTAGAATTCTTCCAGAAAACATTCTATATTTATAAGTGCGTACTTCGATATAAAACACTTCTAGTGATTTTTTAAAATTGTTTTTTCAACTGTATCATCTGATATCTTTCATGCTTTATAGAAGCCCACCAATTTTTTAGGCTATTTTAACGCGAGATTTTTGTAGAAAACTAGTGGGAAAGTATACCAGGGAGGCTAGTACCATAAGCGCTTTTGTATTTCAGTCCGCTCAATTATTCAGAAAAACGTTTGAAACCATCTGTAAATGCACTTTTCAACAAAGCGATCGGTCGTGCAATATGGAAAGCAAAGGGATCCTTGTTTTTCTTTGCTCACAACTGATTAGAATTAGTTTTTATATTTTTTATGTCAATTTTGGATGCAAATGGTTGTTATATATGATGAACAATATTGAAGTTGAAGGCAGGTGACTACTTAGGTTGCAAATTATATCTATCAATTTTCGCTGTCGCAATATTGTTTGTTACCTGAATTGAATCTACCGAATGTGAAAACATTCGGATAAAGGGAAAACGATTATATTCGTGACTAGTGAAGATCGTATTTCATCTTGATACAGTATACTATAAGACATGATATTTTAAAGCACTAGAGTACTATGAGGTAAAGAATTAACCATTTTGTTGGTTTATTGATGGCAAAGAAAACACCTTCAAAGTAATTGTTACTACAATAATCAAATGAAAAAAAAAGGTAAACCAAAAAAAGAGCTCACTTGGTGTGATTATGAGCAATAAGCTCATAGGCATAGCAGAATGCATTTTCTGAAGCGCGCGCTAAAATATCGTTGAAGTTCACTTGAAGTGAGCTTTTCGAAAAATTGTTTACTATGTGAGGACTCAACACTGAAGGGAATGGGGTGCAACTCTTTTATATAGCGACGAAAGTGACCACAACGGGTTTGCTTAACTAGAGAAGTGCCGCAACACTTTGATGACCACTACGCTCAGTAAGCTGAAAACTGGAAATTTAGTTTGGATATTGACTCAATATTGAGCGACGCGTAACGCTATCATGATTTTATTCTCAATTTCTCATTGAGAAAAGAATTTAGGGAATACTATTTTCTACAAATTTGATATAATTTTCAATTTATTTTTGTTTCATTTCTTTTTTCAATGTTTCTCTTTAATGGCAACAAATGAGCTATAGTTTCTTTTGCATAAAGAAGAAAATTCATTCAAATATTATCTCACTGAGGTATTTTACTCAATTTTTTCGTTCATAAATTTTTATTCATCATTTTATATCGAATTCATCAGCGCAATGGCACTTACTAATAGTTATTTTTTATCTCATTCACAGTATAAGCTTTCAGAGAAACATTAATTCAACAGTTCGTATTGTTATTTCATAATCTGCTCATTTTTAGATGCTTCAATTTAAATAGCATGACAATGGCTGAGATAACATTATTCCTCAATCATATTCGTCTATATATTCGTTACTTGAAAAATGTTTCTAATCATCATATGATTAGCGATTTGGAAAATGCATTCAACAGAAACACATTGATAATCACAACAGAAATTTCAGAAAATATGTCGTATATCTACGAGTGTATTTAATAATGATATGCTATGATATTCTTCACATTCTTCGATATTATTATCAACTTCCGTTTTATTTATTTGAAAGCATATTATAGAAATAGGAAAGTGGGAAATTTATTTAGAATATTTACAGTATTGTTTTGAAAATAAATGAAAATAAGATTATAATGGCGTTGTGATAAAGTAATAAATTTCGATAGCAATAAATAGTAATAAATAGTAATTGTGGGAGTAATAGAGAATCCGGGAAATTTATCTTTCCCGGAAGCATATTGGGAAAATGCTTCCAGGAATGATAGGCTATTGCTTTCGAAAAAGTTAATTTTGCAGTCTTTAAAAAGGAGTACATGGGATTTCCTCCAATAAGACATGTCTATTTTCTTACTGCTCATCAAAGTATACTTTCAGTGCGAAAGTCTTAATGATACTCAATTAGATGACCAGGTTAAAAGTGCATTGATACTGCAGCATGTGTTAGAAGAGTTCGATCTGTACTGCAGTGAATGTTGCCACTCCGTATCGAGCAAATTTTTGTTATCATGGCCGCAACTATGACCACTTGTTCTTTAGTATCGGATTATCATCTGTGTAGAAGATGAGGTCACATCTCTACATTCAAGATGTGTTTTTAAAAAAATACTTTCTGCTGGATTAGTTATATCGTTCTTTAGTACCGCATTATCATCTGTGTAGAAGATGAGGTCACGTCTCTACCATCAAGGTGTTTTTTAAAGAATACTTTCTGCTGGATTATTTATATCGTTCTGTAGTATCGGATTATCATCTGTGTAGAAGATGAGGTCACGTCTTTACCATTACGGTGTTTTTTAAAGAATACTTTCTGCTGGATTATTTATATCGTTCTGTAGTATCGGATTATCATCTGTGTAGAAGATGAGGTCACATCTCTACCCTCAAGACGTGTTTTTTAAAGAATACTTTCTCGTGGGTTATTTATATCTTCGCCTTTATGTTTAATATCGCCTATGCCATTGCTCTTGAAGTTTTTATAACGATTTCGTTGCCTCATCATTTTACCTTCCCCACTTATCAACAGGAATATTAGGTGGTGTGTTGTGCAAAGTCGAGCGTCCATTCAGATTAACTGGATTCTGCGAAGGGATATAGGTAATATGTTCTCTTTAATATTACCTATATCCCAAGCAACTGACATAAACTTAATTGATATTCTATGCATAGTTCTCGAGAGATATTGTTCAAAAGCAATAGTAGCAAGGATATAGATGAGGGTGATTTTAGGTTTAAGACTATCTTGCAACTTCTGAAATGAATAGAAAAAAATTGAAATACGGTCATATAGGTTAGTTGTTTTTGTATTCTTTAGGATATTTATTTATTTATTCGTTCATTTATTTATCCATTTCGAAGTGAATTGTATATAAAGACTTCATTTTATTGTATTGCATCAATAATAAGATCATCCATAATGTGACAATATTCAATGATCATTTCAATTCTGCTAATTAAAATCACTTATAAAAGATGCTTTATTACTGCACCGCTTAGAGTTTCTAATACACCACCGGGGCGTTTAAAAATATTGGAAACTGTAACGTTCACTAGTAATGTCGGACGAAAGTTATCCTTAAAATTCGAAATAACGAGGTGAATATTTGGAATGTGTTCTTCTCTTTGTTTGTCTAATTCTTTAGCGGTCATTGACTCAAACTTTTATTTTTAAAAGTCACAAAACTAAGCTGAACTAATTATTTCTCAACATTGTTTCATTAAATTCATCTGATGGTTCTTTTTTTTTGCAAATGAAAGACCACTATATTATGGATTTCATCCATATCTCACCCTTTCTTTTACTTAATGCAAACCGTTCTTTCATTCTTCCACTAGCTTAATTATTTACAGATGTGAGATGCGAATTTTTAAAGGTCATCAGAAAAAGTGCTTTGATCCTATAGGAGATGACGTTTTAACTAACTAACATACAATTCAAATCTCAATAGCGTGAAATACTTTTCGTCTATTAAACTAGCATTGATTACGAATAAAAGATAAACCATAAGGGATTTATTTGTACAGCGAGGTGGAATGAATCGAATTCAATATTTCCACCAATTTTAATCCTATTTCTTTTTTATTTATTTCTTTATTTATTTCTTTTTTATTTATTTATTTAAAAAAACAACTGATATAGATTTGCCGTATATGATCGAATCTAGTTTATAATCATTTTTCATTGCACGTTTCTTCATAGTTTACCATTCATCGAAACGTGTAAGTAGAAATACAAACAAAAACTTCTAAAATGTTGTGATCGCTATTCAGTTAGCATTGCGCAATCGCGTGTGAAAATATAAAGAGAATGCAACGTTTACATTAGTCGTTTTCGTATTCATCAATTATACAGCAGCAACGATCCAAGAGGGGGGGAACACAGATTTAACAAATATGAGTAATCGTTTGCAGAATTATTGATATATCGGAGACTTTTGATTAAAGAAATTAATTGTTATTAAAAGCGTTCGAAATTCAAAATTTAAAATTTAAAATCCAAAAGACTATCGAAGTAGTGCAAGATATATCAATGCTATAAATAGATTTAACACCAAATCATGGTACTTATATAAATCATCTTATTGCAACGTTGATGCGAAAATGTTTAGAAAATTACCATTGATAAGCACATACCCAATACCTGCGACTGGAAGCAATTACTGGTTAATATTTCTTTTATCGCGTATGAATTTTTGAGTTGAAATTTTAAGTGATAATCAGGTTTTTCGATGTATAGAGTTGATGCATTTAGAAAGTACCGTTTTTGAGCGTAGTCAGTAAAGATAATTGCAGAATTTATTTGTCACTAAGTATAGTAAAATGAGAATATTGCCAAACTCAGTTCCTTTCACCCATCCAACTGATCGTCGCCGATGAAGGAAATCATAATTGCGCATCAGGAAATATGCTGTGATGAGATCCGATGGGACCCACAGTCTTTCAAAAATTGGTTGATTGGGAGTTTTGCAGAATCTGGCAGGACCTTCCAGAGTTTCTGGTTCTGCAGTGCTATTCAGGGCGGACACCGTTTGAACGCTACCACTGCTTCTGTCCATCAGTTGCTGACAATGAAAAGAAGCAAAAATACCTCCATTCCATTTCATGTTCGCTCAACGAATAATCTCTATAACTGTAGTCAATAAAAATACCAATTTTTTTTTTAAAGAATCCACACTACTCAACGCTAGAATTAATGTTGATCATAATGTCTTGCTTGCAACCTTTATTCTTCGATTGTCAAAAATACTCGACCACGACCGCCGAATTTTTTTACGTTGAACAATACTTTAGGAGCCTCGAATTTCTCTATTCAACTTGCCAAATTTAATAGCCATATCCTGAATTTATTATCGCGATTACGAAATGAAAGATCACGAGCGTTTTTTTTATAACCATCACATTCGAATAAAGAGGTTGAATATGGTCGAATGGTCGAGTAACAAACTTTGCCGCCCATCAAGCTTCTAAAACCATTGAAATTTCAAAAAATTTCAGCAGAATCCATTAAATGAAGATATTTTTTATGTTTTTCGAAAACAAGACCTCAGCAGGCTATAACTTTTTATGCATACCCGAAGTCGTTGGAAGAAAGATGAAATTAAGTGATAGAAGGATTAAAAGCAGCATCGATATCATCGAAAGGTTTACCCTAGTCAGTGCAATATACAAGTATTTATAGTTGCACATTCATAGTTCTCATATTGGAATTATTTTCCGATTGGTTTCTCATATACCTCTCTTATAATTATTTATGTCTAAAACTTGTTCAATTAGTGAAATATATTCTTTTATGATGGATGGTCATTGCTTATAGTGCATTTGTTGCAATTACGAGTGCTGATGCGTTGTATGTTTATCGCAGGTGAGAGAAGTTAGTGAAGTCGAATGTTTCGACGCAAATAACGATAGCAACATTGTTGACAATAGCATTGGGGTACGTTGAATGGTCTCTTCTTATATTGCAACTCGTGACTATCGCTCATAGGAATCCACTCGCAAATGACACACTCACTAATGACACTCGCAATTTGCATCAATATATGATGGGAAAATAATAACAAATCAACTGAAGAGGCTAATAGCTGCAATTATTTGAATGCTCATTTAAAGCTAAAGTTTTTGATGAGCTAATAGCATGGAATATGCGAAAATTAGTTAGTTGGTGAACTCTAACATTTTGAGGCTTCTAAACTAGTAAATTTGAATATCTTCTACGAATGGAGAGTTGATAATGTCAAAGATTTCACAAATACTTCAACTCGTTAAAGAAGTAATTGTTTTTAAATTGAAAAAAATAGAAGCTTCGATTAGTTTGGAACAGATTGAAAATTACGAATATGGGGAACTTTCAACTTAAAGCAGAGAAATTTTTTAATTTGCAAATCGATTCCAGTGAAAGTTTCATTGTAAAGCGCCAAAAAAGCGATCCATTTCAATCTCTCATCGGCAAACATTTTGCAGTAAATTTCTGAAAACTAAATTATTACTAGAACGATTGTTTATCGCATCATTGATCAATGAAATCAAGTTGTCTATTTTCAGCACTATCAATCCATCATCACTTTGTGTGCATACCGAATAAGTCACTTCAATGCCATTACGGGTTCCACCCCAGCGCAACGTATACCTACCTCTTCATATTTCAAACCTTTAGTAGTTTCATCTGCATCTATATTTACTTTAATTTGCTTTTTATTTATGTCGTTTGTTTTGAATCTAACACTTTACCTTTTGAATAAATTTAGGATTAATTTGACGTAGAAATTAATTTTAGGCAACTTATAACCAATAGAATGTACTTTGGTGTTTTGTAGCATTAGGTTCGATAAGTTTAGAGCATTAAGCAACATTAATTCAATTGTTGTTAATATTCCTCTGACATTACTGTTCTCTTTAACAGTTTTGCATAACAAAATTTCAGTCATCTTCATTATACGATCGATCATTGTCAATGCATTTGACCAACGTCAATGCATGAAAATGATTGCTTTTTTGCATATTACCAGTGGAAATAATATGTTGTGCTTTTTTTTACCTCATATCCAAAGACCAACCGGTTACATGAGTTTGCAAAAAATGGTGGAAAGATGGAATTATCAAAAGAAATCAACAGACCAACCGAGTTATCAAAAGAAATGATGGAATAAGGCATCTACATTATGAGTGACTCTTCCGCCTATGTGAATGTTTTTTTTTCAAATTTTTAATAAGGCACTCGCTTTTAAAGGATTTGAAATGTGTTTTAGGATGGACTTGAAAGAACTCACATCAGGAAATCATTTCCACCCACTACCTGAATATCCAAGTAAACAACGTGCCATCAATATCGCACATGCACCAGTGAGAAACGTTCCACTCAATAACCACGAAAAAAAGGTTTGAAGAGTTTTCCACTGCACACGTTTACTTTTACCTGCCATCATATCATATCATATATCATACATCATACATTATACTATATCAATCACATATCCATCATATCATATCAATGATATCATATCATATCATATCATATCATATCATATCATATCAGATTTTCGATATCATATCTGCTAGCATAAAAAAGTTTTGAAAACATGACAGTATAAACGTTTATATTGCGCACTCATTGAGATGACGATCTCATGCATAGAGTTGAGGTTATTGCATTAGTTTCAGATGAAGCAGTGAAGTTGATGAAGCAAATTTAGATGCAGGAAATTGTATGTGATTTACGCCGCTCAGCTTTTCGTTTTGCATTAGCTAAATAGTGAAACAACTGGAAGTTATTGCAAGAGGAACTGGCACGATGTGCGTTGGTTTCTTTCTAAGATACAGATTAAAGAATTCTCGCAAATAACTATAGTTCTTAACAAATCGCATCTTGAAAGGAATTTTCAGCTCAAAATATCAGGTTTGATACCGCAGATTACATTTATTAAAGAACTTCCGGAAAATAAAAGTGGGAATTTATTGCGTCATGTTAGATTATATATTCAGAGAAAAAGAACGAATAGAATGTGAAAAGAAAACAAATTAGCAAATATGGATCGATAAGTGGCGCAAAATTATGTACAATTTGTTGCCGACTAGCCTTGAAGGGAGGGGTTCAACGGACAAGGCACTTCTTTGGGGATTAACGATAGCAAGTAATATAATGATAAATAGTGATGATCATTCAGCGAGCAGTTGCCAACATTCTTCGCTATGTTCCACATGAATATCACGAACAACTCGCGAATGAGTTCGCTGATGAACTCAAACAATATGGTCATATATATGCGTTTCGATTCATGCCTAACTATCCACTAAAGGTTAACCGATTTTCAATCAATGTTTATTTTTCGGATCTCTCTTTCAACTTTCCAATTTCTTATAAGCAAAAGAGACCTTTTAAGAGACTTCATGGTGTCATATTGTTAATAATGAATTCATGGATGCTTTTATATCCTATCAAACTATAAACAAGTTTTTCGGTGCCACGAATATAAGATGTGGACAATTTGAGAATTGCTTAAATAGTGGTGCTACCAAGTACGGAAAGTGATTAAAAGCCGTAAATCGCCCTAAGCTCTTAGTAATTTTAAAAGAATATATTGGCACATATCTGAGGCGATTCTTTATGTTCACGAAGTTTTTCAGATTTTCAAGAAAATAGATAAATATGGCGTTGATATATGCGAATTATCATATGCCTTTTTCTTAGCAGATAGTTGAATACTTTAGAATAGAACCAAATCAAAATTTCAAATACACATAAAAAGTCTCGTTATAGAATGGGAAACTTGAATAATAAAGCCACTTTCTCACCACACTACCCAAATCTCCGAGTAGTGCAGTTTGGAGGCAACATATAGAACATAAGTTTCCTTCAACAGCTAGGCCTATATTCATGCACATTTCACAATGCTCTAAATTTACGAACAATAATTAGCAGTTAGTACTTATCACCTGAAAGCGACGGAATCCACCAAGAAAGAGATCGCAGAAGTTGATTTTTATTTTTGTGGACCTTGTTTCACTGTGCTATAAAGCTCCTAACACCATTAGCTTTGAATGAAGTAAGGGCTATCGTTTATTAGATTTATACAGAAATCGTGGCCACCAATTATTTCAAGAACACTGCTACCAGATTAGGAATTAGCTTGAATTGCCGACATAGTATGCGCCTAGCGGATGAAGAGAACTGAAGAAACATGGATCCATATCTGATTCAGGCACCACCGATCGACGAAATCCCCGGGAAAAGCAAGCAAGCTCGGGCCATTATCTTGATGATTCTGAACAATCTCGATCCTGAGGTGGCTCAATTTCCACAGGAACTGGTTATATACGGCGGGAATGGACAAATATTCTCTAATTGGCTCCAGGTTAGCCTCGCAGTTTTATACCACAAAAGACGCTGCTTTATTTCCAAATATGCAAAGGCGCATAGGTTTTAGAAACAGCGCATTCATTAAACGAAGTCTTGTCTGTATTTCTGCATATTTTGAGTCATTGTTAGCTCGATGGTTTCAACTTGCGAACCACGTAAGTCACTGCGATGAAGTTAGTGATTACGACTCGACTATAAAGTACTTCGACAAGGATTTGTTGGGTGATGTGTCAAAAAGGATCAGCAGCGTCGCAAGGATACTTTTTGAACATTTGAAATTAAAAAGGAGAGGGGTTGTGAAAGGAACTCAACTAGCGGAGGTGCATATAATTAGGTGTGATTCATATGCACATTCCCAGAAAATCTCTAAGGCTTACTTAAAAGGGATGAATAGGTGATTCTCTGAAAGGTTATATGAAAGTGGCCAGAAGAAGAAAAAGGGATTATGAGGGGAGGATCTTCATGCCTACCGCATTCGGATAGTAGAAAAGTCATTATTCTTAAGAAAAGGAAAATTGCTAGTGCATTGAATAAATGGGAAGAGAAGTTTTACAAAATAAACAAGAACGGGAATATAAGTGAAGCACACTTTTTTCTCTTTGAAATGACTATATTTCCGTTGAAATGAAATTGAATTTCAAGGCAACGAAAGTGTGAAATGAGTCTTCGGACATCACAGCTCGAAAAATCGAAAATTATATTCACAGTTCATCAATAAATATATTGGTGTTGATTACAGTTTCGATTGGTTATGCATTACTTATCAACGATGAATGATGAACAAACGCTTGTTTTATATTCGGGACATCCTCTCGGATTGTTCCCTTCACATCCGAACGCACCTCGTCTTGTCATCACTAATGGAATGGTTAGGATATCAACTCTTACCTTCACATAGTGCCTTGACTACCAATTATCTTACCAAATGACATTTAGTTCACACTATCACTATTTTCCCATTTTTTGTTTGTACCCCAGTCATCATTACAAATTCTTCAAAAAAAAATATAGTATTTTTGACACTTTTAATTCTCTGTAGTTTCTTTCAAACCAATCGATCAAAATTAAAAACAATATAGAGGATCACTGTTTGATGTATACTGAACGTCAAATTCGGTGACTTCAACTTCAGTAATGTCCAAATTAAGACTGTGAGAAAAATGCTCTGCTGGTCTTTGTTTATTATTTGCTGACAGTCTGCAAAAATGGCTGGTCTATCTATAACTGCGAAGCCGTATATCCTGTCAGTTCTTTTAGCACCTGTTTTACTTTCAGATGATACCAAATTATTCAACAAAGAAACTCTATGATAAATTCTTTGCACTCGGCGTAACACAATATGGGCAGATGACAGCTGGCAGCTATTCATACATTGGGCCACAAGGAATAGTGCATGGCACAACGGTTAGCATTCTATATCATTTCGCATGCCGCAATAATAATTTTATTTGCACCTCGCAGGTATTCGCATTGAAAGGACAGATGATTGTTTCAAGGGGGTTATTCGAAGAATGATGTTACTTTGACTCCGGAAATGAATATTTAAGCAATCATCATATCACTGCGGGGTGGTGACATCATTCTATGACTGTCACTTATCATCTTCGTAGCTCTATTAGGTTGTTCGAATATCGCGGTCATTAACTTTTGTAGCAATGGAGTTCATAAGGAACAAGGCACTTTCAAGTCACAGGAATGTGGCCCGGACTGTTTGTAAACAGGAGGAAAAAACCTCTGGAAGAAGACGTAATACGCTACTTTTTAGAAATGCTGTTTTTCCACAAATTACTATTACTTTTCAAAGCACTACACTTCAAACCTGAAACATGATGCGAGCTCACCAGGTAATCAGGGAATCATCAAAGAGGACCTCTTAAGTGGCAGAAAGGGGAGGTGGGGGGAGGGGGGTTGGAAGTAAAAGACATCGGGCGCCTTATTAGTTTTGTTCTTTTTTTTCACCAAGTGCTGCGCTTTCATCCTTGTAAGCACTGTCGGAAACGTATTGGCTTATTGGTTGTCCCTCTTGCCTGTTCCCTTCTCACTTCCCCATGACTACTACAATCCATCAGTTGAAATCAAAGCAATTTGCACAGAAGCACGTAGTAATAAAAGAAATTCTCGTTATTTTACTTTAGAGAATAATGAAAGAATTTAGAAGGGCAAAGCATACTACAGATGGCTACAGAAGAGAAAAGGAAGAAGGCGATGATTGAGCAACTTGTTCTTGTTAATATCTTTGCATTATAAAAATATGCAGCAGTTATTCTAACAAGTGGAAACTGGTGTGAATAGTGTTGTAGGCAGAGATGTGCCCAGGGAGCAGACCCTAATAATCTCATGGAGGCCAATATTTGCAGAGTCCTCTAAGGAGACGAGTCTAGTCTACCCCTCTATCCCCTACCCTCCCTCGTTTCTTCTCCATACCCTGAAACGTGAGTGAACAATAAGATAAGGTACCGTAGTAAATAGGAAAACGTAGTGGCAATTGGCAAATCTTAATGAGCAAGTAAAATTTGCATCGGTGATTGTTGCAGATAACAGTGATGAATGCAGGCCGCAAATACATCGGAGTGGACAATCTCGCCGGTAAGGTATTCGTTACGTCAGGTCTTGGTGGAATGAGTGGAGCGCAGGCGAAAGCAGCTTGTATCGCCGGATGCGTAGGTGTGATCGCTGAGGTGAGCTCATCATCACCTTTCCTCTAACCATTTGAATTTTATATATATATAAAAAAGAAAAGAAATCAACGCAAGAAAATATATACCTACAAGATCGCAATTCTAGAATCAGGACTGATAGGAATATTACTGGTCGGGAAATTCCATATATCAAAATCTGTATTTCTTGGATGCCATTATACCTCATTAATTTAGCAGAAGTTTGTTGAGCACTATATGTTCGATTCTAGCATCCAGTTGCAGCTATGAATTTTCCTACCTCGCTAAGCGTTAGTGATGCTTCCTGCTTTATTGGGAGCCTATCAGAAATGTGACTAATTTATTGACGCATAAACTATTTTCTGCTCCATCAAACGTCTGTCTTTACTTACTACATGATTTCTTCATGCTGGGTCGATCGCATAGTTCCTCTACCAGGGAAAATACAATACTAAGATAGTGTTCTTCTAGATTTTAGGTAGTACTGAGGAATTATCGAATAGCGCTGCCAGATGTAGCAATAAGAGCCATTGAAAGGGAGATATTTAGAAACTTTTAGATATTTCGGTAAACAGAGAACAGGCTTGATGGCGACGAAACCGATAGGCTTGTAACCGAGTTCAATCGAAACGAATGGCTTGCCCTAGCTGAATTCCCTTTTGCTTTACTTTCCTAATGCAAGCGAAACTCCATTCTTTTAGATAAGCGAAACGGCACTCAAGAAAAGATATTCACAAGGTTGGCTCGACGTATACAGTGATAAACTCGATGACGTAATTCAAATGATACGAGAGTATCGCGAAAAGAAGCGCGCAATTAGTATTGGCTATCTGGGCAATGTTGTCGATCTTTGGTAAAGAATACATTTTGCGTTTTTTCGTTGCAATCCGTCGCGTTTTACGCGTTTTTCGCAACAACACGCTTGCAAAAGCACATCGTGCGATCGTCGTGTTGAATCGTAAATGCGCAGCACACTTGAATATATGCATGTATCTGTTTTTATCTGTTCAGCCAGCTCAAAACCTATCAAGAAATGCTGCCGTGATGAAACGTTATATTTCTGCAACATTCTGTGGATTTCTTGATGATTTAGGACGAGAGATCAAAAGCTTAGGGAAATGCCCGTCATAGGAAATAGTAGTTTTGGTCTTGCTAACAAAGCTTTCCACCGCTTCCGCATCGGCGAGAAATTCACTCGTGATACACATGGAAAAATTGGTTCCACGTAACTCTCATACTGTGATAGTACTATTTCTCGTTTTGCATTGAAATCTAGTCCACAGCAGAACTTCCTTAATTGTTGAGCATTTGCGCTTTAATTTTGAAGTAAAGTGCTCGTCTTCGACGTGGATACACATATTTCAATAGTTTGTTTTTATTGGAAGCGGGAAGAGCTCAGTGCATTCGAATCATTGTTATTTTCTATTTCAAGTGGAATCGATATAGAACTGTTGTTGCATTTTCGAGTGACAGTGCCAAATGAACACCTATACTAAGATGATTGAGTGCGGTTATAAAGTGAAATGGAAAGAAGTATAACCAACAAAGGAATGGTTCGGCGACTTCAGCAAAACAGCAGCATTCTCCTATATCTAGACTAAAGCAGAAACAGGTTTCGCAAAAGGTTTGGGGAATATTTGTGCATACTTTAAAGCATTGATGAAGCATGGAGGAAGACGATGGAGTCAAGAAGAATGATAAATTATCTGTTATCTGTCCAGGTTACAAAGATGCACAATTTTCAGGGAGCGTCTCGTTAAAGAGGAGGATCTACCGATCGAATTGGGTTCAGATCAAACGTCCCTTCACAACCCTTTTAACGGTGGTTATTACCCGGTCGGCATTACATTCGAGGAATCCAACAATATGATGGTCAACGACCCTTCTAAATTCAAATCTCTCGTTCAAGAGAGGTACGGCAGGCATTCATGCCAACTTCATTTCTCATACTGTCTTCAGTATTTTCAAATCACCATCGCTATAAAAGTTCAAAAGTGTTTCTAGGGCAGATCGCAATGTTTTTGATATGAGATTATTTGGCGGCCTTGGAAGTGGGGGAATCTTTGCTATTATTCATATCGCCACGAAATCAAATTCTGTTTAATTTATTTTTTAACTTCACTTTTCACTGAATCTTCTGCTGTGCGATGTCAAGCCCTATAATGTCGTTTCCATCTCTGCACTAAACGAATTGCTCAATTTCAGTTTGCGAAGGCAGATTGCAGCCATCGATACGCTTGCCGCGAGGGGACTTCATTTTTGGGACTATGGAAATGCGTTCCTCGTCGAATGTGCTCGAGCTGGTGCCAACGTTCTAGCACCAGAAGCTGTTGACGACAAATCCTTCAAATATCCATCCTACATTCAGGGCATTATGGGGTATATGTCAGAAAAGTTGAACTGCTTATGGCAATCTGTAAATACGTAATTCGATGGGAGACTTCACTGCATCGTTGATCTAGTACTAGATCAAAGCAAATGTTGATTATATCCTTTCCTTCTCTCAAACCAGTTCGCAAGAAGGAAACAGTAACGGATGCTACAAATGCGTTGATCAATCTCTTCATTGTTTACTACTACTGCCGTCTTTTGTCGGGTCTTTTATATATCATCCACAATAACAATAGATGAATAGCAATTGGTGAAGCCTGCTTGAATTTCGTCTTGAATTCTTTCATTTTGGGGACAGTAGGCAAGCATAGGAAGGTTCACCGAGTAAGATCATTAGTTTGATGCAGCATTATATTCTATATGTAACAACAGAAACTTCAGAGATATTTTTTCAATGGGATTCGGCCCATTTCGATGGGTGTGTACATCAGGTGAAGCGAGCGATTTGAAGCTGACCGATGAATTGGCATGCGAAGTGCTCGATAACCTCATGAAACAACAAGGTATATCCTCACATCACAGCGCTAAATCCATGATGGAAATTCTATAGAGGTTACCTGCAACGGTTTCATAAGTAAATCACTCCATGCTTAACTAAACAATTTTGCATGGTTTTCAGAGCATTTATGCAATCGAATGAAATAATATTGCTAGGAATTCAAAAAGCGCACAGCATTAGACCTCTAATTTTTTGCGCTTGTCTTAAATTTTTGCGTAAACACTCCAAGTACGACATCAGGTTCATATCATATAGCAAGCGTAGCGAAATATCCCGTCGAGAAAAACGTTGAATATATTCTCATATGTTGTAACAAATTCTTTCTATATTTTCTCAAAGACTGTGAATTCTTCTATTTGAAGGTTTTGTCTTTAGAATGTGCTTGAACAATTTGAAATGAAATTCAAATGGCTCTATGGGTAAGAGATGTCCGAACAAGTATCTTTTCGGAACCATTGAAACCACTCACATAAGATTTTATAGTGCCGATCGCCGTCCAGCAACAATATATCGATAATCGACACTGGATCAAAGAAGCTGATGCGCATAAGTTGGTCGTAGGTTCACAAGCGAGAATCCTCTATTCCGATCAGCAGGGAAGAACGGCGATCGCTCTTGCATTCAACAAAGCAATTGCCGACGGCAGGCTAAAAGTTCTTTTTTCGATCTTTACAAAATTTAATCTGCAACGATAAACCTTGCGTAATTTCCCCAAATCTTTATTCTGCTGTTAATCTTTGCCCGATTTTTCGCTAATCATATCGGAGACAAAGCGTTACCAAGCGATGTTTGATTCAGTGCTTGAGGCTATAGAAATGTTGCTCGTGAAAATAAAGGACAGTTTTATTTGCCGAATTGATCGTTTTAATCCTTGCCGAACGCTAAATATCAGACTCTTGCAGAGGACAAATTTCCTTGTGGTCATAAAGAACTTCAAATTTCGGGGAATACGAAGTCACAAAGGTCACCAAAATCCAATCAAATGAGCATTTCATCTTTGGATATACTACAAAAGGTTGATGATTTTAGAGTGCAGTTGTGATCAGCCGCGATCATCACGACGTAAGCGGAACGGACAGTCCTTTCCGAGAGACAGCTGATATTGTGGACGGTTCTGCTTATACTGCCGATATGGCCGTTCAGAACGTGATTGGTGATTCGTTCCGTGGTGCGACTTGGGTATCTTTGCATAATGGTGGCGGAGTTGGATGGGGCGATGTGATCAACGGTGGATTCGGCATGTTACTCGACGGAACTGAGGTATGATTAACTATGATGCATTTGAAATTCCTCATGGATGGATCGCTCATCCGACATAATGAAATATACCTTATCTCAGATTCCTAGTTACCGTTGCAAATAAAGCGTTCCGAAAGTACAATGAAAATTTAGCTTCAAAGAAATAGCAGAAATTTTTTTAAAATGCAAATCATAGAAGCCTGTTACAGTATACTTAACGTGTGTTTGCATATTTACTTTTGTAAAGCATGTTATGGCGACGGCCTGTACGTATCTTTCCAATAACATCCACTCAACACTCAATGAATTTGGGGATATTAAATTTGATACATATGCTCAACACCATATGTGATTTAGAAATTGGTCAACATGGAATATTACCTAACCGTATTGGAAAAAAATTACATTTGCTTAAATATATTTAAAAAAGCTGCATATATTTTTAAAATATTTGACTAAAAAGTATATTTAAAAATGGAGCTTTCGTAGAAGATTTGTAAGAGCGATCAATACGTCTCCATGACATTGCGTAAATTATATTACTAGAACATAAACGATGATATTGGTTTATGATGTGAACGAAACGGAAAGAAATTTATCATATTGTGCCATTCGCTGTAATTTTTTTCATTTCTTTTATATAATCAAAAGCAATCGTTCAAGGGATATTTTTTTTTTCTCATTTTAATTGTAAATAACGTTGGAAAATTTCCCACATTATAAAATTAATTTGTGCAGTAATATAAGAGAAAAATATTTATAATGACTGCTATTTGGCATATGGTGGTGTATACGTCATCGTTACTCCTTAATGATTGAAGAATTTAGTGAAAACATTGCTTTATTCCAACGTGTTGATGACCACTGTAACTTCTTTGTTGCACTGCCAAAGCATTTTTTTAATGGTCAGTGGAAAATGCTCGAGGAAAAAATGTACCTTTCATCTTTAAAAAGCTTGATTTAAGTTAGAATGTAAAATGAATCGGACTTCGGTGATGCGTGATTATTCAGGAGGCGGCCAAAAGAGCACAGTCGATGTTGATGTGGGATGTATCTAACGGTGTAGCTCGACGCTGTTGGTCGGGCAATTCGTACGCTCACGAAGCGATCGAAAGAACGATGAGGAATATACCTGGATTGCTGGTCACTCTACCGAATCATGTCGATAGCAAGCATCTCGAACATCTCTTCTAGACAAATTTCAATTGGTTGAATGATGCATTAGCACTGTTATGTTGTTATTTAAAAATACTGTTGCAACAAATTTGAGGTAGATTTGTTCATTCACATGTTGAGGTAGATTTTGCTATGTGACATCATCGTATACTCTCAGACATAACGGCAAACTTTATTCTGGTAAATTATTAGTGACTCTAACATATTTGTTAACAAGATTCATCTAGAAAGCGACAGGCAATGCCTGACGCCCGTGTATCTATTAGCGGTGGTCAGAATGCATGTCGTACTTGATGCCTGGCTACACGCGCGACATCCTGCTTAACACAACTTTGAGTTTATAGTGCTTTTCCGTATAGAGGAGTTGTAAACAAATGTTAAAGTTTAGCACTTTTTTACCTTTATTTTATTATACGATAGGCACAAAAAGCACATTTAATATAGGAAAATAAAGTCAGCGATATCAATAATTAAAGTCAATTTTCGCGCAATTTTAAGCCATTGTATTGATATCGCGGCTTTGAGGTTGAATTGATCAATATATATTATATAAGGTTCGTAATTTGTGAGGTTGATTTCACCTATGACTTCGATTGAATCAATTGTTTTTTCCAAAGAGTATTCTGAATGTACGGAATTTAGCTGAATTACAAATGGGTATTCCAAGTTAATGTAATGTTTAGAGCAAGTCCCAAAAGAAGAATAGCAACATCGGTCTGTGTTCTGCCACATTTTCCATAGTATCCGTTATTTTGATATAAGATGGTTATTTGTGCAAATTTACGTTATTTACGTTACGCTGAAAACCTAGTAATCTGGTTTAAATGCTTGTGGGTAAATGTTTTGCACAAAACATCGACGATGAACGTTTCAAGTTTCATAATTTCCCTCTTTTTTATCATGTGAAATTACATGGGAACAACTTCGGGTAAATTGCGCAATCTCTAAATATTATTATTTCTTAGTAATGGAACATGAGATAACGATTTCTCACGTAACATAAAATTTTTTTCATAGTTATAACTTATATAATCACACAACGTCTCTCATTTTATTCGCGTCTAAATTCTAACTTTATTGTTCTAACAGCAAAGCGGATGGACATTGTGGGCAGGCCATCGCATATATACGGGGGCGAAGCGTCAATGAGGCAATCGGACGTAACGGATAGAATGCCAACGCGTTATCTCACTAATCAATTGAACCTAGCAACCGCTTGTTTCACTCAATTTTCATGAGACACTCGATGGAATGCTCAAACAACTGCCGATGCATTTCATCTCACTTGGCTTTTCCAACTTCACTATTGTTCACTGAGCATATAAGTTAATATGCGTTCTTCATGATGCTGTTAAAATCTCAAAATCGTCTTATATATTTGGACCACATTTAGCAATTCTACTTAGGCGATTGCCTAGCTATTTGGTCCATAGTTATATCTTTTATAGGTATCTAAATACTTTGGACATTTGACCATTGCAGATCTTTAGCTATTCAATGAACAGATTCATGTAGATAACACTCTCGACTAGGATGCAATCAATTCTTTGCCATAATTCATTTCGGAAATAATCTGATATGTTAAATCAAGACATAAATGTATTCGTTTATCGATACAATCATAATTTACCACATTTAGTATTGTGATGATATGAAGGTTGATTAAACTTATACCTCTCATTTAATACTTAACTGGATGAAAGATCCTCTACTACATTTGGGCCCATGTCATTGCCTTGCCAGTAAAATTTCCAAAAGCAAAAGAGCCATTCAGTGTATATTATATATAAGGCTATCAATGTTCACCAGCCTTTTTCCAGCTTTTGACCGTTAATGACACCATCTTAGAGGTGGCTCTCCTTCATCGTTGTGCTTTCGTCATGTTGTCGCTAATCTTTCGATTCTATACCGTTATACCATGCTGAATTTTTATTCATAACAAGTACAACAAATGTTATAAATAAAAATAGAAATGTATAACAAAACTCAAAGGTGCATACATAAATGAATGACCAATAAATTTGCTCAGTTTACATGCAAAAATAATCAGTATCGATGTAACTGACACTACCATGCAAAACTTCACTTCAAGAGGCTAATTGCACGAATAAGGTATCATTTTCGAATGTACTCTATTATCATAAATTACATTTGACCTAGTGATTTGTTTAGAAATAAATCTACAACTGAGTTATTTCTTCGACTAGATAAATTTTAAATTATAATGACTATAAAATATCACTCCCTGAAATAAAAAGCAAAATCCTATCACAATAAAATTTTCCCGTTGGTATGAAAACCTGCATCATACTACAAAAAATATGCCAACAATTTAAACAGTGCATTTTCAATCTTGTTTCATTGGTAAATGTTACCATTAAAAAATTCAATATTATTCATTAAAATTTCGAGATTTAAAAACTTTTGCAATCAGTTGCATAAGTTGCATAGTACAATTGCATAATTGCAATCATCTTGCATAAATCGATAACATTATCATGAATTAATGGAAAATATTCAAATTTTCTTCATATCATTTTGGATATGCAAAGTGTCTCAATTAATCTATGTGACGATCTTCTTTTCTAATAGGAAAAAGTTGCGATATTCGTAATAAACATGCAAAATTCTATTGAATTAGTTGAGCGAATGAGTTTTGAGTTTTGCATTTGCAAACATCGCCTGATTAGTGAATATACGAAAAGCGTAATCGATTGCAAAAAAAGAGCAACCAAGTATTGAATAGATCTAAATTGTCTATGTGCATTGCACGAAACCCAATGCTTTTCTATCACAATAAAAAGCTGCGTAACGCAAAGCGTTATAGATTCTCTGAGCTTTCTACAATTTATTTATTCATCTCACCATATTGTGCCATTCGCATTTATTCAAATATTTTCTCGATTCCAAATTTATTCCAATCGAAATAATTCTCTAAGTTTTTTTGCGCCTCAAATTCATTAAGTACAACTTTAATCATCGAATAAAATTAGAAGAAATATTAGAAATATTCAATGTCGATTGAGCATCAATGTATCTTTGATGGTTCCGGTATGAAACTCACAGTAGTATAACCAAATAGTTCCAGAGTACAGTGTATACTGGGGAACGATGCACCATGTATCCTCTTTCTTTAAAAACAGCTGCTCGAAGAAGTTTCATTCACCTCAGTCCTCGCTTCATTGCTAGTGAGTGATGAATGATCACCTCTCGTGTTCATGACTTCTGCTTTGGTAGCCACATCCCCCGAACCATTTTCGGTGTCTTTACCTTGTAACGTGAGTCACTCGGACGCCGTTGTGATCATTTAGCCTTGTAACAGACGCCGCTGTGAGTCCGACATGCCAAAATAAAATATTTTCAAGGGAAAATGCACTTTATAAGTATTTAAGCTGATTTGATGCTTAAACCAGACGTTCAGTGTCGATTGAAGCTCGTAGGAAAGTATGAACAAAAAATAATAAACCACTTTTTCCTACACATTGAGTTTCGTTTCCGTCTAACTCAACTTGCCGCAAAAAAACCTTTTTCAACGGAACATCATTGAAAATGCACCTCAGAAGCTTCATTGCGTTACGTCCCATCGTTCTTTTGCCAGCATAACGTGTTTCATCACTACATTTCAAATGCAGTATGCATTAAGCTAAAATAAGAAAAGATCTCGTTCATGCCTATCGAAGCGAAAATGTGGTCTTTTGAGTATGAATGTAGCATGTTTTAATAAATAAGTGAGACTTCCAAGAAGTCTTCCTCCGCAGAGATATATGAACCTATAAGGCAGCTTTTAAATCGAGAAAAACTTTTTCAGCGGTATTTTGCATTCACGAGCCGAATCGGGCTTTTTATCATGGTTTTTAAAAAGACACACCTTATTATAGACAACTAAATGGAAGTTTCCTTCAGTAATCTTGCGAACCTTACCTTATCCATGCGGTTTTTAATTGCCAACTAGCCGTAAAATAAAAACTTTTGAGCATTTTGACCGACTCCCCATTCATAAGGTTTGCTTTGCACGACATTTGATAAGTGCGCACAGTATGTTCACTTTATGTATTCGCGGTTTTTGCTGCCCTAAGAATTCCTTCCGTTACTTTTTACCTACATTTTTTGTATTGAATTACTCAATTTCACCATGGGAGTGCATGAAATCACAAGTTTTTTCTCGACTCTATGTCGATTGAATATATGAATGCCCGTGTAGTTGTCGATAATGCGATGTGAATGCTTCAATGTTCGAGTGAACCCGTCCGGTTTGACTAATATCAGCATGACGAAATTATAAAATTTAGTCATCACTGAGGCGCCCCTCCGTCTTTCGCTATGACAGGAATTATGACTTCCGCTTTAGCTGTTGTTTTATATTTTAATGAACAAGAGTTTCTATTGATGTTATATTGAAGTGAATTATATGAATTTATTCGCTTATTTCTATGGATTCTGATGCCAGTGGAAATTGTTGACCTCAGGTTAACTACGAAACCTTCAACTCTTGCATTCCAGTGGTGCCTACCCTTGGTAGACTGATCAATCACGTATTAAATAAGAAGTTTCTAGTGAACCATTTCGAATAGGCGTATTAAACTAGCGGTGTGATTTAGAAGCTGGCGTCGGTGTCGCATACAAACTTATCAACGAGCGATTTGGGACGCAGGTATCTTTGTGGGCTTTTGCGACTCTCATCGGCCTATTTCGTCGTGCTCACAGTTGAATTGCTTGCTCTTGTACAAATGGTCCTTTTCACTTTCGTCAATTATCTGCACGGTATTACGCTCATTTCTTGCATACTACTCCTATTGCAAACCGTCTAAAAATTATTCCATAAAGGATATGCATATTACTGAGTCGAATAACGACTTTCACAAGTATAGAGTGGAAGATCTTTTCCTCACATAAGCCTTACATTTTTTTTTTATTTTTTCTATAAAGTGGCCTCTTATTTTCTCCTGAATTCCTATAAGAATTGTATCAAATGTATCGCACCTCTTCGTACATAGCTGCGAAGGTATTTTGAGTGGAACTCGGCCAAATTATATGTTTTCTTCTGCAGCATTGCTGATGCATAGCTTCAAGTAATAACGATTGTTGCGTTGAAGATGCCTATAATAGTTCATTTAGGCTAATATAAAGTTGGTGACGAGATGATGTGCCAATAGGAAATCCTCTCACCTCCTCCCATTCCCTCCCCATTTCTCTCATAGAATGAAAAGTCATGCCACTAACGAATGAATATAAATCTGCATTGATGTATGCTTGTACTGCTTCTCCTTCAAACGTAGATTTCTGCCAAATACTAGCGAGGAAAAATTGTATCCTGAGAATTAAGTATTAGCAAAGTAACACAACGAAAACGTGCTATTTCTAAACAAACGCATTATCACAAACTAAATTATTGAACGAAGCGAATGCACACAATGTGCTCGGTAAATGTGTTGAAAGTTTCGCAGAATTTCCCGAAAAAAAAATGGAAAAAAAACCAACATGGGACCACATTTAGATTGCATTTGTACTAACTTATCTCTTACTCACCTTTATAATTCAAATAAAGATGTACTTTGCTGTCAACGCAATGCGTGCTTTCAATATACGAAATAATAGATTGGCACAATAGAGGGAATGCTATCGTTTATGCTTTAATGTAGCTAATGAAATGTGCACTAGTCATTGCTTTGCTTTATTCTGCAATATTTATGTACAATTCTATGATGTGTAACGCTCAAAGATGAGTAGCAAAAATTTATGCAATTTCAGGCTTTGAAAGGTATTACGAGTTGAATGCAGAGATCGGAAAAATTATTCACTTCTCGTACCTCCTACCGTTACTTATCTTCCAGGTATTGGCTTCACATTGATCGGTTTTTTTTTAATATATAAATCAGCTAATTGACACCGGAAAAGTGCTAGAGATAAAGGTGATGATATTCGATCATATCACATTGAATGTGGATGCCATGGTTTGAGACAATAGGAAATACTTCTGCAATTGCTGCTGCACAGGATGGCTTCCCTACTTGAAGAATTTCCCACCTAAACAATTTTCACGCTAAGTGAATTATACAGTCTTAAACGAGAAGAATTACTCAGCTGAAAACCTTAGCTGCTTCAGCTGCAGCTCAGCATATCATCACAAACAAAACTTGCATACAACACGGGAATGAGATGCGTAGAATTTTTCCCCGCAAATGTTATATGAGATTTGGAAAATCCCAAAGGTAAAATTTACGCTACCTAACCTAAACTCTCACTAAAATATACGTCTCGCCTCACCTTGAAAGTTTTCGCCTCGTTTTGCTTGTCTAACCTCAACTACTTTCTCTCAATGTTGAGGGAGGCAACAAATGACGTCATTTTCGTCATGCGATAGGCCCTTCTAGAAGATATGGTTATTATTGTTTTTCTATTTTGAGCTTCAGCAAAATTCTTAAGTGCAAGTCCAGTTCCCGCACCTTTTTGACCGATTATAAAGGCAACGAAAAAAGTCACTAGTATGTACACGTCAACAAAACTGCCAACGCATTAGATACTGACTCTGATCGAAGAGTGATCTCGACGCTTTGATTCTAACGAGACAGCCCCCAGGGCCATCACCATATGGTTTTTAAGCTGATGACAACTCGCTGTTCATCATTCTTCTCTCCTCCTTTACTGATGCAATATGGTGTATTTTCATTCAGGTGATTTGGTTCTTCAGCATCGTTGCATCATTCGTATCGGTGCCCACAGTGCTTCCGTACCTCATGATGCCGCATCTTTTTCTTTCGGTTATATCGCTGTTCGCTGCAATTGTTCTTGTCGCGCTTACCATTTGTTACACCATCAAAGGTATATCATGTGCTACATTTATATACTCAAAGTGGTCAGAACTTATTTCGATAAGAGATGAACAATCATAAGTAATCGGTACACAAATAAAAGTATTGTAATTCAAGGCAGAAATGATTCAAGTGATCGAACTGCCTAACTTCTAAACGGGATCATTTCTGATCGTTTACCTGTGAAACATGCGAAATTTTCCAAAATTAGTATCCCTACGCAACTAAATTGGTACTATGTAACATTGTTTTATGTGGAAATTTGATTTCACGCATACTTTGTTCAAATTTCATATATATATATATATATATATATATATATATATATATATATATATATACTATGCATATATATTTGTTTGTTTGTTTATTCATTCATTTGTTTATTTATTTATTTATTTATTTATTTATTTATTTATTTATTTATTTATTTATTTATTCATTCATTCATTCATTTCACGAATAATTCTTACCGAGAACTCAGTCCGACTTCCATGTACAGCTACTTTAGTTAAACGAATTTATTTAAATTATCAGCGTTATTTTCAGAAACTCGATTGGAATGGCCGATTATCTTACTTATTATTTTGCCAAACATTTTTATCTTAGCCGAAGTTTATTGTATATACATTACGTTCGCTTGTTTCCGATGGCTTGTACACAAAAAGAAATCAGTAAGGGCGACAGGTCCTGATAAAGGTAAATATATGATTGTTGAGCCGTTTAATTCCTAGATTCTTTGCCAAAAAAATTCAATTTTGGTGTTTACATAAACGGTCTGAGAACGAACTTCCTAAATATGGGCCCGATTAACCGATCTCTGAAGAAAATTTTATAATTTCACAATAATTGTTGATGAATTTTTCACATCCTACTCGAGTACTTCTCATATGCCATCTCAATATCGCATTATATTTTTGCATTTAAAATATTTCGGATTATATTCGTTTATTAAGAAAATAGGTCATATTTTATTATGTTATGGAGTGTAGTGAAGTTCGAAACATATAAAACATTACTACCCGGAAATGTAGTGGGGAAGTTCCCAGGTAGGTAGCACTAAGAATACGTGCAATTCGATCGTGTACCTCTTGTGAGTCAGCTTATTTGCAGGTGTGATTACAAAACTATGGAATTACACCACCTGAAAGAAACGGCACAAATTTTGAGGTGTTTGTGAGCTCAATAACGAAGTTATTTAGATTTGATAACTATTATTTTGCATTTTAATCGTAAAACACTAATTACGACGAGCAAAAGCTTAGTGGACAATCACTAAAGAAGCGAATAAATAAATAATAAAGTTTGATAAATTGTAAAGCAATCGTGTAGTGTGATTGTCTATCGGTTAGTCGGGCCCATATTGATTTAAAGTTTTATTTACAAGAGGTATACCATTCGCTAATAATTGCTATTTTCAGCTGCTCAGATCGACGTTGTTGGGTCACTCGATTCGTATAGCAGACGTTCAACAGCGATCGTTAATGATGACTACCTCTACATTCCAACATAGCTTGAATTTTATTACAAGTAATAATAGCACCTAGCGGGTCGATTTCATTGTGAATGAATTTCCATCCTGTTGTTTTTTTTCGTATCGAATTTATTGTCAATTCAGGCTTGAAAGATGAGTGCTGATTGATTAAGATTCATGTGTACATTCTCGAACTATAACCCGATCGGTATTTGTGCACCTGCATGAAGTATATGAATATGCGTTGCTTCCTCCGCCATTTGAATGCAATAAATAATAAACGGCTCATCAGCGATGTTGTTTTCTGGAACAAATACAACTCACTTTGGAGAGGATTTAAAGTAATCGCAAATTCTCGGACAAACTCCCACAGACATAACCACGGAAATAATAGTCTGATAAATTAGTGACATCACTACATGGGAAGGAGTCAAGTTTTGAAAAACCTAATCTACAGCGATCTGGAAAATTCGCATTACAACGTGAGATTAGCAAATAGTGATGTTAAGGAGAAAAGATGCACATTCTAATCAAGTAATAAGACAACTAAAGGTAGCATATCGCTTCCAATTAGGGATTGGTCAATAACGTCGTCCATCTTAACGGATAGATCCTATCCTACCAATAACTCTGTACAGCTTTCTCTGAGGAAACGAAGTCATAAAGCTCAAAGTAAAATGATGAGCACCAAAGGAGGGTATTTACGTTACCTTTCGAAACTTGGCGCAAATAGTGCAAATATGATTTCACTGAAAAAGGAATTGAGCGCTACTTTCAATTGTGTATGAGAAAAAGAAATAGCATTTCTTTTCTTCTAAAATAATCCAATGAGGCGTTGTGACCTCATAAGGACGTTCCATTCACTGATGACGATATTTTTATGACTTGTGCAAATCCGCAACTGCAAAGTGCATTATAACAATATCGTGACCACGCCTATGCACGTCTATGCCTGTCTCCCATCGTCTGTTAATTTCGACTCCGGAACAATCAAACCTGGGGCCCAAAGCACTCCTAACTTCAACGCTAATCTATCAATTTGGAAAATAAGTTGAAGTCATCTAAAGGTGTCAAATCCACTTGGCATCAATTAGGCTCGACAAAAAACGAACATTTTAAGCAGTACGATGAACGATCAAATCACATAAAAAAGAGCCGCAGTAATTATATCAACAAATAATACGACGTTCTCTATAATTTACTCTTTGTTGATGACATCATTTAAAGTTTATGCAAGCGATAAGTTTATTTACAAATACTGAGGCGTTAATGTGGTGCACATTTTATTTGAAACTTCGCTAACTAATTCGATAAAATGAATTGCTTAAAAAAGGTACATTTCATCAACCGCTGTGATGCAATATACCTTTTTGCAATAGAATTCTCAAATTGCAATATTTGCAATATTAGCAATAGAATTTTGCACCATCTTCTTGCAATAATTGCAAAACAATAGAATTCTTAGTTCGTTTTATTTTTATCTGCTTTCTTGTATGTATCATCGAACGAAAAACCCGGTGCTGCTTTCTTAAACAATTATACAATCGAAACGCTGATTCAGGCGTTTTATGTGTCATTGCCATGTGGCGCTCCACATCAGTCTACCGTTTTCAACGATGCCACCACCATCACCTTCTAGAGTCTCAGCAATGTTTTCATGCGACAAGAATACGGCTCATAAAAACGATTCTTCTCCTGTAATTATGATAGTTGGCGTATATCATTTTCATGGTTATTTTCAACGCTCAACGCTTGTATTTTGTTGGTCTCCGAATCGTGACCAACAAAATACTCTCTTTTGCAAGTATTATCAAATAACAGCTATCTATACGATGCAAGTTCATGCTATGTGATGATCATATATATGTTCTTAGCAATATTCATATTTCTTGCATTGCAGGTATTTTGAAAGAGACATTCACTCGGTCTACGAAGCGATGAAACAGACGACGTTCAGCAATGTAAGCCTCTCCCACTTCTATAAAACAATGACTTTGTCAGATGCTATGTGCAACCTTAACCCCATCCGGAAATCAGCTGAAATCAAACGCTCAATTGCTCTAGCTATCCTGCCATCCATCTAAACGACGTGTATTTCTTTAGCAGAACATCGCCTATCCTAATTCGACGCTTCTTTATATATCACGTTAATGATGCTGTAATCCGCACTAATAAATCCATGCCCATAAATGTCGTCCAGAATTTTTCGAGAAATTCATAAGTCATGTACTGTTTCAGTCTCATTAACTACTTCCGCCAACGACACAGTTTTGAAAGTTCATTCCTCTTTAATACAACCAATTAAATCTGTTTAACAGGTTCACATGCAACCGTTCTATCACGATAGGCTTTAGCCGTTCACGAATCATCCAAAAATCCTAGAAATGGTCAGCATGATGCTTGTTGACAGATGTCTGTCATTGACTGCTTCACACATCAACGATTATACTGTCATATACACACGAATAGGAAAGCCCACTTTCAGCTCTCTACAATAAGCGAAAACTCGCACTTGCCAATTCAGTGATTTCTTAGAACTGTAAAGCCAACAAACAATTGTTCTAATCTGCCCACTTTTCATTTTTACATGTTTTTCACCATTGACGTAAACGTAACGATGAATAAATATAGAATACTCCATAAACTTGTTAAATAATCCGTAGCCGCCTTAGGTGCCCTCCTACTGCAGCGTACGAATGTCCATACAAGTGTTTTACCTCCTGCTTCCCTGGTCATGAATAGAATAAGCAATTTTCAGGACTCTTCGAGCCCACAACATGAGGTTTTCACTGCGCCACGCGACGAGATGAGTAGGAGTGAAGCAGCCACAACCATACAAGTAAAAGTACCAACAATTAGTTTCATTTATAAGCAAGGTCACAAGCACTTCTACGAAAACATAGCAATGACATGAGCGAGGTCTACGGAAACAATACCGTGGTCAGTAATGACCTAACCGGTGACCACTAATGACCTGCCCGGCTATGTTGTCCTCAGACAACTTTTATTTTATCGTGCTGTTCGATATGACTTTTATACGGCACCACAACAACGTCAATTTTCGGCATTCTTTTTGCTCTTGCAAAATGTTTTACAAATTTGAAGGGAAAAAGAGCAATTGAAGAAACTACCAAGGATAACCGAGGAATCATCAGAATTAAGTGGGGTAGCCAGATCCAAGGATCAAAAAACCCTAAAAGCAGCCAAAAATATTTTCGAACCTTATAGCAATTGACACTTCATCAAGGTTAATTCAAACTTCCGCAAACATTCTTAGGCACAAAAACTTTTAAAAATGCAATAGAAGCATGTGAATGATAAGTTTCGGCGAACATAGGAGAAACAATGCAGAACGATATGATAGTGCTGGCAACTCGCAAGCCAATAATTCCTCAGTGTGAAAGTTGATTCGAGGACGAGATTGCTCTATAGAATTCAAAAGAGTTTTGATCAGCCATGGAGACTAAAGAATTTTAGTAGCATTAAACATCGTATGCGACGAGCGCAGAATGGGCGACTGCTCATTTGTTTTACTCAGTCATCCCTACCTTTCTATGCTTTCCCGCGGTAATTTAACCATTAAATAGCGAATCAAATCATCTCCTTGGTGAAATCATTCTTGAGCCGATTTGGAACACTATACGTATGCTGAATTAGAAAATCATTCAGATGCTTGGCAAAACCTTGCTTGATGGAAGAAAAAACATTTACCTCGCCCTTGCGATTTCGCATCGAACACATATGGCGCAGATGAATCTGAGCAAATTGAGGGCTCATAGGCGTTAAGAACATCGCTACGTACATGATTCGGATGCAAGTTACCTTTCCACTAGATTTGACGAATGCACCACTTAGCTGATATGACTGTCGTTTAGACTAAGGTATGTGGCTTCACTATTGACACGAGAAGCAGGTAACAATTGGAAAGAATGCGACACAACGAGTGATTCTCGTTAGCCGTCCGCTATCAGGCCCGCTTTTACGCCAACAAACATTAATAGCAAGTTCTCGCGATTATAACAGCAATGCAAATATCACATCGCATAATTGATTGAATTTATATCTCAACTTAAAGAACCTCTTTTAATAACTTGCTCCTAGTTCCTCGAATGAGAGCAGATAAATGTGGTCGCAGCTATCACTTGTTCAATCATCTTCTTGCCTGTCATCGCAATCCTTCTCGTTGTTTGCCTCTACAGAGTTTTGCTTCTTGTACCATCAGTTCGTCACATTTTGTGTTGCAGCGTTATTATAGGGGCTATCGACAACGACGTATTTCACGACAACTTCGAGCTGAACGTAAACGTTGTTCGGAAGCGGCAATAATTATACAGGTAGAGAATATCCCCTATGCCAACGCAACCGACACACTCGCTCAGAGATGTATTATAAGTCGCAATTGCGATATGAATGCATACTTATATCCATTCAAGCTAACGTCTGTGCCTCATAAGCTATAGAAATAGAGATTTTCACTTAGCAATTATTTTAGTGCATTTATGGATCGTTCAGCAGAATAAGAAGCCTATCAATTACTAACGCTCATCCTTTAGATAGCCGTTACACCATGTGTATTTAATAGATGATGAGTGATGAGTTCGTGAGTTGAGTAAATGGGTGGGCAAATGCGTGAATCCCACTTTATGATAGTTGGATGTACATTCGTTATATGGCATTGATGTGATTGAGTGAAATATTTGCAGAGTTGTGTTCGAGGATATCTGGCAAGACGACGTTACAATGAGATGCGTAAGAGTAAATCAGAAATGTCGCCGTATAATTTAAGCATTAAAGATCGCTAATAACGTTTTAATATAAACAAATGGATTGGCATACACAAATCACCAGGGTAACTCGACCGATATACATACTATCGTTTTACTACGCTATAAGCATATATCTTTACCGCGTCATTTTGTTAGATTATTATTATACTCGGTATCGCTAGCAGATCTACTCTAATTGATTGCAGTTATAATGAGATCATTGTTATGCAAAAAAAAAGCTGAATGAAATATTTCTTATATGCTGTTCCCCATTGCGAAGGTATTTGTGGGCAATGAAACCGTTGTATGATCTACGAAGCTTTTGTGGGCAAACTATAGGTCTACGAAGCTCGCTTCAATGATTGCATCTTATTCGATAATGACACCCGAGCAATCTGTTCGCATGTTCCGACAAGGTGTGCCGACACTAGCAGAATCTCTCCAACAGAAACAAATCGAGACACTCCGAACAAGAGTGCATTTCATTGAATGAAGCGCTTATTGCAAATGACAGTGTTTTACAACCAATTTGAAGGCATTCTTCATATTTCTATAGCTTCAATGTTAAAGAACATTGTAGAAGCCGTATGAGATTTACAATCACCAACAAATTAGCAATCGTATCTGCTTAAATAAACATCTCAGAGCACTATTCTGTTCTTCACGAGTTTAGAAAAGGAGAGCAACAATACTCAAATAAATATAGTACACAAATCTAATTCGTTTATAAAAGCAGCATGCCGTTATGTTTTCATCAAGCAAGAATTAACGCATAACATATCGATAAATAAAACTAGATTAAAGTACTAATAACGATTCAACAGAACATATCGTTGTTTCAATAAATGCCACACCATTGCACTTCAGGGAGCGCTAATAAATCTGAATCTGAAGCGATGAAATACTGCACTCCAACAAGAACTACCGTATTTTACAAAAAAAAACAAAAGAAAACGCTTCGTTATCATTTCTATCCTCTATCACTGATCATGTAATGAGGCATTTTGCACATCTTATTGCCCATTTCGAAATTGGCAAACAAATGCAGTATAATCTAAACTCATAATCAATCTAAGCTTACAATAAATAAAGACCTCAAAGCATTCTGTTCTTTACGGTTTTAGAAGAGGACAGGAGCAAACTCTTCTTACCAAATCACATAAATTTAGAAGTTTAGAATGAAATATTCAGCGGCAGATTAATAGGTAGGAAGCCCTATAAGATATAAGACACAGCGATATATTCGAATGCTACTAAAAATGCAATACACAGCAAGCATAAAACCACCATCATATCACTAAAAAACATAAATACATGACAACTTCACAGAATAGTTCACCACGATAGTTTCCAAGAAGTGCGATTCGATGGTCAAGAGACAATCAATCGCCGATAAAAGAAGCCAGCTCAAGTTTCCACACAAATCCTTGCATAGCTATCGATATAACTATTTGCAGCCCGTGCTTCTCAACTTTTTTGGGTAACGTCGATTGCCTTTTAACTATGAACTCTTAGAGCCTTTTCCACCATATCGGATTCATCCAAAAATAATCAAGGTTATATTTTAGTGACTAAATGAACGCCTAAAGGTAGCAGCTGATAGAAGCGAAAGAATAAAGAAAGACAGCATAAATAATGGGGAATCCAAAGATCCTCAATCACAAGAAATTATGCATTAAGAAGAGTGCATATGCATCGATACGAATATTAACAGTGACCGGTGACCAGCAATTATTTTATGACGGTATAAGAAATATAGATTATTTCCCAACCGTATACCAAATGCAGAGAAGTTTCACACCGCTGAGATTTACCTGATAAACGGAAGCCACCGAGCAAAACAATAAAATATTATCAAAGAATGTAGCATATGGTTCGCCGGTACCACACAGCTTTCCGAAGTAAAAGCCTATGACTCTATATGCTGGTCAAAGGGAAACACTAAACTGCCTCATGTCAACATATTTGTGGATGGGCCATGCTTTACAGGTGCGTCTGCTAGGTGCCAACAAGGGGCAGACTATTTTTTCGATGAAGCTGTAAGAAAGCAAATTTTATGAAGACTGCATTCATTCGTAGACATCAAAAAGCAGCAGCAGTCACTAACCATCATATCAATGAGAGCTGATGTCACGTCAATACCATACACCATTCCACAAGATCGTTCCCTTCAGGAATATTCGAAAATATTGCTCACGAAAGTGAAAAAGCACACTACATTCACCAAGCCAATTTCTGCCCTGTATGAAATTAATAGATGATCGCCAAGCGAAAACTCTGTAGTTATCTTTTTTCAAGGGTACACATATACAAACGACTAAAAGAGAGATGTTTCCCCGCCCAAAAGTACTATAACTGAAACGCATGCTATACAGGGGATGACTTCGTAACCAGCGGTCGTGTCTCCTTGCTCTCGAAGATGTCTTCTGGATCGCTCTCCTCTGATAGCTCACCACTCCCGCCTAGCACACCAGGGATGTCGTCAAGCGTCTCATCACGAATTGACGTCCGGTTCAAGCGTGATACATTCGCGAATATGCCGCTACGCGTTATCCTGAAACAAATTCACTAAACTCATCATTCCTCTCATTTGCCAGCTATTAGCAAATTCTGCACTTTGTTTACCTGCATTTCCCTACCTGAGTGACTTGAGAGAGGAAACAAAATGAGCGCTCCAACTGAACGGAGGGGGAGAGGGGAAAGAGCGTTGCCATTTAATACGTGTTCTCTAATTTCTGCAGCGACAACACCTCATTTATACCCGTTTAATCAAAACTGCCCTTTTCACTCTGTAAACCCATCGGCCTGTATCCACATTTACATAAATCGAAGCAAAAAAAGTAACTAACGCTTCAGCGTCATCGTCATCTTGAGAGAGCTTTAAATACGGATTCCTCTCTTGTGGACGAAATTTGTGACCTGCTATCACAAAGAAAAACAGCGTCGATAATTCGACTACTGCATCCGTTACCCAATCATAGTTGAACGGCACCACAAACTGAAACTATATTTCAGGGAATACCTATGGGTAAAACCTATTCAGAATAGTTTCACTTCAAGAATTATAGTCTCTCAGGTAAACCAGCACAAATAATATTATAGTAACAGCAATTTTCTGAAACCACTACGCATAGTAAACGCCTCCTACGCGTATTCCGTACATTAACATGTCTAAGAAATAAGCTATTCAATTAAAATTCAAACAACTCCGAAAAACATTTAAAACTGCAGATCAACGGTTCAAATTGGTCAATCAGGCGCAAAATGTCGATGCTGCAAAACATTTTTTATCAATTAGGATTTTCTCTTTCAACATGAAAAGCAACGCGTTCACAGAATTCACAATGAACAGACTGAATGCTATCAGGGTGCGGGGAGAGGAGAGGGAGAAAGGGAACAAGAATACCTTGTCACATAGGAATAAAATCCTATATGAATGGTGGATTACAAAATCTGACAGCGCAAATGAACAAAGAAAAAAGAATGTTCACCTCGACGAGAAATTTGATAACACGTGTAAGGTAGATATAACTGATGATTATTAGATAGAAATGCCTGAAAAGACGAAGCTTCTCCAAATTAAATGCTGCTTTACCATCGCTTCGTGCACCTTCCTGTAGATGCCGCATCGACCTTCAAAAAACGTGCTTTTGTGAAACGGATTTGAAACAAACAATATATATATATATATATATATATATATATATATATATATATATATATATATATCAGCTAATCTCAAAAAAAAATGGAAACAAACGCTTTTGTCCCCGAAAAGGCCGTTACAGTGCAAGCGTAGACAATTTTTCTTTTCCGCAAAGTCCTTCATTCTCGTCAATGAACGGTAAACCGCGACTCGACTACCGTGCAGTTAAGAATAAAGCATCAAAGCGCAACTAAAAGGTGATTGAATCGCGTTACGAAATGCTAGCCGAACATCTGTTTCCAACGTTACCTGAGCGAAATATAGCTAAAAATTTACGCAATACCCATTATTCAGGCAATATGATGAAGGAAGATGACTTTATGTCAAGGAAGGAGGGGGAGGGGAAGACATCGGTAAAGGATTTTCTGGATTGAGATGCTGAAGGGAAAATGGGAATTGTCCTCAGATAGGACCTCTCTGGAAGGTCAAGGATCCGATACCATGCCTCACTAATGCTCTCGTTTTAACAAGCTATTAGGACAGACACTATAACAGACGTCATACCTTTTACATATCAAAGAAGATCTTTCATTCAAATATAAGGAAAAGAAGTTGATGTTATCAAACATTATAATTACCATATTATTGGTAGAAGAATCGCCATACAACAAACAATATCGAAAAAAATAAACATTTGAAACCAAAACTGATAACTCTGTTGACCGAATTCACTTTCTTCAATGATTATCATTGCCACATTATCGACCACCTAAAAAACCTTATAAAGAAATATCCTTTGCTTCAAAACAAATAAAACGATATGAATGCCCAACACCTAAGCAGACCACCGGACCACTTCCTAGTATGTCAAAGACAACAACCGCAATAGGGATTACGAGTCGAGATCATGTCAAAATTCAAAGACAACTGAGGGCGATGACCTTTGGCACTTCTAGCGCGACATCATGACCTCTTGCATCTTGCTGCCTTAGTTCAAATTAAAACAGCCAAATGCAAGAAACAGATCACACCATGCTATTCCATTTACAAGTTTTTCCCAAAAACGCAACAGCACGTAAACTTTGAGGCATTTGAGATGTACGCCTTTAGAAGGAGTTAGAAATAGACAACAAGAAATGAAAGCATCATTGAATATAACAATTAAAAACGAAATGGTAGCAGTGTCAAATATTGTACCTCCATCAATTAAAGCAAAAAAAAAACATCAAAAATATAAAATGCAAAAAACAATGACAACAGTTTGGCGATATGCAAAAAAAAAAAAATTAAAAAAAAACGAGACGTCTAGCGCCTAAACAAGTACCTGTAAAGGAAGAACAAACATAAACAGTTTCCTATCTCGATCGGTGAGGAAATTTTTGAAGAACGTATAGCCAGTACCGATCAAAATTAGCGTGCCGAACAACAACGCTCCTTTCAAACTGAAGATTACTCATCAATTAGCAACTCGGAATATGACATAAAAATGACAGCATGAACGTCTAATAGACCGGAAGGAGCCGCTTTCTGTTACGAACATACATCCTTCCGGTTATTTGAGTAATCAGAAGGGTATCCTTTTGGCTACTCAGGTAACTCAGTAACGGCAACATATAACTATACCAGAACGCTTCAAAGGCAAATACTGCAAATGATACATGAAATGCATCCGATATTCACATATGACGCCTTTGCCCACCCATCTAGCCTCAGCTATCATACAAGCATCGGAATACTCCAACCGGATATGCACCTGCATAATCATATGTACTGTTGAAAAGAACTGTGGAAAACCTAAACAAGTTTTCGTTACATAAATGAAACCTAATTGAAAGAAACATACAGGTGTGTAATGTAGAAGACGACAGCCCAAACTTCTCGCTGATGCCCGTAAACCGAAACGAAATAGAAGTTTATTCCGTGGAAGAACAGCGATAATGATTTCAATATGACTAGTGCAGTCATGAGATGATGCACTCTGTATACAATCGACGGGCTGCAAAGTGATGTTATATCAATCAGTATCTGCAACCTCAACTTCAGCATATTCGAAGACTCTCCACTTGAATACGTCGCGAATGTTCCCCCCTTCCCCCACCCATTATTTCCATGCAGTCCGTAGCCGATATGAGAGACAGAGAGAGGGAGGGAGAATGGCGTGGAGTAAATTAAATTATATTTTTGGGCTCAACAATTCATGTTTTAAGGCATCATCGGCTTTAAAATGCAAATTAATAATATCAGCTTGAGAGCAAATAAAACCCACCAACCATGTTAATTAAGTAACAGCAAAAAAGGACGAACCCTGATTTCCAAAG
Source organism: Baylisascaris procyonis (assembly GCA_037389465.1). Taxonomy (NCBI): domain Eukaryota; kingdom Metazoa; phylum Nematoda; class Chromadorea; order Rhabditida; family Ascarididae; genus Baylisascaris; species Baylisascaris procyonis. Next base: position 2,159,498 of record JAZARR010000230.1, read on the forward strand.
ATTATATATCCAAAGGAAAGCGGCGAATGCAAACATCGCCGACATATACAGGAAGAGTTTCGGTTTCGCAATATCACCAGCAGATAGATAGGAGTCGATGTTTCGCTCTGTTATATCCACCTAAATAAGATTTAATTAATAAAAAAATGAAATTTGAATATACTATATCTCCAGTCAAAAATGTAGATCAAAATCCTTTAGCGAAATACAACTTAAACGAAAAACATCCCTTATGCCCCAAAAAATAGTACACTGACGAAGCACGCTTTCTATGGAACATATTCCTGGAACCATTTTATGAAGACGATTAAATCAATATGTAGAAATGACACTAAGATTGCTGCCGAATTTTGATCTGATCAGGATCAAAATCGATTGCTCTAAAAGTCATGATCGGTTCATAGATGAGGCCTCAGGTTAGAGAAAGTAATCGCGCAAATAAATCCAAATTGGAAAAAAAAACCAGAAAATCAATATCGGATAGAAATAACGTCAGCCTACAGTATGGTAACGTGCTACGGTAATTCGTACTACGATAAATAATCTCGTACAACGGTAATTTACAAAATGCAAAAGATATCGGCAAAAAAAAACATCACAAAAAGAGCTGTTCTAAGCGGAAATAAAAACATCTCGTAAACGATGACTTCACATACCGTAAAATCAACAGCCACTCGATTGCTGTATCCATGTGCACGATAATTGAAACAATTATGATAAACAAAATGATAACGACCTCGTTGTTTGTCGGTGAATTTAATCGCCATCTATATTTGATATTCGATGATCGAGATTGCCTCATTAAATCTCATTTGAAACATGTTGTGGATTCAACGAAAAAAAAAAATTCAGCACTTTAGATATTGCGATCCAATTATCACTCCTCGAAGAATACTTATAATCTCGTTAGAAAGGGAAAAGTAAAGAATATCCCTTGATAAATGAATGGGTTGGGCTCCGAACTCAGACACACTCTTCCCCTTGGCAAAATATCCCTCTGCTCTTCCCCAACAAAAAAAAAAGGAAAAAGGAAAGCAGCATCGGAAATGGAAAATTAAAATAGCTTCTTTATTACGCTCTCAAGAAGCAATTCAAAATCTTTTATGATTAAACAGGCAACATTTTATCTTATTTAAGCATACTTCAGCAAGATATTGCTCGAAATTTCATGATCGAACGATACAATTAAAAAAATCAGCAGATCTTTGAGAAAATAAAGAATTAAAGCAAAATAACATTACTTGATATATCCTATTCATTAAAAATTCAAAAGAAATCAAGAAAATCTATATGCATTTGGATGAAGTTTTCCTAACTTAACTACGATGTTCCCAATAAATGGCCATTCCCCTCCCTCCGGTATATTAAACAGCATAACTAAATAAAACAACTTACCGAAGTTGAGTAATGACCGTCGAGGAAGATGAGGGGAATGTAATCAACGTACGATCTGCCAGTACCCACCGTTGGGAAAAACATATTATGTAACTTCCCGAACAAACCTCCATCCGTCGAACTCTATAATAAACAAGAAGATGGAGAAGGATGTAAAATAAGGATCTCATTATTTCATTTCCTTTGCTTTTATCGTTCATTCAGCGGGAAACGCTTCGACGGGCGGTGGAGGTTCCTTTGAATAATCATCGACCACCAACAGAGTATGATTCAGTCGATGAAAACGGCCTTTTTATATGATGCATCAAAAGTACAGAAATACGAATCGCCACTAAGAAAAAGCTTTATCCGACGCTAGTACTACGTTTCATATATGCTGTTAAATATTGTTCTCAGATCTGTGGTGCCCTGGGAAGCATTTTTCAAACATATTTCAACGTTTTGAAAATAGATAAACGTAACCTGCGGCAATGTAATACTGTAGTATTACTGTAGGAGAAATACTGTAGTAGTATGTCACGTTTGAGTGATCCACTGGAGTATAAGATTATAGCAACGAAATCTACTCGTTTTCCCTGCCGAGATAGAATAAGATGAAATTCACATCGCTCAAAGAAATGAAAAAAGAACCACAGAAACAGCGAAAAATCTACTTTTAATAGCTGACAAGAACGAAACAAGCAGCGCTCCCAGAGTGAAAGTGGGGAAAGTGGAAGGGATTTCTAAAAAGCATGCAACTTATGAAAATATCAACGCAACGATGAACATCCCCACCTCATACAACAATCACGATTTAATACTCACCTCGCTCGAGCTTTCGTTAGTCAACGCCGATGACAGCTTCTCGTTTGTGATGCTCATCAACGTCCCACAACTGCAATCCCAACCAGACAACTTTATTGAGATGATAATGTGGTACGCTTGCAATGTATGGGTTTATGCATAAAGCGCGATGAGGATTGCTAAAAGCAATCTCCTTTCTTCTTTAGTACGAATCATGAGGCCTCTCCACGAGTTCCTTAGATGGCTCCAAAATTCGAAAATTCGAGCACAAATTCACCCCGATCTAATAAAGAAGTGCATCAGTGCTCCTGATATTAAACAGGGGTCCAAAGCTTTCCATCTCAGGGGTCACTTCTCGCTAGGCCCCTCCTTTTGGCAAAAAAACGACAACGCATGGAACGCACATATTACCTCCTAAGAGGCTCTCCTTCTCCTTCCTTAAAAAACTGCTCAATTCCTTCACGTTTCGGCTATCGCTGTGTCATCATGACCGCGCTACTGTTCATCGAAACGAAAATAAAATCTTCAACTAAAACGATAACGTATTCCATGAAAAAGTGTAAAACGACGATGAGGAAAAACAAAATAGTGAACTAACTTCTTTTCCTTCCAGCCTGATAAAGAAGAAAACTTTAAAGTGCCAATGAGATATCTAACAGTCTATTATTTTTCCAACAATGAAATTCGTAAATTTATTTTCGTCTTTACTTTATTGTTGCGTATTTTCTTACTAAACTCGCTTAACCTATTATGACGAGCAGCGATCTTAGATCTCCGCTCCCCCTTACAAAAAAAAAAAAACTCTTCAATGTACCATATAAAACTGCAGCATCAAGCAAAAAAAAGGATATATTTCATGCTTACCTCGAAATACTTTTACAGAGTACAATATCCTGTATAGAGCCTGTTCGAACGACATTGAGGCTATTTTGTGTGAAATTAAACACAAAGAAGAGCGCATCATAACCTGTAATCACTCAAAAACAATACCCTCAATTAGAAATAAAATTTCTGTGTGCAAAAATATTATTAGCCTCAAAAAGACATCAATATCGAAACTCTATTAGAACTCGGTGATCTATCGCCATCAATATACTGATTAATCTCTCGCGAATAATTTAATTTTCTCAAATCATATGAATAAAGCTAAGCATAGTAAGAGATAAAACTTCTCATATATCCAAACAATTTCATGCCTTATGGAAATGCCAAAAGGGTTGGAAGAACGATGCTATTAAAGTAACCTTGATCTTGTTGAGAGAGTTGGCAAACGTGTGGCTTTGATCTCATTCCATCGACAATTGCTTTGCCTCGGGACAGTGTGAATCCAATCACACCCTGAATCAAACAAACAGCTAATCAAACCTTTCCAGACAGCACCTTCATTCACCTCAACTAGAAGTGGAGGAAGAAACGAAAAAGGGGGGGGAATATCGAAAAAGAAGTAGTTGGATATAGGTATTCGTCGAAGACACTAGTCAAAGAAGACATCTTAAAAGAAACAAATAGGTCCCCCCATTCATTGACTTTGAAAGAAAGACGCAAAATTTACAATGTGCATTTGAATAGCGCGAGTTAACAATCTGTGCAAACGATTACCTTATCAAAACTTTTCTTATGTTCGTAACGATGCAATTCTTCGAGTATTACAAATAAGGATGAATTATTTTTTTAACTTAACATATACAGCATGGCACAATGCCCAGGATACCTTTTATCAATTTGCTTCAAAAATCAATAAAAATTGCGAGACGTGAAGAGGAGTCAAACATGAGTAATCCCCTCCACGCATCCCTCTAGTGGAGAAAGACTTCCCAAATTCTTTCCCTTAGAAAATCTATGCGTGGAGAACGTCAAAAAATGCCCAAAAAGCGCTAAATGCGTTCAAACTTGCAGGAAATGGAAATAAAAAGGAACAGGAATATAATGAAACTGTTAACTCGAACTTTGTTGCATACATTTCTAAAAGCAAGGTTGCTAAAACACTAAATCTCAAAGGTCCATGTAAAAATTTGGCCAAGATGGCCTATGTAAAAATTTGGCCAATTTGGCCATTGAACAATATCACTGGCGCATTTCCCGATGACTAATTCATATTACTTCAACAAAATTACTGAATATAATTCTCCCCAATGTGAAAACTATTCATTGGCTACTATTCTTTCAAATTTCACACTGTCACAAAGCAATATACTAAATAGAGAAAACAAAATATCCATACAACGGCAAAAAATCGTTTCATTATTTTCAGTGGAAAATTTGAAACGATTATAAAATCCATTTAAATTTTCAATTATCACCTAAGTGGGGAAAACCTCATTATAGAGATATAGTACCATCGTTATAATCTTCCGTTTGGAATACTTGTGGTGTTAAAAAATGCTCTCATGCATGGAGCATATATTTGATACCAATTACTAAACACTTACAAATCTATCCGTATTTCTCATCTCACGAGTAACACCTGTCGATACGAGTTCCTCCGGAACCGTGAAATTATGTAAAATTAATTCGAAAGTACCACCCGTATCGTAGCCAAAACTCGTTAAGAGAATATTTCGACGTGAATCATCCTGAAAATGAAAAGAAAATGAGTTCATGATTGAGAAGTCTATGAGAAGAAAAAAAACAGAGAGATAAAATAAAATACAGTCGAATAATAATTCAAAGAAGCAGAAAGAGAAGCCCTTCTATAGGAACATCATTGCTGCAAGGCATTGATCATCGCAATTCCATTTCCAATGCAGCATGAATATTTCAAAAGCTTTAAAAAATAAGTCATAGATTGAACGATTAAAATTTCGAAAAATAATAATGTAAAAATTATACTACATTTTGCTGCTAAGTCCAGAACAGGCATAAGTGGCCTTTGTTTGCTCTACACTGGATTAATCTCCATCGATTTCCTGTCTATATATCCTTCAATGTATTAACCGCATAGGAAGTGAGCAGCGCCCATACATCAAGAGGACATTTTGGAAAGACTTCCCCACAGGCATGATTCCTTAGCTGTCTACAATTTTAAAAAAAATGTCCAGCTGCTTCTTTCAAGGCAATAAGATCGTCTATTTCACGTTTACAAAAAAAGCTGTAGACTTAATTGTCAGCTGATAAATCCTTTATTTCTGCTTTCAAACGAACTCTTTTATTAATCCTATCTAGCCTTTTATTGACATCATCGTTCATCACTCATATCATATTGTTCGAAAACGACATAAATGCTCATTGTTAGTTTTATGGATAAATGAAGTGGGACAAGTGGAAAGGAAACAATAGTTTAGCCAATGTCCAAGTATTACATCACCATCTTGATGGAGGGATGGGGGGGGGAGGAGGTGGGGAGGGATGAGATAACAAACACCGTATAGAAAAATGAGATTCAGAAACGATGGTCGACTTACAGTTAGAGCTAAATGATGAATCTTGCACTGCGTAACATGAAACAACGCCACGAGGTGAAGCAATATGCTCAACGAACCCCAATTCATTCTCATTCCGACAGCTGAGATGAGAATAGATCCTTTCTGAAATCATAAAACAACAAACAAATGCACCAAGAAAGTTGTTAAAATACGCTTTCGTGCAATAGATTTACATACAGCTATGTATTACAGGTACACAATGAAGTATACAGGTAGAGAATAGATCCATAGATATATGGGTGTGCTTGGCTTAAAAGACTGCGAAGCCGACGATCTATAGAGATTGACTTAATATGAACAACAAAATTGAAGCGATTTTGCAGCATAAGAGAACAAACAAAAATACAAAAAAAAAACAACAATCTGCAATATATTTGTAAGCTTACAGTATGTGATACATGCAAGTTTATGAGAATAAAACAATAAGAGAGAATAGAATTCAACGGGCAATTAGATTACCACCAGAACAATGAAAGTGGGCAGACCGATACCAATAGCAATATCAAACGCTTTTCAAAAAGGTTTTTTTGTCATGACTATGCTTGCAACTTTCGCATATGAAGTTCGACGATCAGCGTGATCGGGAAGCAAGCAATGATTCATAGCTTTAACTTCGCTGGATATGACAGACGTCCACCCCCCCCCCTCTCCCTTGTAAAAATATTTCTAGTATCTTCCATAAAAGGTGCTATGCGTATTTTCTGCAGAATGAAATTAGCGACTTGCAGTCCATCAATCAGATCGATTTAAGGAGGATACAGTCGAATGCTTCGCAAAGAAATAGATGATTCACACCATTGGTGTTAGCCAAATGGAAAGAGAACACAACGTCCGCCAATTATATTATGTCTATTATACTGCAAAATTTCAAATATCCCACGAAATCTTGAGGTCCCTCCAGGTTCCGGAAGCAATTCTGCTACCTTGAAGGTCTTAACAATTTCGATACTCCTCTTTGAAATCACAGCAATAGCATCAAGAACGAGGAGGAGCGCAGGTGACGAGGAAAATGCTGCGCATGAGAGACGCAACGTAGGTAGAAGAATTTTTCTTGTTGTTGGAACGCTAAGCGATCACATCGATATACATGCTAACCCTTCAAAACCTGCGGTGAATGAATGCTTCTAAGCGCCGACCGCTACTACTCACAAATGCTATTCGTGTAGAAAAAACCCATCGGACGATTAGCATCGTTCGAAGGGAAGATGCTGGTAGCACCAAATTTTTATGCCGATTATGGGAAGTTAAAAAAAACATGACATGACCATTATTATACGTATCACATATATCTTTAATGAATAAAAATACAAAATAAAAAAAAATCCCCTCGAAAAAAACTTTAAATTAAAATGAGTTTATAAAAACTAAGCAACACAAGTATCAAAACACAATAAGCCAACGTGGCATTTCCAATCAACATATGCAGCGAGAGCAATAAAAAGTGCACTTCATTGCAATGCGTTGGCTTAATTCAATGTGTGCAAATGTACGTTCATTGCGGCAAAATATTTCCAACAATAATATATACTGCTAAATGTTCCGACGGCTATATTTCACTCTATTTCCGCTAAATCTCTGAATTTGTGGAAATAATAAAATCCTACGCGAAAATACGTCCATATTTTTAAATTATATATATTTGTATATACGTATATATAAAACAGTTATTTATTTATTTATTTATTACCGCTAATATTACCGGGATAAAGCTAATATTACCGCTAAGCAAGAAAGCTTTGAATAATTTTAACAACAAAATACAAGCATAAAACTGCTAGCATGGTCGACGATGCCGGCGATCGGTGTGATGGGATCATTGCACTGCTCATATTGCATCGCGATCCCTCTTTAAGCTTAACAACAAATCGCCGTCAAAATGTATTTTGTGCGGCGCACAAATTTCCTTATAATTACATTCTGAACGATCAGAACGCTCACACAAACTTGTGCAAAACCTTTTTTCGAGACAACCGGTGAAAAATGAAAATTTTTTGGTTTTACTAAAAAATTTTGGAAAATCGATGGAAAAACTTCTACAAAGTTCATTCCGAAGTCGATGGATCGATTGGAATGTTGATGTAGGAGCTCATTTTATGATGTTTTATCTGGCACAATGTGCTTTACCAGATTCAACCATTATACCCACGAAATTGCGCAGCTCTAACTTTTAGTAGTTTCTGTGCTTTTTTTGAATTGTTGAAGAGACGGGAACATACATGTACGTATACATACAGACGCTACATCACCATAATGCTTAAATGGGAACATGCAAGAATGGATAAAGTGCTTCTAAGGCTATGAAATAATAAAATTCTAAAGCTTCGAACTTGAATAATCGGCACAATTGTAGAGAACGTTGGCACACTCACTGCGAACCGCAAGCGGAGTTTGGCTCGTGTTCCCGATTACGTACGCACTATTATCGTACTCTGCCTCCCGTCCAACCGAATACTAACGCCAACCACTGAAACTCGTAAACTTGTATTAGAAGCACAAATTTTTTCCATCATTCAAATCTTTGCATCCTTCAGCTGAGTTGAAATTTAGCCTGGGGCATATTTTTGACATTCTGGGTTGAATACTGGAAAAAATGGCATGTTTCTATAACAAGTTTTGGAGTGTCTATGATGGGCGTTAGTACTCGCTTACAGAGTGCAGAGTGGGGTTAAAATTCCTAAACATGGGAAATGATAGGCGATTGATAAAATGAAATAAATAAAGACTATGCATGAGGGAATTTTCTGATAACAGTAACTAGTCGATAGTTCTTCAATTATGTTAAGCAATTGCTTAGCGCCTATGTGATGATCTAGTATCGATGCAATAAATTCTTTAATAATTACAAAATTTTATATTATTGTAGAAAAATATTTACGAAAAAAATTTTCACTTGCAAAAATATTTGCAATGCTCTCTAAAATATCGCAATCTTTGCACGTAAATATTTTCGCATTTTCGATGCAATCGGCCAAAAAAGCATAATAAAATTTGCCCTTGATGTGTTTATATTATTTATTCCGCGTTAAACAATGAAATAATAGTAATTTTTTTTTTCTTTTTGGTAGATGTAATAGTACATGTTAATAATTTAGTGTCTTATTTACTTTCACAATTTCTGATGAGAAATTTTATTGAAGAAATCATTTTCATCACCTTTATATAACAACAAGTCCCAACATCGAAAATTTAAAAAAAAAAAAAAGAAAAAAATCTTTATAAATATTACAAATATTAGTTCTTTTTTAAAATTTTCTATAATTATATTTGAATTACATGCAATACCCTTTATAAACGTGCAAACACAATGATTCATTGCGTGTCCTTAGAGATGAAGACGCATGTGAACGTCATCAAATACATATTTGATAAGAACCTATCTAGCTAATGCACTTCACAAATTATCCTACCTCTCAACAACTTTATATGTCGCTCTTTTATTTTCATTCTTTCAGTTTGATTTTCCACTTTATTTCCTTTCATTCTTTTTTGTTCGATTTAGCCGTCAATTTCTCTCTCAGTATAATATTATGCATTTTATTAAAAACACCATCTTTCTGCTGTTCTAAGAATTACTTTTAATATATTGTCTATTGCTGATGAATTGAAAAAAAAATGGGAATATTTCCATCGTATTTTTTTCTCTCATTCAATTTCTTCAGGCGTTATGATAGCATAGATATATGCAAATTTTTTTTTAGCTTGACATTGATATATACTTTATTTTTATGATCGATCAGTTGATCAAAAAGCGATAGAATATATCTTGAAATTAATTGTTGTGTCGATATGAGCGCATTTTGACGTCATCGCTGTGCTCTTCGTATTCGTTAGATCTTCTGCTAGTTCGTTGGCTTTACACGAATGCTTTTACTGTAGTTTTGTTTAGAGTGTTATGCAAACGACAAATTGGCATAGATCTCTCAGATGCTATAGTATACTTAATATTGCTGAATCCGCCTTTGAGTCTACTTTGAGCACATATTTTTCCAGCATCAAATCTTCCAAAAATTCCATTGACATCCTGAGGATCAACAAAAGACAACAGATCAAACTAATCGAAAATTCGCTAAGTTTTTTTTACCGCCCGTTGACATAAAATTGGTGATGCTGCGAAGTGCGCATAGAATTGACTTCTGACATAATTTTCCCGGCAAGCTTCTCATGATCCACTACCAATGAGCTTTAGCGGAGGTATTTGAATTTCGAGTTACCTCCAGCTCTCTTCCTACCTTTCCTGAAGGCGACATCGAAAATCATATAGTTGATAGATGTGAATCGGCGATCGGGAGTGCCTTAAACGCTGCTTCAACACTACAATTTGAGAGAGGCAAAAAGTCTTTTTTTGGAAACCTTCTTCCCTATTTCGTTAAAAGGCTCTAGAAAATAATTTGAACAGGAATTTCCGTCTTTTTTTTAAAATCACAAATTCCAATATATCGCTCGACGCTCACAAATCAAAAGATCCTGATATGTTATTTTTCGGTTATGACAATCATAATATTTTAATTCAAGTTATGTGATACGCTAAAAAATGCAAAAATTCTGCCGGATTTATAAAAAAATTTCCAATCTTTATTGCTCAGAGAGGGCCGAACATTAAAAGGTGTTGTAATGCGGGATAATATAAACAAATTTCTTTACGTTTCCATTCAAATCACCTCTGTTACACATATAGAAAGCCAAATGATTGTCCCTTATACATACATTTTGAATATGACAGGCATTTACATATCTTCTATTTAATCTATTATTGAATTTTTCGTTCAAGAATTTCCCTGAAATGTCATATTTAGAGTGAATAAAAGTTACTATAATATCGACAAGTTTCTACATTTATTGTTGTATTATTGAGGAATTTATTAAAAGGCAATAATTAGATTATGTAGGTGTATCGTACTAACCTACTATGGTCTTATTGCAAGTGTATCGTACCTGAAATAAGACCATAGTTCAGAGGTTAAAAGAGATAAAATTTTTGCATATTCATTGCAAGTGTGTAAGCGGTCGATGCAGTTATGCAAATTCGATCTTTCTCACCAAGTTGAATTATCATCCATCAATCGATTTATGCATATAATTTGTTGCTTAACTGAAACATGACTGATCATAATATTTCCCAATGCTTATATATTCGGGATACTAGTTGATTTTATTGATTAAATTAGAATTTAAAGGGGTGGGGAGGGGAGGGGGAGGAATCATCATTCCAGATCGTAATGTATTGGGGGGAGGTTTTCTTCGAATGGAGTACGAGTAAAAGCGGGTTGATAGTTAATAAGAAGTGGAAAAGCTCTCGATATACTTGCAAACATCTCTTTTCACCACTTCAAGGTCGTTTTTCTTATCATTTGCTGTTGTCTCTTGCCAAACATTTTCTTACGCACATTTCTCGCTCATTTTTCTTTCATTTCTCTTTCTACGAATCCACTATTGTCTTAACGCAAACAATTTTTTCCACTTTTGTCGTGTTGAGTCTGTGAAATAATCTGATATTTGTTGCTATATGCATATATTTGTATTGTTAGTTTCATTCACCTTAATCATTCAACAGACAATTCGCCCGTTAGATATTCTGTTGTCAAGTGGAAGATTTACTACTCCAATGATTTTCGATAACCATTTTCAACAACTATTTTTGTTTCAGTTTTGTTTAAAATCTTCGATGAATTTTTTCAATGAAATAAATTTTAAATAAGGTTCATAACTTAAAAATTCTTTCATATTCACAGTTGAATGAATCCTTAATCACATTAAATTTCTCGCTGATGCTATTTCTTGACTTCATTCCTAATAATGTTTCCTGCTAGATTTCTTCAACTCTCAAATATGTTTGTCTCCATTTGAGACGAATGACATTCTAAGCAAATGATATAATTTAAAAATTAGTGGGGAACATTATATGACAATAGTTTTGAAACAAAAAGTTTTCTCTATACAATGGAAAATTCATGCGCTCTATTTGAGGATTTAAAAAAAATGTTTTCCATAAAATCACCTGTTAAAATCTCTGGCATTTTGGTTTCAATTTTTCTTAAATTTATCAACGAGTATTTCTAAGCTTTGCCTTATTGATCTCTATTGATCTCTATATGAGAATCTGCAATAGTACAAAGCCGACTGTCGTTGGATGATACTCGTAGTGACGGTCTGTGTCCTTCACGGCATCGCATCGAAAGGTGAACAACATTTCGCTGTCACTCCCCATTCGCCTTCTCATGTTGTACAACGCGTATAGGTCTCTATTAAATTTCTAACTCTACTGTTTTTATTTCTATTTGTTATATAAACTCCTATTCGTTAAAGGTTCTCAGCTAGACCATTCCGTCGATTCTATGCATTGTTTCCTCACTCTTCGATCGACTGCATCTACAAGAATGTTATTTTAATATTTAACATCACACTATGTAGAATTAATTTAGGTTTCCACCTATTTTTATTAGTAGATAGAAGTGAAAAGGTTTTAAAATTTCTAATTTTCCTCTCTATTCGTTGATGAATTCCACGTTATGATCTCTACTGCAATAAATCGAATTTATACAGCCTAAGTTTCTCGTGAAACTTGTGCCTTATTTATTGTGCAGTCAATCTTGGAGCTAATCGAATTGATTCATGTTAATAACCTAATATTGCATTTAACCATCCTAAATCATTCGTCATAACAGCTCAGTTTTACTTGTAAGTTTTTCACACGGGAGATTCAACTGTAGACTTCACCGACATAAATCTAAACCGCTTGTGATCTATCCGGAAACGTTTCTACAATTTTCGTAAATAATATAGAAAACGTACTGTAATAAGAGTTGTTCTCAGAAGTGATACAGCCTTGTTAGTCTTTGTAGCGCTATTCTAAAATTATGCCAGTGTAGAATTTAATAATTAGCCTAACTCATTTTCTTCATTTGCATTGTTACTCTAGTAGCATTACAAACCACCATGCAACTCCTTTACCTTTTGAAACTGTATAGTTAGTGAAATGCTTGAAGTTCTTCCATTGTACACTGAAGCACACCTGAAGAAAGCGTACGGAGAGGGATATTCCTGCTGCCTAAATATGCAGATATTTCATTGTTTTCGTTAATTTTCGGCGAAAGAAGCTTAAACTCCGGAATATCCATGTCTTGGATTTTTTGTTGCTGTGGATACAGCCGAATCGCTATATTAGCGCCCATATATTATTAACAATTGTGCCCCTCAAGCTAATCAATTTTTTTTACCTCATATATTTCTAATGAGTTTGAAAGAGGTGAATCCACTTGCATTACTAATGAATTAGATTCTTGAAAGTTTAACTTTTTGTAGATATGTGAATTTTTTTTTTCAAAATATTATTTTTTAGCATTTGTTTCGGATGATTGGCCGGTTACCGCTGGCGACAAACATTAAAATAAATTGCGATAAATAGAGAAATTCGCGAGCTAAATAAATTTGAAAAAATTTTTTCGAAATAATAAATATAAATAAATAAATAGATTCTTCATAAATAAATAAGTTATAGAAATGATGAAAGAATGAAATGCATAAAATTTAATTTACCCATTGCATTTGATATTTTTATATTGTTGATTTGGAATTACTACCCTTGCAAATCGCCTATCGGGAATGTTATACTATATTTGTAAATGTTTGTATGTGGACTTGAAATTCAACAGCGGATGTGAAATAAGCAGTCCGCGAATCCTGGCTGCTTTAAATAAAAGCTTTGCAACTTGACGATGCGGCAAGAGTGCGCAATCGCCAAGATGCTAATGGAAACAGTCATATTGTTCGTAGCATTTGTTTGTTGAAGTGTTCCAAAGAATGACAATGCTTTCAGATCATCGAGTAAATATTGATTCAAGCACTTGCTTAGAATAGAGTTTCCTTTATTGCAATTGTGAATGACGTCCGTCCATAATCGTTGCTGAATGAATAACCACATACTCATACTGTATCTATCTCTCTCTCTCTATACATATTTTTTGATAATTTTTCGATTTTTCAATAAAATTGTCGTTTTATTGCCACTATTCAAGGCAGCACATTTCAATTCCTCATATATGAAGTAATGTATATCTACATGACAGCCGGTGTGAACTGTAAAGCGTATGTAGTAATGAACAAATGTAAAAGATGTGACAGCCTCATGCTTTCTTATTTAAAAACCATGCGTTTTAATGGAAGCCTATGAAAGCCGTCGCTTGCATACAATGATTAGCATGTTTAGCTATAGCAGTGCATTCACTTAACTTGACCTCTCTTTACATTCTGAATCATCTAGCTAATACGTTTTCCTTGCATTTCAATTGTTTCAATTTCTTGCTTACCCTTTCAAATGCCAAAAAAAGCACTGTCCATCTTATATCCAATCTTCTGTTTCGCTATCAGTGAAGGGCAGATCAACTCTCCCATTTGAATCACCTGTTGAAGTGGCTCTGAATTTATTCAGCAACCAAATTATTGTCACTCTTCAGAAGCGGCTGTTTAAAAAAAAAGTTCTTTAGAATACATGATCAGAAACGTCTAACGGATCTGATATGAATAATACAAAAATTAGCGAATAATACAGAAGTTAGAACACTTTCTCCTTCCCTTCTCTCCTCTCATACTCTTCTATTCTATGCCTGCCTTTAGCATTTGGTAAATTGCATAAGGCTTGTCGATAAGATTTAAGAAAGCCGCTGTTTTTCTTGAAAAATATTGCAAGTTCAATCTTTCTTACCACATTTCTTCGCTAATGCAGAATCGCAGTAAAATGATGCGGACTTGCTAGTGGAAATATGCAGACTTACGCGGATATGTGGAATCCTAAAATTAGCGCAATATCGAGCTATCTCAACACGCGGATTGCTTAAGCAGTACTGTTGTGACTGGCAGCGACAGCATAGAGGAGGATGAGCGGAGAAAGAGGGTAGGATCGGATAACCGTATGTCGATGCTGATATGCAAGAGCATAAGTGGGAGAGAGGCCGTTTATGGGGAACACCATGGCCCCCAAACACGAGTCTGACTAAAGACCTACACTCGGGCCGAAGTCCGACTTATGTAGACTCCATATATCGCATAAATGAGAATCGGCTGTATGAGTAAATGTGACCACTGCAGTATTAGAACACAAGCAGATATCTTGGGTTGGCTCTTTAGTGTCGTACATAGCAAATACCTTTCAAAGCCTCATATAGTAAGCAGATTTCAAGACCTCACTCAGCAGCACTTTTAAAAGCCTCACTATTGTTTGCAAAGATTTCACTAGTTCGTGTGTATGACACTTCGATGAGTATTTCTTGGCTACAAATCTTATGAGGTCTTAATGGAGGTACGATTGATATATACAAAAGTTGATAGTCTTTGATTTATTCAAGTGGCGTTTTATTTTTTCTTCTTTTTGTTGAAATAATGCGGCACTTATCCGTCGAGTGATTATTCACTCTGTCATCCAGTGAAGTATTCGCGTTCAACTTTGTTCTCTTTGTCAACGCTCATATCAACTAGAAGAAAAACACTGCTAACGTTCAATTTATTTGCGAATGTATCGTTTACTTAGGCATATGCTTTTTCATTTTTTTCTGAGGCATACGATAGAATGAATACGTACATTAATGAAATTCCTTAATCGAAACAAAGAATTAATCTTATTGAAATGTTATGCCAGAAGAATTCAGCTTAATTGAGCTAATCATAAACCTTTTCGGAAAATTTTTCTATCTTTCTTTATCTCTTTTTTCCAATTCTATTTTTCCTCTAAATAATTATTTAATTTAACTGTTTATCATCAAAGATTAACGCTTATGAAAGTTGTATCTATTAGGAATTTATGCTTTATATTTTTTGCTGTTAGGTGTTATATATATATATATATATATATATATATATATATATATATATATATATATATATATATATATATATATATATATATATATATATATATATATATATACTGCTCTCCTATTGGTTATGTTTATACTTCTTGCCTTCCTTTTTTTGTGGCAGCCATATTCAATAGAAGCCAAGCGTTTGGAGTCATTTCATGTCAAAAATATCAATCTTATGATAGTACAGAAGATTAATACTGAGTGGTATTACAGGGAATCTGTGATGAGCAGCGTATAACAACTTCTATATGATATACTTATACAACTAAATAATTCGATTGTATTCTTTTAACAATGGTCATCATTACAAAAGTAAGTTTTCCTTATTCTACGTTTCTAATAGCAATGTGAAAAATCTACGTTGAGATAATGCTGAAATGCACGATAAAAATGAACTCAATAAGACCGCCTCTCTTTAACACAATGAACGCACCTGTGAGGTTGAAAAATACTGATATTGCACCCTTCCCCAGCACGGGTTCTCTCTTCAACTTTTCATTGAAATCGGTGAATATGAATATGCCTCTAACATAGAAGAATTTTTAGAAATTGATTCATATGCTCTATGGCTGAAATTTTCATTCTTTTCCAATAATGCAAATATTTTTTGCACTTTGTAGTGTTTTTTCGGGGGGGGGGGGACGAAAACTGGTTCTTCGATGAAACTTGCATCGCCCTTTCGTTAGGCTAGACAGTTCTTGCAAGCCCACTCGATATAGCAGCTTCTATCCCTTTGATGTAAGACGCTTGAGGTATAGGGACATCTATACGATATCCTTAATTCAACTATATTTTTTTGGCTTTATCTTGATAATTTTAAGGAAGTGTTCTTTTAAAATATTGGTGTTCGGTAAATTTTTCTCTTATGGCTATAATTGCCTAGTTTATCGTCCTTCGGCTATGAACATCATAGGGGAACATTTGAGCGTCAATCGGAGATAACGGCACCGCGATAATTTTACTATTCAAAAATACGTGAGCGAATAAATATAGCGTTCTAGAATATTTACAATGATGTCATTGAATTGAAATGGCTCAACAACGATTGCAAAAGATCAATATCATTATTCGTTGTTCTTTGTTCATTGAAAAATCTGATCAAAGGCGTTTTTGATCCATTAGTATTAGATGCTGAGCGGCACCGATAGCATCAACGGTAAAAGAAGCCTAGCAGTGAGCAAGAACTAGAGGTTAATTCTCTTTTATTCCTATCCACCTATATATTGCTTAAGCGAAACCAAGAAATAACATTAGAGCTTCCGTCTCGATTAAATATTTTCGCATGCGAATGTATGAAAAAGGAATTTCTAGATCCGATGCGACTGTTTAAATACATTTGCGAATAAATTATCATTGTTCGGGATTAAAAGCTGTTTTTGCTTTCATAGAGTTGAAAAGATTTTTTCTCGAACTTCAATTAGAAATTATTAAAATTCTATGAATAGAAGAAATCTTCAACTTGCGTCAAAATCTTTGCCTACGGCGCACAAGTATATATCCCAAAGCAACATTCCTATTGCCGGTCTACTTGTAATCTCCTTCTGATGTGAACTAAACACAAAATCGACCTGACTTATTTGTTCATTTGGGAACATAGAGCGATGTTGCAGTCGCTTGTGAATGTTGGGAAGGTATAGAACTAACAGGAAATCGGTGGCAGGAAATTTTCTAAAAACGTAGATAGTCCGTTAAGGGAAAAGAAAATCGTTTTCTTTTTTTTTTCAATTTTTCGTCCTCAACAACTCACATAAGTTGTGATCATGTAGTTTCTACATTATTTTCAACCAACCATTATATCGCTTATTTTGGTCATAGTTTGATCGATGTGATCGGATACGGCATATGATGCGGCCAACAAAGCGATGTCGATAACCTTGAACTGTATGCGCATTCTTCCAATGTCAATAGATAACAGCAAAACGAACTCATTTCTACATAGGGAGTATCAATTCATTTCATACATTAAATTTCTTAATTAGCAAACATATTTCAAGCTGTGGCATTTATGAGTGTTAAATTTTCAAAAGAAGTGTCAAAGCATAAATCCACGAAAAGTTGTCTCCTGTTCGCATTCGCATTCAGGATTATTTTTCATGCAAATAAGCAGTCAACAATCTAAAATTGCTGTTACTCTACGTTGATGTACGATTGGAATGAGGATGGCTACATTTATGTTATGCGTAATGCCAATTATTGAGTTCATAGTGTTGGCGGTCTTTTGGGGGTACCTACCACTAACAATATTCTCCTTGATTTATGTTAGCATTATCATCAAGAACAATGATTAGTTTTATATCAGCGGCCACAAATCTTTTCAAATTGTTGTTAACGAATCCGCTTGGTGCGTTCACACATCGAGCATAGGCTGCTTATTGACATAAAAATATGTGTAAAGCGGAAATGCCTGGTTATTGTGTTAGAGTTCGCCTTCATTGTTGGTGCTTTCATCAAGCAGATATTGCAACTTTTGTAGACAAGCAAGAATTTGAGCTAATAATTAAGTCGACTACAATGAAACTATGACGCTTTCAAATGTTCAAAAAATATTCCTAATTGGACAATGTGTCGGTACCCACAGTACCGATAATATTCGAAAATGCAAACACACTTCACAGTTTATTTAATATTTTTTTTATTATTAGGACTCACTACGCCTAACTTTATTCTGTTGATGTTCTGCAATTAAAGCTTTGTTGTGTCGATTATAGTATATCTATGCCATACCTCGATGGAACAATTGCGGTTTTAGGATTTCGGTCTTTTGTTTTACACTCACTAAGGAAAAATGTACCATAACGATTTTGATGAAATTTTTCATTGCCGTTGAAAAGGCAATGAGAATAGTTTTATTCTATTTCTCATTCGTTCATCTCATAGCGCATATCTTTCAATTTTATCCATCTTTCCATCAGAAATCTTAGGAACGCTAATGGTCAGCCATATGAAATTTTATGGTATTACTAACCCCCTCTCCCTCCCCCACTACCGTCAACCACAGTTGTTCGTCCGGGTAGGGGCTCAGTCTGAGGAGTGCAGTATCGTAATGAAATGCTGATTGCGTGTTTATGTGGCTACAAGCCACTTGAAAAGAAACAACAAACTAATTTCTCTACAATATTCATAATAAAGTGTAAATTTCTCGAGTTCCAGCCCTCATAAAACACGATAATATTGTACCAGAGTGTGTATATTAAGCATTTTCTTTTAAAGTTGGAGAGCCGTATGCAATACGCTCAGTTTCAGGGTGATTTTATATGGGTCGAATCGAGCACCAAGAATCAACAGTCGTGCCCAATTGGCGCAAGAGTCGTCGATTCTCACGCTGGAAGAGTTAGGGTGATCGATGATGATGGCAAGGTGAGCTTTCTAAATTCCATTTGGGAATGCATCAAGCTATTTCTTTCACTTCTCGAGGTAGACGAGATACGCGTTAAAGATTTGAACAAGCATCATTGACTAAATATTTCTAAGTAAGGGGCATAGGATTTTCTATTTGTGCACACCAATAATTTTTAAGGAGCAATGGCTGATGGCTGAGCAAAGGATTCGAGTGATGCATCCGACATCGGTGCAAGGTGTTGAGGATATGATTCAACTTGGTGACCTTCATGAAGCCGGAATACTCAGGAATCTCTTCGTTCGATATAAAGAAAAACTTATCTACGTTAGTTTTCGAATATCTCCTTGAGCTGAGCATGAAGCTTAATCCATCCAGCAGTTATAGGCATTCATACGACTTGAGTGCAATAGGAAAACCATCTCGGTCGTCATTTAAAACAAATAAATACGAATAAATAAGCCTAGAAGAGATTGATTGCTTTTTCCTTCTCCGTGTTAATAAGATGCCTATTCATATTGTTTTATACGGAAGATGGTCATATATGAGAATGACTTGTGTGTCTATTACATGTACGGCTGCTAAATTATTAAGGCAATAGTTGCTGTATCGTCAAACGGTTTGTGATATTCGATCCACAAATGTCGATGCGATTTTTGACCTCTTGTTGATAAACACAAATGACCTCTTGTTGATAGTCGTTCGTTGTAGGTAAATTATGCCTGCTGACTACTCTTCTTAGAAATAAGGAATGAATATAGGTCTTCGTTCACTATTCGTTTATATGAGCAACGGTCTGAACACTATTCATCGTAGTCCGTAATGATGCATATTTGGAAAATGTCAACTTTTCAGGAGGAATGGAGAAGGCTTATGGGATTTGCAACGGATTCATATAAGCGCATGCTTTGTTCATATAGGATAATATGTAAACAGCTGTCATCAGTTAATTGTTTGTCTTTTGAAATTTTAGAAATTTTTATTGCTTATCTTCTACTAAATGTTTATTTCTTCTTAAAAAAACACCACAAATTCTTTACAGACATATACCGGCTCAATATTGGTTGCCGTTAATCCCTATATGGATTTGCCAATATATACTGCCGAACAGATTCGTCTTTATCGTAATAGAAGAATCGGCGAACTTCCACCGCATATTTTTGCAGTCTCTGATAACGCATATACTAATATGAGAAGAAATTGTCGAAATCAATGTCTTATTATCAGGTTGAGATCGATTGTATATTGACTATTATATTCAATCAGCATTTTTGAGGAGAAATTTTACGACGTTGTGTTATATATTCTGTGCTTATGATCACCATTCGAGTATATTTTTTAAGATGAGGCAGTATCAGCCTGGAAATAGGAGTTTATAAAAGGTTATGGATTCACAAGTATCCTAGTATTCGATTATGACGAATCATATAAAGGAATTGTTATGGAATTCTTGAGGTGTTAAATGATCAGTAATGATTGCTCTACTTCCATTGCGAAGAAAGTTTATTTTTTAGTGGGGAATCGGGCGCTGGCAAAACCGAGTCAACAAAACTCGTCTTACAATTTTTGGCTACAGTTTCTGGACAACATTCATGGATTGAGCAACAAGTACTCGAAGCAAATCCAATTATGGAAGGTATGTGAATTGAGATTTGTTATCATGTTGCATTCGACGTAATAATTCTGTAGTCTTCATCAAATTTATTAACTAGTATTTCGTTTTCCCCTTCTTATCTAATCCCTCTTTTTTTACCGTCAAAATTGATTTAGTTGGTTTTGAGGGATCGTTACGTGAGGTATATTGGACTGTTCGATGCTATAGCAGCCTGTGAATTTCAACCTGTCAGCATTCTCTTCCGTTTTCTTGAGGAAGAAGCGACGGATGGGTGGGGAGGAGGGTTGAGTGAGGGGCTTAGGGCATTGAAGCTGAAGTAAACGATAATGACGTTCGAGATGGCAGTACTCTAATGTTGCATCACTCGATAATCTACAGGTGACGAAAGGCATGTAATAACGCTAATGAATAATTGCAGCATTCGGAAACGCAAAAACAATACGAAATGATAATTCGTCTCGTTTCGGGAAATACATTGATATTCATTTCACGGGCAATGGTGCCATCGAAGGTGCAAAGATCGAACAATATCTGTTAGAGAAATCACGACTCGTTAGTCAAACGTTGGGCGAACGTAACTATCATATTTTCTACTGCTTACTTGCGGGATTGAGTGCCGCCGAAAAGGATGAGCTTAGTCTCACCGATGCACACGATTACTTCTATCTCACTCAGGTAATTCCTCTCACCTGTATTTCATAAACGTTTAAATTTTTCACGTGATCGCTGAATTCTCAACAAAAAAATGCGGAAGTTGAAATTGGTCACAGTCTTGGAATATCCTGAAGTGCTGCATCCTCAATTCTCAAATCCAAATGTCAGTGCTCAAGCGGCGGCCGCTTTGACATTTTTAGATTCAGTGGGTTTGTAATGCCATATTAAACCTTACAAGTGTTGAATTACATTCATCGTAGCTTATTGAGAGCAATTGCCCAAGACTTGATAAGTTAACAACCTCGCTATTTTGGGATGTTTTGCTCTTTCTTGACTTATTTTTTCACATCGTTAGATCACCTCGGTGAATTGGCGCTTGAAACCGCCAAAAGTTAGTGCATATTTTCGAAGCGACAAATGCGTAATTGCGAATGCTCTATGCAGACACTCCACTTGGCTAAAGATAAGTAAACCCACATAAATCACATGCGATCGATCTAAACTATAAAATTGGAGCAAACTTTCTTAATTCCCGCCATAATTGGTGATGATTCGGCGGCATCTAGACTTTTGAGCATGGTACCGAAGAGCCAACCCAAGATATCTACTTGCGATTGTTCTTCACATAGTGTCACTGATCGATTTACGTGCTCTTGTGCTGCCCCAGGCGAAACCTGTAGCCTATATAAACGGGGCTTCGGCTCGATTGTATGTCTTTAGTCCGACTTGTGTTTGGAGCCGTAGTGTTCCCCCTCTCCCGCTCCTCCGCCAATGAGCTGATTCTTCTGTCTCGCTCGTGTTCTTGAATATCAGCACTGATAGATGATTATCGGCTCCTGCTCTCTTCGCACACTCGGGTCCCCTCATGTCGTAGCCACCAGTCACAATAGGGACTAATAAAAATTGTAACGATTTGATTTCAGGGTAAAATGCTCGAAGCAGATGGACGTGATGATGCAGCTGATCTTGCTGAGATGCGTTCAGCAATGAAAGTGTTGATGTTTAAAGATGCCGAAATTTGGAAAATATTTCGAATCTTGGCCGCATTACTTCACATTGGAAATATCAAATACAATGGTAAAATTTTTTCTATACATAAACCGATTTTGTTCGTTATTAAGAGTTTGTTTCTCTTTTTTTTCTTTGAATTATGACCTTGAGATCTTTCTTGTTGAGGTGAGTAAAGGTTGGCATTTAGTGAAAATTGTCCGTAACTGTTGAATTTAAAATGTTTTCTTAAATATTGACAAGTTGATTTCGCTTAAGCACATTGGAAATTTTCACATTCATGCTGAAGCAGATAAAGGAAACTTTCAATTGATTTACCAATTCCACCTTAAAGGAAAAAGATGTAGCGAATTAATAACTGAGAATTATTACTGAAAGATGTGTTCTGCTTTAACCATTTGCGTGTTCAAATGTCTTCTATTGAACTTTTTGTCCTTCATTTATCGACTCCGTCTATTCTTCGATTCATTTATAAATATTTCAGCAACAATTCTGAATAATCTGGAGGCAACTGAAATCAAAGACAAGACAGGAGTGAGTCGTGTCGCTAAATTGCTACAGGTTAGCAATTTTTTAAAGGGGGTTTTTAAAGATAAAGCCTAAATTATGTGATTCCATCGTTTATTTTACTTGAGAGATATGCTGCATTATGTATTCTTCAATAATCGAAACTGAAATTTTAACAGTTGAGCAATACGATACGATTGAACTTGTATGGAAGTCCATATTAATCCATTTGGCATTCATGAATCAATGGAAGAACGTATGATGATGGTCATTTCTTTTTTATGAGCATTCTTTTGTATGAACAATCGAAAAGCAGTTGGTTTGATAAATAATTGTTATCGTATGCAGGTGGATGAACGATCGTTGGTGAATGCGTTGACAACACGTAGTCTTATTACACGAGACGAACGTGTTGTATCGTGCCTATCCGCTGAGCAAAGTCTGGATATTAGGGATGCACTCGTAAAGGGCATTTATGGAAGGCTTTTCCTTTATATCATTAATCGTATCAACGACGCTATTTACAGGTATATTGCAAGATATTGCAGTTTATCGACTATATAGAAACTCCATTTGTAACTGCCTTAGCATTAACTTTTTTATGTTTTAAATAGTGAAGCTATCCTACTGTTATTACCAACCAGTTCGCCAATCTGTTTCATGCCAGATTTATGTTGAGTCATTGTGGAACTCAATCTCCCAACACACCTCAAAACTTCTTCATCGAAACTCGAGGTCTGATAGATAGTACATATCAAGTAGTACTATAGGTAAGAAAACCCGGCGTAGAGAAGATATTCAAGGACAATTATGCATTTCAATAAATTCGTTTGTATAAATGAGTATTTTTAGGCCACGCAAGGATGGACATCGTCGCTACAGTATTGGAGTGTTGGATATATTTGGTTTTGAGAACTTCAACACAAATAGTTTTGAGCAATTATGTATCAATTTTGCGAATGAGAATCTTCAACAATTCTTCGTACGACATATCTTCAAACTTGAACAAGAGTATGTAGAACATTTTATTAATGGTCGATTGTACGAAACGTAAATCCCACGTTTTTCCACCTACTTATTTAATTGGCGAAGGAATTCATAGGATCGTGAATTATGTATTATCCGGATATCCATACTTTAGCAACAAAGAGGGAGATCAATGACTTGATGGAGAGGAAGAGGAGGAAGGCAAGATGGAAAGGACGTTAGCTACATGAAAGATTTAAGGTGGCATATATCCCTAGTTGCCTTAGAGTGCCGAGTTGAGTGGACATTTGCGCTTTGAAACTTCAGATGGCATACTTTGAAACGTTTTGAAACTTCGAGTTTTTCAGCGAATACGATGCTGAAAAAATCAATTGGCGACAAATCGAATTCACAGATAATCAAAATGTTCTCGACCTTATCGCTCAACAGCAAATGAGCATTATGTCACTTATCGACGAAGAAAGTATCTTCCCCAAGGTTTGGTTTATTGCGAATATCATAAAACAACAGTCTGAAATTGAAGAGTGAAAGCTATTGTGAGGTGAGGAAAGGAGAGGGCATTAAGTTGCACAATATCTTTGATAAGCTTCAACGTGAAACAAGTAGGACAATTTATACATTATGAGTAAATAGAGTTTACTGCCAAAAAACAATTGTGTAAAATTTTGCATATTTCATAACGTTTGTACTAATACAATTGTTTTATTTCATCACAGACTCATAGTTTTGCTTTGTATCTAGACGTTCCTCTTCATTTAAAGGAAAGATTTGTTATTTTCACCATCTTTTATCCATTGTTTTGGCTTTTTTCGGATTTAGTTTTTCATCCTGAGTATTAATTGTCTTAATGAACTTGTTTCGTTTATTGAATTAATTATATTAAGTTCAATTATATGTGCACATTTAGGGCACCGATCAAACAATGCTGAATAAGCTACATGCAACTCATGGCCATAACGATAAACTTTATTTAAAACCGAAATCCGATTTGAATAAATCATTCGGTGTTAATCACTTCGCTGGAGTTGTTTTCTACAACTATAAAGGTAGCTCGATTTTATCTCTTGATTTTTTTTTTTGGCTTATTTTCTTTTCGAATTACTCTACGTTAGCATCATTATAGCTGATTTATTGCCAAAATACTCTTGTTTTGTTAGCATTTCCTCATCGTTCGTGCTATCTTGCAACAGTTCTAGCAGAAATCAAGCTTGTACTATTATGCAAAGAAACTGATATATCCCGCCATACACTAAACAATGAAAAAATATAGGATAATTCAAGAATTAGAGGAATCCAAAAATTTTTATTTTACAAACTTGAACGTGTTTATTTTAGCATTTATCAAGCACTGTTATTTGTCTCCCAAATATAATCGCAATTACAAACTTCGTTTTTATCAATCATATTCTACCTTGATCACGAACATTCTCACAGAATGACGTTTAATTTTTTTTTTTTTTTTTTTTGAAAAAAGTAAAGAAGAGATAGATTCGAGCGGTAATTTCAATTTGCACAGTAAACTGAGCATATTACAATAACAACTTCAACTCTAATGTTCTCGAATATGTGCGTCCTGAATGATATGAATGCAAAAAGAAAAAATTATACTAAATAATTTGCAAATAAGCAATATTAATGAAAATATTGTTTTCAGTTTTATCGTAAAAACGAGCATTTTCTAGATAAGCTCATTTTCATTGAATCCATCATTTGAGTAAATCAAAAATCATTGCAGGTTTCTTGGAAAAGAATCGTGACACTTTCTCATCGGATCTTCAAACACTAATCGAAAGTAGTAAAATGAATTTCTTGGTCGATCTATTTGGCAATGAGCGTAATTTCGATAGTGTCACATCGATAGCTCGTCGTAAACATATCACTGTTGGAAGTCAATTCCGTAAATCGCTTGATTTACTTATGTCTCAACTTTCTAAATGCGAACCCTTCTTCATTCGTTGTATCAAACCGAACGATGTGAAAAAGCCTCTCGTTAGTTTTATAAAACTCATTTTCCCCTCTTTACATTCGTCATTGTATAAATGAAAATAAAGTAATGAATTATAGAAATAATGGCAATCACTTGATTCGATATTCTGGATTATCGTCGTTTTTAACATCCAGAAAATGTCTCATATATCAAACGGTTGTAGTATTCGTTAGCGCCACTGCACGAAAGAAAATTATTGCAGTTCGATATGATGCGTATTGCTCGATAAAAGAAAAATACTTCTGAAAATGTGTACCAATAAATATGGTACGAAAGGTTTTAGCCAAATTTTAAAAAGTCGAGATAAAAGAATTTTCTTCAAGAGTTACGTTGAGGAAAATCTCATATTTTTTGTTTAATCATTATTGTCACGTCAAAGTTGCCTTTAAAAATAATCTGATATAGAAAAAAGCATTCACACGTCCAAGTCACCTTTAAAAAATGAAGCTTGAGTGTTATCTTATGTGAACTTCTGTTTGTTAAAATGGTAACAATTTACAGGTGTTTGACAGGGATCTGGTATGCAAACAGCTGAGATATTCAGGAATGATGGAAACGATACGCATACGAAAAGCTGGTTATCCTATTCGACACGACTATAAGAGTTTCATTCATCGATATCGAGTACTGGTGAATGGAATTGGTATGTAAAGCAGTTGTAAATAAATTATGCAGATATACGATGAATACCGTTAAATTTGCAAATTTCTTCTCAGCGGGCTGGCAATATGTTAATTCATGATTGCTGAGTCATTATTGAAGATAGTGGAGCTGCTTCTAGAGGACTAATTGAGGCTGTTGTGTTGTAATCCTTGATGACGAAAAATATCAGCGCTTTAATTTGCAAAAAAAGGTTTACCCTGCCACTTGCTTTCTCGCCTTAAATTTCAATATTTCTTAAATAGTGTGTAATAGAAATGTTTAGCACTGGAAGTATGGACTTCCCTGAGAAAATTAGTTCCATTGATTTATTTGCTTATTAGCAACGTCAAAAAGCAATACTACGATGATTTTGTAAAAGTTGAAATATGAGCTAATTTATGCAGTTATTGTTGAAAATATTGATGCACTCATTTCAGGACCTGCCGATATGGTCGATTGTTATACGGCCGCAAAGAAAATATGCGAAGCGGTGCTTGGAGCAAAAGCCGATTTCCAATTAGGACGAACAAAAGTATTTCTGAAAGATGCGCAAGACTTATTCCTTCAACAGGTTATTGACAGCTTATAATCGACGCCACTGAGATGACGTCACTTTTTCGTATTCTGTTGCTATTCGAGTTTTAAAAAAAAAGTTTCGCACTATCCGATGTCAACTAGTAAGAGAATAGGGAATTTTGAAAACTAACTTTGCTCAACCATCTACTGCTACACTTTCCATGCTTCCCATAGTTATTCCGTTAAAGATATTCGTACACTTATCAAGTCATTTCCATCATCGATTATTTTCATCACCGATTTTGCACCTCGATAATTTACTGACCTCAAGATCAAATTAAGTACTCCGGTGTAGGACGAAGGTACGAAACATATGGGGAACATATCCATTGGCGGAAATGAGTCAATGTCTTAGACTTTATAATCCATTTATTAATTTGCAAAAAATGAAAGTACTTATAAATCCCCCACTTAAGTGATGTATCCGTTGTGGTGGCAAATATTCGTAGTTCATGAACAGCGGTGATTTATGAAGTGGTTCCATAAATCTTGAATTACCTAACTGTACCGAACTGATGCTTTCCCTCACGTATAAGAATTTCTTTTCATTAACTTTTTCATGTTATTAATATAACTAAAAGGAAGAAATGAGTTTTACAGAACCGTTGATCTATTCTCTCTTTAGGAGCGTGAACGAATGTTAAACGAACGTGTCATAACAATTCAAAAGGCGGTTCGTGGTTGGATTCAGAGGAAACGATTTGCAAAAATGAGGATTGCTGCTGTTGTGATACAAAAACATTGGCGGGGTCATGTTCAACGTAGACGATATCAACAGGTTGGCGATTTCACCTCATCTATGAGGAATACCATAGAATAGTAGTGATTATACATAATCTTACGCCTGATGCGCTTTTTATTACAACATAAGCATGGATGGCAACAAATTGGAGTTGCTACGTTGACCTTTCTTGCATTTTTCCTTGTAAAGATATATATATATATATATATATATATATATATATATATATATATATATATATATATATATATATATATATATATATATATATATATATATATGGGTTCTTGCAGCTGCTCTTTGCGCAAGCACTAAAAAATGCAGTTTTTAATCCCGACATCCACATGTTTCGTGGATTTCATGGAATTTGAGCTATATTTCTCTGTTGGCAAATTTGTAACTTCTCCAAATTTCTTGACAAGATATGCAATGATAGCTGAAATTTTTGAAGTGCTTTTAAAATTTAAATGCCGTAAACGTTGAGGTTGCAGGTATGCTATGCAGGCGCAAGTTGGGCTTTCAAGGATAGAAAGAAATAAGAGCTATTCTAAAACGTTTAACCTCATTCATCTAATGGGAGGCTGCATACTCGTGAGGAAATAGATTATCAAGGGGATGCTTACAATAATTGCAAGTTTCTTAGAAGCGATTTATTATGGCGAGGTGCTTATTTTGAGGGTAGACAAGAACTAGAGCTTTTATGTTATTTTATATGCACATATGATTTAGTTTTTTTATTTAAACGTTCAATATCCTCAAACAATATCATTGCTCTACCATATAAGGTGCGGCTGGCAAATTTAAATCAGCTGCTTAGCATTAGATGGTAATTGCCGTCTCTCTTCCACGTGGCTGAATTGCAGTCTTCTTTTTCATTGATTTGTTTTGCTTAAAGAAGCATCAACTCTTTGATGCAGTGTGTTTCATCACCGATCCATAAGAAGGCGAGTCTTTTTTCCATGGAAGCTCTTCTCATGGTGGGAAGAAATTCCGCATTTTTCATTTTTCATCAAACCATGCAAAGCAAATAAGTCAATAAATTGAAGAAAGAATTTTCTCTATACATAAATATAAATATATAAATATAAATATAAATATATATATATATATATATATAATGTATATATATAATGTATATATATAATGTTGATGGCAACCGATTTTTCATTTCAGATGCAAATAGGCTTCGCGAGACTTCAGGCCGTTATTCGTTCCCGTCAACTAGTACTTCACTACAAACGCCTGCGAAGAATTGTAGTGCAATTCCAGGTATGTTTTTAAAGAACATCCTATCACGTTTTAAAAAGCAAAAGTCGTTCGGCAATTTTTGGCAGTTATGGATATAGTCTAATGCGTATAGAATCTATTCCATACAGAACTATGCTGTTTCATCGCCATGACTCCTTCAGTATAAAAAGTGGTTGTAGTTAACATTAACTGTTAGTTCTCAGTGCTTACTAATCGCATCAAACAGCGCTTGAAATCTTCAAATTGTTCACCGATATCGATAGGTCTCTATATGGACAAACGTGTTGAGTTTATTCTAATTTATTTTTTTTTTAACTATTTGTTTGTTTTTACCTATCTATGTGTACTTTCATTATTCATCAGCTCTCTGATTTAATTATTTCAATTCACTATCACTTCACCAATAACTCCAAATAAGGTCATTTTCCGGTTGAGCTGGATACAAGATGCCTGAAACCGTGAATTGGTCGTATCTACCGCTCATTTTTGCAACGCTCTAGCTCATAGAGCCCGCACTGCTGTCATCGGGAAACCACAAAAAATCTGCATTTTTTAGTAGTTGAACAAATGTTTTTTTTTAAATCTATCTCAAGGAAATATATAGAGTAGATGAATATACAAGCAATTGTCCAAAGCAAAAAAAGAACCAAGCATATGTTTTCTATTTTTAAATCACACTTATATCAACTACAAATATTTAAGTAAAGAGGCAAATCGGGAACAATTGGATTGTCGTTTTTTTCACCACAAAGATTTATGTGCAAGAATGCAATTGCTGTTGAGTTAGTTGAGTAAGTCTCGTGTGCACTAAAAACATTGGGGCGTGTTCAGGCACAATCAACCACAAGCATATATCCACACGATTTTGTTGCGTTAGTTTCAACGTTTAGACTCTTATTGAGTCTTATTGAAATTCGACGTCATTATTTGAGAGAATTATCTCATAATTCCATTTAAATAGTCGTGATGTGCATCGCATTCGACCACAAATTATTATGAGTTCACTTATAACTAGACGTCGTAAAATTCGAGTCACATCATTGGAAACATTCTTCAATCTATTCAACGCATATTATGTGACTGTCTCTGTTGTTTGTACGATTGTTAATATCGCTATTGGACTATGTGTTCTCATCGTTTTTGTGGTACTTTTTTTATTGATGTTTATTTTAATTTAGTTTTTTTAAGGAGATTTTTAAATCATCTATAGGATTAGTTAAAAATCATTCAGATATTCAGAAATGAGATTAAAATTTTAGTTTTAACTACATTCGATGAAAATGATGGCTTCATTAATCTGTTTCTTCGAGCGAATTTAATGGTTGATTATCACGAAGATGATTTTATATTGATAAGGAATATGTGTATAAAATGGTATTCTTATTACTAGCTTTGGATTTTCTTGATCTCCGACCCAGTAATCGACTCTCAAACGATTTCATCCTTTTTTCTGACCCCAGTTGAAAACTTTAAAACCTATTTCAAGCTATTTTTGCGAAGATATTAGAAATAAATGAAGAAACTAGCATGGCATGAACTTTTGCTTTTTTCCTCATTAGTTGGCAACTAGAAAACTAGCTGGTTTTCTAGCAGCCAGCTGATGATAGGTAAGCGAAGCAGCGTCTTTTTATTTCAATTGATCTGACCGCCAACGCAAATCTGCTACAAAGGTTCCTTTTTTGCTAGCCGATTGCCGTGAAACAGAAAATCGAGCGATCAAATATCTTCGCTTTTTCCAAATGAGCAATTTCAAGCACTGAATTTATGAAGTCTGCGGAAAAAAAAGCAACCAAAGTTTGTTCTAGAAAGTATCATAGATTATTTTCATGACTATTTTTGGAGATTTCTCTGAGTAAAATTTTATTATTAGGCGCGATGCAGAGGTGCGCTAATTCGAAATGCATTACGCGCGAAACGAGAGCGTGGAGAAAGACATGCTGCGATGATGGCAATCAGCGAAGAATCAGAACGTGGATCGAGCCCATCTTCGACGAATACAGTGGCCGACGATATCGACGATCCTGGATTGGTAAATTTCTTCCTTTAGAAATAACTTACAAGAATGCCAGCATGACTTTTTTCTGAAATTCGAAAAAAAGCTTTTTCGTAGCATTGGAATAACTTTGTCGGATATATTTTGTTCTGCTCATATATTTTGAGATAAGAGGTTTACGGTTGAGGCCCCATAAAACTTACTCGTTTTTCTCTTCTTTTCTTTTAGGACCATTAATCTAGTTTTTTTGTGATAGAGGTGAGAACGTTTGTATCTTCATTCTTACCTTTGATTTGAAGCGGCAAAAATTAAATGCTAAATAACATAGACACAATTATATTCAGTGGATGGGGCAGACTGCAGAAATTCTGTCATAGGTCTCTTTTAATGAAAGTTGCAAGATTTGTTCAACCTCCGCAATCGATGGTGTGAGCAACTACAGATGACTAGATAACTGAAGGCATACAGCATAGAATGGCTTCATCTATCTTTATGAAAGTCAAAATATCATATTTAACAATGATTTGTTGGAACATTATTATTCCGTGATTAGCATATGCATATTCTTGCACGTTTTTTTTGCACTAACTTTACAGTGAAAAACTCCTCGAGATTTAATTGGCTTTTTTAATGATTTCTTCAATCGCCTATAGTATGAAGCATTTGGGATTTTACCTCTTCAATACCTGGTTATTGTTACAGGTGGAGCAAATGTTCGGCTTCCTACCTATCGAACAACAACCAGCTGTTCTTACCGATAGAAAATTCGCCGAGATACAATCAGATGCGAGAATGTATTTTTTTTTTAAACTTAAGTCAAACATATCAAATGATTTCAACATTTTTTTAACTGGATCAAAGCTCATGTTTTTTTAGCTTGTATCTATGCATCAAGGCATCTAGCTGAGACTTGCAAATATAAGCGACTACATCTCATTTCGTACAATTTTTTATATTAGAAAAAGCATATTTTTCCTTCGAGGTTTAGTAAATTTTCTAAAACTATAACTTTCATAGCAACCATTAATTCCTCTTTTTATATAATCAGATAAACTACTATCGTATCGTTGTTGTGCAATATATAACTAAAAATATGACCAGAAATGAGTGCTTGCGCAGTCCTAATAGTTTGATTGCTTCATTATTGCAGATAGATTGAATACCTAAACGCCACAAGTTTTAAAGTACCAATATCTTTTTTTTAAAAGCAATTTCTCTATGTATGCAGTGAGTGATCTATGTGAATAGCTAATAGCTCGCATCGTTGAAAAAAATCGTTATTTTGCAGCGATATGATTCCTATCCCGTTGAATAGACCTCTATTACCCGAAACATTTGCGAACGAGGATTTACGTGGCTATCAATTCGGTAAATTCGCAGCTACTTACTTCCAAGGACAAGCCACAGCCGAATATATCAAAAGACCGTTACGCATTTCATTGTTGCCGCATAATGATGCAGCTGGTCAATTGGTGAGCTAGTATTCCATCTTCAATTAATAAAAATTCTTTGATTGTTATTAGCCACTTCAATTTTAACGTTGCTGTTGTTTTTCTTTTGCGGAATTCGCCTATCTCATTTTGTAACAATAATAGCATGCGACAAATGAGAAAATGATTGCAAATATATTCGCATCATTCAATTGCGAAAAGGCACTGTATATACAATGTAGTCATCCTTATTGAGGGGTTTTATGTATTGTTGCATCAGTGAATGCTTTATCCCAAAATTGGCATATAAGAGGGGACGATTGAAGCAAGTTTTTAAATTCAGGCCTCGACCAAATAAGTGCTTTTTATTCTTGTTTCCTATTTGATTTTCATGAAATATCAAATGCTAATAATTCCATTCTCATTAATTAAGGCTTCTCTTGCGGTTTGGATCACAATTCTACGTTTTATGGGTGATCTACCCGATCCGAAGTGTGTACCCTCAACACTAAATACCATACATGTAAATTTTTCCTGTAATATTTTCTCAACTATCATCTTTAACATATGCGTCATTCAGATTCTGATATTGCAAAATAAAAATAAAAAACGTAGCATTTGATGAGCTACTAGTTGCTTATTGTAGCTTGTACTATGATTGTTTTTAGGTACTTTAATGACAAAACTCTTCAGATTTCCACGAATTGGATAGGATATTATTCATGTTTTTTCTTCAGTTAAATATGATAAAATATAACAGCGTTAGCGAAGTACGACGTATTATTTGACGACTTCTACTTGTTTAATTTGCATTTATTAGATAAAATGGATTAAAATTATGCAGGATTTTCTAGTAATAGAAATTTAGACGATTTTCTGTCCCTCAACCAATCAACTATACTTTCCCGGGTAATGTTTATTTCTTAGAAAGCCAGCATGAATGCCTTTAGATCAGTTTTTTTTTCGCTTAGATGAAGTATCGTATAGAATTAACTCAAATCACTTTAGAATGCAAAATGAACGTTGTTTTTTTTTTAACTCATCAATGAGAATTTTTTTCTCGAGAGAAGTGTTCGTGAACAGCTGGTCGTTTTTTTTTCACTCCTTTTTTCTGAATATTCACGTGATATTTTCACTTCAGTTTAAAAGTGAATTCTCGTTTAAAAAGTAAGTTGTTGATCACTATAGTCGAATTATTGGTCGTCAGTGAAAAACGCTTAATGAGAGAAACTCATAGTTTGTCATTTTTAATTATAGGTAAATAGGTAAATATAGGCAAAGAAAAAAATACAGGCAAAGAAAAAAATATAAACAGTTCATAGTAGTTTAAAAAAATTTTTTTTTTCAGGAGAAAACATCAATTATGGGCAAATTATATACGAGCCTTGGACGCAGTTACACCAAAAAAGATGTCGAATTAGCTAGCCAACTTGGAGATTATGACCAAGTTAGTTGATTGAATATCAATTATTTGTAATGATTAACTCATTATTCGTGAAAAGATATTAACTAAAACTTGATGCTAGTGAGAAATATGTTGCAAAGATTATTGGAGTCAATAATTGCTACCACAATGATGAGATTAGTCAAGTATAATAAAGAAATAATTTGTTATTGTAATTGAAAGAAAACAGCAATCTTCAAGGAAATTTGTATATTTATAATCAAGAATAATTTGAAGTAAAGAAATGCGAATTTTTTTACCACTTTTATTTTTCATTTGTAACTAAATTGTATTACATCTTTAAATTTATGAGTAAAATTGTATGTGAACGTTCTATAGAAATTCACCGCCTTATTTGCAGTCTAAAATTGGCGAAACAGCTCAAAAAGAGGAGGTGATGAATTGATAAATTGCAGTTGCATGTGAGTGGTACACAACGCATTCGTAAAAGTACAATGGGTCGTAAGTTGATTTCGATGACATTGAAAAAGAAATCAAAGATTGGTTCATTGGAATCGGTCAACGAGAATGGTGAAACAAAAGCGACAATCGAGACTAATGGAGGAAGATATGGTCAATACAATGCGCTTCTTGAAGAGCGACCTACGAGCAACTTGGATAAATTGCATTTCATCATTGGACATGGAATACTTAGACCCGATTTGAGGTTTATCTTAGAATTTTTTTTGTATTTAAATATTAACAATAAAGAAAGTAAACCTATCGATTGTTGTGAGAGTTCTTATTGATTTCCTTAGTTGAATATGATTTTTTTTGCAGAAGCAAAAAAAAAGATTAGTCACTAAAATAAAGAGTATGATTTTTTATATGATTATATAATTTGATCGCGAAAGAAAAGTCTTATTGAACCCCTATGTTAGAAATGTTTGAATTTCTCTTGGAAAAGGGATATTATTTCATGTCCTTTCTATCGAAATTTGAGTGAAATTTGCGTAGTTAGAAAAAAGCTATTCTGATCGGAAAGAATGCATTTACTTACAACAATCAAGTAAAAAGCAAGGATTATAAATGCTCTGTACTAAAATATTTTATATACTTTCCATGTTTTGACGTAGTATGTATTATTGCTCGATATGTTCGTATGTAAAAGTTCTTGAAGAAATGATATCTTAACGTATAATAGTTTTCACATTCATTATTTGGTCGTTTTCTTCTCTGTTCCTATTTTTTCAGAGTTCTTCCCTAGCTTGCCTTCAAGTTCAGCTATATCATTTATGCGACTTCTTTCATTTCCTCTTCATCTTCGAATGAACCTCCATAACTATCTTCTGCAATATCTCTATCAAGATGAGTGCATAATTTAGGGATGAAATCTACTGTCAAATCTGCAAGCAACTCTCACGCAATCCGTCGAAGAGTTCGGCTGCTCGTGGATGGATTTTATTATCGTTGTGTGTCGGTTGCTTTGCTCCGTCGGATCGCTTCATCAAATATCTCTACTGTTTTATTCGCGAGAATGGACCAGCGGCTAAAACAGGTTACTCCAAGTACATCGAACAAAGATTGAGGAGGACTGTTGAAAATGGCACTCGTCACCAACCGCCAAGCTATGTCGAGTTACAGGTTTGAGCCATGGCCTTTGAATTTATTACCTATGTGAGCTACATATGAAAATGGGGTTGCTAGTTATGGCGAAGGTGATAGCTGTGAGCGTACATGTGGGATGATAGTGATAGAAAGGGAGTTGTGAAGGAGGGAATTAGCAATTGTACCGATTGAATCTAATCGAGAAAAAAATTTCGGAAGTTCTATGAAGCTTTCTAAATATTTTGACTTTCAAAACTTGCGATTTCTTTATCTTAGATAAATTTGCGGGTGTGCAACTATAACAATGGTCTAATCATAGTTATCCATGTGCTATGATCCCTTCAAGTATTGCTAAGCCTAAAATGAGATGGTCGATGAGGTGTTACAATCGTGCCGTTGACGATTTGCGTATTTTCTATCTTTATCTTATGATGACTTATGAGGCTGTAGAAAAAAGTTTCTGAAAGATCCTAACTACGGCTAATTTTCGTATCCCAGGTGCATTTTTCCTCGATAGAAATATCGTTATGAAACGGGCGTCGCGAAGTAAGAAAAATCTGTGATATAGAACTTCAGTAGATTGCGCTATTACTATATCGTTCTGTGAGAGCAAATCTTTCATATCTACTAAGTGAGATAACATTCGTTCGATAACATTCGTTCTCTTCGGAGCAAGAAATTTTCAGCTGTAGAGTCTCTATTCGAAGTCGCGCTAAGTTACTTATTTGGAATATTACTACGAGGTTACTACGAGGATCGCGCTAAGTTACTACGAGGATCGGTTTATCTTTTGGTCAGAATCTTACAGCAAATTGCTAAAAGTTCCCTTCAATTAGGATAGAACTATAAAACTATTAAGGGGATTGTTTGAGTGGAAGTTGCATTGCAGTAGAAAGCTTCATTGATTGCAGGCGACGAAATCGAAGAATGCGATAGTGTTAGCGGTAACGCTAATGGACGGAACAGTGAAAACACTGAATGCAGATTCGGCCACAACGGCAAAGGAGTTGTGTGATGCACTTGCAGATAGAATCGGCCTTAAAGAACGCTTTGGATTCTCTCTATATATCGCACTTTTCGATAAGGTTTTTGTTTTTGTTATTTCAATGATGGCGCATATTAATTCCGAATTCTAGCAATATCGCAATTACGAGTGACAACTAACACAGTGCTCAGAATTACTTCAGTTGTCATAAGCATTTTGACAATGCTCAATTTGGTAGGAAAGGCCAGAAGTCACTGAAACTGCTTCCTATATGAATATATGGATCATTCGACTGATGGAATATTTCTCAAGTTACTTTATATGATTTTATTTGCTCATCCTGCAACCAGAAGGAAATGTGCAAGTTTGAAAATTGTGCAGAAATATGCAAAATTTCTCAGATTTAATTAATT
The DNA here is from genome assembly GCA_037389465.1 of Baylisascaris procyonis. Classification (NCBI taxonomy): domain Eukaryota; kingdom Metazoa; phylum Nematoda; class Chromadorea; order Rhabditida; family Ascarididae; genus Baylisascaris; species Baylisascaris procyonis. Next base: position 2,196,065 of record JAZARR010000230.1, read on the forward strand.
TTCACGTTCGACTGAACTGAGCCGTTGTTTTCACAGTGTATCTGTAAAGAAATTGGGCTTGCAAAATTTATAAAGAAAATCACTTTCTGATTAACAAATTGCACATTTTCTGAGCACTACAGGTAGAAATGTTTCAAGAACTAAATACAACAATGATGTCTTCTTCATTAAATGCAAAGTTGTTTTCTTTCTTTGATGTGTTTTCAAGAATATAGAAGACGATATCTGAATCCCTCTTGAACTTTATTATCCTTCTATTTTTCGGATCGTATGGCTATTCCTTTGGCTATTCTTTAAATCATTTTTCTTAAGTAGAGCAGAACTACTTTTATCCACTGTTTTGCATTCTTTGTCTTATGAATCGCTCAATGACTATAGACGAAGTTGGTTTCTTCCTTCCATTTCATTTAGAGATTTAATGTTTTTCTGTATTGTTCTAGTTTTCTTCTTTCGATTTATTTTCAACCCTTCCCTGTCCCTTTCGCCATCCCTCACTTTGTAAAAGATATGTGTCGAAAAGCAACCCATGCATAATCGGAGGAAATTGCAACGCTTGATAAAATGCTAGAGGAAGAAACCTCACAGACGCTTATATTCTGGAAAATGGTTGTATTCAAGGACCCCTGGTTCTTTTCGATATCTCTGCAGCTTTTAAAACGATGATGGTCGTTTTTTGTCCCCATCTCTTTATTCTTGATTATTTAATTAAGGTTTCATCATTGGGCTCCGGATCGGATCATATTATGGATGCGATAAGCCAATGTGAACAATACGCCAAAGAACAAGGACGGCAAGAGAGGAATGCACCATGGAGGCTTTTCTTCCGAAAGGAAATCTTCTCCCCGTGGCACAACGCTAAGTTCGTTTTTCAATCGTCTCGTTTGATCCAAACATTGATATCATTTAAAAAATGCTCATTATCATTGTTTTTTTTAATGATTATATTCAAAATCGTGATAAAATATATCAAGACGGATGCGATAAACTATATGTCTCTTCCCAAACTCGTTTACCATCAGTCGAGAGATACAGTCAAACACTTTTATCTAAATCTTTACTAAGAGGTGTTTTCTCTACATCAAATTTGTTGTTTACTATACAAAAGAGGTCCTATTTATCCCAGTGTTTTCCATCTTCCACATCGCAACAATCCATCGCTGATTAATATGCCTCATTTCAGAGCAGATGAAGTTAGTACGAAACTTATCTATCAGCAAGTGATTCGTGGTATCAAATTTGGCGAATACAGAAGCGACAAGGTAATCTTTATTCTAACTAACTATGTCTATATGAAAAGTGTGATGCGAGAAGAAATATGATGAGTTTGATTTCGAAATTACATTGTTACCTTATATCTTTTTTGATGTCTCATTTCTCCCTTCATAAGCTTCAACTGTGCCTGAAGTTGATATAAACCGCAGAAATTGACTGATGCAGAGAATTCGGTTGTGACCTGATAGTGTTCTTAATACGCTGCAGTGAAATTTGAAATATGGGATCCAGCATTATAGACTTTCAATCCTGAAGAAGGATAATTTGTTTTGTTGCTCGTCTGAAGAGAAGCTGCTTCATAAAAGCAGTCGACTTTTAAACCACGAATCCTAAGGAATTGACCCAATTTTGTTATCGCCGATCGAATTTTTAGTGCCACAAATTTAATGATAAACATTTCTAGGAAGAGGATCTAGCAGCTCTTGCTGCTCAACAATATTACATCGATTATGGACCACAACTTGATGTTGATAAATTAGAAGAAGATCTTCACATGTATATTCCGGAATTTGAAATGAAAAACGCTAAAGGAAGTAATCATGAACGTTGGTTGCAATTGGTAATGCATGCATTCCGCAAGGTTCGTTGTTTTGATTTATTCTCTTAATAGAGTTGTCATTAATGACTAAGTTGGTTATTGGTGCAAATGCTCAAAGATTTTTTTTTGCTACGCCTATATTTTTCGAATAATTACACTTGAAAAATTTGTAGCTTTGAAAGATGCGCTGAAGTTTTATCATATTCGATCGCTTTTTAATTTCAACTGAGTTGTGGATTCAGTAGCTGCAATTTGAAATACTGCAATATTGCAATTTTAAACAATTTTAATTTCAACCAAAGCACTTTATCTGATCACCGAACCTGTAGATCGAGTGAATTAAACCGAGTTTCCCGAAGTTACTTTGCAGTTTATTATCTTCCCTTTAGTATTGATAGGTGTTTCTCGCGTTCATAAAATATTTCATGTTGCTTCCTCAAGATGAAATGTTTCCTATCTCTCCTTTTCGCAGAATCGCAGAATATTTCATGAGGAACTACGGAGCAATTTAGTGCCTCAGAGCGCATTTTAGAATGACTAAGAAAAACCCTTTTTCATAAGCATATTTCGAAAAAAAATTTTTGACATTTCTTTATATGATACCAGATCCATTGATTGACGCTTTTCATAAGGCGCCTAAGAATGTTCCCACTGTTTCATGCGAGAGCCATATTCCTGGCAGCTCAATTATTTAAATCTCCACCCACTGGAAGTCGATGGATGCATGTGTTAAAGGTGCCTTTCATAGGGTGGATACTGATAGCGGATATATGAATGAAGTGCAGATTTGAAAACGCATTCGCTGAAATCGAATATGGAGGGTTTCTCGATGGCATTGAAAAGACAACAGCCTTTCAATGGGCAACTATATGGTCTATCTGGTGGATAAATTCCTAACTATTGTTTTTCGTTTTTAGCGTTTCTCTCAGAGTCATCCAACCGCGCTTGAAGTGCAACAAGATGTTGTCACATTCGCTAAATGTAAATGGCCGTTATTATTCTCACGTTTCTATGAAGCTTATAAATTCGCTGGACCACCACTTCCAAAGAATGAGGTATATTTCATAGTTGTGACGTCTCATTAAAAAAACGAATATATATGAAGCGTCCTTCATGTTATTTTGTGAAGTTGTGTTTGGGAAGGGCACTATAGCCGATTTCGTATAGAAGTTGAAAATTTGATTTGCATAACTTGCATTATGTGTTGACCCCATCAACTATGCTTCAACTCGTTCCATCCAGATCTCATAGTTAGATGTGCCTAAATTGAAGGCATATTGATAATTGAAGGTAATCGAGTCGAACTCTATACCTATTCGATTGCAGTTTTCCATTCGGTTGAGCCAGAAAAACGGAACATTTATAGAAGACTCGTACGAATGAGTGTAGATTATCGGGTATATCGAAAATGTGAAACTATTCTTCAGCAAATTTTATTATTTATTGGCAGTTCAACGAAATTTTATTAATTCAACGAAGCTGAATTGGTAGATCTGGTGAGGGGAGTCGTAAAAACACACGCCGCGCCAAACTTTCTGATGCGTTTTTCCGCTTAGTGTCTTTAGCCTTAAGGCGGAATTTGAAATTGCGAAATGATGGATTGAGTGCCCTCATTTCGAATGACGACAACAACTGCGATGAATTTCTATGACAGTAATTGCAGGCGATGCTAGTTTGTGCAAATTATAATGGATTCAAAGATTTGCAGGTTATGCAAATGTTTGCAACACTTTCATTTGCATATTCACTATAATTCAAGCGTTTTATTTTTTGGGTGTGCATAAATAGGCAGATTTCATCGAAGAATGCATTTTGTGTATTTGTCTTCCGGAAACTCGCAATTATGACATTTTTCTTTGATGCTCTTTATGCGCTGGCTCAACGATTCTTGCGATCATTCTTTTCTTCTTACTTTGAAATTCTCAGTGCTATTTAAAATGCGTGGAGCAATTTCTTAAAGGTGATAATTGCTGTGAATTGGACTGGTGTTTACGTGGTCGATGATGAGGAAGAGGTGCTTCTCGAATTCTCGTTCCCTGAAATCATATGCATCACCTGCACCTCGTGAGTGTTTTCATATCTTTATTGTGAATAACTTGTTGCATTTGTTGCGCACTTTCAGTATTTCCATAAATTTTGATTTTTCTGGCTGACGAAAGGTTGGTACTGTGCTCCTCGTAAGGCGGAACGGGGAATTGGATTTTTTAATTTTGAATAATATAGTAACTTCCGCTTTTATATGCTTCAGTCATAAAATACCTGCAACTAAGTCGATAACTTAAAAAAAAATTATCTATTAAAAAATTAATTACAAGCGGCTTATGTATGGGGTGATGCAGCTTTCATAGAGAAAATTTCAATCTATTGACTGCATAAAAAATTCTCTTATTTAACATACAAAAAAAAGAAAACTGCAATTGTTGTGGTATTTTTTAGGCCAACACAAAATGCAGCACATTCTTGCACGATACAGACTATTGGCCAAGTTGAATACACGTTCCAATCGCCAAATGCTGAGGATATCAGAGAATTAGTGGATTATTTCTTGGATGGCCTCAAGAGACGGTCGACATTCTTAGTTGCTCTTCACGATCATCGGCCAACAGGTAATGCCTATCTATTATTTTATCTATTTGCTGCATCGATATGAGCTTCTTATTGATTATGTCATATCTATGAAGAGAAAGTAAGAAATCATTTAATTTTACAAGTGTATTCGCTTGAATTAGGAATGATTCGTATATTCAGTCACCATCATCATAATGTCTGTTGATGTTTCTTGATTTCTTCTACTCCACTCCAGCCACTTCTTGTCTCCGCAGACACAAACCTGTTCCATTCGTTGATCATTAATGCTGTGTTATCAGGTGTTAAGCTGATAATTCCTCTTATCGGCTATGAGTATTTAGTAGAACTCTGTTCTCTTTGATCAAGCCGTAATCAATATTCGCTGCCAAGTTAGAGATGTTCCCAGTTGATGATTGCGAAGATAATTCAGCAATAAAAAAATTCTTCTAATGTACCAATCTCTGTATTTCAGAAAGTTTCTAGACTCATCATTTGAAAACCTTTCAGCAATAGAAGTGGCTCTTCTTTCCATGAATTTTTATTGTTGAGTTTGAGCTTAATGGTACATATGTTAATTGCTTCTTCGAATCACGTTCACTTATCCTTTTGTAAAATGAAAACTTTTGTGAACGATTTATTTCATTGAAAATGGTAATTGTAATGTTCGAATTCAATTTCAGATGTTAGTACTTATCTCGCATTCAAACATGGTGATCTTCTATTACTAGCTGAAGGAATCACTGGTGAAGCACTAAGAAAGAATCAATTCGTACGAGGAGAGAATACTCGTACTGGTCTACAGGGCAATATTCCTGTTGAACTTGTCTATGTACTACCAACAATTACAAAACCAACAGTGGAAATAATGGTAATTTTTTCTCTAAACGTTTTCATAATTTTTTTGTAGCTTCATTCTCATTTCACGTCCAATTTCATCACATACTGTTGCCACAACGCATTTGCAAATGAGGCGCATAGAACTGAGATTTGATATGCTCAACTTATGCCGATAAGTGAATTGTTTGTTAATTTGATATGAAGACTGCTGTTGTGTTTAAATTGTCACCTCAACTTTTATGTATTGGTCGAAATTAAATGCTTACTCTGATCGGAATAAAGAATGTTGTGACTTATTGTGACTATATCTCCCCTCGGCAACCTAATTTCACCCACGTTATTATACTATCTCGTCTCGAGAAGAAATTGAATTATACTGAAAATTCAGATTTCATGGCAAATCTGCTTCATATGTCTTAACTTCATAAACGTTGGCATTCAGAAATTAAGTTGGAACGATAGCATTTTTGTTGTCACAGAATGTACTCTTGAATAGTCGTATAATTCTGAATCCTTCAGGATATGTTCGCTAGGCAACCCGAGTTCGATTCGCCAATGGAGAAACAAGTCGCGATCCTAACGAACCCTTTGACGAGTCGACCTTATACGCTAGAAAGATTCGCTGCCGATAACTTCAGGTATAGTGGTGGTGATTTAATGAAGCAATGGAAGCTCTGTTCAGAAGTGCACTATTGGTAATGTTGTGCAGTTCGTCGACGTTCATAGTTGTCGCTTATTGGGTATATCTTTAGCGACTCAAATTATAAGGAAGAGAAGTTGGCTTGGTGCCGTAGTCTCATTTGTTTCTCTCGCTTGCCTTTTGCTAGTTCTTCCGTTTCTTCAGCGATGTTTTCATGGTCCCTTATAAACAGTTTATTTTTAACCTTAGAAATGTGCTTAAATCTTCTAATAACGTTGAATTTCATCTATTTCGAGCATAATTCTTGACGTTATGTGTATATCATTATTTAAGACAGTATTGACTCTTGAGCGTCATTTCATCGATTTAAGTGTATCTTACTTTTTCTAGAGTCATCCTTTAAATCATCTGTGGAGCTTGTATCGTTTGGCGTTGATGTTCAATTGTTTCAATTAAGTTTCATTCGCATTTACGAAGTTTTCATTATTTATTCGAAAGTTGATTTTCAGAGCGCCATCACGTCGAACGACACTCACTATCAATCCAAGACGGCAAGACAGAGCCATACCGCAGTTGTGGATGCATAGTCGAGAGCCTTTGAAGGCTCCTCTTCTTAAGGTATTTGATAGGTTCCACATATTGAACGCCTTCTGAGCGATGAAAACTATCTATTTAATCGGTAAGGAAGAAGTGTAAAGTTGTCCGATTTGAGGACTTATCGGAAGCCAATCTTTTCAAAACTTCATGAAAATTCCTTAAGACTTGCTAATATCAATTTAACAATTCGTAATCATCCCTATTGAATTGTCCTATAAGTTCCATTTGTAACCATCAAAGAATAAATTCATATTAAATTATTCTTGATGATTCACTGAAGAAACCTTTAAAAAAAATGAGTTTCTTGGAAGATCTGAATTTTCTTTTTAGGCAGATAACTTTCGAATTTACTATATGTTAGTAACATATTCCTGAAATTTTAGAAACTGGCTGGTAAAGAGGAACCATCGCAAGAGGCCATAATAGCTTATATGGCTATAATGAAATATATGGGTGATCATCCATCGCGAAAGTTGAGGACTGGAACCGAACTGACCGATATTATCTTCAAGGGACCCCTGAAATATGTTAGTTCCTTGCCGAGTATTTTGCCAAGTTTATGCATATCGTCACTTTTATTCAGCATCCATAATCAAATTTCATTTGAAAACACATTGGATGCGGATCTTCGCACAACCCGATTCTTTGCAAAATCCTTGGATTTAAGCGGTGTTTTTCTTACATTTCATTTCTCCAAAATGGAGAATTCATAGAAGTCTGTAAGCAGGAAAAAAAAGAGAGCAATAAACCTGTTTATTTCATGATAATGCTTGATGTTTAGCTCTTAAATCTATGTAAATGGCGCTTCTAATACTCGAATTACATTCCATTTATTATAAAATCTTTATTTATTCATTGTGTTCGGTGTAATTTTTAAGCTCATATGAAAATATATCTTCAGGAAATTCTTCGAGACGAATTATATTGTCAATTGATGAAACAATTAACGAATAACTACAATGCGTTAAGTGAAGAAAGAGGTTGGGAATTGCTATGGCTATGCATTGGTCTATTCCCACCAAGTCAATCGCTATTGAAAGAGGTCACACAGTTTCTTCGAACTCGAGCACATCCGGTCGCCGCTGATTGTTATAATCGACTTCAGAAAACGCTAAGGTTAAAGATTCCCCTTTATCAATATCCTAAAAAGAAACCCTAAATTTCTAAAGGACATTTTAAGTCTACATTATCGTTTGAGCGTCGGGGTATGTTTGTATAGAAGAAACCGCTAACTTTGATATCGGCAGATTTTGTGGGATTTTTGCGGGAGGGACTTCTATTAATCCACGCACACTCCAAGAAGAAGCAAAGGATTTTCTATTTTTTTTATTTCCAATCACTGCGTACTTTACTGTCCCTTCACTTTGTTGCCTTATCATCGCTTATCAATTCATCAATATTATTTAGCTATTTAATTAGTAGTGCGATATTAAAAGGTGATTTTTAGCAAAGAGTTATTGTTTTTCTCTCAAGAAATGGGAGGATTCGAAAGCGATTGAAGAGCAATTATAATAATAGTTGATATTGCCATAGTGGGGAACAGAATCAACGCTTATGAGTTTCTTAAATATAGACTCACCAAGTGGAAGTGCTTGCAACCAATATACCCTAAGGGTGAAGATGCTATCAACTTTTAATATTGCCAATGCGCTATCGTTTAACGGTTGTTTTGCTTGCAGAGCTGGTCAACGCAAGTTTCCACCTCATCAAGTAGAAGTTGAGGCAATTCAACAGAAAACAACACAAATCTTCCACAGGGCATTCTTCCCGGATGGTAGTGATGAAGCGATTGAAGTGGATTCATCAACGAAGGCGAGAGACTTTTGCCATCGCATAGTTAGTCGTCTGGGATTGAGCACTGTCGATGGCTTTTCACTTTTCGTCAAAATTGGAGAGAAAGGTTTGATTCGAATTTTATAGGAATTAATTTGCATGTATTGGAATGGAATTAATTTCGACAAATTACATCGTATAAATAACATAGTAAAAGTAATTTGCAACTCATGTTTTAAATGATTACTACAATTAGAAGATTGCAAGTAAAATTTCACTAAGTAATGGTAATTCTAATCTTGACTCTTCACTAATAGGGTAGACTTGGGTGCAAATTATGCAAATTTTGCGAATATCGAGCTCATTGCTTGAATAGTTTATGTTTATCAAATTTTAGACAGTGAAGTGTGATCGTATTCATCAAATACAGCTGTTATAGATAGTGTACTTGCTCTAGTGATGTTTTTGGCCACGCAAATCTAAAAAGACTTGTTGCCTGACGTATTTGATTTGTTATGGGGAATTTTTTATGAAAAATCATATTATTTTATCAATGCCAATGTCATTTTTACGTATATAATTTATTTCCTTCCCATGGGTAACCAATATGTATGCAGAATAATTTCTTCGCATAGCCGTTATTCCGGCTCAGCTGCTTCATAAAAGATACCCTTTTTGCAACTCGATCAGTGTAAAAAAGCCAGCCATTGCAAAATGAATGCCACTTTTTTCTCACATTTAAATGTCTATAACTCTTTTCAAAGTTGACACTCCATCATGGAAAATCGTACAGGTGATCTCAACATGGAACACATTATTACCACCAGATTACCACATTTCAGAACTCTAACTTCTGTTGTTCTCGAGTTGAAACCACCCGAATACAGAGAGACTACAAATATGCCCAGAGAGGGCATCGGCATACTGACCCTTTATAAGCAAGTTCTGCAAAAATACAGCGAAATATTCATTGTATGGGAGGTTTATCCGGCATGCGAATGGTCCAAGTAGTTAAAATATAATGGTATTATTGCTACTTAGATGGGTCGGAATGAAGATCGCATATAGTATCAATTCTTTCAGTACGTTTCTTCACTTATTGTATGGCCTTAAGGCATAGGATGCTACCTCATCTTGGAGGCTTCGGAAGCATCACACTTTCACAGCTCATTTCTATGTTTTGTAGTGATCTCGGTACCCGAGAACGAATTCTTTTTCGACTTTGTACGTCAATTGGGTGATTGGGTTCGTCAAAATCGTACCATAAGAGATGGAGCATTCACTCATTTCACATATCAAGTATTCTTCATGAAGAAACTATGGTTGAATACTGTGCCTGGTGAGGATCCGATCGCCGACCTCATCTTTCATTATCCTCAGGTATGTGCTCATTCTAAATATACAACGATGTACGCATAACAAACTTTGCGCAGTCATAGCGCATTTGGAAGAGTGGGGGTAGAAATATATCTGTACATAATAACCTGACTCGATGCGATGTTTCTTTTCAAATATTATGAGACCGTTATTATTATTTTACTGGAACAAGCCGGAATTACATTCATAAACTCTTTCTAATTCATCGAATTAACGAATGAATTGTAAATTTAGAGCAGAAATTATTTCTAGGAACTTCCAAAATATCTTCGTGGATATCATAATGTCTCACGTCAACAAGTTCTCGAATTAGCGGCACTAATTCTTCGTGCAAGAACACGCGATGATAAAGAGGCACCATTGGCACAACTCACTCAAATCTTAACCGAACTTGTGCCTCGAGATATGATCAAAATTCATTCGGGCGTCGAATGGAAAAAGGTTCCAACGTTTGTCATTTTTCTATGAAGAATATGCTAGCTATTGAATAGTTGTTCATTTGCTGGTTAATTTTTTATTGTTCAAAGAGGATGATTTTTAAAAGGTGGATAGAATATTTTCCTGTTGGAAATTAGCCAAATTGCATCCTTGAAATTAGTATGACCATCCTTACAAAAAAAATGAATATTCTAATTTTTTTTTAACTTTCAGACAATTGTTAATATTTGTTTATGCAATAATGAAGTTTGGTTGTTTTTTCTCAGTTAATATCGAGTGCATATTCGGGAACAACCGAGAGGGTGTCATCGGACGAGGCAAAACTCGCTTTCCTCAAGCAAATCGCTCAATGGCCAACATTCGGCTCTGCATTCTTTGAGGTACGAATAATTCACTACATTACCCCCCAAGAATAGTTGTGAAAATGAAACATCTTGAATATATTGCTGTTTTAAGGCAATATATGTGATCAATGCATTATTTAGGAAAGTAATTAGAAACATTTGATTTGCCCTGTTAAAATCGTCTTTCCCTGAGTTGATTGTGAACTGTGTATTCCACTTGAGGTAATATGAAGTATATGATATGAAAGTTGTGCTTTGTTAACTTCGGCTTTGGTTGTTTTTTATCACTGAAATAATACTTGCACGAATGATAACTGATTAAGTAGGATTGATAAGGCGCTGCAGACAACTGATTTGTATCGCTTCATATTCTTCGTGAACGATCGTTGTGTGATGTATTTTATACAGTGTTGAGCGCAACGGAAATCAACTATGGGAACAATCAATTTGCATATAAATGTTCAGCTGATATCCTAGTTATTTTTTATTGCTGATAGAGCCTAGTTTGATGGGTTTTCCAGGTGAAACAATCATCTGACCCATCGATGCCGGATCGTTTACTTATTGCGATAAATAAGACTGGGGTTAACCTCTACGATCAAGAGAGTAAAGCACATATTGTGAACTATCCGTTCACATCGATAAGCAATTGGACTAGTGGTAACACCTATTTCCATATGACTATCGGCAATCTTATGAAAGGAAATCGTGGCAATCGACTCTTATTAGAGACAACTTTGGTGAGTATCATCTTTGATAATAAATTCAATGATATTGCACTAATATGAAAGAGATGAGAGGTGGTTGTGGAATGGGTGGGGAATTTCCGTTGAGAAGAAATCCTCATTTAACACTTCTGTGAAGGGGGGTCATTTATGATAGGTAACTTAGTGAAAAACCAGCTAATTAGTATCTCATAGACTGTGTGAATAAATTGAAATCACTGAATAAAGACGTAATTGATATGCGAATTCGATTGCGAAAGTAGTTAAAAATCATCCGACCGGTTGAATATTAATTCAGTACGAAGCAAGCAATTAAATGGAAACATGCGTAAAAAAATTAGCAAGCAACAGCAAGTGCTATGTTAAATTAGACGTATCAATATGCTAGAATTCTCGCAACTTTTATTCTCACAATTTATTCCAATAAAGATTCATTCTTCTTTTTCTAGACCTAAAATGCATGCATTAATTTTGATTCAGATTATTTTTTATTGCCAATGAGTATGCAAATTCGATATAGTTACTAAATAATTCAAACTATTATGCTGATCATTTAGACGATAAACAATGTTTTATGATTTAAACGAATTTATTTTTCAGGGCTATAAAATGGACGATTTACTGACATCTTATATTAAGACACTTATTTCATCAACACAAAGCGAGAAGACGATTGCAAAAGATGTTGAAATTGATGTTTTATAATTACATATTATTCACCTCTTTCATTTTGGAAAATTAAATTTGTGCACTTTTAGATATCCTCAATTCTTATGTGATATTTATTAGCTCATATTCGATGCCTCTGAAATATTTATTCTTTCTTTGTTGTAAATTCAATTATTCTCTATTCCACCTTCCGCTATCAATTAATTACTAAAAAAAACTAAATAATCTTTATGCTCAAAATATTTCATGCGAAGTCACTTTGTGTATAATATAAATACAATAATAATTGTCGAAATATTTGAATTTTTTTCAATTTAAACTAATATCATTGGCATTTCGGCATTTCAGTTCAATCGCGTGATGGTCCTTCTTGTTGAGTTAAAGTAGACGTTTATCTTCGATTCCTCGCAGTCATTGAAAGATATTGAAATATTTTTTTGACTCATTGATTACGAAAAAAAAGTTAGTCAAATGGGCCAACATAAGACAGAAGTGTGGGAAACGCTCGTACCATCTGGACGCATAAGGAGAGAGTGAAGGAAGGGATAGGGACAGACAGGTAAATATTAACATATCTGCTTGAACATTTTTTCTCTAATTTTTTAAAATTTCTATCTGGGAAAATGAGTGCCTTATCATCTGAATATGCAATAAAAGACGAATTGTGTGTGATCGTTCACTGTGTCGAATTGAATTTATTTATTTCGCCCTCTTGATATGTATTACTGCGTCCATGGTGTGCTGCAAAGTAATATTGTCGATATTTCCTCAAAGATAAATAAAAAATTTTGTTTAATATTCTGGAAACGCTACATGGCCCAATTATGGTCTATACCCACAGTAAGCGGCTGTAATTGTTTTCTTAGATAAGTTCAAAAAAAAAAAAAGAATAATTGTCAAATAGGCTGCCTTCTTTTTCACTTAAACTTTCTTACAAGGTTTCGTTTTCGGCTAGTATTCACGAGAGACATCCATCCGCTTGCTTGAGCAGTGTTAGTACCTACGGTTGTCCAATATGCATAGAAGCGCATGTAGGCTGATTCTAGCGCTAATACTCTTCTGGTTGTTGTGAAAGGTTAGGAAGGAATGTAGTAGACAGTTTTGCATTGGCCTAGACTATAGAAAAAGTTAGTGTGAATGCAAATTAGAGTAATGGAAAGTATAAAATGAACCTTTTTGCGAATACGTATATTTGCAAATGCACACGAGAAATTCCTCTTGGCTTATACTAAACAGGTTATTATTTGCTAATCCATTTTAGTTTTTATCGTCAATCTGAGTGGTCGATTCGATCTTCCATTGGAGAAAGGTATCCCATTCCATTAAGCTATGGCGTTTACGTGTTTACTAACTAAAGAACGTTTGTACAAGATGAGCCCAATGTCGCAGAATGCATTTATTTCCATACGGCGACGTGAGAACGCGTTTGTTGAGGAAAATTCCAAATTCGTTTTATATCACGATAGCTACGCACGGTCTCTGTGCGTAGCTATCGTGTCTCTTATGTCTCTTAAAATGAGTCAACTTTTAGGCCATCAAATTGTTGCATTAAACCGATCACAAACAATGTGGGGACTCAAAAAATGGATTTCGGCAATTGTAAGTTTATTTAATTGTTAAAATATTTGCACTAGTTTATCATTAATTGAGGTTTATTCAAATGAAACGTATACATCGAAAACTTTGAAATCAAAGAAAAGGACCTTTTTTTCGATGAGGAAAATTATCAATGATGCATTTCAATTTTATTCAACAACTTGACCAACTTTATTCTACCGAAATATTTTTCTCTGGAAATAAAATTAACTTTACGGTGTTGTAAATGATCGATATAGCGATAACCTAGTTGACTACTGGAATATAAATTTGAGAAAGGTTTTCAAAGATATTATTATTCCTCCTATACTCGTCATGTCTACTATTATGTCTTACCAAATATGGCACATTGAGTTGAAGAGTAGTGAAATGTAAAAGACAATATTGCAAACATATGAGATGAGAAAACCATTTCAACTTATTTTCGATGTTTTATAGCGTCTCTCAAAAGAAATAATCGAAGAGAATAGAACACAAACGGATAAGAATACAATATCCGATGAGATAAAAGATGGACGAGAGAAAAGTGAAGGCGACTCTAGACGATCGAAAGAGCAGAATGCAAATGAAAGCGATGAATTGTCAGGAAAGGTGTTAAAAGAATTCCGGAGCAGAAAGAAAAGAAGAAATTCCCCGAAGTGTACGCGTCAACCCTCATCACCATTCGATTCGCGTCTTGATGGTTCACCACTTGCTCCTCTTGTTTCTGATGTAAGTTTCTCAGATTTCTTAGTTTCTTTTTAGGTAAGGGAGAGGGTGCATTGTGAAGAGCAGTTAGGTCTTCACATATCGTTTTCCCTTTCCTCTCCTCCGAACGCCATGACGTAGTAATATTTGGATGGAAAAGCACCGATACTAAATTGAAATAGAAGCACCTTCTGGTCAATAAAAACACCTGCTCATCCGGAAGATCCTTCAAATGTGATGGATGAAAATCCCGTTTCACCCATTTTTCTTCGTAATTCGTTGTGTTTATTTGCTTTCATCGATATATTTGAGCATGAAACCATCGAAGTTTAACTTAAATAAATGTGGCAATTATGCGAAAGAAGTGGAAGTTAGCTGAACTTGGCAGATTCTGTATAATTCACAGTGCTATCAAAGGCTCACCCAATCACTAGGTTTATAAGGAGAAACATGCCCTCCTCTTCATTTTATTTGTTTACTTCTAATATGTGTTCGAAATGCATCAAAAACCATCTGCAATAGCTATGAACTTGACTACTGCACAGTAGGACAGGATGATCAATGAATGAGAGATGCTGAAGAATTTAGAAATGAATGATATAAGGAACAGATCGATAGCCATAACTCGTAATTATTTTCTCATTGATCCGCTGCGAGTATTGCGCTAAATTTTGCTCCATATCTAAGTCATGTTTCAAAGTCTAAGAAAAATTCTTTTCAGCGTTCTCGAGGAAGCTTTTCTTCACGAACTTCACGACAATCTTCACAGACTATTTGTATGTTTCTCTTAAATTCTATCCAGATAAGCTACTTAAATGATTTCAGCGGAATATTTTTGATACATTTTTAAAAAATAATCTCTTTTAAATTGAAACTCCATTCCGCATTGATTGAAAAAAAAATGATATAAAACGTGAGAGGTGGCGATAGCCAATTGAGAGCTTATTTTATATTTGATTGCATTTCATATAAGAAATCACATTTAGCAAGAACCTTTCTTATTTTCACAATAATAATAAAAAGTTGAAATTAAAGTTTTGAATTAACAACGAAATTAAAGCGGAACTTAACTTAAACTTACTTATATAGGGATAATTAGAGCTTATTTCTCTTGATCGTAAATGTGAAAAAATAAACAACGATTAATTGTTCAAACAAATATAGCTAAACACATGTATGGTTAGTTATTATGAAGTTGCTGATAAGAGAAATATCCTGATTTATCGAAAAAAGACTAACAAGTGCTTTTATCAATTTAAACTTCCTCATAGAGATAGTATTGTTCTTAATTTCAATTACAACAAAACATCGTTTGTATATTTCAGTAAAGAGCACATCGACTTCAATGATGCCCCCAAATCCACTTATCACTACCTGGTGGGAGTGTACACCAACCAATATGCACACTATTGTTCTTAATTTCCTTTACGATCCGAATAATTCGCGATGCGATTTAGCGTAAGTTTTCAATTTAGATAATACAGATGTATCGCTAAATACATAGAAAAATTGCCTGCGATATAAATGTGCTAATAAATGATGCATAAAATTGCGTCCGCCGATCAACAAATCTTGCTCGCTTTGAATTTTTTTTTTTTTTTGTAGTGGTGAATAAATGTATCGACTAGTCACAATATCTATAGTCACCTTCGTAGCCCATTAAAAACTATAGTATCTAATTATTATTCCACGCAGGTAGACTTTTTGCTAATATGGTGGGGGAAATTTTCACCAAAGATTAATTATTTCTGGGGCAGCTTATTTCAACTGGAATTTATTTTTTTTTTTGCTCGCTAAGTTTTTATATGAGTTTCATTATGCGATAATTAGTCTAATACTCAATTCAGCTTCTATCGTTTAAATGATTAAACGCCATATATCATTTGCAGTTGGACAATACTCGAAAATATAATAAAATTTCCGAGAGAGAATATATTTTATGCGTTTCTCATCACATTGGCCATCTTCATCGTATTTAGTGAACCAGCTCGTTTCCTTTTTTACTCTACGGTAAGTTTAAGTGACATTCATAATCCTATACAGGTAAGCGAAATGAAGCAGGTGATTTGGATTTTCTTTTTACTTTTATAAAGGATATATATATATATATATATATATATATATATATATATATATATATATATATATAGCTACAGTGACAGAAGAAAAGCGACTAGAGATCAATATATAGCATAAATCCTTTTGCAGAGTAAAATGGGATTCAATAATGATAACTCGATCAAATAGACTATGACAATTCTTCTTTACGCAATACTAAGTGTGTTTATATATAGTTGCAATTATTGTAAACGTTTTGAACATTAAATGTTGAAAAAATATTCTCCATTGTTCTCTAGAAAAATGATCAAATTTTTTACTCACTAAAGTTAAGCTAGTATCGCTATCCTACTTTCGTGATGTTGAAAGTATAATAATATTCAGGGTTTTGCATATCCAATGTTCAAAACTTTTCGTATGTTTAAATATCGTCGATGTGGTGAATATTCACGTCAATTACGATATTGGGTGGTATTTGGATGGTTCGCTTTAGTCGATGTATTCCTCTATTCTTATATGGAACGACGACCAATCTACTGGACATTGAAGACAGCTTTCGTTTTCTATATGATCGTACCGTTTATTCGTGGTTCCGATCTTATCTATCATGATTTTGTGCGATCATTCAATAAGCGACTGCAAATTTTCATCGACTCGTTCAACTATTATCATGAATGAACATCGTTTTGTTATTGAAACTAGCAAAATAATCCATTCAATCATTTCGCTTTGTATCATCATATCCGAAGTGAATAAAAATTTCCTTTTTTTCTAATTGCATACATAGTGAGGTAGAGATAAATGAAAAATTTGCATCTTGTACAACTCAATGAAAAGAAGAAGGAATATTTGTTGCTCGATTTGCATTGCGCAAATTTTGATCGTCATACTCATTTAATGATCAGCTATATAAAGTGCACTATATCGTTATTGTTTATTTACTCGTTTGTTATTTGCTTCGTTACACGGCAGTGTTTCGCATACGCAGATGGCCGATGCATGCGCGTTCATCTATCCGTCAACCCGTTTTATTTATTCGTATGTTCTTTCGTTTTATGATGGCATCATAAATGCTGCGTTCAGTAATGGTGATATTACTTGGCAAATTTTGTGTTGACCGAATTCTGGTCTTACATTCTACGGAACGGAAAAGTTCATTGCATGCGGTATACACTGATGCGTTTATGTGTACGTGAAAGCTTCCCTAATCAAATTTCTATGCTGCAAGTTGAATTTTTTTTTTCAATTGCAGCGCAATCTATAGAATATTTTACTAAATTTTCAACTGTTTAGAAAAGCTTTTCAAAGTTGAAATGATGGTTATAACGGTTTGCTCATCGTATGTTTTGATGCTATCGTTGTATTTTTCTCCGCTTCATGGTGCCGCAGACCAATACTCTTTCCTTTTTTAGAGGCGGTTTATTTTCTCTGATCTTTAAATGTTTGACTTTTTTTAAATGTTCATAGTGATGCATATTTTTTGTTTGGTTTTTTTTTTCGCATTTCCGCATTTATTTTATGTCGAAATTATTGAAGCTTCAGTAAATATTATCATTATTCATCAAAATATCTGTTTATTAGGAGTTTTTTGATGGTTTACATTTAAATGTGGAAATATTTTCCATGCATACATCAATCGCATTGTAGTAAATGGACCATTCTTAGATTTTTGCAAACGCTTAGAATAATTTAAAAAAAGAAGTTTATTTCACATATTTCTGTTGATGATTTATGAAATTGATTGGTCGGTAAAAAGAATTCAAAAGCGCATATTGTGCAGACTCCTTTGGCACCTCTGACGTCGTGCCATCTCCTACTTTTCTATTCGTAAAATTCAATGGTTCTGACGTCTGAACAAGAAATGCTTTTGCAGGGCTAAAATTTCTGAAAGGTTGACATAGATACACTTTCACATTGGGTAAAGCTTTATCGCAATGCTTTCGAATGGGGAATCGAGTGACACTTGCGCCATATGTGAATCGCCACGATCCGCTACACTACATTTCGGAGCACGTGCTTGTAAAGCGTGTGCAGCTTTCTTCAGACGCACAGTTTCCAAACGAGTGGAATATCAATGTTTAGCGGAAGGGAAGAAGAACGAGAATAAATGTCCTATTAACTATCGTAATTGCTTTAAAATCTCTTTGATTGATTTTGCATTCGTCTTTCAAACTACTATTTTCGGAGCAATTTATTTGTACGATAATAGATGAAGATACTATGAGTATTCCGAATAAACTAAAGAAAGTCTATGCTTATATACGACTTGTCGCTCCACTACGATTCCTTCATAGCATTATGATGAATTTTTATAAGGAATAGTTCCCCTGATTTCCTATACAAGTTAACTGTAGTGTATAATAATTGATCAATAAGACCCACATTCACACTCCTTTTCATAGACAACATGTAATAAGACTTGTGTTTCAAGAGGAGCTAGAGAGAGCAATAAGTGGGTCTATTCTTCCAACAAGCCATATACAAACGATGAAATATTATTAAGTATCTGGATGAGAGGATGGAGGAGGTTGTAGTGGGGGAAGAGGAAAGACGATAAATGGCCTAGAATATCATCATGGTTGTTATGTTTCAGTGTTACGAATGATCTGCCGAGCTTGTCGTTATGAAAAATGCATCGCCGCTGGCATGAAGAGGAAATGTGAGTTACTTAACCGTTTGCCTAGAAAATGCAACCATTTTACAATGAAACTATCTTGCAACCATTTTGCAACCGTTTGCCTAAATGCAACCGTTTATGCACTTTGCATTTTGCCTGCGTCATCCTGCCTAGCAATCTCACCATATTATTAGTCATTGCAATACACGGATCCATAGCGATAATTTTTTGCTAATGTTTGCAATACAAAACACCTTTGACAATATTAATAAGATTTTGCATTGATTTGCATTTCTTGCAGCAGTATATATTTGTAATAAAGTGAACGACTCTTATCACGCTTATAATTTTCTCGTGTTTATGAAAATACGAGGCATTTTCCCTAGATATGCATTGTAGTTCTGCACAAATGAAAAACTCTTCTTCTCTACTGTTTCCCACAGTAGTGTTTATTTGCCTGTTTATTTACTTACATCAGCAAAGCATTCATAAAGGATAATTGTCTCTTTATATCGTTTCCACTTCCACGTCTTCGTCCCGAGGAGACTGCTGATCAAACTGAATCAGTAGGATACAGCCAAAGAAGCTGTTCGGATTACTCTTAGAACTAACCGCGCAGTAACCAAAGAAGTAATGGATGCTTTCATTTTGAGGCTTTTTAGTGGATTTATTGAAGATTGACATAACTTCAACTCAAGCGGTTAAATGAAGAAATCATCATGTTAATGTGTGTATCGGTGATGTGACGCAGGCTAGCCATTATGTCCCCAAAATATTTCACCTTTCCTCCACTTTTCTTTCTCCAATTCTAGCGCTTGACGACTCTTGCGAGCGATATTTCATCCATATTTGTGTTCAGAAGCCATAAGCAATACTGAATTTTTTCTATCAACGATAATTGGTCGAAGTGTAATCACTAAACAGCTTGAAAAATGTCGTCAAGTTTCAGTCTAGTCTATGAAATGCTTAAGAGGCTTTCGGCAAAACCTATCGGAGGTTATTGTTTTCTTTCAAATATCCGGAATTTTCCTGAAAAAATTCCATCAGCAAATAGAAGAAAATGATTCGAAGAAATTGTTGATTTTATTTAGCGATATTAAACAACTGCAAAGGGCGCTGTTTTCATCTAAATGAAGGAAGTGATAAATTTCAGTTGTGCAGCATCGGCGCGATAGTAATTCACTGCCGATGCTGATCAGAAAGAGAAGCGATTTGCAAAGTTCACTCGTGGGCAAGCGCGAAGCAATTTCAAATGCCAAAAAGTGCAACAGTGAAAGTAAGTTGATTTGCGGGGACGAAATAAATGAGTGCATTAATATTTCACTTCATGGTTAGTATTTTTAGTACTTTGATCACCTCTCCATCGAACAAGTTGAAATCACCAAAAAATTTGCATATTTTGTCCATCGTTGAGAGTTATCTCAATTATATAGTTTGTTTTTTTCTTTGTTTATATTACATATCCACCTATAATAGATACATAGTTTGTCACATCGCAAAAGAAAGCATAATTTAGGGCTTCTTCTCTCGATATGCTTCCTGTGCTGAGCACTTCTAAGTAATTGTTGGGTCTAGAAAAACGAATATTTTGCCGAGTATATTTGTTTGCTAGGCTTGATAATTGCTGTAGACGCAAATATACTGAATTAATTCTAGAAGGATTTTTCTATTAGTTTACATAGAACTGACTAAGTGCATGACATATTTTCAGGTGAACATAATTGCATAGAACATGACACAGGAACAACTGCTAAGGTGGGGCAAAAGGGCTTTCACTCTGTGCACTTGCAACAATCTCGGGTCGTCGTTGAAGAGGACCATCAAAAAATGTTCGAATCGTGTTGTTGCACATCCCGAAGTTAGCGTAATAATTTTCGTATCGATTTTAGTGCAATGCGCACTTTGGCACTATGATTGAAACTATGGACGCTACATGGAAACTCGAACAGGGATTTTGATTTTGAGAGGCAAACGGTTTAGAACGAAGGGATGGGAAACAAAAGCTTTCATTATATAATCCTATCTGTGCACAAGAGAGTGCATAGACCAGACACACCTCACGTGCGCTGAACTCTTTATAATGTATCAGTTGCCATGATTTTGTTCTAAAGTTAAACGAAATTAAATTGAAGTTGAAAATGCTTTTAATCGCTTAGAGAAACATTTTAAAAATGTAATGAAGTGAATGATAAAGTGTGACATTGTTGCATATATTGGTCATAATTATGAAGTATTATGTCAAGGTATTTTATAAATAGTAAGCAGTAAGTATACTTAAAGATGAAGGTCATTCACACAAACAATTAAGCTGATAAAAGAGCAATTCACCCATCATCGAACAAATGAATGCATATGCAATTGCAAAAGAAATGACTATAACATCATAAAGCCTCGAACCCAAGTTACCTTTCAATAGACACTTCTTTTCTGAGCTTTTGGGTCACGACGACATCCATCAAATTAAATTATCTTCCTCCATTCTACTATAAAATTCGAGAAAAAGGATTTGTTTTCATCTACTTGAAACATTAGTTGTGGTCTCATAGCTTGTTGGTTTTGAGGCACATCTAAATGAAGCAGCCACTTTAAAAATTCTCACCTTTCACATGCCATAAGAAAATTAAAGGCATTTAGGGTTTTATTCGACGATGTACGGTAACTTCTTTTATGCCGGAATATTGTATAAACAAGATCGGGTTTGCAGCATGTCAGCCAACAACTTCATTTCGATTAGGAAGTGTATCATCGTCTTCAATGTTACAAGTATTCATTGAAGCCGAGAAACATCTCAACAATAGCAGACGAATTGTTTACGCAGCACGCAATGCGACGGTGGTATTCTCATCGAATGGTGAAACGGTTCGCTAACTTTTCAATTGTTATTGAAAATTTATGGAATTTTAGCAATCACAACAGATTTTATTTTGGACCAATCTTAATAATTATAATTTAGGTGGTGTTATTTGAACTTTTTGAATTACTAGGTTTATTTTATAGGTCATTATGAAAAATTATTCAGTTCCTTTCACTTTTTTTTCTGCACAAGACTTAACTCTTGAAATTATACGAGAGCCTTCCAGAGGGAAGTCCATTTGCTTCGAAGCAGAGCTATACTTAACATTGCATGGTATCTATATGAGCGTTTATGAGTGAAAGAGAAAGTTTATTTGTGGCGGTATTTAAAAAAACCTGAATAAGTTATTCACTACCTAATATAGGTAGTTAATTTGAATTTAAGTACATAAACTTTTTTCAGACATTTCCGGATTTTCTATGTTTCACGTCGAAATTTTCTTCTCTCTTTAACGTTTGCCCGCAGTAAACATTCTTTATGCTGTTTTAGCCATACGACATTGAGGATCTTCAACCAATGAACTTTACCGATTTCAATGGGCCGACAAGGGTCGATTTAATGATGCTTTTTCAGTATTTACGCTCGTTGCCCTTCTTCCTAGCCCTTTCGACTCAAGACAAGGTCAGTTCAGTTCCTATGCTTACATCAGTACACTTCTATGATTCTGACAAATTGAACTGGTGACCATCGGGTCGACCCGATTAAATGCGACTCGTAGAAACTTCGAGTGAACAATGGGAGAAATGGATGCCGCTTAAGTTGAGCAAATTAACAGTACAAGTTGAGATCACAATTTGTTTTGTTGAACTTCGTCTATTTCTAATATGTCTTTGGGAACTATACGTGTGCTTAATTGGGACTTAATAGCGCTTTCCATTTCAGTCATAGGTGCATCTAATAGAGAGTGAAGGCTTAATACGATAAGCAATTAAGTTCAAGAAATTTTTCCGCCTGCAGGATGGATTTTGACGGAAGTCGATTTCACCACGGAATATCTCATTTTCAGAAGACAGCCTTTCAATATATGATGGCGATTGATCCAATGATAACGGCAGCATATTTATCGATGACTCTTGGTCGTGCTAATCATTGGATGGTTCATTCAAATGGACGTTATATTTGCATGAAGCCACTCCCTCCTTCTGGAATCGCTCCAGGCGATGATGCATTATTAGAACACCTTAATGAAGAAGAACGACGAAAATATAGGCGAGTAATTTTTGCAATGAATATAAGAGAGTTTAGATCTTGATTACTGCGGAATTACTAGTGGAAAGGGTCTTCACGACTTATATTTAAAAATGGAGATGAAACAATAGAAAATATTCCAATAGTTGTCACGATCGTGCGGGCCTAGTAATTTTTGTTGAACGTCCAGCCGACGTACGGACTCATGAGGCGAGATGGAAGGTACTCAGAAATGGAATTTAATCTTAAGTTTGGATTCTACGGTGGAAACGACCTTGGTAGTTCCGATATGAAATATAGTAATCTCATAGAATGTCGCCTGAATTGCGATCTTTTTGTGACGATTGTTTTCAGACTATATATGCCGATGAAATTGGTGCAATATATGGAATTATGCGTACCGTTTGCAGAAGTCAACCCATCGTTTATCGAATATGCTGCATTGAAGGTGATCGCAATGTTTTTGTACGGTACGCACAGTAATTCCACTTTCGAATTGAGTCTTTTCAAGTAAACATTTCAAGTTTAAGTTCGATTCAATATCCACTACTTGATAGGTCCTATGCAGTCAAAACATAGTCAAAAACAGAGTATGTTTGCAGCGTCGAGCTTTAAAGCGATAACGATAAGGTGTAAAATAGGTGAAGTTGCAAAAACGTTAACGCATGGCAACAATCTTCGAATATGAAAAAGAGAAAGATTCTTTGAAGGAACTTTAAACTAACGCATAAACATTATCACAATCAGCTATAGATGAAGCTGCAAATTAGCTGAAACTAATCACGCATTCGATGGGCTTATTTATTATGAAAAGTTTGGAAGTCGAAGAAAAGTTTTTTTCGAAGTCCATCGAAATTTTGAAGCGTTTCTTTATATCGCAGAATTTGCTTTATTTTCGCATAAGTTTCTATTATATGTGACGTTTACAAATTAAAACTTTTTTTTAGTAAGAGGACGAGTTTCGCCATCCGGACGTTCGATCGTAGAGGAAGGCTTGCAGCAATCCTCACTCACCCTCTACGAGCATTGTATCGCCATAAATGGACAATTGGAAGGCTCAGTTCGATTTGGCAATCTTACTCTTCAGTTGTCACCACTTTTTGTAAGATATTCTTCTATTCATGTCTAATTATTCACTAAAACAATGAATGAATTATTTGAATGCATCGAAATATTTCTTTAATCGATTTTATTCATTATAAAGTGATTTTTCGAGAAGTGCTGGGCAGTCAATTACAACGCTTTTGAATATTCGGCAGTTTCACTAAAAAATGCTCTGAAGTAATAGATGAGGGAAGTAACCCGTTTCATTGTTACCCGCTTCAAATTATTGAGGAGATGAAAACAAAGCGGAAGCCATCACTCTTGATAAATGAGCCAATAAGGCAGCTAGGAATAAAATGTGGCCCTGGTCATGCATTGTGAAGCATGAATGGGCCAGAATGATATGAAACGACTGCAGAGGAACACTTGGCCTTGGCCATATTTCTTTTTCTATTTTGTTGCTATTCTTCAAATTTCAAATAAGAGCTATGTCCTTGTTCACTTCCCTTCATTCATTCATCGAAAACAATTTCAGCAAGTGGTAGCACATCTAATCGAAGGATATGTGAAAATGGACGTTTTCCATTTGAACAATATGGATCCCGTTATGCGTCAGATGCTTGCCTTTCGTCCAACTCGTTCGACCAAATAGCGAAACGCATGTAAAGATTTCCTCAATATACGTATGGTTTTCCGTTAATTATGAAAAATCACCCAGAAAAATTACTCGGCAACTGATGAAATCGGTCTCAAACAATTGTTTTTTTTTTAATTTTACTGAATAGGTAAACAATGTTGGGAAAATGTTTGAGATATTGGAATAGGAAAAGTTGGAAAAACATTCCAATAGTTTCTGATTTATGTGAATATTTTTCCTGCCGAGGAACACTTTTTAACTAGTTGGCAATTCACAAAATCAGCGAAAATTGATTCGAGAGCCGTTGACGTAATCAACAGACAAGGGACTGAATTTTTCAAACCCTAATGCCAATCCACTTCCGTCAGTTCCCTCGGGGCCTTCGACGAAAAAGTAGTCTCTCGATAATCAATTTTCTTTCGACTTTCAAGATGTTTTCTTCGCGACCTGTTCTCTTAGTGGAATTCCCTCTGCGGATTGGTGGAAATGGTGGGATTCGTTTGCCAATCTTTGTTCCCTTTACCCAATAATCTGCGTGCTATAGTAGAGTGTCATCCTAGTTACTTTCAGTGACATCGCAACCTCAGCCATATTTCTCATCGTAAAATTGGGATTATGATATCAGAAAACAAATAACTGAACGAAGGGGGATTTGATGGTTAGTGTAGCAGCATAAAACTACTTGCAATCGATGACTCATACGTCATATATATATATATATATATATATATATATATATATATATATATATATATATATATATATATATATATATATATATATATATATATATATATATATATATATGTATATATACAATTTATTAAGATCTAAGCGGTTGCGTTCATTGATTGGTCCTCCTAGAGGACTTCAGAAATTTAGGTGTCGTCTTAGATCATTTTGCGGCTATATTTTGCTAGCTTTGCTGCTATTTTCAAATACCTCACTTGGAATTCTAACAGTATTTATTTCGTTTTCCTTTTATGATTGAACTCATTGTTGTTAGTTCTTTATTATTAATTTCCTGCGTACAGTATATTTTCTTTTACGTTATACAAAACCAATTTCTATATGTTAAATTGCACAAATTCTCACCTTTAATTGTGTAAAAGTGCACATAGCGAGGGTTCAATTTTCAATTGCTTTACAGCATAAAAGCTTATTTTATGGATTCAGGTAGTGCGAATAAAGTGTGCTCAAATTTTACGACTAGTTGCGCGTTGAGTATTCTATCACTGCAGGAAACAAACGACGACCTCACTCTCAACTGAGAGAATAACAAAGTAAGAGAGCTCTAGGATGACCTGAAGATTCGGAGGAAGCAAGACTGTAGTACTACAACGAGTTATTACTCGTATTTTACAGTTATTTCTCCACTATTAGAAAGAGTGATGTGGTGTAAAGCTGAAGCTGTATCAATAAAGGTGATTGGACCTTTAGGAAATATAATACAGGTTGGCGCATTTTTAGCAAAAAAAGAGAGAATAAAATATCATTAAAATCAATATTACTAAAAAAGCATTCACGTTGTCGCTGAAACTCTAACTTTTTGAGTGCTGATAATAGAAATTTATGGAACCCCTCGCAAGCTTGTCTAAAAATTTTTTGCACATTTTTGAATTAAAACAGAAATTTTTTATGCTCCCTATCTCTCTCAAATGTTTCGGTTGTATCCGATTGTAATTGAATGGGAAAAGAAGTGAATAACTATCGATCCGTGATCGATATAATCTCAAAAATTCTTTTAAAAATTTATCGTTATTTTTATGTAGTATACAATCGTGTGGAAGCGCATCAGTCATTCACTACATATCGTAATCGATTTCACATACAAATTAATACATTTGCTAATGATCCCAAACATTTTTTTGTTTTTTTTTAAATGCGAACAACGAAGATTTACATCGAAATAAGAAAGAAATGTGTTATGTCGAATAAATATTATCATATTGTTGTTATTTTCATTCAAAATTAAATATAAAACCTAAATTCCGAATATAAATTAAGAGGGAATCTTTTTAAAGCTAAATTGCAAATATAAGTAAGAAGGAACTTTCTATAAACTTAATCCCTCATCGGAATTCGGAAGGAACCCATTTAAACTCGTCTTTTAAACATAACTTAAGAGAAGATTCCTTTAAACCGATCCCTTTAATCCTGGATGAAAGTTCGGTGGAAGTTCCTCAAAATTCAAATTTTGACTATAAATAAAAGAGAATTTTTTCCGTGTGAAAACAAGCATGACTTATGGATAAAGCACCCTGCTATGTTGAAAAAATTTTGAAAAAAAAAAGAATATCAAAAATTAATGTCGCAGAATCGAAATTAAGAAACAGTCACCGGAGATCTTGAAATAAAAAAAAGAAAAAAAAACATACACATAAGTCGAAGAAATACGCGCAAAATAGAACAATCACATTATTTGGAAGAGCTCTTATATCGGCGCTCCGAAAGTGGCATCAAATTCGAGTGATATTTTTTAAGCATCATAATGCAGAAATGTTGAGATCAAGCGCACCAGCTGAAATAAGATTACTCAAATATTTATCCATTAGAGTAGTTTATTTATATTCATAATAATTATAGGAGTTTGATTTTGAAAAAGTTTATTAAATAAACTTGATTAAGTTTATTAAATAAACTTGATTAAAAAGTAAAGTTGTGGAAGTTCTCGATGAGAATCGCGACGAAATTCGGACGCTATCAAGAGGATACTGAGACGAAATCAGAGCGTTTGCAATTTGACATTTCTTAATCATTCGCAACCCTTTGAATATGGTCAACATATTCACGAATAGCTCGCAGACAGCTGTCATCTAGAAATGTTGATCAGTCACATTTGCGTTCTAATTGCGCATATACAACGGCTTTTTACATTCTTGGCCGCTGTTAATAGCCATTGATTTAATATTCGGTTGTTTATCTCTGGTGTCAGCTGTGTGTGGATAGAAATATTGTGCGATTTATGTACTGTCGAAAAAAAAAAACACTAGTAAATACAGTTAAGGCAGAAACACTAGGTTACCCGTGTCTTCATTTCATAAGTCTTTCGCCACCTCAGAATAAACCACCAAAATGACATGTACAGGTGAAGCAAGTGTTGATCCTCATGCGTATATGTCTCTATCGGGCCCTTATAAAATATGCTTATTGCCTAACTACTGTCCATCATAATTTAGTTGCATAAAATCTCGCCGGTCACTGGTATCTAATGATACATGGGTGGTTACACGAGAGCTCCCAAATTACTGGCCACATTCAGGGGATTTCAGGATATTAGGAAACGTCGCTCTGGTACTTGGTTTGTTCGCATTATCGTTCCGCCCTGAAAGTTTTGTCGCGATTCTCGTTAGAAGCTTCGCAGGCATCCCTCATTAGATGAGAGAAATGCTTGGTCGCAGCAGACATTTTTATTAATTTCCATATTCCCATTACCCCTCATAATGTTAGTTTCCTGTAAAAGGCACGACTTCAGTTCTTTGGGCTTTAGCAGATTTTGATGAGACCTCAGAAGAAGGATATTCCAGAGTGCGTTATATCTATCTAATCATGTCTGAACCTGCTTCCTTTACTGAAAATCAGTGTGTCCGAATTTTATCAAATATTTTTGAATTTTAGACTATCAATAGATAAGCTAGCGTGTTGAGGACGGTGCTTTTTTCATCAATGAAAATGGAAAGCGAAGCGAAACCCCGAAGGGAGGTATCTGCACAAAACTTCCTTCTTCCCCCCTTACCCACCGTCCTCAGAATGAATGATGTAACTCAGCAACTACAAATAAAAAGTCGTTCAGAAAGTTGAACTAAAGACAAACCTCGTCTAACGAGTTTCGACTCGAGTTTCGTGACTAGTTCGTTATTGTTGAATGCAGTGACGTCTTCCATACTGAGGTCCTTGTGCTCCTCATCTGTCGTGCCAATAGAACTACCACTTTCCATCATACATCCACTATCCGACGCCAACGAAGATGTCATCTTATGCGGAAGCTCGATTCCAGATGTTGCATCCGATGGTGTCTGATTATCAGAAGGCGTTGACCCTAGCGCTGCGTTTCCATTCCGATCGATATCAGCTGCCTGGTCTTTAATCATCTCGTTTAACCGTCGTTGGAAGCCGTATGCATGAGGTCGTGCAATCTGTAAATAATTGTTTCGTAAGAATTGACATTCTCCGTAGTAGAAGTTGTACATAAACAAAATTTAGTTTAAAAAAGGATTTTAAAAAGTTTAAAAAAATATATAGTTTAAAAAAGGAGACA
This sequence comes from Baylisascaris procyonis, assembly GCA_037389465.1. Taxonomy (NCBI): domain Eukaryota; kingdom Metazoa; phylum Nematoda; class Chromadorea; order Rhabditida; family Ascarididae; genus Baylisascaris; species Baylisascaris procyonis. The sequence goes on from JAZARR010000230.1 coordinate 2,224,782, forward strand.
ATTATGAAAAAATGTAACTAAGCTGTACATGAATACATTCTCTCCAAGTCGTCGATAATTTTGAAGAAACACTCAGAAATTCATAAGAAATGGATAACATAAACGAGAATATGGGAATCGTCGAAAATTCTGGTGGAAACATTTTAAGTGCCATATTTGATGTTAAATTCGCAAAATTATTAGAGATAAAATCTAGTGTATTATCGGAGCTTTAGGTTTATGGTGTAGTCTTAATAACCCCCAAAATTCGGAAAGACTTGATCAAAAATGATCGAAATTGATAACTTAAAATTGCGGAAAAATTGATTCACTTCATGCAATCTTTTATATGATTCAATATAGGGTTAACACGCATGCCAATAACAACATAATATTGGTTCACTCAACGTCCATAAACACATAAACGGTGATCTGGATGCAATCAACGTCCACATCAGCAAAACGCTATAGTTTTCATTGTTTTTCTATATCAATGCGCACTATCCGCATTGATAGTAATTTAAGAGCACCGAAATCGAACTCTAGAGTTGCTAGTAAGATAGGAGCCGAAGTTTTTTTTGATGTATAGATAATAGGATGAAGCGTAAAGTTTTGTGAGAAATTACAGTTAATTTAAATTCGAAAATTTCAGATTTGCTGTTAAATTGTCATCAAAAAAGTAGCAACTGGAAAAAAAGGAGCAATCGTAAATTGTTTTTTGAATGGTAGAATATTTGAAAAAAATAGTCTTGAAAAAAAGAATTTGGAAAAGAAAATATTTGGGAAAATATAAAAATTTGAAAGTGATATCTTATTTGGAAGAGTGTAATAATCACCGCATGCAAAATTATATCATACATGCTTTAATCGAAAGTTTTAGCGAACTTGTTCTTTTCGTTTTTTTTCCTCATTCCCGCTTCATATTTAAAAAATTACTAAAATTTTAACAATATCAATGACAGAAAATTATAGTAAGTAAACGTGAATCGCTGCCTAAAACTTAACACATGCGGGCATTTCTCAACGACAACCGGTAGATATGTGTGAGTGAATAGAACACCATCAACAACAATGGAACGGAAGACAACAATACACATAGTGATCATAAGGACTAATACAGGGGATAGACACGGACATCTGTGGCATAAAGGGAAGTGTCCCTAACTACCTGTCGGGCATTGTAATTTGCGAACGGTCCGATCAGCGACGAATGCATTGTTTCCGGTACCGTTGACGATTTACTCATATTCTGCAATAACTACTCCCTTCATTCCCTGATATCCAACCATATCGCTTAAATAAAGTCTCGATATACCTATATACAATTAGAGATATCTTTCTGAGTTAAGCAATTCTCATAAGAAACGACTTATTTAATGATTTCAAAAATATGCTATTATTTTACTCTTTCTAATCAATTTCAGAGAATTTCATAGTTTCGATTAAGTTCCGTTTGAAGAGAAACGTTTATGACCTCCACACCAGTATTTGAAGTTACGCTTGCATTGTTTACTGTTGAAAATTAAAAACTTAGAAATTTGCGTCAAAAAGCATCGACATAGTAAAAAATATTTGTGCACAAATAAGAAGAATGATTGTTAAAGCGGGCGAAGGCTATGCAAACAAGAAAGACTATGGTTGTTACGCAATTCAGACAATAAAATAAAGACGACTGTAAGCACTAAGAAGCAAAATCTGTGATGTTCACTGGGAAACGAGATGATATATAGGAGAGTTACTGGCATAAGGAGAGCGCGTTGGATAGATGAGATGGGTAGGTGGATGTGGAAGGAGGGGGGAAGGGGAGGATGAGGAGAGGGTAGTGTAATCATTTTCTCGATTCATTAAATAAGCTCTCACCTGAAATTTACAAATCTGTTGTATTTTGATATGGAGTTATCAGTTGCAACATAAAAATCAATTGGCTTGACTATAGACTGATTCATTCAATGATCTCACTTCAATGATTTTACTTCAGTCATTACAAATGGATTGTGAAGAAAATCTCTTATTGTTAGTTAAAAAACGACATTTGCTCCTTGTTGATGTTCGCGCTATATGACGAATCAAAATTCTTACTTAGTCAAGAAGCTTGAAGAAGTTGCAACTAAATGAAGCCTCTTTTCTTTAAATATCCATGTAAGCAATCCGATGAAAAGAAAAGGACGGATTATGTTATCATAAAAATTTCAATTATGTAAATAAAGATGCATTTCCATTTGAAATGGAAAATAAAACATACATCCGTCAATCTGCCATTGCAATGTTGCTCTTCATCGATACCTGATAGCTTCGTTGATTCAACAACGGGACTTACGAGACTCGTCACTGAAACTTTTTATTGAATTTAAAATATAACGATAAACTCTTCATGGCGTCAACAACAACCAACAACAACAACAGAAGGTAACACTATTACGATATTTGGCAGATATTATCGTTTTCTTTTCTTTCTTTCTTGCGATAGATGAAAGTCTGTATTGCTTAGTTTATTTCTTAATAATTGCCAACATTTATTGGAAGAGCTGTTGTGATGAATTGAATCGCCAACGAAAATTAAACGAGGGAAAACTAGCGATAGCAGAGCGAAAAAGCGAAACACAACAATTGGAACAAAGACTGAACACAACAATAACAACAAATAAAAATTCACACATCACTCCAACATGCAACAAAAGTTGTTTAGCATTTCCAATCATTTTCACATGCTTTCAATCATTTCCTTGCGCTAATTTTTATCTCTCCTCAATGATATTCTCAGTCCTTTATCATTAGTGTTTATTACATACCTTAAAAGTAAATGCAGATAGATAATATCCACGCAAGCATTGCTACTAACCCGTATAACCTCATGCAAGATTAATGCGAGATAATAAATCGAACTGTGGACATTCAAATTAATGTGTTCAACGGAAATGAGACTGTGATGTAGCGAATGTCAGTAATAAACAGTGTTAAGCATGTTAGTACACAGGATGCTTGTTCTACTCATGAAGGTAAGGTTTCTATGCCTATTTTTCTCTAAATTCTTTTGCAAGAAAATGAAAAATCGATGTATTAGTTCGATTAGATTTATCAGTTCCATTAGATTCTACTAACTAATGACCTGACGAGTAATTTTAATTGAATTAGGAAAGCACTGCACTCGAATATTTAGTTGCAATAATGTAAGCACATTAACACGATAAGCATCTAGTGTCTAATTGAAACGACATCACATCTTATTACACACATACGTTTGCCAGCATATAACGGCTTCAGATTTAGGAAGGTTGGGCGAGCTGAAAATAAACACATTCTCATTCCGATGTCTCGCCACAAATGCGAATCGATCCTGTTTTTTTGGAATCCAATACGACCTCGATCAACGACTAGCACGAGCTCATAGATAACAATGCATAGACAGCTTGTCATCTTAGCAACTGATTTGTCACTACGTGCCGCACAATTATGCAATACACGTCTCTCTACTACCCAACTACGTAGCAAACAGAGACGACTAAAATTATTTTTGAGCGTTATTAAACTAGAAGATAGGGAATATTCCGGAAATTAACATTGAAAACAACGATGAATTTATAAGGTTCCCATATGAAGATTCAGCATTTTGTTGCAGATCAATTATGGCGATTCATTAAAGCATTCCGATCAAACCGACTGAATTTCATCGACAGTGCCCGCGAAAAAAAAAAAGAGAACGATAGCCGTAACAAATAAGAAATAATTTGTTTCCAGTGTATTTATGTGTGACAGGAATATTTCACTATGACAAAGCTTTCAGCGATCCAAATGCACTGAAAAAATAAACCAATCAACACTACCACGAAAATTTGCAGAAATAAAAGAATGGCAAAGAGCGAAAGGCGCATTGCATAACAATGATAGAACAGCTCAACACCCTTCCAGTTCCCTCATCTTCAACAATACTCCTCAATATCAGTTAGAATGACATGCTCTATTCTGCTTGAGTATATGGCCATAAGGTTACACCTAAGAGGTTAACGGAAATTGGATCGCTATGTTAATTTGAAGTAAACTTGACATTTCTTTTAAATGGTCATAAATCATCATATCGCTTTCTTTGAATGATCCAAATTTTATTCAAAACGAAAGCACTAATTTACTATATATCATTTCTTATTCAAATTATTCTCGAACACATATGCATGAAAGAAAAGCATTGAGCTGAAGAGCGCTAACATGACCAGATATCTGTCAGGAGAGGGTTGAGAGGAAGAAAAATGCTCAAAGAAACGGGCTCTTCGTTCCAATATATCACCTGTTCGATGCTATTAGTCCGTTAGAGGGCATGCAAACGTACACGGCTAATATAACCTAGCATAGTTCCTCACAAGAGTTTTGTTCTTATCGCTTCAAAGAGCAAACTTATATAAAACTATTGGCAATAAACAACTAAGAGATCATCAAAAGATTACCTGAACATTACCTGTGGTTACCTGAACAGGTACAACCACATAGGATAGCATGAAAATATGCTACAACTTATGCATGGGAAGTTCAAAGATTAGAGTTGGAAGATGTGGTGTTCATTTCTTCTTTTGAAACTTTATATTAGAAGAGTGGATGGTACAAGGCGCGTGAAATCTGTTGCGAAATATAACATGCAAAACAAATGATATTGTAGGGGCCAAGTTATGAATAGTATTTAGAAATAATAAAGTTAACAATAAGAATAAAATATAGACTAAAGAAGGTAATAGTTGATATCAAGAAGTGGTGCGATGAAATATGAATTGAGATGAAGACGGTGCTCTTGTATTAGAGTGCAGACTATTCTTGCTGAGAAAGCAAATACTAACCCATCGAAGAAGCTCCCGACGATGAAGTGGACATTTCCATTGATCGTCGTGCATCTGTTGTATCACTGCTCGGAGCCAATGATCGATAGGCGGCATTCATTAACGGCTGCAACTGAATACAAAGCATCATAACATACCAAATACAAGCCCACAGCTTTTAAAGTTGCATTGAAAGGTGAGGTTGGATTGAAAGGAAAAATTTACTTAAGACAGCGTAGCTTATGACAACCCCGAGTACAAAAAGTGCATGAACCACAGACAGAACCATAATATTGTTTGCTCTCGATTTATTTTACTTTTATATTCCGATATTTCATTCGGGATATGCGACTATATAAAGAAAAAATTTTAGAAGTGCTGACTTGATGGGTATTTCACTGCTATACGAAATTATAATGCAACTGCAATAGCACAAATAGCCGACTTAGGAATGCTTCATAGATTTTAATATTTCGTCGCAGATTTTTGGCAAATCGCATCCTACAATTCTGCACATAATTGTTGTTGACTAATAGATATAAATATTTGCAAGCTACTCCTCAGGTGTGACATTTACCGAAAATAATTTAAGGAAATGGCATTAAAGAAATGCAACTAAAAAGAGCGATTAAATAACATACTTTCCGCATCGTGCTATAAAGTGCATCAATTGCTTTACAAGTATTTTTCTTATACGCTGATTCTGAGGCAATCTTCTTCTTTCTTTTGAATCCACTTAGATAGAGTGCTTTAACCCAATATGTAATAACCTCTTTCAGCTGAAGTTGGTCGGCAATAATAGTTACCAAGCGTTTGGAATATTGACCGATGAAAATACTACTCATTTTTTAATTTCAAAATGCTTATTCATTAAAAAAATTTTTTTTTCATATCCAATATTGAACAAAAGATTAAATTCAATGGAAATTTATTCCGAAATCTATCAACTGCGGTTGAAATGCAAGTTTTGACAGCAACAAAAAGCATTGAGTATAATTTTTTGAATTATTCAGGTTTTTAATGGTGTCTAGAATGGAATGAATTGATGACATTCAAATAACGCTCCATCTCGTGATAGTTTACTTTTCTTTCTTTTTTCCAGCTCTATTTCTATCATAATTCACCTGTGAAAAATTTTTTTTCTATATGACTTCATAAATTATTTCCCATAGCTTTTTTAAGAATCGACATGCTAAGCCGACAATAATATTTCGATGCCTAAAATACGCTACGAATTCTACTCATTTTTGCCAATCTACGTGAAAAGACTATCAAGGAATATCCAATACTCTACAGTGAAAAGCAAAATCATGTCAATGTAATAAGTGGAAAAGAGAGCAGAACGGTAAAAAAATAAACTATAAAATAGAAAATTACCGAATTGGAGTTCGTATTCGGTAAACTGACTGCCCTCTTCATTCGATATCCTTGTGTGGGCGCGCCGAAATGATTCAATCGGTTCAATCGCTCTTGCCTATATTTGGGTTTAATAACACCTCTTTCATAGAGTGCTACACTTATTCAAAGGTCACTTATCGGTTATAACATTGAATATCTTAATTAAACTATACATACATTTTGCGCATTGAACGCTTATAATTGCTTTTCATCTGCAATATATCCCGTTTTGTTTTTTTGTACCGGAAATAATGATCCGGAAATTGGAATGATAAAAAATTTCACACAAATGGAACGAATTTTTGATGCGCCGAAATGATGACAATTCCCTAAAATGTCATCTATTCCGGTTTCTATTCGATATCGCCATTTTGTGGGCACAAATCTTTCATTCAGCCTACATTATGCCTCAGTAGCAAAAATGAATGAATCATTAAATCGAAAGATGGAAAACATTCGAAATCCAAGGAAAATTCAGAAAAGACTAACTTGTTAAGCATACTATTGATGGCGACCTCTTGCCGTAAACGATCCAATTTGAGCATACTCTCTACCACTTGGATACTTTTCGTGTACACCTCGATATAGCTCTGCTTATGGTCTCTACAAATCAATTTAATTTTTCAAAGCGTTTAATGGTATAGCAATTCATTCAATTTCTATTCTCACTTTTCTCGAATTTTTCGAATATATCGGTAAGTATAACTCAAGCAGAAGACACGACGGTTACGATCAACAATGCCTTCGCACCAGGAAGCATCATTCGACATCATCGCTTATTACTATACAAAGACTGACGATTATCGCGAAATAAAGACACAAAGAGAAGTAATTTTAAGACCGCCTGAAGCAAAAGCAGTCACACTATTCGGCGGTAGAATATTTTGCCTAAGGCAAATGCTTTCAGCATCTCAAAGTACGAAAAACGACGCAAATTTTGGGGCAGTAGAAAGCATTTGGTAAAAACTAATAGCATTGGAAATATAGCTAGATGAAAATGAAATAATATATAAAACAACTTTTGTGAATCTCCATTCGCAGATGTGTCCTCATCGATACTCTGTGAAGGCCTTGCCGCCATCATTGCCAATGTTGCTCGATCTTCCACATCCAACGATGACTGTAATCGTGCAATTCAAACTTAACTAATAATAATCTTGAGCGATTTCCGTTTGAGAAAAAAAGAATGCAAATAGCAACATTACTGTAGCGGTGAAGAAAACTGCAGCTGCGAGACTTAACTGCGAAATATGCATCACATCAAGTTGCTTTTTTCGAAATTATCACTAAGTTACAGCTTTCAATCTAAACTTGAGTGAACAAGAGGAAGTGGGAATTTATTTTTGTAGGGATCATATTGCTAAAAATAAGAAGCTCACTTGAACGGACAATTTATTTCGTTGATAGAAATGCTTTCACTAATTCAAGTACTTGAAGTATACTTGGTGAAGAAACGAAAGGTAAGAAGCATGAAATTAATGAGTAACAATTAATTGTGCGAACCTTTGGAATATGTGCAACGACATCATAATAAACTGAAGTTCCACAAATTGCATCCTGAAATATTCAAAAACTAAAATTATACTTATGCAAATGTTTGTTTGAAAACCGATCCCATCATAGTACAAAAAACTTAAGATGTCAACTTATTTTCGAATTCACCTTCTTATAATGCTGATGTTTAAATGAAACAAAAAATGAGAGTTCACAAAGAATAATTTATAATCGATGACTGATCGTTAACGTTGCACTTCTAAAGACTACAAATAGGAGAAACACAACATTGAATAATAATAAATTTATATATAATATCTCCTTGTAGAGCACAAATTTAATTTATATATAATATTTTTTTTCACGGAATAAAGTCATATACAGCATCAATGAGAAGGAAAAGAGGACGAACGATTGAAAAGGAAATGAGCAGAATAACGTACCGTTCCAACTATCTTTTTCATTAGACGTTCTGTTAAGCTTGCCTTCTTATAGATATGCATGCATATTCGTTTACGAATTATAATATCGATTTGACACGGATGTAATACTCGTACAACAACCTTCAACGAGATTTCTTTCATTTATAATATACCGTCAAAAATCATCATCAAAGTGGTTCATTAATTGTACTTTCTCTGAATCTGACCTCGGTACGTGATAGGTGATCGATTGTTGAAGACTGGGATCAAGCTAAAGCCTACAGTAACCCTTCAGTAATATTACAGTAACCTTAGATACCTAAAGTATCGTGAAGATAATCTCTCAAAATCATGAGTCATTTTTGCACATGTTTAGTGATAGCCAGCTGATATGTGCGCCATCGATGCTGACCGTTCATGTTGTTGCTTCCTCTTATCATATTACGTTTGCTAACTCATTTTGTTTCTTCTTTCAATAATAGAGTTCAGGCTCTTCTCACTTCAATCTTCATTCACAACGCTTCCCTTCAATGTAACCCCAGCAAAGCAATTTTTATGTCCATATTGTTAGTGCCCGTTCATGTGCACCTTCGTTTATCTTATCTTGCCCATTTACAGGTAAACTGAATTCACATACTTAGTACGACTTCATCAACTCTTCGACCTAATCGAAGTTGTCCACTTTTTTGAGCGCCCCATATTTTTGATGCAGATTAGCATTAAGCTAAATTTTACGACAACTACAGAAAGGAATCAGTGGATCATAATTACTTCTCAACATCTCCCACCTGAACCATCAAGAATCAACGATTATGTCATTTTATGTCAGGAAATAAACAGGAATGAGACCTTAAGAATAGCATATATTTGTTCGTTGCCACCCGATGGTTTGTTAAGTGCAGGATGGTCATGGATCGAGCTGTCCCAAGAGCATGTCGCAGACAACTGCAAAAAAAAACCCCATTTCCGGTGCGAAAAACATTTCATAGGGAATAGCGTTCATTGAGCTCAAATGCAAAAATGAATCGAAATGTGCGCATTGCCGAATAAAAATTCATTACTATGACGTGCATTTACGAAACGTCACAATTCAATAGCCGCAAAAATCGATCGATAAAAATTAAAATGATAAAAGAAGCTTCTTCTCATTCTATGAAAATATCTACATAAAAGCGCCCTTAATAGAATTTGGAAAAAACAATTAGAAAATGCGGAAATTCATATATGATTTAGTTTGTTATATGTATTTCATAGCAAATACAATGTGGACGATTTGTGATCACAGCAATAATGTCAACAATGTTGAACATAAATTGGTTATTGAATATGTTAGTGTTACTACAAACAGTGCGACCAAACGCTTAAAATCCCTTCAAAACATTACGAAAAAATGGTGACAATGAACGAGGAGAAATTATCAAAATTAGTGAAACGGAAATTGTGCTTTATGCATACCTCAAGTCGCATTCTTCTCATCTGAAATATTGATATAAATATTTACTCTTTATTTATTAAAAGAACTAAGAGTTTTACATTAGTTTCAAAGATGAAATGCACCTTAAAACCACATATAATGACTAATTGAGCATCCGTGATTGGTGTCGTATTATGCCGTGCTATAAACACGTCATTCATAACATATTCAGTTGTAGCAAACATCTCTATCGAAGCTTCCTACTTCAATGCACTCATAGAAATATTGGCCTGAATGCATTCTGGCTAGCTGGACTATTTAATGAGATAAAATAAACAAAAACGAACATCAACGGTATCTTGTTCGAGAATTGGTAGCATTATCATCCGACCACAATGCTCTTTTGGTAAGATCGTATGCATTCCGGCCACTCTTACACTACCATCTTCAGATGGAATCTCTTCTGTCATATCATCGGCTGAAAATTTTTGCGGTCAATAATTCTTTTTCAATTCTTTCTTTCTTTTTTATCGACACTTTGCCAATATTGCCGCAAAAATTTTTTCGTGGATTTTTTTTTTCATAAAAGCCGACAAATATTCGAAAACTTAATGAAATGGAATTTGCGGAAGAAATTAACTTTCGAAGGAAAATTTATTCAAAAGAATTTCATCGTGCCGCGGAGATTTTATGTCTCATTAATCACTGTTTAAACAAGCCCCTATGAATATATGAAACCAATATCGCGCATGCCAACAAATTGCTTTGAATGCAAACCTTCGCATAAAAATGAGGCATCTTACTCCATGTTCTCCTTTTTCTTGGCAAAATATTGACGAATTGACGGTTACATTCCAAATAGGTTGGGAATAAAATTCTGAATTTCCGAATACAAAATTTTTCTCTCAATAAATCCATTCAAAAATGCATAAAAATATACCATTTAAATCAAGGAAAAGAACTGGCACATGTCGCTCGACGCCTGGCGGTGGATCCCTGTAAAGAGGCAGCGATCATTTAGAAATATTCAATTATAAGCAAATCGATGGTAATTAAATAAAAATTTTGCATATTTGCGTTCAGAACACGAAATTTCACTACATCCTCAATGTATACAAATATCAGTTCAAGTTTCTTCTACTACTAATAATAACATTTTCTATTAAGTTATTTGTACAATGATGCGAACGAATAGCATTAAACAACATCACACTTCGCTAAACTCATTAATATCCAGGTGAATGCTAAGTGTCCAGGTGAGTTTAGCGTCCAGGTGCTAAATATTAAGCGTCTAAACTCGATGATCTACTCAATTATAAGCGTTCAGATGAATGCTTAAAATGATTAAAACTTCAAGCCCTTAAATCTCATCAGTGTATGATCGATTACACAGTTATAACATACGTCGGATGAACCGATAACTGGAAAATATTAAAGAGTTTAGCAAAGTAATAGTTCACAACTCGATTTATTTGTTACCAGTCAGCTGGTGCACCAGGAATGTCACTATTTGCAGCTGGTACGCTAACGGCATTCCTTTCTTCGGTAAGTGCAACCCATTGATTGATCAATGATTGTTCCCTCTCGCTCTCGTTTGCTGATTTATTCACTCCTTTTGAAGAAAGCTGTAATCGAATGCAGTTATCGCTGCAAAAGTGCAAATACTACTTCAAAGATATTGAGCCCTAAAGGTCACCAATTCGCCAATATCTTTTTGGCATCTATTCAAGCATAATATAATTGAAATAGAAAGAACGACAAAAGATAGCGATCGAAGTGTTTTTCGGTATGGTACGATCGTCATTGAATATATGAGGCGTAAAGGCATTAGCCTACTGCCATCATTAGATTGTAATCAGGTCAAGATTGATGAAGACTCTGTAATGTGATCACCAATTACGCATCTTATGAAGCCTCATTTAATTAATTGAAATAAAAATTTGCATAAACAATTATTGAAATTTGTTGTTCTCGACTATTTCAATTGAAATTCTTCCGAAAAACTGATCAATGCCGATAATTTATAAAGATAGAAGACAATAGTATATCTGTATGTATGCACAGGTGTGCTAATCTTGCAATAAACATGAGCAATAAAAATAATGCATAAAATTTACATTATGTATTTGCCTCTCCAAGTAGTTCTGCCTATTGGCGAGTGCTTTTGTCCACTGCTCTCGTATCCTATCCAAGTCTTCCTCTTGATAGCTGTCCAGTGGTTTCTGTACAGCTGGATTCCTGAAGATTGCAATCTTTAGCTGGTGAAGAATAGTGCGAACGAGCGATGATATAAGCATCGAAGAATTCAGTGTCTACCATCATCCTTTGTGGAAGGAAAAATACTTCGAAAGAAAACAATGAAGCATTGAAAGTTTCTCAAAGCAAGATATAATTTTAAAGACTGCGCACTATTTGCAGTAAAAAAGATGGCTGGCAAAAATAATAAAATATTACTGCAACGATTCATCTTTGCGTAAATAAATTTCGAATGAACAAAGCAATATAATAAACAATCGCAGAAAATTCACCTAGAACAGATACATCCGATCGATATCGAACTGATATGCTCGAAAGCTAATGGCAAATTGCCTCGATCGGCCACCGGCTTCACCCTTACCACGATTCGACGCTGCTGTCCCTGTAAATTACTACTCGAAAATGAAGAGTGTTTGAATTCAACGTATTTCATTTCATTTCAAAAAATTACGAATCCCATATTTTCACAAAACTTTTTACTTTATAAGATCAACCTTTCATAAGATCACTTTGCCATTTCATCCAAACGGTCATTCGACCCCATAAATTAAATCGGAAGATTTAATATCAGATAACAAAATTTAGTGTTGTTATTCATGTATCCAACATAAAACTACAACCGTTCAAAACGGTCAACACCGATATGCCTGTAGAGGTTTCTCCAGAGGTACAAACGTTAACAGCATTTAATTAAATTCAGTTGAAAATATCGGGGGAAAACAGTTCCTAAAACTCGTTAAAAATTCAAACAATGAACCTGTTTGAGTTGATATATACCGCCGCAGAGAATATCGCTTGATGGATGAACTTCAACCGACGTATATTGTCCATTATCGTTCATCTCCTTGATGTCTACTTGTAATTCGATACGTCGCGTTACTTCTGCCCAACGCTCCTGAATAATTCCATCGTCGATGGGAAATATTCAAACAAAATATATCAGTAAAGCAAATGCTGTTAAATACTACTATTGCTGAGTAAAATACTGCTAACCACAATGAAAATGCACAAAAAAGACACCATGTTGCGCAGAAATTTTTCAGATAACTTCAGGAGAGAATAAAATATTTTAAACGTTCTGAAAAGAAGAAGAGTAATTAAATAAGAACAGCGATAGGAAAGGATGATACCTGTAGACTTTTATATTTTTGTTCGACATCGACAATACCATCTAGACCTGAAGAAGGTGCAAAATCGTTTCCATAACCATTACTGCGATGTCCCCAAACTTCAATTGAGAGTGCATCCTCTTGCACATATTCAAGAAATTCCTCTGTCACTACCACAAGGAAATCCTGCAAACGCAAATAATAAATATTATAGGTAAATCGATTTTCATTATAATCAAGAGTGAAAGACAACAAAATTTCATTCCACATTTGTGCCGTTGTGTTGTCTAATGGATATTTCTACGTATATATGTTGCAAATCTATAAATGCGATATTGTTTAGCGGAATGAACACCAACAAAACAATGATAACATGCATGGAATTTTTGACTTTAAAAATCACCTTTTCATGCTCGAATTGAAAATTCGAACTGTGCGGAGTGTGAACTTGATCAGAAGGCACCGAATTGGGATCGAAAGTGGGTGCGACGACAAATGTTTCACTGATGTTAAAGAATGAATATTGACAAAAGACGAAATGTGACAAAGATGTGGGAAGATTGGATGCCTTCTTTATTCGCACCTGAAATAAAACAATTAAAATAGAATCAATTAGTGAAGTTGAGCCCACAGGAAGTGCAATGAGCATGAAAACCTATGGCAATATGATGCACCAGTTTTTGAAATCAATGACATATCAACATCTATTTACATACCAATGTCGAAAATACCCATATACTTTTAAGAGTTGAATATTTAAAGGAATATCACCACAAAATTATAGAATTACCAAGTCATCAGTTGAAAAGTACAGTAATTATTTTTCGAGGCTATACAATGACTCCATAACATATTTTTAAATTTCTGTTCGCTAACCCGGCACTTAATCGTTTTTCCAAGGAAAGAGGCCCCGATAGTCTGCAGATCGGTGATCCTAGGTGAGTCGAATGCGTCGAGGCTATTCATTCCCATATCGGAATCTGCGTCGACAATGCGATAGACCTCTACATGGAGGCGGCCACTTACTTCTCCCTTAAAACAAACTGAGAAATATAAATAATTGATATATTAACATGAACTTCTCCATATAACAACACTTGGAAAAATGCTCAAAAGTAAGGTGCTCAAAAATAAGAATGCCATTTGTGCTGCAATAAACATCGTCCTATATAGTGTCAACTAACCTTCAAAATATATACAGTTTATAAAATAGCACTAACTACACATTAAAGCCTTATAGATTTACTATGCATAAAAATAATAATTCTCAATTTTGCTGTTTCATTTAATAGAAATTTAAATTTCGCATACAAAGAAAAACATCGATAAATGAGCAAAAGTGTTAAACCTGCTGACTAATAATTGGCACTTGATAGTCAAGACGCATATCGTGGAAGAGCACCTCCAGGAAAACGTTTGCCACTCCAATTAGACTATGATTCTCCTAGAATGTAAATGAATATTCAAAGCTTACCACGAAGATCTTAAACGACTGTCATGATGGATGAGAAAAAAATAATAAAAAGTAAAAAATAAATAAAAATAAAATTCCTCTATTCGATCGTTATCCACTGTTCCTCACATATATTAGAATCAAGGGATCGAGTATGTACTATATATCTAACTTAGAGAAAGCAATAAGTTAGATATTATGGCCTACTTTTTGATAACATAAAATGTGCGACATGTTGAACGACTCAAAGAAATTAAAATGATAAATTGTATAAAATTTTCACATTCTAAGCCAAAAGGGTCTAACAATCCTCTCATAAATTATTACATGATAAGCATGTAACTTAATAAAACAAAACCATAAACAACTTTGTTATAATACCATAACCTCTGCTCATTAGTTCTGCTTGATTCGCTAAAAGTTTTCGATATAAATAAAACTTTAAAAGGGAATATTAATGAATGAAATCGTATACCTGACTCTCGAAGAACGAATCCGAATCAACACTGGAGTGATCATCGAACGACGAATGATGCATGGAATTAGTTTCTTCATCTGGTGACTCGTTCTCTGGTGAAAACCTAAATAATTTTTTTTTACAACCGCGTTAACAACACATCTACCTAGCGAAACTTGCCAGAAGTAGAGCAACTTTAGGCGATTAATGGTAGAGAAAGATATGCGAGGAAAAATCACTCGTTGCATTGAATCAACTTCCCTTATTTTGAGGAAAAATCATTTAAATTTGAAAAATACCTCTATTTTCCAGCTAACAATTCTTCGTTCTCTGAGGTTATTTAAATAACTGAGATTATTAAAATAATTAATCACCCGGATTAAAACTAGCATATCTGAGAGGGAAAAAAAGAAATTCAGCGACGGTTTGCATCTAGAGAATGCGCTAACCCGTTGATTCTGTCATTGTACATCTCACGCATGTCAATAAGTTTGTTTTCGAGTTGAGCGGTTGACCATAGTTGATATCCGGCAATACCTGTTCGTTTTACAACGATCACCGGTTCACATACGAATGTGCCCGTCTTAAAAGAGGCTTCATTTTTACTTCAATAGATAAAGCATAGCGTTAAGCAAATTTATTTGCATATGCAATTATGGTCCCATATATAATAGCAAAGAAGTAGAATAATTAAAAGTATAGAACACTTCACATAATTTACAGTTAAGTCCCACGAAAATATAGGAAACAAGATAACGATAGATTAGAAAAAACCATCGGAAATGTTAGTTAGAATCTGTGATCTATGGGAGTTGCAAATATGACAAACAGTTACCACAGAAAATCACTGCTCTTTTCTTGTGATTGGAAAACTGTGTAAGTATAGAAATTGCGAATAATGTAATCTTAATTTTGCAAGGTCCCAAATTAGCAACCGCCTTTGGCGATAATCTGTTGTGCATTACTTTGCCTTCTGTCTTTACGAGCGCCGAAGGCACGAGTCTGTTGTGTGTTACTTCGTCTTCTGCCTTTGCGAACGCCGATGGCGCGTCTGCCGTGTACTACATTTCTTCAGTCTTTGCAAGCGCCGAAGGGGCAAGTCTGTTGTGTATTACATCGTGTATTACTTCGTTTTGTCTTTGCGAACGCCGAAGGCGCGAATCTGTTGTGTATTACCTTGCTTACTGCCTTTGCAGCGCCGAAGGCGCGAATCTGCTGTGTGTTACTTCGCCTTTTGTCTTTGCGAGCGCCGAAGGCGCGAATCTGTTGCGTAGAGCTTCGTCTTCTGTCTTTACGAGCGCCTAAGGCGCGGATCTGCTGTATATTACTTCGTCTTCTGTCTTTGCGAGCGCCGATGGCGTGAGGCTGTTGTGCGTGTGTATTTGAAATGTACAAATATGTGTGTGTGTGTATGTGTCTTTGTGTGTAATGTGCAAATCTGTACAGACGACACACGACATCACGGGCGTCATTTCTTGTCTCACGATGACTTCATTTTCATCCTGTTTTTTGCAACTAACTTCGCAGGATATTTGGAAAAGTGTGATAGGTGGACAAGTCTAACACGCGCTAGTCAAAAGTATAGAACGTTCCACATAATCTACTATTAAGTACCTCGAAAATATAGGAAGCAGGATAACCATAGATTAGAAAAAACCATCGGAAATGTGAGTCAGAATCTGTGATCTATGAGAGTTGCAAATATGACAAACATTTGTCATAGAAAATCACTGCTCTTTTCTTGGCGATTGGAAAATTGTGTAAGTATAAAAGTTGCGAATAATATAACCTTAATTTTAGAAGGCCTCAAATTAGCAGCCGGAATCTGTAGCGTGACGTCATAGGTGACTTGTCGCCTAGAATGCGATAATTCAGCAGCGATCATATTTGCCTCTCGTGCAAGTGCATTTGCCCTTACGATATCGTTTTTGAGTCGTGCTAGATTTTCTTTGAACATTTCTTCCCTGCAAGAAACTTACAACTGTTTTGCAGGAAAAAAATTCGGAAAATGATGCAATTCATGCAAATATTTAGATATTTGAAAATTTATATTTTAATAGCTGATATATACAACATTCATCATGTCAGTTGTTCTTAGGAAAGATTATACTTAGCCTTAATAATAACTAAACTGCTATTACGACATAATATAGGAAACTTTTCCTAAGTGAATGATAATATTTGAAAATTAATATTTCAAGCGGAGTAGCCGATAGATGCATATAACTGATCATTCTTTGCATCAACCATAATAAGCAAACTCAAAGTTAAGCTTTAGTGATGCTATCATTTACAACAATCAGATAAATTATGTAAAATATGAACCTTCTTTGAGCCCAATTGAAGAATTTAGATCGCATACTCGCTTTTGGATTAAGTGGAAAACCAACAGTGGGGAATTGACTACCCGGAGTACCGATCGGAGTCAAAAATCCAGCACCTGGTGTCATCGGTGTTGAAGGCGTATAGCTGAAAATATCAATGCGTTACACTGCTAAATGAAGAGAACTAGATCTAATTTATTTTATTTTTATATTCATAAATGATGATATAGATATCGTTGACGGCTAGCGAAATCATTCCAGTGATTTAGAACAAACTAAGAAATGTGCCCATTATACCTTCTGCTGCATATACGGAGAGTTTGAAAAAATAATCAAATATGCTACCTGAGGTCTTAAAATGCTACCTGAGGTCTTAAACGAAGAAAAAACGCAAAGAAAGATAAATTTAAAAAAACGCTAAAAAGAATATCGCGAGCATTAAGAAATGATTTCATTATAATGCAATTTTTCTATGAAGCGTGTTTATGCTTTGATATACACAATTTTTGCGAAATCAATATGAAATGAAAGTTCAACAACTTTGTATCGTCACAATAGAAAAATTCAATCGAATCTAACAAAAGCAAAATGGCACAAAGGAATAATTCAGCATGTTTAGTGCTAATATTTCAAAAATAATCCATAATTAAGGATTGAAAAAATTGAAATTTTCATTTTAATAAACATACTATAAAATTTTCAATTGCATTGATAGCCGATTGAAGAAAATACTGATATGCAAATTTAGAAGAAATGTTTATGTGATGTTGAAATATTATTCTGCGCTATTTATATGATATTATCCCAAGCTAAAAAATAATCAGGTCCCATATACGATCAAAGATAGCTACAACTATGCAACTCATCAAATCACTGAAATGAACAACAAAAAGTACAACAAATACGATCTGCTACTTGCAGTGTCATTAGCAATATACGAATTAAATATAAATAAACTGAACCACAGGCAGCAATTATCACGACGAATGGCGCAAATGATCTACGATGCAATCTCAAGATCAACTGTGATAACAATAATAGCATTTATTAAATCATTCAACAATTGTTTGTTGTGCAAGTGACATATTAGAAAGCGCATTATTCTAATATAAACTGTTAAAGTGCATCATAAACTATAATCTCACATGTTTGATAACGCAGTGGCATGCATCAGTTGAATCAGTCAAAATATTACATACTATCAGAAGTCTTGCTTGGATGATTCAGACTATATACCATCCACAGATTTCATAAAAATCGCTCAACAGGCGAATGCTTGAATTCTTGTGATAGTTTGCTCCTCGACAAATCTCTACAGCATCTTTGTTAGCGCATTCATAGCCGTTGGCACCATGATTCTCTAGTAGTAGTAATCTAGTACCACGTTCGAAACTTATTAGAATATTCAATGTTATGGATAGGTAAAGGTAACGAATGAGACGTTTCAGCTGTTTTACCTTTGTGTAAGACCTTGAATATAGCGTTCAAAGGCTTCATATTGCTGCTCCAATGCTGCTTGTTTTTCTTCCTGAAAGCAAAACGGAAAAGAAATACGCTTATACGAATGTAAAGACTGAACGCAGTTCCATTTTTAGAATACATTTTTTTCATCGACCGAAAAAATTCTAAAAAATTCGAAAATTCAAAAGTACATTTCAAATAAATTTTGAAATGTTATTTTATTAAATGTTGGAGAAAAAAGACAATAATAAACTTTTGAAACCTCATGCTTCTTGGTAATTTGTTCCATATATTGATCGACAGCTGTAGAAATCGGATTTGAGTTCATATCGGAATTAACCTGAATTACACAATTTATTATTTTCGTTTACCACATTATAAAAATGTAGTGCGGTAGCAAATATCCTCGAAATAAGCGAAAAACAGTCGTGCACAACGGAATATGCATATAGAAATGTAAAATCAGAAAAGAAGAATAATTTTTATTCCTTAATAAAAATTAATTACATTAAAATCCAAATAAAACTAAAAATTATTGAATTAAATTCATAAAAGTTGGCTTCAGTAACAAAATTCAACAACGGAAAAAGTCGTAATTATTGAATTAAAAAATTCATCAAGTATCATAAACTTCTAGTAATTTAAATTATGTAACTATTATAATATAAACGTTTCAGAAGAATAAAAATAAAAACCTCATGCCAAGCGTCATCATAGTCGAATAGCATAGCGGTTGACTCTTCCATAATTGAAGCATTCATATCAATCGCTTCTTTAGGGCAATTAACACGAAAGAAATGATTATTACCAATTAAAAGACGATAACCGTTTCGTAAAAGTGTTCGTTGTGAAATTGCATGACCATTAACACATATCCTAAATATTGTAACAGATTGTATATTCTTATAGAAAAAGGATCATCACGAGATAACATATTTACAGCCTCAACATTTTTTGGTGGAAAAGTAATGTGCGCAAAAAATTTAAAATAAAAGAAAGAGGATTCAAGAACGATCATAAAACCATAAACGCTTGGAAATTTCATCTAGTGCTTTCAATGCGATAAATGATCGACTTATATGTTAATCATGAGAATAATTCTTTATTTAAGATATAGATGAGGTCAGTACGCCTTGTAAAAGAGATGTAGGCTGAGGGTACAGAACGCTGGGGATGAAGTGAGGGGTGGAGCAGGAGCAGTGGAGGAGAAACGACGGATAAGACAGTGAAATGCAGCCATAATTGCCATGCTCTTTTATAATGTTGTCTCTGAGTAACGATAAGAAGTAATATAAAATGAGATAATTTTTAATATGAAGCATTAAATAAAACTATTGAGAACCATTTACCTTGCGCGTTCATCGATTTGTTCTACGTACATTCGCTGTTGGCCATCTTCCTCTTTTACGATTTGGAGTAAGGCATGTTTATGATGTACTCCTAGTCCTTGGAGGACAATATCAATTCTCTCGTCAGGTGCCTCGGGCGCCGAAGTTCCTTGATCAGGGCAGCCGATAACCGCCCGTTGCTGAAAGTGATCATTTCAGTTAACATCTGAGCATTTTAAAGTTGGGGATATCCTTCTGAAAGCGTTTAATTAGAACGCTCGTCAGAAAAAAGAGATATCTGAAGGTTTCTAAGGACATGAACTCATCAAATGACCGATTCTGAAGCGTTTAGTTGTGTTTAGCGGGTGCTACTGATAGGCATGTTTATTTGACGCAGAACGCCATTGAACAGAAACAGACCATTTAGAACGATACGGTTGGATACCTATGATATATCAAAGATCACATTCAAATATGCAAATTAACACTGTTTCCAACCGAGTTAGCCAATTGAAAAATGCGAAATGATGATAAAAGAATTGGAGAACTAACATTGATATAGTAAACCAGTAGTTCATTCAGTGATGGATCGGCGTTCAGATTCACAAGATAAAATCGATCCTTTTCAACTTTGATCCCAGATCCAGCTACCGATATACCGATTTCGGCTAGATCCTTTTGACGTTCCTTAAATTTAGGATAGTCAGGATCGACGCAGATTAAGTGAAAGATTATTACTCACAACAAGATTATGTACCAATTATTGGTTAGATTCTACACGTTAGCAATACGGAAAGTGAGTGGATTTCGCAATGAACCGTATTTCCTCAAGAAAGAATGTCCGAATAAGTCACAGTCATATTTGGCCATAATTCGCCACAGGCCCTTTTTGGTACTTATATTATATACGCATTCGGGTGTAGGAAGTGGTACGCACTCGGTAGATGGCATCTGTATCCCTGAGCCTCTCGTCCCATGATTTGTTCATCAATTCGACGAGTCGTTCGGATTCAGCAAGACGTTCACGTAGCTCTTCAGTCTCCTGCAAAAATGTATTTGTACTTCAACTATCTATGCTGGATAGTTCATAATAAATCAACTTGATCCGTTATGAAGGCCTTCTCTCTATAGCAACCTTCCTCGAACATGATAGCTAAGACATTCAGAAAGCGGCGTGATATTTACACACGTTCGATTGCAAGCCCGTCAAATATTTATGGCCTGATGGTCAACATTAAGATGTGGGCGTATTGCGTAAAACGAATCAAAAGATAGCCGTCGGAAAGAGATTAAATGCACGAATGAGGGGAATCTGATACCTTAAGTGCGAACGATTGATGCGAACCACATAATTAAACACTCATTCCGGAATTTCAATCATTTATATACAATAATCAACTTTGGCAAATGCAGTGGGTCGATGCTGAATAAAGATTCGAATGGAAACATGGATATCAAGTCTGAATTAACGGCGCTAGAAAATTGTGGGAATATAGATATACCAAGTATCGTTAATGGTTTGAAAAAAAAATTACGTTATGCTCTCTAACGGTTTGACTGATCTGAGCACGTAGCTGTTCCACTTCTTCTCTCAATTCGCGAATCACCTTCGCATTTGGATCCTCATTAACGATCGCATGATTGACAATCTTCTTTGCTCGATCTGCATACCTGTAATATTTCATCGTTATTTCAATATTTTTTGACATCTTTAAAAAGATGAAAAGATGCGGTGATGAAAGCCTTTCAAACCTGCGATGATCGGACATGAAAGCAAATGTTAGTTTTATGGACAAAGATATGTTTACATACACAAAAATAATCGCATTGCCTTCACAGTTGTTTAGCAAAAGTCATTAAGGTGGAACATTCGGTCTGCATGATTTGTTGTCTTTAAGGAAACTTCGAAATAGGTCATAATTTCGCTCGAAAATTTTTTATTCTAGTAGTGTTTGCCCATCACATACAGGAGCCATTTATTGTCTACGATAAAAGATTGCTTGATAAACGTAGAAGGATGTACAGTTCAGACGATTATATAGGTAAAGGTTGAACATCCTCTGTCGCTGATTTTTCTATTGCAAATCTATTCTGAAAATCTGAATATGCAAATTTTGCTAAAATCCCACTGTCCAAATATATCAAATAGGTGACAAAGAAATAAAATTCATAAATCATTACCTCAGCGTAGATAGCGTTTCTTCATAGTTATCGGCCGAAGGTGATATTGTAGCCACCATAACAGTCCTACTGTTACCGCCGAGATTATCTTTGAGCAACCTTAATTTAATATAGAGTTCTATTTAACAAAAAAAAACGAAATGATAAAGCAAAAACTTCAAAAACAAAAAAAAACTTCTCGTGAATTGATACGAGATGCGCAGATAAAAGCAAAAAAAGTTAAAGAGCCTTATCGTAAGAAATGTTTTTTTTAATCCGTTCCCTTCTTGCCTTAAGCAAGAACGGATCATTCGGGGACTAAAGTTCAACAGAACGAAAACAAATACCATGTAAGTACTGAATCTCGGTATGGGACGAATTTCTGCTTTGCTGATTGTGAATGCGATCGTTCGGCAAGCGCTGAAATCACCATCCCAAGCGTTGTCAATGATCTAAAACAAAAATGTTGATTTTAATGTCAACTGGTGCGCACCCTCAAGGCATGTAACACTCTTTCAAATGTTGCTTATAGTAGAAAAATCTAGAACTTACTAACTTTCAGACTAACAAACAACAAGCATAAGCCATTTTATTGCTGCAGATGGGAATAAAGATGGTAATGCTTTTAATACTGCATTCATATCAATATCACAACTCCTGTTCACTTCCATCTTTGCTTTTCGCTTCAACGTCGAAGTCAAGATTTCAATCTATCAACATCGTACAAATAAAGCTTACTATTATTTCTCTATAGGAGGGGAACGGGATGGGAGTAAAAAAGTTCAAATTTCAAATCTCGGTTCAAAAGTTTAGCCCTAAACTTTAAGATCTGTAAATGAATTCAAATAAGAATTTTTCGATAACAAAACATCATATCAAAGAAAAAATTATACTTTTAACATCTTTTGTGGAAGATTAATGAGGTGAGAGAGTGCCCAATTAATAATAATTTCAAGGTAATGTCTACGATGTACAATAGTCAAATAAGTTCCGCTGTTCACTTAGAAAAAGATAGAAAAGTAGGAAAATATGTGAAAAAAAAAGGAAGAAAAATGGACAAATATTTGTGCCTTTAGAAACATTATTTTTTTTTTCATAGAATCTTAAATGCACACTAATAATCTTAAAGACAAATACGCTGTCTATTTGATAAATAAACTAGAGAGGCAATTCATCAATTCATTTTTTCTTTCAGATTCTATAAAGAAAAGCTTTCAACTCATCAGCCACTTCAATTTTTTTTATCGCATCTATAGAAATAAGTGTTTAATTTTCAATAAGCAACAATTCTTTTCTTTATAAATGAAGAAATATTGAAATGAATGAAAAGCTTTAAGAAAGCACTAAGCGTTTATTCTGTTTTTAAGTACTCTTCTATAATTTCAAATTGATATCGACAATGAATTAAGAGTTATATCAAAAGTTGCATTCTTAAGGATATATCGCTTTATAAGATATTTTAACGTACAAACAAATAACTGAATGGAACTAACTCGATTTAAAAAAAAAAAACATTCTATGATCAACAAGCTTCTAATATCAGCAGAGTTACATTTAAATAAAATACCTATAAATAAATTTATTCGAACCAAAAAATGAGAGAGATAAGTTTTTTTTTTAACCAAAATTCACCCATACTTATTATATTTATACCGTTAAGTCGGATATTAGAAGTAATAGCATACTTGTTGATATTGCCACCCTCTTCGAGTCGTTTACCAACTGCTCCACTTTTTTGCGCCCTCTCACTACCCGCTAAATCCACCAACGAGATCTTGCTCATCTTTTCACCCGTGAACTGAAAAATGTGACACGTAATTACTCTCGAGAGCCAAAAAAACGAATTTCCATATAATTTGTGCATTTGCACACTTTTATTTCAGTGATCATATTCATGAAAAAATTGATCGTGACTCGTACACTTCTGAGCTGAGTTCCCTATGCAACTCTCTATGTCATATATAGTAAAGAATTACTTTTACAGAATTTAACGAAAGTAATTGGCCGATAAAGCATTTAAAGTATTTCGATGAAACTGAACCTATTATTTTGGAAAATATTTTCATAGCTTTTACGGGAAGAAAATCATTCATTGCTTCTAAAACAAAAAATAATATTCAAAAATTTCAGTGAAAAAAAAAAATTTCTCAAGTAAGTGCAATGGAAAGAAATCGACTACCATCTATGAAATCAGATGTTTAAGGTGGAATAAAAAAAAAATTGTGCTGATAATGAACGCAAATAAATTTGTTGACGCTTGGGTTCAATTTGCGCGATGTACTTTTTAGTTCCGTATCTCTTATCTTATCAGTCATAATAATCACGTTTACCGCAACAAAATCAGCTATGACGATATCAAAGCAGTAGAAGGTATTCCGATACGTGAACGCAGTCCATGAAATTATCTTTGTCCCCCAGCCTCGTCCCCTCCTCTAATCCTCATATGTTTCGGTGATTTGGCAAATTATTCATCGACTGAAACAATTACATGCTAACCCCATTTTCGAGATCGGTTAATGCTTGAGTAAGGCGAATGTTGAAAACGGCATGAGAGCGACTACTTTCCGCATTCATATTGGTGGCGGCCACTGTTCGAGATTTATTGCCCTCTTCGATAAGTGATGCAATTTGCTGGAATTTTCACACAATGTTTGACGTAATAGCGATTGCTTATTTCGATGGCACAGATGCTTAGAGAAAAATCTACTAAAATAGGCTACTAGAGAAGAAATGAATGAATAAATGAATAATAAAATGTGCAAAATCCAATACAGTAGTAAGTAAAATGATGGATTAGCATATGAACGGTGCATATTGGAAGAAACAGGTTCTAGTTCCGGACGACATAGGAAACCATGCAAATATCAAAATTTTCAAGTAGAATAGCGACTTATAGATGAACATTTTATATTGATTGAAATTACTGCGTTGAGATGACATTTCTTAACTATTTGGGTATTTAAAGTAGAGGCAAAAAATGTTTTTAATTACATTACTTAACCTTACTACTCGATAGAATGTAGCAGATTACACTACTTCCCATAACGTTAAGTGATGTTTCAGGGAAATTCTGCAATGACCAAAATAAATGCAATAAAATCTTTCAAAATATCAAAACAAATTAAAATAATAGAAGGTTTTTTCCTTATATTCGTAAATTAGCGTCTATACCTCAAATGAAGATACAGCGAGAACGGATAGACCATCGACCATTGGACCAAGAATCTTGTGTTCACGAACTTTAAGATTTTTCGTCGACCTGAAATTCTCATAAAAAAGGCATTCAGGAACGAAAATTGCATTACTATGGCTATAATCACGAAAATCATCAAAAAAAAAATCGTAGAATTCACATAAACAGGTGCTTTATTGAAAAAAAAAAAAAAGAATCTAAGCAACACATTAGTGCATTTTATATTTCACTAGAGAAATGTAAATATTCTTTGGTTCTGCTTCAATAACTTGTCAAATCATATTCAGCCAGCAGAAACCAAAAAATGAAAAACAAAGGCGAACGAGTGTCTATTGTCGTGGGGAACAGAAAAAAAATGCAAAGCGAAGCATCTAACCGATGCATGCACTAAATATGAAAGAAACATTGTTCCCCATGATTGCCTCTGGAAGATTTCATCATTTTCGCCATTTTATGGGAAACAATGGTGGAACATTTTTTTTTTGTAAAGTTCTTTAAAGAAGAATTTCAAGCCTAGCAAAATCCACCAGTTTACTACTAAAATATTTTTCGGAGCAATAAAAAATGCCTACCAAGTCGAATAAAAAGGAATGATTCACAATCTATTTGTTTCGTTTCCACCACTGAAGTCAACATTTTTTCTTTTGTGGGTACTTTTAAATGTACGCCTCCAGAGATAAAAACTTTTATAGTTTATAAAATTCCGTGATCATTTTCTGATTGATTGACGACTGTGAGAATGAACCAAAACATGAATTTTGAGATAAGGTAGCAAATAGCTGAGAGAACTATCAAAATCAGATATATATAGAAACCGTGAAAGAAGACATAAACGAAATATTGTGAAAAAGAAAACTTTGTACTGAGAATATTACATCAACGTGAAATTAAACGAAAAAATTGATTCAGAGAAAAGAAGTTAATACTTTTTAGGGTCGAGAAGATCGCGAACTCTTTCATTGTAGATTTCCATGTAGGAAACTTCCACTTTGAAAGCCAACGTTTCACAAGTAGCCTCTTCTATGCGTTCAAAAATTGCGTTACATAAGCGTGGAACAATACCTGGATTCTCCTTTGTGCCCATCATACTGTAGCTCTTGCCCGATCCTTTAAAAAAAAAGACAATGCCATATTGCTGATAAATATATGTCAAATAACAAATATTTCATGTTTAGTGGCCAAAAAACTAAGAAAAATGCCAGTTGGATAGTCTGGTATCAAGTTTTCTTTGATTATTGCCAATTATAACACATTTCTATCATACTTTTTTAAATTTCAGATTAAAGAATGTTGAATTCTAAATAGAAATATCCACTGCTTGTTTCAGTTGCATTATTTTTATGTTGGTGATATATGCAGAAGTCTCATAACAGAATGCCATATTGCGTTGAAATTTGCAATCGATTCTTGACAAATTAGCAGCTTCCGCTAGCAAAAATTTTTTAGTAATAGCATTTTTTTTTAAAAAATTGCCTGTCTGTCCATATGCAAATATGCAAGCATTATAGCCGCAGAATGCGTTGTTGAGAACACCCGAACCAACATGTTTGAAGACCTCTTCCTGATCTGAAAAATGGTATTGGTCAACGCCAAGAGTTCATTGTTAATTATGCATAACCTTATCAATACAATCAAAGGGTATAACACTATCACATTCAATTTCTTTCCTTTTACTTTCCTCAATACTACGCCTTAATCGTTTCCATCCATGTACTAGGGCGGAATCAATTTTTTAAAGAACTTCTTAAAAGAAGTTAACGAATGACGCTATTCCATCATATCTGCGGAAAGATCCCTAATTAATGAAAGAATAATCCTATACACTTAAATAAACTAGCCCCCATTACTCTGTGAAGATTTAACAGCTTTACATGATATCAACATCTAAGTGGAAATTACGCGGAATGACAATAACTAAAAGCATTAAAATTTGTTAATTGAAAATGTAATTAAACGCTTATTGGTGATCGATTTTGTGCTCTTTGAAATAGATGTTATATTCTCGAGGAAATCATCCATATAGATATTACTTTTTAAGCCAAATTTGAATGTGATATGGCAGTAATATATTTAATAGAAAAGAAAGAGTAAATAAATAAATAAATAAATAAATGAATAAATAAATAAATAAATAAATAAATAAATAAATAAATAAATAGAATGCATATAAACCAGCCTGCATAGGATGGATCATTGGAATCGGTCGAGTAGAAACAATGATCGAAAGCGAATGTTTTTGGCTGTTTTCTTAAAAAAAAGGAATTTTACTTTGTACTTTTCATTTCATGACATATAGAAGTTAAAACCCTTCCATCATATTCGAAGACATATCCGATATACATATTAAAAGACAATCAATGCGAACCGGCAAACAAAAAATGTGCTTTCGCGTTTTAAAGAACACGGATTGAGGCATTCGTTTCTTCGAATTCCCACAAATTGCGTTTTAGCGAAACTCGAAAACTAAGAAAACAGATTGGCCCCTTTTTAAAGAAAACCATGATTTTCAGGTAACGTCAGACAGGTAAAACAGATGTAAAAGAGAAGTTCCCGCAGTTACTTAAGAACGTATTGAGGTGTAATTATTCTCGGTTAATAGTTGACAATTTTAGAAACATAAAACAGAATAAACAAAGAGAATAGGAAACTTACTCATTGGTCGGATGAATTAGAGTGGTTTGACCACCACTCATTGATACCACACATTTTGTCTTCAAATCAACTTCTGAAATTTTTTTCTTAAGTATAAAAATTTATTCAACTACATAAATGATTAGATGCTCTCAAGTATTAAGCTGGAATGTAGCTCTTTAAATGAATATCGTCAGAGTTCATGTGAGGGTCAACTCCCTTGGTTCGTCTAACCTTCCAGATCTCCTTGAAGTCTGTGCCCTCTGTCAAGCTACAGTAGAGTAACTTGCAAAACAGAACAGGTATAAGGGACGAACAGTTTGTCACACTTATGCAATAAGATGACAAATACGAAGGTTTGGGTCGCCGGCACGATCCCACAGTTAAACTCTTAGCTGCCGCCGATCAATTCTCGCGTTTCGAAGGCCACCCGTAGGCTCACTCTAGCCTTAGACTAGTCTAGAAGCTGGAA
This sequence comes from Baylisascaris procyonis, assembly GCA_037389465.1. Taxonomy (NCBI): domain Eukaryota; kingdom Metazoa; phylum Nematoda; class Chromadorea; order Rhabditida; family Ascarididae; genus Baylisascaris; species Baylisascaris procyonis. The sequence goes on from JAZARR010000230.1 coordinate 2,253,132, forward strand.
TAATCTGCTAACATGCTCAGCCTAGCCTCACGATATACGCTGGTAGTCGCTTGATCTACATGTATGCTCTTGACCTTCTTTGACTCATTTTACAGTACACTATTCCTGTTTGATCTACAGCCGACTGTCTACCTTATATCAAGCTTCAACTAAACAGCTTAATTACCTCTGGTAATGCTGTTTGGTTATTTCTGTCAGGAGTTTCACGTTCTGGTTGCTTGAAACATATGATTGGGTTTTCTTATCATGGAAGAAGGGAAAGACATTATGCAATTGACTTTCTTGGCATCAGACAGAGTGTAAGGAGGAAGTAAACTGCGAAAAAGTTTACCACGAAATATTTTACTAATATACTAATATAAAGCAAAAAGTTTATTGATATATAGTGATAGTCAAATCGTATTCTTAGAACTGCTAGAAGTTTCACTTAGAAATATGATCTTCGTTTATTTTCTTATATGATATTTGATAGTATTCCCACCAATTGATGCATCAAAAATTGTGATTGGAAACGAAGCGATGGTCGAACATTGAATGAGCGGCATTTTGATGACAAACTGCCAAAAAAGAGTTGCCGCCTGGGAAAAGAATGATTTCTTGGTGTCATATTTCCGAATCATTGAACTTCACTCTTCCAACAATTTTTTGAGCATTGATGAATTCCACTGAGAAGAAACCTCAATGCGTTATTCGTTGAAAGAAAATATTTGTTGCTATTAATTAAGGCGAAAATTTTTGCATTTCCTCATTCATCTTGAGAAAACAGCTTGAAAAAATTTGTGATAGTAGAACATCAAGGTCCCAATATCAAGGTGAGAATATGGGATGAAGTAGCATCCACTATTTTGGTAGTATTTTATCCACATGAAAAGCAGATAGATCCTCCTCTTTAAAGGTAGCGAAGAAGCCTCCCTCGCTCATGCCCTCCGTGTTCCTTTGAGATATGGGTGGGGGACCCTTTAGGAATGAATGTTGGAAAGAAAGTTCCAAGATAAGAGGAAGCCGCCGCTTAAAAAGGTAGAAATGTAGCCGTAGGTATCAAAGTGTGGCACTTCCAGCGACGAGTAACTAGGGCCAAATATCCTTTATCACTCATAGTTTATAAGAATTTTATGTTAAAATTTGTTTCAGGAGCTACGGAATTTCCTTCTCAGTGCGGGAAAAACGATGGTGGCATCCAGTCACCTTCATCCCTCACTTTCGACGTTTCTAGTTGCATTCACAGCAAGCTAATGAAGTAGGCATTCAATCACAAATACACTCCACACCGCACATGACAGAACAATGCTTTAGGTTGTTGCTTTACACTATACGGTAATAGCTCTTCTTCTAGCTATTCCTTAATAAGCAAAGAAGTGATCCGTCATGCAAGAAGATAAAATATGCATCAGTCATAGAAGGTCATAATTGAGGCAGTGATCATTTCCCAAGAGAGTAATAAATTCGGGTGCTTTAAGCACCTTATCTTTCTCAATTATCTCCCCGGGCAATGCAAAAGACGACGATTTTCTTATAATTTGTCAAAATACTAAGAAAACAGAAGCCAAACGTCCAATAAGCATTTCAACTCAAATCCTCTCTATCACTTTCTTTAATCTAAACCTAAACTAGAGCGCATTCAATTGTGCCGTATGTAAGTGAAGATTCATGAGTTACCTTTGCTATAGTCGCCACCTTAAATTTTATACCTTCCACTTTTACAACCTCTCTTTTCTAATCCAAAAGTTGAAACAAAAAGAAATTTCCTTCATTCCAAAATCGAGTTGCAACGAAGACGAGTCGTACTCGCCCTCCCCCAGCCCCCCTTTTCCACCTTTCTTCATAGAATTTCACTGTTGTGATAATAAAGGAGGCAAACTTTGTTTGCTAAAATTTTATGGGAATTGAAAAAACTGTCATATATTTTTTCGTTCTCAAATCTTCAATTTCATTATGTCAATGATCACAATGTTATGCTCTACTGTGAATGCGAAACAATATAGAGTGAAGCGAATATAGTGAATTACTACTATAGACAATCAGAATTCGAAAGGAAAGTTTTGAGGTTTCTTGATGGCCAACATGATAGAAAAGATGGCCGCCCGAACATATAAATGAGTGTTACGCTGCTTCTTTTAGGGGTGTTGGTGCGCCGGCCATTCAATTATGGAATTAACCATAGTAGGCAACATCGCTAATGGACTTGCAAAAAATTTAGTCAAAATAGAAGCAAGAGAAGAATTATTTATAGCAATCACGCTTTGCGAATGCTTCCGTAAGATTTCAGTGGGCTGTGGAATTTGACTAAAGAACTATTTAGCAAGAAGACTCATAAGTCATGAAACATAAATAACTGAATTACGTAAGACATATGTTTGAATAAATTATAAACATAACAAACCTCTTTTATTGAATGGACGTACACGGACGGCCACCTTGATTTTTTCGTCGTTTTCACTCATCTTCTATGCAATTTGACCAGAGCTGTGCTCAGGAAACGCTAATTGAATACACGCGAAATTGTTGTGAACAACTTGGATCATCGATCGACGACCTCCTCCAAACTTCGCACCTTGATCGAACGAAATACCGACAGATATACGTTTTAGTGACAGACGTTTACCGATAGGCAGACACCAATATTCTCAACGGGCATCAACTGATAGGGAGAAGCCAAGGATGTGCCCAATTTGTAATGAAGAATACACCGCACTAAAAGGAAATATTCAGTGATTACGAGTCATATTTCGCATCGAATGCAACGAAATTTAATAATATACATAAAATGCTAATGGAAACATCGAAGAGATTTTCATCAAATCCCGTAAAGTCCGCTTGATGAATAGAGAATTGTAGAACGTGGTTGAAATAAATCAATGCGCATGGCTCCATTTGAATTACGCCATGTAAGAGGAAACCTCGTGGGGTCTAAATTGAATAGCTTAAAGAAATAGAAGAGCCTATATGCTCGTGCCAAAGTGATAATGGTCATGCGCGTGGGCTTTCAAAACATTTCCTTCCTCTAAACGCTGAGTCACTCATTCAGAATAATAGAATCATCTCGATAAAATATGAATGCTTGGATAGTTTTGATTTTTCAACAATTCAAAATTAAACGAGTTTTACAAAATATCATCTTTTCGCTTTTTTACTCACTGTCACGTTTAATTATTTATTAAGTAACATTCTCTCGTTACTTTTTTCCGCAAACATACACTTCCTTCCCACTAATATTTTCTTTCCACTATTTCTGGTATCGTAATTTATTTCCTTATGAAAATAATAAAAAAATAACATAGAAGGAAAACGCAAAAAGTGTTGTAATAGTCTTTTTTTTGGAAATAACAATAAAGTAGCGATTTTGGAGAAAATATGTTGAAAAATATTCCGCATGATATAAGGGAGGGGGATTTTAAAATAAACTACTATGGAATGTTTACGTTAAAGCATCGAGAGTGCAAAATGGCAAACGGCGATTGAATAGGATCATGGAACGGCATCATTATTAAATCCTTCAGACGCCATTAAAGCTTAACGTTCAAAAGCACCGACGATCGAATTGGATAAGTGCGCTTCTCGAAAAAGGCATCTTCAACGAACCGAATAATTATACGATTGTTTCTAAAGAATTGCATATCCACTTAGTGATCGTGGTGAGAATGTTATACTCGATTTAGCCACAACGGCTACCACCACACTGATTGAACACACCTAAGCAACCTTTGAGGACATAGATTTCAACTTCAGATACCTGTCTAAATAATAAAATCTAAGGCAAACTATATTGAAGGAATCTTAGAGACAGAGAAAAATGTGAAAAATTTGGTGAAGAAAAAATATTGAAGAAAAAAGTATGGTTAGGTATAATAAAGTGTAATCTTAAATATTTCTAGTTAGGTAACTGGTTTGATATTGGAATTTAAATGTTTAAAAATTGGAAAATTACAGCATAGAAAAGGCTAATATTGTACAAACATTCTATTACGGACAGCAAACAATACGAATGAAACGCTCGTCGCTTTAGATGGTTTCATAAAAAAAAAGTCGAATTTGCAGCAAGAGCACAAGCAGACGCATTTCTTTCGAGCAGTCGAAAAGCTGCAGAACCATATTAGCAAGCAATATTCACGTGCATTGAAAGCAGTCTATATACCACTTTGCACACGTAGACGAATCTTAACAACGCACCTTTATCTCAACGTTATCATGAAACATTTCTTGAGGCAAGCATTTCCCACTTGAGGGTATAAAGAAATAAACACATAAGAAATGGAACGATAGCAATAACGCTTTGAGTGATTATCACCTCAGTGTCAAAACGCTGATCTGGTTGGGAAATCCTTTCTCAACCATAGCCAAAAACAACGACCATTCACCGTCTTTAGTGAGGCACATATTTCCTTCAGTTACAAATAAAAATAATTAGTATGCAAGGAAAAATGAAGAAAATTTGTGATATGATAGCTAAAAGTAACTGAATATTCAATCATCGGAAACGAATCTGTCGTAACGTTTTTTTTCCATATATTATTTTGTAGTAAACGCTATTCGAAATTCCACTTGCTTATTGCAGATCGCGAGCCATTTCAAGAATCAAAATAAGAGTAAATTCCTTCGTTAAATTTTGAAGTCAGAATCGTCATTAAACCATTAGCAAATTACGAAAAAAACAGTGAAGTAGGGACAATAGTTAGAGGGACATTGATAAAAATATATCAAGATATTAGAACTTCCACTTTGAGAAAAGATAGGAGTAGCTACTTTTCTCATAGTCGTTTATAGCAAAGATTGATAGAAGTTTCTCCTATCGCTAGCATATTATTCGATAGTGATTCTCAAAATGTAACTGTCTCCAAATTTTCAATAGCTGCTGTCATCAAAAATTCCAATTGTTTCGCGCAGCTTCCCTTAGAAATTCAATCACTTTTCAGGCATATTTGTTGACGGAAAATATCACTACCTTATTACTAAGTTCAACCTCCCGTTCAAATATAATCATTTACGGGCAAAGAAACTTTCTATCACAAAATTAGCCATAAATTGCCGTAGAGATTTTCAACTGTTAGGCATTCTAACATAAAAAGTTCCGCATGCAACGATTTCTTTATTCAAGATTATCGACGAAGAAATCATAATAAATTTAGCATGATATAGACAGAGGTCATAAGAACTTATAAATCGTTTCTCGGAGAGTGCATAATTCTGAATGAGTGAACCTAAAGGTCGATTTTAGTATTCTTCGAGCAAATCAATACATATACTCGATAACTATTCTAGGATGATGGCAACATTAGATTGGAAATCGATGCATTTATGAGAAGAGAGGTCGAACATTTGTCATTCTTAAAGAGACGCAATTCATCCACCAAACTAAATTGTCCAACTGCTCCCAATCCGTGTCCTTTAGGAAAGAAAACTTCCCACCCCCTTCACTCTCTAAGGTGTATAAAACTATTTAGTGATTTTTCAGTAAGTAGTAAGAATAGTTGTAACTGAATCATTGTCCTAAGAAATTATTCCAAAGAATTCATTTTTATTCATAAGAATCAACAAAAAATTTCTAGATTATAGACGTGGCAAAAGGCCTTATGTAAAAGTTCCATGTTCATGAGTTGAAAAAAAAATGAGCGAAATAAGCCGTACTCTTCTTTTATTGCTTAAGACTTTTGTCTAAAGCTAACCCTATCGTTAAAATTTTTAATATGGGATTACGAAAAAAACAGCATGATCCCCATTTAATGATCCCTGTCTAAAATTTATTGATGATTTGGAATCTCACCAAATGCCATTATATGATGAGAAAAGTAATTAACAAACATTATGCCTTTTTGTTACACTGAATATAGTGAAGAGTAAAACCTTCGACTACATAACAAGAAATCCTTTCAATTGCATTACTTTATGTGAAAAAAAAAAAATCTACTCTTTAGAGAGAAAAGAGGAATGATATAGCAATATAGAGGATCAAAGATGATGAAAGACCAAAGAAATTGAGGAGAAATGACGATCAGGTAGAGGCGAATACGGCAATTTTAGGCACTAATGCGATTCACTAGGCCAGAAAGTATGACTATTCATTTCGTAGGCGTGGCTGCTTCATCGCTTCTCGGGGTCGAATGATTCAGCTGGTGAAGCGCGTGCTTCATGTGTGTTAGTTGCTTTTTCGTTTTACTTTTTTGATCATCCAACTGGAAGATGGAGCCTATAGTATGACTGCTAGTCACGTCAGTCATGTCATTCTCAACCAACATTTCGAATGCAATATGAAATCAATGCCAGAAGAGAGTGGAACAAAAGTAAATTTATCTATTTGCATAGATTGCCCGATGGAAGAAAGGAAATTATTTATGCAGTAATAAAAATTAACACAACAATAAATGGTTCAAATATAATTAAAAGATAGGAAGAAAATCGAACACCCTGATCACTTTTTTCTTTTCACCTACGGAAATTCATTTTTTTTTTCATTCAATTCCAACGATGAAAACTTCACAAAGTGGATGGATTTTTTTTCTAAAGATTTGTATCCCTCACACTGCACTAGTATTGATGGAAAATTTTCTCATATATAAAGTGAGATAAGAAAATGAATAATTAATGCAAAATATAAAAGATGTAGGAAAATATTAAGGATAAGTATTCACATACGAAGTATGCAGAAAGTGGAACTTGTTCGGTTCTTTTTTTGCATATTTGAAGTGCTCAAAGAAATGGACTATTTCAATATAGAAATATGATAAATTATGAGGGAACAAAGTGCAGCGAATTTTAGATTTAAAAACATAAATGGCTAAAAAATAGAAAACTATTATTATTTGCTTATGATAAAAAGCGAAGAGAAAGATGTAAATTAATTTTGAAGATTCTAGAATGATTAAAAATGAATATTTATTCAACGAATTCTCCATAGAAAAAAATACCGAAATACCTTATAAATGCTATAAGCATTTAGGTGGAAAAATGCTAAAATTATATTCGACTTCATCAAATATCAACATACTAGAGTAAATTTTCAAATGAATATTTAAATTCAAATCTCACAAATACTATAATTCTATAAAATGACTTCTAAAATAAAAAATCAGTTCATCGCATCGTCGATCTCTCTGGAAATTGTACCATAATTAACGTGAGCCGAAAATGAAGTTGGAAAAAAAAGAATCCAATATCAAGCAGAATTGTTGCGAAAATAACGAACAACTCGAACAAATGCCTATTTTATTATTTTATAGATAAGCTAGAGGCAAGCTGGTAGTGAAGCGATAATTAACAGATGACAGAAATAAGAATAACATCAGTGATACAATACTCTATGTTAGCTTTCATATTGTTAAAGCTATGCTTTACGTGGTATCGAAATTCGATGTGCACGCACGTCTTGAGATAATGTAAACAATGAGGAAACGACTAAATGATTGATGTAGCATTGGCCAATATATTTGCATACGTATATCAAAAGGACGATCAACACCCCCGGATTAGCCTCATCTATGGCCCTCATAAGCAAACCATCGGCAAATAAACGTTCACATCTCATCAAAGAACACAAAAAGGTTGCGAACCTCACTTATTGCGAGCAACCATACGAAACGTCGACAAACACATACACTGATTACCAAGTAAGACCGCAGTCTATTTGAGCGCTCGGCTACGGTCCCTAAGGCAAATATGGGGAGAGGTCAACATAAAGATCAAAAAAAAGTGTAAGCGAAACAGTTTATTGTACAAAATGAAGGCCACCACGATCACAGAGATCATTTGACCATAACAGATCACTCGTTAACAAATATTTCATTGCTATTTGAATATTATAGCTGAAAAAAATCGTAGTTTAAAATAACTGTCAATAACAGCCATAAATCTCAATCTTAGCTTATCATAGCAACACATTGCAGAATACAGTCTGCGCGAGAGTACATATTCCAACTATTCATTGATTAATAAATTATAATATAAACTTTCCTTATTTATAGGATTATATATGTAATAAATGTCAATATTAATTTCAATATTGAATATATGTAATAACCGTTCACATTACATATGGATAGCCTCTTTGATTTATAATCCAAGAACATATACAATTACTCGTTTACTATGACAGAGGGCATATTGGTTAGCAAATTCGATACTCAAATAGTCGATAAAAATACTCAAATTTTTAGAGGGGAACGATTTCGTGGCATTGCGAGCGATTTTTGCTGCTTATAGATGAAAGAGCGCAAAATAAGAGTTCAGTGATTCTAGTAAATGCAATCAATGCATCCATCATATGAATGCCCGTAAAAACGCGGTTAATATTTAACTGCTAAATAAATCTATAAACGAGACGTTAAATATTCGTTAATAAGCAACAATTAAGATGATGCTTTTTGATTCCTTGAGAAAATATGTGGAATGATTCATAAGTGAAGGCAGATGCTCCGCTATAGCGAGCTCCTAAGTACCGACAACAATACCGACAACCAACGACAACGACAGAATATGTCCAACGAAAAATGCAGAAAAGCAGAAAAAAACAGAATATATTGTAAGTTACGAACCATAACTATAAAGTGATACTGAATTATCGATTGCCACAAGTTTAATCAAGTTGCACTTATGATGCAAACATAAACAATTAAATTATTGCAGTTGTAATTTCAAATCTATTAATTAGAAAACTTTGAAAATTAAACATCTGCTAGTTTGATTTTTATGATAGAAAATAGATTAATTTAGAATTTGATAATAATATTCAGTAAATTTTTCAACGAAGTTATGAATGCAACCATGCAGATGCATAGCTGAAATAATTGAACCTGAATTTGTGGTACTATGAAATAATTGAACTAATTCAACAAATATGAATCATATTAAATTAAGAAAAATGCTAAGCCCATTTAAGCTAAGGAACAACTATCATTCCTAGGTGCTATGTCATTTTTTGAGCAAGGTAAACGCTTAGTTTCTTTCGTTTAGGTAATGCTCTTCTATTCGTTATTTAATTCAGAATGCAGATTCGAATAGAGGAAGCAACAAAGCACGCAAAGGATGCTGAGATTTCTTTAGCATTTCATTCTCTTCCTCTTCCTCATCAGACCGACCAGTACCATAAATTGTCAACAAATAATAAAATTTGCACAATAATGTACTAATGTTTTAAGCAAATCAATAGTAAATGAAAACCATCAACAAAAAATTTGTTTTCCTGAATGCTTTAACTAGTTGAGTATAAAATGTTTGCATTACTTTGCAACGTAAAGACAAACCGACCGATCAACTCAGAAATTGGCGTCAGTCACCATTTTGCTTGGATTGTATGGCATTAAATTTCACAACTCTAGTGGCAGTAGCTTCTTGATTGAAATTATGAGGAACATAAAGACACAGAGGAATAAATATCGATGATATTTCCGCATCCACACAATATTGACACGAGCTTTGCATATTTGAAAAAGTTATAGAAATAACGAATCGAACATTACCAATGGGACACTCATTTGAACGTAGGTGAAAGGAAATAGCGAAGGAAGAGGAAAGAGCAAGGGTGCAAATGAAGCATAAACACAAGAATTTACTGGAATAGCACTTTTCGTATAAATCTTAGCAAATTTTCAACTTCAGCCTCTCATAAGTTTTCAGGCAAAATATTTGTGGCCGAATGTCATTTGCATATCAAGTAAAAGACCAGCAGCATTTGAAGCGCAACCACTAATGACTTTTAAATAATGAAAGGTGCATAAGATTTCTATCCACCGATACGGACAATGTAGAATAGAGTATAAATTCGTGCAAAATGATGAATCATCAGGAAATGGAAAATATAAACTTCAAATGTTCAAACCTTCACGAAATAAGACGAAAAAAAAATTATATACCTAGATATTGCAAGATTGCACTCAATCTATACCGTAGTATTGTTACAGATGTATTGTTATAGACACGCAACACAACATCATTAACCATATCTGCATGAAGAATGCAAGAAATATTTCACGACAAAACGAAAGAATAGACTCGAAAATGTTCTACTCAATATAAGCTTACCAGAATAAACGACCGGTTAGTAACCAGGTAAATTTTCGAAATGACACCAATGACATAGTATGCACCTTCCGTAATTCCGCTATTAAAACAGTCGTTTGCATAAATATATTTCCCCAAAAAATGAAATAATTCTTTATAGACATTTTTTTTTCATTTTAAAATTCACAATAGAAAAATCGTTTTCAACGCAAATCTTATTGGTCATAGAAAAAATTTCAATTCCAAATTTCCCGGCAACATGGTTACATTCATATGTGGAATGAAAAATGTACAGCATTTGAAAAACATTCTAGTATATAAGACGATCAGTTCTAAAAACTTCGACTATATGCCATGAAATTGTAGAAAATTTTTACAACTTTTCTTATCTGCGAGTTGAGCGCACCAAATAAAGCAAGACGAAACGCTAAATACGAGCATTATCTTACCTTGACAGTAATTTTAATTTTTAAAGTAATAACTAGTGATAATTTTTAAAGTAGATCAATGATAAGTGCATGAGAATAAATACATGTGTTATGAGTTTTTTTTTTCCACAAACTTTCGAGAAAAACAAATCTCGAGTGTTGGGAAAAAATCTATTGATTAATAAAAAATTGAATTTCATCTGGGTGAATGTTCTCATCCAAGATTTATTGATGCTTTAATGTGCTAAAAAAATACAAATCGATCGTTATTTTATCTATTATGGTGAGGAAAATGAGCCATAAACATGAAAATAAACTTGTGAAAGTGAAGCTCAATTTCCTCTGTTTTAATATTTCGTAGAATTCATCTACATAGTTCCTTTCAATATGAAGAAAAATTTGAGAAATATATCAATGCGAATATTTGAACATACCAAATAAAGACGCTTATCAAAAGATAGAAAAAGAAACGACTGCATCGGAAGACGTTTATCGAAAATTAGAAAAGATTCAGAATTACAAGTCTCAAAAAAATACTGAAATTCTAAAGTCCCAAAAAGTCAAAAGTGCAAAAAGTACAGAATTTCAGGATTTTACAAGTCGAATTTCAGTATAATTATATCTTTGCGTGCGTTAATATATACTAGCAAACGTACTCTCATCACAATCAAAATGTTGAATGTGAAATATGCGTAAGCAGTGCAGGTAACATTAGCCAGCTACTGCACTTTCTCCAGCCGTCGTTTATGAATAGCTTTTCGGAACGCAGTTCATGCATAATTGCTAACGGAAAATAAACCTTTTAAAGCGTGAGGCAGCACTCGATGAACGCTTTCCATAGAATCGGTAATGACGCTGCCACAAAAAAGCAAATGCAAAAAATTGTAGTATTTCAGAGTTGTTCAACGTTTCACTGATATTTATTCATTGCTATGTTTTTTCTATCAAGGAAGCTTATGCAAAAATTGTGTAGTACGGTGTTAGCAAAACACGAAGAAGATTTAGCACATTATATAAGACTGCCTCTCGCCGAGAAGGCGAGAGGGGAGAGGGAAGAAAGCTTTTCCAAGCGAGGCATGTAGGTTTTTACGGGAAATGAGGATAGAAAAAAACTCTACTGTGGAAAAATAGCGGAAAAAAATATTTTAAGAGAGAAAATTCGGTAACGACGATCAACGAATGTAGACGAATTCAAAATGATCAACGAATGCAGACGAATTTAATGTAGTTTTTCATCGGGGAACGCCTCTCGGCTTCGTTTGTGCGTTGTGTTAGATGATCGGCAAAGACGAGAAGAGAATCTGAGAAGAAAAATACGAATAAATAGAGAGAGTGTGCAGCTCCGCAGAATTCATCGATTTGTTAAAGGCGGTTTTTTTTTCTTTTTCATTGTATATTCTTTTATTTTTATGAGTTACGTGACTGTAATCGGCTTTGAACTACAAACATCCTAATTCTAATGTCAAACTCATCTGGGCGTGCAAAAACAATTTCTTCGTAGCTAAGCGACTCTTCTAGGCTTAAGATTACTTTTATCGCTGGATGAACCAATATGAACTATCGATTCTTATTGGGTTTTACGTCACATATATCTAAAGGTTATCAGTAACGTCACGCACATATTACCCTCTGCAGGTAGTATATACGTATGAGCATTATATATATATATATATATATATATATATATATATATATGGTTGCTCATATGTCTTCCATTCGCTCATATGAGTACGTTTAAAGCACTTTCGCTCGTGTCGCTGCTTTCGAGGCTATTTACTTGATCTGAAGAACGAAAAAAGGAATGAAACCTGAAAGATCGAATCATCCATAGGCTCGTCATATTTGTTCGCCACTATTCAACGGGCATTTACCCATCCGTATAGGGGAGGAAGAGAAATGAACGATCAAGTTTTCAGGAAAAGACATGATCAAAAAGTTGTGTTAGTTATCGCAACGAAACGACGAATGCAACGGGAGTGTGCCGAGTTGAGGGCGAATGCGTCAATCACACTCGCAACACAGAAGGGCCTAATTTGATAGAGCCCACCGCAGTGAACGCCTCCTCACTGTCGGGCTTTACTTAGTCCAGCAAAGTCACTTATGCATTCCCCCTTCAACCCCGAGGGCAATACCTCCTAAACCTATATGCCCATGTTATCAATCAATGTAATTTGCTGGTTCTCTCTAACTCACTCAGAAAAACCACAGTAGTCTCATACTTTTCAACAATGAACCGCATTAATACATGAGGTGCTGCATCTTCCGCTTGCGGTTTTGCCTTTGAAAATACAGCCGTGCTAAATTTTAGCTAATAGAATTTAATTTCTCGATGCTTTTTGCATCGCATTCTCTAAATCTTTCCGATCTTGAGCAGGTTATTTTCTGTCTGGACCCCCTCCCCTCACCTAAAATGTGAAACTAAATATGCCATTGCATTTTCATAAAAATTTAAGTAGATGGTGCACACTACAATATTTCGCATCTTATAGCTGCATAAGATGAGAACACGAACAGCGTAACAATCGATTCAGTTTTGGCACTTTTTCGAAGAGATACTTTATTAAGGAAAATTATTGGCTAATCAATAACGAGTTTATTGCTTCAATACCCCTTAACAAGTTTCGGCTATCGTTCATCTCAACTTTTTTATCGCCGTATGCTTTAGAGGAAATTTAATCGGTAACGTGAAATAGCTTGTTTTTGACGATACGAGCGATTTGGAAAGAAACGAATGAAGGGAAGGTGGGTGGAAGAGCGGAAGTTAACTAGGATGGATTTGTGAATAAAAGAGATAGAAATTATGAGAGATTTGTGAAACACATTGACGCAAAAGAATTTGGAGGTTTTCTAACGATAATTGAACTCTTTCTATTTTTTTTGCAACATGCTGAAAAAAACTTATAGCGCTACTGCACTAATCGAAGGTTCGCGTTGTATGTGGCATAAAATAGAGATGAAAATGTGTACGACGCCAAGATGTGTACAAATGGCATATCTGTAATTTGCACAAATGTGATACCTTTTCGTATGGAGAAGAAATTGAGAGAGAGAGAAAGAGAGAGAGAGAGAGAAGGAGAGTTATGTGCTTTATAAGAACAATCTTTATATACGTTGAGAATGGACAAAGAAAAATCTTAATAATTAAGTAACGTAAATGGAGATGAAGCAAGATGCAAAACATTAAATAAATGTTTAAATGATAGAAATGAAAGGTGAATGTTGAGATGTAAAATAGAATCTTCAAAGAAAAAATTCTTTCGTTTTGTTGCACAACATCGATCAATATCATCGTCGTAATAAAAGAGAACAATTGCCTCAACTGTTCCATTCAACTGCACATCTCACATATTCGTTGAATAATTCCATAAATAACAGTAATATCAGCAATAACTACAACTCCATAGTAGTACAATTAGTATAATAATAGTAGTATAACCAAAATGAAGCAGTAAATAAAGTTTACCATATATGATATACGGCATTTAGAGTTTTCTGGATATGGAAGCACAAAAGAAGCTATTGCTGCTCGTCTTATTATAGTGACGTGGGGTTTGTTTTAGTGAATTTAGAATGAATTAAAAGCAACATTTAAAGCATCTGCTAAACTAATGAATATCTTAGAAGAGCGTTGATTGACCTGAAAAGTTTTCAGAATAGTTGGTATGATTACTATATCCAAAATAAAGGAATTAGACGGGATAAGTGAATTCTTAGAAAAACAGAAATTTAAATATTTGAGTCAAAATATATAAAGAATCATTTAGTTTTGATTATCAATCGGCTTCTAGAGATCAAAGAAATCGTAAATTAATGCTCATTCATAGAACAGTTGTCATTTCTTGTTGAAGAATGAAAATTTCTCAGAGAAGGCGTAGAGCAATGATTATTATTAAGCATATGAAAGATGAGCACATTGATCCACCCATTTACTTCATCCAAACATTTTGCATTGAATAACATTGAGAAAATAGCACTAGAAAAATATATAACAATTAGAATGGTACGAAATACAATTTCATTTATACAAGGCCAAAATCGCATTTAACTGCACAAATTTTTCGTCTTCAATAAATAAGAGCGGATGGAGGTGAACGTTCGTTATGCTACTGGGAATAAAAAAAAACTAATTAAATATACCTGAATTGATTAACAATTAATATTAATAATGAGAGATATATGCTCATATATCCTGAAGTTTAATAATACTAAAAAATCGATGATAATGATACATCTTGAAGTTTATATGACTCAAAGAAAATTGTATATATGCAGATAGAACTGTCGCGAATGCAAGCGCGCTTTGATTGTTAGAAATGATGATGTACAGCTGATTGTTGGCTCATTTATCAGCACAATACTTTAACGGAAAATTACTAAACACATTACAATTATTGCGGCAACTGAGAGTAGACGAGTTTACAAGCGTCAACGATTTTTTTATTGATTATAAATGTTCACACAGTGTTCATAAATTTCAATTACCTGAGTAAACTCCTTCATGGCACTATCGTTAAATTTACGTGAAAAAAATTACTATAATGAACCACTCCCTCTCCATGCATAGTAAAATTAATAATGATGATAAACATGGACGGGAACATATAAAAATGAGGCTATTTCATATATGATATCATAATTCAATGATAGGAAAGATTATTTAAAATATTTTCATCGTTTAAAAATATTTTAATTGATTCGTTAGAATTGAAATTTTATGTTCAAGAAAATGCTAACCAATAAAGAGAAGATGAGCAGCTGATGGTTGCGTAATGAAAGCAACTAAAGCAAATACACCACGATGTGCAATGCTTTTGTTGCCGCTATCAGTATGGGCTAGTGAATTTTGTTCATTCATCCGTTCCGTGGGTAAACACACCGACGCTATCGATTATTGAATGTTGTAAAAAAAAATTTTGTCTTTTTGAGGAGCACATAGCCAATACAACTTTAGTCACATCATTTGAAGTCATAATAAGTAACGAATGGGCTATCGATGCACAGATATCTAAGATAGACATCCTAGCCGTAGAGACAGATTTTGTAACAAAACAAACAATATTTTTATGGGAATGTCCAAATTTCCCGTTGCCCACCTCAACGTTTAAGTCCATAATTTCGATAATGCATAATTTGTATTCACAATCACATAAAACGTATCGAAAAATTAGAACAGTAGTGAATTAAAGTAACTTATATATATGCGCTTTTTTTTTCTTCCGAAAATTTCCCGAACGGGTTCACTAGAGTTACAGCTATAGTTTAAAATACTGCGCTAAATTTCTAGTTTCCAAATTTTCATATGTATCTTAAATTTAAATAAAGTTTGTTAAAGGTGAAATTTGATTGGCCATCCACAGATCGTGTTCCCATTATTAAATCCTTTACCTCAACTAAGCACTATTCAATATCTAATGAAGCAATAAATTGCTATAGCTAATAGGATAAGCTGAGAAAAAATATTCGCGATTTTCTTTCTCAAAAAAAAAAAAAAAATAGAATCTCATTTTGTATTTTTCATAAATAAATACCTTAGCTTATATAATTGCTACCGTTCAAAATATCGCTTTCGAATAGCATTTTTCTCTAATGATAATAATATAAGAATTTCTCTTTAATGATAAAACAAGAAAGACGCAATGAGAACGAAACTATCTCTCGATTGGCAGTAAATGCTACCGACGTTCAACAAAAGCAGATGTTTGTTTAGTGGGTGTTATTGACAGCCGCAATTAATAACTAAATCTATAACGGATATATTCGTTGTTTGTCGATTTTCATTCGAAGAAAGATGAACATCTAAAATATTTACAATGCAATTTAGCAATAATTCGATAATATTTGTTTCAGAATAAGAATTCCATTTTTGATTTTATATTACAAATATTTTCTTCGTTGATGAATATTCGAGTGAATATAAGAAAGTTTAGTATATGTAAATAGATCACGATGTTGTCACATCAAAAGATATTCATTCAAACTCTATGACAATAAAAGTTGTTACATTGAGATTTTTGACATTTCCGCAAGACAAGCAAATTGTGTGTATATATATATTCGCTATTATAAAATGCAACTTATACCAATTGGGAATTGTGTTGTGCACAACCAAATATCATTCCTCATATTCAATGAGAAGCAACGAAAAAAATTCACCATCAACAAAAACGAAAAACAAATAGTCTCATATATTACTTTAATATGTGTGATTTATATTATGCTACTTTTCGATGAGAAATTTATCGCCTTTTAGCGAATTCACACAAAATTCCACCCCTCCCCTTCCCTTCATCATTCTCCCAACCTCGCCAAAACGCGAGGTTGAGAGATAACGAACTCGACAAATACCGCTAAGTTGTATGCGCTTCGTAATTCAAAAACAAAACAGTGAACAATGAAAACTATGTGAAAGATATGTAATACTATACGAGAAATTAAATAATTCCTAAGTTATGGAATAGCTGTTGTATGAGGTAAGTGTCAAATCGAAGAAAATGCCATTTTATTAGAAATAAATTTATAAAGAATAAAAATACGAATAAGCCTTATCAAGCTGATTTCCTGTTGTCATTTAAACTGTTCGATAGAGATGTTCACAACATTTCATCAGTGTTAGATTTTTTTTTCTTATGAACGATTTTTGTCACTTCAGTCAGAATACAGCATCTACGCTGGAGGAAAAGAAATTCTACTTGGAACTTATTGCATTTAACAGCGATCATATGACTATACCTACGATCGGTTGTTTATGATACGGAACATTCCCAAAAATTTAAGCATTCAATAAAACTTATTTTACAATAACCTTCAAAAAAAAGCATAAAATATTAATATTTCTATTAATATAGTGTATTACTAGATTCCATGAACGCGTTTTAAGATTTAAAACTGTAAATTCTAAAATCGAACGCCATCGATAAAAGTGACTCGTTAATGTGCCCAAAAATGATGATGAAGCAATTGAAGTTATCGAAATTTCAAGAAATTTTTGATAGAGAGAAACTATTATCGCATTAAAAATCCATTCGAATACGTTCAAATTCCCTAATAAATTTTTTTTTGGTCAAATGTATTTTGGTATTTTCTAAATTATTTTATTTTGCTAATAATATTAGATTCATATCATAGTTAATTCAAATCTGTTCCCCATTCTTTCTTCATCCTCAATCGGTACTCCACTAAAATCAGAAAATGAAAATTTTAAAACCGACTTTCCCATTTAAACCAGAAATTTTTTCTTAGAAAACAAAAAAGTCTATGATTTCCTCATGAGCTAAAATATTGTATGAATTTAACCTGAAGCCTCGCAGAAAAAAAAAAGATCGTTTTCATCGAAATTAATACGAATATCTATTATTCATATGACTGATTGCTCGAGTACATTATAAGATATTTTCTTATAATCGTTGCATAAGACACAATATTAGCATCTTTATATCAAATATGAAATCTATTGAATGATTTGAATTCTTTACAGAAAAGAGAATTAAAATCACTAAGATGTACAACTGCGAAACGAAATTCATGCAGTCGGAACAAATTGCATATACAGAAAACGTTACAGTCGTTATAAATAATGAGTACGATGAGCTAAATTGAAGTATAATCATGAATCGATATATATATATATATATATATATATATATATATATATATATGAAGCAAAATGAATAAAACATAAAACAATTGCAGAGATATATGAGCGAATGAAGAAACATGTAAAGAAAGGAAAATAAAAAAACAAAAGATAGAAAAAAGTGGATAAACTTTTTTTAATTGAATAAAAAATGAAAAAAAAATCTAAACTGTCATATCTGGAGGTAACACATTAAAGGAGACAGAGATGAGAAAGCTCACATAACAAATAATGAGGATATTTCTAGATGTGAAATTGATTGATTCTATGAGAAATTTTTGAAACATCAAAGCTCAATTCAAAATTCATACTCAGAATATAAACGCTAAAAATTGTTTTATTCAAATATTTATAATTCAGCGGAGTGAAATATTCTCTATGTTTCTTTGAAATAAAACCTTAATTAGGTTTTTAAGAAATTGCAACTTATTACAACTTAATGATGAAATGTATTCAAAAATGATTGAAGAATTCGTGAAGATAGATTTATACCGCGAAAAAAAAAAACGATTGTAGAAATAATAAAAGAATTTGACATATGTATAGCGACGGGTTTCGAACAGGCCGATAAGAATGCTACAAAACACATAGAGCGATGGTATGTGCAATGTATGGGTGTCATCCCGTTGCACTCTTTTCTACTAAGTAAGTAAGTGATGTGCTGACGGCGACAACACTAAAGGCGAGCAGTCTGATCGACGCACATCAACCTTGCACACCCATTTTCTATTAATTATTTTTTGCGTTTTGCTGCCAGCCACCACTATTCGGTAAACACCTTCACGAAAGCCAATGCTCAGTTATATCAAAGCCAATGTTTTTAATTAATGGTGCATTTATGCATTTATGGGTTTAAATAATTTCGTTTCGATCAGTAAACTGGCGTCCGGTAACGTCCAATCTTTCCTATATGTCAGTTAATTCACTGTATCAACAAGATCAATACTGATCTTGTCATGATCATGATTACATATCACTTGTACTCTCTTATGGTCTTTTTGTGAGTTGAAGCACTAAAATATTTGGAGATTCAAATGTTTAATAAGATCAAATTGCCCATGAGAAAGCTAGTAATTATTCCTGTTTTAATACTTGAAAATAATTTTGTAAAAACCAGGCAGGGTTGAAGGACAAAAATTCCCCGTTATCGCTTAAAAAATACAAACGATTCCTGCTGACTTCACGGTATTTGTTTTCAGAATATTTCACAATTTTGCCTCTTCCGATGCATTGCTGTTTTTCTAATAACTATCTTCTTGTTATTTTTGATAACGAATGCGAGAAATTCAAGAATTTCAAGCATTTTCCTCGAACATAGGCCAGGCAATTTTGCCCTGCTCAATTAGTTTCGCTTATATGATTGAAAGAAAACTGCATTTCACTATACGAGTTTGTTTTCAGCACTGCTTCTACCCATGAACTTTTTTTTTATATTTGGAGGACCGACAGATATTTTATGCTCAAATTTGCCCTGATTAAACTTTGCAAAAAG
Source organism: Baylisascaris procyonis (assembly GCA_037389465.1). Classification (NCBI taxonomy): domain Eukaryota; kingdom Metazoa; phylum Nematoda; class Chromadorea; order Rhabditida; family Ascarididae; genus Baylisascaris; species Baylisascaris procyonis. Next base: position 2,272,672 of record JAZARR010000230.1, read on the forward strand.
CAGAGGCATAGTTTCGGTTTTCATGGTTACCCTGCCCATCTACAGCTTTCCCACTTTAATACTGTTGCAGTATCACCCTCTCCCTCCTTTCTCTACTTCCTTTACGCATTAATCGATCGTATTTGAAATGTCTAGCATTAAAAATCGACCTTTAAAAACTTGAGAAGAAGCTTTTTCAGACTTAAAAAAGGGAAGCTGAAAATAGTATAGAATATAAACTAGGAAGTTAAACTTATCCCAAAAACACAGTGGACTTTGAGAATCCTTTCATAACAGAAAACATCAAAGCTTTACAACGAAGCACAAGACAAAGTTTAGAAGCTATAAAATTTGTAAGAAATTTTTTTCTAGTTATAGTGGCAGTGATGGGGTTATATTAGAAAAAAGCGCATAATGCGCAATCAGCTATGAACGACTTGAAGTGGACGATTGTTTTATGGGTCAATGAGAAATTCCACATAGCCTGGCACTTAGAGAGGCGGCAACAGGTGCTAAATGTGTTAAACAAATCGACATCAACTTCGCACTCGAGCAGTTAAGCCTGTCTGTCTGTCTCTTGTCCTTATGACCTTTTAGTTATGGGATTAAGAAATAAGAAATGATAATAAAGAGAAAGATTTGAGACTAAAAGAATGAAAATTTATTTCATTAATGCTCAAAGAGCAATGAAATATAATAATAAGCTGTGTATGAAATCAACTTTTATTCGATGCTCTAAACAATATTTAATTAAGGTTGCTAAAGATCTAAGCATACAATATCTAACATGTCATTTTAATCCATCATGAGAAGAAGTATTAATGAATTCTACCTAATGAACATATTATTTTTCATTTGGAATTTAAAAAAAAAATACGATTGTCATATAGGTGTATATTCGTGTTGAAAACTATTCGATCTTGTTGAAAAAAATAGCAAATATTCGTCAACAATATCAATAAATCTGACTTTTTTTTAAAAAAATTAAGCTTTATTTTCTCTTATTTTCTATAAAAAAATAATCATTTAACGAAAGCAACCATAATCTATATAACTCATGATCAGATTGCTTTGAGTTGTATTTGTGGAATGGAAATATCCATACAATTCATAGAATCTAAAACTACATTTGAAAACAACATCAACGCTAAAAATCGATCATTTCATATTGATTCACGCTGAACGCAAAAGAACGCTTGTCTAGTATATTGCACAAATATTGATATAAATTTATTTGAAAGAATGAGTACAATTATTTATGAATTCCGATAACTGCATAAAATATTTTCGTGTTTAACAGCTAAAAATTCATGAGATGAAATAATGATGAGCAACGATGTGAAATGAAGTTGTTTTAGCTTAGTGCGCTAAGAACGTCTTCTAAAGTATCCTAAAGAACTCGGAGAACAAGCAAATGAATGAGATGTTCAACTCACTTTTTTGTTGTCTAGGGAATTCAGAGTGTTTTTTTATAAACACACTTGGCACAGGAACTGAAAAAAAAACTGAGAAAAAAACCTAAATTTATTCTATCGCGGGCGTTTATCATCGATGAGTGGAAGCATCTGGAGCATTTCTCATGAAGCATTTTGAATGAGTAAAGAAGTCGGCTATTTCCACGATGAATGTTTACTAAACAAGCAATAAATGCAATGTAGTTTCTTTCTTCATGAGTTCTAAGAAATGAAAAATGATAAACGGTGATAGTGAGAGTGATAATTTAATTCGGAAAATATTATTGACATTATATTATGCTTTCAAAAATTGTTGAAAATCTCGACTGAATCGCTTAGAAGTGCAAATGCAATTATTTGAAAAAGCATGCGGTTGGCTTGCTGAGCGTAACTGCAAACGTTTCTGCAATTCCACTCAACCGATCAATCACAAACTTAAACCATCAACAAATAATGAAATGCTTCAAACAAATTGAAACTTTTGAACAGACAAATAGATAGTCAAATACATATATCTAGCCATGACGGCACAATAGTGTATCCTGCATATGCAAATTTTAAAGGGGGTATTGAAGCGATCCTTTCTGATGTGAATTTAATAACCATTTTACGAAAATAAAGGATGATATTTCAAAAATTATTACGCCCTCTTAAACTACCGTTCGTCATCGCGTGCGATGAAGTACAATCTTCGGAGAAAAGGTCATGAGGAAATGATGTATCGCCTAAAGGTGTTGAGGATCTTGCGTTGCATAATACTCACCGATATAATTCACTTATGCGTGAATGCCACAGATGGTCAATGAGTTGACAACTCAAAATGCCGTGGCTATCCTTACAGAGTGCATACGCAGCTTAAACCCATCTTTTGATATACCAACACATAAACTTCCCATTTTCCAGTTTGAACTTCAAAGATCGAAATATGGTCCAACTCATTTCCTACCATTCAAGTACCACTAAGTGAAGGTAGCGCATCGACTTACCTCAGTTATTTCCGCAGATTAGGGAAAGGAAACAGGAAAACGGTTGGGAGGTGATCAATAATCGACCATGAAACGATAAGCAACCGATAAAAAGATCAAAAGAAATTTTATCGATCAAAGAAAGTAGAACTCATAGACATAAGGATTTTGTGCCGATGACGTATAATGCGGAAGGGCAACGCCATTTGTACTATAGAGGCTGTCCAAAATCGACATTTTGTACTTTCATTCAAATGCCATCATCCCTTACCAAATCCACGAGTCGCAAAACAATACAGAGACGAAACAAATCTTTTTTCTTAGCCTAATTTATCAGCTCATAGCTAAACTATTTTAGTCTACAATGTGTTTCCAACTTAGAATCATCGCTATATTTTTCACGTATTTGAGTGAAATTGATTTCTTAGATTTATTTGTTATGATCACCGTTGAATTGAATATTTAATATTTCTTTTGTTATGATTTCTCTTTCTTTTTCATATATATATATATATATATATATATATATATATATATATATATATATTTGTTGAAATGGAAAAGAAAGACCGCATATGATGGCGTTTTAAAGCCCAGAGGAATTAATAGAAATTGAGAATATTTCAATGCGAAAAGTAATGAGAATCTTTTCAATGCAACATTATCCTTTCGAATGCGAGATATCGTGAAAGAATGGTCACCTCTTTAAATAAGAAAATATCTTTTAAATATGTCTTTTACATCTAATGATTTTTTCTTCCGGAGGCATAGACTCAGCGCTGAACCACAAATACTACGATCATCGTTATTCGTTGAATTACACAGCAATCGAAGTTAGGCTTAAATTAAATCACTTCAGATAAATTAAATCAAACTCATCGAACTTAAATCGCATTTGAATTCAATCAAACTTCAATTAAAGGAAAGAAAATTGATCAAACTTAAGAACAATGTAAAACTTCAGCATTAATATTTTCTAATCCTTCATCAACCGTATTGATCGATTTTTATGCCTAAATTCTCCTTAAATATTAGCAGATTTTACCAGAAAACGAAGGACAGGCGCTATTTTTGAGTTAATAAGACAAGCAACACTTCTATAAAAGTGCAAAGATAGTCAAATGAAAAATTAAGAACGATAAACAATCGAAATGAAACATCTATAAATATTTGTATCAAATAATGTTCGTTGTTGCAATTACTTCTCCAATAAAAATTCGTTTAAGCCAAAAAAAAAAAACGCTCAAAGATAATGAATTTCTTTTATGCGACTTAAATGAATGACAAATTTGAAAGGGTACAAACATTTAGCAAGAATTTTTCAACATTTCAATTTTTTTTCATTCTTCCTCTCTTTTCCTTACTATTCTATTCACCTATATTCAATGTTAACTCCACCGAAAAATTTGGCATTCAGTTTTTGAGAAAAATCGTTTAAAAATATCAGTTGAGAGATTAGAAGATAGCCGGCTATCTACAGCAAATATATTTCACAATAAAACTAGTCGAATGTTACATGAACATTTAGAAGACACGTTATCAGTAATAATATTGCAAGAATAATATCTATCATAACGATCTTTCAATGTTAGCGCAAACAATACGAATTTATTGCACATTGTATTATGCAACATTACAGCAACAATAATTTAGAGCGATGACGTAAACGATAGCTATTGTTGATGGATTATTGGTTGTTAAACGGAAGCCAATCGATCGACCGCATAGATCAATCAAGCACTGATTGATGTTAGAGATTCCAATGGTAGACTAGCTAGCGCTGAATCTTAACGAAGAAGGCAAAACCCTATAAATGAGTAAGCTAGACAGTCGTATGGATGAGTGGACAGAATAAGGGGAACGCTGCTCGAGAAGCGATAGAGGCAACGACGATTGACGGCGCATTGAAGCAGGCGTGCTTGTCAGCCGCTTCAGCAATGATGATTTCTCAAGGGACACATAAGCGGCACCCAACTCGGCACACACTCACACTCACCGCACACAAATTATTTTACTCTTCTCATTACTGTCATTTCATGTTGCTACCTATTGCCTAATCTAGCTTTGAAAGAAAACGAGGCATCGAAGAGGAAGAAGCTCCACCTTCGACTTTGTTTCATAAAGGCAAAGAAAAGAAAGGTGCACGCAATTATCTGCCTTCGGTTGATTTCGATGCATTCAAAAGATGCATCATGTGAACTGAGGTTGTCATTACGGTTGCCATAAAAGTGAAATCTTCGGAGGTAATTTCTGATCACACAAAGAGATAGAAGGTTTCTTGACGATTCAATGATTTTATGATTATATAATTTTCGCAGCAATAAGAAGTGAAAGATTCTAGCATTATTTTATGAGGATACTTGATGAAAATAACAAAGAGTTTATATTTTTGAAAAGGTAAGTTGCACACAACACAACACTCAAATTTATCTATGAAGGCCATAAAGGTAGAAAAAAATAATTGCTTTGAAAACTAATATATTAGTCCTATCCATCCACAACATTTAGATTCAAAAGGAAAGCAAAAGCAACTTTAAAGGCATATTAGATGAGTGACTTTTCAATAAACTGATTATAATATTAATTGCATCATTTGAATTTTTAAATGGCTTAACAAATCAATGCGTCTTCTGGAATTAATTTAAAGCTAAATTGCTATGCCCTACACATCAGAAAAATTTTATGATGATCAATGAGATATTTCTTGACAGATGCAAAATAAATAACGGCTGTTTCAAAATTCATAAGTGATTTTTATATGAATAAGCACCTGAAGAAACGTGAAAAGCATTTGCATCCTAAGAATTTTTATTCATAGGATGCGAGTGCTTCTTTTGATGAATCATTTAATGAATAGAACGCAACGATATCGAATGCATTCGATAGGTGCATCAAAAAATTTACAAACGAAACTAATGACAACTATTTTTGGATATCATTTGCATATTCTGCTGATAATAATGTCACAAAAAATCGATGCAATATTTATATTGCATATATACATAGAGATTTACCTATAACGCCTCATTACATCATATAACGAAATAATCAAGTATGGAATCGGAAAGCATTCAAATATTGGAGACTGACGAAACCATTACTGACATGTAATGCAGAGGGAAAAATGACTTTCGCGTTAGATCAAAAACCTAATATTTTCTAAAATTCACCTTTACTTTTTCTATATATACATACATACATATATATATATATATATATATATATATATATATATATATATATATACAATATTTTTTATTTCTTTATTTACTCATTTATCTATTTACTTATTTATCCATTTACTCAACTAAGCAGCTTGAGCTTGTTTCGATTACGCATACACAGGCTTTATTCCACTACTGATTGGACAATTCTTAAATCTGAGTGACTAGGTGAATCTGGATGATTGGATGATGACTCGCTATCTGAAACATTCAAATGAAATGCGACCTCTTAAACAAGACAGAGGTGTTAGTTTATGCCAATCTATTCCATTTCAAAGTGTATCAAAAACGATACGAAATATAATGCAGAACACAAATAAGAAAAAATGTGGAAGACTGTCGTGATCTTCCTTGGATAGAACGAATAACAGTGCAATTTTTTCATCAATTCTAATGCAAAGCAATCATTGCTATGCATTCGAAAGGACCAAATATGAAAATGTGTTATTGTAATCTTTTATTTGTTAAATATAACACATTTTAATGAACTATAACATGCCGTAAATTTTGGAAATGATATGGTTTGAATTTTAAGAGGACGCCATATGTAGTACAGTTTGTAAATTCTTAGCACAAAAGTTTAAAGAAGTGAAATATTCTCAACAGCAACAACAGAGAGCAATGTAGCGCTCATTGAAAAGCGGAAACGAAAGCAGCCACAATATAGCAGCAATGATGGAACTATGGGCATACATACATACACCCACATATGTAGAGCAATTCAATCACGAACATCAATACAAACTTAATTCAACTTTATCACATTACTTCAATTTCATTGTTCGCTCTAGCACTGATTAGCTGTTTTGTTTTATTGTTGAATATTTGGAATATATTTTAATAGTTGGCATTCTTTAAACTGAAAACGATGCGAGAAGCTTTTTGTGGAGATCAAAAAACAGCGATGAGAAGAACGAAAAGCAGCGAACCATGTTTAGCCTTCATTCCTTAGTTCATCGATCGCGCAACGGTCTTGTAATCAATATATTGGGAGAAGAGTGAGGCTTCAATTTTTTTTTGGAAAAAAGGCTAGTAAAAACTAGTTTTTCTTTCAAGTTTAAAAAAATCGACATCAAAATTCCTTTTGGTTTCGTTGCAAATGAAACGAGATAATTGTTTGTGAATTTTCTATTCCTTCCTTCATGGTAATGGCAATCTATATCCTCATCTCATCCTCTCCCATCTCTAAAGACAAGAGACAGCCTCCTCAAAAAGATCCTCTTAATGGACAATTCATTCATGGCTATGGAAACGCCGTTCAAATTTCGATCCAAATATTGCTAACTTTGCATATATAATACGATTTCGATGAGGTAAATGTCGCCTTAATCAAAGTTTTCATTTCTTTACTATGTTTGAGAAGATTGTGCTGAGGAGATCTTCTGGAGAAACTTCGGGATTTTTGCTGAGTAATGAGGTGCTATGAGATATTACCAAGTTTACTTTACAAGCAGAGCCTCACTAACATAAATTTCCCGAGTTATCGGCAATAAAATTAAAGTACTCATCTATTCCAGTAACCTTCAATCAAATAAATAAAAGCTATCGTCAGAGTACTGATTTTAGCACACGAGAAAAGGGAGTCAAGTCGACTGGACACGACATACATTCTTGCAGTTGCGCTCTTTACACTATTCATATTCATGGATTACAAACAAATGATAAACCATGCGCAATAGTACATTCAATAAAATCGCTTCATTTGTAAATATGAATCTGTGGTTATGAAATACACATAGATTTTTGGCATCTTTGAATGTTTCTAATCCGCCTTGGAGCCGATGAATAAAGCTGCAAGTTGATAAAAGCATTCTATTCTATAGGCTATATAATTTACATACGTATAACGCTTTTAAAATTTGCACATTTGCAAAATCCCAAGAAATATCATTCAAACCACCTGCAAAAAAACTGACAGTGAAACCGTTCGAAAGTTCTATTTGAATCGCTCAAACCAGAAAACGTGCACATCAAACGATATTTAAAGAGTATGATTTCCATATAAGCTTATGGACGTACAAAAAGTTTATCGGTTACAAATGTCAAAGTTTAACGTTCATTCAGTCAAGATATTGCTGCACTTGGCAAATGCGTTCGTATGCAAATAGCCCGAGGCATTTGGCATAACATGCGCAAACGTTGCATTAATGCATGAAGAAATGCATTTCTTGTAAGCAATTCTAGGTCCACTTCTCATGCTTAGAATTACAGTAACAGTAAAAATTAGAGTAAAAGTAAACGCATTAGTTTCGTGAAGCGTTGATCGTGATGTTCCGTCTTTTTGCAACGATGGCAGTTTTGGAGTATCTGAAGCAAAGAGCCGTAGGGAGTAGCGATGTGCGACGATGGGCGAAAGGCTGTGCGGCGGTGCATTTGTGAGACAGATAATTAGATTGGGAGCACATTTCTTGTTGGTGTGAGACTCGTCGATAGCAACTTCCTACTGACTTACTCTAAGGCTAGCCGGACACTCATCTAAGCGAGTTTCATTTAATTGCCGAACATTTCCAACACACTGGAATATGCTCTCCTAGCCTTCATAACCCCTTTCCTCACTACCCTATAAAATCTAGGAATCCATTTAGAGAGGGCTTTTTATTTCAGGAGTGGCCTAAAATTTGTTGAATATTAATGCAAGTGAAGCAACAACAAGCGCAGCCATTTTTTTAACCTTGTATCGATCTTTAGTGAAAAATGTTGTCTCAACTGTTTTAGTACATAACACAACATTTACAGACTTTTGGAAGTCCTGCAATAAGAAATAATGAAAAGACATGATATACGCTTTTTGATAAATTCATTACTATTAAATTTCGTTTTTTTTTCCATTATGAAAAAACCAAAAAAAATTTTTTTTAATTTTATTTTTTTGGCATTCAGTTCTTTTCTTTTATAAAAACTTCGAAAGAAATTCTTTCTTGCTGCCAATGTGTTAATTTTTTCGATCTTTGAGCTATCTTTTCAGTAATGCTAAAAGGATAAAAATCAACAAATTAAATCAGCTATCTTGGATATTCCCAAGTTCAAGATTCGACATACCTAATTTACCAAATTTACATACCTAATTTAGTCAGCAAATGATTGCTCATTCGTTTAAAATGAGAGCCATACAAACAATTCCGAGTTTTTCTTCACTCGTAATCTTTCACACTATCCACAGATAGGCAAATTTTAGCACTAAATGTTACGAATTTTTTTTTGGATATCAATTTAGAGACTCTAATCATTTACTCATTTCTACTTTTTTTTCACTTTTCAACTTTTTCTTTATACAAATATTTATGGATTTTTGCGGATTTACGGATAGAATATTTACGTGTAAATCATAGGCATATAAGAAAACTTCTCAAGAAATATTGTTCAATCCTGTGAGAATAATAAGCAAGCATTATTTCCATAAGCGCATCCCATAAAACAGAAATATGATGGGAATGAATAGCGACATATGAATTCGTTTTAAGTGAAGACAATAGTGTCATGCTTAGGGATCGATTGATTGATTCGATTCGGTTATAATATGGCGATAAATTTGAGGTGTCAGTTGAAATAATACCGCCCATTAATCGGCTTTCATATGGGAAATTTATAACGACACTATTATAAATGCGATCATAACCAAAATTAGCATTTAATCCATAAGAGATAATCTTCGCCGATAGAGTAAGCATTCATGAAAGATTACAATGAAGATAGGTCTTAAAAAAATGAAAAATACTACAATGAGAAGAATTTGGTGTACTTCGAAATGATTTAAATATCTTTCAAATACAATCATAACATTTTTCCCACAAAAGTGGAAATAAGTTTAATGTTTTTTTTTGGCTTTTTTAACATAGAGTTGTTACATTGGTATTCTACAACAGTTTATTGAATGATGTGAAATAACATTGGCACACCTATCAGCAATATGAAGAAACTCATTACGATGAATTGGAGGAATATTCTTCAAATACAGGGAGAGAATATAAAGAAAGAGAGATTTCAGGTCTGAGATATTCAAAACTCGTGAAAGCATATCTCTTCGCCAACTAACGCATAATAGGATAGAAGTGAAGTTTACAGCTAGAAGAGATGAAAGAGCATTATTTGCATGAATTTCGATAATGAGAAGCGGGTTCTTCTCGATATATAATGACGTTTACGAATGAACACAACAAGCGTTAAGCTAAAGAAGGTGTTTGTGAGGGATTCAACAAGTGGAACGAGATGTTGAATGTGATGGCATTAGAGATGCATCGACCTCTTTCGTTCGTAAATTAAATTGCGTGATTATTGCGTTGAGTGGAGTACTTGAGTGAAAATGCAGCTTGAAGAGATCAACTCGAATGCTCAACTATTCCTTCCTCAAAAACATATTTCGATGAAGTTATCAAACACCTCATTGATGTTGTCCATCACCTATAGGAATATAATGAAAGAGGTATAATAATTTGATTATTTTTGTCTATGAGAGAATCACTTTTACTTTGCTTTATTATAGACATCTAGTATCGTAATGTGACTTATTTGCAACAATTCCAACATATCTAGTAAGAAAATATGGTCATGAGTTATTCTTAATAAAAGCTAGGCAAAATTTTCGATATCAATGCAAATATGTTCATTCAATCAGTATAAGTATTCAATCAACACTCATTTCTAGCTAATCGAATTAATAAAATCGATACAACAAAAAACCATTGCTTATTACTTGTTTTTATGTCATAATGAACTTCTTTTACATTCTAGAAAGGATGCACAACGCTATAAAAAGTTTTATTAAAAGGTAGGATTACAACTGCTGCAAAGATTCTAAAATGTAAAACTAGAGGAGCTTCGGTAGATTTGTGAAGCTATTTCGCATTATTTTCACAATGAGCGAACAAGAAATCCAAATTCCTTGTATGTAGCATGTTCACAGCAGTAGGTTTATACAAACTTAAAACTAACGGAGTCCAAATTTAAGAAGTTCTTTATATGCAGCTTGTTTAAAAAGTAGATATTTCCAGCAATATATATATATATATATATATATATATATATATATATATATATATAAAATTATAGGCAACATTTATTATTTACCCTGTCAACGATATTCGTTGACTTCTACCCTTGAATTAAGTGGCGCCGACATAATGGCTGAGAATTTTCAATTTATCAACCACAACCAAAAAAAAAAAAAAAAATTTAACGATGGTTGTTTTCGAAACTGAAACTACCAACTACTACGAAAAAAACGGAAAGTTCAAGATTTTTACTGAGGAGGCCAAACTCGAAAGCATAGGAGAGACATGTTTGAGCGATCGCAAAGTTTAGATTGCCTAGTATGAAGTTGACATCGCAACGCAAACAAAACGCGAAAATATTCGAATATATACAAATTTAGAATGAGAATTCAATCAATTCGGTATGACTCAAAAATGAGAAAACAATTGAATAAATATGACTTAAAAATGGGAAAATAACAGAACCGATATAACTTAAAAACTCGAATGCATTAAGCGATTGCAAAAGTTTAAAGGAGCTTGTATGACATAAGTGAACGATAAACATGCCGACATAAGTGAACGATAAATATATGTGACGATGACTGATAATCGATAAACCTAACTGTAGATGTTAACGGTTTTGACCGTACAGTAGTAACACGTAGAGCAATATTTATTCGTTCTGTGTTTAATACTAGATCTATCGAAGCAAGATGAATAATATTTGAATTTCACTAAAGCATTCTCGAGAAGAAAAGAAATACTAATATAAAATACTATAAGAGAATCCTAATACTAATACAGAAACTGAAGTTAGGTTGCAAGTAAAACAAATCCATAGATGGAGGATGGAATACAGAAGGTATAGGATAATTTAACATTATAATGTAAAGTTATGCGAATACATGCTCCGTTGAGAAATACAGTAATGAAGAGGATAATCACTAAATCTTGGTATACTGATCAAAGCATGATTATAGTATTTGTTGGCTTATATAGCCATGCGATGCGAAAAGAACGATATTTGAAACGAGTTACAAGCATCATTTACAAATGATGAACATATGTGATGACAACCGTCACATTGAAAATCGAACAAAATTTCTTATAAAACATTTCTGACACATAGCTGTTAATAGAGAAAGATATGTCTTGTTATATTTATGTACAGTTAACCAAATAATACCGTGTTTTGTCTCTATCGATTCATTCAAAAAGCATTGACAAGATTTTCACTTCAAAAAGCAATAAATGATGTAATAAGTATATAAGGCTAATCTAAATTTAAGGTTCGAATAAGCGATTGTTTATTTTCATGCCAGCAAACAGATTTTTAATTACTGATATGAACTAGCCCGACATCATCATTCCGTAGTATAGTAAGTTATTTCCAAAAGGCATCCTCCACCTCCTCCCGCCTTTCTCTCTTCCTCCCCATCTCCTGTCAAACAAGAGTCACGAATTCCGTTGTACGTAATGTGCACTAAAGAATGATTTCCTATACTATTAACGTGGTTAAACGATCAAATTAATTATAGACATCTGAACTTGGAAAAAGTTGCAAAGAATTCCATCGATCATTTTTTCATTTCATATCAATCGGATTTTCATTTTGAGCTATTCGTCGATCTAAAGAATAACGAATCTTTAGCAAAAGAATTGCAAAAGTGGTTGGAATAATTAAAATGTGAAGGACGATTACGGTAACTAGATCTGATGACGACAGGACTCAGATAGCTCTAATTTAGTGAGGCGTCGAGGGGGTTTTCGACGTTAAAAAATCGCTGCTACCATAATCCACTCGAAAATAGACAAAATGATGTGCTCAACATTGTTGAGTATTCTCAAAATGAAATTCACTAAAAATTTTCCTCTTGTTTAATTTTTATCAATAGAAAAATGATAACGTCATGAGGATTGATCGATAAAAAACAAATGAATGTGGTCATTTTTATGATTCTGCTGTGGCTGAGGATGTATTGCATTAAAACTCAAGAATATGTAGTCATAGAACTAACAAGAACTTGATCACATCATATCATTTTATATATCAATCGATAACGCAATGGCTTCTAAATTTGCATCACGAGCGGATAACTGAAACCCAAACACAAAATAAAACCCAAAAGATCATTAACCATAGTGCACCTATCACGTCGGATGATGGTTTCTAAACTGATATGGCTTTCAGAGCCTCACAAATGGTATGGCCTCTAAATTGAGCCACATTGGCTACGTTTTTTGTAAAATTTTATAACTTCATTCCGCAGTAATTTCTAGCACATCCTTACCAATATTATTGTTTCGCTTAAAGTCATTAATTCTCTTTCATTTTATAATGACTCTTATTTTCCACTTCGTCCTCTCCGTTCACATTTATGACTGGATCGAATGATGCGCTATCTTATTGCCTTGTCAATATTTATCTTTTCTTTGTTGTCTTCTCTTCACTACAATGGATTAAATATTGAAAAATCATGTGTACCATTGCGAAAATAGTCCGCTCATTGATGTACATACCATTAGCTATAAATCGAAAAATCGACATGACCAAAAAATTCACTCCACCTTTACTCTGCGTTCTGATAGATTTTTATTTAATTCCTTATTTTCTACGTCTAAATAAACCATTCATAACAGTTGCTTTTATATATCGCTTTCTTTTAATGGTATTAAGCATAAATTCAACAGATTTTAGTTTCTCCAGGCCCCATTTTTTAAAATCTATTTACACTCTTTCTCATTTTTTTGGATCTAATCAATGCGTTTTCTCGTAAGCTCAGCCGAATGTTATTCAATAAATTCCAATTTCTCCCATATTCGCACAACTTGATTATTGTTGGATTCAAAAGAGAATAAATGTGCATTGACACTGAAGTGGACATTGAAGTTCATAAAGTTTGTTCCTCGCATGTTGTTCACAGAAGCCAACTATTATAGTGGTATGAAAAAAAAAAAGTTTCCATTTACAGAAATATAAGCTAACGTGCCTTAAAATTATTGGCAGCCGACGCACAGCTTATAGCATGATAGCAACTATCGATTTTGTGCTTTTTAGCGACTCTTCACGGCTCCACTATACATATTAAATGGATTCCAGTATCGTGCACATCTCAATACGTCAAGTTGTCTGAATTTATCGATTAGAAACATCCTTGTTTAACGTCCATAATATGTCAAGAATACACATTGTTGCGCCATAGTAAGAAAAAAAAAGACGGCAACTAGCTATGGAAAATTCCACAGGAAAAACTAAGAAATTTATAGTGCATTGTGCTATCGAGGGATGAGCGAGCAGAATGCTACGACGACCAGGCAAGTCGTATACAAGTTCAAAATGAAGAATTTATGCAACGAAACGCATCAGCATTTTTTTAATTGCGCACTGAAACGTCGGAAATTTTGACAGCAATTTTCGTTTCGCGAATAGATTCGCCAACAAGAATTTTCGAATGCAGGTGAAATGCCATGGTTTCCGTTTATTTGAAGAAAAAACGGCAAAATTGACAAAAAAAATTGCAAAAATGCATAAAAAGGTGCATAATATGCATCTGAAAAAAATTCTTTTCAATTGCACACATCGAAAAAACTGAATTGCGCTCAAAAAAAAGAAGTTTGAATTGTCAACAATATTATCGCTGAATAAAAACTTTATAGAATGTGAAACATGTTATTCAGGTTGAAAGTGTTAAAACATAGCTCAAATGCACTTTTCAATGCCGATGAACGTTTGCCATTTGACGGGAGTATTGTGTCGAGGAAGTACATCGAAAAGAAACTCGAGATCAAGATGAAATTTTGCCCTTCCTAGAGACATTCGCCGCTAATGCATTCTGTTACTGAATACGCATCCACATCGGCCACAAAAAAGTGCATGCTCTTAGTGAAACGATGCCTCGGCACACATCTAATGCGTTGCATATTTTTTCGATCGTGATCTAGATTTATCTATATAAGATGGAGCTGTTTAACCTTTATATATATATATATATATATATATATATATATATATATATATATATATATATATATATATATATATATATATATATATATATGCGTCGACTCCAAAAGAGTGCAATTTTTTTGGCATTATGAATTTTATTATTCAATTCACACAAGCAAAATGGAAGTGAATAATTGTCGCAGATGACTTCGTTGCTTTTGCTGCTCTAAAACATAGCATAAAGTGATACTCGGATTATAGTCTTACTAATTACAGCATTCACATAAACAAGCGGTCGGCAAAACACAAAGGGAAAGCAGGAAAGCAGCATGAGTGTCGCCAATGAGACGTGAGGGCGTCGGGATGCGTGACAAACGATTCAACGAAGAGGCACAACTATCAATCACTCTGGATGCCATTGCCATCGTGCATTGCACACAACATCTATGCACCACCATTCCTCACCGCTCATCACATGCATTATTGAAGACTCCGTTTATGCAAATTTTTACATCATCAGGACCTTTTCTTGTTGAAATTATTAATTTAAATTTAAGAGTGCCCTAGATACAAAATTATGCAGTAGCAGAATCACAACCACCGTTTTTTGGAAACGAACGCATAAACAACACTATAACCTACCCTACTTCTAACACACATACAAGCGAAAGCTATTCTTATAGGTCAAGTTAAATATAGCTCCTTAATGACTGAGATAACATATAATGGTTAGAAGGCATGAAATAACCGCAAAGAACTTATAATGAGAGCACTCGGATTTAATGCAGTTGTGAATAAAGAACGGCAGCATTAATATGCGGCCTGCTCTTCATTTGCACGAACTCGCTTCATCTCACTTCATTCCGTTTCATATCGTTTCATTCCGGTCGTTTCATGCCGGATCATCTTGCATCATCTCTTCATGGCGGATTGCAAGAGAAAACATACGGAAAGGGGAATATTTTTGACGGAACATCGTGAATAGATGTTGTGAAGTACGGTGATGCCTTTCGGAAAGACGATATTCGCATCACTTGTTCGGGTGGATGTGAATTCGAGATGGGCACACAATGAATGATTGAAGAAAACCGCTTGTCATATCTCTCTTTCATCACTCATTTTGAAGCGCTTCATTTTTAGATTGCTTGTATATCAGGTTCTGAGAAAACTATATATCCAATCAACTCAACCTTCCTCTTACATCTCGCAGTTCGAGCCGAAAAGACAATTTATACGCATATTGAAATTTGTAGATGAGTGATGCATTTTACTTCATTATATATAATCTCCTCTTCTTGCTCATTTGCACTAACAGAGGAACCTTTCTTGTTTTTTAAATATTTTTTATTTACAAAAATCCTCCTCCAACTATGCTAATGTTTCCTTTCATCTTTCATTTGAGAACCATAAATGAGCAATTTTCCTTAGGTAACATGAGAAGTTATTAGAAAAGTAGGAGGAATAAGAGTGTTCAGAGATGCTGGAAATTGTAACGTTCACTTTGTAAGATGCTAAATTTCCTTGCAAAATGAATTATTCACATTCGTGGGAACAAATAAAACGACGCAATGACGCCAATTTTTTGTAATTCTAAGCCGATAAGACGCACATATTATTGAATGACATTTATCTTAGAAGAAGAAAAAAAAAGCGGAAATGGCGCTATCTTGCTAGAATATTTTCGACACACGTACAACGATCCTAGATTTTGATGTAGAAAATGATAGCAATGAAGGAGAACATTAAAAGAAAACCGCGGCTGTCTTATCCTCTGCCTTAATTATTTTTGGAGCTGCTACAAAGTTAGAAAATGTATTTTACCATGACGGAATTGTGCCTTGCTTTAGCATTGAAATCCATTTTAACGTTAGTACTATGAAAATTAGCGTGCTTCTGATATGATATCATATTGATCAACTATGATTGATCTAGTATACAGCAAGTAAACCTCAAGAAGCAAAATCAATGATTTTGAAGTTTTCTGGATACTAGCATTTGCATGAACATATTTAAATTCTCATCCAGCAAATACTAGGAATTCAATTAAAGCAAAGCAGTTTCTCGACATTCGTTCTTAACAAATTATACGATACTTCCGAACACAAAGACAAGTTACACAAAATTCAGTTTTCTCAAATTCACTCGGAATTCGATAATTCTAAACAGCACAGAGACAATCAAAAAATGAATATCATAGAAACTATAGTCAATCGAATAATAAAATAGAACTTCATCATATGTGTGTCAAAAATTGGAGGAATTTGATTAATATATCTTTTAAATTTGAGAGAATCCACTCAGTATATATAAACGATAAGAGGAAAAATGGTTATTATATCAAATGAAATTAATAAGAAAAGCAAATATAGCTAGATGATTTTATTTGTGTTGAAATAGAAAGAAAGTAAGCATGAAACATCAGCGTATATCGCACTTTTGCAATGACGAAAGCGATAGTCGGATAATGACATTCGAAGGGTGTGTCTCGTTGGCAGTGCATCGACGATTAGGGGGGAAATATTGCCCCAACGAAGCTCAAATCGATAGCAAATGCATCTAATGGCTTTCAACAAGCACAACGCATCAATACTTCTTGATTATTAGGTTTAAACCTGCTTATAAAATACATCGAAAATCAAGCGGAAAGATTCCAGATGAGAAACTTACTTAATGAAATCTTGTTCTGAAAGACTGTTCGATGCTGAAATGATTTCATATATATTACTGCAAATTTGTATCAATTTTTGGAATTATTCGCAATTGTTGCATTGCAATCTGCTCTACGAGCGAGGCTAAATTGAAGTAACGCAGAGCGTATTGTCTATTAGTAGATCCAACCGATGCCGTTTTGCCATCAATTGTAAAATAATTTAAAGCTGCATAAATTAGTTGTAATGATAGAATATCAATGAAATAAGTGCCTCATAAACTCGACGGAAGTAAAGTCTATAGATGTAATGAAATGAATATAGGGATTCCGTGGATTCCGTATCCATTATTTCTATGCTCTTTAGCAAATTTCTACAACGCTGTTCTCATGCAATTCTCATATTTGCTCATTCTATATAGACTTTCATATTTCAGTCGGTTGGTTTTAACTCAAAGATCACTAAAAGTGCAAGATAACGTGCCTCCATAAACTGCAACATAAGATGATCTTTTATGCAAATTCCAAAATTAATTGATCGACGAAGTTTAGAATTTCTGGACACTTAAATGTGCTTTAAAGAACTCATTTTTTGGCAACAATCGACCTGCAATTTATAACAATCGGATCACAAAAAAACGAAGATTCTTTGGAAAATAAATATAGAATTTGCATAAATTAGACAAAAATATGAGTGTATTTATTGCACTAAATAAAGTATTTCATATTGTAAGGGGAATCGAAATGTGCGCATCCTCAGAGCCTCTCTACTGTATTTCTCAATTTATCCCATAGAAAATTCGAAACAATGGACTTTAAGCAGTGTGGTTATAATACATATATGTAGCGATTGTTTGATATTGTTGCAAATGAGCTACAAATGATTTACATAAAACGAGGGATTGAATGCCTACGTGACTGGCAGGTGGCCATGTGCATCTCATTAAATCACAAACGTTTTCATTTTGATCCAACAATTTTTTTCCGGTTGAATTACTATTTTATCCTTTTGCCTCAAAGCTAGATCAACGTCGACGATTCGATGCACTTTCTGCTGCCTCTTTTTCTTCAAATAAGTTTTTTTTTTTTATTGCTGCTATCTTCTTAGAAAAAATTCCTCTCGTAAGAAGTAAGCACTCTACTAAGCGGAAAGAAAATCCTATCAGCAAACGTTGAAATGAAAAAATTTTTGATAGTTTTCTAAAAAAAAAATATCGAATTTCAATTTCAATAGTGAAGCTTTTGGCGCATAAATAAAAGGAGTATTGATTTCAATTGGAATTGAACTAATTTCTTCAAAAAATATTACAAATCACTATTGTTGAATTATTTATTTCATAGCATCTATATAATTATTCGAGGTAATAGCATATGAACGTATCACTTAGAAATATGATTATAACATTTCAAAAATACATCACATAATAAATAAACTTAAGGATACTATGAAGATAGTTTGGCGAAAATATCATCCAACTTATAAAGTGATTAAATTATGAGGGAATTACTTTCTAAAAGAAAGTATATAGAGTAATATAGACGAATAATTAAGCGAATAAAGAAGCCATTTTTCATATTATTGTTGAAGTGGAAAAAATTTCAAATCCCATTTTAAGTATTTGTAATCTTGAAGTGTTGAATTTCGTTGCTAAAATCTATGAATTCAAATGAACATATTTTACTGAAAAAAAAAAAACTAACATAGGCTATTGATATCAATAAATAGAAAGCGGAAATGAAGTAGGAGATCTACTTAATTATTTCAAAAGCATATAGCTATATCAGTAGAAATTACCACATAGTTTGAGTTACCCGTGTTCTGAGAAGAATCGCCTCTTCGGGTGTCCAAATTGAGCGATTTGTAAAGAATTGAATACCCGTTAATAGCTCTACGTCAAGAATTCGTGCCGTATTCTGATATAAATACTCATCCGGCTCCTGAAATCTTATTGTATTGTATGTGCACGAATTATGGCGATAAGGCAATCAACCAATGAAATCATCTTTTTTCATAAGGTATAAAACTGTCGTTATATGCTATTTATTCAAGGATTCGAGCAAAGAGAAGCGTAAATACTTCCTCATATTTTGAGTTATATTAGAGGCGACAATCTGGAGAGGGTCAATAGAATAAACGAAAAAATGTTGCCTATCTTTTCGCAATTGTTTGCTTTCAGCTTACACAAAGATCACTTTTGTATTGCAAAGCTATCGATCTCTACTATTTATATAACTGAAAACACTTCATCTGCACTAGATGTAAAGGGAAAACTTTCAGCTTGTATAATCTAATAGTGTTGCATGAGTGCAAAGCAAGAATAAAGTAAAGAGCTTTTTTGGTTGTTTTTAAATAATTCATCCTATTCATTTGTGTATCCTTTATTTCTTCTTTACGAGATGTTTATTAAAGAAGTGAAAATGAATAATAATTACATTATCCTTTTCACCACTAATGAGTTATTAAATGATAAATAATTTTTTTTTTGATGATAAAAATGATAAATAATAAGTAATTAAATAATAAGTTAATAAGCTAATTTTTTGATAATAAAGTGGAAATATAAGAAGCAAATAATTGGTCACTTACAAGACAATTGAAATCATCGTCAATAACTGGAAGTACAAATGAAATGAATGTAATATTGTGACATAAATTCGATGATATCACTTCGTTTGATGCACAACGGAGCACAATGACGAAAATATGAGATGGCATGTTTAATCTAAATGATTGAAAAAATTTTTACTCGGAAATAATATCAATAAAAAATCTTTTAATTAACCAATAGTAAATTTAGTTACTTTTAACGTCAAGCAATTTAAATATCGCTCTTAAAGCTATAATATATATTAATCTAGTTGTCGCAAACGTTGTGTGGTAAGGTTTTTGCTATTATTAAACAACAATTGTTAAGCGATTATACGTAAATACCGAAGCTTTCTAACCTACAATTACTTCAAATAAAACCTCGGCAGTTGCATTTATGAGATATTTACTTTGAAAACATAAATTCCCAAAAACTGTCTCAAATTAGCAAATTTTTTTGCGAAGAATAAAATTTTTACTGTATAGCCGCATCCGAATCGCGATGTCCATCACCATCGCTATCATAGATAGGTCCAGAAAACATCATTAGATTGCCATATTGCTTCACATAATCGTTAATTTTGTTGACAAGATATAGCCATGTTCCTGAATCAAATAATATTGACTTAGATATGTTGGAAAGTGCGAAAAGCATCGAAATAGAGAATTTTCCCTAACGAAAAAAGAATATAAAAATGGATAAAAAGAGCTAGTGGTAGAAGCTTGTTAATTATTGAACTAATGGGAGAAACTTATCAGTTGCAGAACTTATGAGGGGGAATTATCAATTATCACAGTAGTGAGGTTATCAATAATCAAAATAATGGAAGATTTCTATAATTTTAAGTCATGAATTATCAAGTAATCAACAAACAAGATAATGAGAGAAGCTTATCAATTACTGAACTAATTCACCGATTATAAAACTGGTAGGAAAGATTTATTAATGTGCAGCTAGTGGGAGAGGTCTATCGGTTATCAAATCAACCGGAGATACTTACCAATAATTAAAGTAGTGGGACAGCTTTATCAACTATATGAAGACTATTGAAGAAGCTTATCATTTGTTGAGCCATTTCTTAACATACAACTCAATTTACAAATCTAAGCTGGGCTGAGATAGTATGAAAATTTCAGCATCCATTGAAGACAAATTAATATATTCATAGTTAAAGAAATTAAAATGCAAAATAAAAGACGAACCATTAGCAAAACGTGGGGTAACATTCACGAACGCTGCACTCAGAGTGTTGTAATTAGCTGAAATGCAGAAAATTTCTTACTCTTCTAAATAATATACGATCATTCGGTTATCAAAACGAACGGTTAGCCCCAATTTTTTGTGATTAAAACTCAATAATCCATTGTTTTTATCAACTTCGTCGAATACTTTCACAACCGATGCAATAGCATTTGAATGCAGAAAAATTCATGAAATTAATAATAACTTTTACTTACAGATATATTTATTCAGCCATTAAACATTATTTGTTAAATATAAGTTTTAAAAATGATTAGAACCTTGTAAACGGTGGAAGAAAAACCTAGTAAATTCAACAGCCATTACTTTGAAAATATTGTTTTGGTTAGTGTCTTTACATAATTCCTCTGAGCTCATGCCATTAGTGCAATGATCATAAAATATTTTTACAAGCACTAAAACTAGATGAATGGAAAAGAAGCGGAAAAGAAATTATCATGTAGAAATTTTTCGATATCTTAGCGATATGTTTCGGAAATTCACTTAAAAAATCAAAAACTTCATACAACCGTTTTAAATACAAAGAAAATACTCTATTTATTTTCTATGCTTTTATAAATTTGTATTTCCAAAGTTTACCGCGATAATGTTGCATCTCTTCATGCAAACGTTTTTTTTCACTCAAACGATAGTGAAAGTGAGAAACAATGAAATTTGATGAAATTTGATAAATATAATAGATGACATAAGATGACATATTTCATACTGACCCACTAATTTCAATAAGAATTATAATCATTTGAATGCGCCAAAAAATTTGCGTTATTTAACACCAGTTAGGGATTCATTTTAAATCGTTTTTTTGAGAGTTAACAAAAAAAAAATGCTTTGCAGGCCGCTTTTACAATCGTTAATCCGATTAAAATACAACTAGATCATTGTACACATTTCGTAATTTTTTGTAAGCTAAAGCACTGGCTGGTCAAATAGGTGCGACTTCAAAAGCACACATTGTGCTAGTTCACCTAGTCCTTTTGCACAATTATTTTTCATGACTCTGCTTATGCAACTGTCTAATGAATCTCTTTTCAGATGAAAAAACAACTTTTAATTATCACCTTTGTTGATAAATAGAGAAATCGTCGTAGTGTTATCGTTTTGTGTAAGTGCACACTGATTTGAACTATGCAAACCCTCCACATAGTAAACACAATCTCCTCTACAAAATAAAAATATCTGTGTTATCATATACAATGATCTATATATTCACAAATAAACCTAAATGCATAAATACTATAGATTGGGCAATCAGATTTTCGCGCTTTGCATGCCACTGGCAGTATGATAAGGCAATTATAAGCAAAAACACTACAATCAACAATTTTTTGCACACATTCGATATTATTTCTACTGCAAGAAATTTATGCATCAAAAGTATAAACATGTTTTATTTTAATAAAGCATTTGTTTTTAAATTTTTTTCTACCGGAAATAACTCTACGAAATAATATGTTTAATGCAATTTGTATGATAAATAAATGAAGAATAAATAGAAAGAATAATTTCTCAAGGCAACAAACCTTGCATTCGTTGTCCAACTTTCTGTAGTGATCATTGTTTCGATCAATTGTGTTGTACCCAATATTTTATTGTAGTGAATGATAGCATCACAAAGCGCAATTATACATTCACCATTATCGATAATAGAGAAAGGAATTGTCACGCTTGATAAGACGCAATTTTCATACAAATTTCGTACGTTCTTAATGGAAAAACAACCGATTAATATTGTGTTCCGAGTGTTGATGAGGTTATTGGGTGTCATATTACCCCAAAAAATGTTTGATGTTGCAAAAGCATTCCTAAGTGCTGCACAAATCTTTTCAAAATTTCATTCACCTGCGTATTCGTTTCCATAATCCATTCCTATCCCATCTTTTCTAAATATAAAATCAATTTTTGAGGCATAAATCCTTTATATATGGATTATTGGTCCCCGTGCCATGATAATATCATGGTTCAGTAGAATGTTGTAAGATAAGTTTACTTTGACAACATTTGAGTTTATGAAAGATATTTCAAAGAAATTCTTTTTATCGATAAGACTGATATTTGGTTTAGGTTACCAACACAACCCATTACAGCAATCAACATATTCTAATAGGTGTATGGTGCATGGATTATTCGGATACATGCGACATATTTCTTACATAGATACATTCATAAGTTCTATTCTTGTTTACTCCGAATTCTTTTTGCGGAAGTTATCCATCTTGTGGCAGTGATTATCTCTGGAAGACTATGGCAACTGATAACTTATATCTCATCTAATAGGTTTCATAACTTATTTCATACCTCGTATGAGAACGAAATCTTTTACTACAAAGATGAATAACTTACTGCGCATGATGAATTGCAGTTGTTGATGGAAAGTGGGGAAACACACTGCGCTGTTGTGGTCACTGAAGACACTTCGGGAATTGTCGCCGGTGGGTTTCTGAGAACTGAATAAAGATGGCCCTTTGTTCCGTTGTTTGGTGCAGCTGTTACGTTGAGCAAATCTGCAGAGAAAAAATCAACTGATAATCTTGTTTAGCGGATAAGAGTACGCTCCTATAAAAATAGCAACTCTATACTTGTGTCTCCAAAGCGAGATTTGGCTTGACCTGGTTTGTGGCTTCAGATATGACGGAGAGTTGTATAAGTGCTATAGGCTTAGGGTGAGAAATTGCCTTAGGCTGCGCATACTTCGCCATGTCTCGTCATTTTTTGGAGTCAAATCTGCAAGGATAACACAAAAAGACTTATGTGACTTATGCAGCATTCCTTTCTTGCATCTCATATGCTTCAATTCGTTACTTCAGTTACTTATATTTGCTTTAATTTATTTGTTTTAAATGATACCAACTGCACTAGAAAAAGAGTGGTGATGGACCGTATCGTTTTCATCAAGAAAAGATATCTGCTCGAGTCGAGCAATGCCTTACGACCATTTATTTCATCTACAGATCAAGCCAATGAACTGTAGAAAGAACTTATTACCGCGTAGAGCTTCTATTAAGAATAGTGCAATCTTTTTATAAGAAGAGTTTTATATGGGGAGAAGAAAAACTTCTCTTGAATACAATCCAATGGTTAATCATTTCTTATAAATATGATAAACGAACCAATCGAAATTATAACAAAAAGAATAATAATAATGATAATAATAATAATAATAGTGATAATAATAATAATAATAATAATAATAATAATAATAATAATAATAATAATAATAATAATAATAATAATAATAAAAATATTTGTCATTTAAAGTAGAAAAAGTAAACCTGCAAAAAGATTGTACAATTCCACATTCTGAAATTCGTTGATCTCTTTCTTTACAGCAATATCGGGACCAATAGCCGTGAATATCGCTCTCAAACTTACGATACGATTATCAAAACCATGATTGCCATGCTGAGTATCAAGCCATTCTTTCTCTGCACGAGTGCTGCAATCGAAAATTGTAAAAATATAATTCCAATTGGTTAAGTACTAGCAGCAATTTCTTTACAAACAAATTTATCCTCCAATTCCACTGGTTGCGGAATTGTTATTTAATCTATCGCATTCTTTCCTTTAGAGATGTGGATTTAACGAATTGGAGAGGATAGGTACTCGAAAAATTGAAATTTTCGGAAAAAAATTTCTGGAAAAGAAGGCTTTCTCGATGCTCAAGTACAACTGTTTTTGACTGCTCGAAACCCTCTCTACATGCCTTTCAGTTGCTATATCACTAACAAATAGTGATTAATTTCTATTCAACAATTCAAGGTGATTCTAGTATACAACAAAAGAAGTGAGCAAATCTCTGCATGCAGAAAAAGCTTCAAAATTTGATTAGCGGTCGGGAAACTAACGAGAGAATGAAAGCACCCGGTTGTCCTTCGATAACAATATCACCGATACGATATGAACCCCGATAGTGATATCGAACAGGTGTGTGCTTCGTTTTATATGCTAAGTAGTTATCGCCATGTTGACATTTCATTGGTTCCATTAAATCATCAACGTTTGTATCTATGATATTAATAAATTACGCACGAAAACATGAATAAAAAATGAGAAGGAGGCTTCATCGTTGATCAACAGTTCTTTAATCCATAGAAAAAGCGGAAAACCATGAAAACGATACCTTGGGATCTTTACAAAAGTGAATCAATATGATTATATATAATGAAAGAACTAGAAAAAGGATATGGGATGAAGAAATCTTCGGAGGCAACGAGGATATGGTTCATAGCCCACTTCAATGATCGTTATCTTCTTTGCAGTGCACACAGCATAGATACCACTCTAACTTCAAGTATTTTCTGCTTTGAATTTAAACAATAGCCGTAACAAATATTTGTTAAATTTATTGATTGCTGATGCTTTCTATTGTTGCTTTAGTCGATTTTCTCAAACTCACCCTAAGTTCTTTTACTTTTGAATGGATATTCGATTTTGATTTTATTAGATTATTGCTGATTTTGAAACATTTAATGATGAGATAGATTCATTAATATTCTAGAAAAGAATTGAGCGAAAAAAAAGCACAAAAAATGTATTTGAAACGGAAGTGTTACCGTTGTTAATTATTGAGATATGAGCGATAGCACCTGTAAAGAGTGATTCGTTAAAAGGTTGTGGTAAAATTTCCTCCATAATTACGGCACGTGATGAATTAATCGATTGCATTCCTGCAATGAAACAATCTCTCCTATACAAGCAAAGAATTGCTTAACATAGAGTCAATATTTTACAAGTGAAATGGTGCACGAGGTTTGTCAGGTATAAGCATAAATCGTTAACTTCAAAAGAACTTAACGTGATAATATCAAATGCTAGCGCTTTTTCTTTATCACAAGCCGTAAATTAGATTAGTGAATGCAGATATGATCTACTTAATTCGATAATCGCATCAAAAATTGTTAGTTCCTGATCATATTCCAGCCGAGCAAAAAAATTCCATAATGTCCAAAGGAGGTGCAAATTGATTAAGTAGTTTTCTTTACCGTTATTACTTTTCGCATAACTTATAATAAATATTAATGTTCATATGGATCAAATATAATAAAGACTAAACTAACCATGATCCGAGACGATCACTAAATTAATGCATCCCATTAGTCCCTCTTCGAGCAATCGATTTGTGAAATAATTCGTTATTCCATCAACTGTTATCATTGCTGTACGTACCTTCAAAAAATTTCCCGTTACTTTTGCATTTCATTTGCAAATATTTCAACAATCGATCAGTATTTATTCATTTATTAGTGAAATTATTATATTATTTAATTTTCTATTATCCTAACTATGAAACACTAGTGTCACCTCTTTTACTACGTCTTTTCGACTTGTCTCACTACTTTGTCTGAAGTGATCTAAGCGACAGTGTATGAATCCTCATATCTCCCAGCGGACACTAATGTTCATATATCACATTACCCGATTTAAAATTTGTGCAAGATTTATGGACTAATATCTAAAACGGAAAAGTTTTGAATATTTTATTCTTACGCTCCCAAAAGAAAAGATTACTTTCTTTTCTCAATTTTTCTCGTTATTTCTTAACAATCAGATCAATACAGTAGTGAACAGGTGAGCAAATGGATCCTCTATCACGATAATATTCTTTGTTGTTCTATTTTATTGCGCCTATGAGACTCACCATTTGTGAATCAGGTCCACCTTCATGACCGGCAAGATCTGGCTGCTCTATATAGACTTGAATTAATGAGGGTCTTTCCTCGTCGGGCAGATTCAGCCATTCGATAACCTAGAAGCGAAATCTTCAAGATTACTATGCAAATCTGCAGTGAAGAAAAACATCTTTTTTGCCTACTTGAGAATCACAGTGGCTGCCGAACAGTCCCTGGAGGGAGGCAAAAATCTGTGCAATATATATCGTTGACCGATAACAAATCACTGCCTATCGTTCAACATCAAGAGTGTCTCTGTTTTCAGATTGTCTTGTTTGGTGCATGACGTTTTTTAGAAAAGGGTTTGCCAACTTTCACATACAATCATTTAATTAGAAATGTTGGCTTATGTTTGTTGAGTAGAGAATAATCCTATGAGATTTCTTGCGATAATTGTGTTGTGTAAACGTTTTTGCTTCATGAAGCAGACGCTTTCATGGAAAATTCTACAAGTAATATTGTAACTAAAGGAAGCTACTCTCATTAAAAAAACATAGAGATTATTAAGAAAAATAGTTCTGTATTTAAAATTAAGATGTTTACATTATGATGCTTACAGCTAAGGTGCTCTTGCATTTATATTACGCATTTTATTGAATAAAATCTTATTACCTTATCTATTCGCTCGGTGAACGGTACAGCCGAATTGTATGGCATTGAAATTGTTGGTAGCATTCCTTTAAATTGAAATCATTAGTATTCATTTCGCTGCGATGATATTACCAAAATAATTCAAATTTTTTTCTTTACATAGCAACCTCAAGCCCCTTAAACGTATTTTTTGCGGATCGAGAATAACATGTATATATCATCGTGAACTTGCCTCCCTCAACATCAACTCTTTGCCACCACTTTCTAAACTTACATCCAGCATATGCTCCGAACACCCTTAAAAGTTGCGAGCTCATATAAGTCATCTAGCTCTACTATATGTCCTTATAAAAGTGGAAAAATTGTATGCTCCATTCTGTGACGATCAATTAAAATCTCTCATTACAAGAGCACATTTTATGAACAAGAATATTTACAATTATCAGATAATCCGAAATGCACGTAAATTTTATGAACACAAAAGAGCAGAGGGCTTAAAAAGTCATTCTTGAAATGTAGAGAAAGTAATTCAACTTATTTATAGATATCCTCTAAAAATCAAGGAAAATTATGAGCCCTTTTTAGTTATATATCTCTTTTCATTCCCCTCCTCTCTGCTTAATAAACTCCCATCTTTCTCCACTCCCTAAGCTTTTCTCCTCTTCCATCTCACCGAAGAAAAAATCGGAAGATTATAACTCTTTCACTTTTAACTTCTCTCATTAACCAATGCCTTTCAAAACTCTCGAATAGAATTCAAAATTGAAACTCATTGGGAAGTATAATGTTTACCATTCGCTGGTGCCTCACTTCCAGGCCAGAAATAGACCGCTGATTTCATACCAAACTTTTGTACGGTATTCCAGATCTGAAAATGAAGAGAAGATATCGAAAATCAGTAATAACGCTTTTCTATATCAATGCTTTCGAAGAGATGATGAGAGGTGGGCACACTTCATTATAACTTTTAATTTACCACTCAAAGTTACTACAAGTTTTATAACCATAAATTTTACTGTATAAATTCATAAGAGTAGCTTAATTTATAGCACTAGCTTACATGTAATAATAGTTTTCTAAAACATTACAAGAAATCGTATAATCTTAAGAAAACTGTGACATTAAGTTGCCCAATCGAGCGTCCATGGCGGAGAGTAATGAACAGAGTCAGCAGAAATGATCTTAATTTAAGCCATCTGATTCACTCATTTGCGAGGCATCAGCTTCAGCGAAGATAAGTGGATCATTGTGTTTTTCATTGTTCAAAGACAAACTAAAAGACCTTCATAGAATAATTGATTTTTGTGTTGCAAAAATCCTGTCCAAATGGCTTACCGGTTCACCAAGATACCATCCTGGATCATGTGTTGATTTCTTGAAATATTTCTGCAAAAGATTTATTTAATTAGTGTTCATTTATAAACAGGCGGTATATTTACTGCTTTCAAAAAGTTTTCCAATAACTCAATAAAGATTTAAAGAAACTATGCACATATCCATCACTATTACTTTAGTCGTATTAACAAAGAAACTGTTATATTGCTGTCGCCAAATGGATCAGAGATTTCTCGGATGCCGTAAACTTCAATCTCGTATGGAACCAAATCTAGCCTGCTATTTTAAAGGGAACTAGCAATTCATACGTAGACATGCAAGTAGCTGCTATCAATGCATAATAAAAAAGAAGTTTCTAAGGTTTTCTTGTTGCATGAAAGGCTCACATTTTCTTATATGCCTCTAATCACAAATACAAATAGATAGTTAAATACTAATGAGTCATCAGATTAACATCAATTACTCTCATTTTTTTACTCCCAATCTTCAGGAATAATATCATCCGATTGCTATGGTATTATTGAAAATGAGGTGCAATACCTCTGGTTGATTGGGATCGTAAAAACCATTATCGACAATGCCACTCCATGCAGGATAGAGACCAGTTGCGATTGTATAATGATTCGGAAATGTTTTCGACGGAAATGAC
The DNA here is from genome assembly GCA_037389465.1 of Baylisascaris procyonis. Lineage (NCBI taxonomy): Eukaryota > Metazoa > Nematoda > Chromadorea > Rhabditida > Ascarididae > Baylisascaris > Baylisascaris procyonis. The sequence continues at coordinate 2,301,946 of JAZARR010000230.1, forward strand.
GGTATTAAATATTTGCTGTGTACGCCGCAATCAATAATACGTTGTAATGCAGGTGTGATATTTTGATTGAGATAACTAGCGCGAAATCCATCCATACTCAGAATTACCAACGGTGGTGATTTAAAACTGCAATTGTATTTGATCATTAGATCCTTCGATATGCAAATTACAACTCATATAAGTTATATATTTTTATCGCAATCAATGCTTGCAATTTGCAATTGCAGCCTCAAATTGTTGCAAATTTTTTTCCGAGCCCAGAGATCAGCACTCATTAAAGAACTAGATTAGTGTAGGTGTAATAAATATGGTACTGACCTTCTATTGCATTTATGAAGATCGCATTTTAGTTGCATCAATGCCTCCGAAATGGAAATGCCTTCATTCGATTTTTTATTTTTCTCGGTAGCGTATAGGACGATAAATAGCACAAGAAGAACAACAAGTATAAGGATAGCGCCGAATATAATTAACAATGTTATACGACTCGTCTTCCGTCGTTCATTTATCTCGAATGAGTTCTCTTCCTAGAACGACATCATCTCTTCATCGTTAAAAGATCACCATAACTAAAGCATCATCAGCTTATCTCATTCATTATACTCTCGATGCAAATCATTAATGCTTTCACTACTACGAAATGTGATCTGATTTCGTTCTCATAATATCATCCCCTATTATATGATGTGGTGCTGATTTTATTAGAATTATTTATCTTTATATTTAGCAATTAAGCGTATCATTAATATCATTGAAGCATAACAATACTAATTTATTAGTTGGAAATAAAGTATGAAAATTCATCTAAACTATGCGTTTATATTTCTTTCTGAGGATTGATAATAGTGTTGAATGAGATTTTAGCACTATGTTTTGAGTCATTTCATAGTGAAATTGCTCGCCGTATACTATTTTCAGTTACAGAGCAATTTCTTTTTGATGCAAAGAAAAATTTTACAAAAAAGAAAAGTAAACTAAAGTATGATTTTAGGGTTTTCAATACTCTCACCGTTCAATCTATGAGCAACTCGATGAAATTTGCAACACACAAACCTTCTGACGAACGTTGAATTGTAATTGTTGAGCGGGAGGTGTATCCTGAACGAATAACAACATTGCAAAAAATATTTGTTAAAGAAATTCTTCTCTATTATGTATTTTCGAAGATGACCGAACACTATACAGTTTCCTATTCAGAAAACGATTAGAAAATATTACTATTTTAGAAAGTGACCGTAATGTTGTGCAACCTTTAATATATCTCCTTCTCCCTCTTCTTTCCTCATTGTCTATGTGAACCCCTCTTATGGTTCTTCTTAATATGCTGTAAATTCCACTGTGTACCAATTTGCAACCGTTCTCAAATTCTGGGAAATTCGATGCTTTTGCAACCTATTCGACGTCAGGAAGTTGTGTTATTAATCTCTCGATTAATATTTATTAATGCTTTGCTTGCTCCTAGCTGCAAATCAAAAGCAGCAAGGTAAAACCTTGTTCAACATATTTTATTATTTTCCAATTAAACCACTCCAGATGTTCATACTACTTTTAAAATACTGCCTCGTAATATATGATTGTTGAATTATACTTGATATTTTACTATTTTATTGCTAAAACTTATAGTCCATACATGAGAGGCAACCCTTCGAAATCTTTCGATTAACTTATTAGTGGCAGAGCGAAGTCTAAACCTCACTCTCAATTTTTAAAGCGCTTCAGCATTTTCGTAATGTTCGATAAGTGATATGATTTCCTCAAACTACTACTCATCACAGATATTGCCGATAAATTTCAATATAATAAACAAACAATAAGTAACAATTAGGCGGCAATTTTGTGGTATTAATTACTGCTAAGGTTCACATTCTTGCAGTAACGTAACCAACTATTATATTTACAGTTGTCAAAATTTGGCTACTAGTAAATCGCAAACCTCGGGTGCAACGATAGTCATCGAGAAGCCGTTTGTGCGCCGTGTAATGATACCCCTGCCGCTCTGAAGTAGGTTTTTTGTCATTAGAGTGCGTGCTTTAATATTTCGATCTATGGAAGATTCATTTCTTTGCCATTTTTTCCCTGGGAAAGTTATCTATTCTTGTATTGATGGAATCAATCTCTTTTTATGAGCATATCGGCTGCACAAAAACTAAAAGATGGTCATATGAAGTTTACAATACTATACATCGTCACATAGGAGCGAAATATGTACAAATGTACTCGTTAGTTTTATGCACGTCGTTTCAACAATGAATTGAAGCCGTCGAAGGAACGCTGGAGATATGAATGATTTTTTTCGCTCGCATGTAGCATCGAATAGGCACAAAACAGTATTCATATGAAAGTATCGCTCTTTTACGATAACTGAGTAACTAAAAAAAAGTATTTTAATTCGGGAAGAATTCTCGAAATTGCTCTTCGATATATATTCATCAGCCATTTGAGCATATGAGAGCGAATAAGATAGACATCCGTAAGATGAATTTCCCACTCAGCGCCTATTCACAGTAATCAACTAGGCTTCGATCAAGAATGCGCTTCGCCGATTTCAAGAACGCATCTCTAAGGGGGGAATGGGAGCTTATCGCATATCAACGAATATTGTAGGCCTTAAAATTATTCGAAAATATTACTAACTGAAAGCTATACACGTTTTTGTCAGTAATGCAACAGGAAATATGAAAGTGATCTATGACTTCACTGTGCCCAAAAAAATATTAATATAGCGTACCTAGACATAGCACAGAACTATCCTAATCGGTAGAAAAACTACTTGCAGTAGCAATAAAATGAACAATCATTAAAAAGCAAATGAAATATTACGAGAAAAAAGCAAAAAATTCAAAGGAATATCTCTTCAAATAAAATCGTTAGAGTGCAAATTTATTAGAACAGCATATTACTTAAGAGGGAAATTGAGAGAGTGAAACCAATAATATATGAAAAACTCTATTCAATTATATAATCGCATGGTGGATCGTTGATTTCAGAAGGAGTGCACTCGACAATTGCTCGCCGAATAGCACAGAAATGAAGAGAATATGATGCATAGGAAGTTGCACTTTTTGTATTCAAAAAGATGTTTATTCTCGACTTGCAACATAATCTCTCATTTTTGATGAATGCCAGCCAATATTGATAAGACATGAATTTCGGTTCAACTCTAACGATTTCCTTATCGAAAAGCATTTGCCATTCTTATAATGATCAGCATAAAAGCGCAAAAATGAAACAAACGGCTAAGTAAAGTGAAAATGCTATTGAAGGAGATAGGAAGGAAGAGCGAGAGGGATGGAAAGGTCACCATAAAGAAGAAAATCACCGCTTTTGACTGTTGCAAGGTCACATACATAAGAACATACCCATAAAATCTGATTACTGAATAATATGATGGATATACAGGAGGGATGAATTTGTTTTTGATATGTAGGAGGGATGGTTCTGCTATGTGAGCAACGCTTCATATAAGCCGCTTAACTTCCCGTATGTTCCGATCGCGTCGCTGATCTCTAATCGAGTGCAAAGGAAGTGATCTATGCAGCGATAGTTGCATGCCCATATGTTTAGTTGTGAAAATTTTCGCTATATATATATATATATATATATATATATATATATATATATATATATATATATATATATATATATATATATATATATATATATATATATATATATATATATATATATATATACTTGAAGCAACTTATACGTTAGGCACACAGCCAACCGGTAAGCTCGTCTAAGTTTTCACTATGGAAATTTTTGTTTAAGATATTTGTCGTTCGCCGTATGTATGTTTCCTCATCTTCTACCTATTATGGCATTTATTCTGAAAATAGGCAAATGAGATGGATTTAACGAAAAATTGCGATCACAAAAGAGCAATTTCTAGATAATAAAGATTCCACTTCAGAAAAATCAAACCGCCCTTATTTGATAGCGCATCTCTTATGTTTCCTTCCTTCCTCCTGCTCTCTCGTTCTCTCTCTTTCTTCTTATTGCACATAATATTAACAATGAATATATGCGAAAAGTATAAAGATTTCAGAATAAATGCAAAAAAGACGCTATTCGATTTAAATAATATCATATAAAAGGAGCTTTCGTGTTTTCTTCAGCTCAATAGAAAGAAGTCTAAAAAAAGATATTCTTTCATGTATTCGCCTTCTCGAATTCACTGAATCGTTGAAATGAAATTTCTCACTCTCAACAACATTCATTCGACAGCTTCGTTAGGCAAAACGAAAATAATTTCTCAAAACATCACTTATCGAACAGATTTCTTTTCGAATTTAATTCTTAGCACAATTAATTCTTATGAATATTGCGACGAAAGATATGAAAATATTCCATGTTGGAAAGCAATAAATTGTACGTTAAATAATCTTGAATCTGAAAAAAAAAAACAGTCGATATTCTTAACGATGAAAACGTGTATATTCCGCATCATTTTCCACGGAAATTAGATTTTTGCAGAAATTATTTTCAAACGTACAGGTGAGGAAATAATGGATGGTGAAGGGAAGATGGAATAAAGGGTAAAGAAAAGGTAAGCAAAGATTGGAAAGAAACATTTTATAAAAAAAAACAATAATGAAATAGAAAACAGCAATAGACTTATGCTATAGATACATCGGCATCTGAAAAACCTTATTCAGAATGCGAATCAATAACCACTAGAACCTTCAAAGATTATGCTATCAGAAGATAATGTAACGTTCATGATAAAACGATCATAATGCATCATTATCACATTCATTGGCTCCCAAAAAAAGAAAAAAAAAAGCGAACAATATGTACATCAGAAAACGGCATTCAGTGTTCAATCGAACAAAGGCGTTCAAAGTTAACAAAGAGTGAATGAGTTGAAATGGTTGATCTAATAGATGATTATTCCAATCTTCCCATATCGATTTGTGAATTTAGCACAAGATTTCCCACTTCCTTATGTTCGGAAGAAAACCTTAACAACGTTTAGAGTATCTTCTTCTGCTCAACTAATCAAATATAATATTCAACTGATCTAATAATGGGTATTACTTAGGAGAGTTGCGACCTTTTCAGAATCGATTACAATACGTATTACCAAATCATCAAAGATCACAGCTCTATAAGAATTCCCTCATATTTATCATGCAAGATTTTTCAATAGATACCAGATTGCTTTTTTCTAGGATGGCATACACAACATTTAATCTTTGGTCATCATTTTATCCAGAAATTTTTTAAAAACCTAGAAATCAACATGAATTTTCCCGAATTTTTCCAGAACTAGAAGTCATGGACTGAAATCCATATGATAAGTTTTGTTTTTGTTGTATGACATCGTTTTCATTACGAAAAATGTGAATTGTATGTTTATATACGTCATACAATAAATCTTTGTTCCAAACTTTTCTTGATTGGTGACCGCTGAATGAAAGAGTGCTTCTATTGAGAAAATAACGAGTCAGCCTTAACAGTTGTTTTCTCAAGGAATTTACAATCCTACAAAAACTAGCATTTATTTATTTAGATCAGAAGCTTGTGGTTGGTTTGAAGATGAAATGAAATTTAACGACCACCCAGATTGAATATTTTGGCAGTACCCATGCTTATAGAAACATGAATAGAAATTAACTTGAGAGCGTTTTTCATGGAAGGTTTGCGATGACTTGTAGGTAAATGAAAACAGCTTCAAAGAGTGCACTCAAAATTTGTGTCTACTAGCGAATATAAAGCAGAGCTATGATTGTGCACAGACTAGTTCAGGCGTATGCTTGTTTTGCACTCCTTGTAGATAAACAATATTTGTTCGCCAAGTAAACACTCCTTGCGTCCGTCAACTTACTTGCTTCTTGCTCCACTTTTCCATTCAAAATGCCCTTTTATCCGTCCTTCTAAGGTAATTCAGAAGCAGCTAGAGATCATCAAGTAACTATTAGAAAGGTTGGGATTCAAACATCAGATCTGGAACAGTTTCCTTTATTGTTGCGAAGTCCATTTCCCTATAGATATCATTGATATCATTATTCACGTTCGCGACGATGTTTATAACTTGACATTGATAATTTAGTTTGTTTATTTATTCTGCTTTTGCTTGTTTGTTTGTTTCGTCTAAAGAAGATAATTTATTGCATTTGAACAGAACAACAAGCGCATATATAAAGAACACCTCACTAATTTCCATTTCCTGACTTACAAACATTATCCAAGTTTATGATTGCAGCAGCTGCACAGAAAATAAAAACAAGTGTCGCAATGTTGCTTTTTTCTAATTTACAGTAGATGGCATACCGATTTTTGAAATTACATATCGCTTGATTTATGCTATATGTGAATATCACATATTATATATCTCTACTGTAATCCGTAATCTCCTCCATAAATGTCTTTACTATTTTCTCTCTACTAAGTCAGTGTAAATTTCAACAAAAATTTCACCATTTCAACCTTCCGCTAGGCATAACCCCATGAATCATGATTGCTATTTTCAGCAAGTTTTCTAGAACCATAACCTTGCTTCTTTAAGCATAAAACATGGAATCACACCAGCATATAATCGATAGATTTTTCATTGATTCACTAATGTGGCCATAATTTTTGCGTGACATGAGTCCTTAATATGACCGCTTCATGTGCAGGCCATATGTTACGATCGGTGAAAAATTGTAATCCTGTCAACTGTTCAATATCACGAATACGAGCAGTATTCTGGAAGAGATATTCGTCTGGATCCTGCAATAAATTTACAATAGTTTCAAGAAACGAATGATGCCTCTTTCTTTTCTTTTCTTTATACCTATGTAAAATCCTTTAAGTTGACAGTAGTTTATACAAAAGAGTTCTGTACACTGTACTGACGATACAAGCGGAGAGCTGTAAATCTTAGAGGTTGATAAATGAATCGTTGTACACTAGATGAGTATCCCCACAAAAACAGCATAAAACCATTAATAAAGGTGCAAGGTCAAACGGAAGAAGAGCATCATTAATAATACACTGTCTGTGCATCAATTATTTATTATTCTTGTCTGATGTTCCAAATGTGAGTTGCGAAATAAAACTATAAACTTATTTGTCAAATATTTACGTAATACCAATTCGAAGAAATTATTTGCGTTATAATACCTGTCACTATATCGAAATTGTTCCAAAAATTCGGCAACTACTTACTAATACTTTTGCTACTTTTATAACCTCATAGAAGTTAAACCGTGATCACGGTGTAAATCTTAACAATCTGATGATTTCCAATAGCTCCACATTTCGCTTAATGAGCAAATAAGTCAAAAACAACTTACTAAACAATTGAAATCTTCATCGACAATTGGTAAAATGAATGGAATAAAAATCGGTTTTCGGCACGGCTTTTTTCTTATGTTGTCTTCGTTGACGCAACGGAAAAGGATGACAAATATATGCGAAGGTTTATTGACCCTTAATTGAAAAACTTCTTTAGGTTTCTGCATGGATTGCGGAATGGAGAGTAGTTGACCATGTACTCATCAAACAATAGAAAATTTTTCTTTCGACCTTTCAAAGTACAGGAAATGTGCGCGATGCTGGCCCTCTGCCCTCTCCTTGTATTCTGGGAACACTTAGGTTAAGAAGAACGCAAAACAAAGTGAACAGCCTGAATATCTCGGAAAATGCCCGTTATTTTTGCTGCGTGATGACACGTGTCGTAATATCTGATCGACTAAAATAATTCAACTGGCCAATATCTAACTGCAGAAAAAAAAAAAATGATAAGTGGGAACCGTTCAATCGATCTGACTATATTGGCAAAAACCTCATCTCACATGCCAAAAACATTGAATAAGAAATTTTTTAAATTGGAAAAAAAAATGAAATTCTTCATTGCATATGATCAATGATAAATAAATTAAAGATACCTTATAATATTATCAGGGTCGCGGATTCCATTACCATCTAAATCATAAATGGGACCAAAATATATCGTTAATAGACCATAATTTTTTATATAATCATCGACTAAATGTGCGATATATTGCCATACTCCTGAAAACATAGCAATAATATCTGAAAATATTCAAAAATGTTTATAATTTCTCTATCTTATCTTTATGTAACTTTATTCGGATATCTTGGATGACCTCATGCATTCAGTTAAGTTTTCCTAATGGATTCAAATAAGTTTATTTCTGCTTACTTCAGTTTTAATCTCCTTTTTATTTAATTATTACGTATACCTTTGACCGCTTATACGTGCACTTATTGAACTACATGTTAATCACTGAAAACGTCATCAGAAGATCTCTACTTCAAAAATTCATAATAATTACTTACCGTTGGTATGTTTCAAATGAGGGATTCCAGTGGCACGACACATTGCACAATCAAATCTACAATATTCTTTTCTATCGTTACAATTCACGCTCACAAGAAATCAAATTGCTTTTATGTAGTATATCTGCCAGACGTACCCAAATTATGTAATAGACTGGATCGATGGTCCCATGAAGAGCTTGCGAGGAGAGGGAGGGGAGAGCTGAATGGCTCTAGGGTAGAAACTTTTTAATGCAATCGTTCTCTCTCAAGTCTGAATCACAAAAAAAAAATACACAGAGAAAGGAAACTAATGTATTACGTCATATGCAATTATCATCTGAAACATGGATTGAAATGCTGTTGAGTCATTGATGTAATATCCAATTCAAAAACGTTTCCTCTCATTTGTTAAAACAAAAGGAAATTCTGTGTTTACGACATTTTGGTGGATCGTTGCTCAAATGATGTCTTCTTGTTCAATTTGCTCAAATGAGCGCAATGAAATGCACGGATATTCATACTTACTATGAACGCGCAAAGAATAAAGCAAAAAAAAAAATCGAACTTTGTATAATTTCGATATTTAGGCTTCATTAAACTTTAATGAGTCAAGATGAACTTCCTTTTATGGAATTTACTCGTATAAAACATTAATGCCCATTTACTTACGGTCATTCTATACTCTTTTATTCAAATTTTCATATGCTTGAAGAGTGATTAAGCTAAAGAATGCGCCAAGATATTTTTAAGTATGTAAGGCATAATATTACGCCTAGGCAATGGAGAATCCATTCATCCTTTAGTAGTTCACTGACTCTGGACACTATGAAGTACTCATTCATTCGTTCTCAGCATTGATCAAGAAAAAGAATGTGTTCTGTGCACCATTCTTTACCTACCCCAATAATATATCGGATGATGTGTTGGTGAGAATCGTTGCGACCATTTGTACTATTTGAAGCCTTTGATTGTAGTAGAGCAATGAATTACACAACGAAACGCTGCATTCACCTCCATTTACAATACAAGCGTGAACCATTGGTTCGGGAGCATTGCATTGACTATGATTCGTTTTAGCCATCTGAAAATGGAAATGGAACAATCAACGGCTGTCCGCACTAAATTTAAAATGTTATGTTTAACCATTAACATTATACCTGAGCATCCTACACAGACTAGCATGTCCTCATTCCCAGACCCCACCGTACTCCTTTCCTCCTCCTCGCTGCAGTTGATTATGCAGCCTACCCTCTCTTCTAACTCGATTGGAATATATCATCCAGGTTGCACTTATATTCGACTGGAAGCTAGCATCAGCATCGACTGCAATGTAATAACACCCTCAAACAATCCTCTTTAATGCATAGTATCAAATTATCCTAACCAGATACTATACTCAATAACCACTATGCTATCCATCATTTCTAGCAAACTTTGGCATAGATATTAACTGCCAACACTGAAAAAACACATCAGTGCATTATATTATACAGATTAAACCCTCTCTTGCGAAATTTCGCCGCACATTCGTTTAATGGCACCCAACATCCATTTCGCAGATTTTTAATAGCTAGGTGAATTTGGTTAACTATAATTTTTTTGGAGGGAGTATTTTTTTGTTGCAATCAATTTTTTCTAATAGAGTGGTATATTTTTGTTAAATAAATAGAAAATATTTCTTAGTTGACGAAATGCTTTGTTGTGATAAAAATATTTCTTGGATATTTCCAAAATATTACATATCCTCTATTAAATTTAGCAAGTATTCTTTTATGTTTTCATCATTTCGGATTCTTTTTGCGCAGTAGGTTTCATTTTTATGAAAGTATAGAAAATATTTCCACACACTTTAATATTTGTATTCGAAACAGATACACATTACGTTATGACAATTGTTTTAAATAGATAAATTAATATATTTATTACGATCTTTTTGGTTGCGGTTTTCAGTTGGACAACAATGAAGTAAATTCAAATATTTGAAGAAGAAAAAGTTAGATAATGGAGAAAAATGAACTACGCTGAGAACATGTGAAAGCAAAATAGAAATGAAAAGGTTATTAGAAAAGGCACAAGTCATTACCTATTGCATTTCAAGATCACAAGAAAAAATTCTACCGAACGGAAAATTCTAGCAGCAAATCGTGAACGATTTTGCATTTTGTCACATCTCATTATCAATGAACATCATTCTATCACATCACATTAATAACCAGTACCACTTTGTCACATCTAATTGCCAACCTTTACTGTTTTATGAAATCTCAACCGTATTGTTGGCAATGCTTTTCTGACAACACCAAAGTAAATTAAAAGTCACTTCTATGAAATTATTCCAACGAATAAATTTATATATTGGAGGGTATAAAGGCGCTAACTGTTTAGCAATGAAACAAGTCACGAACCACACAAGCAGAGCGGCATCGTTGACTATCGAGAAACTTTGAGCATTTGACGTTAGTAACCGAGCAACGCTCATCTCGAATGGGTGGTGGATTGCGAAGCACAGCATGAAGACGGCCATTAGTACCATTGTTTGGAGAGGCAGGAATCGATAGTAGATCTAAGAGCATAAAATCGATTAACTGATCTGTATATTTGAAAAGTATTATTGCCCCTCCACTTCATACCATTGCTCTCCACTTTATACCATTGCCCATAAACATTTTAAAAATGGCAGCGTTTACTTGCCGTGAGCAACATTTACTTTCTATAGAGAAGTATGAAGCGCAACAAAATTATTCATCAATTTATCTTGTCAATCTTTGAAGCTATCAACTTTGAAACGTAACGGTGCAACTAGCATATTTTAAGTGTTTAAGACTTTAATTTTGGCTAAGTGAAAATATTCTCGTTGCATGATATTATTGTGGGATTTTTGTAAATTCTTTGAAACATAGAGTTGAGTGTGAAAAATTGAATCCGATAAATTTTCATATGTCAGCGTCGTCCCATCTTGCTTCTGCCGTAATTTCTTGCAGGCAATTTCTGGTAGTTGAGAAAAAAGTGATCAAAGTCCCCTGCATTATGCTTTCATGTTAAATGGAAGAGTTAGAAAATAATTAGAGTAACATTTTGAAAATCGCAAAACAATTCCTCCAGAATGTGTATTACTCGTGCATGTTAAGTATCTATGAACGAAATCACTGAAAGCCTAGGATATTCTTGGCTATAGATCGAGAAGGAAGAAATAAAAAAGCGTATGAAGTTTGACATTATTTCCATAAGGCTGCAGGATTTGAATAATTGAGTAAATGAAAAGTCCACTTTTCACCCTTCGATGGCGGACTATTCTTAAGAAAGATGCAAATTGCTGGAAAACACGGAGTGGAATGCTATATTCCTCAGGCAATGCAACAAACAATAGGCCTAAATTTTGATGCAATGCAGCGTTCTCACTATACAGTAATATGGCATAAAGCTCAATTTGAATATAAATCCATCTAACTACATATCTGCCAAATTAGATACTTATGAACGCACCTGCGAAAAGATTGTACAGTTCGATATTTTCGAATCCACCAATGCGTTTCTTTTCGGCGATACTCGGTCCAAAAGCGCCGAATATCGCTCGCATACTCGGCAGACGATAATCGTAGCCATGATCGCCTAGCCTTTTCTTGCTCCATTCCACGTCATTCTTTGAGCTGATTTCAATAATTGCAGTTATTATTATTTGAAAAAGCACAAGAATACTTTGCATCTGAATTAGCTACAATGAACAAGTCTCACTCTGACTATGAAGAGAGAGACCGAACTTACCTAAGGAGAAGAACTCCAGGTCGGCCTGCTATAACAATATCGCCGATCCGATGCGAGCCACGATAATGATATCTTAATGGCATATACTCTGTTTTATAAGCCAAATAATTCAGTCCTTTGTTACACTTTAATGGTCGCATTAATTCCTCGATGTTCTTAACTGTAATTAATTTTTATAAACAGGTTTCTGGACGCAATTTATATTATTCATTTATTTTAACACTAACGCTAAGGAACTTCGAGATGCTCTCTATGGAATGAATAGTAACATAAATCGGTGAAGTTTGCAGTATTGATTAAAAGCATAAAGAAAACTTGAAAAAATAAATAGATTTACTAGTGATTATGGATAATACATACCACCATCACTAGAAAGAGATAATCTTGTTACGACGCCACCAAAAACCCCGCCATTGAAGGACGTATTCAGAAGATTACTGAGAATAACTGCTCGAGATGGATCAATAGTTTGCATACCTATAAAAGTGAACATTTTTCTTCCTCTGCAAATGAACGCTGCAAAATATACTTGCAAATGGCCTCTGGCTTTCTAATAAATCCGTAACCTTAAAGGTTTAAAATATTTTCTTCTTCATTCACTATTGCTCATTTAGATCACCAAGTATTCATTTTATAAAGAAACATCTATCAAATGAAACACAGGATATGTTGAAATTCATGGATAGTTGGGAAATTTCTAAAGGAAGGCATGAGCATTGGCCTTCTTACATAATGGTCGATAGCTGCTTTGCTTTGCTAATTGCAATGTTCATCCAAGCAAATCATCTACTTCATACACGACATCTTACGTACTAGTTGAGTTGTTGAAGTGAGCAAAATTTTCACTAAAACTAAGTGAAATGCTTAAATAGGAAATAAAGGTGCTTAGCACAAAAATTTTCATGAATATAAATGCTTTCCTCGAATTATACAGAAATAAAATTGACGAACCGTGATCTGAAAGAATGACGATATTTACACATCCAATGAGACGTTCATTGATAAGTCGCCTTTTTAGATAATTTATCATTCCATCCACAATAACGGTTGCTGTTTGAACCTTTAAAAGATACTTTCAAGTTATATCACTGATAAGGTGCCTAAATATGCCAACATTTAACTCAGCTTAGAATCTAAACTTACTGAAATCAAAAATTAAAGGTACCGCGTATTTGAGCTACTCCAAATTTCCAAATTAACTGCACAAGCACAAGTCAACTTGCTATGATTCCAGAAGATATTAGAGTGTGGAGAAATTTTCATCCTCAGCACCGCAAAATTTTTTTAGTGTATCATGTGACATCATCTACATATTTAATCCCACTAAAGTAAGTAACCATGCAGTTCGCATTTTAAGATAGACTAGCAATAGTAGAACTAACATCATGAGATTCAGCGCCACCTTTATGACCTGCGAGATCTGGTTCTTCCATGTAGAGCATAATAAGAGTTGGTCTTTCATGTTCTGGCATATTTAGCCATTCGATTGCCTACAAGCGAGTGAATATCAAATTTCGAATAATATTTATAATTTGTTGAAATATATGAATATTAAATTATTTATACGCCACAGTTAGCACAACTAGCGAGGATAGAAATGACTTTGGAGGTTAGCGCAAATTCGTTTGCAGTTATAATGTGTTTCGGTAATTATAATCTTTTCTTCTTTCCATAAGACGACAATCTTATACAAAGCTTTTTTTTAATCGAACTTACTATAAAAAAAACGTGAGATATCAAAGTGTACACTCAAAGCAATAGCACGAATGTTGATCTAAAACGTACTACTTGGTTTCACTCACTTATTTCAATCATTAACTTCCTTATTACTAATATAAATTTTACCTTGTCAATGCGTTGTGTATAAGGAACCTGTTTGTTATAACGCATGAAATAGTTGGGCCGTTTGCCTAAATTATTCCACTATTTTCAAGTGAATATATTCATGAATGAAGCGGATACAAAATAGAAAGAACGCTTAAAAATCAATTCTCTCAACAATTTTCCACATATTCTTCAAGAATTATGCAAAAGCATAAAGTGAACAATATCATTCTATTATCTAAATAAACCTCTTCATTTGCATAATCAAATTTTATCTATAAAATATTTTATAACTGCTAGTGATTTAAGATATAAGCAGCAATTTTCAGCCTCAATACAACATCGCTAAGTTTTGTGGCTTCTATTTCCTAGCTAAACAATTGTTGTAATTTATACCATTAATGATGGCTTCACTTCCTGGCCAAAAATATACGGCCGATTTCAAACCGTATTTTTGTACCGTATTCCATATCTGAAAAAAATTCTCTTTTGAAATCGGCGATTTGCCAACTCATCATTGGCGAATTTCTTTCAGTGCAATTCTTTGGTAACAAAAATTCAATTAAAATACATCATAAACTTGTTTGCTTTAGTTCTTGTCAAACAAAAGACTTCCAATATTTTAGATCGATTTATTTTTATTTTTGATTCATCAATAGGAATGAATTCACATACCGGTTCACCTCGATACCATCCTGTACTTTTTGTAGATTTCTTGAACTTGACCTGAAATACATACATCTCAGAGAAGAACACCAGCCGCCATATCTATATAATATCGCAATGATCGCAAATTCACTATATCTGATCTTGTATCTAACTTTGTCGCCAAGTTCATGTCACGTATCATATAGAGGCAGCTAACCTCAGGCAAACTGCGATCTTCAAAATAATTGTCGACTATACCATTGAAAATCGGATAAAGACCCGTAGCGATGGTGTAATGATTTGGAAATGTTTTCGAAGGGAAGACAGGCATCATGAAATTACTTTCAGTACCACAATCGAACAATCGTTGTATAGCCGGAGTTGCATTTCTTTGTAGATAATCTGCACGAAATCCATCAAGACTTATTATTATGAGTGGCAACGTCCGAAAGCTGTAATGGATGAGTGATAAGATAAGATCGGAACGTTTTTGGTTCACCTGTTCAACTACTTGGGACGTCTTATTGAGTCATATTAACAGCTGAACAGATCCACTGAATCAATGAAGTCCGGAGTATATCTCTTACTATACACTCGTCGAGTACAGGTTTTCAAAGTTTTTGAGAGTATATATAGGTGAACTTACAATATTCTAAGTTTTCAAGAGGCATGTAATAGGAAAGGCGTTTCTTGCGGATGGATAGTGAAGAAGAACGGAGGAATGGAAGGTGGGGAGGCGGGATGAGGGGTAGTAAATCTATGATCCGAAAGCATTCTTTGGGTGTATTTGAGACTCCTATTCGTCACCACTATCATATCCCTGTGAAACGCGCTTAATCCGCATTACAGTAACTGCTTTTTGAAGAAAGTGAATTGAAAATAGGCATTATAAAGTATCATGAGTCAACTGTCTTCATTTGCTCTGTGCAATAATGAAAGAAGTAATTCTTCGACTTTCATCGTTGATCACAATTTATTTTCTCGCTAATCTATGGGACCACAACTTCCACTAATCTCATTATACATGATGGATCTTCAAAGTCAATCCATTTCTAAAACTCTTTTTATCTCAGAAAACGTTGTCTTATATCGACTGCTAAGTACAAATGCTAAGCAACGTTTTCGTAATCATCAAACACCTGTCACAAATCGATCCGTTATCAATGAATTCGACCGTTGTGATCTAACATTCTGTGCTGATTTTTCTTGATGCTATCACCTTACTAGAGATAACTGTTATCTTTCCTTTTGCCACACAGTTCAATAAAATACTACCTTTAAGTTATCGATCGATATCTAATGTCTTCCGATGCCATAGTTTAGTATATACGATGAAGAGTCATATATAGAAGCGTTACATTTAATTCTTTAAGCGAAATATCATTCAAATCTGTGTGGTATTCCACTAGATATGGCGCGTGATACTGCATATTCACTAATTCTGTGATAGATACATAGTAGTTGTTTTTGATCAAATTATACTCAACTAAAGTCGTAACCTTCGAGTGCATATATGCATATCGCATTTTGTATCATTGAATATTGTTGTGGTGCTTGAATCGGCTAATTTTGCTCTTAGATTAACGATAATTTTGTGATGAAAAATAGCAAATACTAGCATTGCTGACAATAGCAACAACACAAGATAGCATGAGTATGCGCTCAATCTCTTCGGTGATTCATAAAAAGGTCTTTGAGCCTTGTTGTCTCGTTGCTGAAATATCACAAAACCTTGATAACATATATAGGCAGCTTTTTTTTTCGAAAACCATTACAGTCCGTTAAATAAAGCAATAGTGCGCTGTATTTTATGAGAACATAATATTGCTTGGTAATTTATAAAACATAGTACGGTTGTTTCTATATGTGCATACCAAATGTGAATCTCATAGACACGCTAAGAAACGTGGAAAATATCGGAGCAAAAACAATGTTAACGTCCCGCCGAAGCTATTGTGAAAAATTGAGAACCATAGGACCATGGTGAAAAGCTTAAAACACTGCATATTAAAACCGCTGCAAAAAGAAATCTGAAAAACGAACGATGATGTGAAAAGAGTTCAACATTATACAAAATAATGATGGTTGTCCAAAATTATTTCTTTAGGCGCTCAATGAGATAAATACGAATATCTCTGCTAAGATAGGTATATTACCGGTGACAATAAATCCACCCTTCAATTGCCTATTTTAACTGACCTGCATCATAGCTTCGAACATATTTCCAACAAATGGTGTTTTCCTGAAAATGCAACCGATCCTGAGGCAACGCATAGCAGCACAATGAAATTAAAGGTTAGAAGTGAATACACGGAACGTTATGTTGTTGCATATGCAATTTTTTCGCAATATCAGGTAATGTTCATCGATAGTTTTTTTTTTTTTTTTTGCAGTTATATGAACTCAATTTTCTTATATGCAAGAAATCTCAGAGGCGGAAATTATGAACATTGCCGTTTAATTAATATAAGTCATTTCCTTTCATTGTTGAGCAAAAGCGTGAAAAAGAATTGATAGAAATTCATTTCGTTCAATATAATGAGTTTTTCAATTTGGCGTAAATGTTTGCAACGAAGAAAAAAAAAGAAAATAACAAGTAATAAAAGATTTAATATAACATTTAAAAAATTCAATTTGACGAAAAAAATTAGCATTTGCCCATTTCTTTTCACGAGTGCCAAATTTGCATATTCTCAGTAAATCCACATTTCCGTATTTTAAAACGTAATTTGCAAATGTGATTATTTGTAAGATAGTGATGTGGCGAAATTGTGAGAGAATCATCAGCAAATCAGAAAAACGGTGGCATTCACGGATGTTTGAAGTCACAGACAACAAAGCAATTGATGCACTTCAAGAAGAGGAAACTTTGTCACAGATGCGCTTTAAAAACAAATATCAACTGCCACATTTTGAAGCTCATAGCCACCAATATCCGATTTGAACACTGAAGTAATGAGTGATGTTATGACTATAGACAATTCTACGTCAAGTTGAAGTAAAAAGGAAAAAAGATACGCAAATTAATGACAGCTGATGCATTCAATCCAATTCGGCGATGAAATGTTGAACGGAAGTTGATGCACACTTAATTATGAAGCATGATGACGCTAAACTTATTCGATGTTAGAAAGATGCGCCATTCCTTTCTTCGATGATGAGAAATGAAACAGTCTTTACACATTCCCAGAATCAAATGAATGAATGTAATTGAGTTTACATCTAAAGAAAAGCCAATTGGATGAGTTTTCAGCGATTCAATGTACAATTTCTCAGATATATCAATGACTAATATGTCGTAATCAAAAGGGTTTATAGAAAGCTGTTGTTCGAATTCTGCATTTTCGCTGTCATCTTTCAATTTTACGCTGAAAATTTCTCGCAGAAATGTTTTATCGACTTGAGACATATAATTGAGAATCATCAATATGTACTGAGATTTAAGCTCCACTAGCTCTCTTTAATGGATTAACGTTTTTAAACACACGGACGCGGTCGGGAGCAAGGTGAGGGAGGAAGGAGGTTGGGTTGATGAGTATATGGGAGGGGCAATAGATGAAAACGAGATGGCTATCCAATCAGAGTATTAAAGTGCATCTTACTGGCGAATAAATTCGTTATCTTAAAATTTCTTTGTAATATAAAAGGTATAAATTTAATTCAATAGAGAATAAAGATATGCGCATATCGATTGATTAATTACGAATTCATTAAAGTTACTGTAAATTTATCGGATATGAAAGAAAGATATTCGTGCAATTAATTTGATCTGCTACTATTGTTCATAGGTTTTGGCCGGAAAAAGTTTCTTACACCCTTTTTGCGCAATACGCCAAGAAGTACGTATATTTGAGCAGAAAACTTTCAAGTAGATGTTGATAAACTTTCCCTCGCCTTCCTCCCCTTCTCCTTCCCTCACGTTCGGGAAGTAACCCAAGCAAGCAATCGCATCACTTCCAAACAATATTATTACTATATAATGAGCGAATAACATGGAGAAGAAAAGCAGTAAACAGATCGTTATGGAAGAGAATCGTGCGAAACGTTGTCACGGGACTGTCTGCTGCGACGGGGACAGCTCGTTGATTAATGACTTCTAAGTAATCTAAGTAAGTAATGAACGAAATATTTTACAGTGAAAAAAAGTTGTCCAAATTTTTATTTCTTGAAGAATGAATATGAGACGGCGGTGGAATGTTTTCACCGCCATGAAATCGATTGAAATCATACCATTAAATTTACGGCTAGAGTTCACGCCTCATTCAGAGGACGTCATCAAACAGCCGCACCCTTGTAAATTAATGATTCGAATGAGGTTGAAATATTGTTCCATAAATTGAGCTATAACCTCACTGCTGTGGAGGGCAAAGTATCGTGGCAATTGATCATCCGAAATGAGATAATTGTTGATGCTATGTGAAGCGTGGGTGTATTTCAGATGAGAAATCACCACTCTTAATGGTGCACACGAAGGTGGTACAACAAGGGCTGTCCAGATATTCCATTCTTTTTCAGTGATAAATGCTCTTGCATTGAGTAAAGGATTGGTTTGCTGCTGAAGTTCATCGTTGAGTCAATCCGTTTTTAAGCTCTTCACAGTGGTGGTTCATCAAATACCTAGTTTCTATTGCTCGTCGTTTTCGATGGCTTTGTGGCATCCACTCACCTGTCATCTATCGACTTCGCCAGTTGTTCTAATGCTTGTTTTATTATATCTCTAATAGAGATTACAGTTAAGAAGTCTAGGAAGCAGAAACTATAATATCTACACTTCATACCTACATAGCAGGTAAGTGCAATACACTATAAAGTTTCCAATAAAATTTTGTCTATCATAGTTTATTCATTAGCTAGCAAATGACTGTTCTATGGGATCGACCTCATTTGCATATCACTGTTAAAAGCATTAACAGAATTCGCTACTGTAGCTATTAGAATTCGCAACAGCAACCAAGCACATAATGCGGGAGCAAATAGCAATTAAATCTAACAGTTTATGGCTAATTGCAATTGTCAGCCAATAAACTCATCGACTACACTATCGTAGTCACTGCATGGCTGATAGCATTCCGCTATTTGCTTGTAGAGCTCATCTCTTTCCAACTATTGTGTTCGCTAGCGACACTCAATCTATCATATTAAATGTGCCATATAACGCATAAAAATGCAAGTATCTTTATTTAGAAAAAATTCCTGCCTATGAATGATATTTTTTCTTCACGGATGGACTGAAATCAGTGTGCGCTATCATTATAGAAAAAATTAGCGAGTAAGAAAGCATTAATGCCAACTATCTGATAATAAGTATTTGACAATCAGCCCATTTTTTAACATCGTTTCCTTTAGTTTAAAAATTTTGTGAACTTGGGATTCACGAAAATAACTAATAAATAAAATGACAATCAATCATCTATTTTGTTGGATGCTTTGAAACAGAAGAAAGAGTCTAAGGTCCACGTGCAATTCATTGGATGCTGTACTCTAAGAAGCTCCATCAATTATATTTTCTCTAAACAATAGCACCACAATGATGGCCCTTGACTTCAATTCCTGTTGTCACTTTCAGCATCACTTTCTCGAGCTTATTTCTTATTCGATAGTATGCAATTCGTTCCATCGTAACAATTATTTCTTTGCCTCTTTAATTCAACAATATTCGTTTAGCTTATCATTCAACAATTGAGTGCATAAATGATTCTCTCGTCAGTTCTGAATTTATTGCAACCCTAAATTATTTGAAAATTTACAGATGTATCAAGATAGCTGATATTGCATTGTTTGAGACTCTGATCAGCGCACCAGTTGAACTTATATGCTTACTTCAGAGAAATTTTCCATGATGGATGGTCAGCGGTCAAAATTTCCATTCTTCAGTGGACGAATAATGATCGATGGTCAAAATTTTTTAGTCTCAAAAAGAGCTGTCGAATTGGCTTGATCATTCGAATTTTACAGATTGATATCCGACAGCTGCATTTCTTTTTCTTTAAAAAAATCTTACATTTGCTATGCTCTGATGTGGAAAATTTTTCGAATTGGAGGTGGTCTTACAAGAACGGAATAACCAAAAAAAATCCATTGATCAATAATCCTTTTATTCGTTTTGTAGTTTAAACTGCTAGACGGAAATAACAGTGTTCCACAAAAACGTTTTAGAAACCTCGGTTTTTTAAGTCGAATTAAATAAGAGATATTGAATGCATCACCATCTCTCGTCTCCTCACTCATGATTGATGCATAGCCTTTTTCGGACTGGCGTTTATTTCAACACATTTTCGTTCAGAATTCTATCAAAGCATTTTGGTTGAAAGTTAGCAATAATGCTAGACTTCCATAAAAGTTAACAATAATGTTGGATAAAGGCCGCAAAAAGGATCTGGAGCCTTGGGGAGTCGGGAACTCTCGATTTTTGGGCCTCCTTAACCACACTTGCAACGAAACTTATTTGCAATTCCAGCTCAATGCGGTTCCTTAGCGCTAACGTCGTAAGAGTGATTCTATTGGTGGTCGATCAAGTGAAGCAAATGTGCATAGTTGCATCGATAAGAGCAGGTGTATAAGCGAGATCAACTTGATTTAAGATCACTTTTTTAATGAAGTAAGATCACATCCTTAAAAAAGTTGTACACTGACTGCACTAAATTTTAATGACGCAGATATAAAACAGTGAAGAGAATATGAGTGAAGACATGGGAATAGAAGATCGAATCTCAGTGATGCGGTAAAAATGCAGCCCACACGGCTGTTGGCTTACGTAGAGTAATATTGTGGCCGCTATACGGCGGCTCTTACGAAGAGCTCGATTTGCTACGAGTGCGCTCTTGTTGTCCATATCGTTCACATATGTTTCTAAGCATCTTCCATTTTTTTTCGACATCTTCATCAGTAATCTTTCATGTTCCGTTTGAATTCTTGGTGGTAACCGAAATAGGTGATCGACTTATGAAACACTGACTTCAATTTTGCACCTCTTTCATTTTTTTTAATTTCCTGAAAATTATCGAAACCACTGATAAAGTCGAAATGGAACAAAGTGTTTACTAAAGAAATCTCTCGATCTTGAAGTTTCGTTGTCGTTTAGTAACCATATACTAATCATTCGTTATTTCCTTTACATTTTCTATATTGAGTACGCTTATATTTGCAACCAAGATAAACAAATATTTATTTCCTTTTTGTTGTAAGAATTTTAAGTATCATTCGTATTCTGCTCTATCTACCTAAATATACGATAGCTTGCGAGCTAAATAGATGAATTTGTAATAGGTAAGAGACATGTTGACCCGGTGAGTTGATTAAAATTCGTTTACTAAAATATCAGAAGCATTATCATTTATTCGTAGCAAATGTTTCACTCATAGTTAAAGTGTCAAATCTTTCGCTCAACAACATGAAATATTTAAATTTCGCCATTAAAAAACAGTTCAAAAGTATCTAAATTCTTATATCGTATAAGTGAAAGTGAACTTTCCTTATGTGAAGAGAGGATCAAAAATTTTATTTTTTTTATTTTTTTTTAAATTTTAGGATGCAATATAAAGAACATTCTCGCCAATTATTTTATTGAGATGAAAACAACCATTGAATATTTTGAACGTTTAAAAGAGTCTTAGCAAATAGATTGAAAAGCGTTGCGTCGTTGCTTACAATTCCATCAACATTGCACTGATTTTCAACTGATACAATGGAAATTTCCATATGCATATAACTGCATAAACATATTTTCATATGCATATAAGTTTTTTTTTGGATTTTTATGAATAAATTAATTTCGTCCATAGAAGAAGAACTTGTCTAGTGACTTTGTAATGTATGCTCCACGGAGACAAAGTCAACGTTCGATGATTCTTGAATTTTTTAATCACTTATCGCTTGAATGATATGTAAAAGTATATCACAAAATTCAAAATATTGGACTTATCACTTAACGGTTTATCAGTGTATCTTATTTGATTACTTATTTTCTCATTCTCCCGTTCAGAGGGAACGTATATATAAACTACTTGTCAAAAAAAAGAATGGGGATAATTTATTTTTGCAATAGGCTATTTGCGTGTATTGATAGTTTTGTTGTTTAATTGCTTTCTATAATTTCCTACAAAAATCGCCTCTCGAGCGTTTCGATTCGATTATTGTCGAGAAATAGCTGCACGAGAAATGTAACATTACTTCGTGCCCTGAATCAGGTGCACTACATTTAAATTCTTCATTTACCTTCAACCCTGAATCAGGTACGCTACATTTAGATTCTTTATTTTTTTTCTTACGCGATGAAAATATTGGCTATATTGGTTTTCCTTCTTGCACCGAGTAACAATAGATATTTTGATGGGAAGAATAATTTAGCTCTTTAATTTATGTTTAATTTAGCATTTAGATAGCCTAGCCGATTGTGTTTTATTGTTTTCTTCGTCTCACTATCAATAGTTTGAACTGATCTACTGATCTACAGTAATTGCTCATAGATTGTTTAGTAAAACAGCTTCAGCTTGCCAACTGATACCTTTGAAAGTTGTTTTTTTTGCACTCTACATACGAAAGTTTAAAATTTGGAATGCAGTCAAGAGCATTCTGAAGCAAAGCGTTTTAAAGCACTACATTCCGAATGACAGTGAAGGAAGATATACGATTTAATTTCGAGTAAACGTCTAGGTGAATGCTTTAAATTATTTAGATATATATTTAGATTGTTACGTAAATAATTATTTAATCTGGGTTGAACTAAGATATATTTTCTTTGAGTCTGTTTTTGATTTAAAATTTAGTTATAACTCATGTGAAATTATCTTTCATCTATAGAACATAAAGCCGAAATGGAATTTTTGCTGCTCTTTTATTATTTCCAACAAAAAATAATTTTCTACTAATTTTCAACAAAAAGAAGTTTTTCTGTTTGAAAATCTCAATCAAAAATTTCTCATTTGCAAAGATTTCTATTTTATTGCATCCTTATAATCATTAATTTGCATTATTGACTTAGACTAAAGCAAATAAATTTAGAGTTGAATAATTTCTGCATAAATTTTCGCAAAACGATGCATCTTTTTATGATGAAATGAAAGAAAACAGCAATACGAAAATGCTCATAATGTGTAATAAATGACGCCTGTCAGTAGCGAAGCGACATACGATTGCTCTTTTCCGCGCCGATGTGCTCAACATCCAAGTGAAACGTATGACACGTGCAATATCCTTCTTTTCTCGCAAAGAAAATGCTGTAAACAGCATTCGAGAAAAAAAATTTGAAATCCTATAAGCGAGATTCGAAATAAATTACCTTTTTTTTTCGATTTTCTTCTCAAAAAAAATTCATTGTGATATATTGATTAAAAACTGTCGAAGCGATTGATCACCAAAGAATTGGAGTCGATACTCAGATTTATTTTGTTAAGCATCAACTTTCTCAATGCTTTGTGAATACGTTGAGAGAATTTTTTTTTAAGGTGACCTTTGCTACATACTCGCCGAATTTTGTAGGCATTCGAAGTATTCGAATTTTTTACAGAATTTTTTCCAATAAGTTAAAAAAATATAGAGGATTTTTAAAAAGCGACTAAGGTGGAAGGCTACTAAAAGACGCTTATGTTCATAATAACCAGTGATGTAAATTTTCTAAGCGATTACTTGTTGCAAGGAGCCATACACCATCAAATTTAGACTCTCATTATATTTTTATTATTAGGCTGCACTATCAGTCTCAGTAGAGATTGCTGTAAAGTTTGAATCGGAGCTAATATTTTCTATAAAGAAATTTCACATATGTCCATCATCTATTAAAATAAAGATATATTGATACAAAAAATATTTTTGCTTTCGCACTTGAAGCATCCTAAGTCACGCTTAATCCTCGTAATTGCTAACGGCGGATGATTGCGATCGTAGGGCATCCGCTTGCGAAAGTAGAGCAAACATATGTGCCCCTCTTTTTTTCCCTCGGGTATAATACAAATGTATGTCCACCTCAAAGCAATTTTCCAATATTGGTCCGTATTTTGAGCGCGAATACTTGTGTTTTTCGTGCTAACTGTTTGAGCTAAACGTTCGTTGTTTCTTTTTAAGACGAGCTTTAACCGTCGTTCGTAGCTCCGCTTTTTGCTGTTTTGATGGATTTTAGTTGTTTATATAATTTGTTGTTGAATAAAAAAGTGGAATTTAATATAATTTATTGGAATGCTTCTTTTAACGATCATCGTAAAATTTTCACCACATTAATAATTTTTAAGATTTATTGAACGTTTAAGTATTTGAGCTTTGTTGAAGTCAAAGGTAGATTATCGAGGCAAAAAAAAAAATCTACGTTTGCAGAGATGTTTTTGTTCGAAGATAATATCTTCACATTCCTATCATTTCTGCATGCATATTATTTGCCTAATCTATGAGGCAGTTTTTGAAAATGCATACCTTATTCGATATGAACAATAATAATAACCTCTTTCAAAAACTAATAAATAGTACAACTGAATATGCAATAGAAAAAGTGATCAAAATATGTTTCGATTATCACTTCGTCACGTATGTGTAAAATTTGACGTATTTATGTCGATGTTTGATTGTCTGTAGTGATGTACGATGATAAATTTCAGGTAGAGTAAGTGTTCTCATAAAGGTTTCTAATGGTATTAAATGAACAGTATGTAATGCTTATTCTTATTTCACTTATTACTAATCAGGTAATTGCGACACCTGAATTTGGCGATCCAACTGCGCAAGGTTTGACATACTTGCGCATTTTGTATGAATTTATTTATTTTTATTTGCAATATGCTTTTTTTGTAGTTTCTTTATGAAATGATATCGCCATATAGGATATTGGCATTGTTTTTCAAAGAAAATTTTGAAAAATTAGTGGTACTACTTATTTATGAATCAATAAGTGCAAAAGCAAATGTTCATAATTGTTCATAAATTGAGGAAAATATATTTTCATAGAATATTAAGAAGTATTATCAAAAAATTTCTAATGTAGAAATTTTTTTTAGTTCATTTAGTTTTGCTTTAACTTTACAAACTTCTTCATTCGTTTATTTGATGTTAATTGTGCAATTCGAAAAATAATATTCAGACATATAATTTCATATTACGCTTTCCATTTATGGTTTATCTACGATGTGAAATGACCAAATGACTCCAACTTCATTCATACATTCGCAAGTATCGAATTAGTTAAATCTATTGAGAAAGAGAAAAAAAATTTTTGCAGAATTGGCGTTATTAGATTGGGCATCTGGTATACGTGTTGCATATTGTGCTGATGCGGCTGTAGAGAAACTTGCCGAACCTTTCAAATCGTCACTTGCTGTATGGTTGAACAAATATTGCCGAAATGCTACTGCATGTTTTCTTGTTAAACCGTAATTCTTTTTGCTTTTATTGAATGAACTTTTATTTGAGTAATCGATTCAATAAGTTGATCCCAATTATTTATTAATTAATCGATATTATTTAATCGAAATAATTTATTAGCCTTATCCTCATCACTTTACAACTAATCGATACCATTTATTAGAAAATTGTTTCATGATACTTCCGTTGTTATTGGTAACCAAAGCAAAGAAAAATGCAGCGCTAATCCTGAAACATCGTCTAAAAGCTTTGGAAATTATCTTTTTATGTAGGAAATCAACCAAAAAATTCATTAATTGCTCAGCAAAGTGAAAGTAGAAGAACTGGTGTTAAATACTCTCAATCTAATTGCACTATACCACTTTAAGTGTAAAATTTTACAGCGCTAATCACCTTCGCTATGCACTTTTGCTTTGAACTCAACGTAGCGTTCGTTATCTATGAGAGAGATAGAAGTTCACTCGTTTCTCTAACGATTCTCATTCGGACCCACTCGCTTTCCTCTATTGCATTTGACGAGCCAATCACCACTGCATCACCAGCAGGAGATGATGATGATGCCAATCCATTCTCCGAGCTTGCAGCATGTCGAGCATGCTAAGGGCGAATGTGGTTTCCGTGTGGGCAACGCGAGTTCTTCGTGGTGCCTGGATAACCGCCCATCGCTCAAAGGCATGCGGTAGGCGAAGCTGAAAATTATGGCTCTGATCCGCACTCGTTGGAAACAAGCGTGCAAGCAGTTTAGGGAGGTTGTGGTGATATGCGTACATTGTAAGAAGCAGTAGAGTAAGGCCAAGTGTGGTTTTTTTGCGATGACTTGTCTTTGTTAACTCATAGAAGGTATGCGAATACCTCAATGAACTGGTCATAGATCAGTGATTAACCACTAAGGTGGCTGGATTTTTCTCTTTTAACCTATAATCTCTAAAACAAAGCGCATAATTGCAGCGTTGACTTCACATCCGAGCAGGTGGTTCTATTAGATGGATATCCAAAAAGGGATTATGGTACAGTACAATTCCGATTCGTTGTGGTACTTCCTCATGGAGCTATACCGAGGGCCAAATTACGCCAACCTCTGCTCTCGAAACAGATCCTCGCCAGTAATTGAAGTTGCAATTCTTTGAAATTGTCAATGAAATCCCTACTAAATCGAGATATTATCCTCTCTACGATCTACGTGATTTAGAAATAAGTTTGATTAAAAAGTTTCGCTGCAGGAGTTCGATCGCAAGTCATCTCTATTCTCAAGTTAAAATTGCTCACTGAGTAACCGTATCGTTCGTCGGCCTCCCTATAATGCCTCACAGTGTTCGTGTAAAAGTCAAATTAACTCTAAGCATAATTACTCGATGAATTGTCAAGATCTGAATGAGCATAGTTGAATACATCAAGGCAAGGAGATGGAGAGAGGGAAATATTTTCTGACTTGGTGGACATTTTAATTATTTTATAGGCTTTTGAACTAGATTCACATTTCTAAGATGTTTCGTAGCTTTAGCATTCGCAGATCGAAGTGTTCGCCTAATGTACATCAAACGACCATCATATGCATGATAAATGCAGCCATAAAAGCATAAAAACCATTTCGACATAGGATTTAATGCGTTGTTCCGAAGTTGTTCAAATTTCTCTATGGGATTCAATCGACTGTTCTGCAAGAAGAGCGTACTAATTGATTGCTTACAAGATGCTTGATTAATTCGTGTATCTTTTCAAATGAATAGCAATTTTTTGTTTGAAAAGAAGATGCAATTTTTTTTTTAACAAAGAGCGGGTTCAGCATTTTTGCGTTCAGCGATGCTAAAAGATACGTTTAAAAGAATTTTAACCACTTACATCTATCATTTTCTGCAAATTTCTGCTTTCCTTCAATCATTTGATTCTTTTAATTTATCCATTGCAAAGATAACATTTATTGAAACTTAAACAATGAAATCAATGAATATTCAAAATTATAATCGTAAAGCGTAATAACAAACAAGCTTGTGTAATATTTCAATTAAGATTTTCTACGGAAACATGTCAACGATGTTGCACAACGACTTGGTTGGAAGGTGCTTAGCTATGAGCGCTTCCCGAAATTCGATGCGATCACAGAGTTCATGAATACGGCACTCATCCCAATCGGATTCTTCCTTCTTATTTTCATGTTTTTCCTTGCCTACTGGTCATCTACCTTCAGGTTCATTTAAAGATTATTTCTGCTACATCATGCACAGTTTTCTTCAATGTCTTGCGATTGCTGTTGCTATGAAATGCAAAAAAAAAACTTCTGGCCTTAGCCTCACAACGTCGGAACGATGTTCCCTCTCATAGCATGTACGCTACTGCCCTCCGAAGCACGTTCTTCTGAATCCACATCCTTCTTTATTCCCAGTCCTGTTGACCGGTAATATTTCAAGTCATATCACTTACATATTTGATCATCAAAAATCCCGTTAGAACAACGGCAGTGATGATATTGCATTTATTCTATGCTATTTTTACTCATTCTACATGATTTTTACAACTTCCATTACCTTATTCTTTTCTTTAATATGATATTCGCCTACAATCATCAATACATTATTTTTTTTATTTATAGCAGTTCAATTGGTGGCGGTGACGCATGGATGGTAAGTGGCACATCTGGAAGCAAAAATAATGCAGCCAGGTGTTTTTTCTTTGCACTTTCTTGACCGAATGATTTTAATCAAACACATTCCATTACTGCACACGATTAGACTAATATTGAGTAAACAGCGACCTCGAAGTTTAATCACGTGATTCACTTTATCCAACAATAAATTTTCAAACGATCTTTTCAACAACCTTTACTTTAGAAGTGTTACTTCATATTCAACTGTTTGAAGATGCTTTTAAACTGACAATTTTTTTCTTACTCTGTAGAATTTCCGCTGCGCTTTTTGGAAAATTTCTCGTGCTTGAAAATAACCTGCTGCAAGATTCTCGCATCCTCCTTTGATATTTTAAAAAAAAATGTTATTCACAAAGATAACCAATAATCTAATAAAAAATGTAATAATGAGAAATCAATTGGTAACTCCTAACAGAGAGCAAGAACAAATCGTGGAAAGTCTAATAGCAGAAATATTTTTTTATTTATTTTGGGAGGAGGGGGGAGGGGGGGGTACTCTTTAAATCATGAGAGTTCACATCGATTAAACGGCAAAACTATCGAGAATGAGTTGATATTGCAGGAGAGCTCTAAAGATGATCGAACAGCAAAAGGAATACGACAGAGAGCACGAATTAGACGAGCAACGCAATCGAACAGAGGGTGTTGATGGGCCGATGTCAGCAAGTATGATCAGTACTACTAAGGAGGTTTCATCAGGAAAAGCGACTGGCGATGTCATTCTCGACGCTTCACGGTTTGCTATTACTTCTAATAAACCGTTACTAATTTAAAGCAAAAATTGAAGTTTATATGCAAGCAACCTTTCATGTCCGATCTCTACATTTCATCTCAATGCTCTGCAAGAAAAAAAAAATGTGCTGAAAGCTTTCTATTTTTCTTCCTAAGCTGTAGAAGACTAGTAAAGTTATTCCAAATTTACACAACGATTCAAAAATAAGTGGAAAATTAGATCATCGTTTAGTGCGTCAATCTGAAATGAAACCTCAAATAGTTGAGTAATTATGTTTAATGGTGAAATCACATTGAAACATTTTATTTTCTGACCACTTCGCTCTAAGAAAGATTAAAATAGCTATAGATTCAATAAAAAGCAGCAAAAGTAGGAAAATACATTTTTTGAATATTATGAAAGGAAACTAATTGCTTCATAAGATCAGCCATTTTCTTTCCGTTTTAGAAGCTAAGTGTACTTTAGATAGTTAATTCCTTTAAAGATGAAATATTCTTTGGGAATGTTCCCTCTAAATAGCTAATTATTTTAAATGTTCACTTAATATTATGAGTGTATTTCAAATATTTTAGCTAAATTTTTCTATGAGACAAATGATTCGATATTAGCAGTGTTATGTGCTATAATGAAAAAAATTCTTAGCGAAAAAAAGAAATTGCATTGTTCATTCTAAAAGAATGCTTACTTTAATTAAAGAATCCAAAATTGTTTAGTATTCCAACTTCATTGTTCCATCATCGCATCTACTTTAAATTCTTTCATATTATTGATGCGTTTTTTTTTGACATTTATTCTTCATATCTTTGAATATATCGATGTATTACTTAACGAGAGGTAAGGATCATCGAAGTGACTAAACCCTTTTTCGATTTTCGCGAAAGTGAAACCGCAATGTGCTTCAATTAATCCAACAAAATCGATAAATTTAATAGCGTACTCTATAATTTTTGCATTCCTATGCAATATATTATTTTTAATGATCTTATCTTTACTATATTATTTTCATTATTTCAATATTGCTGTTATATCAGTCGCATAGACAGACGGATGACACGCACAAATATGCACGCCTAGCTCAAGAATGTTATAGACTTTGGTTGCACCTTATACGCAACCGACTACGATGGCACGCAGTCGAATAGGAGAATGGATCGTTTAGTTGGTTGCCAACAGCCTGCCATCATTTATGATCCGTATAACCTTCCCCATTGCGCTGCATATTCGAAATGTTCGTTTTTGCAGCTTATCGAATGAATCAATATCTACAGGAGGACAATCTTTAGCGCAGTCACAAGAATCCGGTCTTCTGCCGATTCCAGAGATCGTAATTGTGCCTTCCGAGGGAAAAACATCGGCATCTGGTGGTCGAGAGCGTTCTTCCATTACAGGGCAAGTTTGCAATTTTTTATCGATAGTGTTTACTGTTTGTCCATTTCATTGGGTTAATTGATGCTACCTTTTATAGGATAGTTGTTTACAAAACAGATCAAAGTAGTAGAATAGAATAGAATAGTATAGTATACCACAATAAGAAAAGTAGTTTCAAAGACATGATTGTCGCATTAAAATGTTTTAATGAATTGCTGGAGCTACAGTATAAATGAACCTAGAGCATCTAGGTGTCACACAACCAAACAATGCCAAGAACTATCTCACTCGGAATTTTTTTTCATTTCGAATTACCTTGTAAGTTTCAGTACACGACGGTTTAGCCGACGACTCAGTTCTTTCGAAGATATATTGAAGGAGAAGAGGCATCGCCGAGTGCGAACTTATGGATTAGGAGGCAATGGCACAAAGCGCTCATGGAAATCCGGTAGTATGGCTTTGGGTGGCTTTGGAAAATCTTGAAAATGTTGTCTCGATATCAGATATGCACTATCGAAATCCACTGCAACCATACACTTCAGCTATATTTCAAAGACGCTTGTGGCTAGTTCACTGTTTTAAGGCTCAATGATCATTGAGAATATACTTCATACTCTATTATTAGTGACAGATGAACGGTATTAGTGTGATATATTTCATTACTGACAGTCACCCATTGTGACAGCTATTTGTTCGGTCTTCTTTAGAATTCGAAAATATTCTCTTCCAAAAAGCAAATGATTGATAAACAATGATATTTTATGCATTTTAAAGTCATAAAAAGCATCAAAACATTCAATAGAGATTTAAATGAACTCTTTCAAATAATGAGATTTTCTTTGCATTCATATACGAATGAAATTTAAATAGAACGTTCAAGTTCTTACTAGTCAACGATTGAAATATTACTTAACTTCTCTCACCGTTCACATTGTCTCGTTTTTTTTCGCTTAGTTTGGATGGAATTGACTTAAGAGAGGAGAAACGCTATAAAAATTGGCGTTTTTAGACGCCCGTTTCAAACTGAAGCTCACTTCTAGATTCAAAGTAAATCATTTGCTTCTGCATCATATTTGTGAATGATTTCACAAGAAGTTATTTTTTGACGCAAGTGTCCGATATTTTATGAGAATACAGAAAACCAACATGACACCTCACCATATAATAACATTGAATTCATTGAACCGTTTATTCGAAAGATATCAAATTTCGACCGAACGGAGAACTGCGTATATCCAAAAAATTGATAATGTTCCGGAAGTTTTTTTTGAGGCTTGAGTCAGAAGAACATTGCACGTAGTTACTTTTATTGACTGTTAAATGTTATTTTATTCCTGTCCATTGAAGCGTGAATTTGTATTTTTACAAATTTTAGCCACCACTGAAGTCATGTTTGATGCCTAATGAAGTGGCCTTATCTGCTTCACTTGTCACTAAATTGTGATTGTCACTGAAGCTTATAATTGATATTTCTATTAATCTTTAAACAATTTTTTGCAGCGAAAAAAAAATTAGATTCATTTCCGATTATTGCAATATTGGACTAAAATATATGTAAATATTGTTGCATAGTTATCAAATATGTGATAGTAATTGATATTTGAATTACGCTGCTGAATATGCAAAATCAGCATTGAATAAGTGGGGAAAATTATGTCAATTTATTTATATAAGATTTTGATATAAATATTGCATGAAATTATCGTTGTTTTTGGTTATTCTCATTATTTTTGATCTATGAAATTTCCTTTTGTAATTATCAATCGGCGTTGATAATCACAGAGGGAAATTTTGCTCAGATTTAGGTCTGAGACCTAAGTCTGAACAAATAAATGAGATTTTTCTAAGAACTGAAAAAAGGGACGTTTTATTTCTCTATAGCCCGTATTAAGAGAATGAAAATTTATATGTCGTATGTGCCGTTTAATTGTTTTTCGACGAGCTTTAAATTTCGCATATTCCTTGCATTTATTTGAAGCAATATATATTTGTGTGCAATAAACGTTGTTATAATATGTGGGTGTTTCTCATATTCAAAGCACACATCCAGTAGCTAAAAAAACAAACAGATTCCAATATCGTCAGGTGCACGGAAACAGAACCCAACTGTGCGGAGTTTAGAACATCGTTTCGCGTAAATTAATCCATTAATGCATTTTTGGAGATTATTTCGAAAACTTTGCAAATGCAGTAGATCAAACTCTTCATGCGAAATCTTCCTATTGAAGTGGCGGGGGTGGTTTCTTCAGCAGAGATGAGACGACCTCACACTTCCAAATAGAGCACGATATAAGCAAGAGAGGGAAAGAAAAAAATTATCGACAAAGAGATTGCTTTTGCGGTGGTTGTAGATACAGTAACGTGATACCATCTGATTTAAGTGGAACCTTGTTACTGACTTTACGAATAGCCTTCAGAATTGAACGAGCGCATTTATCAACGGAATCCAAATGCTCATTGCAGCATATGGGGAAAATCTGTAGCACACCGTTGTCTTCGATAAAAACACTGGTGAAATAATCTACGAGCATTATTAAGTTGCAGTTGATTATCGGTTATCAGTGAGTTATCACGACTATTTCTGAGGAGTGTACCATATATCGCATTCTCAGTTAACTATTTACTGCTAACGTATTTGTAAAGTGCTATAGTATTTCTTCCAAATTCTCTTACGGTTCCTAGCAAGGTTTGCGCATTGAATTCGATAATGTTCTGATCATTGATTTAAGAAATATATATATATAATTCACTGCGCCGATAGTGTTCAAGCCATAACAAATCTTTTTTTTGCCGCTGAGCATTGAAGATACGGTGACAGTTGTCTAAACTGAGTGATTTTTCATTTTTGTTATGCAAACCTCAATAATATTATGCACAAAACTTAAAAAGCGATTATACACTTCGTTAGTGCTAAATAAGTCTTCAAGGTCTTCAAGGATAATTTAAATTATCCTGCATTAGCAAACCATTAGCTTTTTATCAATTGCACCTTGTAGCATCCCTTTCGAGCCCTATATAGACTTTACAACTAATTCCGAAGCGGATGCTCGTATGATCACCAGTTGAGAAGTTCTCCGGTATGCGAACACTGCCAACAAAAGATACCCTTGTCAAGACCAGATCAAGAGCTTAATCTCTATGAATGGGCCATTGAATAAGATTTACAAGAGTGGTGCTTTGAAAAAAAAAAACATCAACAATGAGGTTGATGCAAAAAGGCTCTCCGCAAACGAAAAGAAAATAAAATTCACGTCACCGACTACTAATATTTTTTGATCCATTAGGTAGCGGAAATCGAGTCAAGGAATTGATCGGAATGAGATATGTAAATATCAGATGCTCGACAGGAGATCAAACGAAAAGTTTTATCGGCGATAATATCAAGGTATAGTAATCCGAACAGAAGTGTTCAGGTATGGCAGTTATTTCAAGAACATTTGTATAGTCATTTAAAAGTAAGACTGCCGATAACAGTGGCAGCAGTTCCTCTATCCTTCTTATTGGCTTTACAGTCACAACGGAATATCTGACAGCATCCGCTCACTCACATGAATGAACCCGCCGTTGAAAGAGACAGTCGTGTTTCGGAAATAACAATTACATCCAGTCTTGTTTCTATTAGTAAAATCTCCAGTTCCGAATTTATTAACTGCACTTCGTGTATTGAAATAAACGCAGGGAAGAAGCTCATTAAGAATGAATGCCGACGTTTCAAAGCTTTCATTCTCAACGTAAGACCGACCACTTCTTTTCTGCTCGTCGAAACACCGAAGAAGTTCTGCAGATACGAACTCCCTCCCCCTCCTCTAGACATTCAATAAACATTTTGTGCTGAGCACATATATGTGTCATATTTTTCATCATTGATGACCACATTATACTTTGTACCAGGCTAAGTAGAGCATAAAAGTGAGCTGGAAATATTCTGTACCCAATATTACCTATCACCACTTAAGGTTCATTTGAAAAAAATTGCAATAAACTGCCTGCTAAACAACGGGCACTTTGGCAAGTTCCAAAGGAATCACTAAATCCTTTGAAAAGATTTGTAGGCAAATTCTGCTTAGGTTCTGCATGCACTATTCTCATGCTCTTAGCCTTAATAAAGAGTGAACTGAAGCTAAACGAATGAAATTTATACGTAAACCAACCCCACAGCATTACTTCTCCGAATTCCTTCCCGTTCGACCATATTAGATGATGTATTTCATACTCTTTCGCACAATGCATATTCATGGATTAATATTTAACGCCGGACTGATCCTCAGCTCTTTTAATGAATTTTTTTTTACATTTTATAAAATTAAAACCATTTAAACCGTTATGTAGAAATGATTCTGAAAATTGAAATATGAGAAATTTTCGGAGAGTCGATAGCTTAAACATTCGTGAAATAACGCATATGAAGGAAATTTCTATGACGAAAATTTTTTCTTAGTTACAACCTTCAAGGACTTCATTTGCATATATGAATGTGTAAATGCCCGCATATATCCTTCATTGCCAGGCGACCATGATCATGTTGTAGGGTAACTGCTGGTCCATGGCGAAACGCACACACCCATTTATTCATTTCTCTTTGAAAATTGTTCTCTATTGAAATCTCAAAGAAAATTGAGCCCAGAAGAGGCCCTGAGATGAAACAATTTTGAAAATGTTTAGAAGTATGCAGAGAATGACAAAAACGTTCGGCAACGATGAATCAGCTAGGCATCGCCTATTCCGTATTATTATTGATAATTCTGTATACATCTTTGAAAAAATTTGAAAATACATCTGAAGAAAAAGATGGAATAAGCCGTACATCTCTATGGCATCCTAATATGCTCGCATATTCGATTTGATGATTGGATTGACTCAAAAGAATATACATTGATCACTATAAGATACGGTGAACTCACTCAAATAAGATCACCGCTGTGGAAAAAGTCGATGCACAAAATGCGAAAAAAAAAATTTCTACTTTATTATTACAATATTTCAAAAATTACAAATTGCTACAACATTAGTAATTTATCGTTTCAACATTAAATTTCAAAAAAAAGTTTCCTATCATCGGCACTAAACGAATCTATGTAGAGGATCTTTCAAATAGGCACCATATGCAATACTGTACATGACATGAATGAGAATTTCAATTCGATCCTTGAAGACAATCTAATGAGCAATCGCCTTATCGAGATGACTGACAACCACTTTGAAAATATCATCGATAGTACCTTCGGATGGGATCTGCAAATGGCTATTTAAAATCGAATGTATGGAAACAAATTAGCACTAATTAAGCGTTATAAAATAGCATTAAAAGTTTTCTTTTGCTAAGATATGTAATAAAATCAAGCTATTGATCATAAGATAGGTATAAATGGCCAAATAATATAGCGATATTTGCATTTTATATAGCATAGATACGCACAGTGAACGCTTATGAATATCCTTCGTTAAATAGTGCTAAAATTACACTACGCTTTATATATATATATATATATATATATATATATATATATATATATATATATATATATATATATATATATATATATATATATATATATATATATATATATATATATATATATATATATATATATATATATATATCGCAAGATCTTTAGCTGAGATATTAAATGCTACCTAATAAAAATAATAAGCGAGAGGAAATACACTGATGAGTTTAGTAAAACTTTTAGTAAAACTATTTAAAAACGGTTCTCACCTTAACAAGTTTGCCCTTCTTTTCATAGTAGGATGTGACCGGTGCAGTTGCCGTTACGTAAGTATTAAGGCGCTTTTTGATAGTTTCAATATTGTCGTCAACACGGCCGCTAAAATAATCTTCATAAGGAAATTAAATTAAATATTATAATGAGATCACATATAACAGATAAAGTTTTATTGAAAAACTTTATGTCAATCGTTAAAACAACCTCAACCGTGAATAACAGTATATTCAGTTGATACTTCGTTATATACATCGACAATCAATTTAAAATTTTTTTTAACTTGTCGCCAATCAAGCACACCACACCTTCATAAAAAACATAAAAATTTAAATCAACACACAAAGCTTGCTTCTTTGTCTTATAGAATAAGAAAACAAATCTATTCGCTTACCTAATTAAATTCTCATATACTGTCCCCTAATCGTAAAATTCCAAACAATTTAATGCTGATATATCTTATTCAAAAAAAATTATTTTATAATATGTTTAAAGAGTCTTATTAAAACAAAAGTTGCTTTTTTGAGAAAAAAAAAATTATTCACCTCGTTTCAGCTCTATGTAGGCATCGCTTTACAAGAGTATCTTCACTAACATCGAAGAAGAGAACAAGTTTCGCCTCTTGAATCTGTGCAAAAAAAAAAAAAAATATAAGCATAGATAAAAGTTAACACTTATCAACAAAGTGAATGAATGACACAAAGCATATTCCATAACTCCATAGAAATATTATCAATTATTTTTTCCGCTTATAATTGACGATCTTTTTGCAAGTATCGAGTCCAATGTAACACTTGAAAACGATCAAAATTAAGAAAATAGAAGAAAAAATGAAGAGAATTATTCAACGCTAAACAAACGCATAGAGAAACGAAATTTAGATTTTCAAAAATCATCCCTCATAATGAATATTATCATATTATTATTGAAGTTAAATTATTGTAATAATCATTGCTTTAGAGATTTTCATCACGCTGATATTGGATTAGGCAATAGACTTCTTTATTTTACTCATTTAATTTCTTTCTCAAATAAAGAAGAATAAAAATGAGGCAAAAATAAACTTTCAAATACGCGTTTAAATTTAGAAAATTTTTGAGTACTGGCAGATTTAAAAAAAAATTAAAAGTGAGGATTCATGTATAGCAATAAAGAGAACACTAACCTCACTCTCGAATTGTTCACCTTGTTTCACCTCTCGTGGATATCCATCAATAAGGAAGCCTTTGGTTCCCTTTTTGACTGCTTCAAGCATTGCTTCTTTGACCAAATCAAGCACTACTTCCTTAAAGATAAAATCAACAAAACAACTGATTGACCATTAAGTTAAAATATACGGGGTAGTAATTAAAATAAGTGGAAACAAGTAATGAGTGATTAAAAATTAGGCCGTTTCTAATATGTCGTCGTCATTAACTGAATCAAAAAGAAACAAATTTCTTATTTTTATTTGTAAGATTATGTGCAGAAATTTCCATTAAATTTTAAGCGCATTTTTATAAATATCTTTTATATTTAGAAAAGAAAATAGATATTCGCTATCGCTTCTAACTGCTTCAGTTTTATTACAGCTCAAAACTAAGAGCAACCATCAGAAATATAATGCAGAAATATTTAATTGATTTTTCGAAAGAAAGAAAAGAATTAAGTTATGCACTTACAAGAGGAACAAGTTGTCCTTGTTCCATAATTTTATTGAGCTCGGTACCTCGAGTTGAACCTGATTTTACCTCATCTCGAAGCAGATCACCTGAGCTCAAATGAGTGAGCCCATATTTGGCGACGATCTTATCACATTGTGTACCCTTACCCGAACCAGGACCACCTTAAATTATTCTCATGAATCAAATAATTTGGTGAAACGAATTGGTTTCTTTACCAATTCGTTTACTTGTTGAGTTGTTTTTGTTTTCTCGTGTATCTAAAGACTGTACCAATATTTCGATAAACCTTCGAATGTTTAAATAAACTATTTGTAGCATATGCATTACTATTCAAACAATTCATCGATACAATGATATCAACGATCAAGCAAATTGTTCAATCTTAACAAAAAATAACACAATCGAAAAATATATCGGCCGAATTTTCTCTGCAGTGCTGTAAATTTTTTTTTAAGTATTATTCTTCTATTACCTTCAATGCGAAGCTAAGAATTGATAGTCACTATTTCTAAATGCTCGTTGAGGCCATATGAGGCCTAATTTGAGTCTTATGAAAGCAATTCAATAGCCTGCAACGAAAATGTCCAACTTCTAAATAATCAGTTCTTTTCATGTGTCTCCTCTATAATAAAAGACTAAGCAATTAAAACAGTTAATTGTACTTTTATTATTCCGTATAGCCTGAATGGCAAATTTTCTTTTGAATAGTTACTGTGAAGATCCAAAAATAAAATTTTGAAAAATATATTGAATTCCCACTTCAATGAAAAAAGTTTTCATTTTCTAATTGCTTATTATTAGCAATCAATTCATGATCGAACGAGAGAAAAAAATTATGAAACAAAACCATCAACGCTATAAAACGAAATGTCATACCAACGATAAAGAAGATAGGCACATTCGCCTTCTTCAGCGGAGTGAGATCGATGCTTTTGCGTTCAATTGGAGCCTAAATTTTTAAATTTATTTAAGAGTAGAAAAATTTTATGAAATATTCCTAAGAAAAATTTTATGAACATCAAATATGTCTAATTTATATATTAACAGCGAATACTCGAATAAAAATGATACACAATAGCGATGGATTTCCCTTGCGAAGGAAGACAGAACTATGAAAATATTTGATGTTAACTGCTTTTGCATTAAAAAATGTGAAATAAAATATGTTAACGATAATGGTAAATGACTGCAATGAAATTTATAAAACTTTGAAAAGAATGCTCTGCATAGATTCTTAATGATGAATGAATTTGTTATCAACCGATTTTCGAGCATTTTAGTTGTTCCGTTCTTTTTCTTTGCAGCAACGCAGCAGCAGCAGCTGTAGACGTGAAAGTAGAGCTATTAGTAGAGAGTATTGCATACGCTTCTCCTCCCCCACACTTGCCTATCGATCCCGACTCAAGTAGGCAGCCAGCTGCCTCAGACACAAAACCACCTTTCACTTATTCATTGCTACGAGCATATACAATCGCATATTAATGTTAGTAGCCAAAAATTTTCCAAAATTTTATTTCATCCTTGAATAAATTCGTATAAAATGTACAAGTCATGACATTTCCGCCTCAAATAATATATACTCGCTTAAAATCTCCCTTATAATTATCGATTTTTAAATTCATTTTCCCTGCGCTCCAATTACTCACCTTATAATATCATCAAGTGAAATGTTTTAAAGAGGTGACTAAATGATTAAAGATTGAATATAATGGATAAGAAATATTTCACCATCGACCAATTGCTAATTGGATCTTCATAATTATAATGTTCCCACTGAACTTTAGTGCTCATCGATTGATCAATTACAATATTTCTTTCTTTTTAAATCCATAAAAATTCGCTGCAATTTTTAGAGTAAATTCATTTATTTTTTGTTGCCGTAGTTTATAAAATATTTTCTGCCGGTTTTGTTCATGAAAAATTTAATTTTAAATTATCTCTATTATTATATTTATTTTCAATATTATGAGATAAGCTGATTTTTTTTAAGAATTATTCACTCATATATAACTACATCCAGTTCTAAATCTATAGCTATATCTTTGGCAATTTGACACTTATTGTTGATAAAGTTATCGTTTTCTTTTTGATAGACGCATCTGAAGTAATTACTTAATATATCTATTGTTATTTACAAACATTCGCTTGTATATCGTTATGATAATTGATAACATCATAAACACTAATTTGCAATATTGTTGTATAGACGTTGTTATAAAGAATTTTGAAAATATTTCAGAAAGTTATTGTGATGCTTTCAAACATCACATTTTAATGAAGTGTCCTCATTATTATCAACAATAACAGTCACCAGTTTAATAAAGAATATCTATGACTTATATAAACTTCCAATTAATCCACCTTTTATTCCTAGAGAATGCTAGCGACAGCATCAATAAGAGAACGTCGAAGTAATTGTATGCTGTTCGACAGAAAATAATGCTCCTAGTGATTTAAAAAAAATGCTAGTTGCAAAAGTAAACAATCGCCAAAAAAAGGTAAATAATGATCATAAAAAACGATTATTGAATAATTAAAGAAATTAGATAGAGAAAAAATCGCAATCACTTACTATTATATTAGAAAATCGATTAAATCTCCCATTATCATAACCTGTCATAGATTATAAATGACTATAAGGCATTGCAAAGTCCTGTAGCAGATTTGCATCATGCTAATGCCTAGCATGAATACCCGATCTAGAAGCATTACACACGAAATCGCGCTTACCATACTCTATGCTGATGAAACGGCCGGCCGATGTCGACGATTTACGTACGAATGAATGACTTAGCTGGCTGGCGGGTGTCACGTTCGGCTGTGTGCATTGCTGGCTGCTCAGCATTTAATTCAGCTCGTTGACGCGTGCGGTTGTTAGAGCGTTCGATTGAAAGCCTCTTGAAGTATATGCAAAGCTAAAAGCTTGAGATTAGCATTGCACGTGAATTTCTACTTCATCCGTGCAAGGATACATGCGCACATATACACGTACGGAGACACACACACACACACCTACACAAATACACATCGAAAGAAACTCTTTCTGGCTCATATTTTCAGAGAATTGAATGAGCAGTGATCGCTCGTTTAGATCTCAGCTGTATGATCTCTAATCGAGACGACAGTTCATAGCAACATCGATCACGATAATAGTCAATTACGTTTCTTTGTGCTGACATCAATAACGATATAACGGAGTTTCTCGCTTTATTTGCTTTTTCAAATATTTTTCAAATGATTTATTGGAAATGTTTCAGTATATACAAATCTTGGCTCGAGCTGGCTAAATGCACAACGGATTCTTTCTATTTGTGTGAGTGAATATTACAAGTAATGGGGTTCTATTTGGGTGGGCTACTGTTTTCAAACGATAGCTAAGTCGCATTTATTTCCACGAAAGATTAAAAATCATTTTTCTATCATTACTCTTTTTACATTATATTCACTCTTGGGATAATAATAGAGGCAGTTTGTGGATGTAAATTCTAACATAGAAAACAGTTGCCGTTATTGACCTTGTAACACGTTACGTGCAAATAATACCCAATAGAATGCGAACGAAGTTTTTTTTTTCTTTTTTAATATTTGGTGGCAGCCGATTGATTTGTGTTCACGTTAGAGAAATCGATATTAGAAATCAATATTGCTAGCGAAATTTAGTTAGAAAATGGTGCGCACTTATTTATCAACCCCCGCATTCCTTCCTAAACCTCCTCAATAATTTTTAAAAATAATCATCTAATCGGCTGAATATTTCAGTGATTTTTTTGCAGAATTGTGGAGGATGGTGTCATATCGCGAAAAAGACTACTAAATGAACAATCTATTAGAAAAAAATCGTCATATAGTGATGAAGCTCAGTGACTATAATATAACTGTAATATGAGAATCTATTTACCGACAACTTTATAAGCGGTATTTAAAATTCAAACGTTACTCACATCAGTCTTCGCGCAGACAATCGTTGTAAATTGTTACTATAAACGGCATATGTTTTGTTTAAACAAGATTTCATGGTATTGTTATACAAGGTGGTAACAGCGTGTTTTATGCAAATATCGTATAAAAGATGACGTTCAAAGACAAAACTTATCAAAATTTCAGAATTTTTGGATTTAAATTCGTATATGCAGGATTGTCGCAACAATTTCAAGTGCAGTACGTATACGATAATGCATTCAATACCCGATGTTAGAGAGCTATTAAGTGCCACAAATATTGTGCACAATCTCTGCGTGTTTTTCGCACCATCTGAATGAAAGAGATATATCGTCGAAAGGTATCTGAAATTTCCGTTATGGAAATTAACCCCATACTTCATCAATTCCTTTCTCTGAACAAGATTTTCAAGAAATTGTGAACCATACAGCCTCCCTCACCATCCCATAGTCCTCCCCTTTTTCAGTGCTCACCTTATACGAGTTCAAGGTAACGTAATTTGATGCAAATACGAATGACTGATAGATCCAACTGGTTATGGTTGGATAAACGAGGAAAGGGTGATAACCGCCACATCTATGCTACAATATCAACCGATAATCCGATCAAATTATTTCAGACATCTGATCACATTGGAAACGTTCCCGACTTCTGAGATGCGGGAGTATGTAGAATGGTTTCTTGCTCATGGATCTGAGTAATTTTTTTGGTAATGCCTATGCTTGCTTCACTTCACATAAATTTTATCACTATAGCCACCAACTCTGTTGAGTGTTAAGTATCACTGATAACCGATTGTTCTTACACTGTGATCGTACGTGCGATTTAGCGACTCGCCAATAGCACAATGGATATTTGCCCTCGCTCGTTGCAATGGATCGAAGTTCACGTTGCCAATGCACTTCTTGTTACCACCCATCTATGCATATCAGTGCTCAATAGTCCTACGAGCCAAACGCGAATGCGGAATGAATCCCGTCTATTCACCACCAAATCTTGACTAGATGTGCTCAGCACGGTTTGCATAAGGCTTTCTGCGGCTCTCGAGTTAAGCAATCATCTATGGAATGTCGTGTTAAGCCAGATCGATGGTCGCACCAGGATAAACTTGCTAAGTCACATCGATTGTCTCCACGATCCGAACAATGCTATTACACTGGTATCTCCAAATGTGTTATTATTCGGGACATTCGCTCGGGATGGAGATAATTGGGCAGTGCCTAGCTATACGCTATATAGAACTCTGGTCGAATATATAGAATTCGACCTTATAAACGGTCGAAATATAGAATTCCGAAACGCTGACCTTCGAATATTAAATCTGTCGCCACAGTTGGCGCATTATGCTCTCGACTCCAAGGTTCATGGATATTGCAAGCACACTACTTGCTGTT
The DNA here is from genome assembly GCA_037389465.1 of Baylisascaris procyonis. NCBI lineage: Eukaryota > Metazoa > Nematoda > Chromadorea > Rhabditida > Ascarididae > Baylisascaris > Baylisascaris procyonis. Next base: position 2,345,256 of record JAZARR010000230.1, read on the forward strand.
CTTGAAGAGAGCTGCTTGCACGTTTGAACCAACATACAACTTTAGTGAACTCAAAGTGGCGCTCGAATTATTTAAGCATTCAATCTCATCGAATTTTCTGCATCAAAGTCTGTTCGTAGACGGGATTCTGCGTTGATGGAAGACTCGGAAATATCCGCGTTCCAGTCGAAGAAATTATTAACAACTTGAGTTTTTTAGTTTTTTTTCGACAAGAAATTTCGGGTCGCGACAACTCTACCAATTTTTCCTGCTCTTTAAGGCCCCATCCGACTGTCTTCCTTCAATAAGAGTCATCGGGCCTAGGATTCAGCCGCCTTCGATCCGCCTTTATCCTCGCAAGAAGCAGCACCTATTTCAGCATATCAGAAATTATTATTGACAATAGTACATGCTATAAACTGTTCACACAGTCAGAAAATTACGGAAAATTCGCGCAACCACATGTATGCATTAAGGGTTGGAGAAAACAAACATCAGCACGACGCTAATGAATTGAATAAGCAGAGAATTCGACAAGAGATCAGTTGATCGACCTTTCCACTCCCATTTGGCGCTATGCTAGCGGCGATCAGCCCGATCCCACTCATTCATGCCACAGTTCACCATTTCTCCCCCTTCCCCCCCTCTTCTGCACACTCCGCCACGAAGCTCCTTGCCACCGCTACGTCAAATCGACTTTTCATATACAAGGTCCAACCATTTTAATTTCACGACAATTGGCAATCAGGACGGGCTGCCCATAAAATATTTGCAATGAAACCACTAAAAACGGCCTTTGAAATGCGCTACACAATGATACAAGACGGAAGATGGATTGGCCTTATCAGCCAAGCAATGAAAGAAAAAGAAGATCGTCAGTGAAAGCCTCAACGTTAAACAAAAAATCATTCGACCAATTAATTACATGACCGACAGGGAAATGCCAAACATCGGCACAACTGCTACAATAAAAGACATCAAGATACGTCACACAAGCACATCACATAAAAACCAATCAAATTTTCACTGACCTTTCCCAACATCAGCATGTTGGAAATCAAAAGGTCACTTCTTACATCATCCAGTACCGTTGTCGTTACCAACCCAACCAACGATCGGTATCTCGGATATATAGTGGACAATGAATATGCATCAAGCGATACGCAAAATCAATGAAACTTCGTTTGTCACAAACAACTTTGAAACGATCAACAGGCCTTTATGTCGAAAGGATTCAGATGACAACCGACGCCGATCTTTCACTTCATCGACGAACGCCCTACCCCCTTGCGGTTCAATCGATTTTATACAAAGCATGGCACTTAGACAACGTTTTAATCTCTTATTTTACGACAGCAACGACATTTACATTAAATCAGCTCAAGCACAAGAAAGAAAGAAGTAATACTGCCATAATGGACGAAATTTAAGGGCTACTGGATTGACCGCTCATTGAAAGAAGACACTCATGCTATCAATCAATCATATAACAAGAGAAAAGTAAAAAAAAAAGGTACAATCTTTTATGCGACAATAAGAACATAGCACAAGAAAATAAATCACACAAAGAATGAAAAGCAAATTTACAGAAGTAACAACTTTCAAAGTAACACATCATCCACAACTTCTAAAATAACAGACATAAAAGAACAGAACGCGAAAAAAAAGGAAGACCGCCTACTGCTGCTGTGGGGCGCTTTTATGTTCAGCCCAAAGTGTGGCCGTTGGAATAAGCGACGGTGGTACCGCTCCACCGAAACCGCAGTAACCTTCATTTGCACTGAAACAAGTAAATCTTTGTTCCAAACAAATATTTCATTCATCAACGACGCAACTCCACCCCCCCCCCCCCATTCCTATCCATATATCAAATTCCATCAATTTACATCTCTCTGGTATATTTATTCGATTATGAAATATGCATAATGACAAATGAAATCACACGCTACTATTTCATGGGGAGTCCCCTAACTAAGAAGTGCTTCGCTCAACTTCCGATACCTTATGAAGGCTCAGAGAGAAGTCGCCATTCAGTTGCAGCTTCCCACAATATTCGACCTCTCGAAACAACCCACAATATAGATAATGTAATAAGATAGAAAAGATGGTGGAATATACTTGAGGAAAAAATGCTGTTAAATGTTAAAAATACGAACCGTGGTTGTGCCAACACTGGTTGCGTCTCTCCTTTTGATCCATAGGTTGAGGTCGGTGTTATATTTTCTGAAATGCAAACGATACGTAAATGCGATCGGCATCACAGCATCTATCATCCGATAAAAGAAATCGCTGTCTCAGTGACAATCGCAAAAACGCAACAATTTGTAAAACGCTATATATGACCGCTTCTATACGTACGAAGATAGCTATTCTGACGATGACCACTTCAGAAATGTTAAATTTTATAACCTCCATACGCTCTCTCACTGTTTCCAAAAAAGCTGGTGAAAGAAAGGTGGGATAAGGCCTATGTAAATAACGCATGAGGAAGAAGGCTTAATGAACGATTTCTTGCTTAAGATGCAACAAACTGTATTACCACAAGAGATCCGTGGCGCAGTCCTCGTAGCGAAAGATGACAGTCTGTTGTCAGCGGGACGAGAGAAATCGTAAGTCCCCGATCCCCCTCGGTTGTCACCTCTTCGTCCACGCTTCTTTTGACACCAAGGTCGAGCCTCTTCATTGAATCTGGATATAAACAACATTTCTTGAATAAATGCGAAATGTTTGCAAAAAATAAATGCAAAAAAAAAACAAAAACAAATGCGACATGTCATCAGCAAAAAACATCGCGTCGAAGCGCCGGTACTCCCGCTGAACTGAGTGAGTATTCGACATTGGTGGAGTCTTATAAAGCAATATTTGTTAATGAAACTACACCCTCTCCTTCCCCTATTTTTTGATAGACAACAAAAAAATAAAAAATAAAAACCACGCAGGCGGATGTGCTAGTGTGCTAAAGATCCGCTATAAGCGACTTTTCAAACGATCTCCGCAAACAATCAAACATTTCATAACTACGTCTTGTTCATGTGCAATATATATTCACGCAATTTGATGAGTGCATTGCAGCACACACGCAATTCACACGCAATACATACAACAAAATACAAGTTCCGCAAATTCACAATGTGACTTTTATACAAGCATGCGAGGCTTTCAAAAACTATAAATGCAATATGGGAAGGAGGAGGGGGAGGGATTAAGGAGGAGGAAACAGCGGCGAACGGTAAACCATGTCAGGGTGAGACGAAAGGAGAAGAGAATAAACACAAAAGCCCATCAATATACGGATGAATAGGCTTCAACGCCTTCAATCAACAGCAAACAAAGGAAATGTAGCAGTGACATACCTTGCAACGAGTTCAATAGCATCACCAATTCTTTCGAGTGGTGGTTCAACGAAATACACATCTTCGACCGGCTCAAGATCTACATTCGGTATCGAAAACGTCGCTGCAATAACGCATTAAGGCATGGATGTATTAATGGTGCCGCTGATACACTCCTTTGCCACATCGCATTTCTGGGATCCAAAGAACTACTTCCAAGAACCTCCAAATTCCAGTAACAAATGGATATCCATTTGTTTGAATATGTGTAAAGCAATCTCCTTCTTCCGATATTTCGCCGCAGTGATAAAATATGGCTGCACTAAAAACTAATAAATTTTCGGATGGAAATGAATCCACTCGACTCGGTTTGTTTCCGAGACCCAGCTTAAAGAATTTAGGCGACATCTCCACAACGACAGACCCCACCTCTCCTATCTCCTAACCCATAATAGGAAATCACAATAAAATAACAAGGAAACGGCATTCCGGAACTGGCATTCCGGAAGGTAAAGCTTCAGACATCTGCCATGCCTGTGGACAACTAGATAATGGTTCAATTCCCTTGCGTTGGCTTTATCGTTTCTTTATTCAAAAAATAAATCAAAGAAATAAAAAGTGTACCTTTCAGCTCTAGCATAGCTTCAACCGGTATCTGTCCAATGCCATCAGCACGCGATTGTCTCATTTGTCGATTCAACATTTCCTCTTCCGACGGTATTATAACGACGCACTTCCGCTGCAGGAAATTCTTTGTTTACCGAAGAAAATGCTCTTCGACGAAGCTTAGATGTACAATGGAAGGTAAGTTGAAATGAAGACCACTCCATACGACTTCATTCGGATATTATTAAAAAACCGATCATTTAACGTATAAAATGGGAAAGGAGCCTACTATCCTAAGCTCAGTTTGATTCGAATTCACTTGCGGTTATGTTCCACCGCCCGTTCGATTTAAACTTCCTCGAATGCTGATGCAACGTTTCAAATAATCAATGAAATGCGGGCCTGCTGATAAATCCAATCAAGAAAAGATGCAACTAGTCCATTTTTATACTATCTTATTCCACTCCACTGTTCGGCAACTATTGTTACATTTGTTGAGATACGACGGAATAAATAAATCAACAAACAAAAAAAGATTTTTACTTGGATAGAATAACTGGATGCCTGCTTGTGACTGCTTACTTATAACATACGGCTCAAAGAACCCATAGGCTATCTCTCTACGAACTTTCAACTGCGTAGTGCTTCACGTTAATGTGTAGTTGTAATAGGCTACATTCTAATACAAGAAAAAAACATCAGCAAAATAGAGCACTTAACAGAAGAATTCGCGGAGGAAAGACAGGAACAACACCGTCGTCATTTGTGATATTAATCCTTCGCTCCCAGCCTTCCTGTACCGTCCCCTTTCCCTTCTTTCTCCACATCGCTTCAAACCATTCACGAAACTACTATGTGGTCTGTGTGTTACTAATAGAATGCTCACCACCATTACCTGGAAATCTTTAAATTGAGAGAGTTTCTTCCTTCGCGCATCCTTAGAGACGTTTGTCTGATCGATGATATAATTCCTTCGTCTTCTACATGCCAAATGCAGCGATCGAGTTAACGCTTTCGCGGTCAGACCCATTACCATATCCCAGCGACCCTGCAGAAGCCGAAAATGCGAACGTAAGCTGCACGAGAATTTTGATGACCACTGAACTGTTCGTTACTGATAAAGAGAAAAAGGGAAATTACCGTCAGTTTCCCTTGCCCAACCCACTCCTCTCCATTGAACAAGCACAACCTACCCCCTCTTTCCTTCCTCATAAGCCCTCCCCTTTCACATATCGTGCGGGCACGAACTACTTCCGTCTCTCACCATATTATACATAACTCACGCCATTTGACAACTAATGGCAGCAATATTTTTTCTCCTTTATCAAGCTCGTGCAATCACATGAATTAAAAATATTTCGTAAACATCCCGACGTAAAATCAACTCTACATTGTCTGAGATCATAAGTACAGCACTTTTATAAACTCGTTTCCCTTCTTTCAAAAGCTTATGAATTTGCATCAGTGCTTAAATCGAGCACCTGTTTCAATAGTTCACTGCGATACAATCATTGAATTCAACGAAAACGAAGCACGAGCTCGAGGTAGATTGCATCCGCTAGAGATATCAATCGCAGCTAGGTGTAAAATTTGATGCAACATATGAACGACAAATGCATTAAAATCAGATTTATACCTGATGGACTCGACATCTCGCAATGCCGTTAACTTTCATCGCTGCAAGAATAGTATCGGTGCTAAGCAATGTCCACTGTTCATGCGGATGATCTTTGAGATACTGCCGCACCCAAGTTGTCTTGCCCACTCCAGGTAAGCCGACCATCATCAACACCTGCAAATAATCTATTAACATCCTATCACCCCGCAACATTCGTGTGAAGTGTTTATCTATATACCTGTCGATGTTAAACAATAAGCTCCTAAAGCACAACTCGATCTCTAGCTCATCCCACTGATCTACAATAAGTTCCAAAATGAAGCTCGCGTTTGCACGTATTGTTGCCCGAACGTTTCATTTACCAACCCCAACCAGAAATATCTAATTCATTAGTATACTGGCCATTATTTCCCATTCTCCTCGTTCGAAGTTTCCACTACTTCACTATACCATAATAAAGCTGAAAAAAAGTTACTTAGGTCTAAACTCTCAATGAACTAAGACAAAGCTTCCCGCTGAAACGACTGGAGAGGATCGAGGTTAATATTATTGAGTTCAATTTACTTTTCAAAAGAGAAAGCAATAGAGCGCCTTGGTTCCAGCACAACCTATCCCTCCCAAAATCTTAGTTGCTTCGTAATCACCGCCCTCCCTACTTCATTCAAAACAATTTATCAAATCTACGCTGAGCTATAATAGATGTTTCACCACTTGCAACGTACCGTGCATTCTCCTTTGCTCGACGGAGGTACAGGTCCTCTCAAAAGACGATCCCGCTCCAGATCGGCAGCAAAAATCATCTTCTTTTGAGACGTTGGCTCAGTTCGCCCCTCAGTGCTGAGTTCGTCCAAACTTAGCCACTTGTCTGCAGCACCCTCACCGAAGTTGATAGCAACCTTGCAGTTCTTTGTGCATATATGCGGAAAAAGTACCTCGCCACTCATAAGATGTACCTCAGAAAATGCAACGCCCATCCATTGCTTGTTCACCCAATACGAGATCTCACCTTTAGCCAGATCCTAAATATATTCAAAAATGAAGTTATCACGTGATTATCTTACATATAAACGGCGTCTAATAGACTAAAAAACATTTGAAACACTTGAATGCATCGCCGATACAGCACTTTCAAAAAGTACATTCACCACTCGATGCAAACGACAGCACAACGCTCGTTAAATAATAAAAGTGCTTACAACTGCAGTCGTCACAACGTCATCGATGTGAAACGGCTCGCCATAATCCGTGAAGACATTGCCGAGTGCCTTTCTTGTTGTCAAACTGAACGAGTATGAATGTGCCGATTCTCCAAGCTATAATATAAACTGACGACCGTTATGTGAAAACAGCTAAACATAAACGGCTATTACAAAAAACAATATAAGCTGCTACTACTGCAAATAGCAGCGACCTTCGTTGGCAATAGCTCTACTTCTCAAATCTGTTATCATCAGCCTTGAATAAGAAATGTTCAGAATGGACAAATTTCACAGCCTTTCATTTACGATGATATTGAAATTACAGATCAATATAAAAAATTAGGCCAATAATGGAAAGCTTGTGGCCTGTAGTGCTGAGCTCTACTTGATTTTTGGTCTAAATGCGGTCGCACTCAACCACAACCATATTCAACAATCTGACTATCCAGACCCCAACGCCATATAAGGCAATGAGGAGCAAAAAAGACGACTCACTACACTTGGAAACGATTCCTTATAGAGACAGACCTGTAAGTTCAGAAATACAAACTTACAATGCTTTGTGTGTTCTGCAATGACCATCCGATGCGAACATCGTAGGCATCGACCTCTTCGAATGGAATGTGCTTTATCGACAGAAATTCCAATACCTAAATTGACCTCTCAAAATCATTCAAATTCTAAACCTTTGGCTGCCTTTATCGAAAAAATTCGGAGCCAGTGCCGACTATTTTAGTAACACACTTTTCCCCACCTACAACATAAACATCAGCTCTCTGGTACACACTTGAAGTGACAGCGAAAGTGAAAACAAAGACCGCCCAGGAGAATTTCCAGTCCTTTTCTTAGTGAGGAAAACAAGGCACAGCAACGCGAGAGAAAATTTAAACATAACCGCGAACAGCATTTGAAATTCACAACAACGGTAATAATATTCAACGAGATTAGGTACTAAAGTCTGCGCCCCAGTTACATCGGAATTATATGACTAAAGCCACAAAAAAAGCAACTAACTTTTGCCTGAAAGGCGATGACCGGGAAGCCTTCAAGACTATCAGGGACACGAATACCGTAAGTCGATCGCACTCCTCCCCACATTAGTGCGAATCCATCGCCGTTATCCGGATCGATGACCATCGGATCGGTCTCACTAGCTTTTATATGCAAATCGGCATTGTCTATAACGCAATACTTTCAACAAATCGCTGACAGGAAGCAATCTATCATCGTAAACGGTATCAAAACTGAAGCATAATACGCCAATTAAAGCGTAAAGTCCAAATATAAGATCGGCGTCTTCGCATTATGCATAAAATCTTATTGCTAATTAATAAAAACCTCATTGCTATCGTACAGAACTCTGGCCATCTATCGAATATATGCAGTTCAAAACATTTCTTCAGTTTTAGTCTATGTGCTATGAACTTCATAGTTTATGAGCTATAGTTACTGAAGAAGTTCTTTAAATTCTCGTTTGAAAATTGGAAACACTATCACAGAACTGAATTTAGTTATCACGGCAGCTCTCCATCAGCAGCCAAGACCTGTTAGAACAAAAGCGCTAGGGAAATGGAATATGATAATGTTGTAAATTAAGTCACCTTCGACGGAAGCGGTAGCTCTCATAACATTCTCCCACATGGGGAAATCTCGAACCTCAAAATTTAGACGGTCAAAATTGGGAAACGATATTTATTCATAGGGATTAAACGCACAAAAATCGAGTTCCATGTGCTCATCACCCGGGATCGGTTCCTCTTCTTGAACCGAATTCTTTTTAGCTGCATTCGATTTCCGCCTTGAGACGCCTTCGATCACAATCTCGTCGTCTGAATCCGGAACTGGCTCTCCATGAAATTCCGGTAACGGCTTATCCTCTTCCTCTATTTCATAGTCTGGATCAGGCGCCATCTGCTCGTACTGCTGACAGGGCTCTTCTTAAAAAGCGTCATTTTATTTCATACGGTGTGACTGTTTCCCCCGCTTTATCACTGATATTATTCTGAACTACTGCGGCGCCATAACATGGGCCGATACTCCCATTAAAAAAATCATTTATGGTGTTTGAAAACTATACAGTCAAAAAAAAATCTACATCGGATTCTCGAAACAAGGACGAAATTGATCTAAGTTGAGCACCAAATAAAATACAACACTGTAGTACCGAGATTCGAAAAGGGAGGAGGGAATAAGTGCTTTGCCAATCTACGCAGGTGGAAGGGTGAGAAGTGAGGACAGGAGGGAAAGGGGAGGGATGTGAAAACACATGATAAGGAAGCATTAAGACGTGCATTCTGACGATTTTGTGAACGCTGCTGCAAAATAATCCAGTCAGCATTCCACCATCCTTTTCTCAACATTAATAACCCACGAACTAGAACACCTAGTGCTACCTGATTCAGGTTAATAACGAAACAATACAACGAAAAGACAAGCTTGCAGCTCGCATAACCTTTATCAAAGCCGTTTTTGATAGTCTCTTTATTACCCTTAATAACACTATCAACAGTATCACTGGAAAGATGATATAATAAAAATACTCAAATCCTTTTCAGTGAACATTCTGAGGAACCCTTTTGTATCTTGTTTTCTCCAGGTAAATATTACACGTTTCCTAAAGCGAAAAAAATAAAGTAAAACTACAAAGCGATTGGCAACGCAGAGTATTCCAATTTGCCAATCGCCAGCCCATCACGCATACTTCCGAAATTATGAATCCAATGAGAAATAAACGGAAATACTATAGACTCTTTCCGTCAATCGTCATTTCGAATGAGTCCCCAAAAATTCCTTCCTTCCTTCATTTCCTTCAAGCACATTCCGAAAGCACAAGTGAAAACATTCAGAACGGAACGCATTGTTTGCGTTGGCACAGGCATTTTTATTTATAACGGATCATTAAAGGGATACGATACATATTTGAACCAACTGAATAGGTATTTCATTAAGACCTTAAATAAGCATGCAAGTGACGCAAACACTCGAAGCATACCAGGTGTTCTTTTCTGAGAGTCCAAATTCTTCAAAACGTCCGATGCCTTCTGTAGAAGCAAACGAGGATCACGCAATAATTTCTCACAGATATCCGGCTTACTATAAAAAATAACCACTCAGCAACAGAATGAGGCAATAACAGGAAACGCCCAAAATCGGAATTAAAGAACGAAGACCCTTAGGCAGACGATCAGCTAAACTATATAACCATTCACGAATATGCCTGCGGTACCAAGCACATTTACGATCACAATCGACCCGGATCAAATTTGACCCACAACCTCGATGATTTCAACTCTAAACAACTAAAGTAAAAGAAAGATTTACCTTTGTCACAAAGATTAATGAGCAACATAAAATAGAATTCGCAAAAATGGTTAAATTTAGTCGAAACTTTCTCGTATTCCCTCAAAGATGCTCGAAATGCAAATCTTCCAAATATAAACAAATCAGTGGGCTTAGCTCAAGTTGGAATTAAAACAGTGCAATTTTCCTAATCCCGATTCCGCGAAAAAAAAAGGCATAAGACCAAGTAGTCAAGCAGGAAAATATCTGCTTAAAATTTGTAATATTATTTATATAAATCACATATTATATTCTACATGTACATGAACCTCTAACTGCCTTAATCAAGATAAGCGAATCTCAAATATCCGCAGCGATAACGTTCTACCAGATGAAGAATAAAAGCTGGCAATCGCGAAACATGGCACGATTAACTGAAGATCAAAAACTGAGGTGAGGAAGGGATTGCGAATGCGCAGGACGACATTCATCCAAGAAGCAAGACAGAGACCGCAGTCATCTCATCGTCCTCTCAAACCGAAGCAAGATGCCTGTATCTCTAAACAATTTAACTTGCTGAGAGATGTAAAAGCGTAAAGGAAATGACCTTTCGGTTGTTTCATCGGTTGCAACCGTATCGGGCGATTTCGACGAAGAATGAGTTGATAAATTCTCTACCTAAAGGAAATCATAAGTTTGTCGGAACTGTGCACGTGACAAATTATTATTAATCCTTCTTTACTATGATTTGTATGCAAACCGCTAGGTGTCAACTATACGTTTTAAAACATCTCCACCATTCTTTCTGATCATTGATAGCTGAATCGAGAGCATCGACAGAACCCATGATGCATTTTTCTACCTCAAGAACGTACATAACATCTCAAATATCGAAAAACGATTGAACTGAATGCTAAATTGCAAGAATTCCGGGAAAAAAATGCGAAATTCAACGTTACCTGTTCATCGATATTCCCGGGAGCTGCAGAAAAAGTCGGCTGGTCGACGTCAATGCCTATCTGAATCTGTTCAACTTTTCCTGTCGAATTACTACATCCTTCAACAGCGGACTGTGGAACGCTCGCGGTGCTCGGTGGACTTCTACTACTGACAGCCCCATCCGTTACCGTCACGTTAACACCTTCGCACATATCTTCAGCGTTCGTTAAGTCAGAACTGGATGGCACTGACAGCTTTCTCTCTGTTGCAGCTGTAATCTCACAAACGTCAGGTTGCTTGGCATATATTTCAGCATCGCTATGAAGCACACCTGGAGGTGAGGTCGCTTCTTCTGATTCTTTCAGAGGCGTACCTTCTCGGTGTAATGGAGCGAGGGTTGTCACACCGGTCGTCGAAGCTACGCCATCACTAGCAATCGGAAATATGGTGGACGTATCAACTGCTTCAATAAGTTGCCTTACAACCAGCTCAACAACGGCTGGTATTGTTGGCTCCAACTCACGTTCCACCGTTGTTACCACGATGGGTTCGCTTTTATCAGAAACAACGCAAATTTCGTCTATCTTTTCTCCTTGTAGGGTGAGATTTGGCGGCGATACAGAATATGTCATGGATGATTCCTCGAGGAATACACTGGTTGATGTAACGTCGCTGGACGACTGAGAAGGAACCAATTCTGAGGAAGCCAAAGGCACAACGGTTGCAGCTGCTGGCTGAGGGAATTCCGCAGCAAGCTGTATCACAATTTCGCTGCTTTTCGGTCCCACAGAGCCGGTTTCAACTGCTGCGTTGTCTTGGGCGGCTGGGATAGGTAAAGACTCCGCAAACGATGGATCTGCGATAATTCGTACTGCAGATCCCAATGATTCTGCTGTGGCAGTGGATGGCTCGGTCGACGATGAAGGAACGTTCCCATCATCTCTACTCCTTGCATCAAGCTGCGCCGTTTCACTCCTTCCAGGTAAAGGGATTTCTAGCAACGTAGCTGATGGCAGATGCTCTGCTTCGAGGGAATGCACCACCGCCTCGGTGATAGACGATGGTATTTCCCCAGGTATCTCTGAATCTGCTGATTCCCTCTCCGCTCCGGCGAAAGAGTCTAAGAGAACAGCTGCCCCATGCGAGTCATTGGCCTCTATTGTTGTCGTATCTTCCATCATAACTGCATTCGCGTCTAAAGCAGGTTCAGCATTATGTACCGGAATAGGTGGCATAGCAATATTGAGCACGTCTAAAGGATCACCTTCTGATCCTTCCGTTCTGATGGCCGCATCGCCAATTCTTGCAAAGACAGCCTGTAATGCATTTGCCATTTCCTTGATACGATCGGGAGATAACTCCAAGGATGAAAACTGCGGCGCACCTGACGTTGAAGGTACATCGGGGAAATGCGAACTTGGACTTGAGTAAGGCGGCACCGATGGTGGTCTAGACAACGGAGAGAGCTCCGCATCGGACGCCATTATGTCATATTCGGGTCGGCGAGTGTCCACTGCGAATATTTCCGAGTTTCCGGAATGCGAAGGAAAGCAAGGAACCGCATCTGACGTCTTCGGTGCGTAGGGTGGTGGTGGGGGAGGTGGTGGCGGAGGAGGCGGTGGCAGACGATGGACTGGGGGAGGAGGGGGAGGAGGATGAGGTGATAATAGAATAGGCGGAGGTGGAGGCGCTGGCAGCCGCGCCAATTGCAATCGATCATCAGAAAACGAACCTGAAAACAACGTAACTATAACATGAGAAAATCCAGTGATCAGACCTGGCTTAAGACACAGATGTGCTTTGGCATCATGAAATCATCAACGAAGAGAAGTAATGAAACGTCGAAGTGAGAGGATTTGACTATTACGCTAGCATCTCATACCTCTGCTCCTTCCTCTGAGGAGTGCAGGGGAGAAAATCAAGGCGGATAGATGCAATAGCCCCTACAATCTCTCATCCGGTGCTAACAATGTTTTAAAGATCATCCAACGATGGACTGGACAAGCAGAAAAATAGGAAACCCGGGCAAATTCAGTTCTGATTTGTTCACGTGATGTAGATACATTACAACTGAACAATGAAACTATATAATCCATGATTTTTCGTTAAACCTTGCAATGTTTGATGTAAATGGCTATGACATGAGTTGAACAAATAAACATTTGAAACATCCCTTGTCATTCCAAGCGCTTAGTGCTCGAACTTCAAAAGTAGTGCGAAGCCCTATTGAGGATATGCGCAGGAATGTAGGAAAATTGCAAATCCCATTCCTAGTCAGGAAACGCCAATTAATACTTCAACGCATCCATAGTGTTTGCTCTCACTAAAGTGCCATACTGTTTTCTTTTTTATCACCTCCTCACTGTATGCATTATCAAGCTTCCTATTCGTGCTTTCGAGAGATGAAATATCAGAAAAGCGCATCAGCTAACAATCTAGAAAACAAAAGCAATGAATCGAAACAGCTCGTGGAAAATTGGAAATGTGGAAAATTTAATGCGGAAAATTAGCATCACTAATCTTCAAAACGTGCACTTCGAAAGCGCCACTTTGCAGGCGATGCACCCCATTAAAAGCAACCAAAAGCAACGGCAACGAATCAATCCAATAACATAGAAGGCACTCACTACCACCGAATTCCGAAGGGATTTTTCGAAAGATTACAGATAACTGAATTATTCACCCGCAATATTAATCCAAAATTCCCCACCCCAATCGGCTGAAATTCGCTTCAAAAGCGCTAAATAATCTAGAGTGCTTTCCAGTAATCGATCGATAGAAGCAAATGACTGACTGACACGCAGAAATGACGGAAATTTAATGAAGGAATAGAAGTACGCAATAAATTAATTAAAAACGCACGATTTTTCAACGGTTGTGCGTGGAACTGAGGTGAAGGTAGATGAGGTTGTTGCAGCGAAGGCTGTTGAATGAGCGGTGAATTGGCAACGGATTTGCGTCTGTCGATCATAGGTCCCAATCCCACTGTACCTCCACTTAGTCTTCGCTTCGCCATTTCAATCTTTTGTCTCTCTGCTGCTTTCTCTTGTTCGGTTTTGAATTTGCTCGATAGTAGTTGTGTCTGAATATAAATAATAATTTATTCATCTTCATTTAATTAAGAACTCAATTAACCTCGACAAAGTGCGATCAAAGGTAACAGCCACTTTTTTAAAATCCTCCACTTTGCACTTTTCTGTTACAATCTTGAATTGAAACGATCATTTAGTGCACATCTCATAATGTATCGGTTAAAAGGTTTTGCATGCTAGCTGCTCGATTAGCATCAATACCGTTGAAACGACAACAAAATAAAACACCCAAAGAGTAAATGCTATTTTCAAATACAAATAAAGCGAAATTAAACTCTTCCCGTTGAAAGATTAAATTGACAGCTTTGTCGACAAGCTCATCCTTAATCTCTCATTCATTATAATCTATCCGAACGTAATCTGAGTGCCGCACTCTCCCATTCACGACTTAACTGTGCAAGCGGTCTAGTTGAAAATAGTGTTAAATACTGATATGCTTCATACTTAAACATTTTCTTCATTCTACTCCTCGTCTTTTACGTTTCCAGGTCTTCTTTTCTACTTCTATCTGTCCCCTTATTACGCTGCCCTTTACATCGTGTTGTTTTACTAACATTACAACCTTTCATCATTTAACTAACAGGGTTATGCGTATCGTTCTGATGATGGCCCGCGCATAACTCCGGTGCACACGTAAACGAATAAGGGCCGAAACGTGTACACCTCTCAGGTCTTTGTTCTTTTCCTAGGATATCCTTTTTACAAATACGATCTATTTTCACTATCTTCTCGTTCATTTTTATATTTTATTTTGCACTCATAATTCTTAAATAATCTCATGTTTTTAATTAATGGTGCATTTATGGGTTTAAATAATTCTAGTCTCATCATCAGTATTAAGAAAATTTTCGACATTACCGCAATATATAAACGTCTTGTTCAGCTTAACCTTAGATTAAAATAGTGCATTGTGTTATGAACGTTTTATGCAAGTAAAATCGAAAGAAATACATCGCAAAAAACATAACATACCTGTTTATCAAAAATGGAATCGAGAACATCGATAGGCGCTTGCATACGTGGCGGAATCTTCTTTCGTGCTATGACCGCTTTTTTCTTCTCTGTATCCGAAGTTGGTTCCTTCGGTTTGTCGACTGTGGAATCCGCTGGCCTTATTTTAGCCACATCCGATGACTGCAAGACCTATACGTATAATTTAAGCAAAGACAACTGTTGAAGGATCGGCCCGGTCATACGCTCGGAAGTTTAAAGAAATTCGACGAAAAAATAAGCAAAAAAAAAGGATCTCCATCCGCTAACTCGCATCCCATAATTTGAGTGACAAAAAACCCTTTACAAAACTATATCTAGAATGGTTTCTGGCATAATTGCTACTTTCTGTCCATCGAAGTAGAAGTGACAAAACATTGTGGAGCTTCGAATTTATGGTATTGCGAGATGATTGCATCCCTTAACAATTCCACTAATACTCGACGAATAAACTATAAAAAAAGGATAAACTTACAGTGGAGGCACTGGTTTGTACGGACGGTGATATTGGTCCCGACACTTGGCCTTTGGCCGCATCGCTTAGCGCGTTTATAAGAACCTTTTTCAATTCTGGTTCATCCTTCTGAGCACTTTTTTCAGAGTTTATAGATGCTTTTTTTATCTCCAATCCTTCCTTCCGGATGGTCTTTTCTGTGCTTACGATAACACTTTTCACCTCTGCCTCGTCCTTTCGAGAACTCTTATCGGAATCAAGTTTCAACTTTAGAATAAGACTCTTCTTGTGCTTCGGTTCAATTCCATCTCCAGTCATATGCTTTTCCGATTCCTTATCAACGCGGACTTTATCCACTGACTTTTCTTTTGTCGCGACCTGTGGTGCCTCACTTTCATCCTTGATTGCCAGTTTTGTTTGATCGTTGAGTTGATGCCTTTCTTCTTCTTTTATGACTTTCTCTGGCTTCTTGGCTTTTAGATCAATCCTCAACCTCAATTCCAGGCCCGTCTCTTCTTCGTAACTATTCTCGCAAGCCGATTGTGCGAGTTCCTTTTCATCCTCATTTTTCAGCTGCTCATTTCCTTTTCTTTTCTTCCGCTAAAAAAAAAAAAAAAATTCCATCACGACGGCACAAAAATCCACACAAAGCTAAAACCAAATGGTCTGGCGCTGAGGAACAGCTGACTCCTAGTTCAGCACAACCAGCTGCCAGTAGCACCAATGATTGTGTGGCTTTATGGCACTAGAAAACGACTCATATAGATCTTAAAATAGGACATGTCAGCTGCACCATAATCTCACCGCCATGAAGACCTTAAAAGCCTCAATACTATATACTCAATGCGTGATCACTCAATTCAGACGGATAAAAACACAGCCATAAAAAGAAAAACATTGCAAAACTTTGGCAAACAAAAAGCCCTACAACCTCCGACTCTCACTAACTATCACCATTCGTCTCTACGATTCGATTCATAAACTGCGGAGTGGAGAACTTCATTCGCAGAATAGATCAACACCGGGTGATCTTCAATACTCTTGTCATGCTCTCAATAAGGGATTTGAGCCTTTGAAATTGCAGTCAAATTAATTGAGTGCCAATACGCCCATTCATTGTACTAGTTTTACTTCAGTCAATTAATAAAGATGAAACTGAAAGCATAAACGCAAAACATACAGGTGTACGTGTGACTGTTAAATGATTGCTTTCTGAAGACGTCGCCTGATATGGGAGCTTCGTGGCAACAGCACTAGAACCCGAAGCCCTCTTGCCTTTCACCAGATTCGGTTTGTTTTCTATTTCAGGAAATGTGTCATAGACCCTGGATGGTGTCACTCCACTTATTGCGGCTAGGTCGGACGAGACATCATTCTGCAATCAGCATTCCCAAATCGAATAACCCAAATAAAAAAAAAAAAAACAAAAGGAATGAATAGGATATGAGATAAAAGGATGTAATTACTATTAATTACTATAAACCTTCGGCTGAGAAATCCTTTCACATGACTTCACAGAGGCTCTCTACCTTTTTTATCTGTCACATATCCCATAAAATTTTTTCTCCTCATTTCCATCTCATCCTCAATCATTTATGCTAAGCACTATTAGAGATACAAAAAGCAAATAGCATAAATGAGTGTAATTTTACAAACATTCACACACAGCAACCACCTGCTGCTACATACACAACTATACCATAAAAGTACATACACAATTTCACCTCCTTTCTTCCCTTCTCCCTTCCCTCCTCTCATCCGTTTAGTAACTTGCCTCCACTTTACTTAAAATCACATCGATACTTTTTCAATAACATGGCCGCATATATCGATATAACAACCGCTTCATAATAAAAGGTCTTTGAACGCATAAGGATAATTCTTTGAATGAACCTCAAAGTGTATGAAAAACTCACTGAAAATTCGATAGAAAAAGACTCCTCAACGATTTCAACCTCGTCAACTTGAGATGTATCAGTGATATGTTTCGCTTTTTTAGATGGCGGCTCCAATGATTCATCTGGTTGTTGATTTTGATCGCTTTCAATTTCCTCTTTCTAAAATGCATTTTATAAGAATTAAAAATGATCGAATTTAAGTAGTAACAACTACCAAACAACGAAAACAATCGAGGACGAAGATCTTTAATTTGATGCAATCAGAAGTTGATCTAAAACGGGGGATGATCATTGCAGTGTACACGTATTGTTTACATCTATATTATGCGGTAACCCACTCATACACCTATTTTTGCTTTTTTTTTTTCTCGATGCGAGCATCAAAGCGAAAAAATCAACCTATAAGAACTATTCCTATGGCTGTGCATTTTTACCAACCGATAATCGGAACGTTTATGAAAGAATCCATTCCGATTCCTGATAGTTCCTCTCTTTGTGAACATCTGGGAACAATCCAAGAACGCAAACACCGATAATCATTCACTACGCATCCACCAAAAGGGCCGTTTAACTCCAGCATCTTTCGATAATCTTTTGATTCAAACAATTATAACGCCCTGCGTAAACTTTCCAAGTATTCTGCTAACAAATTTATCGTAAAAATTAAATTTCGCAATCAATACCACCAAGAATATATAACTGACCACTTTTGCAGCCCTCTTTAAAGGTGCCTTCCTTGGCGATTTTTCCGGAAATGGGCGTGGCGAGTATGAATGATGTCCCATTCGCTCAAGATCCACTGCCTCCTGAAAACAAATCAAATCTGGAAATAAATGAAACGCTGCTCAAAGAAATGGTATGTGGTACAACATCCATACAAGTACTAAACACTTCTAAACCTGAATTGCGAATGTAACGATTCTTAGAAGAATGCCCCGGTGGAAAAACCAAAAGGTAAGACAAATAATGGGCACGCCTACGTCCTATCCACATCAACACTTACCCCTCTATTCCACATTAAATTCAATGATTAGCGTTTTTATGCGTTCCCCGCAACCAAACATATCACGTTCTACACATCACGCAAACTTTTCTCAACGTTTGCCACGAACCTAAACACTAACAACAGCCCAACCGATGGTCACATCATATACTATACTTATTTACCAAAACCACATCCTTCCCCTCATTTTCGGTAACGAACATTTTTGAACGCAATAAAACTATATTCCAGAAGAGAATATGACTAAAGCCTAGTGTGAATCTACATTAAACGATATTTAAAACGCTACCTGCAATCGATCAGCGAGCATATTTTTATTGCCGGAAGTATCAAGTCCTCTTTGTTCGAGTTCCCTCTTCAATCTACCTGTATCCAACAAATGAATCATTGCTGGATTCAAAGTTTCCGATCCCGCACCACTTCTTCGACTTCGTGTTGCCATTTTCACCTGAAAATGTCAGCAATTAAGGCCACTTTACTAAAACGACCTGAACAACTACACAACGGTATATATCGTATAGCCTCGAAAAACATTACACTCGCAAAACCTGAAATAGAAAAATGGTTTCAGTACGAAGGGATTAATTTTTACCATATTCTAATGGGACAGAATACTATATAACCTTCTAATTACTAGAGAATTTTTTTTTTTGTTGAATGTAATAATGGAAGAAGGGAGTCGGTTTCACTAGCATCTCTTGCTGTTTACACATGTAACAGGAAGGAACAAAAATTTTCACGATCTGGGAAACACTACGCGCATTTCAATAGTTCTGAAGATAAAAGACTGACTTCAATAAGAGCTGTTTTCGTGTCACCTGACAACAAAACAGAACCTCAGCGAGAAGGGAAGAGGTGATAAAAAGTGAAAGGTGATACCGACAATCCCATAGCAACCTCCCCTCCCTCCTTCCTAAATACCTTGCACAAACTGACGATTATAGAACTTCAATGTTAGACAAAAACATCACAACAAAAACAAGTACGAAATCAAAATAAACATTAAACGGTTTCATTCAAAAAGCAATGATAAAAACCTAATAAAAATAAAAATAATCACCGGCGTCAGGTTGTTTTTTTTTTGTATTTGCATTTGTTTAAAGGTTTATTTTTTATGAGTTACCGTTATTATAATTTTTTATGCGTATTATGTATAATCTTCTTTCTTTGATCGGAGATACGAAACTTTATTACCTCTTTAAAACAAACAATTACTTCTTCAAAACAAATATCGTCAAATTTCAACTCGATAACAATGAAAGCATCATACATACGAAAAATAACAATAAATTTATGCGCTGTTTCGAGAGAAAAAAAATTCGCTTGAAATAAAAAACAATTCAATAATGAAATAAAAAATAAGACTTCAGTAGGCAATGAATGGGGAATGAAACTCAAATTTATTTTCCACAATCTGAGATAATTCAATGAATTATGCTTCATAGTATCTTCCCTATTAAATAAACGTTGAAAATGTTAGCTAATTCGATGAAATTACTGAGGAAAAAAACAATATGGATGCATCGCATCGCAAGAAAGCTATCATCTAGCTAGGTAAAATATTTATTGAGTCAGTTATCAAACTGAATTGTGGATAAGATGATCTTTTTTTTTTTAAACGTGAACCAACAAAAAATCCTTTAGTTGACTGCTTTCAAACGATACGATCAGCTGGAATAATCTAATTGCAAACGTTTTAATTCCAAAGAAAATCTCAACGCTCACCTAGTACTGTGCAATAACTGCAATGCAGCCGCCACTATGTCGGTCTTTTATGAGTGAATTTAGGCAGCTGCGCGAATATTTTATTTCCACCCGAATGACCCGAATGAGGACCGCGCATTTTATTGGCTTTTACAGCCATTGAGCAAAGGCCACATTTGCTTACATAGGTCTTTAACCGTTACTTGTGTATACCTTATCAAGCTCAAGGAAAGACCTATTTCAAACTCAAGCCAAAGAAAGCGGACAGAACGAGGCCTATTCGAAAGTTCAGGATCCTCTGAAAGTGAGGCGCAATCGGCCAGACAATCAACAAACACTAAAAACAACTGAAATTCCCCGAAGGCCTTGAGAAGAATTGTCGAAAAGCCTGAAATTTTCCGCACTTTTTGCAGTAAATTCAAATGAGATTATTTAGAACTTATTCAAATCAACAATTTTATCATTTGAATCCCAACTTAAATATGCAAATATTTTATCGTTCACATTATATCAGTCGACGATTGGAACGATTGCAAACCATAGGAAACTTGAACGGCTGTACCCAAAAAAAAAAAAAAACAATGACGTCAAAAAAAACAAACCCCATAAAAAACAAAATCGAAAAAAAGCACCACACAAACAACGCCAAGAGTGCATTTGTTTCGTAAATCACCACATTTGGCAAAATTCCAAGTGATGCAGGCAATCGTTTCGAGACCAACCTAAAATAAAAATCTGCCAATCGAAAATTGTTACAGCTATCTCCGTAATTGCAAACTGCAGCACTAATTTTTGATTAGTTTTCCAGAATACAACCATTATCCCAACGAATGAAACACCTTGCTTACCTGGATTTTCCACCTATATTATTAAATACCGTGATGTATTCTGCATTCTCAGATGAGGAAAATGTTCGCTGTATTTAACTATATACTTAACCGAATCTATAGTAAAATTTAAAACTACTCAAAGTTTTCGAATCGTAAAACATCCTACAAAACAAAGTAGGTAGACCAATTGTCGATTAAAGAAGCCATTAGAAAGGAGTGATCAGTAGTAAAAAAAAAGACTTCTAAGCTATATAAGCAATAAACATGAAAGTCTTTCACATACCGAACAAAACTTCCAAAAATGTAACAGTTAAGCAACTCTAGAAGTGCTACTCCACTTGCTCATTCCTCTTCTCTGCATCTTCGCATCCTTTGGTCCGACCTTTCTAACGTTATGCCTGATGATTCTCTGCCGAATGCCGAACAGTGATCTCATCTTTATTTATTTTTTGCTTACCAACGATTCGCATTTTATTTATATATTTTTTGATTATATTGAAATTTTCCTCATACAAAAATATAATAAAAAATTTTTTATAAATCTTCCTTATCTTATAATGAAAGATATATGATCATATCTAACATTAATATAACAATTCAAATTATTTTATAATATTGTTAATAATATAATTCACATGTTTCAATTAATTATTTTCAAGTTACGGGTTTCATTTTATGAGCGTATTCGAAGAGAGACAATAAAACGATTATATAAGACATTCCTAACAATCGAATCAAAGCGACAATGAGTAAACAATCCCCATATAACAGTTGAATGCAAAATTCCCGTATATATTCCACAACGCGAAGCATATAAAATAAAACAAAGAATACAATTTCAATTAAAATTACTCACAGAATATTTTATAATATAATTTAGAATAAATAAATTCAATAATATAACAAAGAAATAAATAAATCTCAGATAATATAATAAACAATGAAATCAAAAGCACCAGAAATAGGAGATTACGCACCTATGAGAACGTTAAGGAAGAACGACAAATCGACAAATATTTCACCTTTAAAGGGTAATTAAAAAGGACGATAATCAGATACAACAAAAGATACTCAATGTAAAACCTATTACGATCACTCATACCTATAAATTAACATCGAATTATTGTAATAGTTTTCTTCATTTCCGCACAATAGATTATCATCTCATTTCCTACTCCGTATAACTTACTCCATATTCCGTGGCAAACACCCCAACTATGCAAACCAAGCAGCATAGAAAAAAATATTACAGAATAGGTTCCAAGATTTCCTTAATTTAAAGGAAGAAAATTCTTTTTTCTTATTTTTTATAAAAAGAGCATGAAGATAAAATTCAATTGGTCGATATTACAGTAAAACCGTTAGATGAGTATAAATTTCTTCGTTTAAAAATTTTCTGCAAAACGAATCCAACGTAGTCTAAAATTTTGAGATACTCTTCTCAATAATCAACTCAAAAAATGACTAGAAGATTTCACAGGTCAGAGAAGAAAAAAAGATTGAACAAGGTAACGATAAGAGGAAATTCATAAGATTCACTTCGTAATCGAAAGACACAAAAAACTAAATAATATGGCGTATGGGATTAACTCCAGCTGCGGGATGACGAATATGATGTGCTTGCATTATGAGAGTTTGATCTCATTGTCTCACATCTATGTTTTTCCGTTATACATTCGACAATGGCCACATACATATCCGTGATATCATCCAAAGGTGTTCCGCCAATTTCATGCAGTTCCTGAATTACCTAAAAACATTCACCTAAATGACAGCAAGAGTATAATTTAAGAATTACAGCACAAACAGCCCCAACGAGCGTGAAATTATATATATATATATATATATATATATATATATATATATATATATATATATATATATATATATATATATATAGAGAGAGAGAGAGAGAGAGAGACAGAGACAGAGAAAGACAAAGAGAGGGGGAAAAGCAAGAGTTCCCGGAAATATTTCACCTGATTCCCCTCCACAGTCAACAGCTCATCAAAAGCATTGTGCCATATTTGTTGCATATACCTCATATCATCATAAATGCCCCCATTGTGCTATCTTTCAACAGTGGGTTAAGTCATCCCCATCTCCACATTACTGCCGATCCCGTCTATAATATTCTATTGTTTCAGGCACTACTATTGTTGAGGCATTATGAGTAAGTTCTTACTATCTTCTATATTACTTTGCTTGTTTTTCTATGATTTCGTTCTTCACTAACATTTCACTAATATCGATGCATTGAAATGAAATTATTTCAAAGAAATTCATGCCGAACTGTGATTTAAATATTTTCTCATAGAAATGCACCAATGGCAATAACTGCATTATAATACGCCAATTCCGACACACTCTAATTGAGTGGATTAATCAACATTCGTAAATTAGTTTTTCCCTCTCTCTTTCTCTTTTATTCTCTCTTTCTTTCTCCCTCGATCATTTTCTCTCGTTCCTCACAGTTGTTGAAATAAAATCTCCTTTAATCAAATATTTTTTTAATCTACCCTATTCAGTGCAAAAGGAAAGTGCACATTTCTTACAAATTTTACTTAGTAACGAGTATCGACTAATCAATAAGTATAAATTCCGATTATTTATTCATAAATGCCTTCATTCCTTACTCTTCAAATATAGGTATATACCTAGTTACACCTCTTCCAAGAAATGCTTTATTTACCGACTAAGTTTACACAGACTTCATCATCATCATCGCAATGCGATGCCTCCTATCTAAGTTATTTTTAAAGTATTACCTCCAATCGTCATTTAAATGAATGCTCAAATAGAAATTAAATTTGAACCTGATCAGCAACAACAGCACCATCAGCACAATCGGCCGCTGCTGCAACTATACTTGCACCCAAAAGCATCCAATCAGCACGTACTCGACATAGCTGATATCTGCAAATAAATCGCATAAAAATCGCCCATCTTTCAAATAATTAGCAAAAACTTCAGATAAACGAATGCGCACATCCTAGATAGAAAAAAAACTCATCCTTATTTACATACAGACATAATAAACGACATTCCTCAAATATAAATGGATAAAGTTACCTTCAGGTTCGAACTATACGCGGATATTAAAACTATAAAATTTCTTAACTTGCAAATTAAAAGTCGTCGAGAAAAAAAAATGCAAATTTAAATTTTTTGGAGCATTTGCATTCAATATATCCCTATCGGCGACTGAGAAAAATTTTTATTTTGCATTCTCTCAATTAATCAGCACAAAGTTCGCATTTTTTGTTACTGAATTACATATTTTTCAAGTCATTATGCAAATTTTCAAAGATATAGATAGTGAAAAATTTCGAATCGATAAATTTTCGAGTAGAACGGACGAAACGAATTAAACGTTTTTGAAAGCAACTCGCACGAGAAATGTGGAAAAATGTTCGGGATATTCCATACTGGTTTTAAAATTTTGAGTGCTAGAACATATAGCATCTAATCCGTAAGACATAATGAGCAAGGTGGGAGTTTTTTCTTGAAGGCTGACACCTGTTCCTCATTGGAAGGGGGTGAGGAGGTTCCTTATTTATCATTTAAATACGTTTTGAGAAAAAGGCGCCTCTTTTGCTCCGATTTTAGATAATCCAAAATCCAGGCAGCCGTCGCCGGATCCATGAATACTTGTGACCTTCTGTTCGGGCAAACGGCTCCTTCATAAAGAATAAAAAGAAAGAACGAGATGCCTAAAGAGCACTCAGTCACTTTCGCCCACAGCCATTCTCCCCGGGTTTTTTCCCTACATCTTTTCTTCCTCTTTCGTTTTCCCACGTTAGATTTTTTGCTTGAAATTCTCCTCACCCTCACCAAGCAATCACTTGCACACCGCATAAAACAACGAAATGTCAACGTGAATGAGGAATGAGATACCTGGGGAAGTTATAGGCAGCCGGTCCAAGTATATTCATCAATAATCTCTTCAAGATATCATCCCAAAACATAAAAACACAATCCATGCAAAGAAGGACGAATTGCCAATAGGTAGCCGTATCGAATTGCATCAATGAACGCCTTTCTGGAAATCTCTTTATCAAAGTCTATCGATTAAGTATCACTTCCGATCATATGATTTATGATTTTATTCACGAAAATATATGGTATTATTCGAGAATATTATAAACATAAATTAAAAGTTAAAATATATGAAATCATATAGTTTGCAAGGACTAACCAAGCATTTTAAGTAATGTTTCCGCATAAACGAGTGGTGTTTGACGAGAAGAAATCTTCCAATCGACCGATGTGAGCACTCGTATTTCCGAACGCATCACTGAATCATCTGTATAGGCATAACCAAGCGTTTTCAAACAAAATCGCACCAACTTACGTGATAAACTCTAAAGATTTTTTTTTTCATTTATAACCATGAAAATTATTTTTTATTTAAATAAATCGATTATACTAACAAAGCAAGTTTAATGAAATTTTATGATGGGAGAATAATAGCTTAAAATTTTGCTTCAAAATGACAATCACCCCTTCCCCCCCTCCCTCACTAAATTTTATTCTTAGGTCCATCTGCTTTCCCCACTAACTTTTCGAGGCAGTAATGATTCGCCACATGATTGATAAGCTCACTAAAGTCTAAGGGTTGTTGTATTGAAGAGGAAGATAAATAAAATGAAGTTGGGCTGGTTAGGTGAACAAGGAATCCTTTCACTAATATTGCATCTTTGCCTATTTAATAAGCTATAAAGTAACACACAGTAAACGTTGTCAACTAAACATGAAAATAACGGGTTTTGTTATCTCACCAATTTTTGGACTATCTTGAATCCGAGATGGAACTTCCAAAGTGAAAATAAGCTTCTTTTACAACTGTTAAGCCAAGATCATTGAAGCAACACTAAGCAGTAGTGTCATTTTCCAATATCTTCGACAATTTCAATTCATCTTTCATATAGCCGAATAATTTTCTCACATGAGTTCATAACTGTCAAATTATAGATAGGTATCGATGATACGATAAGCAATTCATCCCTCTCACCTTTTTCTGCGCTCATTCTTGTGCTAAGATCTATTTTTATTAGACATTGCGAAAATGAAATGCATTTATTGCATATAGTCTAAAACAATAAAATTTGCCTATTTTCTTGATTTTTCCTATGTTATACTCAACCGACGCGGCAGATGGAGAAGATGAGAAACACGACTGAGAGTATGAAATACAAGTATCTATGACCTTTGAGATATACCTTACGATATAAAACAACTACAGCCAATGTATGGTCGATGAAATGTTGTTCCCATAAGCTTTAATCTTCCTTTCATTCATTCTGCAAGTTCAAACTTCTAATAAAGAGATTCGCCAAGGACAAATCCCATCCGTTGTGGTGCTTTCATCGATGCTGGACTGATGAACACATCGATCGTTCCGGCCATTGCTAAGGAAGTGTAGAAAGATAGGGAAGGAATGAGTTACCTCTCATGTTCCCTTTATCTTTCAATGATCCCAACAATTATTACCTCATACAAGAAAATCTACGACTGCTTCACTTGATCCCTTTGAATATGCAAATGAATGTGCAAAATGATCTATAATCCCTTCACTCCGGCCAGGAAAGCTGTCTCTAAGCTACACTCAATTACTCTAACTTTATAATACTGAAAGCCGTATCGATTAATTACTTTTTATCCGCCAACTTTCATCCGCCGATTCTAATCACTATCAAAAACGATGTCTTTCCATAGCTATAAATTTTCCATCGATATCAATACCTGCATATTATCATAAATCGTTGTAACAGCAATAAATTTAAAGCGCAAATCACTATAAATATGCTAACATCATGGAAACTATGAAGTTTAGAAGCGATCTGAATGGCCGATAGCATACGAAGTGTTGTCTGTCGTGAAAGATTTGCCTCGATTTGTTTCCATTCTCTCATTTTCTGTCCATTCGAACCATTCGATTCATAAACAACCTTGTATAGATCGTCCACATTTGCTAACATAAAACTAAAAAATACAACATTATGTAAATTCATTTAAATACTATCTAAACGAATATTTACTCATAGAATATAATTAAAGGTTATCATTTATAGTCATTTTTCATATGTAAATAATCAAATTTAAAAATTTTCTAGGAATATATGTAAATTCAAACGGTCAATATAGTCAATATTAAGATCATTTAAAGGAATATAGTTAAAAAGAAATAGATATATAATAAGATAATCAGAAATTATAATGAAAGATGATTAAAAAAAACAAAACAAACTCATTATAGATGAGTGCTGCCAAATATTTCACTTCATGCGGAAGACGAAGACGAACACAAACTGTAAATATATATTGGACAGTAGTCGATGTCAAGAAAGCATGATCCCATTCCACCTGGAAATCAATCTTCTCTTTTAAATATTAACTTAAAAAAATATTAAACCCCTTTAAAATGGATGAGAAGTAAACTGTAGAGAAATCGAACGGTTCTATAATAGAGATGAAAATCTATGAAACGATTGTTCATTGTTACCTTCTAGTCGAAAGAATAAAAAATAAACAATCAAATGTTTAGTTCATTCTTTGAAACGATTGTCGTCAAGAGAGAGGGGTGTGGGGGGGGGGGGAGGGGAGAGGGACAGGAAATGAAGGGAGGATTGTGTATGGATATGGTGAGAAATGCTAATCACATCCGCAACATGAAAACTCTCCCCTATATTCATCTTAATAAAAATTATGTAGTAAGCCAAAATTACGGCATGTGAGGAGCGATACGAAAGGACGACGATCGATATAGACAAAAAAAGACGACTATTATCACTGAAACTTAAAAAAAAAATTAGCAGAGAAGATTTTAAGCTCAATTTGGGGTAATACGGCAAAGCTCTAAAGAAAACCGGTGATAGGCATTAGCAAGAAACAAAAAACCGAATTGGGAGAGGAATGATCGTCCATAATCCTCGTTAAAACGGCAGGAGATCGTTGGAATTCATGATCCACTGAACAGACGATTTGACATTCGACATTTTATGGAATTTTCAGAGGATTTAATATTTAAATACTACTAAGAGGGATTGAACATAAAAAAACAACTAGTAAATAAAGATGTTCAGCTGAAAAAAAAAAAGAAAAAGAAACAAGAAACCGCATCATTGATCCTTTGCATATTTTCCGATGCTAAGATGCATAACCAATCATCGTACATATCCTCTGAGAGTGAATTATGTGAATCATCGAAATTCGGTAAAATTATATGCGTTCCTTTGCTAATCTATAATTTCAGTACTTTTTCTTTTTTTTTTTTGATTGTGAAAAATATTAATAAATGGAATTTTAATATATAAAATTATTTGCAAATGGAATAGAAGATTTTCTAAGTCAATTTTTTATAAGAAAATTTCATAAATTATTAGTGATCTCTTCATGAAAATTTATTTTCAATTTTTTCATCTCTCTTATCAAAAAAAACATAAATATAGTAATTTTACTTCCTTAATTTAAACGTTTTTGATCCTCTCGATCTTGAAAATGTAAACCAACCTGGCAAGTATCGTTGCTCTCGTCATCATTTCTTCTAGTCAAAGCATTCATCGCTACCTGAAAATAGTATTTTCTGTTGCCATTTATATTCAACTAGAAGTACTCTATCATACGTGAATTGTATGATAATTAGATTATAGGGGGGGGGGTGGGGATGGAAGGGGGGGATGGAAGGGGGGGTGCGGATGGAGGGGAGGGGGGTTGGGATGGAGGGGGGGGGGGGAATAGCGGAGAATGGTTATGCAATTACAAGTCGAGAAAAACATCGATCAGGATGCGCTGTACTCGAATTCCCTTTTTAGAATCCAGTATCGGTCTATTTAAAAAAACAAAAAAAACCTTTTCTGATGCAACCATAATTTGCATTTATGAATAAAAATTAAACAGATTAAATTTATAATTTAAAAAAAAAAAAAAATTATGCATAAAATTCTTTTCTGCATAATTAAAATAAACTTATTAATGTATAATCGATTTATCGTTAAGTATATGACATAATCAATTTCTATAGAAATAAAGCGTACACCAATTTAATTCGATAGTCAACATACAACGAATATTGCAACCAACCGAAACCGAACTGTAGACTAATGAAGAATGTTGAAATGATAGTAATCTTTTTTTTTTTTTTGGAAAAGCATCGGCAAGAAAAAAAGCGATTAAAATATTTCTCTATTAGTAAACCCATTCCAATCTATGATAAGGATGGAAGGGATTGAGGGATTGACTCCGTTCCTTCCCTTTCATTGGCTTCTTGCATATAGCTTTATACACTTATGTAATCGATCGGCTAATTAGACATGCAAAAAAATTGCGGATCAAACCACATTTTAAAAAAAAGATAAGCAACGCAAAGTTAGCACCGTCGACATAAAGCAAGAAAAATGTACAATCGAGTTCGACTTGAAAACGAAAATTCAGTTTCTATCAACCACAATGTTGATCATTTATTACAACAGCCGAAATATGTACCCTTCCGTTTGAATCATAAAACTACCAACTTGCCTATCAAGACATTTTTGTTTAGCTGAAAGCAATCTGGGTGATCCTTTCAATGAGCAGTGAACTCGAATTCGCCGACCCTCTGACGGCGTTGAAAATAATTTTGTTGATGAGGAGATTCCCCACACTGGAAGGGGCGATAGGTGATATCCCCTGAAAGAATCTTTTAGGGAATCCAAGAGGGTATGGATTACTTGATTGTTGGAGAACAGGTAAAGCAGACAGATGGAATCGGCGGGAAGCAAATCGGTATTCGTACCATAACGTATAAACAACGCAATATCGTTCTCGGGAATTGCGTAAAGCATGGCCTCACCCGAACTATATGCGGCTCCATACCTATGCAACCATATACGTACAAGTCATTCATAAACAGCACCACTCGAAGTCCCTATTGTCATGTGAAGCTTAGAAGTACAGTGAATTAAGTTGAAGGATACTTGTGCGGTTGACAAACCATTCCGACCGGAAGCTTTCTACAGCAGAATGAGTATACTTTCCGGTTGCTACCATCTTAAAATCCCATCTCATCTACTTTCACCTTCAGAATGAGGTCAGCCATTGATGGATGCCTGAGACGATATCTGATATACTAGAGGAGCATTTACCGCCGATGAGTTGTGTTCGGAGAAATAATACACACCACATATAAAAATTTACTAAATTAGTGAATTTTTCCGAGCCAAAAAAAAAAACAATAATATCAAGAACAATGAGCAACACAAAAACAATAAGATCAATTGCTCCACAATAAAGGAGCTCGCTTCATAAACACCGTATATTCAAAATAATATACTCAACTGATTAATCCATATAAAAAATCAACATAAATATTGAAATTTGCATATCTCATTATTTAGATTCTTTTCTATAGGAATCCGATAGTGTAATAAAAATATAAACGGAGAATTCGATCGGTGAAGCTATGAATTGCATCGCTTAAACTGTAATCGATTACGTATATCAATCGAATTGCTCTCAAAAGTTTAATAATCGTAGAGGTTTACTTTCATATTAAAAAAAAAAGTGAATTGCATAGATCGTCGAATTTCAATTGTGCCCAATACGACAAAAATTAGTATCACTTACCTTCCCATAGTCCGCATTAAAAGAAATGTCACTTTCAGGAATATTTTCCGTTCCCTTAGTTGGTCCCTTCTATTTAACTAACCAGCATAAATTACCTCGTGTCATCACCAAATAAAATGGGCGAAACAAATCAATTCTGACATCCACATCAGATTCTAAATGAATAAAGTGAAATTGCACAAATATGAGTGTATTAAAATATCTTCAAAATTACACCATTGTAGTGAAGTGTACACAAAATAACTGCAACTGATACAGTACATCATACAGAACATTTGCTGGAAATTTGCGTACAGTAATATGAGACGATTCAAAGATTAAAAAAAAAAAATAGGAGATTTAAAAAAAACGATGAACGATAAAGCGGAATAAATGAAATTTGAGGCGATGAAATGGCATTTCAAACTTTGCGCTTTTCCTTTCTTATTTCATGTTTAGAACCATCATTCCCGAATAATCCGCCTTTATCGACTCCATCTTATCCTTCTTTTACCACTCTCGACTCCATTATGACTCCAGCCCCCTCTCTCCAACCTCCTTCCACTCATCGCTAAACAGAAATACAACAGAAAATACCAGCCATAAGGAAATCCATTTTCCAACCTATGCTAAATTCAACTAAGCCATATCTATGAAGACAGCAACTGCTTGCTTCAATATCCCCTTCGGCAACGTTCAATCCTATTGAAATAACCATCAGATGTAACAACTTACAATGATTCAACAAGTTGAATAAAAAACAATTCAAAACAATGAGATGCGATTACGAATAGAACAAAAAAGAACGAAAAAATAAAACAGTAAAGAGGCACCAAAATGTCGATGAATTGAATGAAAACGCAGAAGCATAGAAAAAATGAGAGGCAAATTCATGAAGCGATGAAATATTGACAACAAAAAAAAATTTTTTTTTGCATTCCATAAAACCATTTAGGGTTCGAAATTATCGGCTAGAAAGTCGATAGTACGAAACGCCTTTTCTTGTACTGAAAAAAAATCTAGTTCAAATTAGGCTGATCAATCTTAATCACCATATAAAAACAAAAAAAAAAAAAGAATAGAAAAACAAACGCCGAATATAAGGGTGTATTTAAATTTGCACTTTAAATCATATCCATGTTTCTCGATTATGCGCACAACTCACTATAACAATCCATTTTATGCCTTTATTCGCAAAGCCTTTGAATTACAGTTAATTTTGTTATAAAATTCTCTACTATATCTGTTTTTCGGTCGAAACACTTCGCATCCACCCCCTCTAGCGTTGCTTTTAATTCCCCAAAAATCTGTATTTTTTGAGACATTTAACCAAAGGATTAATAAACATCGACGAATTAATTTAAGCCATAATAAATAATAAACAAACATAAAATCTACTAACCGTCATCATCAGCGCATCCGATACATTTACGTGGATCATGAGGCAGATCGTTGACACCTAAACACGATCAATACAAAAAAAGATGAATGCAGATGCAAAGGTGTATTTGCATATGAATAATAGTGCTTGACTTCATCACTAAATTCTTTTTCGATAAACTGAGAGAGAAATTAATATGGACTGCGAAGACTCAACAGTTACCTTGAAAACATTTTGCCCGAGGCAATATTAGATAGCATTCCGAGATCGGACCATTATACTTCAGCATTTACCTCATCGCTTCAAAATGCCAGCACCTTCACTCCCCCCTCCCCCTCCCTCAAACAATAAGAAATCCCCCTACTTTGACCATAAATAAAAACTTACCAGTCATTGGCAACGATGAAGTTTGATTCCTGCTGGCTACGTTCTGTGGTGCAGTGGTCGACGATGAACTTGGATTAGCATTATGCAAGAAATCCTGCTAAAAAGCATGTTATTAAAGATTAATAAAAATATCGTTGATAGTAAATTAAAGAATGCGGATAATCTTTACTAAGCCAACACTTATCTTCTTTGCCAATCCACTCTCCCATAAGGAAAGCAATAAATTCCACCGAGAAAGACGCAATAAACGAGACAAATGAACACAACAAAAAGCGCTACTGATATCGACAACCACTAAAGAATTACCGAAGTTGGCATAGGAATCCCATAATTTACAGTTGGAGTCCATCCAGGCAATACCGGAGCAACTCTTTGAGAAGTCATCAAGGATTGCGACCCCATCATTGAGGCAGCCGACTGTCCAACACCACCCGGTTGCTGATGAAAAGCGACTGGGTTCCGGTCATGAAGCGACCAACCCGCATATACGCCATCCACATATGCAGTACGCTAAAAACAATTCATTCTATAGCTCATCACTCTACTATGAAAAGTCAAAAACTGACCCATTCTTGCTAATAAAAAGGAAACAACAATTCAGAAGATTTGCCGTTTTTTATAAGCAGCTTAGCGAATACAGTGTGCTTGTAAGATGGTTTCGCCCTTACCATTGCATGCGAACCTTATTAAAAACGATAAAAAATGTTAGATATGCTTTTGTTCGAATTGAAACGCCTCTAACTTTCTCAAATTTTATAGAATGAAACGTTGACCTTAATTTTTCAAAAATTCACCATTTACAACAGAAAAGCTCTAACACTAAAATTACTAGAATTGACTAGCTATGCAAATTTCTATAATCCTCTTTATAAGTTACAAGTTCCTTGTAGCATTAACTGCTGCTAATCATAAACTTAAATCTTTATACCTTTCATAGTTGTTAGTATTCTACTATCTCAACTTCCTACGGGAAAGTTTTGCAAATGCCAATTTTCATCAAACAGATTTCACAATTCAATTATTAACACAAAAATAGAATTCAATAGTAAAAATAGAATAGTAGAATAAATAGTAATAGTCAATAATAATCCGCAAAAAAAACAGCCATTCTGCATCCAGCCTAATCTACCTAATTCCCCCCCCCCTCTCATAAACAAAGACCACACAAATCTCTAATCATATCCCACACTAACAACGGAGTAAGCAACCTAGTCGTTATAAAATATTGCTAATCTGCATTATACTTATTTGATTCATCCTACTTCTTAAAAAAAAACAATTAAAGAATAAAAGTTGAAGCGTTCATTAACCGTAGTAAACGATTGCATATCCTCGTGACGCAATCGATTCATAGATGATGTTTCTGCAGTCGTGTTAAGTGTACATAACATACTATCCACCATCCTTAAATAATCAATCATAGCATCATATATGAATCTAACCGAAATGTGTTATAACAAATAAAATCAAATACAATAGCACTTTTTACAGATCTCCCCCCCCTCCCCCGTCCTCCCTCAACGAATTTACCACGAAAACGTTCGGAATGCAAACTTCGCAGCCTATTTTTGCAAATAAATTTACAGCTGCAACATCGAATAACGATCAGTCTATTGCGAATAATGATAACAGTGAGGTGTCGAATAAATCAAATCCTCTTATCGCATTTAATCTACAATCTATAATGCTTACTTATCCCTCATGATAAAAATGAAATAACTAAGATTCGTATACAAATACTCACCAAAACTGCGCCAATTTTTTGAGAATAATCCACACAATACCTTACCTTTGCAA
Source organism: Baylisascaris procyonis (assembly GCA_037389465.1). Taxonomy (NCBI): domain Eukaryota; kingdom Metazoa; phylum Nematoda; class Chromadorea; order Rhabditida; family Ascarididae; genus Baylisascaris; species Baylisascaris procyonis. The sequence continues at coordinate 2,379,326 of JAZARR010000230.1, forward strand.
AAGAAAACAAAACCCATCGAGAAAAAAAAAACAACTCAAAACAAAATAATGAATAATCACGTGGTAAATCCCGAATAAAAAGATTTAATATATCTTTAGTATAAATAAACAAACAAAAATAAAATAGATCATTGAGATGATTATAATTAATTTTCAACCATTTTCTTAAAATTACCTTTAATATAAAAATAAAAGAATTCTTTCAAAGAAAATTAGATGAAACACTCCATGAAGATGAATTAGCATGCATCTCAGATTTAAAAAAAAAAAACATTACATAAACACAGCTCACGCTTACTTGTTCAATTTCTGTTGAAAACTACTTTCGGCGCTGCACAATGCATCCAATGGTTCGTCCCCGTAACCCTCAGCAGATCCCCCACCGTCGATCAACGATGAGCCACCCTTCGTATGCTTCTTGCTCATCTTTAGCAACTCTTTTTGCTGATCGTTAATCTGTAGAAGTTGATTTCTAATAGCCAATAAATATAAAATATTCCCTCAATTGATCCAAAATGTTCTTCAATAAGAAGCAAGATGATGTACATGTGGTTATTTCATTTCTAGTATGCGATGAATTGAAAAAAGACGAATAAAAAAGCAAACAAATAATATTGGCAAGAACATGGTGAAAGATTAAAGCTAAATCCTCATCTAATCCTCTGTCTCATACAAACGAATCTCAAACTTTCATTCACAATATTCACAAGAAACTCGGCTAAGTGGATAAAGAAACCAGGCTTGACCGATGAAATAGAAGTCTTATAAAATCCTCCGCTTTATTAATAAACATCCTTCGAAACATCGTTTCTCCTTATCCCTGCAAACATCAAAAATGCAAAAGCGATTAATAATATAATCCAATCTCCCTTCCTTTTAATCACTGCTTAAGTGACAAAGAAATCTATACGTGCATATACTAACCTGACGCAGATTCAGAAAATCACGACGACTAAGAACATTACGACGGTAATCCGAAGTGGAACAGTCCTGGTTTGGCTCGGATGATTTCTTATTGCCTTCGGCACCAAGAAGTTTCGCTGCAACCTCCAACTGCGCTATTAACGAAGGAAAAGATGCGGAGCCAGAACCGGAGTCGTTTTTATGCGATTTCTCAACTGTCTCCACTTTTACTGCATTCAGTAGTCCGTTGTCTGTTGTATCAATCTGCAACGCCAAATTATAGAAGTTCAAATCGATATTTAGTTTTAGTTTCAAACGAATAGTAAATGGATTTACTTGCACTCGAAAGATTAATATTCGGTACAATTCGTAGAAAATCGTTTAGAGATGTAGGGCTCCAATATTTAGCACGGATGAATATTTGCCTACTCAAAGAACGCGAAAAAGATAGCGCTGTTTCATATCATTAATCACGTTGTGCGATATAATCAACAATAGAATAGTTGCAACACCTTACTTAGACAAGGTGAGATTTTACTTAACATATGCATCAGATGAAAAAAATAAACCAATAAAACAAAGGTAATAAGTCAACCTCTTCAAGCGCAGCTGATTCTGAAGCATCCGCATTCGGCTCATAAGTAGTGTGAAATCCGTTGGAGACTTCATTATTGTTCATATGCTCATTCAAATAACGTTCTGCATCCATGTATATTTCCTCTTCGAGCGTTGTTGGAATACCTTTTTCACTCAATAAAGGTAACACCATTTGTGATGATCCCAATCCTTCACGTGTCGTATGCATCGTACTGAAACATAAATAATCCACAATAAGTGCACAAACAAGCCATTATTTTTAATTCTAAACATTTTTTAATTTTTAATTTTTAATTTTAATTCTAAATTTTTAATTCTAAACAAGCCAATTCTAAACGAAGAAATAAAACTGCAAAAAGAATACCCTTTGATTAGCGATACGACAACAGTACTTGCGAGGTAAGCCCATTTGCCTGACGCATCACCGTGATCAACCAACCATCGCCGCATTGCATCAACTATACGCACGTCGGGTATCTCACCTCGTAGACGGGTCAACTCTAGACCAGCACTTATCGCCATAATCGATGCCGCGTTCAACCTTGAATAAATAAAATACTAATCGTAAGCATATAGAAAACACAATTACACTCATAAAACGAATCATCTTACAGACAGATCAATGAATTATCGGTATTTCAAACTTTCAATTCGAATGCGATATAATCATCCCCAAAAACTGTTTCAATTCTCAGAAATGCTGACTCGATCATATCAGTGACATAATTTCAAATGAAAAGAATATGGGAGCATAAAAGGAAAAAGGATAATTCCCCCTCCCCCCCTAGTTATATCCGTAGAATAAACGACAATCCCCCCCCCCCCAGCTATATCCCTAGAATAAAGAGGCTCAAGATGAGGAAGACGTCACTTCATCTGATACTCAAACTTACTTTCTTTTGCTATCGACTGCAACTAAGAGTGCACTCCAGAACTTATTCACCCCATAGGGTGGACGAATGAATAGCACCGGTGCGGGAGCCATTAGCACGTTGTGAGGTGTATTCGTTTGTTTCCAATTCAAAAGCGACCACTGTGCGCACGCTATCAGCAACACCTACAAAACAATTGAATTAGCATCTTATAACCTAAAATAAAACCTAAGGCGAGCTATCAAGGATCTTTTGTTCAGATGGGAGGGGGGGAGATGGGAAGTTACTAGGGCAACAGTATTTTTACTTTTAAAGTCTGATTAAGAACAGTGATGTGCAACATTTCAAGCATGTGAAAACAATTCTTACCCCGGACTTTCCCACAAATAAAAAACTGCTAGTGATTTTTTATATGACGAAGACGTCGACTTAGGAGTGATCCTCATCTCGAAGATTTGTGAAAAAAAAACGATCTTGGGTCATTCAGTTCACATTCCTACTCCCTCCCCCCCCCCCCGACCCAGTGAAACTCAAGCACCATCAAGGAAGTTGTCTACGCCCATCTCATGCACTTCTCATATTTGTCAAATAATTCTCAACTGAAGTGTTTAATCGTCAATCAAAGTATTTAATCATCAGTCATTAAAAGTATTTATGAATGAAAAAAATTACAGGTGATTTCTTCTAATTAGTACCCACAGGTAACCTTCATAAATGACTTTGTAAGTAACAGATATTGAAACTGATTGTACATCGAAAGTCTAAATATGGAATCCTTTCAAATATTCCTTCTGAATTTCTTTCAAACAAAGATTATAAAATATAAGTTTATGAACAAACTTTGACATCTTTGCGCGAAAGTGATGCCTCTTCAATCGAATGCAGTTTGTCACAATCCGGTTCATCCGGCAATGCACTCAGGAACGAATCCATAAACGACACTGAAAAAAAAACATTCACAATCAACTAGCACGTATCATATATTAGAAACATTTCGGTTCAAAAAAGAGGGAATAATATCACACAATGAGAGATTTTAAAAAAGGCCATGACCGATACCTTTGGCCTACCAACTGTCACGAACTCCCCTGATTATTTGCAGCATTTAAGCTGATTTTTCAGCTTTTGAATATTAAAATCTCGATCCTCACGCTTATGCCATCCCCGCCCAATTTCTTTCTTGGCAAATAACTATACACCTGCTACCAATGCCCGGATACTACCTGCAAAAAAACTTGAGCACCAATTTTCAAATAATGACGTCACTTTATGACTTAAGAATAATTAGTAAAAGTATTTTTAGCCATTAAATTCTCGCAACTTGGAGATTTAAAACGAATCCTCTCGGAAACAAAGAATGATGAAAACTACCACCTCATATACAACTTAGAACCCTCAACCACTACAAAAAAAGAAGAAAACATAACAATCACTATAAAATATGACTAAATCCTCTAGTACAAAGAAAAATTTCATAAATAACCTTCCGAACGCAAAAAGTTCTAAATAAAGAAATCATTATTTCTTAGAAGAATATGAAAAGGTGATCAAAACTTCTGAGAGTAAAAGTATAATTAGATTTGGCTTCGCTATCGAGTTAATTCAACTCAATAGCTCTTCCACAACTTTCACATGAAACCTTTGCATCACGAGAGAACAAAGTTTACAAGCTAAATCCCTGGGATTCGGGATTCTGAAGACTGATCGTTTATACACACCTCTATCACCTTCATAAACTAGATTTGTTGGTACGAATCTTTTCCTACAGCAAATATTAACTCACTGCAATAATGAAGGAAATGGAGACATTCTATGTCAGAAAAAAAAAGAACATACAAGAGGAGTTACGGAGCTCTTTGTTAAAAGCCAGCAACCAAATCAGTGTCTGGAAGAACCTGGGGCCATCGACTACTGCCCATATCTCTGAAAATAGATATTATGAATATTTCAGCACAAAGCTCACAAAAATGCTATCAACATCTACAACCTATGGGATTATACAACTAAAAGGTCACAGCATGATCCTATAATAAGCCGAACATCGTTCTCATCCAATATCCACTAAATATATCAAAATTAGCAATACGATGCATCTGATATAAAAGAAAATCTGTGTTATAAAATGAAAGAACTCACTTGATGCATCTTGTTCGATTGAGTTTTCTTGTTCTTTAATATACGCTCGTGGTGTGATCGAACATACGTATGACAATGCGTTATTATATGAATGTCCTTGTTGAAGTGTCCCAAAAAGCAGTTCACCAATCTGAAATTAATCACATTCAAATATACTCCATTACCAATGAAACAGAGATCGACCTGCAATGAAGTGGAGCGATTCTTTAAAAAAGACCGCAGGAACCAACTGGATCAGAGAAGCATTGATTCGGGACAAGTGGAAGCGATATGAAGAGACCTTCATTCATAATGAATGCTATGTTCACTGAAATAAATAAATAAATAAATAAATAAATAAATACGAATGAAATGAGATGCAATAAGGCAGATAAGCAGAGAGGGGGAGGGAGGGAGGGAGAGGGGGGGGGAGAGGAGGGAATAGCAAGACTGCCCCTATACGGCATGCAATTTTACGTTGATTACCATCAACTCTAGACGCTGTGCCATATGCTGCCTCGTAGACTCTGAATTATTAGCTGCTATAACCGATAGTTCGACATCCCATATTGTTTGATAACCCTATCAGTGATATAGGTATGTCAAAAATTATACTACAAATAATAAATGGAATACTAAATTGTTTGCCCTAATCTGCAACGATACACAAAGAATACCTTCTCTATGATTGAAGTGAAAGTGCGAAAATGAAAACCAATTCAAACTAACTATCTACCAAGTTAAAATGAATTAATAAACAGGTTACTGATCAACGGATCACTAATGGAGTAATTACAGATGATCACAAACATGTTTATCAGCGGCCAATTTCTTAGCGGCATCGATATCCGTAACATTTTCAAGCATCGTTCGAAGTGTGATCGTCTCCAATGCGCATACAGCCGCTAGCCTTTGAGTGATCGGAGATGCACGTCGTAACGCATCCAACGCTAATATATAGCTCACCACTGCCAATGTCTTATCGTCCTTCACTCTCTCCAAGTTTGTACCTCCCTTCCAATTTGCACCAAATTGCTAAAAACACCTCGCTCATTCCCTTTTTCAAAAAAAAAAAGGAAACTAAATATCAATGCCATTATATCAAAAAATATTATAATTTAAAATGCAAATTTGATTAAGCTCACTCGAAACAATAGCTTAGGAAATATAGTGAACAATGCTCAATTCATGATGGCGAAAGGTTCAGTCATGCGTTCATAGGTATCTTAACACAATTAAATATTTCCATCTCATGACGATATCTCTTTCTTTCCTCTACCTCCCCCCCCCCCACCTAAAATAAAATATTAAGAAGTAAGCAGTAAACATACTGTGAACAAGCATAAAAGGGAGGGAAAATTTAGTGAACGCGTAGTAAAAGATTTGAAATTTTCGGCCAAAAACCTTTTTCAGTTGAATTAGCCGTTCACTCAGCCTCACAGCTGTAAGCCGCTAAAGACCGTTCCTAGCAATTTGAATTCTCCACTTTCAGCTCATTGAATAAGTGACTTCTAGTAGCTTGAAACTAAGCAAACTAATGAAACAATCAAAAACAGTAACCAGAAGGAAGAGCTATTTGTTCATATGCAATTCAGCGCATCAATTTATAGCGCTCGTTTATTAAGTCGGTTTCATCTTGTAATCTCCCTTGTTCTCAACATCCACTTCGGACATTCAACTCAATCTTCACTATATTTCCCATCAAAAGGGGGTAAAATAAATAAGGAAGGCGCTAATTCTGTTCCAATGGCAAAGCCTTCAATACAAACGTTTTCTTTCTGAATGACTCTTCTCAAGCCCCATCAAAAAAAAAACGTATCTCAACTGGGCTGGCCAAATAGGAGCAAGACCTGTTTTGTAAAGTATCGACAATCCTCGCCAACAAGTTATTATTTTGGCCAGTTCGGGAAGTTATGTGCAGCTCATAAACAAAGGAATACGACCCACGAGTAATGAGTCGTTTCATTAATTTTTTCTGCCCGAACCTAGCGCACTTAAGGTAATTGAAACGACACAGTACGAGATGTTGCATTGTATCTTAATGAAAGCAATCTCAATGTAAATGAACTTACCCGGCAATGACGAAAAAGTAGATAATCACCGATACGCTCTAGAAGAAGGCATCTCGCATAAGCTTGAAAATGATCCAGAGTTGGTGTACGTGCAATTCTTTCACTCTCCTTTATAGCGAAATCCAATCTATAATAAAAGTTATTATTTACTAAAACAGAAACTAGCAACGATTTAAAAAAAAAAAAAATTGAAATATCACAACAAACAAATTAAAACAAGACTACTGATCCAGCAAGAGAACAATAGCAAGAAGTTGACTAACAAACGAAATAATACAATCGTGTTGAATTGGTGAAGATAAATACAATATTTGAAAGTAATCTACAGCACAATATTCAACTTAAATCGCAGTAATTAAACGCAAATCGAATTTGTATGTGAATCGAACAAATTGCATACATAGATACTTGATGAGTGCAAACTTTCACTCGGCTTCAGATGGCTAACGATTAAACGACTTTCTTAAAAAATGAACATCTATCCCATATACCTTCTACTCTGAAATTTTTGAGCCTTATTGTATATTTATCTTTAAAATAAACGATCAGGAATCTTGCAAGTTCGCCATAAACCAATCACTTCCTCTCTTCACTAATAGTCTGTTCTTCTTCCCCCACCCCGCCCCCCATCCCGCAGGGTAATAAATGAAAACTTACTTTATATTGAATAAAAAAAACTTACTTGACAATTGTTGCGAATATTTTATTCTCATAGATGCACCCACTAAAGCAACTCAAACGTTCCACAATTATAGCGTTCAATACAAGTACACGAGCCTTGTAAATTGATTCCGTTAACTGTACTTTAACACCCTGAAAATTTAACAAATTTTAGCTTATATTTATATGCGTGAGCATAAGAAAAGACAAATCAATCACCATTAATCCCCCATTCCCATAATTTATATAACGATCCTTTGCATTTGATTCAGTAATGTTATTTTAGTATGCAAAATATTTTTCATTTTCGGCTTCTTCAAATAGCCACTAAATTTCTGGAATAAGAGAACGTTTCCTGGAATATTCATTGAGACTTTATAAATGAAGATCAAATTCTATTTGCGCGAAAGGGAAAAGCCATTCGATTACGCTTAATTTTTCGATTCTTGAAATGAATTTGCTTCCGCTTTTTTTTCATCATTTTTGCTCTCAATATAACCATTTGAATTTCTATCAAATTTTGGATCCGATTAATCTTCGTTACAGTTTCTCAATGTATATCAATATTTCTTGATAAGGGTATTTATATAGATAAATTATTAAATATGATTGCTATTACATTAATTATTTTATATTTATTAAACAAATCGTATTACTGCATTGATATTACAATTACTTATTTATTTGTTCAATAATTTTTAATCGTGAATTGGTAGAATTAGGGTAAATGAGTTCCGCAATAAATGATCACTAAACAACAATTTGACATTAAACTTAAAAATTTATTATATGCTATTGCTTTTGTAAGCAATAATTTCCATTATGTTTCTTGCTGCGTTAATAAAAAAAAAACTGTTTAGCCCTTCATAGACGAATAAACTTACCAATATATCAGCTAACCACCTTTATCCACTCTCTATTTGTAGTGAAATTATTACCAACGATAAGAAAAATTAGATAGGGGATTTATGTTTAATACTTTAACATAGATACCCATCCGAATAAATATATACTTCATAAAACTAGTAATAGTTATTTAGTTAATTCCATACTTTGAACAACAATAACTTCTATTTAGAATATTCTTTGATCTGCTAGGTAACTTATTTAAGAGTTAGAAAATTATAAGATTATTATTGATTTTATAAGTGAATTTGCAAACGAACATCAAGTTCATCGAGTGCTTTCATTAACCAAAGTGAATCGCAGAAACTTTTTGAGACTAATTTATTCGCTTCTTCTTCCACTTCACGTAACATATTTGCCGATAATTTACCCTGTAAGTATTTCATTAATCATTGCTTTATGTTATAAAACGAAATGAAAATCATCGAAAGAACTCTTGCAATCATATTATAACATTAAAACTTAATTCATTTAAATATTATCTATTTATGTTGAATTAGAGACTTAAAGGATTGTGTTTCGACAGAAACTCTCAAAAGAACCCTTTCGTTACAGGTAATCATGGACAACCATGTGGAGACGACAGCATCCCAATTGCCAAATCGGAGTAGAAGCTCCGCCTTGCTACGAGCTCTACCCTCTTGGAGTTTGCGAATCGCGAAATGGAGAACTCAACTGCCATATCAGGAGCGGTTTATTCAGGCTCCGAGCCCACTACGCAACACAGACGACTCATGCATTAGCATATACACACTCATGGATGTAGATTTCGATTGTTGAGAGCTCAAGAAAATAAATAAAAAAAGTAAAAAAATTGTACAAATAAGCGGTTTAGGCGAAATCGGGTTGAATAACGTTCCCCTCTCCTACCCTCCCCTCCCCACTTTCTTTAAATTGTTTAAATATCTCTATTTATCCAATCCACCGAAATATTCTATCAACGCTCTCAAAATGACGTAGATATAAAAGTAAATGATATAAATAGAGATTCATATCGAAAACAATCAATCAAAAAAAAAAAAAAAAAAAAAAACTCAACAACATTTACAATCGAATATATCGCAAATGCTACATATTGGCTGCCTTAAATGATAAAAAAAAATCATCAAAAAATATTATCAATGAAACAAAAATTGATAAAAATTTGAAATGAATTTACCTTCTTCGTTGAAGTCGAACGAGGTGAATAATGAAGATTGTTGACCATCTAAAATAAAATATGCAAATATATTCGATTATATAATAAATTCTTATTTTTATATTTGCATTCAACGATTATGTTCCGAAAAATTGACCGGAAGTGATTAAAGAATAACGATTGATTTCAAAGATTATTGAAATGAGTTCCTTAAAAGGAAAGAAAATAAATATTAATAAATTTAATTGATACGTTTATGAGGGGCAAAAATTAAAATACTGCGACAGAAAATATTTTCAATAACAAAGAATTAAAGAATAGGTAAAGCAAGAAAAAAAAAGTCGTCTTACTATTTAGCTAAAGGAAGAGGGACATAAGGGGAGAGCAGTATGAATGGTACCGGACCTGGCTGACTGGTATATTTTTTATCCCCCTTTATCCGACAAGCATATCACTCTCGCATTTGAAACCAATATGGCGGTATTAGTATTCTTTCGTTTTGGCTTATCTTTGACTTCTAAATAGTGGATAGTGTTTTTAAAAAAAGTACACATCATACATAAAACTGCAAACAGGTGAGGTTGTCTGCAGACAATATCACTTGTCTGCAGACAACCTCACCTATCTGTAGACAATGACAAATAAAAATGCAAATGCACTGAGAGAAGAATGCGATAGAAAAGTCAAATTAGAAAATGAAAATAATTTTTTCTGAGTAATATCGTCTAAAAAAACGCATCAAAATCGAAAAGAATTTTTTGATAATCTATATTATTTTCTGTGCATATCGCATTAATCTTATTTAATTTAACTGGATGAATGGAATCGTCTTCATCATCCAATGACACCATTAAATGAAATGAAAGCGTTCGTAATACGATTCTTGTGGCGCTATTAAAATTGTGTTGGAGGCATTGTTGCATTGTAATGGTATAAAAGAATTAAATGAATTAAAAGAAAACAAGCATAATACTCCCACTAGCATTCGAGAATAATTCAAGAACACAAATTTTGAAGAAAATATTTGAAAAATTTAGTTGAAAAATTAAGCATAACACCTTTTATGAGAGAAAAAAAAATTATCAACTAATCAAACATTTTATATACGAATATAATAAAAATTCATCAAAAATACACTAAAAATATTGCATTATAAATATATATATGATCGCTTAAATATACGAGAATGGCAATAGAATGGTAAACAAAATTCGCAACCTATAATTGAATATAGATACGTTCGTAACACGGATAACTCTAGTTACGATCAATGGAAATGAGGATGAAATAGAGATTATTCAAATCAAAACTTCCCAAAAATAAAAACCACCACTTGCCTTATCTACCTTTCCCAAAAAAACAAAAAAAAAATGAAAAAAATCTGAGGAATTCCCAGCGGGATCGACTCGCTTAGCCATAAGCGCAGGCGCACTAGAGAGACGGAGAGAGACCGCGTGCGTCTTCAACGAGTTCAATTCTACTTCACTTCCCGGAGGTTTTCCGCACCATCCCGATAACCTTATTACTTTTTTCCCAACCATTTCCGTTTCATTGCAGTTTTATTTACAAACAGCGATAACACTTCAAGATCGCATAGTTTAGTTCCGATTGTGAAACAGATATTATTATTGAGTATCGGTTCAAGTTGTATGTTCACTATTCTGTTGCCTGCTTCAGTCTCAATTTGTAAAAGGTATTATTTCAGTGATATATATGAGTTGGTCATATTCGCTAATCCAACGATGAATGTACCATATAGTATTTTATAAATTTTAGTGATGATGGATATTGACGAATGGGATTTGGACGAAGACGATCCGTATTACATATCAGAGCAATACGACTATCCACAATTTGTCACATTACAATCGAATCGTCCACAATGGCTAACGTGCACAATAGGAGTTACACAATCTCTGCAATATCTGCTGATCAAGCTTATCGCATTTGCTCTTCTCAAGCGGGTTTTGGTGGCTTTCAATAATTCTGGTAAATTTTTTTTTTATTATTTATATTTTTTTCTTTTTTTTTGTTTTATGAACTTAAAAAAATGTTTATTATTTTATTCCATCTTTTTGTGAAACTAAAATATCTGTTAAAAGATCCAAAAATCCTCCTGTTGTTTCCTGAAATGGGTATGCGCTATAGCGAGTATGGTCAGTTCAATCTATTTTTGGTGGATTTTCAATGGCATTCATTACTGTTTTTGCGAATTATGCTTGCAATGAAAACTCAACCAATCCCTCTCCCCTTCCCGCCATCTTAAACCCGAGATGGAATTCCTTTCCCGTTCTCATGCGTCCTTTGATTATTTCAACCACTCTATAAACTGCCATCGAAGCGGCAAGTTTTCAAAAAAAAGGAAGGGGAGACGAATTTGGAAGCTATAAGCCTGCGTGAAGTGACAAATTATGTAAATAAGTTTGCATACGATTATAGGAAAGTTAACTCGGCAATTGTTGAATATCTGTATGACAATATGTGGTATGTATATGTTATGGACACACAACGAGACGCTCACTCATGTTGTTGCGTTTGTAGTGATTTTACTGCCAGTTGTTTATTTCGGATCTTTATTCACTCACTTCTTGGGTTTTATCGCAATTTCCTTTGGAATCGGCTGCCTCCTGCTTTGGTTTGTTCGAAATTGCTTTTTTTTTTGTTTTGCCTTTGTTGATGTTTGTTGATACATCATAGGCTTTGATAATTGATTACAGTAGTGCCCATGCTTCAAGACGTTCAGTCGTCGTTAATAATTGGGTTCTGCAGCTGAAGTTTGGGGGAAAATTCATAAAGACTATTTTGAAAATGCGTTACTTTTGTGATGATTATATAGATGAAGGAATTTAAGAAGTGATAGAAGAATAACCAAAGTCGGATGCGAATTTAAAAACTCTGCAGGATGTCTTTCTTCCTCTTATCTTCCCCTCCCCCTTTCCCTGTATTTTAATTTCTTTTTTGGTAGGGGGTTTGCACTGTAGTGATAGTAAAGGTTGGTGGTAATGTAGTATAGACAAAAAATATTTATGAAAGTAGAGCTGCGAATTTAGTATTGTAAACTTTTGTAGCGATGATATCAGTTAGTTCTTATAATCTGAGGCCCAATTAATAGTGAATGAGTGAAATGATTTCAGTGCCTAAAAACCTTAAATGATCGTCGCAAAGGCTCATTTATAAGTCGCAAGGCTTGCAACTTTATTTTTTTGGGAAAACATATAATCGGCAGGGATTTATAAATTTTACAGTGAGAAAAGAGGCCGATCAATGATGAAAATACTGTCTAGGTAGTAGCTGGTATGTAAATTTAAAAAAAAAAGCAACACTTAGTTCTCTGAAATGTCTTACCCTGGTAGAGTGGGAAAGGATGTACACAATCAGTAGGCGATTTATGCGTGAATCTTTTTTAAGGTGAGTATAAAAGGCTTATAATCAAAGTTTTACTGTATTTAGAGCTTAAATGATAAAAGCAGCCCATATTGTAAGTATTCTACAATTAGAATATTAATAATTACATTTCTCCAGGCAATATATTTTAAGTGCCGAAAGGTATATGTCAATGAGGGGAACACTAATGGTCATCGTAATGAAAGTAACATCACTATGTTTCGATATTGTTGATGAAGGTATCTATGATAATATTGCATTATCGACGTTAGTCGGTTATTTATTCGATCCATGCACCGTTTTATTTGGTCCATGGATGTCTTTACGACAATACGACGAATCATTGAGAAAGAAACCATTCAAGGTATTCTTAATTAATTAATTTTTTTTTTTTTTTGAAGTGTTTTCATTTAAAATGTTCAGTAAGAAAGGTTTGGATTAACTGACATTTGAGCTACGAATATTTTAAAGAGAAGAGAAGAGGGGGAAGGGAGAGATTTAAAGGATGAATAAATGAAATCCTATTACAGTGGTAAAATTTTTATTCCCTGCAGCCTTTCACTTCATATTCTTTTCTCGTAAAAGTGCTCCAAATATATATCACTTAGGTGTTATTATATCGATACTGTCATGAACATTTCTGAAATTTCAAAGGCAATCCAATAGTTGTAAGCGTCCATTTCTCCCCCTCCCTCTCAATTGCTCTCCCCTCCCTCCCAGCTACTCCCTCTCCCCCATACATTCGAATAGTTTAAGCATCTACATGTTATTAAATCAGAATCCACTTTCGCAGCATTTTTTTTTCCATTTCAGGAAGAAGTAATGAGTCTATTATATGCGATGCTTCTCATAGTTGTCTCGCTTATATTTGTGGTTTATTCATCTTGTATTATCGAACTACTCTTCCCAATTTCTGGATTTTGGCATTCGTTCGGTGTTGCACAATCATTTCGCTTCAGTCATTACTTTATGAGTTGGCTATCAGTGGGTTCTGCGATCGCATCCGGTGCTACGAATGGAATGCTTACTAACTGCATATCAATCGAATGGCCTCGATCACTTGTCGATGTGGTTGTTTCGTGGAGTATACCTATGCATCGTTTTCTTCAAAAATGTTATTTCTTTCACATTATAGTGGTTTCATTATAAGAATTAAGCTGTCGATATGAATGACTTCGAAATTTGCATAATGATACAAACAGATATTTTTTTGATTCGAATATTTAATGAATTTTTTGAATTAAAAAGGTTTAAGTCATTGCGTAAGATAGTGATGAGGGGAAAAAGTATTGTATTTGTCTGGATGCTTGGGAGTCCTAGTGATCCGGCTCTTTTGTCGATAAATGGATTATAACACTACCAGTTTAAAATAAATTAAAAGAGTAACGAAAAACGGGGTTTAGAAAGACTTCAATTCTAGGTCGCATAATGACGCTAGTAAAATGTTACTGAAATATCAAATACTATAATAGATCGCATCCACTGTAAGTCAGCCCCCATCTGATACCATCATATAATGTGCATTTTTCACTTACGGAAATCGGTCCCCCCATCTCAAAGAGGATAAAAGAAACTAAAAATATTCGAGCATTTCAGATGTGTTCACTGAAATGCGACGTTATGGTGTAGCGAGTGCAATTTTTATCACTTATGCTGTCAGCTCACTTCTTCATGTAAGTTTGTTGCTAAATATTTATTGTTGTTTGTTTATTTGAAATATACAACGATGAAATTATTTCATCAAGTTATTGCTCGTCTTTAATGACGGCATTTAGAAGGGGGAGGAAGGTGGAGGAAGAGGAGGAAGGGGGGAAGGTGGAGGAAGAGGAAGAGGAAGGGGGGGGGTTAGAAAAGGTGAAAACGTCTTAACAGAGTTTTCTTCTAATGAATTTTATGGTGCTCATTCTCTAACTTTGTGTTTATCTCTTTTTTCCTGAAACTAGAAATGTAGATCACAGTACTGAAATGCCCCTATTTGGGATCTCTTCGGATCTCATTAGATTCATCTGCAAATCTTTGAATTGTTTCGATCGTTAGATCTCTAATTGCTTCGGGAAAAAAGTTTTTTTTTTTTAATTTAACAAAATATGAGACCTTCTAATTTTTGATAGAAGTGGGGGAGAAGGGCACGCTAGAAAATAATACTTTAATTCGTTTCCAACTTCATGACATATAAGCAGAAGCGAAAGCAGACGAATATGAAATATTACCGATCTTTCAAATTTTTCTACTCTGACAAAATGAATCTTGAATTACTTGAATGTGTAGGCATGTACGAGTTATATAGAATGTTCATTTAGGAAAAAAAAAACAAAATAATATTATACGGTAATAAAAAAATCGGTAACGAATCCTTTGATATCATACGGTAACGAATTTGAAGATATGGAATGATTTCAGGGGATTAACTTTCAACTTTCGGCTGTACTACTCTCTCTTGGATTATATACTTTTGTCGAAACAAGTAAGATAGATTCTAATGTTTTTCACTTGCTTGTTCGAATTCTTGCATGAACCTGCACGCATTTTTAAAGGGATCTTTTTTGATGAGGAGGGAGAGGGGGGGGAGTATTTAGAAAGGCTACGGTGGAAAAAATGAAGTGGAAGAAAAGAATTTAAAACGGTGAATTTAAAAATAATGGCGTCGATCTTTGATGGCCTGAAATGGCCTGAAATCTCATTTGGCAAAGAACTGGGAAAAGGCGAAAAATCTCTATATATTATTCGAATGGAAGGATTTTTTCCATAGGGAAGGAAAATTATTCAATTATTTTTAATTGATGAGAAAAACTCCGCAATAAAAAAGTTTCGTTGATGATATATTACATCTCTAGAAAGTAACATTTGCAAAAAAAACCTTTAAATATAATTGAAATAGAAGGATTTAATGCTTATTTATAATAGATTTATTTATATTCAGGAATAAGGAGTAAACTCAGTGCACGATTTAGCGCATGTATTGGAGCTAGAAAATGTCGTCATAAATGCGCACATATTCATAAAGAGGTATTTCCATTTTGCCCATTTTATTGCATTATCCAACTTAACGTGAAGTTTGTGGTAGGCGTAATTTGATCTATTAGGAAGGTTTTCATCTCAATATCATTCATATATTTTAAGATTTCAGAAGTATGATCACAACTAAAATGTTAGAGTTGAAAGTGGTAAAAATAAGCTCTCAAGGGGAATTTCATTCCTTTATCGAAATATACGAAAATTTGTTTGCCGATGTTTGTTTGTTGACGTTCATTTTTGTTGTTTTAATGCCTCATTTGAATGAATGTCTCATTGAAATGTGTTGCCCTATAATTTGCATTTCTAAATATATGAAAGCTATCTAAGAAATATTCTAATTTCCTAAAATATCGTAGCTAGAAAGAATATGCTAATTAAATGATCAAATTCGTTAAATTTTTTATTTTCAATTCTCAGTTGGAGGTGGGGGAGCAGGAGGAAGGAGGGGAATTGGGTCTAAAAAACCCTTGTAATCACTGCACAATATGCCGAAATCGTCTAACAAACGCCTTTGAATATTTAATTTCCACCATATCATTGTAGATCATATGCTCGCAGAACAACAATTGTGGTATTTATTCATAAGGATCACTGAAAACTGTATAAGCGAACAAGACCTCATTTTGTCGTTACGTTGAGATTTCAACCCACATGACTGGGGGGAAGAGATGGACCAATTTGTGTTTCTGTGCACCTTGCAGATGAAGGTAAGCATCAACAAATAAAGGCAAAGAGGGAAATGTGTACCCATATGTGATCATATAGCTTGAATCTTTATAGGGCGCCATTCTCACAGTTCTACTGAACATGTCGTTCCGAGTGCTTGCGATGGTTCATCTCGTTTATCTTGGAATGGTATTCGATGATTCAGCCGCTGAAAGTGGATACTCTGCTAATCATACACTTTCCATATGGGGAAGTTGGTATTTTAGCAGTCATGCTGTTGCTTTCGTCATGCTTTTTCTTTCATTTCTATTGTAGATGAAACATTTTTGAGGTTTGAAATTTCTTTTGAAAGTAATTTACGATAAACGGAAAGACTAATAGATTTTTGAAAGGGTTGACGTGCAACTGCGACTTCGCAGAACTAAGGATATTTCACCGATTTTTGATTTTTATTGGTGGTTGTTCGATGTTGGAGTCCGGCAAATATGCAGTTTCCCTTTAAGAACTTTAGTATAGGTCCTTTAATTCGGGTAGTTTTTACTATATGAGATCCAGTAGGAGATTATTGTAATCTTTTTCTTTCATTATTCATAAGAAATGGAAAGGGAATTAGAACAATTGCGTTCAGCTGAGATTGTAGGCGCTTAAAAACGGTTATTTTTTACTATTACTAATCAATTATTACTATTTATTACCATTAACTATTATTACTACTTGCAATTACAGTTATTACTGTTTATTACTTTGCTGTTACTATTACTAAAATCATTACTAAGCAAGCTTATGATTGATGTTCTTCTAAAACGATGCGTTTTTGTGTTGCTTTCTGTTATTCTATTTGTTAAATGATTCATTTGTTCGCGAAGAAGTTTTTAGTCACTCTTTTATAGAAACCAAACAGCGAAAAAAAAAAGAAGCGTGCTCGAAAAATCATCGAAGCTAATAAATCCTTATTAATAATGCTTTTATTTTAATTAAAAAAAGGCTTTTTTTTTACTACATTCAGAGAAGAAAAATTCCCGAAAAATTGAAGAAATCCTTTTTTTCACTTTAAAATTTGTTACGTTAAGTTCTTCAATCATCTTTGTATGCTTCTTATCTTCGGGTAAAGTTAGTTGCCCATAGGTAAATCTCTTCCATTATTTTTTATGATCTCATCGATATATGACTTACATTCATCTGTACTCTTTTTTTTTTCTCGTTTATTATATGGTTTCTTGCATTTCACATTCTCCAATATTGCCATTTTTATATATTTTGTTATTTATGTAAATTTGTTGTTAATATATCGATAAAAATTTCAGCCATATTTTTGCATTCATTCAGTTTAATTTGATTTTTTATTGCATTTCGAATAATTATAAAAGTGCAATTCAACTCAGATTCCAGCTCCGACTGACAGAACGATTGTAGAAATCGAAGGATTATACTGCTATATCCTACTACTGATTGAAAAATTATGCATCAGAGTAGTAAATTTTGATGCGTTCAAATGTGATCTGATTGTACCTCATTGTTCAAAGTGTTGGTTTATTGAAGGTGCATTTGGCTGTTTAGTTATTTTTCGTTGTTTAAATACGCAAAAAAAGCTAATAAAAAGATACTTCAAGTAAAAAGTTAGATATGTAAAGTTGGTTAAATGTGTTCATTTTCTTATGTCATATCAATAGTGATATTTTGATGCTCCGATTATTTATTTATTTATTTATTTCAATGAACACAGCATTCATTATGAATACATGTCTCTTCATATCGCTTCCACCTGCTCTTACCCAATGCCTCTCTGGTCAACTTGGCTGCAGTGGTCTTTAGGTGAGCCCTTCCTTCTAGCACGTCGGTCGATATGTCACCAATGAACTGCTCCGATATGTCACGAATGTAAAACCTCAGGGTTGCAAATTTCTTGAAATCCCCCAAGAGAGATCTGCTCTGGAAGTCCTTTAAATATCCTTCTTATCTCCCCACAATATATTGAATACAACGCAGCGCAAATTGAACGAAATAGAAAGTATCATAAATTTGGTCTTACGAGTCCAGGTGGGAACACATGAACAGAACGATCACCGAGATGATAGTGCATTATGGTTATTGGTGCTGCTTCTCGGTCGGTCTGTGCTATTATTGTCAGCTGAAATTTGGAGAGATCAGTGAGTAGATATTATTGCCTTAATCAAATTCGTTAATTTGAAGGCCTGGATAGAAAAAATGTAAAAGAACTGAAATGACTGATAACTAGACTGGTGAAGTTGTTGGTATAGAAAATAGCGTACTCCTTCGGCGAATGCTATGTGGTGGTCAAGGATATCCTCCAATTTTTTTAGAAACTTTCGGATAGTTTGAGACTGTTTTTTTTTACTATTGTTCCACTACTTATCATCCTTCTATTACCTATCGATCTAAAGCCGATGAGATCGGCATTAATCTTATCATCTCCATTTCTGATTCACTTTGCTCGACGCTTAAACCAAATGAATACACAATGAACGTCAAGAATACCTGTCCTGTGACGTCTTTCGCAAAACCTGAGCCAATCAACTTCGTCTTTAAAACGAAATCACTTTTATGCATGATTACAGTTGAGATATCGCAATTCGATTGTAATGTCAAAATCTATAATAAAAAGCATTTAGATTATTGATGATAAACTTCTTTTCGGCATATCTCTGAACGAATCTCTTTTCAATTATCGTTGAAATCATTCGGTATTGAATTTGATTCGGTACCGCCGTAGATAGTTGATAGATTTCACGTTTTATGCTCACTCAATGAAAAAAAAAAAAAAAAACAGAGTAATAGAAAAGCCCGAAAGAAACGTTCTAAAACAATGGTGAGTCTATATTGCACTAATCGATTTTGTGATTACTGACGAATTATAAGACCTCTCTAATTAGAGATCATAAGCGTTTATCAATGAAGATGTAATGATAATAAGACTCCAGTCAAAATTACCGATCACTACTCTCTGCCAGTCTTCAGCCCCTTATTCCCACTTCTATAACAGTTAATGAGGAATCCGGCTAGTTGTAACCATCAGGATGCGGTAACTGAAAGAGGCAAAAGTGGTACTTGCAAATGATTGCCACATATCAATGAACGGGTGGACACTGTTATTCTATATTCACATCACATCACAAAACTTATATTATCGCTCTTCATAATAAAATAATACAAATAAACTCAAAGAGGAGTATTCATGTTCACTTTTCACAAAAAAAAAGTTTTGATTTAAATTGTCTTCCTCATCCGTCGTTTAGGATCATCGGGCGTATTATCACATAAACGTGAAATGAGCATCGATCATGAAGTCTTAGAGTTGTCTACTATCATCAGATTCTTCTATTAGTAAAAAAAAAACAGAAAAAAGAAGAAAGACAAAAAACAACAACTCACCAATTTTGGATGAATCCCTTTAGCACGAACCGATATTTGTAATTGCCTTAAGAATGAGATCAATAAGGCTGAATTCTTCAAAATATCCGAGAGTAATGATAAATTATCAAAGAGCATAAAAGCCTCATCGTCATCATCACCAATCTCACGTAATATTCCCTGAATATTTTCACAAAATATAGATAGATCCTTAGGCTAAGAAGCATTGGCATTTTTGGATTTTAATTGTTTCTTTATTTGTTTGTTTGTTTACTATTTATTTATTTATTTACCTATTTATTTATTTATTTATTTATTTATTTATTTATTTATTTTTTTATTTAAAAATATAAGGTGCGTGGAGCAGACAATACATAAAAATAACGGCTCATTTTATTATAGTTCGCTAGGCATGGAAAATAGTGGCAAATAAAAGCAATAAATGCATTTTTTTTTTGCGAATTTTCTTACACTATTCCCAAATTGGGTATATATTCACGTTTTTGGGGACGATGGGTGGTTGGCATTTTGCGAAACACTTATAATGTTTACATTACACCGGACGGAGGTTGTCCTGTAAAGCTATTGCTGCAGATGAGTGAAACGAAACTTCCCATTGGCAACAGTGAACAAAAGAAACTAAATACAGTACACTGACCGATAAAACCCCCTGCGGTTTCTAATTTCTCATAAATTATGAATTTCCGTTGAAGTGCTCGAAATCTGTTCAGAACTTTTCAGATTATCGGATTATACTGGTGGAAAACAGGACAGGGATATATAATACAAGGCATATATCTTAGATTATATATTCTGAAGGAGCCTAGCCACTATAAACAGAATCCGTTTCGGCGCGAACAGAATCCAATTCGATCCAGTGAAATAGAAAACTCCACTACCAAGTAAGAATAGAACTCTGATCACTAGGACGCCGGTAGATTCGAATGCCGCTACACCGAATATTCCATCTTTGAGTCT